>CM051463.1:13555056-14899331 GCA_028095005.1 Rhynchospora pubera | reverse complement strand
TATAGACAATGCATGTAGGCACTATGTATGTTTGTTGGTATATACACAATGTTTCTATAGGCAAAAATATGGCAAGACACAGAAGTGCAGCAAGGCATCGCCTAAATTTCCATTACAATAGAAAATTTCAATTCATTACAACTCCAAATTATCTACAAATAGCAAACTTCAAATTCAAACTAGTATAAACAAATAGCAAACTTCACGTGAATTGAAGAAATAGCTAATTATCCATAGCAAATACATACTACTAAATATCCATTACAACTCCAAATTCTATTAAAAATTGTCTACAAGACAGAAACTAATCACAAGCTAAAAAATACTGTATAAAACAAAGTTAAAAATTAAAAAAAAGAATACCAGTCATGATAAATCCCTATCAATCCTCTCTCAAAGATTACACCCAAGACCCAACGTAGATATATCAGAAATTGTTTCTACAACATCCATGACCCACAACTTAGGGGACTCGATTGCAGCTGCAAACCCACCCATACCAGCATTCATATCCATTATGTTGCCATATCTCCCTGTGTTAAGCCACTAGCTATCCTTGGAGGACTAGAGTTGAGCTTCTTGGGGAATGGCAATAGCTCAATATTCTCCGGTTATGCATTGTAGAATATTCTCCGGTTTATAGGTGGACCTGACAGCACCCAATAGCCTCCCAGTCTGAGAACTCTGTCGATTTCCCTGAAGTACATGCTACCTTTGCAATTCAAATATCAAAATTGGCAGGTAATTACAAATATTATTACCGCATGTTTATTTAATTCATTTATATTTAGTAAGAAATTTGACACAAGTCCATGTCCATGTGGTCACAGAATATATGCATAATTTGAAATACATCAGTTAACCTGAGCTGTGCTATCTTTTAATCTTAATAATATCTTTTTGACAAAAATAACATTATTAAAATAATGTAAATAGCAAAGAAAGCCAACTACCATTTCCACCTCAAGGAATCAGGCACCTAGAGCAGTGAGCCGTGTCAAAGGCCCTAGACGGGTAGGGATTAAGGAAGCTTTATGGACCCAAGCATGCCTATCCAAATTAATTAAAGAAATGAAGTATACTATAGGGGTACTCAGATAGAAACATCAAAAAGTAGTGAAGAGAGAATACCTTTATAAGAGGTTTGAAATTATAAAATTAACTACTCAAAATCAGAATTCTTGCAACTTGATTCACATAAGTTAGAAAAAGAAAGAAAAAACAATAATACTCGATAGATATGAACACTGTGATGATCAAGGTGAAATGTCAAATTACGAAATTTTACAAGTCAGGCCTTAGTATTAACTAATCAATTTTCTTTAGTTCAGACAAAAAGCAAGAAAAGATAACAAACAAAATCGAAATTTCTAAATTCAAAAAACTGAAAAATACTATTTAAATTCAACAAAATTATCAAGAAAATAACACAAGGTGAACAAACGAACCTAGAAGAACTCGATTTTACGAAATCGAAGGTGGCTAGGCGCAGCCGTCGGAGAGTCGCGCATTCTCTTTGTTTCTAGGGTTTAGTCTCTCTCGAATTTCAGTCGGAGCCGTCGGATTGTGACTAAATCAGGCGAAGCCGTCAGGTTTAGTCTCTCTCAACCGTCAGAATTTTCTCTCTCGGGTTCTTTCGTTTTCTCTCTCTCTCAAGATGGCAATCAAAGCGGGGCGGAGCAGACGAAGTTTCGAGAGAGTTATAAATTTTTTTTTAAGAGGGAATGCGAACTCGGGCAGACGGGCAGGGTGGATTTGAGCGATTTTTTCCTGTCTCTGTGAGTTCCGTTAGATCTTCATCCAACGATTCAGACAAGACGTGAGCACTCTACCAACTTTTTGCAGGTTGGTAGAGGATACGATTCCCTAGGTAGGGACAATTGTTTCTTTCACATATGCCCTTTATTAGAACAAAATAAGCGGTTTATTAAGGTTTTAGTTTTCTAAAATTATCAAAATTGATAAGAACGCCATTAATTTGAATGTTTACTAAAAAAATGATGTACAAAAATTCGACTTTCTGAGAAATTTTGGCATGCTGACTTCGTTTCCGATGTTATTGTTTAAGAAAATAATATTTTCATTTATTCTACATGAATCAGTAATCATTCAAAATATTTTATATTAAAATTGTCAGAGTATGAAAATCTATTATAGTTCAATTTTCTAAAGTTTCAACATTATTTTATTTGCAGTCAATTGTTAATTTGAAATTGTATGCTTGCTAATTAAAAATTTTAGTCATATAAAACTAATTGAGTTTAATATAGGTTATAGCAGATGATTTGCATAGCTGTATAATGTAAGAACATTAATTAGATTAAATATAGGTTTACAGAATAAGAGAAACATTTTAAAATTTTATTTTATAATGCATCAATGTAATTTTAGTTGCATGTATGAATGCATTTAGGGGGCGTTTGTTTGTGACTTAAAGGATGCATAACTTAAGTTATGTATCCTTAAGTCACCAAACACCTCTTACATAAGATGCCTTAAGGGTACATAAGTTATGCATTGGTCCCCTTTAATTTTTTTTCCAACAATACCCCTTAGAAATAATTAATAATTATATTTAATAATCTATAATAATTAATAAATAATAATAATTAATAAGTAATAATAACTATTAAAAAATCATAATTAGTAATAAATATTAATTATTATAATTAATAAATAATAATATATAACAAGTAATAATAATAATTAATAAACAATATTGATTTATTATTAAATAATTAACAATATTTATAATATTTAATTAAAAATAATTAATAATATTTCATAATAATAAAATTATTTCTTATTATCATTAATAATTAATTTTTATAATAATTAAAAATTAATTAATATTAATTAATAAATAATAATACTTAATAAGTAACAATAATTATTAAAAAAATCATAATTAATAACAAAGATTAATTATTATAATTAATAATATTTAACAAGTAATATTAAATATTAATAATAATTAATTGAAGATAGTTAATCAATAATAATTTTTATTATAAAATAAATAATAATATTTATAATATTTAATTAAAAGTAATTATTAATATTTCATAATAGTAAAAATGATTTATTATCATCATTAATAATTAATTTTTGTAATAATTAATAATTAACAATAATTAGGTCACAACATATAATACATAATACTAATTCAAATTTAATGGCATTTTAGTCTTTTGACATGAATATATACATGCATTAAATTAGTCATCCTTATTACACAACCAAACATCTATTACATAACACTACATAAATACTTAAGCATCCTTAAGTTATGCAACTCTTTATTACACAAACAAACGCACCCTTAAGTATTAGGATTCCAAAAATATTTTTTTTTAGAAACTCTAGGCGGTAGCTACCTAGTAAGTATTTAGATGAATGAGGTGTCAAACGAAACTTTCTCAGGAATTCAGTTTTCACTTTCTAGCTTGGCTAAGGTGGGATCCATGAATTCAGATCTGGTGCTAGAAAAAATGAACCGTCCGATCAAGATCAGACGGCTCGTACGCGCGCTACACGGTGTCCCGCGCTACAGCGGATTCGGGTCCGGAATCTATGGCTTAGCAGTTTTGTCATTTTGTGAGCTACACGGTATATTGCGCGACACAGGATTTGAATCCCAAAGGGGGGGAGGGGGAGTTAGACAAATAAAGCTGTTGTGCAGTCCTGTGCTCCTTTTTATTATTATATTTGTTTGTTCTCAGATAGTGACCAACTGACCATATTATTTTGAGCTTATGACCAGCTGTCCAGAATTATTTGATGGTTGTAACAATTCTGAATTTTCCATTTTCTTTAGAAGCAGCTTTGACCCTCAGTTGAGATCATATAGTTTATGTAAACATAGCCACCTAATCAGGGATGCCCCATCCAATAACACGGAGGTTCAACAACAATGATACTACACATCCAAACGAAAAAAAATTATATATATATATATATATATGATGAGAAAGTTTAATATGCACTATAGTGCATAGGACATTCTGTGCACCGTTGACTTTTTTTGGATTATTTTTGTAAATTGACAAATCTAATTTTACCAATTTAATCTACATATTGGAATCTCATATAAAATCAAATTTTATAATTTTTGAGATTTTATTACTATTTTTTTTCGAATTTTTTAAAACATGACATTTTTGGAAAATTTTAAATAGTACAACATTCCAAAAATGGCATATTTTAAAAAATTCGAAAAAAATAGTAATAAAATCTCAAAAATTGTATATTTTGGTTTGGTATGAGATCTCAATATATAGATTAGATTGGTTAAATTAGATTTGTCAATTTACAAAAATATTTTCGAAAAAGTCTGTAGTGCACGAAATGTCCTATGCACTATGGTGCATATTAAACTTTTTCGGCTCCGTTTGGATAAGGTGTGGGAAGAAGGAAAGAATTGAGAAGAAGTATTGGGAAGTGTGTAAGTTTATGAAGAATTTAAATTATTTATAATAAATTTATTTTCTTATTCCCTTCTTCTCAAATGAAATCCAAACGGACACATCCAAAAAAATTAAGCAGAGATGGCCACACAACAGATCGAAAACGAAAGCTCTAATAGTACACTACTTGCTATTTACCAGCTAGTGGTCATGTTCGTTCTTTCCATGCAAGGCGGTGTGATAAATTAAAGCAACACTGATCTAACCAATAGCAAATACAAAACAATCTGAATTTTAAGTTTCTAAGAATAATGAAGACCACAAATTCTTAAGGAAATAAACATCCTCCGTGTAACAACAAAAGGTTTTTTTTGCCTTCCACAAGCTCTAATAAACTAATTTCAAATTATGTAAACACCTAACAAAGCCTCCTATACACAACTCCACACCAAGAGTGTGACGATATCAAATAGAAAAAGTATTTTTGCTGCCCCATGAATCACCACCACAGGATGTTAATACTCTCTGAGTATACAATGCTAAACAATATCCCATTACTATCCGTAGTTCTCTGGGGCACAACTTCCATAGCTAAATCTGTAACATGCACCTCTAATTGCAGACTCGGTGAGTCATTACACAAAACACCCCATAAAACCGCTACATGGGAAACAGACTAATAAACACCTAGTCTGAGGCGGTAATATAAGAGACCACAACAGTTATATCATCCAATTTTCCACCATAGTATCGATATCCTGCATCTTGTGCTGCAGTGGAGAATGGGGTTTGTCGGTTTTTGTCCAGGGCTCTCTGACGAGCAAGGGCCGCAATCTTTTGTGCTGTGATCTGGGGTCCAAATCCTGCTCTTATTGCATGCACCACCACAGCAGTTACTTCATTGGTGTAGAGGTTGTCAAAAAGGCCATCGGTGCCGGCAATTATGACGTCACCTGATGCTACAGGGAAGTTGAACACCTACGGAGAGAAAAAGACGTGTTATTAACCAAAGAAAGCAATTTTCAAGTCATGGGGTTTAAATCTATTTTACTTCACTGAAAACAGCAGATATTTATTCTATGCTAATAACATTCAGCTTCCTATGCTCACAAGTACCGCCGTGCAGCTTTGATATGCTGACAGAAGTAAAACCCTCTATAAAATTCAACATTGGATAATTAGCACTGGCACCACAAACATTATGATGCTCTCTTGAAAACAGTCAGATTCAACCATTATGGTACAATCCTTCTTGCATGCAGCCAGACTACCGTTTTCATTTTTCCAAGTTGTTTGGTTCTCTTTGTTTCATATTCGATGAGAGATGTTGCTCATGTGCATGTAGCAAAGCTTTTCTACATAAGGAGACTTTCATAGTACTCGAAGGTAGAAACACACCTGCGCAGAACTAGGAAGATCGCTACCATTGCCACTCTCAAGCTGATAAGTGAAATTAAAATCATGCTGTTGTACAGGCGACCTAAATATTGTGCAGCCTTCCCTCACAACAATGAAACCGCTATCCCCTAGGTTAACAGCATGAACTCCCTACAAAATGAGGGGGGAAAAAATGTCAATTAAATTGATGAAGTTTCACGTCCGACTGCTAAACTAAACAGCTGTCACAGAAAATGCCTATACTGTTTACTTTTTTCCTTTTATTCCATTTTATTAAAAGAGCAAAACTTGAGAACAAATGGACTGGTTAATCCAATAAAAAGTTCATAAAAGGAAGCCCAAAGGATGCACATTCCTTACCAAACATTACACACAGCAAATACAAAGATACAAATAAACCACAAATCTCGGAAAAAAAAATAAATAAATAGCAGAAACCTGATCTGTCAGAGCAATAATGCATGCAGTCGAAGAGCCCCGAGCCTTGGTGCTTGTGTAAGCCTTCTCCAAGACTCTCGAAGGATCAACAGATCCCTTGGGCTCTTCTTTGATTGCAGATTCTGAGTGCGACATGAGTTCTCTGGCATACTGGCCCGCATCAATGCCTAGATCAGCCCAGCCACCGACCCCATCAGCTACACCTACAGCATGTCGGTCAACACAGATGAAATGTGCATCTTCTCCACCAGTTTCCTCCTTGTCTGGATGCGGGAGATAGCAGGAACCAGATAGAAGCTTCAGTGGCCTAGCATCAACTGGTGGTCTGTTGCATAACACAATTTAATTCATCAATAAGGAAAAATATTTATTTCTGACTTTTTGCGTGTGCAGCACCCTAATATTAGATAGGACGATAGGAAAGAGAGAATGAAGTAGTGTATAGTATTATACATAAATGCAAAAAAAAAAAAGGCAAACTTTATACCAAACTAATTTAAACAACAAAGTCGAGAGGATCGGTATATTTGACAGCAAAATCAACAGTTACAAATTATCAGGCCTTTCATCAATTGAATCCAGTACATGAATTAAGCAGAAAAACATGAGATACATACGTGTCACTAGGAGCGCCAGAAACCCCAGACTGCTCGTCCCTAGGAGCACCATCATATGACACCTCAGGTGCAGCCCCAGAAGAATAAGGTGCTGTTGAACAAGGTGCTTTGAAATCTTGAACCCCTAACATTGAGAAAATAGAACAAGGAAATCAATACAAGATAGAGAAAATGCCGAGTAATGTAAAACACAGTTAATGGTTATCACTTATCAGTGTAATGAGCCTCTAAAAAAACTAAGATGGATTGTCAATATTTGTTGAGACATTTTCATTTGATATACTGGCCTCATGACAAATTTGGTATCATTGCTTGCATGCTTTATTTTGTAAAGTTTGAAAGAGGCCTTATCCGGTTTTGCTCAGCAGGTCAATTTAGCAATACATAGAATCTAACCACATGTTGACACATTATAAATAAAGTACCATGCAAACAGTTTGTTTGTTTCAATCTAAAATTCTAAACTATAAAAAAGAAAGCTGTATACATGTGTAATATATTTAAATTTTTTCTAATATGTTTCAAAAGATGGCAATGGCAAAAAGATTGCTAAGTACCTGGTTCATTTGGAGAGTTTGACTTAAAACTATTCGAAAAAGCATCATTCCAGAACGACCTATACACCATATTATAACCCCATGGCTCCCGATTCCTCAAATTCCCGCTCTTGCAATAATCCATCCCTTTGTATCCATAACACACATGAGACCGTGCGGTAACCGGCATAGCAATGCCTTGCTTGACCGAACCTTGTAATTTCCTGCCATTGAGCTGAGGCTGACCGAAAATATGATTACAAGCCGACATCAAACCCCTTTGAAGAACACTAGAACAAAGCCTCTCCTCAGGTTCCGAACCACGCACGAAAGGTGTTCGACCTAATGCCTCAACGAAAGGAAACGGCGTGCGTCGGTCCCCGGCGTGGAAAACCCTGGTGAAGCTCAAAGGCGATTTTGGGGAGATGAAAAACCAAGTATTTCCAAAGAAAAAGCTTCGGCCTCGCGCCAGAAGGAGCTCCGTGGAGGTCTGAAGCCCTTTTTGGTTCGTCAGATACCCCGATGGCATCTTATTCAATCAAACGAGAGAGAGAGAGGTGCTGCGCAGCGATTTCAATCGAGCACCCAAAACCAATGGCACAGAGAAGTCTCATCACTTGAATCTAAACATGTAGACCAACAAAAAGAGATCAACCCCAAATTAGGCACGCGATCTGGTTCGAAATTAGGAAGATAAAAAGGGGAGGAAACGAATTGACAACACGCACCTCTTTTAGTTTTGGTTGAATAAAAAAGGAGGAAGCAGGGATATATATAAAAAAAAAAGCTGTCTCCTTTTTGTGCTCCAAAATCGTAATTAAAGAGAGAGAGAGAGACAGGAGAGAGGTGGAGAGAAATGGAAGGATTGGCAGCTAGAAGAGATAATTTTGGCTTTTGATGGTAGATAGAGACGCCAATCTTTGTGCCCTAGAAAATCGTCTGGATTTAGATCTTCTGTGGCATATCTTATATAACCAAATCATATCAACCCATTCATATCTGAGAATTGTCTAATTGTTCAGCGTAAAATTAGTGGGGTCCACGTGTAAGTTGTATGGGACACGATCTAGTTGTATTGGAAGGTTTCAGAGAGTGTGAATTACGGGGTCAGTTGACTACAGCTTTGGTCGTCAGTTCGGTTTGGTTGGGCTTTTTTTGTATTTTGGGCTTTTGTTTGACCAGGGAAGGGAGTATAAATGGTTTTGTAAGGTGGAAATTTACATAATGGTCCTGAGGAATTTTTCTATGAACTGGGAAAGTGGGAAGTCAATTGAGTGTTGTCCCACCACGATTTGGGTGTAAAAATAGGTCCTATAAGGAAGGACAACCAGAAAATAACAAAATGAAAAGTATTAGTATTCTAATTTGAAAGGTTTTGACCATGTTTGGTGTTGCGTAGAAGCATGGCAAAACGCAGATGCCCTTTAATTTAAAGTTTAAATTTGAGTTACTATGTTCCTATAATCCTATTGCTTTATGAGAGTTCATTTTTTTTTTCTTTTTGTAAAGCTTACTAGAATAGTTAAATCCCACTTGCTATTTGTTTTTGTGCTAAGACGTTATTATTAGTTAGATAGACAAATGATTGACACTATTTTTGTTAAAGTAAAACAAATCAAGTCCATTTTTTTTTCCTACTTGTTAATAATAGTCTTTTCTTGGGGGCAACAAATGTAAATTTCTAATTTAAAAGGAACTATTTTTTTTGAATCGGCTGACAAATAATATATATATCCTTTTTTTTCCAAATGAATATTTGCCCAAATCATTAATACCGTGGCTAGATTTTTACTGATATCCAATAGACGCATGTTAAATACAATTTTTTTTTTGGACAAACATGTTAAATACAAAATTAACACTACATAATCTACACTAAAAATTAAGCTAATATTCTAAGATTATGTATAAAGACAACAAATCACTTTATCCTGAATTAATCATTAACTATGAACAACAGAAGGATAAATTTTCGTTGCACTTCAGTTAGCAGTTTAACACATTTTGTTATTCCAAATTTGAAATTATATATTTGAACATTTCCCATGCCATTGTTCCATAAATTATTAGCATACAAAACAGCTTTGCCTGATTGCCTAATTACTGCTAAATAGCTATGTGGTGGTGAACTGGATGGATTAGAACGTCACGACAGGAGCGAAAATTGCCAATCAGACCTTTGCAACTTGATAAGTTGTAAACTTGTAATATATATTAGGCACATTAGCACATCAAAAACACGTGTTTATATGAACTCATGTACCGAGAAAAAAATATACAATTGTTGTAAGGATCAAAAACACCATTCCATTGTTTGGGTATTAGGGCACCAATTTCAATTGTTGTGATGATCAAAAAGTTGTAACGCTTTTTTACTGATTAAGGGGGCATTTGTTGGTGACTTAAAAGGTGCATAACTTAAGTTATGTATTCTTAAGTCGTCAAACACCTCTTACATAAGATGCCTTAAGGATACATAAGTTATGCAACCTAAATAGGTTGCATAAGTTATGCACTAGTCCCCTTTAATTTTTTTCCCAACAATACCCCTTAGAAATAATTAATAATTATATTTAATAATCAATAATAATTAATAAATAATAATATTTAATAAGTAACAATAACTATTAAAAAATCATAATTAGTAATAAATATTAATTATTATAATTAATAAATAATAATATATAACAAGTAATAATAATAATTAATAAACAATATTGATTTATTATTAAATAATTAATAATATTTAATTAAAAATAATTAATAATATTTTATAATAATAAAATAATTTCTTATTATCATTAATAATTAATTTTTATAATAATTAAAAATAAAAAATTAATTAATATAAATAAATAAATAAATAAATAATAATATTTAATAAGTAACAATAATTATTAAAAAATCATAATTAATAACAAAGATTAATTATTATAATTAATAATATTTAACAAGTAATATTAATTAATAATAATAATTAATTGAAGATAATTAATCAATAATAATTTTTATTATAAAATAAATAATAATATTTATAATATTTAATTAAAAGTAATTATTAATATTTCATAATAGTAAAATGATTTATTATCATCATTAATAATTAATTTATATAATAATTAAAAACTAACAATAATTAGGTCACAAAATATAATACATAATACTAATTCAAATTTAAGGGCATTTTAGTCTTTTGACATGAATATATGCATGCATTAAGTTAGTCGTCCTTACTACACAACCAAACATCTATTACATAATACTACATAAACACTTAGGCATCCTTAAATTATGCAACTCCTTACTACACAAACAAACGCCCCCTAATAATTTAAGGCCATGACCTTTCATTAAAAAAAAAACACCATTCATTTGTTGTTACATTACGTGTCTTCAACTCTGTCGGAGTCGAAATTGAACTATATTTATGAATTATTACTGTGGTCTGCTTAAGTCGTGTTTCGTCTAAATCATACTGAATAGTGAAAACGAATTTAATTTTTATTTTAATTTTAAAACAAAAGGTGTAAATGCTCATAAGCAACTCTGGAATATAACTGTGGAGTGTGGAGGGAGGGAGGGTATTTTAGTCACAACTGATTTTTTCTATTTAAATTATTTTTTAAATAATAAAAAGGGTTCTTTGTAAGAATATTATGGACGGTTATTTCCAATTTTAAAGACATCAGGGGATTTATTTCAATTTAAATGATTCTGCTCAGTGAAGTAATATAAACAATGCAACAAAGCTGTTTAACATACACGATGAACCAGAACCTCTAGTTCTACCTAAAACCAAAAAAATCTTAAAATTCAACCCCGTAGAAGTAACGATATGGACCATATGGATATGGTTGTACCTTACAGTCAGCATTGCCTTTGCCTAACACTGTCCATTGACTCGTTGAATGCCAGACAAGTTACAAACTTGGCAGATAGTGGGGTCCAGTTGTAAGATGTATGAGAGTCATGAGACACGATCTAGTTGTATTGGAAGTTTGGAACTTTTTTTTTATATTGTGGAAGTTTGGAACTTGGAAGGCTTCGGAGAGTGTGAACAGTGAATTAGGGGGTCAGTTGACTACAGCTTTTTTTTTTCATTTTGGGCTTTTGTTTGAGTTTGACCAGGGGTGAATGGTTTTGTAAGGTGGAAATTTACATAATGGTCCCTGAGGAATTTTTCTATAACTGGGAAGTCAATTGAGTGTTGTCCCGCCACGATTTGGGTTGAAAAATAGGTCCTATAAGGAAAGTACAACCAGAAAATAACAAAATAAAAATTATTGGTATTTTAATATGAAAGGTTTTGACCATGTTTGGTGTTGCCTAGAAGCATGGCAAAAGATAGATGCCCTTTAAAGTTTAAAAATATGAGTTACTATGTTCCTATAATCCTATTGCTTTATGAGAGTTATATTATATTTTTTCTTTTTTGTAAAGCTTACTAGAATAGTTAAATCCTACTTGCTATTTTTTTTTGTGTGTGCTAAGAAGTTATTCGACAAATGATTGACACTATTTTTGTCAAATCAAGTCCATTTTTTTTTCTGCTTGCTAATAATAAGTTGTTTCTTTGGGGCAACAAATGTAATTTTCTAATTAAAAGGAACTATTTCTTTTGAATCGGCTGACAAATCATATATAGACTTTTTTTTTCCCAAATGAATATTTGCCCAAATCATTAATACCATGGCTAGATTTTTACTGATAATATCCAACCAGCGCTTGTAAATTAACAAACACTACAAACACAAAACATTTACAGTCCAAATTAAGCTACTATTCAAGATTTTGTATAAAAGACAACAAACACTTAATCATGATTTAATCGTTAACTATAAACAATAGAAGGATAATTTTCGTTGTACTTTAGTTAGCAGTTTAGCACATTTTGTTATTCTATATTTGAAATTTTATATTTAAACATGAACACTTCAATTCAATAGTAAATGCATATTTGACATTTTAAATTTCGACATTATTAGCTCTTTTTAAAAAAAGTAAAAAGAGATTTCGGAGAAATAAGAGAGACTAAAAATTCATGACGTAGTAGGATTTGGGTTTCTTTTGAATCTGAATTCTGTGACGCGCGACACAACGTGTAGCGCACCACATGGACCGTCTAATCAAATCTAGACGGGTTAAATTTTTTTGGGCCTTACAATCTGTTACATATACGAAACTCCCTCATCCATTAAGGTTTGATCAGACGGCCTGTGACGCAGTTCCCTCATCCATTAAGATTTGATCAGACGGCCTGTGACGCGCTACAGCACAGGATTTGGATTTCTTTTCCCATGCCTATGTCCCATAAATTAGCATACAAAATATCTTTGCCTGATTACAATAGCTTATGCAGTGGTGAAGTGGATGGATAACACCGTCATCAAGGCAGTAGCAAAAATTGCCAATCAGACCTTTGCAACTTGATTAGTTGTAATATATATATGACAGTTGTAGATGAATATTGGCACATTGACACATCAAAACACGTGTTCGTATGAACTCATGTATTGAGAAAGAATATTCAACTCCGTTCCATTATTATGACAGTACGTGTCTTCAACACTGTCGGAGTCGCAAACTCGCAATTGAACATATTTCTGAACTATAACTGTGGTCTAGTTAAGTTATATTTCACTAAATCAGACTGAACAGTGAACACGAATTTAATTTTTATTTTAAACAAAATGTGTAATGCTCATAAGCAACTCTGGAATACAACTGTGGAGAGAGGGAGGGTAGCTTAGTCACAACTAATTTTTTCTATTTAAAATATTTAAAAATTATAAAAGGGTTCTTATTAACAATATTATAGAGAGTTATTTCCAATTTAGAAGACTTCAGGGGATTTGTTTGAATTGAAATTACAGCTGCTCAGTGAAATAATATTAGCCTTTCAACCAAGCTGTTTAAAATGGCCGATGAACCAGAACCTCTAGTTCTACCTAAAACCAAAAGCTCAAAATTCAACCCCGTAGAAGCAACAACATGGTTGTACCTTACAATTGAAACTGTCAAGCAGTATTAAAACCGTGGTACCTGTCATTTGTCAATTTAACTTACTATTGCCTAACACTGACACACTGTCCATTGACTCGTTGAATGCCAGACAAGTTACAAACTTGGCAGATATGAAGGAAAAAAATTATGGGAGAAGTGATGGATTTTCCTAATCACAAAAATATTTTTTGACTTATGAATCAGAGATAAACACTGGGGAACAAGTAAACCTGGTAGACCCCCAACACCTGAGTGCAGAGGGAATGACAAGGTAGCCCAATTTACAAGTAAAACCAGGAAATCAAGGAGGTTACCAACAGAAATTGAAAGGAAAAGAAAAATGAAAGGTGCAGCAGAAAGTTTATCTGCTAAACAATACCCTATCCTTAACCTCCTAATTTTATAATAACAAAGCAAGGTAAAAAAAAGAAAAAGAAAAAATCAATCTGAAAGTTTCCTCCCCTTTCTTAGTCTACTTTTCACCCTTTTTTTTAACTTCTTACTAGATTAGTGAAATCAAGGATTAAGGATTATAGTAATGTTAAGCAAATTTGTTAACTTCTAAGAGTTAATTTACTAACCTAGAAGTTAGACTAATCTCATGCATGCCAAACACCCCCAGAGGGCATGTTGCTAGTCGGAAAAAAAAAAAGGTGTTGCCAAACATCCCTCAAAACTCTGATCCTGGGGCCCATAGCCACAGCTCTGAAAGGACTCTAGTGAGTAATAAAAAAAAAACACTATTACAATTTACAAAGTTGAACTTTCTACTTACGCATAGAACCTGGAATCTCAAAAGCTACAGGAAAATAAAGTACAACTTTGCAAAAGAATATATTCCAGAATTGAGGGAAAATTTATTTACCCAAATGCATGTTTAAAAAGACAGAACTCACGAAAAATAATAAAGCCTCACATCATAAGTAATGTACAAAAGGACTCCTTATAAGATATCACCATCCTTTCTCGACATTATAGATGGAGGAATAGCCAAAATAGAATATTTGATTGTATCAAGTTTGCTTTATACCTTAGATGTCAGAATTTCGAATCAACTCTTGAAAACCCTCTCCCTACCTTGAATGCAGAGTAGATGTATGTAGCTTGAGACTCTGTCATCTGATTCTTGTCTTCAGTTTGTTCATCAGAGCTGATAGATGACCGACGCAGGATTTCAAATAGTGAGGAACCAGAACTGGAATTGACACCTGAATTTGCAACTGTAGCAGATTTCAATTGAGAGCTTCTCAGATTTGCTGACGTTGGCTTACGCATTTGATCTTTTTCTTTTGGATCCTGCAAGATAAGGGAATTAAGCTGATTGATGTCCACCAATCTGCATGGCTCTAAGATGCTATGAAATGGTAAACTTGTACTGCCGTACATATGTTGTGCAGTGATAATTGATGTTGACCTTTACTGTTCACTTTTTATGTGCTGATTTTGGATTAGGTAGCTAGCATTCTAGAATTATTTTAAGGGAAATTCCAACAACGATTCAATGAGAAAGAAGTCATATGACATTGAATTTCTTAGAAAGGAAGATATACCATATGTGACTGGTCATTGTTCTCAGAAGACTGGTCGTCAGTTGATAATCCACTTCTGCTGTTACTGTCATCACGGCCAAAAATGAATGATCGACCAATTACAGCTTTGCGAGAAGAACTCATTGAACTACTTGCTTTTCGACCAAAAAACTGTAAAAAGTAAAAACAAATAACATATACTTATCAGAATATTATTAACAGAAAAGAGGATACTAAGCATGGGAAACAACACTGTACATTCAAGGACGAAAGTCATCAATGTAACTACCATGTTAAAACTGTAAGTATCCAATTTAACTTTTCAGTATCAAGCATATAAAGCATGTGCCAGACATCTTCAGCTTATTGTGGCAGTGCATTATGATCAATTATCATAGTGCAGACAATATTAACCTATATTAAAGTTCTATTTGTGAAATAACCTCTATCTAATTGAAGTTCTAACGATCTGATATTATATCAATTTTATTTCTTCTAGTGTCATTTGAAGGAACCATGCCACTTGTAAAGTCATAAAGTCATACCTGCTTCAAGAGTCAGCTCCCATGCAAAAATACAATCAAGATATACATATAACAACCAGACATAAACTCACCTTTGAAAAGCTGCTGCTGTTTCTCCCCACAGATAGCATATCCAGATTTGCTGTAATCATATTGGAGTATAAGATAATATATTACAACAACGATGACGACAACTAAGCCTTTTGTCCCAAACAAGTTGGGGTAGACTTATAAGATAATATATTATTAATAATTAATTAATTAAGAAAAAGGAAAATGAAGAACAGAAATAGCACAAAAAACAACTCATACTTGTTGCTTGATTTCCTCTCTTCTTAGGGGGAGGGGCAATGTTAAGCTTCTTTATAAGGCCAAAAACTTCCTTAGATTCTTCATCTTCCAAGGGAGAAGTAATCTTGGTGTCCTAGATTTAGAAAATAGGAATCAAATTCATTTATCAATTAACAAGTATACAGTTGTTCTCCAGCTTTTTATTTCCCTAATTGAAGGTGAGTCACAATGTACTAAGAAAACAAATATATAAACAGGGAAACAATGCTCTGCAAAAACCTTACTACCATTATATTTCTGTCATCTTTGGTATAGAAACCAAAGCAAAAAACACATTGCAATTCTATTTTCTGACGAACTAGAAAAGCTAGTAACGGTCAGAACTGGATATTGTTTTCTTTGATGCTTTGTGATGTGTGCTGTAATTCTGGAAGTTGCTACAGGTGCGGTTTGTATGATGTTACTCATTCATCAATACCAATATAGATAAGTAAATGTTAGTATTTACCCCTGGTTTCGATATGCGCCGACGAAGAAAATGATCCTCATTCTCATCCTCATCTGATGGGACATAAACATCATGATCATCATTGAACATCATCATCTGCTTAGCCTTTTCTAAGTTCTGTCGCAAAATATTCTTTGGGCCACCTGCACCAGCACCAGAATCAGACAACATAGCATCATCTTCAGACCCTTCTCCTTCATCTTCATCCTCTTCTTCGACTTCATCCATTAAATCTTCTTTCTGCAAATTACTATATTTAAGCCTTTGCAGAACATTGTCAGTCTCAGCCGCATCTTGCTGCTCGAGCCACTTTAAATGGAGCTCATTGCGTCTCTCATGGTCTCTCTTGCCCTCTTTGTATCCAGTTGCAATCAAATCTTTCAGCACCTCAGTTTCATCACTTTCATCATCATCATGATCATCTTCTCCATTTTCTGGGAATCTTGCCAGGTCATGGTCACTGTCATCCTCTTCCTCAGCCTCCTCATCAAGAAAATCTTTTAGGACAGCAGATTTTGTGTTCTTGTCATCCACTGAGAATAATTCTCGAGAAAATGGGTCAATATTTTCTTTGTCGTTATATTCTTCCTCTTCTTCTTCATTATCTGATGAAGATGACAAACTGATATATATGTCAAGAGAAAAAATGGTTAAACTCGTATTGCTTTCAGAAAAAAAAAAGAAATGACAGAAATAAACAAATGCAAATTTATGCTATGCCCAAGGATCCGAAAATTTACTTGAGAATAGAGAAATATGACAATTCATCCAAAGCATATTTCAGACTGGCATAAGGTATTTGATGAATTTCCTCAATGCGAGTTTGGCCAACAACATAAAGTCTGCAATAAATTTCCTACTGAATTTACAAATGGCACTAACAGTCAGCCTGTTTGCTGTGTGTTCAACAATTTAGGTCTTATTGCCTTAGCCCTTAGGTTTAGATCTTTTCTCTGTTAGATGTTATTCATGCATAGGAACGCATATGTAAATGATGTTGTAAAATGATACTAACACTTCATTGGATGGAACAGCAGGTTTTGTACAGGGCATAGACGAACCAGGGACTTCATCCACTTTGTTGTCAGCTACATCATTTTCTGATTGAGTTTGGTTATGATTGCCATTGCTACGATGAGTAGTGCCAAATTTTTCCTATTTCATTACAAACATATATTTGTTAATTTCACAGAAAATGGAAATACTAACAAGGTAACAACACCTAACTTATTTTTAAAATCATTGATCTCATTATCTAAAAAATTGTCAACAAATCTCTCTTTTCTTTTTCTTTTCTTTTTCTGTTTTAAACAGATGTATCAAAACTCAAAAGAATCTTCCTTTTTTGAACCTTTTTTTCCAAAGATTAAAAAAAAAAACAACAAAACCATGTGAGCCACATGCTTACCTCATCTGAAGTAGATTCACTAGTATCTGGATTTGGATTCTGCTTCTCAGAACCATTTTCCCTGTTGTTATGAAGCTCGCTAGTCTTTTCACCTTCTAGTGCGGATTCACTGCTTCTAGCATGCATAGCTTGATCACCATTGCCACCCTAGAACAATACAACAATGTTATTACGGATGTAAAGATGAATAATTTACTGTACAATTTACATAAAAATATAGTTATATAGATACTTTTATAAAAACCAAGTATAAAAGAAGGATGCTTCTACATACCATACCCAAATCCATATCATCTTTTGCCATATTTTGAACCTCTGATGCATCAACAGACCAAGACTCACTCTCAGCTGTTTGAAATGAAGCACTAGATCTACAAGGGAAACCAAGTTGAAATCATTACAAGCTTTTCTTAAAATAATAACTCTTCTGCTTTTAGAAAATCATACTTTTTTAGTATCTCCAGCTTTCTAAGACGAATCTTCTCCAAGACTGACGAGATTGGCTTATGAACAACTGGTACAGGCTTAAATGAAGCATCAGATGTTTCTACACATGACAATTGGAACCATTAGCTTTGTGCATTCTAAAATTCAGTAATTACTCTAAAAAGAAATGAAAAATAGCATACCACGCAGGAGTCTCTGGGACTCAACATGCAATAGGCCCAACTGAGCTCTTCTCTCCTGATAATTGAAAGTAAGCAAACACATCAGTCTCAATAAATTCCCAATCCATACATTAACAATACTGTTGGAATTACGGAGAAATTCTGGATGGCCAGCGGCCCGCTAAGGGTACCAGCGACCCGCTGGGTCGCGGAACCAGATATGCGTCTGTTCGGTTCTGTAACCGACAGAGGCTTTATATACTCAGATCTAGTGTTCTGTTACTTGGTGATTCCGTCCTCAAAGGTCCAGAACCCTAGAGAGAGATCTGAGAGAGAGAGAGGGAGCCTTCTCCTCCCTTGCTTGATGGATTTCCAAGCATGAATGAGAAGCACGGCATGTCGGGTACTTGGAATTGTGGATGGTGGCGCTAGGCCCTAACTTGAGGTCGTAGTGCATCGGCCGCATACGGAGAGAGACAGGGGCTGTGCGCAGTGGATGTGTGGTGGCTATGGCTTGCGGTATCGCCTACGAGATCGAAGTCTGGTATATTCGATTCTTCCGCAAACGGTAATCTAATCCCTATTAGATTTACATTATTCATGATAGGTTTGTAGTAGAGGTCCTACCTACCCAAACCTTCATTGGTATCAGAGCCATTATGGCTTCCTTCCGTAGGAATGGTACCGCTAAGGTATAACCACCATTGTTGTGACTATTTTGTCCTTATGAAACCCTAGATCCATGACTAATTGATTTTTCGCACATTTCTCTCCTTGAGAGTTGATGAGAACTGTTGCAAACCATTGTTTCATGTCTGGTTCGGGTTAGGACATGGTTACTGGTCGAGAAATTGATTCTGAGGCACTCCATCGTTGGAGATACTAGAATCAGGGTTTCAGTACGTGAAACCTGCGGGCCGCTGGCAGGGCTAGCGGGTCGCAGAAAATCTTTGATGACAGAAAACCAAGGGTTGTTCTGTATGGTTATCAGTCAGACCGCTGGCAGGGCCTGCGGGTCGTCTGAATAGTAACCTAAGACCAGTATTATGTTGTCTGTCAAGTCTCAGTGGGCCGCTGGAAAGCCAAGCTGGCCGCTGAGAGTCTGAGCGGATCGCTGAACGGATCTGCGGGCCGCTGAACCTGAGTTTGACAGAAACTAATATATGATGTTACAACAATGACTTGATCTGACCAACTTTGAACATACTAATATGTCCAAAATGGTGTATGAGATTATCTGGACGATAGTCTCATGGTATATACCCTTCATTAGGTGCATATTTGCATTGTGGGTGATTGATGGTATATGTGGTACCGTCTCACCATTGTGATTGCATGGTTGGCACAATTGGGTGCTGGCTAGCACTGTGTGGTAGCACACGAAGGGTGAATTTGGTATGTAGACTATGATGTCTCATCCAATTTCTGTGTCTTGCGCCAATCGAGTCGATTGGGAGGTGGTGCACTTAGTACATGAGACAGGATTGGTGGCCCTGGTTGTCATCTTTCGGTTATCGTTGCTAGGTTTGCATTATTTCTTGGATTGATTCAAGGGTTGTGCGGTGAGACTAACTGTGTAGTGCTAACTTAAGTGCTTGTCTCTATGTATGGCATTGGCTTACGAAAGTCATCGCTGATTATAAAAGATATTGATGAATGTGTATTGCTGGGCATTACAGTATCTCATTATCTTATAGAGAATCAGGATAGACTCGAGACCATCACATCTAATGAGAAATCCCAAAAGAAATTGTGAAAAATTAGAAACAAATTGAGTAAGGGTAGTGTAGCGGGCCGCTTGTTTTGGTAGCGGACCGCTAGCGAGCACTGACCTGCAAAAATTCCACTCGCATTTTGTTGCTGAGTAGAATTTGTTGTTTCTTGTATTAGTTACAACTTAACTTAATCTCTAATGATAGTATTGATAATTATTGATTATGTTAATTTGCAAGCTCAATAAATTTTTGACAAGTATAAGAAGCGCCTTTGGGGCTGCATCTTGACATGAGGTCAAATAAATTTTGAGTTGCATAAAGAGAGTCATAAGTTGACATTTGAGCAATAAGTGTTAGAGTTAACTTGCTTGCTTTCTAATTGGTGAGAGCATGTGCAAGCAAACTTCACTGTCTTGTGTCGTTCGTTTCTTAACGAATGTTGCTCAAATTGGTCAAGCTTGATGACATAGTCAAGTAATTGTATAAATACTAAGAGATTATTGTTGTGGACTTGATATACAAGGAGATATGTTTCTAAATTAGGATAAAGTACTAAAATTGCAAATTGTTTGAGTGTTACTACCTTGATGTTGGTGATGTAACATAGCATTTGAATTGTCATAAATATGAAGTAAAGTGATCTATATGTGAGAATCAATGCAATGGTGCAGTCCAGGGGATTGGCACATGCAGATTTGTTGTTCCTAGAGGGGGATACAAATGATTGCTCTATGATACTTTAAGACACTTCAAACCTTGACAATAACTAGTACTTGTGAAATTTTCTTTTGGTGTTGGATTTCAGAATTGAGCATGTGAATGGTGCTGATTTTAGTACCAAAACATTATGGTTTGTGGTGCTAAGTAAGTTTTCTTTCTATGCATTTTCTTTGTGTTTTACATAATCTCATGAGTTGTGATTATTTGGCATGCTAACTATGCAAGTTGAGGTTACATGACTGGGATTGACTTTTAGGTCATAATCGCCAATCTATTCCAACTTGAGACATAGTAAGCAATAAGTGAGAACTTGAATACCTGTTGAAAAGTGATTCAAGTTATGGAGAATTAATATGATCAATGCACTAAGCTTTTGGTTCTTATCACATTTATGACTAGGTCCAATTCAGTCATAAAAGTGTGAAATCTCTTAAAACGAGTCGCAGTCATTTGGACTTGCTGTACGAGTTAATGAGTTGTGATAAGATTGAAATAGTTCGATGATTCACTATTTCTCACATCGAGCGACAAATTGTGTTGCATGATGATGAAAAAGTACCATTATGCATATGGTTCTTACAAAAGCTAAGTCGCAGCTGATGTGTTCTGCAAAACTGGTTATGTATGCAGTTTGCATCGATAAATGCACATCACAAAGAGAATTTCCAATTGAGGAATTTCTGCTTGAGTGTTCAAGCGGGTCGCTGGCTGGGCTAGCGGGCCGCTTTCACTGAACAACAAGCTGATCGCTGGAACGCCATGCAGGTCGCTTGATTGTTGTGCGGACCGCTAGGTTGCTAAGCGGACCGCTTGTATTCAGTCTGTGGCAGACTGAAATCTCCAATTTTATGGTTTAAACTATGTGTTTCTAGAGATTCCTAGGAGGATTCTCATATAACCATAGGTTCAGTTGCATGTCTGATTGCACCTTCTCATAGATTTCAAGGAAATTTATTGGAGAAGAACCATAATTATGCCATTTTGTTAAATCATTTGATTCCTTGAGGAGTGACGATTTATAAATAACTTATAGTTTCTTATGCAAGCTACTTCAGTTATTATGAACTTGATTCGGATGCTGAGGAAAAGAAGGGGAAATGAAATAGGTTCTTCCTCAACATTCTCGCATAAGTTCAATGAAGTTAAGCTTAGAAAAAGATACTATAGAGTTTAAATCTCACTTTGAGCAATTTAGACACATATGCCCTAAATCTCACTTTGAGCAATTTAGACACATATGCCCTAATATCCGATTTTTCAAATTGAGAGTTAGGAGGAGTGTTTGCTCAAAAAGGCAATGTAGAAATAAAATTGATGTTGAGGTCAATTTAAGTTTCATTGCTAAAGGAATTTATTCGATGATGAAATATGAGATAGTGTAAATGAAGAAAGATTATTGCATGACTTGTATAATTTATAATATAGGGAGTACTTCAAGAGCAGTGGCTCCGGTATAGTCCGTTTGAAGTGATACACCAGAATAGAGGGAGCCTAGTGTAAGGAAACTCTCTTATTGGAGATGAGTTTGCCTATGCCTATCTCATTCTAAGCAATAGATATGATTATGTTGAAACTATTCTAGACATATAACAGTTTTAGACAAGGATCACTTCACTGATTGAGCAGTGGAAAACTAAAAGCACAAGATGTGCATACTTAGTTGATCCATGGCTGAGAGTGCACGCTTAGCCAATTTATTAGTTGTCTAAAATATATGTTACATGGTTCAAGAATAAGTTGTCAAATAATCATTGCACATATAGTGCACTATTAGCTTGAAGAATAGATATATAACTTCTTTATCTTTGGGTGTTGAATCCCCTATGCTTAAATCTAGATAAGTCTGAAAAGAAAGATAGTAATCTGTATGATGATAGGGTTCACTTAGTACTACTAGATGTTGTGCAATGTGGCACATTGATGTTATAAAGTGTGTTTGGAGCTATTCTTAGCTGACCGCTAACTGGGCTAGCGGATCGCTGACGAAGAATGACCTGGCAGGTCGCTAGCTGGGCTAGCGGACCGCTTGGATTAGAATCTGAATAGACGACTGTCTATTTCAGATTGCTCCTTAGATATACCCCTTATAATAACCATTCTTCTCTCTTCTACTATGAGAATAGAGAGTAGAACTAGGTTTGAGAGGGAGGCTATTCCATTGCTTGGAGCAATTGGAAGACACACATATTTAATTGCATTCCAAGAGTAGTACAAACAGTGAAATGAGTTCCTAAGTAAATTGAGGTTTCTTGAGAGAAGTGCTGAATGTAGCTATGCCTTCATAATTCAATGTATCTGACCAGGGGTCAAATATTATTGATGAAGAGGAAGCTCAACTGGCATCAGACTCTCAGCTGCATAATCTAAGCGGACCGCTTGCTGGGCTAGCGGATCACTTAGACTAAGATGACTTCCAATACAAGTTCTCTGTCAGTTCTGAATGCAGCGGACCGCTGGGAAGCCTAGCGGACCGCTGAGAGTTTAAGCGAGTCGCTGAACGTATCAGCGGACCGTTGGAACTGAGTCAGACTTGTAAGAAGTTACAAAACCTTATTTGTAATGTGTTGATTAACCATTACAGTTATCTCCTAGTTGGTTGCATGGTGCAACAGGACTAGTTCAAGCAGCAGGAGAGGCTTGCTTGGTTTCTATGCATGTGGCAATTGAAATGAGATATTATGACTCATGAGCTTCTATATTGAGTTAGGAGCATAGTAGACTAGTGCATGAGGCACATTCTACTTGTAACCCTATTGCAGATTATAAAATTAGGTCACTCTAGCAAGGCTATGAGTTTGACATATGTTATAAGCCAATTCCAATACCTATTTGCAAATGCATATAGAGTTTGATATATCTGAAAGAAAGTATGATAAATAACATGCCAAGTATACTTTGATGATAAAGTTTGCTTGATTACAACTGTTTCTCATGAAACAAATTATTTGCTCTCTCATTTGGGAGATTGAGTAAATATGATACTCTCTCATTGTGGAGATTGAGTTTTGACTATCTTATAGAGGAGATGGAGTCAAAAGCATGTTTTGATTTTCATACTAGCTCTCTCATTTGTGAGATAGAGCACATTGACATAACTGATGCTTATGTCAAGAGGGAGTTTGGTTGAGATAGTCCTTGAAACAATTGGTAGTTGTTGTGACTTCAGGGAGGTCGATAACAACTCATTGTTTATGTATAGCTCTAGTAGCATACTGTGGGGTAATGGACTAAACCAAACAGATTCAGATATATGGAGACACGATAGCACTGAGGGAGTTGATCTGATATTGAGTGGATTCCTATATGGAACAGTTCATAACACCCTAATGATCTGTTTCAGGATACTCAAAATTCTCTGATAGTTCAGAGAGATGTCAAATGAATTATTTCATTTGGAGATGGTCTATATGACAATCAGATCCTCATAGTTATATGTACTTGAACTTGGATAGTGAACATTGAGTTTATTATTAATCAAGTACATGTTAGCACTTATGGTAGTGTGTCATTGAACTTTAGATTGTCTCGCTCACACGAGCAATCGCCTCTAATGCCTGGGGCATGTAGAGATGAGACTAGGTTGAGCTATGTGCGCTTAGTCAGGGACTAAGGAGCCATCTGGGATGGACGAAGCTCATTGTCGCTTTAGTCTGGGACTGAAATGAGGCTTGTCTTCTTTTAGGCGATCCGATATGATTGTGCCCCAAACAATCACGTAGTTCAATAAAAGCCGAGGTGAGAATCTCCTTAGAACTCGGGGAGTGTCTAAGTGGAGAATCTCAGGATTAGTTGCAATAAGAAGTGGTCTAGACCATAGATACTTGATTTGCAAACTGAATCTAGACTCGTACAATGAATGTGAACACACGTCTGTTTAGCAGATAATTCATTGTAACATGTGCTCATACCACATGTGCTTGGCGACTTATGGAAGTGGGTTGAGTGGTTCCAGGACCAAGACCGTATGACTCCCCATGTGTGAGTTCCATGATTACGTACCCTTTGACTTTTGACTATGTCATGAAAAATGGGGTCAGGGCTGCTACTTTGGTGTGTACCCTATGGTGATGTATATTCCGCCTGTCGGGGCATTGCTGGGCAAGCGACTGATTTCGTTTTGAGTCTCATGAGTCGAAAGGAAGATTCAATTCATCATGCACAAACGATAGATCTGTTGGTGTTCAGAGCTCACCAAACTCGTCATATGGACTGAGGTTGGGAACATACAGCAGACTAAGACTGAGACGGAAAAGACATGTATTATTGAGCGGTCAATAATGTCTGATCTAGTGCGGATTTGAATGTTTCTAAGGTACTAGTGTACACATTTATATAACTGTTTTTATAAAAGGGTAGATGCTCTCTCGCTGGCTTTGAATTTATTCAAAGTGAGGCTTTTGAGCTCCCGCATGGACAGGTGTATGCGCTGGTCGCACGTTCCATTTGCCGTATGAGTGACATGTTGTGTGAAACTTCTCCGAGAGGGAGATGTTGGAATTACGGAGAAATTCTGGATGGCCAGCGGCCCGCTAAGGGTACCAGCGACCCGCTGGGTCGCGGAACCAGATATGCGTCTGTTCGGTTCTGTAACCGACAGAGGCTTTATATACTCAGATCTAGTGTTCTGTTACTTGGTGATTCCGTCCTCAAAGGTCCAGAACCCTAGAGAGAGATCTGAGAGAGAGAGGGAGCCTTCTCCTCCCTTGCTTGATGGATTTCCAAGCATGAATGAGAAGCACGGCATGTCGGGTACTTGGAATTGTGGATGGTGGCGCTAGGCCCTAACTTGAGGTCGTAGTGCATCGGCCGCATACGGAGAGAGACAGGGGCTGTGCGCAGTGGATGTGTGGTGGCTATGGCTTGCGGTATCGCCTACGAGATCGAAGTCTGGTATATTCGATTCTTCCGCAAACGGTAATCTAATCCCTATTAGATTTACATTATTCATGATAGGTTTGTAGTAGAGGTCCTACCTACCCAAACCTTCAAATACAAACAAAATTCAACATATGTACCTTTTCAAATCTTCTCTTGTCTCGCGAAGACTCCTTCTGCTTAGAATCAGCATTTTCTTTAGATTTCTTCCTCTTCTTTTTGGTCTCCTTCTCTAATGATTCACCATCTCCACCAAAATTAAGGCGCTTCTTAGCCGAATTCTCTTTCCTCAGCTCCTCCATCAATCCCCCTTCTCCAATCTCTTCACCTCCCCAAGCTTTATACTTACCAGGTTCTGGAAACAAAGGATCTAGACCATCATTCATTTCATCCTGGTCTGGATCTACAGATTCATCCTCCAAACTTGGAGAATCCGTATCTCGAACCTTAATTTCTTCGAGTTTCTCCCTCCTTAATGCCTCCATCAAGCCGCCTGAGTCGGGGAAAAGTGGATCGAGGCTGTCATCTTCTACATGCTCTTCTTCGACGGAATCGGGGAGTAGTGGTTCATTCTCTATGATTCGATCCGCCGCCTCCTTCCTCAATTCGTCGACCAACCCCTCCGAGTCTGGAAATAACGGATCGAGCGCCTCCTCCGATGAATCAGGAGGTAGGGTTTGATTCACTGGTGGTCGATCGGCAGCGAGGTGGATTGAAGGTTGCTTCTCAGACGCCTTTTTCAAGCGCTTTAGCTTGGGTCGAACTGGAGAAGAAGGTTCTTCCGAGAAGGGAAGCATAATATCCTCTTCTTCGTCAAAGGTTGTAGCCATAGCGAAGATGTGCTTGTTGCAGGGTTGAGAGAGAGAAAGAGGAAGTGGAGAATTGAAGGGATTTGGAAGTTTTGGAATGGGAAGGTTTGGAAAGAAAGCGCGCCAAGCGAAAAAAATGCGGATCGAGAAAGTGGAGGGAAACTTGTGTCTTTTGGAAAAGAGAAGCGATAAGTGGGCGCGATTTTGCATGTTGACCATCAATCTTTTCTAACCTTACTTTTTCCGTTAATTACAATTTTACAGTTTACAATGACGGTAGTAGGCGTCCATTCGGATGAACATCCTATGCGGACCTCAAAAGGTCTGTAGACTAGTGTTTTTAAAACCGTACCGCACCCTTACCGATCAAATGATAAAAATCTGATATTTCCTGGTATTTTCCGAAATTTTCCGGTTTTTTCTCTCACAATATCGGATACCGCCGTTTCGGTCACCATTTTGGTTTCCGGTATTACCGAAAATTTCCGATATCCGGTACGGTTTTCAAAACACTGCTGTAGATTGTAGAGGGAAGACCTTCGGTCTAAACCGTCCGATCTACTAATTTTAACGAGCAGATTTTTACGGATCGCGCGAATTTCAACGAATTTGATATTAATCATGTTAATTATGGAGCATCCATAATTGATTGGACAGTTCGGATCAAATGACTGCTTTTCTACAGAGGATGTGAATTTGGCTTCCATTCCCTAAACCATCTGCTACAGAAGGGGGTTGGAGAGGGTGAATGGAGAGGAGGGTGGACTGACCGCACCTGCGGCCTGCCTAAGAAGGTTAACGTGCTCCAGATCAGAAAAAAAAGAGTGGAAATGGACGTTAAAGATAGAAATGAGGAAACATCTTATATAAAATTGTTGCAACGCAAAATTTGTCACCTCAAATTTGAGAATTAAGAGTTATTTCCCATTCTCTCTCCCATTCCATTACATCAACGTTTGTGGAGCAAACCCTTAATTGCAGAATTCACATCCGACACGGCTCCGTTTGGATCGTATGGGAATATGAGGAATAGCTTCTTCCTAGATATAAATTTATTACAAACAATCCAAACTCTTCGCAAAGTTACACACTTTTCAATATTTTTCACCTAAGAATAGACTATTCCTCTTATTCCTAAGCAATCCAATCGGAACCATAATGAGTTAAGACCTTCATGTAGCACGGACATGCGAACGCAATTAATTATATGGTTAATGTAATTATTTATAGAAAAGTACCTGATTTATAATTAAAAAATTTTAATAGATTATATTTGAGACAAAATTCGGAAAGCAATTAATTATATGTTTGAAAATGTTAATAAAAAATATTGGATCTTGGACAAGTCTGCTAGCCGAAAACAGGAAAGTAATCTACCGATCTATCTACCCATTGTCATGAAGGTTTGAATAGAGGTGCTGACATTTACTCGCCCCTTTTACATCTACCGATCTACCAAAATAAGAGATGAACAGGAAAGGAGAAGAATTCTTTTTCATTCCATAATTGTTTTCGTTACATTCAACTCTCTCACAAACTAAGCTCTCTCTCCTCTATTTATAATAATCTCTATCATATTACATCGGCACCGAGTTTGTTAAGCCTGTGAGGAATATTCTCCATGATGTATGCATCCAGTGACGAAGCCAGGATAGAAAAATAGCAGGAGCCAAGACAGAGGTTAGAAGAGTAGGGTGCAGTCTCGGCACAAGAAGAAGGGTGGTTGCATGGAGCTAGAGCGACGAAATATCAGAGCGAGTTGGTGTTGCTCAACGTCGATGGATTTTTCTCTCTTAAACTCAAAAATAAATAGAAAAAAAAGAGAGAGAAAATATTATAGGCCGAAGAAAGATTTGATGATGGACTTCAAAAATTACATTTGGATTAGTACCAAGAAGGCCAAGGGACCAAATTATTAATTGTATTAGTTAAAACTTAATAACTAATTTAACAAAATTTAATTATTAGGGGAGGCTGGCGAAAAGATCTGGCCTTCGCCAGCCTCCCCCTCCCTTCACCACTGGTGACGGCAGCACCGACAGGATCCAGTGTTACCACTAACACCATTCCTCTCATATTCCGGCATATTTTTTATCAACAAAGATTCAGAGAACACAACACGTTTCGTGCATTTTTACAGTCATGGTAAGGAAGGATAACAAGTTATGGTAACTCTCCTGAGCTGCTAACGTAATGCAACTGTATCCACCAAATGTTAGAGCTCAAAGCAGATAAGTATAGATTAGAAAGTAGGGACTACTCGAGATCTAGCTTGCAAATATGCCTATTGAGCCAATTTGAATTGTTTGTTGCAAAAAAGATAGAGCGAAGAAACCAATGCAACTACACTTGCAACTTGCATGAAAGAAACCACTGCAACAAACTTGCAACAGCAAACTTTATCCAAAACTAGATAACAAGTTGTTACGTCATTATATATTGCATATTCATCCAGACAAGATAAAGATGCAAAATTATTTGGCCCCTAAAACTGATGCTAATCTTGGTTGGCAGACCTAACATCTCTAGATTTTTGATACACCTGACCTAACAACTCTAAACAAAAGTGAGCAAACAAAACCGAGAAAAACAGATTTTCACCGCCTCTCGGCTCGCCAATGACTTATTAGGTACAAAATTAACATAAAAAAGTATATCTTTAACTCCTCACATTGATCATACATTACCAACAGAGGGAAATAATAATTCATTTTTGAAAGTAAACCGGTGACACTACATGTTACAAAACTCTCCTGCCACGAGATCAGAACAATTCATAATTCCAAGTACGCTCAGCCATTAGTTTTGGAGCTTTGTTTTCTTCAGACAAGTCAAGAGAAGCAGACACCTGCAAGAGGAAATCATATTATAAGCTAGGACAAGCTTTTGGACCATCAAAAAGAGTGAGAAACAAGATGCATAGCGTGTCAAAATTTTGTCAATTAACCCTTTTAAGCTTAATCAAGTATTGCTCAAAACAGTTGGGTCATAAATACAGCTCAGAATTTACAGGAACCGACCAAAAGATAAATTGTGCATATGTAACGCCCTAATGACATCAATTATAGTTTCAGAATACATTTAATGTGATGAAACCATTGAAAACAGCAGACAATATTAGGCCAGAACAATTATAAGTTCATCATATTGAATACTAATTTTTTTTCTTAAGCCCCCCATAAATCTCTAACAGAATATAGCTCCACACACTGGGATCATATTATCTGATCCAATTTTATAGGAACTACCCATAAAGATAAGCTATCATTTGTAATGACACCAGCAACAGTTTCAGTATCCATCTTTATGTCATATTAAATCAGATTGATGGGAAAGGTGCATAAATGTTGAAAATTGACGATTTTGTCTCCCGTGTAAAGGTCAGAGTGGATATTGCGCAGTTGAATCTTAAGCTTAGTTACAAATTTAATTCTAGGAGCTATGCAACTGGGTTGGTTCAATAGAATTGAATTCTCATGCAAAGGTGTCATTTGCAAATAATGTTGGAGTTTTATTTGCCTATCGATTGGGCGTGTACTTGCCTAATGGGTAAACACCTCTTCATACTTAACAACCAAAAGATAGTTTTGTTGGAAACAAGGAAACCAAAGATTGAAAAAAAAAATAGAGCAACATAAAAATCACCCTGAATGCTCCATCGGTCTTAGAATCACGGATCCAATCAAGTCCCAGCACTTTGCTGGAGCAGTTGTACGACCCCTTAATTGCATCGCCGCCTTCCAGTTTCTTTATTAGAGAAAAGTCCCAGGCGTTCTTGCCAGTGTCATAGCATGGCTCAAACACAGTGTTGCGGAACTCGCCATGTACATAAGCGTACTTGATGCGGCAGGCACCTGACCCAACTGAATGGCTCACTGAGACCTTGTTTGCAGGGTCAAACACCATGGTGCAGTCAACTGCAGTGCGGTTGTCCCGCCACAAGTGTGTGCACATAATGTTCACTGGCTTGTCCATCACCAGTGCCGAGTTCATGAATTGAAAGCGCACATCCTAAAAGGTTTAAGAAAATAAGGAAATCAATTGACTGTTCAGCACCAAAAGGACAGGTTATTTAAAATACTTAACTTTATCCAATGTTTTTTGAGCTAATCCTGACAACACGCAATACTGCTTATTTGTCCTTTACAATTAGTCAAACACGCAGTACGGCAACAAAAAGATCTTGTCAGTTACAGGCTTACAGCAATAAAAACTAGCAAAAGTTGCACTACTGCAGATATAATCATTGCGAATATTTTAAGAGTTCAAAACATTTTTTTTCCTATTCAGCAGTTAAAGGTGATCTCTTTTGGAAAAGAACCACTAATAGAGAATTAAGGACAAGCTCAAACACTTTTTCCTTTTTCAAACACTTACGCTATTCAGTGAGACAGTACCCCTAAAATTCATTAAAGACTAAGTAGCAAACCTGACATAACATGTTGCACCTCATAATAAGCAAAAAAATTAGAAGCTTACAACAAAAAACTTTGCCAAGACCTACAAAGTAACCTAGAAAATTTGAAACCGACAAAAGTACAAATTTGTCTGAAGTCAATTATTGACCTGAACTTCCAAATTTTACCATTTCACCAAACCAAATTAAGCCCAGGAACCTTCTTACACTCTAATCACACTAAAATACCATGATCATTAATTTCATCTCATGTCAAAATCAGAGCTGAACCGTCCCAACATATATTCCACAAAATAACCTAATATACAAAATAAATCAGAGAGACAACCCCTCAAAGGCTTACTTTCTTGGGGACATTGAAGTCGACAATGAAGGCGCCGGGTTTCTCAACGGCGAGCGAGAGGCCTTCAAGGGAAGGTCCAGAGGAGAAGGTGGCGTCGGTGGCGGTGGCCTTGAGTTTCAGGTCGCCGGCGCCGGCCGAGAGAGTGACCAACGTGGCGCCGACTGAGGCCTTCTCGGACACCTCGTACTTGCCCTTGAATGTCGCCTTCACCCTCTGTCCTCTTCGCTTCTCTTCTCTCCTCTCTTCCATTTTCGGTTGTCAAAGGAGAGGATTCAGAGAAGGAATGGAAGAGGGTTTGAAGGTTTGAAGTTGGGGTTTGGAAATTGGAAGTGGGGATTAAAAAAGGCGGCTGGTCGGAGCGGGCAATCAAATATCTACATTACATACATCTATCTACCTCGGGATAATAACGGGTCTGTTCTAAACCCGTTAACCCTGTCGTGCAATAGAGCGGGTTACTCTGTGGCGAAACGCTTTGGAGACCTACGTGTGTCAAGTTTCTGTTATAATATTACCTTCTGTTAATTGCAGTATATATAAGGCCCTTGGAGACTGGATGCAAATTAATTATTGGTACGTTGTTAGTATACAAGGAAAATGCAAGCGTACATGTATTTTGTACAAAAAATGTACTATATCAAAAGGAAAGGAAAATTATGCCACTTAGCTACTAACAGCTTGACGTGATGATGTCCCGATTTGCTTTAATTGTAAAATATTTTTAGGAAATTCTGCATGAGAATTAATTTTTAAACCGGACTTTGATCGCAATTATTTATGATTGCTAATAAATTTTTTTTCTTGAAAATGAGCGGTTGAGATTAAAACTTGATTTAGAAATTGATTCTCTTGACAGAATTTTCCAATATTTTTTTATGTTATGCAAATATATAAGAACGAATAGGATATTTTCTTTTCACAAGCAAATAATCTGTCGTAGTTGGAAGCTCTTCAGCAAAATTGAAGAGTGGTGGGTGCTCCTTACTAGTTTCAAAAAAAAAAAAAAGTAAATAGTCTGTCTATGAATAAGTTTTTAACAATGCAGGTCGGTGTAACTATCGTTTCATAATGTTTATTCCATCGCTTAATTTACACCGTTAAAAAGTTTAAATTGTTGGGAAAAAAGTTAAGTTGCATTAAAACTTGAATTGAAGTTCAAGTGACCGACTCTAGTTTTTGCATCGAATTACATAAATGATTGTACATACATAATCTAGTGATCATACGTACACAATTTGATATTAATATTTGAACGCTAAATATACTTCATCATTGCACAAACGGAGTGGTCTAACATGATGCGTACGGAGAAAATAAGGTCAATGTCACACTAAATTTATACAAAATTCGAATTCGCCAAATCCTTAATCTAAGATCTAACTTTTCGATTCTCGGACAGACATATTTCCGACGATTAATTTAATTTATTATTTTGGTTTTGCCTGAATCAACATCATCCTAAATGCTGCTTAAATTCGTGCCAACTACCAACCAGCTCTCTATTTCTCACGTTTTCATAATTCCTTTTTTTTTTTTTGGTTATTGACTTTTCACTAATGCGGGTGCACTTGACACTTGCAAAAGAATCCGTTCGAAATAATTGATTAGATAGCGAGATGAGGTTGGTGGAGACTTTGACGAGGGCTTTTTCCACTGACACATTTTTTCTCTTTCGTCGTTGTTTTTTATTGAAGCCTTCATTTGACTGCTATGTGAATCTGTGATTTCAACGTTTGAACAGACTACTATTAGTAGGCCCGTCAATATCAACAATATCAACGTTTGTAAACGTTATTCCGTTCCGTTTCATTCAAATGGAACATTAAACGAAAGAGTAATAAGTTTCTTTTTTGAAAATATAACGGAAATGAAACTGAAATTTATAAACGTTACCAAAACGGAAAATATAATTTTGCTGAAACCAATAGTAAATGAAGGATGAAACGTTAAACGGAACGGAAAAATGGTTTCGTTTGACGAAATGGTACGAAAACAAAAGAGATTTTAATTTCATCGTCTGAAACGAAACAGAAGTGAAAATAGGTTGTTCCACGTTCCGCTTTCACGTTTGACAGGTATATCTATTAGTCTATTATTAGGGCTGAAAACGGTAGTCGTTTCAATCGTTTTTTCGTTTCGTTTCGTCCGGAACTGAACGGTAACGGATAAGGATTTCAGTTTCGTTTAAGGAACGGAACAACCAACGCAAATAGAAATATTGTTTCGTCTCAGATTGAAACGATTAGTGAAACTGGTACGTTTCGTGGTCGTTTATTTCGCGCATTTCGTCTAAATTTTTTTTTATGGTTTTATTATTAGATTGCAAAGGACCTCAGCAGAGAGATCGAGGGAGAAATGAGTAAAATTAGATTTCTGCAGCGTCGCTCCGTCATTTCTCCGCCGAACACAGTCACATCTATCTCTCTCGCCTCTGCACCACCGAGTACAATCGCCGTCGAGAGCAAGAGGTGATTATAGTGCCTCCTTTCCCTTTCCCACGTGACCTAATCTGTCATTTTTCTATCTCTGTTTCATACAAAATGCAGAATAGTTTATTTTCTTACATCTTAATAAAATGCAAAACAGTTAGGTAGTCAAAGACGGTTATAACCGTTTTGGTCGTTCCCATCAACGGAACAATCGACGCAACATGTATTAAATGGATGCAACAATCAACGCAATAAGTATAAAAATTTCGTGCATCAATGCAACGGTTAACGAAAATGACCACTTTCGTGGTCGTTTTCCACGTTATGCACCCCTATCTATTATCAGTCAAGAATTTGAAGTTTGAAGTTTGACCTTATTTTGGATGTTTGTTTAATGAGAAGATAAGGCCTAATTGGGTTCAGTTTAAATGAGCCTAGGCCTAATAAGGTGAAATTGGACTGAGTTTGAATAGATTTACATTGGCAGAATCGGACCGAAAAATATATATTGGGTCAAAACGTATAATAACAAAATTAGGCTCAAAATATTGTGTCCATTGGGTTTCATTTATTTATAGGAACTTTCAGCCCAAGTAGAACTTCAATCTACATTAACATTGTCCTGGTTTCACACTCTTGGCCCGCATATGGGTTTAATCTTTTTTTTTTTTAATATTTTTTCAGTGAAGTAGTAAGCACAATTCCTGCTATATTAATTATACCAGACAAATAAATAGACTTTAAACCACCAATATTTAAACGAGAAGCATGAGTTTGGGGCTTTAACCTGAAGACTTTCTGAAGAAAAGTAAATAAATAATAAAATAAAAGAATTTACCTGTAGAAGAGTAGCAGGGGAAAAAGGCATAAGACAATAATATTACGAAAAAGATCCAGAAAATAACATATAGTGCAACTGTGTAAGATGTTTAATGGAGTGGTCATACACTCATACTTGCATTGTTTGTCAGCAAGACGAAGAGCACCTTGTCTGTCGCCCCTTGCGGTTGCGGGACTAAGAAGATCCTTGTCGAAGATACGATTTCGATGCGACGCATGATCCGGTGCCATTAGTGGCTATAAATCAGACTCGTCAAGCTCTTTTTTCGCTTGCCATAGAAAAAGTGGCAGCATAACTGCATAAGTAATGTTACTGAGATGTCGACCAGATAATTATAGAGTGAAAAAGAAATAATATAGTACATTCATGGTCCAAGTTCTTATTTTGTTATTATTTGCTTTATGAAGAAGGCACATAATAAATATGACATTTAAGAATTGCTACTTTATTTCATTGAGTAATGTTAGAATCAAATATATTTGTCACTTGAGTTCATCAAACACGATAGGATTTAAATTTTTAGATTACAACGACCAATTCGATCTGCTTAATTTGTTCTCCATAATGAAATCTCTTTGAGGATTTAAATTATATATATTTTTTCACTTTTTTTTACTATTTTTTCTTTAATTTTTTTAAAATTCTCATTAATTTTGAATCCTCCATTTAAAAAAAATCTGAAAATAATAGGGAATTTAAAAAAAAAATTAAAATGATCTCAAAGAAAAATTTAAGATGAAGTTCACATTAAGTGGTTCGGATTGACCATTTAAAATTTTAATAGGAGTTTAGGATCGTGTTTTGAGGTCAAACGTGTTTTACTCTAGCGTTATTCATATTCATTTCAACATTTTTCTTATGTTTAAAGTTTCAATACTATTTTTAAGGTGTTTATAAAGTATGTTTACTGCATAACGAAACCAATGTTGTTTCTTTTTCAACATTTAAAACATCGTTTGTATACTTGAGTTTTCCAGATTTAAGGTTATGAAAGTAGGCAGGAAAAATTTTTAAATGGCGCGCAGAGTCTATTTTGAATGCGAAGGGTCATCCTAGTTTGTTTTTAGCGACTACAAGGTCACTAAAAGTTAATTTGGAATAAATTAAATGTAACAAATCATCCATCACGTCTTCATTTTGTATTATTACTAGAAAATTGGATAGGAGCTGGACCGTGAAAATTTTTGTACGATATCTAAATTGCCAAGTGCCCCTTATCCATTGGTCAAGTCTACTATTTAATTTTAGCTGGCGCATCTTTCCTTTTAACCTCTTTAATTTAATGACCAACTTAGTTCTGAAAATGACTTCACTTTGTTTGTCATGTCAATCCAGCTATACACCCGTGATTGTCATCTACCATACTGCAAATATAGAATAATCCACAAAAATTTATTAATAAAATGGGTGCATCCAAATTAATAAATTAATTTTATAATAAATCAACAATCCTTTCCTTAAAATTCTTATTTGATTCAAACCTGATCATTCTATTCTCATGAAAACACCTCATGAAATGAACCAATAAAAAAAAGTTCGGAAGAGAGCAATATAGAGGATAACATCTCTCAACTACTTTTACTTTCAATTATCTTTTTTTTTATATATTAAATAAATAAATGCACCCCTCAATTGTTGTGGCCTTGTGGGAGCACTGAAAGCGACGCTGGGGGCAATAGATGGGAGAGCCGTGAGGGCCCCGAAAGCCTCATGCACACAATAACACATTAACACATACACTCAGCAGCATGGTGGTGGAGTCTTTCAGCATAAATGGCCACGTTGGTCCTTGACAGCGCCAGCAATAGCGAATTGGTACGGTGGGACCCACGGAATAGTACACGTGTCCCTCTCTTTGTATTTGCCTTCTCGCCGACGGTACGGGCTTCTTCTACATATTTCGGATCTTCTGTGGCAGAAATGGGAGGTCATTTTGTATGGTGATATTGATGCATGGACCACAGTTCGGAGGAGGATTTAAATACGAAAGGTGGAGATATTATCTGATATTTTTTTACGTAAATACATTTAATTTTAATATCTTATGAAATATATTTATTTTTTTTAAGAACATGCATGCTCAAATTTCACTTAAAAATATATGTTGTTTCATTATCAATTTTCAATAGTAATAAATTATTATTTTCATGTTATTATTATAATAATATCGATATTTAAAAACAAATCATATATTACTAGCTACGAGAACTAACATTTGGCCTACTGGTAAAGGAAATTGCATATTGAGTAGAGGTTCTTTGAGTATATTTAATTTAAAAAATAAGTTAGATAAGTTCAATTCTCATTTATCATAAAAGAATATTTTACCAGCTTCTGCTTTCATTAAATAACTTTCTAACGCCGGCCGAAGTAAACAAATTATTTTTCAAACGTACAATACAATCTCATGCCACTTAATTTAGTTTACATTTGCCCCACCTGTCAAGAGCGTGCCACACAATTGTGGCGTATCTATATTGCGTACAAGAAATTTACTTTTATATTTTTATGTGTATTATTTTTCTTTTTTCTTTTGATGATTAGACCAAACTCGTGCATAATATCCGTCCTAATTTTTGACAGCTGGATTAGCATTACGCAATGGAGTTTTGAACGTTATCATGGGGGAGATGAGGTCGTACATTTTTTGAATTTTTCTATAATTGTTTATCTTAATCATATATATTTAGTGCGTAGACCAATAAAGATTATTGGGATGGCCGCACTTTGATACTTTCTTAGCAACTTTTAGAGATCAAATAAGAAAAAAGAAAGTGATTACGGCGGCACATGAATCCTGATCTGGTGGCGCGCTACACCACGTGTCGCGCACCTACGAGCCGTCTGATCTTGATCGGACGGTTCATTTTTGACGGGCCTATCAATCTAGGTTACATGCACGGGGCTCCCTTATCCATATGATCTTGATCAGACAGCCAGGAACTGCGCGACACGTGGTGTCGCGCAACACTTGATTTGAATTCCATGGAGAGTTACATTCTCATTATTATCACATAAAAGACCAATAGTTACCGTGTTTATACTTTATAAAAAAGAAAACAGTAAAATTAAAAGGTGATACAGTTAAGATGTCACATGTCTCGAAAGCAATATGAATGGGAATAAAGTTTGTTATCCATTAGTATGAGGCTTGACTTAGTCTCTAGTTCATTTCCTTGTATGATCGGAATTTCCTTGTTTGTTTTGTTAAGAATTTTTTTTTTCATTTTAAAAAAATTCTTAACAAAACAAAAGGCTAATTTATTATTTTCATTTTTCAAATATATAATGCGATTAAGTTTGATTTATTGAAGCATGCATTTAATAATTTTGACCAAGGTTATGAAAATAATAAGATATCAGAAGGATTAAATGGGATCTTTCCATAAAGCAAGAAAGCTAATCTGAATTTTCTTTTTGGTGATGAGATTTATGTGAATTAAATGGGATTGGTCACGTTGCTTTGCAAATTAAGATGAGATGTTTATTTCGAATTACTTTTTTGAAATTCAAATCTCAAATGATCCATCCAATCCGTTCAATTTATTATTCATATTGAAATATAATTTTCAACTAAATTTTTAACTAATTTTGTCAAAATCTTTAAAACCATGATCATTAGAGGATCCATATATAATTCGAAAAAATTTGAAAATTTTTTTGTTGGTAATGATACAAAGAACAAATTAAATAGCTTAGATCGGTTGTTTAAAATTCAAATTTTGAGAAAATAGAGGATTTTTTTCACTTGAAAAGTACCATAAACTTTCCCAAATTTTAAATACAAACAAAAGAAAAAAAAAGAGAGAAGAATATTCCCTCATTCCACCCCTTTAGACAAGGTAGGCTTCTGCGCCGACCAAAAACATCCCTCTCGTGGAAGAAGTACTAGTTATGAAGTCTCTCATTAGTCATTACATAAAGAAGAAACCAAAAAAGTTTTATTAATTCTGAAATAAATGATAAATTCAAATCAGACCGTGTTGACTGGTTAGTGGTTGGATATAGATGGGTCCTTATGAAAGATTTCATTTCAAAAGTTCTTTTCTAAGCACACCATTTGGGTTCATTGAATGGATTAAGCAATTAGATTAGTCCCAACTAAACCACCATATTAGGCGAGCTTTCTCATTTATGATTTTATGTCAAGATCATCGTTTTTGATGTTATTAGAGGTGTCAAATATCTATCAATCCGACAATTTGTCGGTTGGCCTATGCTTTGTTTATTGCTTGAATATGTTCTTTTTTATTTCTCAGGAATGGAGACAGTATGTTACCTGAATAGATTGTCCCGTGAAGTTGGCGAAATGTATTAGCTAGATATATATATGTACAAGTAATGGATATTTTTTCAGATATTAATTTGCCTTTTTTTTGAGTCAATAAGTTTGGCTGTTAACGTATACGCCATATCCTTAGCGTACAACGTTGTCTCACAAATACAGAGTTGCTGAGTTGAACATGATTTATATTTTATTTATCTAAGAAATATCCGGATGGAAGAGAGGCCACGTATAACCGTTTTGATAAAAATAAATCAGCAGCTCCCTTTGGATAAGGCCATCTAGATTTCAAATACAAGTTAGTTGTAGTTACTATTGAGACAATTGCAATATTGAATACAAAAACATAAAAATAATTATGAATTAAAAAAGTTATTTAACCATTAGTTTGAAATTATCATATTAGCTAGCATTTTCAATAGTTAGTAATGCTAGTAAATGTAATATGAAAAATGAGTAAAACAACTTATTTGGGAACAGAGAAACTTGATACAATTTGAGTAACAATTTCTATAATTGCTGCTGTGGCACAAAATATCACCCTCTGCAGTTACAAGGATACACTTTTTGATGTTCTAAACAAATCCGTAACAAGTGTCTATGCGGCAATTATACAACAATGACAAATAAGTAGGACAATTGCTACTCATTGCAGATTTTAGTGCATCTTTAATCGTCACATCAATATCACATTAGCTTCCATTAAAGATTGCATAAGTAATATAATATGATATATATAATATATTAAACGAATCTCACAAATTAAAATTCAAAGTATTAAACGCGATTCTTATATCTGTGGAGTGATAATTTTAAATGAATCTCACAAAATGAAGTTGAAATTATTGAACAAGGTTTTATATCTGATAGTTGTTAGTTTATTAATGTGGTAAAATTGATCATCTTTTTCATTCATTATATGTATACAACGCATCTATATTTTGGACCCACCAAGTATTTTTCAATTAAGAAATTAAAGAATTATATTAAATCTAAATTAATAAACTAAAACTTTTTGATACCTCATCGGATCATGTAAAATTTATTATAAACAATCCAAACTCTTCACAAAGTTACACACTTCCCAATAAATTTATGTCTAGAATTGCAAATTCCTCAAATTCCTACAACATCCAAACGGCCCCATAAAAAAGAATTCGGCTCCATAAAGAGAATCAATATGACACAAACATAATATTTAGACATGTTGAATGTAGATTTTTAAGAACTCTTGGAAGTTGGAATAGGTCAATACAACGACATGGTTATATTCAAAGTTCCAAACAAGCCAGGTGGCCAAAACGAAGCAAAGAGGAGACTGCTTCCTTTTTTGCTTTTTGTTTTTGTTCCTTTCTTTTGCTATTAATTTTTCCTTTGTCCCTTTTTTTTTAACCAAAAGCACAATATCCAGGAACAAGGACAAAAACTGTAAAAGAAAATTCAACACTCTTTTACTGCCACTCTGTTTCTCCAGGCTCAAGTATTTGTTTATTTAACAAACCAATCCACGCTTCCTCAGATGCCACTTCTCTTCACTCAGCCAACTCACCTATTCCTTTCAATCACTTCATTAATCCCTTTCCAAAACACACCAAGGTGCAATTACAAAACCCCATGTCTCTAATCGCCTCCATCTCCAACCTAGGACATCTTGTCTAACTTCACACATGTTGCATGATCAAAATCCTTCTACAACACCCCCTAGAAGCAACGATGAGAACGCCGCCGACATCATCGACATCCCTGAAGTGCGGGACATCCACCCTCTGAGCCCTCCATCTTCGAGCCGAGGTCGGCCTCGCCGGCAGGAGTCGTGGGAGGCCGGGAGCCACCACTCCTCAAACCTTAGCGAGCAGTTCACTACTATGAGCAGAGAGTTCAACGCCATGGTTGTCGCAGGATCCACTATGCAAACAAACAATAATAATGATAATAATAATGATGGAATTAATAGCAACAACGCTGATAATTACGGTCTGGCAAGGATTGGTATGTTTTTCATTTCACTTTACTGTTATTTATTATTTTTTTTTTGGGGTTTTGGGTGGGAGATGGATCTCAATTCGGAGATGGTTTCTTATGTGAACATTTGTATCAGAAGCAAAATTAAACAAGATGGTCTGATGCTCTACAAATTAATTAATCATTTTCTTAACAACAAAAACTAAATTCAGAGTTTCAATTTTAAATAGAAATAACTTTTCTGAAGTGTTTGAAATATATATTCAAGAACAAATTTTGTATAGGCTTCTTCTTTTTAATTTTTATGGTTTCTCTTTTTTTGGTTGTGATAGGTGAGGATGACTTTGTGGAGACAAATCCACTTGCGATCGTGCCAGATAATAATCCAATTGTCTCCCCTCGCCCTCCTGAGCCTGAGGTGGCGCGAAGCGAGGAGGGGGCACCGGTTATGGTTGTACAGGTGAAGAAGGAAGAAGTGGAGACAAAAATTGCTGCGTGGCAGTCCGAGGAGATTGCTAAGGTCAATAACAGATTTAAGCGGGAGGAGGTGCTGATAAACAGCTGGGAGAATGAGCAGGTCGAGGAGGCCACGGCACGGCTTAAGAAAATTGAGGTTTGTTAATTCCCCATATAATCTCATTTGTATACAGAAACATCAGTTAAACTTTGATCTCCATTAGATGTCTCCATATTTGGTTAAGAAAAAAAAAAGAAGTCTCAAATTTAATATTAGATATTCATGAAAACTATAAAGAAATAATGATAATTTTGGGACAAAAAAAATCTTCACATATTAATGGCATATGGCATGCTGGTGTTGGGACCAGACCTATTTATCAGTACAATCTGTATTATATAGGAAGTGGGATAATCTTTGATAATTTTAACTTGTTGCAAGTTTTTTTTGGTGGGCTGATGTTTTTCTATTGCAGAGAAAGCTAGAGGAGCAGAGAGCCAAGGCAATTGAGAAGACTCAGAATACTCTGGCAAAGGCGCACCGCAAAGCCGAGGAGAGAAGGGCCTCTGCCGAGGCTAAGAGGGGGTTGAAGGTGGCCAAAGTGCTGGATCTTGCTAATTTTATGAGAGCTGTTGGTCGGGTTCCGACCAAGCGGTCCTTCTTCTAGCCCTGTTCTTCGCCTTCTTAGTTCATGAAATATGCAATGTTCATCTATTTTTCTGAGTTTTGATGGTTATGGAGTGTTTTGTGTTACTCTGCTCCCCATTGTTTGTTCTGTATATTGTATAATTGTACAAGCTATACTAGGTTGCCTAAAGGAACTGGTTTTGTTGCATTTTGTGTTTTACCTCACACATTTTTCTTTATGTCATTTGTTTATTTTTTCCTTTCTTTCCAAACAAAAGAAAGATATCATCTAAGAACCTACCTTCTAAGAATCGGCCTGCTGTAACATGGCTAGCCTAAATGATTTCAATAATAGAATCATATATTAGCTGTATTCTGATTTCTAATTTCTGGTATATCAAATTATGGTTATTGCTAGATCAATTAGGTTCTCAAGTGAGATATCTTGAAGGTCCAGAGAATTGACAAAGCATATTGGGGACATTGCCTAAATTTGTCGGTCATGTTTGTCGTTTGATGATCTTAAATCAATGTGAGATACTGTGGGGAAAAGTATCGACATTAAATAAACTTCATAGCAGGATCATTTTCAGGGAGATTCTCTAGCATTAAATGAGATTATTGCATACAGTTCCGCACTATGTTTACCTAATTGTGAATCAGCATGCTAGTCAAGTTAATTTCAATGATAACATCAGATTTGTGGCCCAATTATCAAAACTGGTTTGTTCTAGAGGTAGTGCAGTATACTGGTATGAATTTAATTGTTGCAAGAGTAGGTGCAGTTCTACTTGTACATTCACTTGGGGTGCTCTTTTTGTTTTTTTTTTTTTTTTTTTGGAAGATTACTAGTGGTGGATTTTGCTGGCCAGGATGGGCCATGACAATTTATATGCTTCTGTTTTTTTTTTTCATTTTCTTTGATTGACATGTGAAAGCCCAGTTGCCACTGGGATATTGTTTAGTGTTTTCTCATTAACACAGTTGTAGTACAAAACAAGTTTCTATTGCTAAATGCTAATAGAAGTTACTAGCACTACTGAGCTACTCAATCATAAAAAAAAAGGAAATACAAGGTTGTGAGAGAAATGTTAGACGGTCCGAGTTCCCAGTTCAAGTGACAATTAATACTTTACTGATAAGATTGCCTACCATTTAAGTCATGCTGTCTTTGTCACTTTTTTAAGAGTAACCTGATACTGAGGACATCAGTAGCCTTACCATAGACTTATTAGCTGGGATTTTTAGAAATTAATGAGGATTACAAACAGCTACAATGTTTCAATGTTTTAAAAACATTCCATATAAAGTCCGAGGTCATACAGGGAGTCCAAACCTTCATATTTGATGTTGGTTACAGTATTTATCTTTTTAATTAGAGAGAATTTTGCAATGATTATTTCAATAAATTCCTACTTTTTTTTCTGGAAACTCTATACCCATAGGCATACTTAAAAATTATAATAATGGATACTTCTTTTAAAAAATCATAATATTGAATGCAAAATCCACCAATTAAAGTCTATCAGAAAAGTCATGCCTTCTGAAATCTAGTGCAGGCAATTGTTAACCTGATAGGTCCTGTCCTCCAAACGAATGACCTGATCGACTTGCTGATGCTTCTATGGATGACATCACTGACATGTAGGACGACAAATATCGACATGACTGGTGGGTCAACAAAAATGTTCCTTGACAGTAAAATGAATGGTCCAAATATAGCCAGGCTCACTGGAGCACAGGAATCACCTGAGCTTATTAGTCCACGGCTAATTAGTCCTTTTGTCGAATGTGAGCGAGACTCATTCATCAAGACAGTAATGTGAACACAATATGTTTTGAAGATTGTTCACGGCTATCATCCCAGGCCACAGAGGCGTATAGTGTGGTGACAAGAGCCCTCTATTAGCTAAGCAATTCCCGGTTTCCCCATTCCCTTCCATAAATGTGTTGAGCCACATCATTCTTTAGCTAGTTGTCCCTCTCTTTCCCACAGTTAAGCTCTTTTGAAATATCTCTGGAAAGGGTAGAGAATTCCCATAAAGAAAAATTGAAAACACACACATAATAAAACTTGAAATTAGAAAATGAACTGTAGAAAAAGTACTATGTTAAATTTGAGAATCGCCATATTTTTTGGAATTCTTTTTTTTGCAAGAATGGTTGGAAGACTATTCAGTAATTTCCATTCCCTCAATTTGTTGGGTTTTTTCATAAGTTCAAGTTGTGCCAGTTATTGTATGATTTAATTAAAAAATTATAATGAGCCAGCTTGTACATTTTGGCTGGGTATACTATACCTACACACAAAGCAATCCACCATCATCCTCTCACACAATCTCTCTAAATGCAGTAACCTCTCTGCCTCAACAAATGTATTCAACATGATTACAGACTCCTCTTCTCCAACAGGCGTACCACGCACGTCCTCTTCTGACTCCACTTGCATGTGGACCCCCATCTGTCTTTTTGGCTAACAGGGCATATCATAGGTCATTTCCTATGCCTCCTTAACCAAAATGTAATGGCACAACAAGTTGTTCGGGCAACCATAGTGCTTATGTCAGGTATAAATTTATAATTATCTACAATTCTGTTGAAGAATCATTGTTGAAGCTATTAACTGAACCCTTGTGCCTGCAAGTTGTCAATACACCAAGAAAACTGGCATGGTTTTGGCAACTCTTTCATCCCCTTCCCTCTTTCAAAGAATTATCTGATTTCTCTGTAAAAGCGGCCATTAACAACCAAGCATATAGCTAATGGCATTATGACAGAGGTAACATGCTTCTTGGGCATTCCACCAAACACTTGTTAGGTAGGCTTGAGCACCCGCAATTTTCATACAAACCGACAGTGCATCTCAAAAAGCCTCAAAGAACTACACTCGTTAGGTAGGATTGAGAATTAAAATTGCTGTAAATTGTGTATGTTCCATATGGTTGCCTTTCATCTCAGGGAAAAAGCCTCAAGCATGTTTATACCTTTTATCCCATGTATAAGCTGAGATTACTGCACTCGAAGAAAACAAGTCTCTTGTAGGCATTTCATCGAACACCCAGCTTGCTCTGCATTTCTTCTTTCCTGACAAATTGACCCACCCAACTATTTCACAAGCTGATATTTCTGTCAGGTCAGGCATCTGAAAATAGAACCTGTCTGCTACATTTGCATCACCATCCTATCATAAACAGATACCACGACATTCCATAACACTGTGGTATTTTCTGCCTTTTCATCAAACACCTTGCAACGCGCAAGAAAAACAATTAGAAGGGAGATGGGTTAGGCAAACCTCGTTAACTTCTAATATTTTATTATTATTATTTATTGTTAAAAAGAATTTCGGAAAGAAACTGGATTGAGAAAACCGGAAACGTAGTTTGATTGCTTCTGTTTTGCAATGATCGGACCCTCCTATTCTCTCGTGAAGTTAGTCCCTCATGCATTTCTGGATCACATCATAAGAAACATTAATGATGGTAATTACAGGTGCCCATTATTGACAGCAATAAAATATTATATTAAAAAAAATGAGGCAGCCCCATGAATTATATAAGAGAAAAGAGGTGGAAGTTGTACCTCCCGCGAAATCGTATTCGCGGGGCTCGATCCTACGGCATGGGAATCGATGGGGTGCTCTCCTTCGCCTCCTCCATGGCGCCCTCGAGTCCACCAAGGAATTTGGCCATGTCCCAATTCTTGTGCTAGCAAGAGAAGGGAGATAGCTAATCCATTTCACCATTCTTCAAGTAATTCTAGCAATTAACCTTTTGGAATAGCTATTCTCAACACATGAGACCTATGGGAATGCAAGAGAGAGAGACCTTCATGGGAGAATCAAAATTCTGCCCAAGAAGGTGGTGGCGGCTAGGGAGGAGAGGGAGGCAAGGTGAGAAGGTTAGGTTTTGCTTCTTCAAGTGGTCCTTATATAGACCACTCTCCACCAACCTTTTCCATTTTCCCTTTTTACCCCTATATGGCCGGCCATTAAGTTGGGCCAAAAAGGCCACCCCACTTATTTATTTAATCTCACTTAGGCCATATATTAAATCAATTATTTAATAGGTCTTTCAAGTTGCATTCAATTTAGGCTCAAATAGACTATTAAATTAAAAACCTATACTTTAATTTAATTCACTTAATTAAATTAAAGTGTGATGAATAAAATTAATTATCAATATCTTGATAATCAATTTAGGATTAGCATGTTCATTAATTTATTTCTATATGATCCATTTGACTTAATTAATTATAACGGTCCACAACGTTATTTAATTAATTAATCAACTTATCATATTTTGCAATACTCACTATTGCAAATAAATAAATAATGCACGTATGGTCAAAGTCCTATTTGTGTGACCCTTTGAGGATTTATGCTATGTTGGACATGGAATTAAATCGTTATTTAATTCCAATAATCATAAGCGGTATCTAGCAACACGTTATGATTCCCAATTCGCATAAATAGTGTACAGCTACAATATTTCAATCCTGCATAAGAGAATAAATATATTTCTCTATTTTGATTCTTATGTCACACGATATCATCGTATAATCCAAGATAGGAATGTGTCATTCTTGCAGATTATACGTTTCTTGATCTAGAGATAATTGTATAAAGTTGCATGCAAACAATCTATCTCCATCAAGGGGCCCAAACAGATATCGTCACTCACTAAGTGAATTAATGAGGGACATACGGTTTTCTTGATGATTAGCTTTTCCCCGCACAATTCAAGAGAACATAAATAAAGTCCGTATAGCAGCCCTTATCGGGAATCAGCGGTAGACAGTATTTATTGAACCTATCCTCATGTGGAAAAGATAAACATCTCAAACTTAGAACCAAAATCACAACGAAATAAACAATGACACATAACACAATCCATATGTTTATTTCGATGGGTCAAGTCCTGTGCTATGTTCCATAACATACACATATGCAATTAAGTTGGTAACTCTTTACCTATGATTTGTAGAACTTAATCATCACTTAACTTGCATACTAATCTTATATGATAATTAATGTTCCTTGTTAATTATCAAGATTATGGACCGTTTAGATTTATTATTGTCATTCTAAAGAATGATCAACAGAGATCTACAATTCAGATCCTCAACCTGAATGATCTGTCAATAATAAACCTAGGAACAGATGATAAAATCTCATCCAAAACATAAACTAATAATTAAGTCATTAAATTATTGACTTCTAGGACATAACTCTAACAATACCTTGAGCGTTTTAATTCAAAGTTTGTATAAATATATTACAGTATTCTCTGATCGTGCTAGCAAAGACGGAAAAATGTCAAATTTTTAATATACTTTAATAGGATGATGGAGAAAACTGATTCTAAATTATTCAAATTTTTTTAAAAAAATATGACATAATTATCGTTATTCGAGTAATATATAACTTTTTCCAAATATATTCAATATCAATGGTAGAAAATATAATCAGTAGGAGTAAGTTACTATGGACGGTAAGATGATAATGTGCTCAGTAATAAGGATGTATAAAGTGACAGGTGTTTTCTCCTTCCTTGTTTTCAACAACAACAACAACAAAAGAAAAAAAAACACCACCTTATTGTTTTTAAGTTATGATTATTTTGCTCGTATTCTATTGAACCATTATTGCTATTATATATCATCTGAATCTGAAGGACCAGTTTTCACAGTTTTACCTTTGATTCATTCATTTAACAATAGAATCCGGACCGATATTCGCAATTACATGACCCAAATTAGGTGGGATGAATCCCTTAAGCTAAATAACAAGCACAACTCAAAACTGCACATGGGATATCCATATCCTTGTCCCCTGTCTTGGGAGTGGTACACGCCCATATATCTTTGTTGGCTGATTCAAATTAATTAGTCCTTGGAGAGTTCAAAATAATTTACAACTATGTCCTTAGTACCAGAGATATTCACAAATAGATCCCAAGACCAAAAAAAATGGATCCCAAGCTTGTACCAACCTTTTTAAAGATTTACAGACAGTATGCAATCAACAAATTTGAGATTTAACAAGTACTACCATAGAAGCAAATAGATTAACACAAATCACTTCAAGCAATAACAACAGATCATGCGTAGTCATGTCAATTCACACAACCAGATCAAACTAGTAGTCAGAACCAATCAAATTCTTGTTTGTATCTTTCTAACATAAGTACACCACTGAAAGAATTATTTGATCATCTTGGTTTAGGATGCACATCGCCTAGAGGCAATCTTTTCTTCCTCGTCAGACGAGAAGAGGTCAAGAGCAAATCAACCAACTACAGATCCATCGTGAAACACTGCTTACTTGGCTACTTCTGCAGACTTGAATTCTACAAAAGCTCGTTATATTATATTATTTAGTATTATTATTTACCATCGTGAAAAACAATTAGAAGGGAGATGGGTTAGACAAACCTCGTTAACTTCTAATAATTTAGTATTATTATTTATTGTTAAAAAGAATTTTGGAAAGAAACTGGATTGAGGAAACCGGAAACGTAGTTTGATTGCCTCTGTTTTGCAATGATTGGACCCTCCTATTCTCTCTCGTGAAGTTAGTCCCTCATGCATTTCTGGATCACATCATAAAAAACATTAATGATGGTAATTACAGGTGCCCGTCATTGACAGCAATAAAATATTATATTAAAAAAAATGAGGCAGCCCCATGAATTATATTTAAACTCTAAATGTGTCATTGATAACAAGATATGGTTTTCAGTTGTTAGCTGAAATGGTATACCACGAGGCATGGGAAACCAGTAAAAGGTAAGTGTGTTAAGTTCATTAGTGCCTGTTCAGTTAGTAGTTCTCTGGTGATGCTCATTTGACAGCCACATAAGGATTTGATCACACTCTGACATCCTTTGATTTTTTTTTTTTTTAATCTTTGCTTCGATTCCTAAGGTTCTGATTTTGATTCCTAGGTACTGAAAGAGAAGGACAACAACAAGGTTGGGATGAATCAATGCGTGGAGTTCAATTTTGAATTTGCTTGGATGTTGTTTTTTTTTTCCCTATTATTTTCATATTTGTAGGCTTTGTTTTACGAGTAGTTTGTAGTTTTTTTCTGCAATAAAGAAGTAAGATAGACTATTAGAATTGGGGCTGATTATTGGTACAGATTGTGTACCAGTATAGTGGGTTCGATTGAGAAAAGAGTGATACTGGTACAGATTGTGTTGCTGGTTTTATTTATTTGCAACCATACGGGGTCGTTAAATTCTCTCTTGAATTTGTACGAAGACTTTCTTTTTTTTCATCAGTTCAACTTGTAATGGATGAATTTGTACGAAGACTTCCTTTCTTTCAAAGAGCCTAACAGCTGGTTTGCAGCTCGAGCTATATTGTTACTTTATTTTTAATATTAAAAAGTTCGACACGTGTGATGGACCTATGAAAAAGTAAAATAACTCGTCATGTTCACTCTTCTTAGTTTGATTGCGCAATAAATTACACAACCAAATTTCCCTCTACGCTGTCTACTGTCTATTTTATATTAAATATTATTTGCTCTCGTAGCAGTAAAGCATCATCTCTACCGATCCTTATCGGTACATGACACCTGGCACTACCACTTATACTGTAATACATCATAATGTTCCTTTATTTTGCAAATAAAGTCAACATCCTGCAAATACCCTATAACCTATGTACTAATGCACATAAGCTAATTTGAACAATAAAATCCGGACACCTGGAAAGGAGACCAACTGTGTGATCTAAATTTTTGGCTCCTCTAAACTCTAAAGTATCAATTGAATGTTAATTTTCTAGCAGATTTGGATCATAGGGTGCGTTTGGATCGTTGGAAGAAAGAAGAAGAAGAAGGAAGAAGAAGAAAAAAAATTATAAACAATTCAAACTCTTGACAAAGTTACACACTTTCCAATACTTTTTCCTACTTCTTCCCTTCTTCCCACACTTATCCAAACGGAGCCATAGATTTTATATTCAATGGTACAAATTAAACCAAACCTCTAATTATTAAACTTGAGCAAAACAAATAAGCTGGAGCAATTATTTATTTTATATTGTTGGTTTGAGTCTGGACCATGTAATTAAGTTGTGCCGTCTTTGTAGGTCTTAAATTAATGCAATCTCGTTGAATAGCACCTGACTTTAATTAAATAAACATACTGGCAGGATCATTCATTCTAGCTGTAATGAAGAAGATTACAAACCGCTACAATGTATCAATCTTATTTCAAAATAAATAAAAAGAACATTCCATGTTTTATGTTATAATAAGGTCCTTGTAACCTCACAAGTGACATAAGCAAGCATATAAAGATATCCTCTGCCTCAAGTCAGGTCTTAAGAACTGTATTTTTTTAGTTAAAAATAAGAATCAGGTGGTTGGTTCCTGGCGGATCCGATCCGATAAAGTATATGCTAAGCATTAATGGTTGGTGGATCGGATTCGGATCTAACTCTAGATCCGGATCCTACTTTTTTTGGGGTAAAATAAACACTGCAATTAACTTTTTAAGTGAACGAATCAGGTAAGTGGGCTTCAATAGAGCCCAAATATCGCCCCTCAAAAAAATAGAGCCCAAATATCTGGCAGGTTTAGACATAGCCACGTAGGCAGTGAACAAATCAATTAGCACAGTTGGTCAGTTGCTTCAAGATTCGTGTTTCGGTACAGCTGTAAGTGGGGTTAGGTTTATTATTATTTTCTTTGAGGAAAAGATTTGTTACTTAATTAATAATATAATAATCAACGCGGTTAACAACTTAACATTTAATTTAATAACGAAATAAAATTTACTTACCAGTGACCACTATACCCGTCAAACGTTGAAACTGAACACGGAACATGCATGTTCTGTTTCCATTCTGTTTCAGTCAACGTAACTGAAATTGATTCCGTTTAACGTTCCGTTTCGTCAAACGTAACAGTTTTTCATTCCGTTTAATTCATTTACCATTGATTTCAGCGGAATTCCGTTTTTCGTTTCAGTAAAGTTTATAAATTTCAGTTCTGTTTTCGTTCCGTTTTCAAAAACGAAACTAAAATCTCTTCCATTTAACGTTCCGTTTGGACGGAACGGAACGGAACGAACTGAATTTTGACAGGTCGAGTGACCACCGTCGTACTCCAGTATTTACTTACTCTCAATTATAAAAATTAAAATAACTCGCCAAAGATATTTACTTTCTCCCACCTAATACGCTGCCAGCTCAGCACACACGGAGAGAAAAAGAGGAAAAAAAAGTTAAAAAAGAAAAGGAAAGATTTGTTTACCCCATTCCCTCCTCTCTAGAGTTCCTCCGATCACTCTTCATTCTTCAATGGCCAAATCCTCCTTTCCTTAATTCCTTTCCTCTCATCACCAATTCACCATCTCCATTTCTCTTTCTTTGACCTCTTCCTCGCCTCCTTCAATTTCTTCAAACTCTCTCTCTCTCTCTCTCTCTGACAAGTGTCAGGAGCTCTAGTTCGCCTTCCTCTGGCCAAGTCGGCCTTCTAGAACCCCACTAGACAAGGAAAAACAAAAAAAGAGAGAACAAAAAAGAAAAGTTCTTGTGAGAGCGAGAGCGAGAGACCTTGTGGAGAAAAACAAAACAAAACCCCTGAAGTCGCTTTCGCTTCGTTACCCCCAACTTCAAGTTCAAGTCTCCAACCCCACCATCCATCTCCATCTAGTCAAATTTTGATAAATTCGACTTCTCACAAGCAGATCCGATGGGGAATTGCTGCGCCAGTTCTCCCAAGACCTACGAAGGGGGTCCCGCACCGGCCGGAAATCCGAAGAAGCCGAACCCGTTCTCGATCGACTATAACCGGGGCCCGAGCTCAGTCGGTAAGGTTGCTGTTCTGTCGGACCCGACTGGCCATGACATTGGGGCTTTCTATGACCTCGGCCGCGAGCTTGGCCGCGGCGAATTCGGCATCACTTACCTTTGTATTGAGAAGTCAACTGGTACCAAGTATGCCTGCAAGTCGATTTCGAAGAAGAAGCTTCGCACGCAAGTCGATATAGAGGATGTCAGGAGGGAGGTGGATATTATGCGGCATCTGCCGAAGCATCAGAATATAGTGACTTTGAAGGATACCTATGAAGATGAGACTGCTGTGCATCTGGTAATGGAGCTCTGTGAAGGGGGTGAGCTGTTTGACCGAATTGTGGCGCGGGGCCACTATACGGAGAGAGCCGCGGCAGTTGTTACTAAGACCATTGTGGAAGTGGTGCAGGTTGATTTTGCTACTTTATGATTTTTTTTAAGGTTCTGATTAAGTAGTTTTTTCTTTTTTATTGCATTCTGCTATGCCTTTTCTATTTTTTTGGCGGTTAATAATTCGGGTGTACCGGTAGGTTTAAGTTGACCTATGGTTGCAAATTGGGATGCAAATGTTTGTTTCTCCAAAAAGAAAAATAAAAAGAAAAACAATGTGTATTTCATTAAAAGGATTGTCCAATTAATAATTCTTCCAATTATTGAGGAATGGCAATTTGATCATGCAACTGCATTTCATCAAATTATCTTATAGAGCGACTTCTTCACTAAAAGATGCTTCCCCCCCTTTGCTCTCTGCAATTTAAGTAAATATCTAAAAAAAAAAATCTAGAGGTGATCTTGAGCCAGTTTTCATGTTCTTTTTGTTCTGCTATTTCAGACGTGTCATAGGCATGGAGTGATGCATAGAGATCTTAAGCCAGAGAATTTCTTGTTTGGTAACAAGAAGGAAAATGCGCCTTTGAAGGCTATTGATTTTGGTTTATCTATATTCTTTCAGCCTGGTATTTTCCTTAGGACCTAAATTCCAATTTTTACTTCTCTTTAAATTTTTCATGAATTAGGCATTCATTTGCTTTTTTTTTTTTTTTTTTTTTGTAAAATGTTCTCTGGTACCTTGTACCTATGCAAATAGGTGTAACTACACTTTTTTTTCTTAAAAAAGATAAAAAGGAACAAATTACAGTCTACCTATAATAGTAGAGGTATGTTTAGGCAATGCAGTTATTGGTAACCTTTTTCTGGAAGTTGTGTAAAGTCTTATAAATTTCATTACTGAAGAAGTAAAGAGACTGCAGGAAAGAGTTGCTTAAGGAATCAATTCAATTTGTTTTGCAGGTGAAAGGTTTAATGAAATAGTTGGTAGCCCATATTACATGGCTCCTGAGGTCTTGAGGAGAAATTATGGCCCAGAAATAGACATCTGGAGTGCCGGTGTAATCCTTTACATTCTTCTGTGCGGTGTACCTCCATTTTGGGCAGGTACATTACATACCCAAGAGTGCCGCAAAGTCCTTTCGGTTTTTCTTTTATTCCTTTCAAGTAGAAGGGCTACATATTGTTATCAGAAACAAATTTTCTTTCTTATTGTGTCAGAGCAAGTTGCATATGTGAAATACGAAGTTCCATATATGAAAGTGTGAAATATAATAGAATGCTTTAAACTTGTCTGCACACGTAATATCGTTTTATCAATACAACAATTCCAATATCGCCTCATAAAAAATAATCAGGTGGCGTTGGAAACAAAAACACTAAAATATATGAATAAGTAATTTTGTATCATAACAGATGAATTAATCTGCAAAATAATGAAAATTTTACTTAATCCTTCTAAACTAATAGATGAAATGTTTCCAAAAATAATACAGACACTGAGCAAGGTGTCGCGCAGGCCATTATTAAATCAGTGGTAGATTTCAGAAGAGAACCATGGCCAATAGTTTCAGATCATGCTAAAGATCTTGTTAAACGAATGCTAGAGCCTGATCCAAAGAAGCGTCTAACAGCCCAGGAAGTTCTTGGTACAATATATTCTGGCTTCCTCTTTATATTTCATAGTTAATATAAGGATGCAAATGAATAACAAATTATTAACTCTGTTGTGGGACGCTTTTTGTTTTTGGTTTCAGATCATCCTTGGCTGCGAAACTCAAAAAAAGCACCTGATGTTTCTCTTGGTGAGACAGTTCGTTCAAGACTTCAGCAATTTGCTGTGATGAACAAGTTTAAGAAGAGAGCTCTTAGGGTAATAACTCTTAGTCAGTTCTTCTTTTGTTAGACTAAGTTTTTGATCTTTTAGATAGTTATTGGTCATACCACTGTATGAGTTATGCAATTGATTAATGGTGAATTTTGGTTGGTTATGAGGATTCCAGCTTATATTCTGGTCAACTATCAAGGAATGTAATAACATAAAGTAACCATCTAGCTCAGTATCTGGTACTGCATGGGTTCAAGTAAGATAGAGAGGGATCCAGCTTAGTATATAATGATGTTTGGTCAAGGTGGGAGCCTAGCTTAGTATGTGGTAACTTGTGGGCACAGGTTCAGTAGTAATGGCTTCATCTATCGTCGAGTCGAAACAGATAGGCATTGTAACTCTTGAAGAAACAACTTTTTTTTTATTTATTGAACTGATTGTATGAACAGGTGATAGCTGAGCATCTAACGATCGACGAAGTTGCTGGCATAAAGGAATTGTTTGACAAGCTTGATTTGCAACAAAAAGGTGAAATTACATTGGAAGAATTGAAAGACGGTCTCCGCAAGAACGGACACGACGTCACTGATTCTGATGCCCGTGCACTGATGGATGCAGTAAGTACCAATAGCATGTTATTTCCAAATTTTTGCCATACTACTGCCTTTTAGTTTCACCTGAGTATGATTCAGACACCTGTTTGGTGTTGTTTTGCTGAAACATTTATACTTGAGCTCAAACTACACCAATTGGGTGTGCTTCAAATAAAGTACTTTTTCCTAATAACAACTGCCTGTAAAATTCTTTCTAGGCTGATGTGGATGGAAGCGGGACCTTGGATTTGGGTGAATTTATGGCAGTGTCAATCCACCTTCAAAAGATTGACAATGATGAGCACCTTCGCAAGGCTTTTGCATTCTTTGATAAAAATGATAGTGGCTTCATTGAAATTGAAGAGCTTTCTGAAAGCTTGGCTAATGAACTCGGTCCGAATCATGAAGAAGTGCTTAATGCTATTGTTCGTGATGTCGACACTGACAAGGTAATAACTAATTATCGGTTCCTTTTCTCCTTGATGTTTTGTTATTCCTTGGTTTGGACTTAGAAGTACTTAGGCCTTAATTGTACCTATTTCCCTGCACTGAATTGTGAAAGAAAACATTGAAAACCAAAACCAGGCAATTCCTAATCAGCATAAGTCTTGTGCATGGATTTCTGTACCTGACCTGATTAATTTGATAATCTACTGGTCAGTACATTCAAGTGTCAAAACAGACTGATTGAAAGTAGAATTAAAGTAAATACATTTGTGAGCTTACCAGTTCTCAAAAGATAGGTTTTAAAGAAGACCCGAGAAGCCAGCTGGCTGAAGTTCTTTATCTATGTCACTTTTGGCATGATGAAATTGTTGCTTGTTCACAGGATGGTAAGATAAGCTATGAGGAATTTTCGAATATGATGAAAGCGGGAACTGATTGGAGGAAAGCTTCAAGGCAGTACTCGAGGGAACGGTTTAACAATTTGAGCAGGAATTTGCTACAGGACCCTGCTCTGCAAGTGGCTGCTTAGATGGATGCTAAAAGCTTCTGAAAGCTCAAGGGTTTTGTGTATCCAAAATTGGCGACATTGATGAACTACAAAAGGCCTTAATTTAAATTTTTTTTTTTGCTGCTCAGCTGATATCTTCTTTTGGGTTTCTTTTTGTGATTCTTCTCATTTTCTTTAAGATTTACGTGTTAATTCCAGATTTAGCTCTTTCTTGTATGTACGCTTTTTGCCGGGGATCTAAAAAGGTTGTAAGAAAAGGTGGTCTTAGAGCATATGATTGTAAATATGTTCAATATCAAAGAATTTTACGATGTGTCGTTGAGATAATGCTATTCAATTTTACGGGATATGTGTCGTTGAGATATTTGTATACATTGATTGTTTGTTGATTTTTGGTGAGATTTAACTAATTGATATATTTTCATATTATATGCCCTTTCTTTTGCTATCTTATTCCGACGAGAACTAAATTGGGTGACCATACTGTTAGTAGGATACAGCGGTTTTAGCTTGCTTCTTATCTTTCCTTCATCAGAGAAAATAATTTGAAAAAAAGAATAAATTTGCTTAAATTTTTATTTAAAATAAATTAACGCTTGCCACATCCGGCATTTAGTAAGTTTGCTTAAGCAACTAGATAATGTTGATAACTTCAAAAGGAATATATGATAATGTTGTGAACTGCCTAAAATAAAATTTAAATCTGAAATTCTATACTATAGACATCTTTTAATCAACCTATATTATAGACGTGCGCGAAAATTATTTTAAAAACAAAATATAAGAATCCAAGAATATGAACATAATTTATATTATACCGATGTAAAGGATGATGAGATTTGATAAATGCATTATCGTTGATTAAGTGGCCTAAATTTTCAAGGTATAAAATTAAAGAGAATGAACCACAAGATGGTTTAATATGTTCATGTTTCGGCTTGATGGTCGGCTATTTAACTCTGCGGTTCTGCCCAACAATAAATCTGTTGAATTCAAATACAATGTTGAGATTATTAAGATAAACTATTGTGAAAATTTATTAGTTCCGGACCAAGTTTTTCAATTCCTAGTTCAGATAAAAGAAATGGAAAAAGATTCTCGTGCTCCACTTTTGGTGCCATAAATGTCACATTTTTATTTTATTAATTATATTTTGAAATTTCAAATTTGAAGTTTAATTCCATTGATCTTGTTTAATTTCATGAGAGATGCATTACCATTAAATTTTTATGATTTTTCAAGTTCATTTGTACGTGATTAATAGATCCCATAATAAATTAATCAATCATACTAAACTAGATTCAGTCATTTTTGAACATCTTGATCTAGTGTATCAAATAAATTCAAACTATATCTGATCATGAGATTTAATAATGAATGAATCTAGTTACATATGATAGATTAATTTTAAAATGTTCATGTTTCCGCCGCTGGATCAAATATTAAATAAACTTCAAAATATTTAAAATTTATATGGAAATCCATCGCTCATTATATATGGAATAAATAAGATCATGAATTCGAAGTTCGAATTTTAAAGTAAATTTTGATATATTTGAGGCACTCAAACTACAGGCATTGCCGCATTGGAACCCTCCTATTTGTAAATTCCAATTGACTATTTGTAAAACTAAGCTTTTCATATATTTTTTTTTTTTGAGAAAAGGCTATTGAGCCCGTTTCCATTGCAGAAACAAAGTATTACAATCCTAAAAAAAATCTCCAACAAACTATAACAACTATCAAATTACAACTACCTTCTAGTTTCTAAACCAACAAGTCTCCCTTACTTACACTGACAGCTCCAAATCAATCTAGTAAGCTTTTCATATATCAAAGTGATTCCTATTTCTCTAAGGTGTTTACTGACTACTAAAGAGAAATATTGATTCTCGGAGGTGTTTACTGACTAAAGAGAAATAATGATTGTAAACAATTACCATTTCTGGTCAAATTCCACTATCTTCAGCAAATCCGCACCGCTCCATGCCTCCATTGCCTTCTGCTTCTGCGTCGCTTGAGCCATATTGACTTGGTTCTTCATCTGACGATCTGAACCGTTTGATCTAAATCGGACATGAAACTTCAATCCAACGGTTCAGATCCTTAAATCATTCTATTACTCCCTACCCAATGACCCAAGTCCACAGCCAGGGAGCAAGGAAGAGAAGAAGTGCATCTCTATTGTCCTTTTATGTCTGTATTTGTGCCTTATTTTCTCCGAAGTCGACTCTGGATTATTTTCTTGAATTCAAATTCTAGGTTCTGTTTTGTCAACAGATAACGTCATAACGATATCAAGCCTATGAAATCTCAACCCCGGGTATTGCTTCTAGAGTTTTATTCATTTGTTAAAATGGGGTTTTGTCAAAGTTCAATAACTTCTAGACAAAACAAAACCCCAAGCAACCATGCAATCCAGAGGAAGGCACGATATTTTTATTCTTTCTACGATTTTTTGTTCCAGAAGCCTCATCTTTTACATAGTAATAAATTCCAATTCCTATCATGACCAACATAACCAACCTCAAAATCTTTGTTTTTACAAAATTGAGACCTCAATGGGTAACACCATTTGCAACTTTCCAAAAGCCAACAAACGCGACACCGAGACTAAGGGTCGAAAGAAGAAGGCAGCCAAGACCAAGAAGGCAGCAAAAAAACCTGTCACAGATTACAAGTGGGCTCCGAACACAACTCCGAAACTAACTGTGTTGCCGGCCCCGACCGGTACTGACATCAATGCATTTTATGAGGTCGGTCACGAGCTTGGCCGTGGTGAATTTGGCATTACCTACCTTTGCACCGAGAAGTCGACTGGCATGAGGTATGCATGCAAGTCAATTAAGAAGAAGAATCTTCGGACACAGGTTGACATAGAGGACGTCAGACGGGAGGTTGAAATTATGCAGAACCTGCCGTTACACCCAAATATAGTGCATTTGGTTTCTACATATGAAGATGACAATGCAGTGCATATTGTCATGGAGCTGTGTGAAGGGGGTGAGTTGTTTGACCGGATTGTGGCGCGCGGCCACTATACAGAGAGAGCTGCAGCAACTGTTACTAAGACTATTGTCGAAGTGGTGCAGGTTAATTTTTATTTCCATCCATTTCCTTGTTTATTTTATCCTTTTGGTTTTTCAAATAATATTGATAGAGTTCTTTATAGCAATTGTCTAAATTCAAACTATGTTCCATTTGGTAATAGAATTATTTAATTAGCTTCATCTGATTTCTTCTCTATACATATTTTGCTGTCATAGGTGTGCCATGCACATGGTGTGATCCACAGAGACCTTAAACCAGAGAATTTCTTATTTGGCAACAAGAAGGAAAATGCTCCATTGAAGGCTATTGATTTTGGTTTATCAGTATTCTTTAAGCCAGGTAGGTCTCCACACAACAAAGTTTCCTTTTGTATTTTTTTCTGTACACTTTTTTTATATGATTAAGTCCCTCTTTTCTGTTGGTTAGTTACAATACATGCATGTGTCAGTATCAAAGACCGTCTCAAGAGTGAAACCAAAATTTTTTTTAAACAGAAACATAAATTCACTCGGAAACCCAAAATAAACCAAACATACACAAGTAATCAAGACAAAAGAAAATTAGAATGAACCCAGCAGGTTGCAACATAATTCATCTACTTCTACTGTTCATAACTTAAATTATCTACAAGGTAAAGTGATGCCAGCTAACATTGTGTGCTGATTTGATTTTATTTTTTTTTTATCCAGATGAAAAGTTTCATGAAATAGTAGGGAGCCCTTACTACATGGCTCCTGAGGTTTTGAAGCGAAATTATGGCCCTGAAGTCGACATTTGGAGTGCTGGTGTAATTCTTTACATTCTCCTCTGTGGTGTTCCTCCATTTTGGGCAGGTACAGTTCTTGGTATTTCTGAAAACATTTCCTCATATATGAAGCACGGCATTTTGGTTGTTATAGTACAATATAAGGGTGTCCTTGGTTTCTGAGTTAGCTAACTGGTTTTATTATGTAATATCCATGTTGCCACATTACAAGCACAACCAAAATATTGCCGAAAAATCAGTAAAAAAAGAAACCCTCATACATTCAATGATTTAAAACTATTAATAGATAATTTGTGTAATAAAGGAAGTATTGTCTGAAACTGGTGAAACAGAAACGGAGCAGGGAGTTGCTCAGGCCATTATTCGATCAGTGGTAGATTTTGAAAGAGATCCCTGGCCCATAGTGTCAGATCATGCGAAAGATCTCGTTAAGAGAATGCTAGAGCCTAACCCAAAAAGACGTCTGACAGCGCAAGGAGTTCTTGGTACCTAATCTCTATTCATTATTATCACCTATTATTATCTATAGGGTATCATTAATTGGAAACGTTTACCCTTTCATTCTAACTCTATATTTTTTGGCGGTTGCAGATCATCCTTGGCTGCAAAATCCAAAAAAGGCCCCTGTTGTTTCTCTTGGCGAGTCTGTCCGAACGAGACTCCAACAGTTCAGTGTAATGAACAAGTTTAAGAAGAGAGCACTTAAGGTAATTAATTATTTTATCTCAATTCAAATTGTGTAATCGAGCTTTGGAATATAAAACATCTGATTATGTTATGGTAGGTTAATTTGCTAATCTAATTATATGAGGGTATCAATTGTGTAAACAGGTGATAGCTGAGCATCTGACTATTGATGAAGTAGCGGACATAAAAGATTTATTTGACAGGCTCGATGTGCGGCATACTGGTGAGATAACCTTTGACGAATTAAAGGATGGTCTTCGCAAGGCTGGGCATGACATACCTAATTCTGATGCTCTTGTATTAATGGAGGCTGTGAGTATCTTCTCTAGACTAATGATTTTATTGGGCTCGTATCAGATTGGTACCAGTGTTCAAGTTTGTAGTGTTATGTTATTAATTTTTACGTAATGCTCAGGAACAATTAACCCATCAATATGTAATTTTTAAAAAAATGCATTTTGATTTTCCAGGCTGATGTTGATGGAAGTGGTACTTTGGACATAGGGGAGTTTATGGCCGTAGCGATCCATATTCAAAAGATAGGAAATGATGAACATATTCGAAAGGCTTTTGAATACTTTGACTCAGATCACAACGGTTTCATAGAGATTGAAGAGCTTAGAGAACACTTAGCACATGACCTTGGCTCCAATTTTGAAGAAATTATCAATGCCATTGTTCGTGACGTTGATACTGACAAGGTAAAATTTGCTTAATGGCAAGGTTAGTATTAGTTAGTGCACCTAAATAGGTACCAGATTGAGTGCTATACATGGCACAGATATAGTATTTGTCAAATTGGATTTGGTGGTCTGGCTTAATGCATGCTGGGGACTGTTAAAATGTAAATAAAATGCAATAAATTCTGAAGAAAGATTGCTATTCTTGGTTTCTGAGATGTTTTTGTTTCCTTACAGGATGGGAAAATTAGTTATGAAGAGTTTGCGCATATGATGAAGGCCGGTACTGATTGGAGAAAGGTCTCAAGGCATTACTCGCGTGAACGATTCAACAGCCTCAGCTGGAAATTACAACAAGACGGTGCTGTGCAGGCTGCTGCTTAAGAGAGAAGAAATGTTTAAATAGGAAAATATTTGCTCGAGAAAGTCATGTTGTGTATATGTACTTAGCAGGTTGAATTGCTTCTGTTGGTCTGAAAATAGTTCATTGTAACCGTTCTCATTTAGGGTGGATTGCTCCTTTTTCTTTTTAACCATTGTCATTTATTTCTAGCATTTTTGGCATGTATCTAAATTTTTACCTGGGCATGTTGATTCGAAAAGTAGTAAAGGTTTTGCGTCAAAAAACTAATTTTGAGTAAAAGAATCTCCAATTGGTTAGTTTTAAATAAGCAACAATATGTTATGTTTTTTTTTTAATCTATAGCTCTTAATTATTGTGTTTAACAAAGCCTATTCTATGGGGAAAAAACGACTTCTTATGTTACTTCATCTCAGTTTTAGGATCATTTGCATGAACAAAAAAAATTCAAAAATAAAGCTTTATTAATTATATAGGAGGATTGTTCGAATGCCTATATATCTTTATCTTCACTTTTGAAATATTCAATAATAAAATATGTGTATAATTCAAGTAAGAAAATAAAACTGTTACATAGAATATATAATGAACACACAGAGAATACGAAAAATTTATTCATATTAACCATCAAATCAATATCTATTCGCGACTTCTTGATTTCCTCTGAAAAAAGTTGAATTTTCACAATTTTACATATAACTGTACGGAAATCAATATAACTTTTTTATATCTATTTTTTTCTCGACTAGAAAAAACAACTAAGAAAATTGCCAATACAATTTATCTGATAAATTTAATCATATTTGGGTTTTGAACATTTCTAATTAAACCTTTGAAAAAAAAATAGAAATCTGAAGGGAATAGAAAATGAATGCACTTCAAGTTTTTTTGTTTTTGTTTTTTTTTCCGGACATAAAAACAATAGTCTAGCCCTTATCTTTTTTTTTTTCATTTCATATTGCAAACAGTGATGGCTTGATCGCCCCCTTTTGGGAGTGTTTGGATGGGAGTGAGAATAATGGAAGATGAGAATAAATTTATTATTAAACAATTCAAACTCTTCATAAAGTTACACACTTTTCAATATTTCTTCCCACTTCTTTCCTTATTCTCTTCTTCCCACACCATCCAAACAGAGCCAAATTGATTCTCATTCCCCAATATATTTCATTAAGAAAGAATACAGCCTGTATGAGGAGCACATAAACGATAATACTTGCGAAGAACATATATACACACCTGGACATGGTGATTATCTTACATTTAAGAACATGTATTGAAAATGCACAACCACATTAAATAAATGCATATGTTAATGTTTATGCTTTGATGCGATTTTCTTTGTTAAATATAATCCCATTTCTACGTGAATTAATCAATTTTCCTTTATCGTTACTCAGTTAACTTTTATAATTCATATGCCAAATTGGCATTCTAATTCATTTACACCCCTACAAAAAAATTTATCTCAGATTCTCAATACGGTTCCGAGCTACATAGCAATAAACAATAGTATTCACGGATACAACTCAACAACAGAGTAAACTCCCAACTGAACAGGACACATTTTGTAATCAGAATAGCCTGCTGTAATGATAACATCGTGCCATTCCTGTTTGTTTCTTTCCCTCGATCCAAAAAAACCCATCATAGAAATGTCAAAAAAAAGACTTGTCTCGATTGCTTTCGGGTCATTACTCTCAAAACCTATGACGATGTCCACAACAATGACCTTGCCACCATTATTGTTGGATTCAATGGCTTCTTTGCATCTTTTGAGTATCCGAACACAATCTTCGTCGTTCCAGTCGTGGAGAACATTCTGAGAAACATGTTACAGAAGAACATAAAATTAATCATTTTACAATTTACATATATATTAAGCCAGTGAATATAAATTTGAGATTTAAGTAAACTTTACACAAATTTCTGTATAATAAACGACAGTACTAATTAAAGTGTTGGGAAATAAGAGAAATTATCAAGGAAATACAGATCTAGTGCATATTTCAGAAAATTAAATTAAGAAGCAAATAGAACCTTGAGAAAAATTGCATCAGCTGGAGGTATCTTTTCAAACATATCTCCACCAACCACATCAAAGGATTGGCTTTTCAAAGCCTTCGCTACCACATGTGGAAGGTCAAACACAGTGCATCGCAATCTGGGAAAGGCTTCAGCTATAAATTTGACCGCAGTTCCGGTGCCACCACCGACATCCACTAGATTATTTAAGCCATCAAATATATGTGGATAGCTTGCAATGAATCCTCTCATGAACGAGTTACTCATGCTTGCCATTGCATCATCTAACAACTTGCCTGGTTTGGAATCGAGATCAAACTTTTAATTTTCCAGTAATAATATCAAGTTATCAACTGTATGCGCGTGTGTATAGATTTCTCGGTTTGATATATATATGTCCTCATGCATAAAATTGTTTTTTGTTACATTTAAATTAAATTACTATAATGTGTGTGATCTTTGTACAACCGCAAATTCATTAATCAACTAATTAAACGTGAGAACAAATGTAAATATGTGTGTGAGACAAACATAGAGAGCAAGAGAATGGTCAGTACCATATTCCGGTTTTTCCTTCATAAATTCCCAGAACTTTTTTCCATCAAAGACTTTCTCAAACAAGGACCGTTCATCAGATTCCTTGAAAAATTCACTCAGTCGACCCCAAAGTTTTATGAGTTCTGCATCTGTAGCGACACGCGTAATGGCACCCACGTTGGAGCCTTCCGTTTGAAGGAGCTCAGAGGCCGGCGTGAGCTGGTACCCAGCTTCTGATTGCACAAAGATGCCTTGATTAACAAGGAGTGTCATGAGGCGGCCAAGCATTGAATCCTTGTGAGGCGGGATTGGTATGGAACGAGCAAGTTCATTCAAAGGCATGGGACGGCCATATGCTTGAATGCGGCCTGAGATATCTAAGTCAACAGCACATCTAAGAGCGAAAGAGCTCATGTAGGATAGGCTTAGGTTTTGGATTCTGGTGAGGTCCATTTGTCTGTGTGGAATTAATGTACATTAACATATAATAGAAAGCCAGTATGTCAATAACATATAATTTTGGCTTTTCAAACTGTCGCCTGTTCTCTGAATAAATTAAATAGTTTACAGAACAGAGAATGAACAGAATGAGGAAAGCCGAAAAAGATTTTTATAAGTTAAAAGAACAGTATTTAAGAACGTATGTACTTGCCTTTTAGGAAAACTGAAAATGTTGACAGATTTATCGTTAATCTAAAATAGAAGGCAAGGAAAATTGCATTGGCATGTTCAGTCAAGAAAAAAGCAAGCATATTATAACGTCAAAATCAAGCCCAAAAAAGTAATTATTGTTTTATAAAAACTACGCACCTGATCTAGGTTCCGAGTTGCAGAGATGCTCCAGGATATTTCAAGGAAAAGAAAAGCGCCACATAACCTCCTATCAAATTGCAGTTGGATGATTACTAAGGATTAGCTCTCTGCCAAATCTAATTTTGTCCAATGGCTGAACCTTTCACTTCCACAAACTTCCCTTTCAGCATTACTTAGGATATTTTTAAGGAAAAGAAAAGCACCACGAGGCCTGCTTATGGGAGGGCCTCGGCTTGAAACTTGAAACCCTGCCCGATATCAGTAATGTGAATGGAACGGTCAAACCTGACTTGGCCCCCTTTATGTGTGATAAAGCTCGAACCCAGCCCTTAATAAATTATATTCATATGAGGTTCGGCTTGAACTCGGCCCTGAGGCCCCTGACGTTACCAATCCAGTATTGACTGTTCGAAGAATAAATAAATTATATTAATACTCCGCTAGATCGAAGAATAATGTCACATAAATTAATACACATTTGTTTTAAAGATGTAAGAGGTGTTCGTAAGTCGTAACTGTTCGTCTATAAGAATGTGTAAATATATTTTGTCGTTCTCTTAATTTTCTAACATCAGTTCGCTGAATTTTTTTTGTTCTTAATTTCCGCTAGCACACCTTTATAGTATCTAATTAATTTCAAACGAAAATTAATTTCAACATCACACAAAAATTAATTCCAATATAATATCTATTCTTCTTTGCTAAAGTAGTGCTGTTATGCCAGTTGAGAACCTCAGGTGGGATTTCAACCCCCAAATATCAATATTTCTTGATAACCAATTGTTGAACAACAAACATTAATCCCCAAAAATATCAATATTTCAACCCCCAAATATCAATATTTCTTGATAACCCCCAAAAATTAATTTCAACACTGGAGTAACCGAACAGTACTATGAGTGCTAATAACATTCTTGATAACCAATTGTTGAACAACAAACGATAAAAACCATTTTAAACCCATCAGGTTTCTAAATTAAAACCTAAATATTGTCATAAGAAATAAATTAGGTGACATGATAAACCAAAAGTGTTCCCCAAAATAAGATTTACTTCTAATAATTTTCAGTTAATGATAGTTATACCAGCACCATACATTGACGTAAGACATAACATGCAAAAGTCAACAATTTAAGCATTTAACATATTTGATCAAAGAAAACAAAGAAAGAGACACTGGTACAAACAGGTACCACTGGAACCTTGGCTGTTACGACGCCAAACACGCAACACTCACACACAACTTGGCATCAGCACTAATGAAGTCCCAACTTTATTCATCAGCTTCCGACACGATATTCCTGAGTCATCACAAAAGTGACTTGGATAAGAAATAAAAATTTTGTATTGGCATGAAATAATAGTAAAAATTCAAGAGTCATTTGCAACAAGAAAAAAATAATAAGGCTAGAACAAATATGTACATCAGAAAACCTAAAGATAAATGTGTCAATTGTATAAAATATGATATAATCAGGCTATTTCAAACAGGTACCAGAATCTGCAGGAATGGATGAAGTAAGACTCAAAATATGTAAAGCAATATGATTAGTGTCTCTGTATGAACTTGCTAGGCAAAATTAGGCTAATGAACATGAGCTGGATTTGAAATGCAATAAAATAAATTACTTCAAGTCATGATCTTGTTATTAAGAAAAGAAAAGAGGTACCTTGAGATCAATTTCTGTTGATTCTCTATTGGCAGATTTCTTGCGCTCCTTCTCTTCTTATGTTGAGCCTCCTTCTCTTCTTATGTTGAGCCTCTTCATCTTCAGAATAAACCTAAAAACACAGAAAGAAAAGTTAATAAATAAAGAAAAATCCATTATAAGACTTGTATTTACAACAAAAATGAACCACCAAGGTAAACTAAAGCCAACCTGTTGCTAGACCCACAAATCAAAACCCATAATTTATTTACAACAGAAACTGTATGACTGTTATATACCAAAGGTAATTTGTAAACCTCCAGGTCAAATTAAAACACAGAAACTGAGTGGAAACAGTCACTGTTAATTTGTCGAATTTGGATTATAATACTTGCTATCAGTTACACCATGATGATACTTTATACAAACCAACTTGCTATCATACAAAAAGGAAAAACAGAAAAGAAACCGTGTAAAGAGAATAAATAAAATAAAGGACACTGTTTGAAGCTGAGGAAAGCCTTCCAACCCAATTTGAAATACTTTTAATTTTTGTCTCAATTTGCTCTGCAGATAGAAATATCCATTTTTCACCATGCCAACAAACATCTTTAATTTAGTGATATTTTCTGATAATATGCATTTTCTACACCAAATCCTCATGGATCAAATAATTGCAGTTGAATGATTGGCGGCACCAACTCAGCCAAATCAATTTTTGTTCAATGCCTGAACCTTTTACTTTCACAAACTTCCCTTTTGGCATTACTTTCATAAACTCAAATCTCATGTTGCGCTACATCGTATAGGGCAACAATTCCAGACCCTTCAAAACCAATCTATTGATCTGCATTTATTATAGAAAAATCGAAAGAAACGAGAGAACCATTAGATTGATTTTGAAAGATCAGAATTGCTGCACTACACAGTATTGCGCTACACCAGATTTACTTTTATTTGTTTCTATAGTCTTTTTAATTTACTATATTTAGTCACTATAGCTAAAATCCTTTGCACTTTTTTATTATAAACTTTTAATTAAATAAAAGTATGCACTTGACCCCTGTTTTCCATCAAAAAGATGTATCAAAATTATAAATAAAAATGTGTGGGATGTCATTGATTATTTTGTTAAATATTGCCTGATTTTTCGATTTATGAAACGTGGTACTATGTGACTATCGATGTGGTGGGTTTTATTGTCTATAAAACTAACCCGATTCACCAAGTACAGGATCATTTGACCTCATTGAATTGTTTCTATTTTTCGTGTCCCCTTTCCAATTTCTTATCGATGACGCTGCTGTCTCTATTTTTGCTGCTCAGAGACGTTCAAATCAAAAGCTGATAGCCGTTGAGCCACTGAGTCAAATGTTGATTCTTTAATTAGAGCTGCCAATCACCAGCAGACAGGTGGACCCGAGCAGGGAAATAAAATGACCACGGCGTCTACTCTTCTGTTAAATAAGACTATACTCTTCGGAGTCGGATCCTCTGGTCGTTTTTTTCAAACGACCACCTGGTCGTTTTCGATCTGGACCGTCTGATTTAATCTCGACGGTTAACATTTTTTCGGACCTATCAATCGTGGTACTAGCACGGGGCATCCATAGCCATTAAGATTAAATCAGACGGCCCAGATCTAAAAACGACCAGAGGATCTGGTTCCATACTCTTCAGGATGGGCCCAGACAAAGCCCGTTAAGTTTTAACGGAGAAAAGATGTAAATCGTGGCTGATTTCTGCAGGTGGGACCCTCAGTGAGATGAGACAGTACTTAAACTGAAGTTTTGTAGTCTAGAGAGGAGAGAGAGGATATGTCGGAATTCAGATATAAACCCAGCTTTCCCAAATTTATTCTCATGTCTAGCTAGCTTTCTTCTAATTTTCAATTCTGCATTGTTTTTTGAATCCTTGTTAAGGCTCAACAGCCGAGATATTGTTTTCTATTATCGTTTGTTATCCAATTACAAATTTCCAGTATTCAATTTAATTCAATTGAGACAATTTGAGTTAATTTTTTTGGGAATAAGTTTTGTTTGGTCTGATGAGCTTTACTGTCGCGAAGCTGAAGCTACTGTTATTTCTCTTCCTAGCAAACTGTAATTTGGACAAAAAACTTAATCTATCAAACAAACAATGGCATATCTCCATGCAAAGGGAATTGAGAGAAATACCAAATGAATTTATGAATGAAAATCCTTTCTACATTACATTTAAGAAGGTAGTGTCATTCAGGTGACTTGAACAATTAGGCTCAGTAAATCAGAAATGAAATTTTCTTTCTTTATTATGCTGGTAAAATAGTAAATCAGGATAATTTTTGTTTCTTAAATTGATTTTCATAACAAATAATACAAGAACTATGCAATAGCTGCTAATTTGCATATGCATCATGGTTTCTTTTCCTATGCAAAAACTATGTAGTTGAGCTCACTTTGTGTCAGCGCACTATGATGTATCTTAACACTGAATAACTTGCTTGAAAATCAGAAATAACACCAGCTCAGCTGTTATAGGATTCATTTCAACTTGCAAGTATATAGTTAGTTCTTATCTAGAAATAATATTAAATTTGCCTCTTGCAAAATTATTGAAATATGCATGGGTCCATTAAGCTAGGCATATATAAACCTCCAATGCTCCATGTAATATATTTAAAAATATAGAAAGTAATACATAGCCATCAAATAGTCTCTTTTATATACTACATAGAACATATATTTCGTACTATAGCCATCAAAAAGTCTCTTTTCGTTTGCAGCTAATTTGTTAATTTTTTAGATCCTTGATTACTTATTACTAATTACATATAAATTAGTTATTACTAAATTGCTAACTAATTAATCGATCTAGTGGGCTCCTTTTAATGCACACCAATATTATCTAATATTACGTTGGCCAATACAAAATCAGCGAAATGTTTAAAAAAATAATCAAAAGTATGCTCTAGTTGTAGGGGTGAAAACGGGTCAGATAAACTCCGCACCGACCCGTATTCGTATCCGAAATTTAGCGAATTCGGATAGTACTATCCGTATCCGAACGGATTTGGATGTGGATACGGATTTTTCTAAACGGATACGGATGCGGATATGGTATCATGTATTGGTGCGGATACGGATGCGAATACAGATAATAATCCGAATTCGCAATGATTATTAAACGGATATCCGAATTCTCACCTTATACCCAAACCCACTTCCACGAGTGTACAGTCCTCTGCGCAAAGTGCCAATAGAAATTGCTGTTACAACCCAACGGCTCTGCCACCATACCAATGCCTCTTTGATAATAATATTGTTTTATATATTTACTTATATGCATTCATACTATCTAATTTTAACTTGACAACATTACGTACACAATTTAAGCCATCCAATTTGAAAATTTTAGTTCATTTTCAAATTAGTACTTGTAGACTTGTAGTATGGATAAAAAGATGGATAATTATGAATTTATGATTAATGGAAATTTATGAAATTTACAAAAAATGCTAAAAAGATGAATACAAAAAATGTGATCCGTATTCGACAAAATATATTCGTATTCATTGTCGTATCCGACAATATCCGAACCGTATCCGTATCCGAAAACATCCGTATTCGTATCTGTATCCGATAAAAAATATGGATGCGGATATGATTTTACCACTATCCGAATCGTATCCGCACCGTTTTCACCCCTATCTAGTTGTCGCTACGGGCCTTCGGTTTATATGTTTTCTCCTTGTGGTGTGCGGAAGGTTCCAAGCTCTATCTTGTACCCTCTGCGTATGCAGAAAATTTCGAAAATCACCACCTTTTCTGCAAAAACCAAAAACGATTAAACGAAAAAACAATATTATGTGTAACTTGATATTGGGTTCCCCTTTTTGGGGTACTTTGTTTCAAAAAAAAAAAATATTATGTTCAACCCGATCAAACATTATTGTAGAGAGAATTATAATTAAATAGAAATCATGGCTATGTTTGGATTGGATGGGAAGAAGAGAATAAGAGAAGAAGAGAAAAAAATTTATTATTAAACAATTCAAACTCTTCACAAAGTTACACACTTCCCAATACTTTTTCCCACTTCTTCCCTTCTTCCCTTCTTCCCACACCTATCCAAACGGAGCCCATAACAAACTGCACAGTTGCATCAGTTTTTTTTTTTCCGCTTTTTCGTTCTCATTTATCATCATTATGTCTTATGACTTATGATAGGAAGTTGCATCAGTCATATGATGAAAATTAAACTTTAATGAATTTTTTTGCTTTAGCGTAGTTTATTTATTTATTTGTGAGACGATAATTTGGCAAGCTCCATGTGCCTCCACATACATTCGAATTATATCGAAGCAGATGGTTTGTAAGGAAAATTAATTTCTAAGAAAAAAATAAATTTTTTTGGTTTTTTAACACCAAATTTACAATCCAAAATTTCTTTTGGCGCCGTCCATATTTTGGAAAAAAAAGAGGGAAAGTTTGTTTACCAAATCCACCTTGCGCCACATCAGCTACTCTCCATATAAAAATTAAAAAATTGGTGGAAAATTAAACTTAGCAGTAAATTTAGCATTATTCCTTGCAAGGTTAAAAAAAATCTTGCAATAACACTATTTTATTTTTCATTCTAGCTACATCAAAATTTTATCTTGCAACTTTATCTTGTAATAACACCATCTATGTTGGTAAATGAAAAACCTTGCAGCAAAGATCTAGCTATAAACCGTTTTTCTTGTAGTGATTAATTTTCATTTCATCATAATAATCTTTATTTAAATTCTCCATACGGTCTAGAATATGATTTAGATCATACTTATTCAAAAAGATTGAATTATATCAAGTAATTACGCATGCAAATTGCAAAAAAAAAAAAAAAAACTCTCAGTATGAGTAATTTGAGCATTTTAACCGTTTCTGAATTCATTCTAAGTCGTTTCTTCACAATAATCTACATTTAAACTTTCCATACGATTTAGAATATGATTCAGCCATTCAAGCCTTACTTATTAAAAAAGATTGGATTATACTAATGATCGAGGTATAAACCTAGGTCAAACAAAAATAACCTTGTTTACTCGACTAGACGTTCGTAGTAAAGCAAAGGTGTCGATCCCACAGAGATGGTGATGAATACTAATCCTATTTGTTCGCTAAAGCTAGACAATAAAAGTTTAGAAACGAATTGGTGCTACAAACTAAAAGGCGAAATGAAAAAGATGCAAGAATAAGAATGAAAGTGATGAAAAACAGTTTAAAAGAATATTTTTGGGATTTTAAAGGGTTTAAAATATGATAATAAATGTGCCTTAGGGTTCGATTTCACCTAGATCTGGTCACAGAGTCACAAGACTTAGCACTGTCGTATTCAGCCTTGCTAATTCGGTCCGAATTCCGGACCGAATTCCACTGTGTAAATGCTGTGGTTTACTCTTTTGTTGATTTATTCAAGCCAAAGGTCCATCTAGCCAAATCTAACTCCCTAACCCTCCGCTTTCGCCTATTGGGTACGGTATTTGGAATGGGGTCTAGTGTTAAACAACCTTCATCGAGTGCATTGCACCCCCAACTTTCGTTGTTCGGTGGACCTACTCGAGTTTACCAATGATTTTCTGCGAGATATCTAACCTAGACTTTCGCCTAACTAGAAGTGTTTACTTTTGGTTACTAACTGGTCGACTTTCGCCATTGACCTACCTCGAAATACTAGTGAAAGGTTCAGTTATTATAATGAGTTGATGTCTCAAACAAGTGCGGCCGTACACAAGCAGAGCAACACACGTAATAATAAACACAAAACACAAGCAAATCAATAAAACTCCCAAAGGTAATTGGCTTCGTCCATCAACAAGACAAGCAAACCAAGCAAACCAAATTCTAGGCTACATCTATCCCTAAAGCAACGAAGATCTAACTTTTCATGCTAATAAAACAAGATACAAACTCCATGACAAGAATAAATAAGAGAAAAGGAAGAGATACAACAATATCCAGGTTTACTCCTATTTGAATCAAGTCCGAAGCCGTGGTTGGGTTGAATCTAACGCTGTCGCGCCTAGAACTGCTCCCAAATCGCTGCCATGGTCGAGTGATGGTGGAGAGGTGGTGGAAATCCCACGCCTTTCGGCGTGAGAACGGTGCTGAGAGGTGGAAGATTGGTGGCTGCTGATGGATAATGGTCGATTCCCCTTCATCAAGCAAGAATAAACCTCATATAGACTTCTCTCTGGCCCCTTGACAGGTTGGGAACGTTTTCCCTTGATTTAGGCCGAAATTGGGGCCTTTCCATAAGAGAAAACGCCTCAGGAATATAGCTGGAAACCTTCCCTGTATAGCAATTCGGACCGAATTCCAGACAATTCGGTCCGAATTAGCTTCTCTGTAATTTTCTGTGACGCAATTCGGTCCGAATTGATGCCAATTCGGTCCGAATTTCTGTGCCAGCATTGAGGTGATTCAAAGATCGCCGGAAAGATTACAAGGAGCTCTACAATGCTATTGCTTCCATTTAGCTATTTGATTCTCTTAAATCTACCATTTTATGCAATGATTATGCGTGATCCACCAAATTCCTACAAGACAAGTCAAATTCCACGGCAGTATCCAATCTTGCCAAACAAACAGAAAAACAAGATAATATCACGGTTTTAGTCACAATTTCGATGTAAAGTCTAGCCAAAATATCAGTTTAAATATGAGATATCAACTAAGTAATTACACATATAAAGTGCAAATAACTCTCATTCTGAGTAATGTTTGAGCATTTCCACCGTTTGTGAATTCATTATAAGTAATTTCATCATAATAATTATCATTAAAACTCTCAATACGGTTTAGAATATGATTCAAATCTTACTTATTCAAAAAAAATTGGATCATACAAAAAAAATTACGCATAAAAGTGCAAATAAATCTCATTCTGAGTAATATTTGAGCATTTCAACCGTTTCTGAATTCATTCTAAGTCATTTCTTCACAATAATCTACATTTAAACTCTTTATACTATATATAATATGATTCATATCTTATTTATTAAAAAAGAATTGATTATACATAATGATTACGAAAATAAATTGCAAATAATGATACCAAGTAATTCTGGGTATGATTCAAAATAATGCATAATCTACATTTCTTCAAGAATATGATTCAGATATTACTTATTCAAAAAGATTGTATTGTACCAAGTAATTATGCATATAAAGTGAAAATAACTCCCATTCTGAGTAATTTGAGCATTTCAACCGATTATGAATCCATTTTAAGCATTTTCTATACAATAATCTACGTTTAAACTCACTCTCTATACTATATAGAATATGATTCACATCTTATTTATTCAAAAAGATTAGATTATACCAAGTAATTACGCAAATAAAAGATTGGATTATACATGGTAATTACGCATATAAAGTGCAAATAATGCAATTCTGAACATCATTGGAGCATTTCAATAATTTCAGGATTCATTCTAAGTTAATTCATCACAATAATCTATATTTACACTCTTTATACTGTCCATTCTAAGATTAAAAAATTGTTTATTAAAAAGGATTAGATTATACGAGGTAATTACGAATAGAATGTGCAAATGATGTAATTCTCAGTATTATTTGAGCATTTAAATTGTTTTTGGATTCATATTAAGACATTTCATCACAATAATCCACATTTAAACTATTTATACCGTTTAGAATATGATTCATATATTGTTTATTAAAAAAGATTGGATTATACCTGGTAATTATGCATACAAAGTGCGAATAACACAATTCTGAGTATCATTTGGAAATTTCAATCGTTTCTGGATTCATTCTAAGTCATTTCATCACAATAATCAACATTTAATTTCTTTATCCTGTTTAAAATTTGATTCATATATTATTTATTCAAAAAAAATTGGATTATACAAGGTAATTTACGCATATGAAGTGCAAATAATGCAATTTTGAGTATCATTTTAGCATTTCAATCATTTCTAGATTCATTATAAGTCATTTCATCACAATAATGTATACATAAACTCTTTATACTGTCTAAAATAAGATTAAGATCTTGTTTATTCAAAATGATTGGATTATACTTGATAATTATGCATATGTCCAAATCATGCTATTCTGAGTATCATTGAGCATTTCAATCATTTCTAGATTCATCTAAGTCATTTCATTACAAAAATATACATTTAAACACTTTATACTGTCCATACAAAGATTCATATCTTGTTTATTCAAAAATATTTTAATATACAAGGTAATTAAGCATATAAAATGCAAATAATACAATTCTGAGTATCATTTAAGCATTTCAATCGTTCCTGGACTCATTTTAAGACATTTCATCAAAATAATCTATATTTAAACTATTTATACTTAGTAAAATATGATTCAGATATTGTTTTTTTCTAAGAGATTAGATTATAAATGGTAATTATGCATATAAAATGCAAATAATGAATTCTAAGTATCATTTGAGCATTTCAGATTCATTCTAGGCCATTTCATCACAATAATCTGCATTTAAATTCTTTATACAGTCCAGACTAAGATTCAGATCTTGTTTATTCATAAAGATTGCATTCTACATGAGAATTACATATATGAAATGCAAATAATGTAATTCTGTACATCATTGGAGCTTTCAATAATTTCAGGATTCATTCTCACTCAATTCATCACAATAATCTACATTTAAACACTTTATACTGTCCATTCTAAGATTCAAAAATTATTTATTAAAAAAGATTAGATTATACGAGGTAATTACGCATATAAACTAAGATATGTTGTTTCTAGATTTAAACATTTGAGCATTTTCTTGGATTCATTTTAAGACATTTCATCACAATAATCCACATTTAAACTATTTATACTGTTTAGAATATGATTCAGATATTTTTTTTAGAGTAAATTTTTTGGGAGGTCACTCAAATTTATACATTGTCCATAATTGATCACTAAACTTTAATTTGTCCCTCTGCGACTATTATACTTTAATTTTGTATGATTTTGGTCACTCTGTTACGATCCCAATTAGTTTCGTTAAATTGATCAGGTAGTGTGCAAAATTTAGCGATCTGAATCATATACTACTCCTCTGGCTCTCCTATCTCTTCGATAACCTGAATAAAAAATCTCTCTTTACCTCTCTCTCAGAGCTCTCTCTCTCAATCCCAACCTATACCCTACAACCCTCCTTCGATCCTCCCTCTCTCTCTCTCTCTCTCTCACACACACACACACACGCACAGTCCCAATCGAGACCCTGGAACCCTCCCTCTGATCTGGAACTCTTAAACCCTCCTTCAACCCTCTCAATCCCTCTCTCTCAGTTAACTAATTTCTCTACCAAAAAACTCATCTCTTTTCATCTCTCTACCAAACGATCCCTCTCCATCCCTCTCTCTCAATTTTCCTTCTTTGTTGTTGTCTGTGCCAACCTTACCACCTTGACCCCCCTCTCTCTCTATTACAACTATGTTATCAGTACTGTATAAAGAAAAGAACTTAGTCCGTATGTTATTGGTAAAGAATTTCCAAAGAACAAAGAGTCAGATGCCCAACACAAGTCAACACCATGCGACACAGGTTTCAAATGTCAAATGTATAATGCCAAATGCTTGTAAAATGTGAAATGTCAAATACTGATTCATGAAATTCATTTGTGAAATTTTGGTATAATGAAATGTCTATTATAGAATGTCAAAATCTTTTAGGATGCCATTCAGGGTCCATATTTTCTTACTGCACAAAATTAATCATCTAAATAAAGACAAAATGCTTGATACAAAAGTATAATTAAATCAAGTAATTAATTAAGCATAGTATTCCCTCTTTGGTGTTTGACTATATTCTCTCTTCACGTATTAATAAAATAATGGAGGAGGTAATTCAACAGCAGCTGAGAAGGGGCACCTCGTGCATCGTTGCCCTGGTGTATTGACTTTTCTTGGTTTTAGACTGCTTCTTGAGAGGGAGAACTGAGACCTCAACAATCAAAGTGGTAAGGTAATCAAAGTGGTAAGGTTGGCAGAGACAATAGCAAAGGAGGAGAACTGAGAGAGAGGGATGGTTTGGAAGAGAGATCGGAGAAAGTCAGGTTTGGTAGAGAAATCGGTAGAAACTGAGAGATAGAGGGATCAAGAGGATCGAAGAAGAAGGGCTCTAGAGGTCAAAATCAGAGGGAGGGTTGGAACTAACAGAGGGTCATGTAGTTTTCCGTAGGTGAGGGGGAGAGGGGTAAAGAGAGAGAATTGATTCAGATCGGTTGAGGTTCTCGAATGAGATAAGATGGATGAGTAGAATATGATTCATATCGCCAAATTTGTATCTAACGTGTTCAATTTAACGGAATTAATTGGGATCGTAACAGAGTGATCTAAATCAGACAAAATCGAAGTTGGATGGCTATAGATGGACAAATTAAAGTTCAGCGACCAATTATGGACAATATATAAACTTGAGTGACTTTTCAGAAAATTTACTCTTTTTTTTTATTAAAAAAGATTGGATTATACATGCTAATTACGCATATAAAGTGTAAATAAAGCAATTCTTAGTATCATTTGAGCATTTCAATAGTTTCTATATTCATTCTAAGTCATTTCATCATATTAATCTATATTTAAACTCTTTATACTGTCTAGAATTTGATTCGTATCTTATTTATTCAAAATTATTAGATTATACAAGGTAATCACGCATATAAATTGCAAATAATGCAATTATGAGTATTATTTGAGCATTTCAATCATTTCAGGATTCATTATAAGTCATTTCATCACAATAATCTATATTTAAACTATTTATAATGTGTAGAATAAGGTTCAGATATTGTTTATTCAAAAAGATTGAATTATACATGATAATAACGCATATAAAGTGCAAATAATGCAATTTTCAGTATCATTTGAGCATTTCAATTGTTTTTTTAAGACATACTAGATAATGACTATTTAGAGCATTTCAATTGTTTCTGGATTCATTCTAAGTCATTTCATCACAATAATCAATACTTAAATTCATTACACTGTCTAGAATTTGATTCATATCTTATTTATTCAAAAAAATTACATTATACAAGGTAATTACGCATATGAAGGGCAAATAATGCAATTATGAGTATGATGTGAGCATTTCAATCGTTTCTGAATTTATTATAATTCATTTCACCCCAATAATCTACATTTAAACTCTTTATATTGTCTAAAATATGTTTCATATCTTGTTTTATCAAAAAGATTTGAATATACATGTTAATTATGCATATAAATTGCAAATAAAGAATTCTGAGTATCATTTAAGCATTTCAATCGATTCTATATTTATTCTGAGTCATTTCATTACAATAATCCTCATTTAAAATCTTTATACTGTCCAAACTTAGATTCATTTGTTGTCTATCCAAAAAGATCGTATTATACAATGTAATTATGCATATAAAATGCAAACAATGCAATTCTGAGTATCATTTGAGAATTTGAATCGCTTATGGATTCATTGTAAGTTATTTGATTACAAAAATCTACATTGAAACTCTTTATATAGTCTAGAATTTGATACATATCTTATTTATTCAAAAAATAATTGGATTAGACAAGGTAATTACGCATATAAAGTGTAAATAATGCAATTCCGAGTATTATTTGAGAATTTAAATAGTTTCTGGATTCATTTTAAATTATTTTATCACAAGAATCTACATTTAAACACGTTATACTGTCCATACTAAGATTCATATCTTGTTTATTCAAAAAGATCGGATTATAAATGATAATTACGAATTAAAATGCTAATAATGCAATTGTGAGTATCTTTTGCTCATTTCAATTGTTTCTGGATTCATTCTAAGTCATTTCATCACAATAATCTAGATTTAAACTCTTTATACTGTCTCAAAAAACATTCAGATCTTCTTTATTTCAGAAGATTGGATTATACATGGTAATTACGCATATAAATTGCAAATCAATTCTGAGTAACATTTAAGAAATTCAATCATTTCTGGATTCATTTAAGGTCTTTTGATAACAATAATCTACATTTAAACACTTATACTTTCTAGAATTTATTTATATATTATTTATTCAAAAATATGGGATTATACATGCTAATTACACATATGAAGTGCAAATAATACCATTTTGAGTATCATTTTAGCATTTCAATCGTTTCTGGATTTATTCTTAGTCATTTTATCACAATAATCTATATTTAAACTCTTTATACAGTCTAAAATAAGATTCAGATGTTGTTTATTAAAAAATATTGGAGTATACATGGTAATTACGCATATAATGTACAAATAATGCTATTTTGAGTATCATTTGAGCATTTCAATCATTTTTAAATTCATTCTATGTCATTTCATCACAATAATCCACATTTAAAATCTTTATGCTGTCCAGAATAAGATTCATGTGTTGTTTAGCCATAAAAATTGGATTATTAATAAAGAGCAAATAATGCAATTCAGAATCTCATTTGAGCTTTTCAATCGTTTCTGAGTTCATTCTAAGTCATTTTTTCACAATAATCTACATTTAAACTCTTTATACTGTCTATAATAAGATTCAGATCTTCTTTATTCTGAAAGATTGGATTATACAGGGTAATTACGAAAAAAAAGTGCAAATAATACAATTCTGAGAATAATTTGAGCATTTCAAACGTTCCTGGATTCATTTTAAGTCATATTATCGCAATAATCTACATTTAAACTATTTATACTGTATAGAATATGAATCAGATATTTTTTATTAAAAAAAGATTGGATTACTCATGGTAATTACGCATATAAATTGCAAATAATGTAATTGTTAGTATCATTTGAATATTTCAATCGTTTCTAGAAGCATTCTAACTCATTTCATCACAATAATCTACATTTAAACTCTTTATATTGTCCAGACTAAGATTCATATCTTGTTTGTTCAAAAAGATTTGATTATAAATAGTAATTACCAATCTTTTAAATTTCGGTTTTTTCGGTATGACGGTCTAGGTCCCCATGTTATTTCGGTGTTATTTCGATGTTATAACGGCGATATAACGGTGTAGTGTTTTTTCAAAGTTTGACACACATCAATTCTATAACTATCAACTTATATGTTTATACATCTCCAATACTCCATACAAATAGCATACGGCCATACCAAATTCAATATACTGCAGTGTACCAATATCGAGTAGCAGTAACAGCTTGTACCAATTTAATAATAGTTCAATATTGAATACACAATTTAACAATAGTAGCAATAACAGCTTGTTATATCGCCGAAATAACTGAAATAACGCGTTACGTCATTTTGTCAATTAATACTGTAACGTTCATGCGGTTTGACACAGAATACCGCTATTTCTGTTATTTCGCCGTTATTTCCGAGAAATTTAGAAGCTTGGTAATTACGTATATAAACTATAATTAATGAATTCTGTGTATCATTTAAGCATTTCAATCATTTCTAGATTCCTTCAAGTCATTTCATCACAATTATCTGCATTTAAACACTTTATTTATGTTGTCCAGATTAAGATTCTTATCGTGTTTATTCAATTAGATTGGATTATATATAGTAATGACGCATATAAAGTGAAAATAATGCAATTCTGAGAATCATGTGAGCATTTCAATCATTTCTGGAATCATTCTAAGTCATTTCTTCGCAATAATCAACATTTAAGCTCTTTATACTGTCCAGACTAAGCTTCATATCTTTTTTTGTTCAAAAAGATTGGATTATTCATGTTAATTACGCATATAAAGTGCAAATAATGCAATTTTGAGTATCATTTGAGCATTTCAATCGTTTCTGGATTCATTCTGAGTAATTTCATCACAATAATCAACATTTAAATTCTTTATATTGTCTAGAATTTGATTCATATCTTATTTATTCAAAAAGATTGGATTATACAAGGTGATTACGCATATGAAGTGCAAATAATGCAATTCTGAGTTTCATTTAGCATTGCAATCGTTTCTCGATTCGTTATAAGTCATTTCATCATAATAATCTCCAGTCTAAAATAAGATTCAATCTTGCTTATTCAAAATGATTGGATTATACTTGGTAATTACGCATATAATGTGCAAATAATGCTATTCTGAGTACCATTGAGCATTTCAATCATTTCTAGATTCATCTAAGTCATTTCATTACCAAAAAATATATTTAAACACTTTATACTGTCCATACAAAAATTCATATCATGTTTATTCAAAAATATTTTACTATACAAGGTAATTAAGCATATAAAATGCAAATAATACAATTCCGAGTATCATTTAAACATTTCAATCGTTTCTGGATTCATTTTAAGATATTTCATCACAACAATCAATATTTAAACTATTTATACTGTGTAAAATATGATTCAGATATTGTTTTTTTCAAAGAGATTAGATTATACATGGTAATTACTCATATAAAGTGCAAATAATGCAATTCTGAACATCATTGGAGCATTTCAATAATTTCAGGATTCATTCTAAGTCATTTCATCACAATAATCTATATTTAAACTCTTTATTCTCTCTAGAAGACAATTCATATGTTTAATCTATATTTAAACTCTTTATTCTCTCTAGAAGACAATTCATATGTTATTTCTTCAAAAAAAAAAGATTGGATTATACATGCTAATTACTCATATAAAGTGAAAATAATGCCATTCTGAGCATCATTTGACAATTTTAATCGTTTCTGGATTCATTCTAAGTCATTTCATAATAATAATCTATATTTAAAATCTTTATTCTGTCTATAATACTATTCATATGTTATTTATTCAAAAAGATTCGATTATACATGCCAATTACGCATATAAAGTGTAAATAATGCAATTCTGAGCATTATTTGACCATTTCAATCGTTTCTGGATTCATTCTAAGTAATTTCATCACAATAATCTACATTTATACTCTTTATTCTGTCTAGAATATGATTAATATGTTATTTATTCAAAAAAATTATTATACTTGCTAATTACGCATATAAATTGCAAATAATGTACAGAAAGTGCAAATAATGCAATTGTTAGCATCATTTGACCATTTCAATTGTTTCTGGATCCATTCAAAGTCATTTCATCACCATAATCTACATTTAAATTCTTTATTCTGTCATGAATATGATTCATATCTTACTTATTCAAAAAGATTGGATTATGCATGCTAATTACGCATAATCCAATCTTTTTGTATAAACAATATCCAAATCATATTCTAAACAGTATAAATAGTTTAAATGTGGATTATTGTGATGGAATGTCTTAAAATGAATCCAAGAACAATTGAAATGATACTCAGTATTGCATTATTTGCTATTTTTGTGCTTAACTACCCCGTATAATCTAATCTTTTTTAATAAACAATTTTTGAATCTTAGAATGGACAGTATAAAGTGTTTAAATGTAGATTATTGTGATGAATTGACTGAGAATGAATCCTGAAATTATTGAAATTCTTCAATGATGTTCAGAATAAATAGTCAAATGATATTGTGATGAAACGATAAGATATCTTAAAATATTGATATTATTTAAACTATTTAAGATATCGAAATAACAGTTAAGATATCTTAAAATATTGATATTATTTAAATTATTTAAACTATTTAAGATATCTTAAAATATTGATATTATTTAAACTATTTAAACTATTTAAGATATCTTAAAATATTGATATTATTTAAACTATTGATGTTCAGAATAACATTTTAAACAATATCGAAATAACAGTATAAATATTTTAAGATATTTCATCACAATAAGATATTTCAGAATAAATAGTTTAAATAGTTTAAACAGTATAAATAGTTTAAATATTGATTATTGTGATGAAATATCTTAAAATGAATCCAGGAACGATTGAAATGCTTAAATGATACTCGGAATTGTATTATTTGCATTTTATAAGCTTAATTACCTTGTATATTAAAATATTTTTGAATAAACAAGATATGAATCTTTGTATGGACATTATAAAGTGTTTAAATATATATTTTTGTAATGAAATGACTTAGATGAATCTAGAAATGATTGAAATGCTTAATGATACTCAGAATAGCATTATAGAAAGAATACAGATTTTAAATATAGATTATTATTATGAAATGACTTAGAATGAATCCAAAAACGATTAAAATCGTCAAATGATGCTCAGAATGGCAATATTTTCACTTTATATGCGTAATTAGCATGTATAATCCAATATGTTTTGAAGAAATAACATATGAATTGTATTCTAGACAGAATAAAGAGTTTAAATATAGATTATTGTGATGAAATGACTTAGAATGAATCCAGAAACAACTAAAATGGTCAAATGATGCTCAAAATTGCATTATTTGCAGTTTATATGTGTAATTAGCATGTATAATCCAATCTTTTTGAATAAATAACTTATTAACCGTACTATAAACAGAATAAAGAGTTTAAATATTGATTATTGTGACGAAATGACTTAGAATGAATCCAGAAACAATTGAAATGGTCAAATGATGTTCAGAATTGCATTATTTGCACTTTATGTACATTATTTTCACTGTATATGCATAATTAGCATGTATAATCCAATCTTTTTTTTATATAAATAGCATATGAATCATATTCTAGACAGAATAAAGAGTTTAAATGTAGATTATTGTGATGAAATGACTCAGAATGATTCCAGAAACGATTGAAATGTCCAAAAGATGCTCAGAATTGCATTATTTCCACTTTTTGTGCATTATTTGCACTTTATAGGCATAATTAGCATGTATAATCCAATCTTTTCGAATAAATAGCATATGAATCGTATTATAGTCAGAATAAAGAGTTTAAATGTAGATTATTGTGATGAACTGACTTAAATGAATCCATAAATGGTTGAAATAGTGAAATGATGCTCAGAATTGTATTATTTGCAATTTATGTGCATTATTTGCACTTTATATGCATAATTAGAATGTATAATCCAATCTTTTTGAATAAATAACATATGAATCGTATTGTAGACAGCATAAAAATATTTAAATGTAAATTATTGTGATCAAAATAATTAGAATGAATCCAGAAACGTTTTAAATAGTCAAATGCTGCTCAAAATTGCATTATTTGCACTTTCTGTGCATTATTTGCACTTTATATGCATAATTATCATGTATAATCCAATGTTTTTAAATAAATAACATATGAATTGTATTCTAGACAGAATAAAGAGTTTAAATGTAGATTATTGTGTCGAAATAACTTACAATGAATTCAAAAACGATTGAAATGTTCAAATGATGCTCAGAATCGGATTATTTGCACTTTCTGTGCATTATTTTCCCTTTATATGAGTAATTACCATGCATAATCCAATATTTTTGAATAAATAACATATGAATCACATTCTAGACAGTATAAAGAGTTTAAATGTAGATTATTGTGATGAAATGACTTAGAATGAATCCAGAAACGATTGAAATGGTCAAATGATGCTCAGAATTGCATTTTTTCACTTTATATGCGTAATTAGAATGAAATAATCTAATTTTTTTGAATAAATAACATTTGAATCATATTTTAGACTAAATAAAGAGTTTAAATATAGATTATTGTGATGAAATGATTTAGAATGAATCCAGAAACGATTGAAATGGTCAAATGATGCTCAGAATTGCTTTATTTGCATATAATACGTGGTATTGAAGCATATAATTTGCAAATAATTTAACTCTGAGTATCATTTGAGCATTTCAATCATTTTCTTAATTAGTCTAAGTCATTTCAACACTATAATCCACATTTAAAATCTTTATACTGTCAACTCTAAGATTCATATCTTGTTTATGCTAAAAGATTCGATTATGTATGGTAATTACGCATATAAAATGCAAATAATGCAATTCTGAGTATCATTTGAGCATTTAAATCGTTTCTGCATTCATTCTAAATCATTTCATCACAATAATCTACATTTAAATACATTATACCCTCCAGACTAAGATTCCTATCTTATTTATTGAAAAAAATTGGATTATACAAGATAATTACGAATTAAAATGCAAATAATGCAATTCTGAGTATCATTTGCGCATTTCAATCGTTACTGGATTTATTCGAAGTCATTTCATCACAATAATCTAGATTTAAACTCTTAATGCTGTCGCGAAAAAGATTAAAACTTCTTTGTTCTATAAAATTGAATCATACATGATAATTACGTATATAAAGTGCAAATAATGCAATTCTGAGTATCATTTGAGCATTTCGATCATTTCAGGATTCATTTAAGGTCATTTCATCACAATAATCTAAATCAAAACTCTTTATACTTTATAGAATGTGATTCATATGTTATTTAATAAAAAAGATTGGATTATGCCTGGAAATTACACATATAAAGGGCAAATAATGCGATTCTGAGCATCATTTGACCATTTCAATCGTTTCTGGATTCATTCTAAGTCATTTCGTCACAATAATATACTTTTGAACTGTTTATTCTGTCTAGAACTTGATTCATATGTTATTTATTCAAACAGATTGGATTATACATGCTAATTACTCATTTAAAGAGAAACTAATGCATAAAAAGTGCAAATAATGGAATTCTGAGCATCATTTGACCATTTCAATCGTTTCTGGATTCATTCTAAGCCATTTCAAGACAATAATCTACATTTTAACTTTTATTCTGTCTAGAAAATGATTCATATGTTATTTATTCAAAAAGATTCGATTATACATGCTAATTACGCATATTCTAAAAGATTCAATAAGTGCAATTTTTTAACATCATTTGACCATTTCAATTGTTTCTTGATTCATTCTAAGTCATTTCATCACAATAATCTACACTTAAACTCTTTATTCTGTGAAGAATGAGATTCATATGTTGTTTATTCGAAAAGATTAGATGATGCATGGTAATTACGCTTATAAAGTGCAAATAATGCACAGAAAGGGCAAATAATGCGATCATGAGCATCATTTGACCATATCCATCGTTTATGGATTCATTCTAAGTCATTTCATCACAATAATCTATGTTTAAACTCTTTATTCTGTCTAGAATATGATTCAAACGTTATTTATTGAAAAATATTGTATTATACATGGTAATTACTTATATAAAGTGCAAAAAATGCAATTATTAGCATCATTTGACCATTTCAATCATTTCTGGATTCATTCTAAGTTATTTCCTCACGGTAATCTATATTTAAACTCTTCATTCGGTATAGAAAATTATTCATATATTATTTATTCAAGATGATTGGATTATACATGCTAATTACGCATATAAAGTGCAAATAATTCACAGAAAGTGTAAATAATGCAATTCTGAGCATCATTTGTCCATTTCAATCGTTTCTGGATTCATTCTAAGTCATTTCATCACAATAATCTATATTTAAACTCTTTACTCTATCTAGAATGCTATTCATATATTATTTATTCAAAAAGATTAGATTATACATGCTAATTACGCATATAAAGTGCAAATAATGAAATTCTGAGCATCATTTGACCATTTCAATAGTTTCTGGATTCATTGTAAGTCATTTCATCACAATAATATACATTTAAACTCTTTATTCCGCCTAGAATACGATTCATATGTTATTTATTGAGAAATATTGGATTATACATGCTAATTACGCATATAAAGTACAAATAATGCAATTATAGCATCATTTGACTATTTCAATCGTTTCTGGATTCATTCTAAGTCATTCATCACAATAATCTACATTTAAACTATTTGTACTGTGTAAAATATGATTCAGATATTGCTTAGTTAAAAAGATTGGATTATACATGGTAATTATGCATTTAAAGAGCAAATAATGCAATTCAGAATCTCATTTGAGCATTTCAATCGTTTCTGAGTTCATTGTAAGTTATTTCTTCACAATAATCTTCATTTAAACTCTTTATACTGTCTATAATATTCAGATCTTCTTTATTCTGAAAGATTGGATTATACAGGGTAATTACGAAAAAGAAGTGCAAATAATACAATTCTGAGAATCATTTGAGCATTTCAAATCGTTCTTGGATTCATTTTAAGTCATATTATCACTATAATCTATGTATAAACTATTTATACTATATAGAATATTATCCAGATATTTTTTATTCAAAAAAGATTGGATTCCACATTGTAATTACGCATATAAAATGCAAATAATGCAATTTTTAGTATCATTTGAACATTTCAATCGTTTCTAGAATCATTCTAATTCATTTCATTACAATAATCTACATTTAAACTCTTTATATTGTCTAGACTAAGATTCATATCTTGGTTGTTCAAAAAGATTTGATTATAAATAGTAATTACGTATATAAACTGCAATTAATGAATTGTGTGTATCATTTGAGAATTTCAATCATTTCTAGATTCATTCTAAGTCATTTCATCATAATTATCTGCATTTAAACACTTTATATTGTCCAGAGTAAGATTCTTATCGTGTTTATTCAATGAGATTGGATTATACATAGTAATTACGCATATAAAGTGAAAATAATGCAATTCTGAGAATCATGTGAGCATTTCAATCATTTCTGGAATCATTCTAAGTCATTTCATAGCAATAATCAACATTTAAGCTCTTTATACTGTCCAGACTAAGCTTCATATATTTTTTGTTTAAAAACATTGGATTATTCATGTTAATTACGCATATAAAGTGCAAATAATGCAATTCTGAGTATCATTTGAGCATTTCAATCGTTTCTGGATTCATTCTAAGTGATTTCATCACAATAATCAATATTTAAATTCTTTATATTGTCTAGAATTTGATTCATATCTTATTTATTCAAAAAGCTTGGATTATACAAGGTGATTACGCATATGAAGTGCAAATAATGCAATTCTGAGAATTATGTGAGCATTTCAATCGTTTCTGGAATCATTCTAAGTCATTTCATCGCAATAATCAACATTTAAGATCTTTATCCTGTCCAGACTAAGCTTCATATCTTTTTTGTTCAAAAAGATTGGATTATTCATGTTAATTACGCATATAAAGTGCAAATAATGCAATTTTGAGTATCATTTGAGCATTTCAATCGTTTCTGGATTCATTCTAAGTGATTTCATCATAATAATCAACATTTAAATTCTTTATATTGTCTAGAATTTGATTAATATCTTATTTATTCAAAAAGATTGGATTATATAAGGTGATTACGCATATGAAGTGCAAATAATGCAATTCCTAGTTTCATTTTAGCATTTCAATCGTTTCTAGATTCATTATAAGTCATTTCATCACATTAATCTCCTGTCTAAAATAAGATTAAGTCTTGTTTATTCAAAATGATTGGATTATACTTGGTAATTACGCATATAATGTGCAAATAATGTTATTCTGAGTATCATTGAACATTTCAATCATTTCTAGTTTCATTCTAAGTCATTTCATTACAATAATATACATTTAAAAACTTTATACTGTCCATACAAAGATTCATATCTTGTTTATTCAAAATTATTTGATTATACAAGGTAATTAAGCACATAAAATGCAAATAATACAATTCCGAGTATCATTTAAGCATTTCAATCGTTCCTGAATTCATTTAAAGATGTTTCATCACAATAATCAATATTTAAACTATTTATGCTGTGTAAAATATGATTCAGATATTGTTTTTTAAAAGAGATTAGATTTTACATGGTAATTACGCATATAAAGTGCAAATAATGCAATTCTGAACATCATTGAAGAATTTCAATAATTTCAGGATTCATTGTCTATCTATTCATCACAATAATCTACATTAAAACACTTTATACTGTCCATTCTAAGATTCAGAAATTGTTTATTAAAAAAGATTAGATTATACGAGGTAGTTAAGCATAAAAATAACAAATAATGCAATACTGAGTATTATTTGAGCATTTCAATTGTTCTTGGATTCATTTTAAGATATTTCATCACAATAATCCACAATTATGTGTAATTAGCTTGCATAATCCAATCTTTTTGAATAAGTACATTTCATCACAATAATCTACATTAAAACTTTTTATTCTGTCTAGAACTTGATCCATATATTATTTATTAAAAAAGATTGGATTATACAGGCTAATTACGCATATAAACTGCAAATAATGCAATTCTGAGCATCATTGGAACATTTCAATTATTTCTGGATTCATTCTAAGTCATTTGATACCAATAATCTATATTTAAACTCTTTATTATGTCTAGAAAATGATTCATCTATTATTTGTTTAAAAAGATTAGATTATACATACTAATTACGCATATAAATTGCAAATAATGCACAGAAAGTGCAAATAATACAATTCTGAGCATCATTCGAACATTTCAATCGTTTTTGGATTCATTCTAAGTCATTTCATCTCAATAATCTACATTTAAACTCTTTATTCTGTCTAAAATGAGATTCATATGTTATTTATTCAAAAAGATTGGATGATGCATGGTAATTACGCATATAAAGTCCAAATATTGCACAGAAAATGCAAATAATGCGATTATGAGCATCATTTGACCATTTCAATCGTTTCTGGATTTATTCTAACTCATTTCATCACAATAATCTACGTTTAAACTCTTTATTCTGTCTAGAATAGGATTCACATGTTATTTATTCAAAAGATTGTATTATACATGCTAATTACTCATATAAAGTGCAAATAATGCAATTATGAGCATCATTTAACCATTTCAATCGTTTCTGGATTCATTCTAAGTTATTTCATCACAATAAACTATATTTAAACTCTTTATATGGTATATAAAATGATTCATATGTTATTTATTCAAAATGAATGGATTGTACATGCTAATTACGCATATAAAGTGCAAATAATGCAAAGAAAGTTCAAATAATGCAATTCTGAGCATCATTTGACAATTTCAATCATTTCTGGATTCATTCTAAGTCATTTCATCACAATAATCTACATTTAAACTCTTTAGTCTGTCTAGAATACGATTCATATGTTATTTATTCAAAAAGACTATATTATACTGGCTAATTACGCATATAAAGTGCAAATAATTCACAGAAAGTGCAAATAATGCAATTCTGAGCATCATTTGACCATTTCAATCATTTCTGGATTAATTGTAAGTCATTTCATCACAATAATCTACATTTAAACTCTTTATTCCGTCTACAATAAAATTCATATGTTATTTATTCAAAAAGATTGGATTATACATGATAATTTCGCATATAATGTGCAAATAATGCAATTACTAGCATCATTTGACTATTTCAATCGTTTCTGGATTTATTCTAGGTCATTTCATCACAATAATCTACATTTAAACTATTTTTAATGTGTAAAATATGATTCAGATATTGTTTATTTAAAAAGATTGGATTATAAATGGTAATTATGCATATAAAGTGCAAATAATGCAATTCTGAGTATCATTCGAGCATTTCAATCGTTTCTGGATTCATTTTAAGTCATTTCATTACAAGATTCTACATTTAAACTCTTCATACAGTCGGGAATTTTATTCGTATTGTATTTATTCAAAAAGAATGCATTATACAAGGTAATTACGCATATGAAATGCAAATATAGCAATTCTGAGTATCATTTGAGGTTTTATATCGTTTCTGAGTTCATTCTGATCTACATTTAAACTCTTGTACTGTCTAGAATAAGATTCTGATCTTCTTTATTCTGAAAGATTGGATTATACTAGGTAATTTGACAAATAAATTGTAAATAATGCAATTATGAAAATCATTTGAGCGTTTCAGTCGTTCCTGGATTAATTTGATGTCATATCATCCTAATAATGTACATTTAAACTATTTATATTGTCTAAATATGATTCAGATATTGTTTATTCAAAAAGATTGGATTACACATGGTAATTATGCATGTAAATTGCAAATAATGCAATTCTGAGTATTATTTAAGCATTTTAATTGTTTCTAGAAGCATTCTAAGTCATTTCATCACAATAATCTACATTTAAACTCTTTATACTGTCCAGACTAAGATTCATATCTTGTTTGTTCAATCGTTTCTAGATTCATTATAAGTCATTTCATCACAATAATCTATATTTAAACTCTTTATACTGTCCATACTAAGCTTCACATCTTATTTGTTCAAAAAGATTGGATTATACATGTTAATTATGCATATAAAGTGCAAATAATGCAATTCTGAGTATCATATGAGCATTTTAATCGTTTCTAGATTCAATCTAAATCATTTCATCAGAATAATCTATATTTAAACTCTTTATACTGTCCAGACTAAGATTCATATATTTTTTATTCAAAAAGATTGGATTATATATGGTAATTACACAAATAAATTGCAGATAATGCAATTTTGAGTATCATTTGGGCATTTCAATCGTTTCTAAATTCATTCTAAGTTATTTAATCACAATAATCTACATTTAAATTCTTTATACTTTCCAGACTATGATTTATACCTTATTTTTAAAAAAATATTAGATTATACGTAATAATTACTCATATAAAGTGCAGATAATGCAAATTTTGAGTATCATTTTAGAATTTCAACCATTTTTTAATTCTGTATTCATTTCAAGTCATTTCATCACAATAATCTTCTTTCAAACTCTTTATACGTTCTAAAATATGATTCAGATCCTACTTATTCTAATTCTATTCGCAATTTCTTGATATCTATTTTTTTACTTCCTCTTGAAAATGTTGAATTTTCACAATTTTACATATAACCGTACGGAAATCAATATAACTTTATATTCTAGAAATAGCAACAAAGAAAAATGCCATTACCATCAGTCTGAAAATTAATTATATTTGAGTTTTGAACATTTCTAACTAAACTTTTTTTAAAAAAAATATAGAGATCTGAAGGAATAAAAGATGAATGCACTTCAACTTTTTTGTTTTTTTTCCCTGACATAAAAACAAGGGTCTAGCGGTCTAGCCCTTATCTTTTTTTCATTTCATTTCATTTTAGCCAGTGTCTAAAGGCGAGTAAGATATCAAAAGTTAAAGAAAAATGAATAGAAGAAATAAAAAAGGAAAAAAATTAAGCAAGACAGATGTAAATCTCGGTTTTGAACCGTATTATTATATTATATATATTATAATATATAATTCTCGAGAAGAACTCATTTTTGTCAACAGCTTAAAATTTTCAATAAGCAAAAAAATATACATGCGACTTCTCTCTTCTATTCAATGTTTCAAACAATATTCTTTTGGCCACAACTTTCTTGTCATGTTTAATACTATTCAATATATGAACACTGTCATTGGTTAATAAAGTGTGGAATAGAAGTAGTGCAGTAAGTGGACGGCAGGTACCAAATCTTGCCGCCTTCATGAATCATGACGAAAAAAATTTCAGATATCTTTGACATAATGTTACAAAGTTTACTTTTCTGGAAAACATGTTTTGAATTTATTGATCTTGAAAAATATTCTAAATCGATTGATCTCCTTCTTTTCACAAGGATAATTAATTAACTTTGCATTTTACCTACAGAATATAATTAACTTTCAAAACTTGCCAAGTTTGGGACACTATAAACATTTTACAAGCAGAATTGTAGACTAGCTCATTCGTCTGGATCTTATTTGACAAGTTTGACTATCTGTACTTTCTTTCTTTGTTTTTTTTTTTTCCTTACAATTGTTAGCTCCTTTTTATGCCGTTGACCTTAGGCAGTAAGGCCCCACAATTTATATGTTTATATAAAGTTATGATAATGAATAAGAGAGGCCAATGCTGTTAACTAGATTACTAGAAGATCCCCTTTTATAATATACAGATGTATTTATTCCCAAAAATAAAAAAAAAAGAGTTCGGTTTTGTTTTGTCTCCTTCATAACAGAAAGTCTTTCAATTGATTGTAGCTTATTGTGTTTCTTTTTCTCTCTGATAATGACATCTAAAACTCATGCCCACTGCTTCTAGAATTGTGTCAAAGTTCGTTAACTTCTAGACAAAATATGACTAAAAAGAAACCAACAACCCCTAAATGTTGTTTTCCCTCCATGAATAAGTCTCTGAAAGCTCCATTGTTGCCATCAGCAGAGTCCCAAATCCTTGTAACAACACGAGAAATTGATTGATGGGTAATATTTTTCGGGGTTGCCGAAGACCTAAAACCTATGAAGGAGATGGTGACCGGAACCAAAAGAAGGCGAAGAGGCCAACTAAAAAGCCTTCTCGGAACATCTACTCGTTTAATCAAATCAATGTACTAGACGCCCCTACCGGCCGTGACATTAATCAACACTACAACATAGGCGATGAGCTCGGTCGTGGTGAATTTGGCATCACATATCTCTGCACAGAGACGTCGACAGGGAAGAAGTATGCATGTAAATCGATATCGAAGCAAAGGCTCATGACAAGGGTTGACATAGAGGATGTGAGGCGGGAGGTGGATATCATGAGGCACCTACCGCAGCATCCAAATATAGTGTGTTTGAGGGATACTTTTGAAGATGACCGCGCGGTGCACCTTGTCATGGAGCTTTGTGAAGGAGGCGAGTTGTTTGACCGGATCAAAGCACGTGAACATTACTCTGAGAAAGCAGCGGCGACTCTCATTAAGACCATTGTAGAAGTGGTGCAGGTTAGTACTTTTCTTTATTATCGGTCGCTTTCTAGTTTCTTAAGAATACTTTTAACTTAATTTTGATGAATTTTTGAGCAATAAATGTTAAATCTGCTCTTTTTCGCATTCTTGATCTTTTATTTCTTTATCTTATTTTTTGTAGAGTTTGTTTCAATTATTTCAAAATAGGAATCGGCAACTGATATGTATATGTTTAACGCATTATTTAGGGTGATTGCTTGTTTATTTTTTTAAAAAGAATGTTTTTATTTACTTTTTATTATTTAAGCACAAGGTGATTAGAAAATAGTGGATACGTTTTCCTCAAGGATTAAATAATGTGCACGTTTTAATAGGCGTAACAACTACATACTTTTTTTTAAAAAAAAAAATATTGCAAGTAGATTCTCGACCTCGGTTGAATTAAAATTTGACAACTAAAATATTTTATAGCAGTAACTATAATGTCTTGGTAGAATTAAAGCCTAATTTACTATTGGATACTTGGTGCCTGATCATAGGAATCTAAATTTTCACTGTTAACTTGGTATGCATTTTTGTCATTTAACAAAAAAGAAAAGAAAAGAAAAAAAAAAATGAGAATCATTAGTCAATTCTTCCTTCTCTTCTAGCAAAGTGAAATTTGTTGTTTGATGTATGTTTCAACTATTCTATCAAGTCTCTCAAATCATGACTAGTACTTTGGAATATTTTTTTTTCTTCTTGACTTCAAAAAGAACTTTTCTTGCGACAGACATGCCATCAGTATGGGGTGATGCATAGGGACCTGAAGCCAGAGAACTTTTTGTTTGCTAACAAAAAGGAAAATTCTCCTCTGAAAGCAATTGATTTTGGTTTATCAGTGTTCTTCAAGCCTGGTATGCTTCTTAAAAGATAAACTAAGCCCCGGTGGATATATCACAACATAATATACAACATTTTAACGAACACTATTTCAATTAGAAATATTAATTGAACATAAAAGGGCAACATGCAACCAATGGAGTTCTCAGTGAGCATGAAACTGAGTCTTAATAGTACTGACTGTGTCTGAAATCGTGCCGGAACTTATGCCATTAATGCAACTGAACTGGTACTAATATTTGTGTAAAACAGGGGATGCTTTCACTGAAGTAGTAGGCAGCCCTTATTACATGGCTCCTGAGGTTTTGAAGCGAAATTATGGACCTGAAGTAGATGTCTGGAGTGCAGGAGTAATACTTTACATACTCCTCTGTGGTGCACCTCCATTTTGGGCAGGTTGGTTGGTTTGCTAGCTCAAAACTAACAACTTTCGTTACCAGAAAATTTTGATCTCCCCTTTGTTCTTCAAAATTAATGTTATGAGCAATTATGACTATTATAATTTGGATCAGCTACGCATTGGGTGAAAAGAAACAACATAATGGCATGTTTGAAATCAAGAAAGAGTCACTAGATGAACTAGTTTGGAAGACTAAGATTTTTAGAGACTTATTGGCCGTATTTCATTCTAATTATGAAATTTCCAATTCTTTTTTTTGTTTAACAAAATTGTTTCAAATGATAGATAATTCTGTCGGATAGAAGTGTGATTTAGATTTTTTTTATTTTCTAATGAATTGGTACTATTTAATACCGAGGTTTCCTGAGAATATTGGAACAGTCATTCAAGGCTTCGAACAAACATTTCTTTATTTACAGCTTTTGTTTAATACATGATTGGTTCCCAACTGATCCCAACAAAACCGAATTGATGAGATACGAGAAAAACCAAAACCATAATTTAAAAAAAAAATTAGAAATTGGATATTATTGTAGTTTACATACTGTGTACAAATTGATACAGACACGGAGCAGGGTATTGCTCGTGCCATCATTCGATCTGGACTAGATTTCTCAAGAGAACCATGGCCTAAAGTCTCCGACAATGCTAAAGATCTTATTAAAAGAATGCTTGATCCCAGACCAAAGAAACGTTTAACTGCTCAACAAGTACTTGGTACAACTAATCTACTTTTTCTTTCATAATTGATTTTATTTATAGAACATTGGTGAGACTAACCTTCTTGCATTTTATGTTATTCGACTACGATTTTGACATTAGTTTCTGACTTTGCAGATCACCCTTGGTTACATAATTTGAAAAAGGCACCGGATGTTGCCCTTGGCGAGTCTGTTCGCACAAGACTTCAACAATTTACTGTGATGAACAAGTTCAAAAAGAAAGCGCTTCGAGTATTGCTTCTCACAAGAATTTTATTGCATCAATACCATTAGTAATATCACAAGTTAATAAAATTTAAGAGTAACAATAATAATCTTTATAATTTGAGCAGGTGATTGCCAAGCATTTAACCATTGATGAAGAAGCTGACATAAAGGAAATGTTTGAGCAGATTGATGTTGACAAGAAGGGAGAGTTAACATTTGATGAACTAAAAGAAGCTCTCCATAAGCAAGGACACGACATCCCCGATTCTGATGCGCGCATGATAATGGATGCTGTAAACATCATATATTACTCCAATTATTTACCATAATATCTCACTACTTCCAATTATTTTGGTGTTCTTCTCTGAACAATTGTTCATATCTATCTAGGTTGACATCGATGGAGATGGGACATTGAATTACGGAGAATTTATGACCGTGTCTATCCACATTCGAAGAATGGGAAATGATGAGCATCTTCACAAAGCTTTTGCATTTTTTGATAAAAATGAGAGCGGTTACATTGAAATTGAAGAGCTCACAGAATGCTTGATCAATGATCTCGGTCCCAATCATGAAGAAATCATCAATGCCATTGTGCAGGATGTCGACACTGACAAAGTACAGTTCATTAATTAATACATTTTCCTTTAGTCTCTTCTTGTTAATTAAAGATCAAGTGCGGTTGCTTTACTTTTAGGGACTATTACAAACAAGTTCATCAAAATTGCTCTTCTAAATTTCAGTAGTTGTGATCTTCCCTCCAGATTAAACAGAAGCAGATATTTTTGCTCTTTTTACTTTATTATTAGGCCAAAATTAAGTACAATATAGTGTAAAAACTTACAATTCCAAAGGAACTGTTATTATGTTATTCAGGATAGTATATTTACAAATTTAGTTGACCAAATATTATATTTTAGATTTTTTTTTTGAAAAAAAATAACACATGTTTCTCTATGATTTCATGGGATATATACGTCTACTTTACAGGATGGAAAAATTAGTTACGAGGAGTTTGCAAATATGATGAAGGCCGGTACCGATTGGAGAATAGCATCACGACAATACTCGCGAGAACGGCTGAGCAACCTCAGCTGGAGGTTGCTACAAGAAGGAATTGTCCCTGCTGCTTAAATGAATTTGTTGTAGATAGCAATATGCTAAAGCCTTGTGCTGATAGTATAAACTTGTGTTTATATATACTTCATCTTTCCTTCTCTTTTGTTGTTCTAAGTTAATTTCTTCTTCTATTTGGTTAAAAAAGTATGTTGTATAGTAAATTAGGGAAAGCTTTGCTTTTATTTTGTGGTCAAATTAAGAAGCAGATTAATTTGTATAGCTTAAGAAAGGAACATTATTGCAGATATATTGTTATGAAGATTGTAAGAACATAGATGGATGCATATTTGGTGAAGTCCCGGAAATGCATATTTTATATATTAGTCTGTAATATTAACTGCAACATGTATTTGTATGATTATATTGTAATATTCAATTCAAAAACTTGTATAGTTTTAAACCAGGTGCGTATTTTCTTTTTCTAATTTTTACAACAAGAACCCTTCAAGTAAAAAGTAAAAACATCTCCTCTCTTGAAGGGTAGAAAAAATAAGAATTACCCTCCGTGTCCTGTCTCCGTATCTCAAGCTCTGTTCTAATATTCGCAATGTCTCTTTGAAGAAGTTCCGCATTAAAACCCAGGCCCACAGTTAGTGGACTCAAGGCCCAATTTAAAGTAATATTGGGCCAAGAGTCAAGCCCACCTAACTCCATATGGAGCATCAATCCGGCCGGAATAAACCAACGCACCAGATAAGATCTCCCGAACCCTAGCGCGAATCTTACAACCAAAACACCACACGGCGATCCATCCCTTGCCATTTCTCACCGCTTCTGAAATCCCATATCCCAAATTTCCCAATCGGCGCCTCCCTAAATCGAAATCCCCAAATTGAATTGAACCAACCCACAAGACAAGACAACACCTTCCCCCTTCTCTCTCCTCTCTCTCTCTAACTCCAAGTCTAACCAAACTCAATTCATGTGTCGCGCAACACAATGGTGTAGCGCACATGAAGACAAATTGTAGTGTGGAAGAAAAATTAAAGGAAACCCATATTGCACCCAGAAAAGTTTAGATGAATAATCTTGATTTACACTTAAATTTCAGGATAACATATTCATAAAAGGTATAATCAAACCTAAAAGCCGACCTAGAAATATTTGAGATAAAAAGTCATTTAGAAATTAAGGATAAATCTTGATACTAATAAAATTAATTTTATTTATGAGCGACTGGCGTCTCACTGCTGAAAGTTCAGTATACAGAGAAGCCCTGCGAGCAACAGAATCATTAGAAGAGCCAGCCCTTGGTTTCGTTAAACCATCTGAAGCAACACAAAAGGGCACCTCAACAATTATCAAGCAGAACAACACTATCATCCAGCTGCTTGTTAAAATCAAGGAAGAACTTGAAGATTGCAAGGATCAAATAAGAGACCTCAGAAGGACAAAAGCGCCTGAAGGGTCTGACACATCCGAGGCCCTAGAACAAATCCAAAATCAACTCAAGAACTTGAGTCTCGGACCGCCAACAACCTCAAAACGGCCAACCATAACGGGCAAATTTTTCGTATATCGTGACCCAAAGAAAATATACGAAGAAGAGAAGAAAAAGATACAATGAGTCGTACTCAAACGGAAACAGTGGGTAGACCATCTGTATCAGGCCACGAAAACCAAATACCAACCGTTGAAGATCAAATCCGGGATTACAGACTCGGAAGCCGGTTACGGTATGAGGCACAAAGAAGATTGCCAAGGCGTAGGCAATATCGAAGGACACTAGAATCTCAACTAAGTCCTGATGCGGAACTAAGCGTCTCACAGTTTCGCAGAGCACAACAAGTTCCAGCAGAAACACTATACCAAGCTGGATGGAGCGAAAGAAATCATCGGGTATACCAACATTATTCCGATGAAAGAATTTTGGTGGTTGGAGATCAAAGGGAAATCCCTTTTATCTCTCAGGAAAGCTACAACAGGCTCGTCGAAGAAGGATTACAGCACTTACACATAGGTGTTGTAATGGTCAGGTTATACGCTCTGCACAGAAGAAGTGCAGGGGTAAATGCTCTAGTTGTTTTAAGAGACACAAGATGGGGTAATGATACCTCACTGATAAGTTCCATGGAAATGGACTTAACAGACAACACACAACTGGCATACGCAGTTCCTGACATGATGGTTAGTATTCATGATTTTTACAATCATATCCAATTGGTTGTACAAACTCATGGGTATGAATCATGGCGAGGTGGAGAAAGCAACCTCTTAATCTCTCGATCTTTAATAGGGAGATTATCAAACACCAGCCACACCAACTTTCGGTACAATGTCCAAGGTGTAACAGAACACCTAGCAAGCAGAGGCATAAGGGCTATACCGGGACAACCTAGGTCAACCGAGGAATTGAGAGGCCAACGATGGATAATCAGACCACCAGCAATTCCAGAAGTACAACACCCACAAACAATTCGAGTCAGATCAAGAACTGATGGCTCCCTAGCCATTAGATTTGGTGGATATACAGCAACCGCACCAGCAGAACCAGCAGTTGTTGGGTCTAATGATGAAGAAGAACTAGATGGAGAAATGGCTCTGATGGTGACAATTGAAGAGCCAGAAACCTTGGAAGAGTTGGAATCAATCCAACTACTAGCATCTCTGTCTAGAGAAGGGCCGATGCTAGATTATTGTCCAATCTGGGATAAAGATGAAGAATCAGAGGAAGAATGGCTCAATCCATTCGCCTCTGAAGGTGATAAAGACAAACTGTCGCACTTTGCATACGCGGCAGAAGAAACAGAACTAGAATATCCTAAGATGAAGGCTTTCACAAAAATGATGGAATCAGCTTTTTCAACAGCTGAGAGCTCACTCACTCAGAGAAGGCCAACGGAACCAGTAATGGGTCCTGTTAGCTATCCACCAGCAAGCACATCACGGCAAACACCGATGCCAACAATACATGAAATCAGAGATCATGTTGGCAGACTCAAAGGAGGTTATGCACAACAGCATAGCGGGAGGTTCAACCTTCCAGATGCTCAAAGTGACAAAGGTGCAATTCTGGTATTACCAGAAGATATTGGGCAATACGGTGATGTAATTTCTCGATGGGAATCAATTACTCTCAATGTGGTTAATGACCGCAACTGGACGGATAACAAGAGTAAGGTGATTTTCATTGAAAATCTCCTAGGGGATGTAGAGAAAAAGATGTTTATCCAATGGAGAATGGCGTACCCCCATGAATATGAAGAATTAATAGCAGTTGCAGATGATCCCCAAAACGTAATCTCCTGCATTCGAAGGATGATACTGCTAGAGGATCCATACCAAGGGTCTACTGAAGAACAGACACGCGCTTACCAAGACCTTGAGCGCTTGTCATGCAACCATGTTAAGGATCTGTTCAATTACATGAATGATTACAAGATCCTTGCAGCAAAATCCGGGAGGATGTACATTTCCTCAGAACTCTCGGAAAAATTCTTCAGAAAAATGCCACCTCTAATCGGAAAAGAACTAGAAAAGGCATTTTTGGACAAATACCCTGGAGCAGCGATAGGCGTTATGCCAAGAATAAATTTCTCATACCAGTACCTGGCTGAAAGATGCAAACAAGCTGCACTCCAAAGGAGCTTGAAAGATCTCTCCTTTTGCAGCAAAATCCCATTACCAGGCTACTATGGTGAAAGAAAGAAGTATGGACTTCGCAAGTCCAAAACTTACAAAGGCAAACCCCACGAATCTCATGTGCGTGTTTTCAAGAGAAAACATGCTGACAAGGTCCGCAAATGCAAGTGTTTCATTTGTGGAGAAGAAGGGCATTTTGCGCGAGAGTGTAACCGCAAAACAGGAAACATTGCCAGGGCAGCCATTATTGAAAATATGGAACTGTCAGATAGCTGGGATGTCCTCTCAGTTGATCTCAATGAACCTGATAGTGACGCAATATGCTCATTATCTGAAGGAGAAGTTGGAAATGTTGCTTCAGCCGTAATCAATGATTTACCATTCGGCGAGCAATCATTTATGATGCAGGCAGAGCAATTGAGCTGGCGAAGTTATATACAACTGCCTGAAGATCAAAAAGATTGTCCCCATGATTGGCAGGACAATGATTCAGTTCCAACGGGACATGAAAAATGTTCCATGTGTAAGGAAATGACAACTGAATCAACAAGGGCATACTGTAAAAACTGCCGCCTAACAGTATGTCCTATGTGTTCCAGATTCAGGCTGGGCAGACGAATACGAACTAAGGTGCAGCCAATAGCACCTTATGATAGTAAGGATCAGCTAATCAATGAGCTGATGTTTTATGTTCAATACCTCTTGGCGGAAAATGGAAAACTCAAGCAACAACTGTTTGAGGCCAGAACAGAGGATCTCGAAGCCGAGTTTGATGAATTAATGAAGAAGGATAAAGGAAAAACCAAACTACGGTTTGAAGATGAAGAGGTAGATGAGGAAATAGAGATGGAACCAAGAAATCCAACGGGAGCTCTTCGAATAGCTTCTGCCAATACCATCTCTACCGAGGAAATTGAGCAATTCAATACAGTGGTCCAAGACCCTGTAAGAGGAAAAAGGGTTCTGAACAGACTCTACAACATGGAGATAACCTTTGAAATTCCAGGAGTCAACCCATTCAAGGTTCAAGCAATTCTTGACACAGGAGCGACTGTCTGTTGTGTCAACCAAGAAATTGTCCCACAAGAGGCATTGGAGCCAAGTGCCTATCCTATACAAATAAATGGGGTAAACTCGACTCAGATAGCCAGTCTAAAACTCAAAAATGGTAGTATGCTGATTGAGTCGAATAGGTTCAGAATTCCCTTCACCTATTCTTTTTCGATGGGGAAGAAGGAGGGAGTTCAGATGCTGATCGGGTGCAATTTTATCCGATCCATGCAAGGTGGATTGCGAATCGAAGGCCAGAACGTGACTTTTTACAAAAATATCACAACAATTGCAACCACAACAGATGCTGAGGTGGTACAAGTCGCAATTCCTGAGCTCGACCTGACGGGCTTGGAATACATTGAAGTAAGAGAGGCCGTAGCATACCACCAAGAGCAAGAGTCACAGCAGTTTAAGGAGAAATTCAGACCACTACTCAACAGACTAAAAGAGCAGGGGTTCATTGGAGAAAACCCTCTGAAACACTGGTCGAAAAATCAGGTGACGTGCTCTCTCGACATCATAAATCCTGATCTCCAGATTCAGGATAAACCCCTAAAGCATGTGACGCCTCAAATGAAAGAACAATTCGAAAAACATACAAAGGCGTTATTACAACTGGGAGTAATTAGGCCTAGTAAAAGCAGGCACAGAACCATGGCTATAATGGTCAATTCTGGAACCACCATTGACCCAATCACTGGCAAAGAAATTAAAGGCAAAGAGCGCATGGTATTCAACTATAGGTCCCTCAACGATAATACCCATAAGGATCAGTATAGCCTCCCTGGCATCAATACTATCCTTAAAAAGGTCGGTCACAGTAAGATCTACTCGAAATTCGACCTCAAGAGTGGATTTCATCAGGTGGCAATGGCACCTGAGTCAATTGAATGGACTGCTTTTGTGGTGCCCGGTGGACTATATGAATGGCTCGTTATGCCATTTGGATTGAAGAACGCACCGGCTATTTTTCAAAGAAAGATGGATCAGTGTTTTGCTGGTACCGAAGATTTTATAGCGGTGTATATTGATGATATTCTAGTATTTTCTGAGAATGAACAACAACATGCTGAGCACCTCAGAAAAATGCTAGAAATTTGTGAAAAATGGGGTCTCGTACTCTCTCCAACAAAAATGAAGATAGCAGTTAGAGAAATTGAATTCCTTGGAGCAATCATTGGAAGGAGTAAGGTGAAACTCCAACCCCATGTCATAAAGAAGATCGTCTCCTTTGATGAGGAGAAACTGAAAGAAAAGGCCGGACTCCGAGCATGGTTAGGCATACTCAATTACGCCAGAAGTTACATTCCAAAACTTGGGACTCTTCTAGGTCCCTTGTACACAAAAACCAGCCCTCATGGAGATAAGCGCCTTAAACCGTCTGATTATGAACTAATCAGAAAAATCAAGGAAAAAGTGCAAAACTTGCCAGATCTGGAGCTTCCACCAACAGGGAGCTATATCATCCTTGAAACAGACGGATGCATGGAAGGATGGGGTGGCATATGCAAATGGAAACCAAAGAAACATGACCCTAGATCCATAGAAAAGATTTGTGCCTATGCTAGCGGTAAATTTCCGGTGATCAAGTCAACCATTGATGCAGAAATACACGCTTGCATGGAAACATTGAAGGCACTAAAAATCCACTACCTTGATCAGCAGGAGATAACGCTGAGGACTGATTGTCAAGCAATAATATCCTTTTTCAATAAGTCAGCCCAAAATAAACCATCAAGGGTTAGATGGATAAACTTTGTTGATTATGTAACAGGGACAGGAGTGCAAATTAACTTTGAGCATATAGATGGTAAGCTAAACAGTTTAGCAGATGCACTCTCCCGATTAACAACAAAATTGGCTGTCACCAGCGAGATACAAGAACAACAAGAGCTATTCTTAGCACATCTTGAAGGAGCATTCGAAGAAGCAGACCGATTTAGTGATAGCCTGAACAAGCAGATGAATGAGCTAATTTTAAAAATTAGCTCCTTACTCTGATTTCCCTTTAAAATCCAAATAAATGTTTAATTATTTTGTTTTTCTTTTTCAGGTCTGATGGTAATCTACGGAAAACCATTGATCTTTGACAGTAATCTACGGAAAACTGTCTTTTGTTTAATAGTTTCAGTTTGTTTATATTTTTGCAGAAATGGTGCTGGAATATTTAACCCATATTTTTAGAAGCTATGAAGGATCTCCACGTTATAGTCTCAGGCCAGATTCCAGGATAGCGCTTAACAACGCTGTTCGCTGGGGAGCATCATGTGGCCAGACAGAAGAAATAGAAAACTATGAGACAATCACTTGTGATTTATTGTTTTCAAGGCCGACTTTAAATATGGAGGGAGGAATGAGAACAAGGCTCATGGAATTACATCAAGCCCAAATTCAAAAGTCCCTTACGGAGCTTGAAAAATTGCTAGTCATGAGTAATTTGCAAAAGGTCAGACTTGAACAAAATGCTAGCAAGGATAATTGGGCAAGGGATGCCCTCGAACCTGTTAACGATAATATCGAAAAGTTGATTGAAGCTCACAGTAAGCTTCGAATAATCCAGCAGAGCATCTATTATTAGGTAGAGTGCATAATATGCTTACTTTCGGTGCCAACCTGTTTGGTCTGTTAGTGGGCATCTTTTCTTTTCTAAAAGGCATCTTTATAATGGTGCCAGTATGTACTGGTGTGTTTTAGTGCGCCACTTGGTGCATCTTTAGGCGCATTATTGAAGTAGTGCGTTTTCTTTATTTTGCTTTTGGACAGCACTGAGGTAGTGCTCTCCTTTATTTCATTTTCAGATCGCACTAAGTGTGTTAGTGCGCATCTTTTTATTTGAGTGGGAGACAAAAGTATGTGGTAATCCAATTAATTGCATGACGATGGGGCCCAATGAGCACCCGATGCATTATTGAGATACCAAGCTCGAGTCTCTATAAAAGAGTGTCATTCAGAAGTTGCAAGACACACAGAAAAACTCTGAAGTCTTACTTCTTCTCTTGTAAACTTACTCTATCAATAAAAATTTTCTCTTACAATCTTTGAAGCCAGCATTTCTTATAATCAGAAGTTTCAAAGTCGATCAGTTCGCTTCCACTATACTTTGGTATCAGAGCGAGGTTTGTTTCTTAATTATCTTATGGCTTTCTAAGTTCAATTCTCTAGGAAGGCAATTAGGGGAGGTTATACCTAAGCACTAAAACTGTTTAAAAACCTGAAAATAAAAAGTATAAATGATAAAATAACTAAAGATAATAGTTTATGGAATGAAAAATTTCTTGAAAGATTTAGTTTAACCAAAAGAACCATCCTGCCGTACAGTACCTAAAGAGAGGGAAGATCACGGGAAAACACGATGAGGTGAGGTTTTGCTAAAACCAGACAGAAAACATCAAACTATAAACTAATAACATGAACTATATGGGTACACAATTGGGGGCTACTTATTAAATCAAGATTAAATCAATCCCTGAAATTTTGTCCTTTAGTGCGCTACAAATTTTGTAGCGCAACAGCGGATTAGGATTGAGTCTAACCCCTTTAACCAGATCGCCTCTCTCTTAATTTCCTCTCAATAATATTAATAATAAAAATATTATTAATCGCTCTCTCGCTCGCTCTCTACACGAATTACCTCTCTTTTCTTTTCTTTTCTTTTCTTTTCAAATCGATCCTTCTCCCTCTCTCTCGCGCGCCATGGCTTTCCATGTCGCTTGCCCCATCACTCGGTTCTCTCTCTCTCTCTCTCTTTGAACTTAAAAGATTCCTCTCTCTCTCTCTCTAACACTGACCTTCTTGTTCTTTGACAGTCGTCGGATCTGCTATTGCGAGCTAGGCTTCACCAAGAAACCAGGGTTTCTCCACGAGATCTCCAAGCTCGAGGTTTTCTTGCAGGATCCATGGGTGCTCAGACCCCAAGTAGAGTCTGCCACGACCACGATTCAGGTCGAGGTGCCTCGGTTGGAGCTCTCGCAGCTAGCGGGTCCACCTGGCAGTCCGATATTGGAGGAACCGGAGCCAATGGGAGTTGGGATTAGAGGGGAAGTTAGTGTTGGTGCTATTGGTGGTGGGAGCCGCAGCAAGGAGGAGAGCGCTTGGGCCCAGTCGGTTCGGGCCAAACGGCTTGAGCTTCAGCGGCAAGCCGCCGAGGCGTCAGTTGCCGCTGAGGATTATGTTAGACGGCTTGAGGCGGGTGCTGCAGCTGTGGTAATTTTTTTTGTTTTCTTTCACTTTTCTGTGGAAATCAGTTCTAGGTTTTGGTGCATTATTGATTCACAGTGAGACAAAAAGGGCTGAATTGTGGGTTGAAATTTTATAACATATTTGGTTTTCCAGAAGATATAGCCTTATACTATGTTGTAACTTTTGGGTTTGATGGGAATGGCAACTCTCTTGAAATGCCTGTATAGCAAACAGCAAATAATATAGTCATTACTTGATAGTTAATAAAAATATATCAGTCCTTTACATATTCTGTTGTTATGTTCGGAGATTACAATTTTTTTTTATATTGGCAGGAGGCGGCAGGTGAGGCTGCTAGCAATGCAGGAATTGAAGAATCCTCTATTCCTGCTGTAAAAACAATTTGCCGAATTTGCTTCTCTGGTGAGGAAGAAGGCAGCACAAAAGCTAATAAGATGGTACCTTGCAAAACTTGCAACAAGAAGTACCATAGGAGTTGCTTGAAAGTCTGGGCTGAATATAGAGGTATACTTCTACTGCCTTCATCTTTTCTATTTTATCCCTTAATTGTTGAAAATAATATTTCCTTTTTTTCCAGACTTGTTTCACTGGAATTCTTGGTCATGCCCCTCTTGCCGCAATTGTGAGGTTAGAAGCCTTACATTTATCTTTTCAGCTTTGAATCCAAGCTTGCTTCTTCAAAACTTGTCAAAAGATGTAACTGTTTGAGTCTCTTACCTTAATTGTATTTGTAAATTTTAGGTTTGTAAGAGGACTGGTGATCCAACCAAGTTTAAATTTTGCAAAAGGTGTGATGGTGCTTACCACTGCTACTGTCAACAACCCCCTCACAAGGTTTGTTATGTTTAATAATGGCTGGTTTTGCTTTTTCTTCATTTTGTAGTTTTCATTTTACTCAATGTCTCTATTTTGTTCAAATTTTCCAGAATGTCAGTCATGGACCATTTCTATGTCCCAAGCATACTAGATGTCACAGCTGTGCTTCTACTGTTCCTGGTAGTGGTGTTAGTACAAGGTACTAATGAGATACCTACACATCTTATTATTTGTTTTTGGCTAAGTACATGTTGAGATAAAAGTTATTTATATCTGTTCGACTGTGTATTTTTGTGTTCTATCAGGTGGTTCCTAAGCTATACTAATTGTGATGCATGTGGAAGGCTGTTTGTGAAAGGCAAATACTGTCCTGTTTGCTTAAAGGTTGGAAGAAAAAGGGAAAAAGTGTTCTCTCTTTTATCTTGGTCAAATAACTTGATAGGTTATAAAACAACTTTGCTATTTTTTAAAAAAATCCTTTCAGGTTTATAGAGATTCTGAAATGACGCCTATGGTTTGTTGTGACATTTGTCAACAATGGGTGCACTGTGTCTGTGATGGCATCAGGTGCGTTGCAGCATTTTTCCCTACTTCAAATCTTGAATTTGCAAAACCATTTAACAAATATTTTGCTTCCTTTTTTTCACAGTGATGAGAAGTACCGGCAGTTTGAATCAGATAGAAATCTGCACTATAAATGCCCTCCTTGCCGTGGTGAATGCTACAAGGTATTAATCGTTTTTGTGTACTTAACGTGAATTATTTATATTTTCATTGGCTATCCTGTTACGATACAAACATGAATTGATTCTGATCTTGGTTATATATTTCATGAACTTTTTAATCAATACGAGAGTATTCTCAAGTTTCATTTAGTTACATACTCAAAACACACTGCAAGAGAAAGGTTATTTTGAAAAAGAAGTGGCAAAATTGTGGTTGGGTCAGTTTTTCTTGGGATTTAAAAGCAATATTTGTTAAAATTTGTCTGGGTTAAGTGCTACATCAAGCACCAGAAGCTATGTCATTTTGGTTCAAGGCATGATAGGGTTTTGGATCAATTTGCTTATTCGTCTTTCTAAGTCCTAGTGATGACTTTGATCTTGTTAGGTTTCATTTCTAGCCTACCCAACTTGTTCGGGACTAAAGACTTTGTCGTTATTGTCTTTCTAAGTCTTAGGCTATTTGAGTTTCAAGTTTTGCAAAGATCTGGGTTTCATTGTATTTCAGGTTGTTGTATAATAATAATCAATTTAAATGATTCCTCCTGTTTGGTTAGGCTGGTATTATTAGGTTTAGTTACTTCCTGTTTCAGCATTTTAGTCCAATTTTCAGCATACTTAATACGTGAAGGTCACTTTGTTTTTGTTGGATTAGGTTTTCGCCTGATCTGATAATTTGTTCAATTGGTTTTGGTCTTATGTGAGATGAAATTTGCTCATTGAATTTTTAAATCAACTTCTTCTGTCAAGTTTTTATCTGATCATGGTGCACATGTTAACCGAGAGAGGTTTTTGGGGCTATTTTTATATTTTTGTTCATGCTGCTACTAACATTAAGTATTTCTAGGTGAAAGATGTGGAGGATGCAGTTAGGGAGCTCTGGAGAAGGCGAGACAACTCTGACAAGCGCCTCATAGCCAGCTTGCGGGCAGCTGCAGGTTTACCTACCGAGGCATCCACTTACCCATACTCTGATGAAGAGGAAAAGACACCTGTCGTCTCGAAAAGCGAACCTGGTAGAACCTTGAAATTCTCTGTTAAGAGTATCACTGACAGCATAACCAAGAAAACCAAGGAAGATGCAATGAAGAGTCCCACCAAGAAATCAAGTAAATCATCCACAAAGAAGGTAGAAATTTTAACTGCCAATAGTGATGCGGGTCGGGTTGGGAGTAATGGTGATACTGGCAAGAGTGTGGAGAAAGATGGTAGTGTACAACCCAGTATGCCACGCAAATTGCATATCAAAGGGAGTACAGGTAAGAACACGGTGGAGAGTGACAGCACCAAAGGGACAAAGCTGGTGATACATCTTGGCACAAAGAACAAGAAACTGAACTCGCCACCCAGGTCGGAAACACCAGCTCAGCAGAGACAGACAGAGTCTCTTCCTATAATTATTGGTATGTGCTCAGAAGAAACACCCGCTCAGTTTTCTGTAACTCCAGTCAATATCTTCATTACTAGTTTCTATGGATTGACAAATCAGCATATATGAATTTGTTAGGCCTGATTGTAGTTCACTTTACTCCTTGTAACCTGGGACTAGAGTTATCTTGAATTTTCAAGACAAAAAACAGTTTTTTGGCTTATAAAATCATTTTTTTCCCTATTTTTGGGCTTCACTAATTGCCATTTTTTTTTTCTGGCTTAGTTTACGTCGTAAAAGTTTTTATTTTTTCCACCCAGATAATAAAGCTAATAAAGCAAGCAGCAGCAGCAAAACCTCTGAGAAACCTAGCAAATCTAAGATCAAATTCACCAGTTCTGAGCTGCCCAGTGCAAAAGAACCTAGCACATCGAACGACTCAAGACCACTTCTGAAACTGAAATTCAAGAACCCATACTTTGATCAGAAAAATTCATGGGCCTCAACAGGCCCTAAGGAGGTGGAAGAGGAGAAGACCCCAGTAGTCAAGGGGCAGCGGTCTAAGAGAAAGAGGCCGTCTTCATCCAGTGGAAGATTTGAAGTGGCTAGGGAAGAAGAGGCGAGTCAGGGTACAAGTGAGCCAAGTAGCGATGTGGCTGATGCAGGGTGGATTTTGAAGAAGCTTGGGAGGGATGCAATTGGCAAGCGGGTCGAGGTCCATGAAAGTTCAATGAATTCATGGTGAGTATTCTTTTTGCCCCCTATTAATTTGTTTTTCTTGGGCTTGTTGAATGATATAATATTATTATCACAAATAGAGAGTTCTCTTTCATAACTTACAAAACATTGTAATGTCCCATAATCTTATATCTTATGAGGGGTAAATTGGGAAACGTTTAGGGTAATAGCAGTGTGAGGAATATTAGAATGATTTCAATGTTTGCATAGACGGTATATCTCCTTTTTTTTATCTTTTGTATCAACTTAATAAATTTTGCAAGATTGTAACTAGAAATCAAATTCTACAATCATATATAAATTCCTAACCTATATAAATAGGTTGTCTTCTGGACAGCAGCTGAATTGCAGTTTATTTGCAATTATATCCTAAATTCTGTAATTCCCTGGGTCTCAGCTGGCTCACATTTTTAGCACAATCATTAAAAATAACCAGCATGCCTCTACTGAGTTGCAATCTGTGTCGTTTACATGTTCAGGCAAAAGGGAATGGTTTCAGATGTAAAAGATGGCACCTCTTCCTTATCTGTTCGTCTGGACAATGGAAAATCAAAGACACTAGAGCTTGGGAAACAGAAGATTCGCTTCGTCTCTTTGAAACGATCTAAAAAATAGGCTACTATGTAAAACACAGACTCCCTCAACTGATAAGCAGTAGTCCATTTGTTGCGTGAAGGGCTCAACACTTATAGCTGCTGTAACATTTCAAGTAGGAAAGTTAGTTGTTTTGTCGTTGATTTGCTTAGTTATATGGAGATGGTTTAAGTTAATTGCATAATTGTAGAGTAAATGTAAAATCATGCGCAGATATGTTAATTCCTGGATCATATATTCATTCAGGTTTTGTTTTTAGAGAGAATAAAGTTATTTTATTGCTGATTTGTATCGTCTCCATATCTACTTTTAAAATTAGTTTATTCAGTAATTTTTGTATTTTGCTTGAAAATATTGTATCCAACTAATAACCCATAACCTATCCGGTATGATTTACAATATGTGGCCAAGGTTTACATTGTCATAATTATTATTTTTGGCTAAATTAACATTTTTTTAGCTTATACTGAATAATGTGGCTAAATATGTGGCTAAATTATACCTAAATAATGGTTGTTAAACGATATCCATAAATTATTTTCTTATATCAGCAGTAGAGCAGAAATTCTCTTCGTACTCTTTGAATAGCCACATCTTTTCCATGTAGAGGTAGCGCAAGCTTGTAACTTTAGGACTAGTATTAACAACTTTGACCCGTTTAAAGCCCATAACTAGATTGGAGATTTGGAGTGTCGTTGCGTAATGGGAGTACTCCCTTAGACTTCAATTCTACAGCACATGTTATATATTATTGTAATTTCTATCTTAAAATAGATTGCCTACGTGTTTTAAATAAGCAAAAACATGTTATATATTAATGTTATTGTTCTTTCAAAATATAGTTCGTAACAATATTATATTCAGTCTCAAGGTTTTAAAATGCGATTTGTGTGGTTTGACGGTTGGATGGTGATTTAGCCTTTATCGGTGATAAAACGGTAATATAACTGATAAAACGGTAATATAACGGATAAAACGGTTGTGCGGTATAAAACAAAGATAAAACGGCGATAAAACGAAAAAACGGAGTTTTTTAAAAGCTTATTCAGTCTACGTAAAAAGCATTAAAAGAGAACTTGTGTGATAGAAGTTCTATTAATATTATTTAGAAGATGTTATGGTATTAAATTTATTTTTTTTATATATATAGCAAACTATTCTGACCTTATTTCTGAACAATTTACCTTCCTAAATAAGTCATGAATTCTTTATTGCCGTGTCAGTGCTTGGCACCATGCAACCTTATTTCTTTTTACTTTTTTCCTAATTTCGTCAAAATTTGACCAATAATTTTCGGTCAGTTTGAATGTAGTTTTGTCAGGTCCAAAACGCCACCGAAATCTAAATTCATGGTTCTATTCGCTTATAAAGTCTCATAAGCTAGCTTCTCTGAGATCTCCGTGACCACAGATTTGATTTGGAAACACGAATTGTTTCCAACTGGAGACGAGCAGCACAGTTCCTAATAGTCGCACAACAAAATTTGTTCCTGACACAACATTCTTAATATATTTTATTTAGCAAACAATTTTAACCCTATATCTAACATCTTTCGCCCTCATATGAAGTAAAGTAAACTATTCGGTATTAAGCACTTGAAATAATGATACAATATAATGTATTTGCAATATTTCCATAAAAAAAAAACTGAAAATAATTGTGAGCAAAACACAATAGGTTCATAATTATGTATTTTGTTCATTCATATCTCGCTTAGAAGTGCATATAATCCCGAACCCACAAAAAATGCACTAGAAAATAGTCAAAATATACAATTTGAAATTTCATTTAGCGAAGTACCAAAATCATCATTTTTTTTCTTGTTAAATAGATTGAAACAAATCCAATTGAAGAAATTTTGAAAGTAATTCTGAAATATAGAAACAAACCAATACAAGGAATAACATATTTCGGCATAAAATTAATAAAGTTTATAAGGAAAATAAAGAGACATAACTACATGCTTAATTGTATATATAGGCAACTCACATGCACAATTAGTTTATTTCACATGCACAATTACTTTTTATCATCATTTTATTTATTGACAAGGAAAAATAGCTCGAAAAATAATTTGAAGTGTAAAATTGTCCAAAAAATAAAATAAAAATTATGGACTAAATTGTGTGTCAATAGTAAATTATGATGTGTAAATATCATCATCTCATGTTATAATCTTCAATTTCACTTTTGGAATCTCTGGATCCTGCCTGACTCTGACGCTGCCACTTGTAATAAAACAATCAAAGAGAAAAAGTACAAAGAAAGAATCCCAACGGACTCTCCTTTGATCGTTTCGGAATTGGGAGAAACATTTTCCACCTTAGAATTTTGTTTGGCGTCAAATTAAACAGCTCCATAAAAATAAATAAATGCCTCAGTAAATCCCATTCCTTCTCTCTCCTTCATTCCACCTTTCTCTCTCCTCTTCCTTCTCTTCTCTTCTCTTCTCTTTTCGGAAACAAAGCAAGACCCAAATCAGCGATGGCCATGGCGATCAGATCTGTACCGCTCGACACGCTCCAGTCGCCATGTCTCTGTGTGGAAGCGATCGCGCATCAGAGTCTCAATGTCAAGGTAAAAGGGAATTTGGTATACAAAGCAAGGAATTCTAGCTCTCTCGAGCTCAGTTCTTCGTTTATAGGGAACTTGAATCGGAGTGGCCCACTTGTCAGATCAAAGAGGAAAGGTTCAAGGAAAAGAGGCATGGTTGTGGTTGATGAGCTTGGTGGTACCTATGAAGAAGGATTCGAAGATGTTCATCGGGTTTGATTTGCTTCCATTTTTCTAAAGATTCTTTTTCTAATTGAAACCTTTTAGTTTTCTTTCTTGTAGTGTTGTACTTGTATTATTACAGCTAGATCTGCCATTTAAAAGCCTAAAACAATTATTTTTTAAAGTTGATTAAAAGTTGGAGAGAATTTTAGTTGATGATTCCTCGTTTCCAGTTTTGTGGATTCCAGAATCTAGAGTCCAGATCCATAGGCTGTGTTAATGGGGATGGCACTAGAAAATTGATTTTCTGACGGTCTAGAATCTGGAATCAGGACCCAACTTAAACCCCTTATTTTAATTTTTAAGTAGAGACCTGAATTTAATTTTTTATTTAAAAATAATGTGGGACGGCCTGTCAGAAACTTGTGTCTCTTTGGGACAACATGTGGATGTGGTGTCTGCCTGTTTCAGACAAATCCCAAATTGGGTCTGGTACCCAAATTTAATTACAAGGACCCTGAATAAGGAATAAAAATAAGGAATTTTGGTATGCATGCCTAAAATAAACTCTCAATGCATGCTTGTCCAAATTCCTTAGAGTAATGCTAGAATCAAACATATAGAACGTCAAACACGATCCAAACGTAGCACATTAAAATTTCAAACGGTCGATCCAAACCGCTCAATATGATCTCTATATTAAAATATCTTTGATAATCAAATTTTATATTTTTTCATATTTTCTAACTATTTTTTTCGAATTTTCAAAATTGAAGGGTTCAGAACTTTTTAGATTGAGCATATTGAAAAATTCCAAAAAAATAGTAAAAAAATTTGAAAAAATATAAAATTTGGTCTCCATGAAGATTTTATAACACAGAACAATTTGAGCGGTTTGGATCGGCCATTTCAATTTTAAAAATTAAAATTTCATCGCGTTGGACAAGTGTACGTGTCCTATATGTTTGACACTAGCAACTCTCAATTCCTTATTCTTATACCATAGTTTTCTTAGTATAAGAATAAGGGCCCAAATTTTTTATTCTTGTGTTGTTTGGGTTTCACAAGAATAAGAATAAACACGCATACTGAAATTTCTTATTCTTATTCCTTATTCAAGGCTCATCCAAACACACCCATTGGGTCTGGTTAAATTTATTTATTTTTTAGACAGACTTGGTAGTTGCTACCAAGTAAAAAAAGAAAATAAAGATGTGTCTGGTAAAATTTTGACTGAGACAGAAGGCACAGATTTACCTAGAACTCCCAAGTTGTGTGGTACAACTGAATGGAGCTGAATCTAAATTCATATACAGAAGAAATTAAAGCACATTAATGGAAAAGATTATCATTTATCAACTGTTTAGATTGTATTCTAAACAGTTGGCATATTTTGAAGGTTAATGAGTAGAACTGTAGATTGAGCTTGTGAATCCATTAGGTACTTAGGTTCGTTTGTCTAATTTTGTCTCTCTGATAGTAAACTAACTATATAATTCTTGGTCTTTTCAGAATCTCATGAACTACTTTACACTCAAGGCTTGCAGAACAGTTCTTACCCAGCTGTATGAAATGAATCCACCAAGTTACCGGTGGTTTTACAAGTAAGTTCACTTGCATCACTGCTTATTATTTCTCATCTTTTGTTATTGAAGTTTTCACCAACCAAAAAAAAAAGAATGAATGAGAAGAGATCAAGAAAGTTTTCTTAGCACTTGCATTAGCATAAGAAGATATAATATAACATTGTTTTTACAGCTTTGTTGCTTCTAACAATCCACAGGATGGAAAATACTTTCTCCGTGCTTTAGGAAAGGTAAACTCAGAAATCTCTTTTCAGAAATGAAAATTTTGTTTCCGAAATATTTCCTTGACATTGAAATTTGATTGCAAATATCTTCTATGAGTATTGTTTCTAGGAGAGGCAAGAGTTGGCAGAGAGAGTAATGATTACACGACTTCACCTATATGGAAAATGGATCAAGGTAATCAATACTTAATGCTATAAATTTCATACTTATTTAGAACAAATGAGAGGATATTGATTGAAATCCTAAATTGGTCTTTCTTCTTGTCAGAAATGCGATCACGCGATGATGTATCAGAAAATATCAGATGAGAATTTAGAGCTAATGAGGGAAAGATTGATGGAAACTGTCATATGGCCATCTGATGACACAAACACAAACACAAACACCGAGAAAATTGGTTAATGGATTGCTGATTGAGGTTTAGTATATAAATCCGAGACTATTACTTGCAAGAATCACTATTAAGAGACCACAGTAAGAGGTGATTCCTATGCAAGCATGTATATATTTAGTTTCCCTCTTTAACATAATTTATAGTTCCATTTGTTTAGAGCAACAATCAATTTTTCTTAGTGGGTTGTCCCCCCCCCCTCCCCCCCTCTCTTACTTTGTATAAGTGAGCGTCTGAGCCTGTTTGCTTCTTATATTGTTCTTTATGTTTTGCACTTTATCCTACTAAGAAAATTTAAAAGATTGTCAATACATTTTTCAGTTTTAGTTTTGAGACTATCATACGTTAGCAAGAGTATTATACAAAATTAGCTTTACGAAAAAAAATTAAGCTTTATTTCCCTCCAAATGTTGAAGTACTAATTCATTGGCAATTCGATGGACTTAGAAAAGGAACCACAGTAGTTCAAAAATGGGTGTAAAAAATCCAAAAAAATGTCGTTACGTATTCAATTTATTTTTTAGTAGGTCAGAAATATCTCTTATAAACCGTTCCTATAATTTTTTGAGTTTTCATGATAGAAAAAAAACTATGCGAAATTTGGGTGTAAAAAATCCAAAAGAATGTCGTCATGTAAATGAAGGAATGTACTTTGATACCAGCGATTTTCAGAACCTAACTCCAAAGAGAAAAAAAACGAAAAATCGTCAAAGTAGATAACATATTATTCAAAAATATCTCGTATAATACAATACAATGTACTAATACAATAAAACTCCCAAAATACAATAACATCTGGTACAATACATCATTTCTTTTTGCCTGAAGCCATACTATTGTTTCCGTGCTCAAAAGTCAACAAAAATCAATGAAAAATCCACGATTAGAACACGAAAAGAGATCGTCCAAATCATAAGCTTGTTCATAAACCGACATATTTTGAGGTGGTTTAGGATCATAAGTATTAACTCTCATGGGAAGAACACCATTGGGGGGGGGGGGGGGGGGGGGCTTCAGGATAGCTGGGGTACAAGGTGTTGCATTATTGGGGGACAGAAAAAAATTATATAAAGTGCTAGGTTATTGAGAAAAATAATATGGTTGACCGTAAGACGTGCTTGAAAATATATCACCTACAAAATTGCTATCTTGCTCTTGGGGAGGGGGGAGGACAAATTAAGATTAAGGTTAAGGTCTAGTGTTACCTGTTTCACATTTGTAGGTTCTTCATGGATGAGAGATAAATCTACAAATAGCACAACATTACACATTTTTTTCTCCACGATATTCTCATGGTAAAATAGACGCCAATTGTCTTCAGAATCAAGAGATAGGTACATCTCTTGATGTATGTTGTTAACTACACCATAATAATGGCCTGTCGTTCTTATTGTAAACTGATCCTCGTTCGTACCTAATGAATCTCATTTTGTATGGATTGATAGGTGATATTTGCGTTATCAGATAGTATGATAGTCGTGGGATTAAATTTGGCAGATCTATTGACTAGAATCTCGATGAACAACGGGTGCGTTTGGATAGGTGTGGGAAGAAGGGAAGAAGGGAAGAAGTGGGAAGAAGTATTGGAAAGTGTGTAACTTTGTGAAGAGTTTGGATTGTTTATAATTTTTTTTCTTCCCATCTTCCTTCTTCCTCTTCTTCTTCTCTCATCCAAACGCACCCAACATTATGTCTAGTAGTGATTGTGCTAGAGTACTTGAGTGTACCATGGTTTAGTTGTGTTAGTTTGGAAAATGACTCTAGCTATATTTATAGTAGTAAAAATGATGGAAAATCACCATAGCAAAAAATACAATCAGGTACCCCTGTTGGCAACAGGGGATTTTGGGTGTAGGCCAACGACGATTCCTGGGTGCCCTGCGACCCAACATTACTACTAATATTAAATCTTTTCTCGATTTTACTAAATGTATTATTTTATTATTTAAATTTATTAATAATAAAAAATTCGGTGAATGGTAACTGGTAAGTGACTCATCTGATTTTCTATATAAAAAAATATGTTCAATTCTTGCTCCGAGAGAAAGAGGATACAATGTATTTTATATGGTGGATTGCGTTTCTCTAAATAGACGACATTCTTTCTAAGAAAAAAATAACATTAATAAACCATTTCCGTTGTTCATATTTAAAACTTTTTAAAGTTATAAATCCTATGGTGATATTTATAATATCTAAGGCTCCGTTTAGATGAGCCTCAAGAATAAGAAAATAAGAGAATAAGAAAGTAAATATATTATAAATAATTCAAATTCTTCACAAAATTACACACTTTTCAATATTTTTTTTATTTTTCTTATTCTAATACCATCCAAACGGAACCTAATAGAACACTTACTACATAAAAAAACTCTGTTCTGTCGACATCATCATTTATATCTGACATTTGGAAGTACCAAAATGGCACGTAATATAAAATCGGTGGTGCCTTTTTTCGCCGAGAGAGAAGAAAATCGCCACTATTTCACGCGTCCGCGTTCTCTCCGATACTCTCATGCGCTCAAGCTGGCTGGAGATCTCTGGCGCATTGATTTATTGAAGTTTCTTTTTTGGGAAATATATACTAATCTAGATTTTGAAAGCAATAAATATAAATCTTACGCCGGACGACCAGAACATCTCTGCATGGGGCATCTCACCAGCCAATCCATTACAGACACATGTTTCCATTTGTTTTTTTAATAAAATAAAGTAAATAAACTGATGCTCTCCTTGACTTCTATATAGAGATGTTACTAGACTTGGTCGGTTAGATATTATTTTATAGTCAAATTAGAGATGGCAGTCATGTTTTTTCAGATGACAATAATTTATCATGAACTATTTTAGATTTCAAATTATATTTAATTCCTAAATTAAGTGATGATTGGTGTGACTATTTTTGAATATATTTAATTTAAAAACTATTTTAATTATAGAAAATACAAAAAAAGTATTTAAAATTATAAAAATACAAAAAAATATTTTTGATTATACAAAATAGCTGTCAAAAATAGAAAAAAATATCGCGACTTAATTAATATAATAATTATAGATTATGTAATAGACTAAATTTTTTATAAGGATCTAAATTCAAATAACTTTTTAATTATTAACGGTTGCGATTAATTGATTAAACACAAATCTGGTTCAAAATTTCAATGTACTATAAAATATTTAAATTTTATAAACTAGCCGAATCCTCTCTGCGTCACGGATAGGCTTTATTTTCTTTATATTACTATGTAAACTTGTCGCATTCGGTGCATGTGTCGCATTCGGGATAAAAGAGAGGGATGGAGAGAGATAGAAGAGGATCAGTAGAAGAAGAGGAGAGAAAGATGAGAGACACTGAGAAACGAGAAAGAAATTCAATTGTATTCAAATCTTGATTGTTCCCCTCCTTCTTACAATTATGCTTTTATAGCTAACAACAGAAAACAAAAAAGAATTACAGTATTACAATAGCAGTAAAAGTAATATGTCAACAGAGTTTGTAACCGTCCAACGATCTCAAGTACTTCAGCTAATGGCTTGGGCCTTCTTGGGCCTTCCTTCATTAGTTGGCCCAATTGCTATTCCAATCAATTCCTGAAACTACTCTCGTTCCTTTCTCTGACCTACGGTCCCACCAGTCAGCAGTCTGCACTACTCCTAACTCAATGCTATTAGTACATGACATACTCATATGGTTAAAAAAAGTTGATACTCTTTTTTTTGAGGGTCAAAAAAAAAGTTTGCAATCTTGTATTGCAATTTTTACTTGCTATAGAATGCACAAAGAATTAACGGCAGAGTGAACCATTCAGCTTAATCTTTGGATGTTCTTCTTATGTAATTAACTATTAGGCCAAATAGGCTAATCTGTTGCAAAAGTCGTGCAATTAGGGCAGATGACGGTTCTGAACTCCGTTCATATCTCTTTTGGAGCTGAGACCACTGAAGAGTTCTATTTACGAGTTTGCTAATGCAACTCGCTCACTTCCTCTCCAACTCCGGCTCAGTTTGGGGCCATTGCTTATAAGTTTAGGCAGTTTAGTTCTTTTTTTTTATATCTATTTCTTTTTTCTTTGCCAAAGCTTTTCCTTGAAATAAAGAGAAAGTAAGTTAGCGTAAGGAAAGATACTCTCAATTTACAGTTTACACTAATTAATCAAACTTTGCATTTCTATTTTCTATCATGCAGCTTGATATTTCGTTTGATTATGCTTTTATTTATTTTTTAGTTCTTCCGATCATTTGGAAGTAAAATGTATCCATGCATTAAACCCAAAATTGAGATCGTTCGTTGGGCTTTTCCGAAAAAATGAAGTGAGAATGTTAAAACAAAACTTTTATAAGTCACAAGAGAGCATAATCTGACAAGCAGCTAGGACTTTTTCACACTTAAGGCCTTTTATGACAAATTTATTTTCGGTATGCGTGCTTGTTCAAATTTCTTATTCTTACCATAGTTTTGTTAGTATATGAATAATGGTCTAAATTTTTTATTCTTGTCTTATTTGGATTGCACGAGAATAAGAATAAACACGCATATCAAAATTTCTTATTCTTATTCCTTATTCACGGCTCATCCAAACACACCTGAATAACAAATGGACCGGACGTCCAGTATTACATGAGGAGATGCTTGTTTGAAACAAGAGTCTTAGGCGAACTGTAATCAAATTTGGTTCTATCAAATATTAGAGTAATTGGCAAGTAACTGAATTTCTCCAACGACCCATATCCTGTTTCTTACTAAACCTTGCTTAAACGCCGTGGTGAAGGAGGCAAAACATTCGCCCATGCTTAAAATGGAGACCTAAACACTTTCTTTTGCATTTTCATACTTGTTTGGTTTTATCTTTGACTTGCTTTCCATTGCCTCTTTCTTTTTTCTTTTGACCTTACCATTAATTATCAGTTGAGATTAAGAAGTTGAATGCTGATTATTACTAAATTGGGGATTAGTTGGCGCCTTTCGTGCTTGGGAATGAGTGATTAGTCATGTGAGTTATCTAAACAAAAATTGTCTTTAATATCATAAATTTGACATTGAATTTTGGGTGAGCTCTTCACCCAATCTAAATGAGATAAGCTTGAGAAAAATGCTGAGTTGGATTTCCAATTCATTAAAGTTGTCATATAATGGGAAGATCCTGATTTCTTAAAGGGTGCGTTTGGATAGGTATGGGAAGAAGGGAAGAAGGGAAGAAGTGGAAAGAAGTATTGGAAAGTGTGTAACTTTGGCTCCGTTTGGATGACTTCTTCCCGGAATAAGGAATAAGGAATAACCATTTTTTACCAATAAATTTATTTCTAACCATCCAAACTCTTCACAAAAGTTACACACTTCCCAATAAATTTACTCCTTCCCAATAAATTTCTTCCCTTCTTCTTTCTTCCTACCTTATTCTCAACGCATTCAAACGGAGCCTTTGTGAAGAGTTTGGATTGTTTATAATTTTTTTTTTCTTCTTCTTCCTTCTTCTTTTTCTTTCTTCCAACAATCCAAACGCACCCAAAAAAAGGTTACAGTGATCCTACAACTGAGGGAAAAAAAAATAGGTCCATTTTTTACTCAAAATAAAAGAAAATAGCTCCATTTGATCTATACCGTCCTCTTGAACCCTCTTTAAGTTTTGCTTTCTATTCGGTAATAAGTCAATGAGTTAATAAATATATAATACGATTATACAAAAAGACAAGGCCTAGATCCTTGTTTTTCTTCAAAAATAAATAAATAAAACAATACGGTTATACGAAGCCAGAACCAATTACATACATACCACCCAGAAAAGGGTGACGGGGGCAGAAGTATGTATATGTGGGACCAAACTGACCCCCTAAAAGTTAACAACTCAATATTGAATTAGGACAATTCAAGTTTGAACTTTCTAATATAGTTTTTAAACTATATCAAAATTAATGATATATTCTGACTCCGAGGTTACCAATTCCATGTTCGCTTTACCCAATTTTGGCGACAGAATCGGAACTTTATGCACTTAGTAGACCCAACTGAAAATAAAAACTCAAATATTTGTGAAATCTTACACAGTATCTAGTAATTTAATGATATATTTTGACTTCAATATTGACACCTGACAGTTCTAAGCTATTCCAAATTTCCAATGACAAATTCGGAACATTATTCACTTCTACCGAATTCTTTCTCAAGCCTCGACTAGGTGTTGTTACACATGCACATGATTTGGCGGCCTGGTGTGTCCAATTGATAACCTGACAATATTTATTTTTTCAGCTATTATAACTGTCATCGTTAAATAAACTATGGCTGTTATCGCTGATGTATGCTATAAATGTTCAGTTTAATAATCAAATGTGTTCAGTTTAATAATCACAAGTGTACTCAGTTAAATGCGTCTACTAATGGGTAGAGTCGTGCCAGGGTGTTGCGAGTGGATCAGAGAGAGAGCTGTGCCAGGGGTAGAGTTGGAAAAAATTTAATTTGAACCGGATCGATTCATGACCTATTTTAATTTTTTCATGTGTTTTTTGTCCAGTTCGTGACCCCTTCGCTTGGTTTTTTTTCTTATAACAGTTATATTTTTTGTTGCAACAAACTGAACATTTATATTTAAATAACAGAACATTTGAACTTATTAAACTGAACATTTGAACAAAAAATAAATAAATAAAATGAACATAGCGAACACTTATAAAATAGTGAACAATTGTAATACAAAGTGAACATTTGTATCTCATAAAGTGAACACTTATAATAACGAAATGAACAAAAAATAATGTGTGCGTTAGATGAGCTAGAGAGGAGAGAGCGCTATTCCTTGACGCACGATGGCAAATTTAGCGATGGTGTTAATCAATTTATTTTATTTTTATATCAAATGAAAACTCAGAATGACAATAATGACTTGGTGTTAGGTAAAATTTCTTACTTACCATTTATAATATCATAGGGTCGTGCGTTTGTACATATAATCTAACAATACAATTAGGATTAAGAACAAAAAAAATATTTTTCCGAAATGATCAAGAACAAGTTTATTGAGGATTTAGAGTGTTATTTTTCAGAGGTCTAATATTTGAATTAAATTTTTATTGTAAATGTGTTTGGATCATCCATTTAATTTGGATTAAAAGTGATCCCAATAAATTCTTAATTCACATTAAAAAATGATCCAAACACACAATGAATTAATTTAAATATTAAACCACTTAAAAATACAATCTAAATCCTAAAAAAAAAACCTATTCTCAATGGTTTAGGAATAATATTTTTTATTCTGAATAATTAATCTTAATTTTATTCTTAAGCAATGCAAACGCGCTAGCTAGAATGAATACTGTATCTAAAATGTTCTGCTTCGATTTTTTAGAATTGTCAAATTAATTACTTTAATAATGAATAACAATATAACTAAGCTTTGACGAAATTAGAATTATTTTTAGCTCCATCTACATATGTACCATATATAAGTTTGCAATTTAAAATTATAGTTTGGTTGTTTTATATATCGACGCACCAATATAAATTTAAGCTATATGTGTAAAAATGAGTTGAACACGTACTCCTAGGACTTATATATACAAGAGGAGATACATGAGGTTCTAGAAGGCTCGAGTAGGGTTAATATTTTGTGTATAGCGGAAGAACACTAATTTGATGTTGTTAGAGAATAACTAGATCTTATAATTATAGTAGCTTATTAATTATGTCTTCAATCAATAAGATTATATATATATATTCTAATATCTAGAATTTTTAGAATTTGATTTATGTTTCCTTATTATTAGGTACGGTAAGCTATATATGTTTTTTCTTTTGTAACATAACAATCAATCAGGCTATTCGAAACTCAATTAATTATCACTATTAACAGATGTGTGCACAAATATATATATATAAGATAAAAAATGTATTAACCGATCCAATATCTTTCTTTCGGCATGCTAGCTAGTAACGTGACTTGGGTTCAAATTCATAAGAGAACTAAACTCCTCAATGAAAAGAGATGGCCGGTTACCAAATTTTTAGGTGGAAGCTAAAACATCCCAAAGTTTTAGTATGCTTGGAGATGCACATTTGTAGTCCACAACCCTTTGAAAAATTTAAAATTATAATTAATATTAAGTGCTCGTTGCCACCTTTCTTCTCCCACATGATGACATAAGGTGTTGAGGCATGTAAAACCAAAGAAGGTTTAGCCACACATGACCTTGCGTTTCAAAATCTCTTTATATCCATCTCCATACCTCAAGGAATCTTAGATAAACTTTTTCCATACTCATGCATTTTTACCTTCCAAATCCTATAGTGCTCAAGCAACAACCCCCTTAAATTTCCCCTCTGCCTATAAATATTCAACCTTGTCGTGAATTGTTATATTCAACAAAAAGCACTTGATACCTACAAAACAAAGTATAATAAACTGTCCTTTCTTTTGTAACCTACATACGAACAAATGGCCATGCAAAAGCTTTTCTTTGTCTTTCTCCTCATACTTTCCTGTAATAACACCAGCTGTTATAGCAGCAGCAACTTGGATTCTGTGAAAGAAACATTTGGAAATTTCCCCAAGTACCTAGGCAGGTCTCTTAAGGCCTCACAAAAAACATTCAATGTGATAACCTATGGTGCAAAAGGAGATGGAACGGCTGATGACACTAAGGTATATATGCACACATACGACTGATCCAATGATGTTATCATGCATAGGCTATGTGTTTAGCTTTGCTATAAATATGATGAAATCATATTTGTTTACACCTTTACACCTCTGCTCAGAATTGTTTGTCGTATATTTTATGATATTTCATCATTATTTTCCCTTACAAGATCATCTATATATACATGCAGTGGTATGTCTCATTTATTTTGGAAGCTGTATGGTTTCATATAATTACAATATTTCTTCTTTATATCAGGCATTTCAGAAAGCATGGATGGCAGTTTGTGCCTCGACACAATCAGCTGTTCTCTTGATTCCAAACAACAAGAAATTTCTTCTGAAGCCTGTTACATTGAGTGGCCCGTGCAAATCACCTGTTCAAGTTGCTGTATGATTAGAGAAATAGAAATTTCATGCACTTACATTTCTTTCGATTCAAAATCGTGATGAGTAGAATTATTTGCATCTTTTTGAAATTGTGGTTTTTATTGTTTTTTCATGAAAATAACAGATACAAGGTACAATTGTAGCTCCTTCCCGATCGTCATGGAATTTAAAGAGCACAACTCACTGGATTCTGTTTCAATACATAAATAACCTCAAGCTCTCTGGTGGTGGGACTGTCAATGGAAATGGGAAAGCTTGGTGGCAAAACTCCTGCAAAACTAACAAATCAAAAGTACGTGTTCTCCTGAAAAATGATATTGTTACATATATATGATGCTTCAAGCAAAATATGAACAATCATTTAACATTACCAGAGATGTCTAGCTTCTTATAAATTAAAATGTTATTTATGTTTAATGACATTCTATTTAGTCTATCCCTTATAAGAAAATGCTAGCTGCTAGCGCTCCTGGTTCTATCTTTAGTTGAAAAATAGATTACTTGCACATTTGCACTGAGAGGATCCAAATTTTGCTACAATCTTTGCCCCTTGAAAGTTTTGAAGTACCATGGTTGTGTTTATACACTCTTTTTTTCCCCCAACTGAGTCAAGTTGTAATTCCTGAGACTGTATTCTCTTTTATAGACAATCAGATAATATGTGAAGCATGCACTTAATTTTCTTATTTTTACTCGAAAAGATACTTAACTAATTTTTTCAATTGATTTTGCAGCCATGCACAAAAGCACCAACGGTACGTATGATGTGATGCTATTTCATTCAAGATATTAACTTGGGCTATCAAAAGTTCAAAATATATAGCTCAACTTCCTGATAAATTGTTTCTTTTCTTTGACAATTGTAAACAGGCTATGACATTTTATTCTTGCAACAACTTGGTGTTGGAGAAGTTAAACGTGAGGGACAGCCAACAGATTCATATATCTATTGAAAAATGTAACAATGTAAACGTGGCAAGCGTCACGGTAACCGCCCCTTCATCGAGCCCAAATACCGATGGATTACATATCTCTTCTACCACTAACATAGTAATAACAAATTGCGTAATCAAGACAGGTACATGCACTATCATGTATTTTTATTACTGTACTAGATATGTTTGTTTGACATAAGAAGTTAATAACCGTTCCAAACTATATATACATGCAGCCCTACGTATAAAGAATGTTGGTGAAATATATTCTAAATATATATAACCTCTTATTAGAAGTAAAAGCCTAAAGCATAATATTTTAACTTGTAACTATCGTGCTAATTAAGCCTATTGTAGATAATGTCAATAAATGAACTCTTGCAAGCAATAGTTACTCAACACAGCCCAACATAATTATACCACATATATTGCCAAAAAAGAAAAAAATATATATCTCATAGTTGTCAACTAATTAACACTAAGCAACAAGATATAGTGCTTTGCTTTAAAGCAAGATTAATTAACTTAAGTCGATCTCCTTAGCACTTATAATTACTTAACATAGATATGTATAGTTAACATTTTTAGCATCTGATTTGGGTTATTAAAATATTGAAGGGGACGATTGCATGTCGATCGAGACGGGAACAAAAAACTTGAAAGCTACAAAGATTACATGTGGGCCAGGTCATGGTATAAGGTATGGAAAAAAATTCAACCTTTAGAGTTACCTCTCAAAAAATAAATTATCCATGTAATCCAAATGTAAACAATGCTAATACGCATCTACAACTTAATCCACAAAACAGCATTGGGAGCTTAGGAGACGGCTATTCAAGGGCCCAAGTTTCTGATATTTTGATTGACACTGTTAAATTGTATGGCACAACCAACGGCGCCCGAATCATGACCTATCAGGTGGGAGCCACATAAGATTTTCTTCCCTTGTTTCGTATTATACTCTCTGTAACAAACATGGGCATCGATATTTATAAACCTATTCAAATGCGATGTACTAATTTGGTACAACAAAATATACGAGGTCAATCTACTTCCCGGCTAGTTTAAGATAGCTAGATACGCTACATTAGGACACGAACTCCAAAAGGGGTGTGTTACGTGTTAGGCCATTTTTCATTGTTAGGCTCCTTTCTCTCAGGTGCTTGATTTGAATCGACTTCTATTAGGCTGAGTGGCTGACTAGCCAAGTTCAATTTAACCAATTGATTCAAAATTTTACGTCTTTTTGGTATAAAGACAATCTTCCAGACACGTTGACATTTTACAAAACAACAAGATGACATAGATATTGGTCTGTTTGGCCTAGGTACTAGAAAGTATGATATAATAGGTCAAAAGTCAAATTACACCTAAATCAAGGCTAAGTTTTTATATTTAACGTTCTCAACCGCATTGCAATAGTTGCACTTTTCTTTTCTTTTTCTTTTTTTTTTCAAATAATAAGTACATTATAAACTTTTTTACTGTTCAACTAACATCATTAACTTTTCAACTTTTTCAACAGGGCGGGAGCGGTTATGCGAAGAATATAGTATTTCAAAACATAGTCATGTCCAATGTAAAAAATCCCATAATCATAGATCAGAACTATTGCGACTCCAGCAAACCCTGCAAATCACAGGTTAAACATCTATGATCTATCTAGTACTTTCATAACTTTTGTAATAACAAATTTTCCTTATTTGACAAGTTCGATTGATCAAAGCCTTTTTAACATTTACAGAAATCAGCTGTGGAGGTCAGCGGCATAGTGTTTAAGAACATCAAGGGAACAAGTGCAAGTGATGTTGCAATAAATTTGAGCTGCAGTAAAACCGTTGCATGCCGTGGGATACAATTGCAGAACATTAATTTAGTTTCCCAAAATAATAAATCCACCAGAAGCACATGTCAGAATGCCAAATGGAGCAAAAGTGGCACTGTTATTCCCCCTCCTTGTGCATCCACAAACTAGATGTAATGCATAGATGATGCTTGTAACTATTTAGGTTGCTTCTTATAGTTGTCTATAAACATGATAGATATGGTAGTGGACATGATTAAAGATTGCAGAAGATTTGTACTTGTGTATGTTACTATCACACCTTTAGTCCATAAAGTTATTAATTTAATTATGACATTCTGAGCCCTGATGATTATACTTGCCTTGATTAATTAATATTTAATAATAATAATAGTAACCATTTAGCACAAGAATCAATAACTAAATGAAATAAACTATTAAGAAATGGAACTGGATAACGATTGAAAAGGTTCAGTATCTCTCCTTGATAAAATACAAAATTCATTGCCTGGCTCCATCACATGCACAACTGCCATATAACTTATAACCCCAGAACCACCACCAATCAATACCAATCTTAACTACAACGAACTTGAGAAATGAAAAAACTTAAATAATTTACCAAAGCTCGCACTATTACTATAAATAAAGTTTCTTTAGCTGATCATTTTCTTTATACAAAAAAACACCGGACTTAGCAATTGATGCCACATTGTTGGACATCAGGTCCAGTGACACGGGTCGTGAATGGGTCGATACGGACCCACAGAAGAGAGAAAATAGAAGCGAGAAGGACAGCCCACACAATGACGATGGTTGGTGTGCGGTTCTGACGGCCCATAAGACCCTTGAGGAACGGGTAGAGATGGACAATCACCCAGAAAGCAAAGAAGAGCTTACCAAAAAGTGGGCCCCAAGATTGATAACCACTGTTGATAGCATAAGAAATACCAGCAACGACACCAATCTGTGATAAGTTAAATTAATAATTAGTCAGATGGAACATGAATTTGAAAAAATAAATAGATAAAACCTAGCCACACAAATTAATTAGTCGCAGTTAAAGTGCTCTGGAGATGTCAGGGGCAATAGAAAAACATTTGCATGGTTTAAGTTTAGGCCAGATGCAGGAACAAAGTTATTAGATTGGAAACACTTGACCTGAACACCACCCACAACCAAACAGAAAAGAAACTAAAAACACAAAAATAAAAATACAAAATTGGAAAATAAAATAATGAAATATTTAGTCCTGGAGTACTAATTTTGTATGACAGTTTGATGATTCTTTGCAAATAATGTAGAACAAAATTTACTTCATTTATCAAAGTTACTCACCAGGTTGATGATAATGAGGGTAGTGGGAGGGATGAGAAGAGTTGTCCACTTGAACATGTAGAGCTCCGCAAAATCACCATCCTCATCAGAGGCCTTAGAAGTGACAGTGAAGTTGGTGTCAATGCCAGCCAGCACCTTCAGCAGACCTTGAAAGACGGCAAACAGATGAGCTGAAACACCTCCAATAACCCAGAACTGCTCATTCCTCCACCACTCATCGATCCCCACACCACTCCATCTCATCTCCAGTATACCCGTTGCAAAGATGGACAAGAAGAGAGATATGAACCATATACTTGCAAAATTGCTAATCTGTAATTCATAGCGAGAATCAGTGTGAATTTTCAAGTTTTTACTGTGCAGTTTTGTGCTCCACTAAATTGGATACTGAAAGTTAATATTTCGACGACTAGACAGTTAACATATTCGACTATGGTCAAAGGGCCATTGCAATTTTAAAATTACATGTACTAATTTGACTCGTGACATTGAAGCAAATATACAAACAAGTCACATGAAGATCACCGAGGTGTAAAATATGGCAATATCTAAGGCTCTTAGTTTAGTCATTAGCAAAAGAAGTACCTGAGGGATAATGAATTTTCCGGTAAATAGACAGACAGCAGGCAATGTACAGTACAAGATGAGAGGAAGGGACGTCAGCGGGTAGATTGTGGTATTGATATATGCAAACCGCTCGAGGAACTTCAGCCTGCCGCCATAGCCATACCAGATGGGACAATGCCGACTGAACAGAATCTCAACAGAACCAAGGGCCCACCGAAGCACCTGGTTCAAACGATCTGAAAGATTAATTGGGGCAGAACCCTTAAAGGCTGGCCGCTTGGGCATGCAGTAAATGGACTTCCAGCCTCTAGCATGCATCTTAAACCCTGTCAGAATATCTTCAGTCACAGAACCATAGATCCACCCAATCTGCATTTATCGCTCTAGTTAGACATAACTCCACTCAGCAATAACCATAAAAACCATTTGTATGAATATATTTCCCTGTACATCATAATCAGCAAATATAATAATCTAACATATTGTTCAAATCTAGCCTATTGCCAGCTTACCTCAGTTCCCCATTCAGTCTTATCCTCATAGCCACAGCTGATGACATGAATAGCTTCTTTCAGAAGGGACTCAGGAGTTGCCGATTGAGGAACACCACCACTCTCCATTAATGTAGAGGCAACAAAAACATTTGATTGACCAAACCTTTTCTCTAAGCTCATTTGTGACATCAAAAGTGATTTTTCATCATCAAATCCAGCGCCTGACAAGAACAAGAAGTTTTCGATAAGAGAGCATTAACTGATTATGTAAAAAGGTGAAGCCTTAATATAAATTTAAGACAACTGAAACTAAATTTAAGTACCTTCAACACCCTCCTCAATATCCTCGAGATTAAACACTGGCACAGAGCTGTCAACATGTTTGTGAGATTTCTTCTTTTCTGAGCTCTTCTTCTTAGATTTTTGGTCCTTCTTCTTGCCCCCACAGCACCAAGACAGAATGCTGTTTGGCCTCTTCGGCTTAAGTGGGGGTTCATAACCATACAAGGCTGTCCTGTTGAACACACAACCCGTACCCACATAAACTGGTCCTTGAATACCGTCAAGACCTCTCAAGTTAATCTACCATAAAAGAAACATATAAATATTAATATTAGATTACATTGGTTAGACAGAAGAAGAAATGTTCATAGATGAAAAATTCTTTACTTACATCAAAGAACACGGTGTTTCTGTTGGCATAACGATCATTTTTATCAATACCGTCGAACCTCTGTGGGAACTGCACATAACAGACGCGCTTTCCAAGATTTGGGTCCATGAGGAAGCACATAGCCTCTCTAAGAGCCTTGCTGTTGTTGATGTAGTGATCACAATCAAGATTCAACAAGTATGGCCCATTTGTAAGCACAGCTGAAACTCGTACCTGAACAGAACCAGTGATGTTTTTTTTGTCACCAACAAGAAATTAGAACAGATCTCAGTTAAAACTTCAACTATCGTTAACTAGAAACTTACCAGAGCATTCATGGCACCAGCCTTCTTGTGATGCTGGAAGCCAGGACGCTTCTCACGAGAAACATAAACCAAACGAGGGAGCTCATTACCCTCAGTGTCAAGACCTCCACTATGCCCAAGGAAAACCTAAGTAGTACAATATTATTAGTTTTTAAGAGAAAGAAGATAATTGCCAGCTTTACAAGTTTTTTACTGTTGTAACTAGTTTAGTATTGGATAAAATCTAACCTGAATCATCCCAGGATGATCCCTGGTGTTATTTCCAGGCCAAGGTGTGCCATCTTGCATAATCCATCCCTCCTCTGGAACTTTCTGTGCCTTGGCAACAAGCCCATTAACTCTCACCTTGAACTCTTCATACTCTCTCTGCACAGTAACGTATCACTATCATTACAAGTTCCACACACAAAAAAAAAGGATAGAAAGAAAGCAAAAGGTACAAACAAATTTAAGAATGTTACCTTCATGGCCCTACGATCTTTAACAAATGAAGTTTGCACCTTATCCTTCAGGTAATCAATCTTCTGAGCAAAGTAAAACTCAGGTGCGCGGGGTTCTATGTTGTACTTTTTGCAAAAAGGCACCCATTTTCTTGCAAACTCAGATGTCTCCGCTAGCGCATCAAAGGTGAGCATGGCAGCACCATCATCAGATACATAGCAAGAAACCTTGTCAACTGGGTAGTCAACTGAAAGGATGGACAGCACTGTGTTGGCTGTTACAAGTGGGGGCTCCTTCATTGGATCCACTGTACTGACAAATATGTCAACTGCTGCAAGCTGAGATGGTTCTCCTTCTCGGTCATACCTGACAATTGATACAGGTGATATCACAATGTTTAGTCCTCATTGAAGAACAAATAAATTGTTTCCAACAAGAAGTTTAATTTGGTCCACCAGTTGACTCTGAATTGACATGCGAAACACAACTAGGAAATCTAGTTAATGCAAAAGTCATTGAAATTTTAATGATACCTTAAAGAAAGTCTATCAAGGTAAGTTTCGCGATTGACGGGGAACCATTTGGGGAACTGATCAAGAATCCATGAAATGGCAAACCAGATCTCACAAATGACCGACATCAGCCACAAGGCATAGGCATTTCTCACTGGATTGGTGATTCGGTAATGCAAGAAAATGCAGAGAATTATCAGCCGCAGAACAATGACCATGCGATATGGATTAATCCTGGAAGAGGGTAAGGACACTTTGCGAGAGAGCGGTTGACGAGTCTCGTCATTCCTGTAATTAAAAAGATGAAAAGTTTACAAGCTTAGTCAGAGGGATTTAGATTACTTTAACAAAGTATAAAACCATAAAATAAAATGAAATCTAAAAAGGAGACAATTGGAGCTTGATTTAAGATGTGAGCCACAAAAATTGAAAAACTTGAAAAACATGAGCTTAAGACCCATAGGATGTGGCAGTCTATTGAACAATAACTTCATAAATTTTTTGGTTGCTGCAATTTTTCCATAGTAATATGGAAGGACAAATCACAAATATTTAAGATGCATGGTTTGAAAAGGCACCAAAATCAGAAAATCATTTGAACAAAACAGCACATTAAATAAGCTTAATTACTCACAGCAAGGAATCATCCATGTTATACTCTGTAGATGCATCAATGTCACCAGCCCCCCTTCCCTCAGAAGGAGCAAGACTGGTACCATTAATAGTTGGTACTGCAGTCTTGTCTTTATTCATTTTCCAGCCATCAACTCTCTCCTTCCATGCAACATTACCGAGGTTGCCTGAGAACTCTCGAGATGGATTGGCTGTTTAAAACGCAAAAAGATCCTCAATAAAAATTGTAACAGAAAATGTTTTATTTGAACAACAATGACAGAGTTAGCAAAATATACGTGAGTGACTGATATATGGAAGAGGATGCACACGTTTCCCACCATGGGCCCCAGGTGACATCATGTGGTCTGGGGAAGCTCCTGGCAGCTCACCTGAGACCTGAAACAAATGCACTGAACATATGAATGCTTCCTCTTAGGATATTAAGAACAGTCTTTATCTGATGTAGACATTATTTCATTAAATATAAATAACTGTAGCTTTTTATAAAAAGTAAATGATTGGGTTTCTCCAAGTACACTTGACACTACTAAATAAAAACCCAGTGTTTTTTTTTCTTTTGATTTTTGGTCAAAGGACAACATAATTTACTTTGGAGGCATCAAAAATTTGCTCCAAGCCTCCAACATTATAATACCTGGCTAGCAGTAAGAGATGGGGCATAGCGAGGTATCTCCCCACTATCATACTTGGGGCGCCCCATATCCTGCCCTTGACGCCATGTCAGCATTCTCTCACTGATCTTCTGCTTCTGATCCTGATTACCTGATGGGTAATTAAAATCGCTGGTGTCATCAGCATCAGTATCCTCGCTTTCCTCCCCATGGATCGGGGGGCTCCCTGAAAAATAAGATTAACCAAGTTGCAATGAGATATTTATTAAAATTAAAAAATGTCTACATGTATAAAGGCAATTTGAGGACAAGTGCAAACATTTACCCATGTAGTAAAACGAGGTCATTTTTCATAATCTTCACAAGGAAAAATTTGAGTGCTAGTTCCTCGCTTATTGCATTGTATTTGATATGGTCAGACCACCAAAATCTCAAGGGGTTAATCATTTGTGGGAGTGATGAATATTTTTCTTTAATAAGTACTAACAATAGATTTACTATATTTAGTGTTAAGCAGCATATGTGCAAAGCTATATAAATGCTGTGGCCTAACTTCTAGCATTTCCTTGTTTAGAAAAAGAGGTGTGACCGAAAAATCTCTCAGAATAGTATCAGTAACAGTATGTATTACACAATATTGAACAGATAGTAACATTGAACTGAAATCAATAATCAGACCTTTATGCCTCTTGTACTTGGTCTTGCATTGAGGGCAAACCTGGGTTCCCTCCTTGCGCTCATACTCGTAACACGCCCTACAAACAGGGAAGTTACACACACTACAGGCAACAAAGAGATCACCATCGGGTGTGGTCCCCACTCCGTCACCACAGATCTGGCACACTTGGCCACTTGGATGCTTCACAGATTTCTGCACAGATCCAACAGTCAAACACAAACAATTACAAAATTAGTCAGTCTGATCAAGTATTGGAGTTAGAAAGGACTTTTAAAAGAGATCCCATCCAAGGCCTTCCAAAATCAAAATTAAATAAGAAAATTGATATTGAAATTTTAGAAAAGTTAAGGATTAAGCAAACAATTACAATTCTCTTTTAATAGCTAATGCACAATTCACAACATTGTATAAAGCCAACTGGCCCTTTTTGTAGTAAGGTAATATTTTTAGACAAGCTAAGATTTCCAGTTTCACAGTTACTTCAGTTGAGGAAAAACAATCATAATCTACTAAAAGCTGAACGAATTATCATAATTTGAGACAATTTACTAGGATCCATACTACAAATCCCAGTCCCCCAATCTATCTAAAGAGATTTAACTACAACTAAACTGAAAACAGAAGAGAGTTCAAATATATCAGGTCAAAAAACTACTCACCCCTGCCTCACGCTCTGAATCCATTGAAGGAAACTTGATGAAAACCTTTCTCCAACTAATATAAAAAAACCAGAAAACCTCTCAAATCTTAGCTAATTCAGCATCAGGCGCACCACATTGCTCAGAGATCCACACCTTTCTCCCCAAATCAACGAGCGGAACCAATCAAATCTCGACTGGATCTGACCAAATCGGAAACCGAATAGAACTAGAGCTAGATCCCTCTGCTCCTCCCTAGTTCGTGTCGCACCGACAGAAAAGAGGGAGAGAGAGAATGGAAGTAGAAGAGTAGAGGGAATGGAAGGAAGAAGCAGTGTGTGATGGGATAAAAAAAGGAAAAGGAGAAGAGAGAGAAAGAGGTTGCTATCTCTCTTCTCTTCTGTTTCTCTTTCTCTTGTCTTGGGAGAGAGAGAGAGAGAGAGAGAGAAAAGGACGCTCTACCAGCGAGACTTGGTTTGGAAGTCGTTTTCGGATTTTGTTTTTCGGGGTTAAAAGAATTAAAATAAAAATGGCGTGTGATTAATTAATGAAAGAGAGAGGAGAGTGGAAGAAGAAAGGGAGAGAGAGAGAGAGAGAGATGGAGAGTGAGCTGTCTTTGTTCTTACAGCCAACGAGCGAACATGCATTGACCTCATTCATAGGAATTATTCCCTTCTCTCTAGTTGAGACAAGCAAGAGTGGGTCCAGTGTTTAGTGGGAAACATCTGGAGCTGCTTCCCGACGAAGAGTGTCCCCGACTCTCCGTCGGTTGAGGATGAATCCAGTGTTGAGAATGGAGAGGTGGATGGAATGAAAAATGGAGAGAATGTAAAAAAATCAATTACGGAGACTTAACAGCTAGCTAATAGGGAGTGTCGTGGAGTGTAGTGTTGGGTATTCTCGTGTACCGAGTCCACGCAACCTTGACACTTGAGGCATGCAAGATTTCAGTGCGAACTTGGGGCACCGACACCTCGGTTTTGGTGGGTGGTTTCAGGGGCATTCTGGTAATTGTCATATTTTTGACGTGTTAACTGCTCTATTAATTTATTTATTATTATTATTAAAAAATTATTAAAGGCACGAGTGAATCGGCCGGGGATCAGCAAGAAAAAGGGTTTGAATGGAGAAGAGAGGGGCATGCATTTACTACTGATGAATGGGGCAGAAGAGTTTTTTTTTATTTTTATATGAATCTAAGGAGGATTATTTGGGTTTGGAGTTACCAAACGGACATTTGTCAGAAAATATCAGCCGTCCTTGTCAGGAATTTTTCCTTGATTTGTTTATCCCCTTCCGACAGTTTATGGAGTGGAGTTACGGATCTACTTTACTGCTAATTATGCGAGGTTAATAATTTGTGATGTTTCAGGCTTCAGAATTTCATTTGGGGGTTACCACTTACCATTACCCACTCAGGCATACAAAATGATGTCAAATATTCCAAATTTTCTGAAAATTTTTAATGGCAATATTCAAAATTAACTAGTCGCTTTAAGCCTCTTATGATTATTTTCTTATGGTGCGTTTGAATCGTTGGAAGAAAGAAGAAGAAGAAAAAGGAAGAAGAAGAAAAAAAATTATAAACAATCCAAATTCTTCACAAAGTTACACACTTCCCAATACTTCTTCCCTTCTTCCCACACCTATCCAAACGCACCCTTAGATGTCTTAAAATATTTTATAGCAGTTGAGAACTTCAATCATCTCCTGCAAATACACTAATTAACAACTCGCTATTGCAGATTAGGTCATGCAAAATCCATGTCCTTAGCTACCAAAACAATAATAATAATAATAATAAATCCATGTCCTTCAAATATTCAATTAAAATGGTGAATACAAGAACCTTTTCCAGGGTTCCTCAATTGGAAAAGAATGAGCGCAAAGTAGAACATATTTGTTTTCTGTTAACATTAAAGCCTTAACAGTAAGAAAAAGATTTAGGCGGCTCAAAAGAATAATGGAATGGAAACGGATAGGAGTACAAATAATTAAGGAGCCGTTTGGATGAGTTGGGAATTGGGGGAATAGCCAATTCTAGGCATAAATTTATTGGGAAGTGTGTAACTTTGTGAAGAGTTTGGATTGTTTATAATAAATTTGGCATAAGAAATTCCGGAAATTTGCAATTCCCACCTATTCCAACCTCATCCAAACGCCCCCTAAAGAAACAGAACGTAATGCTAAACTAGAATAATATTCTCCTGCTACAAGTCGAACATCACAGAGCATGTGCGCAACCTCTAGGCGCAGCTGGTCGCTGTGATATTTAAGATAACAACAATTGCTGCTAATTAAATATCCAGACTTAACATTTCTAGGTACACTTGGTTGTGACTATTTTGCGTTTTGCAAAGCCATTGCCGACAAAATTAGCTATTGGAGCCGTTTGGATGTGGCCGGAATTGCAAATTTCGAGCATTTTATATGTCAAATTTATTATAAACAATCCAAACTCTTCACAAAGTTACACACTTCCCAATAAATTTATGTCTAGGAATTACAAATTTCTACAACATCCAAACGGCCCCTTAATTGTTTCTGCAAGTCAAACATCTGCATAGGAGTATGTATTTATGGAGAGAATAAAAATTTAAAAGTAGATCAAGCAACCATTTATGGAGGAAGCACAAACCATATTAATTAAGCTACTAGTTTTTGAGGTAAATTATACACGGCAATATTTCAAATCAAATGAAATATCGCAAAATCTTTTGTTTTATTCACACAACAATCTTCCATGCGGTAGTTGTATAATAAGAAAACATTTTAATAAGTATATGTAGAGTTAATCATGTACTAATTAGGGTTGGTGACATGCTACCACCACAATAATTAATGCTCATCAATCGCTAACATCTGTCATGTTATAACTTTCAGTATAGCCCTGTATTTATCAAAATATAGAGTATGCTTTTTTCATAAAACGAGAACATTTTAAAATTTTAAAAAATGAGAAATTTCACATGTAATGTAACCTCCAGGAGCGGAGTGTCACATAATTTGCAACATAAAACAGAGCAGGGTGGATAAGCGGCCCCAATTTGTACCATGGTCCATGAAAACATCATAACTTAATTGGTCTCAATTTGCACAAGATTTTTTTTTTTTAAATTGACTAAAGCTGTCAAAGAAGAAACAAAAGTAAAGCTTAAAAGAAAAAAAGAAACAGAAAACAAAGTTTGCGCCAATATTAGCAGTACTTAAGGTAAAGCTTCGCTTCATGGAGGATCCAACTGCACACCAATTCTATGTCTCTGCTGCAACCTCTCTGAAGAACCTGTTGTTCCTTTCCATCCAGGCATCCCAAAAGAAGGTCGTGAGATGAATTAAGAATGAAAAAAATGAAAAAATATATATAAAAACGACATCGTACAGCCAACTTAAAAAATAAAGATGAAATTTAGAAAAATTATAAGACGTACACATATATTAATCTAAATCAAGAGTCACTGAGAATCAGTTCTTAGTCTAATGACAAGAGCAATGTATCTTATGTGAAAGATCGCAGGTTCCGATTAGGGATCTTCTATAGACATTTATCTTAAAAAAAAATCAAGAGTCGCTGAATTTGTACATACTTTTATAATTTATATGTAAAAAAAATTGTAGCTAGTTTTATAGATATACCTTATATGTAACTAAAAATAAAATTAGTTTCTTTTGATGAAGGATGGAATGTTGCTTTGAGATTATCTACAAATAATAAGAGTTACTTCGGACAGCTGTAGTGCCTGCTTACAATGGCAGAGTCAGAAAATTTTATAACAGAGTTCAATATATTTATAATATTAATATCGGAATTGCTTAAGACCATCCCTAAGATTCTATCATCCCCATCATCCCCGCCTTATCCAGCGTACGCTGCAACTAACTCATCTCAGTGTACGCTGCAACTAACCCCTCCTCCCTCCTCCCTCCTCCCTCCCGCGTACACTGTTCGGAACAATACGTTCCCTCCACCCCTCCCCCATCCCCCCTCCTCCTTCCTGCATATGCTGTCCCCTCCACCCCTCCCCCCTCTCCCCTCCTCCCTCCCACGTACGTTGTCCCTTCCACCCCTTCCCCTCCCACACACTTAATAACTGTTGAAGTTAATATATTTAAATGTTAAAGATAATATCGTAAATGTTGAAGTTACTAACTATAACTGTTATAGTTATATAGAAGAGATGCTATATAACTAAAGTGCTAGTCTGGACTGCTTATTCAGCTAGTATGTCTAGAAGCGGATTATCCGACAAATTGGATACGAAAGCATAAGAAAAAAGTATTCCTTTTCTTTAATGTTGCGGTAGAAGGAAGCCCAACGTGGAGAAAGATAGGCCGAAGAAGGTATCGTCTCGTGAGACTTTGTATTCAATCGGGCCAGGATGAGGGGAGAACTGAACCAGCGGGGAGTTGGGTTACCCATGATGCGGGATAGGAAGAATACTCGGTGGTAGTTACGGGGGAAGGTTCAGACTCATACTTTTTCTACTTCAACGGCTCAACCCATCCATCGTGACCGGGCCTTCCATGTGCCTCTTTCAGTGTGAAGGACTTCCGCTAGAAAGAACTTAAACTATGATCGAGACAATTCAGGAGGAAGAGATGAAGCAATCGAACAAAATAAAGAAGGTGAATCTGACATATGGGCCAGCATTTACAAAAGTGATCCCTTCACTTCAACGGTTATATATATTAATTTCAACAGTTACAATAAAAATTTCAACAATTGTATGTATTAACTTCAACAATTACAACAGTTACGATAATAATTTCAAGAACTGTATATATTGACTTCAACAGTTATGAAGCAAATCTATATTCCAATTGATATATTATGTTTGATTTGTCATTCTTTTCAAATTTTTTTGTTTAATTTTTGCATTATCTTTTTGAATGAGTCCATCAATCTGATATACTGTTATTCAACATTTACCTATACAATATTCAACAGTTATTGTCTAAACTGAAACTTATTATAGATGAGATCAAACTGTTATGTGATGTTTTGCTAATACATTTTTTGCTTATATGTTCAACATTTACCTATACAATATTTAACAGTTATTGTGTAAACTGAAGCTTATTATAGATGAGTTTAAACTGTTATGAGATGTTTTCCTGATACAGTTTTTGCTTATATGTTCAACATTTACCTATACAATATTCAACAATTATTGTCTAAATTGAAACTTAGTATAGATGAGATCACACTGTTATGTGATGTTTTGCTGATATGTTTTTTGCTTGTAACATCTTTTGATTTGAATCAATCTTTCAATCCCAGCATAAACCATCAATCAGGTGATTGTTCATTTTTTGTTTTAACTATAGTTTTAAACGGTTTCAATTTTTATTTTTAAAATTGTAATGCTTCATTTATTGTAATAGCTACAACACTTATACATTGTACCTTCAATAATTAAACTTATTAACTACAACAATTAGAAATATTAAAAGTAATAAATTTTGTATATCTGTAACATTATTAATTTGGAATAAAATTAGTTATTCAATAATTTGGAATAATAAAATTATTACTTTTTGTGTATACATATGATGATAACAATAAATAAAATATATTTTTTTTGACAGAAACAATTGAACAGTCGACTGGTGTACTTCAGTTGAAGAAACAAAAGCGGAGTCGACCTCCAGGAAAACATAAGAGAAACCAAGTAGAATTTTTGCTGTCGCTGAGAATGTTAATGGAGGTGAACATATTTTCTCGTTTAATTTTAGTTTTACGAATTATACATCCATTCAGTAGAAAATATACCATCAAATGGATGTAAACATTTGAATTATTAATTTTGTATTCGTGTTAGAAGATAGAAAATATCATAACTATTATTTTTTGTGTTTTCAGTTGCTCCACATTCACATTCTGCAACAACACCACTATCACAGGATTTTTGCATTCAGCCATATACTAGTATGAATTATACTGCAAACTATCCTTTATTTAAGTAGAAGTAATAGGATTAGAAACTACAACACTTACACATTGTAACTTCAACAATTAAAACCATTACCTTCAACAATTAGAAATATTAAAGTACATAATTTTTGTGTATTTGTAACATGATAACAAATAAGTAAAATGTTAATTGAGGTTAGTATATTTTCGTGTTTTATTTTAATTTTTCAAAATATTAAATGTTATCATTCTTGAACAGATAAACAATTCATTGATGGTCAGGACAAGGAGCAGACAGATCTTCCTTTTAGCACGAATGAGCTTGCTAGTATTGGTGCAACATTCAGTTCTTCTCCTCAAAATTTGTGAATTTTTCTACTTGTTGATTGCCATTGAAATGTGCATTTGATGTTATTGTAATGCTCATCATACAAATGATTAAAAATTATATTTGTTGGAAGTTGAAACGTAATGATATTGATGTTATTATAATTCTTGGAGTTTGGTCATATATTGTTGTTAAATGTTAATATAGCTTTAAACTATTCTTATTAATTACAATAATTAATCTACTATTTTCACGTCCCGCATCGACGGGTCGCGGGGCGTGAGGCGGAACGATATCTTCTACACTCATCCGACGGCCGTCAACCTACGTCGCAATAGAAAAGCAAACAGAGTCAGGTACAAACCTCAGTAACCGGTTATTTAACGACGCAGCTTCTCTACATTTAATTAATATCACAAAGTTCAATCAGATCGGATTAATCCACATAACAAATAATATATTTTACGGAGATAATCGGGTCTAGCCAGTCAATCAGTCAGAGTGGTCCCTCCCCAATGCCAGGAGGATCAGGACCGGCCCCTCCGTGAACTCAGGAGGATCAGGGCTCAAAATTCATATCCAAATCCATATCCAATTCCAAACCAGAATCCCGTAAAATATACCAATCACAAAACAATAAACATATTCAATCAAAACCAAACGATAAATCGAATCATTCAATCAAAACGAAATTAAATATAGAAAAGTCCGGTTACCTGATCAAGCGATCCAGAAATTAACAGATAAATCAAATCGATTATCTGGACTGCGACGTAGACTCGAATCCAATCGGCCGAACTAATCAAATTATAATCAAATTCCTCAACATCTCAAAGCAAGCTTTTCCATTTATTTTGATTTTTCTCATTTTCTTTCGGATGTGGAAAATTAAATGAGAAAGAATGATACTTTAATAACAAACGGCAAAAGTGAATTGCCACGTGGAAACAAAAAGGATACGTGGCAATATTTCCTCAATTGAGCTGAAGAGGTACGTGGTCAAAGCGGTTCACTAATTTCATTTCCTATACTTTCGGTCAACACAAGTCAAAAGATTTGACTGGTCAAAGCTGGTCAAATTATCAAAATTGTGGTCAACATTAGTCAAACATAATCAAATTCTGGTCAACTACAAATTATAGGTTAATGTCGGTGGAGTGTTACATTCTCCCCTCCTTCAAAAGAATTTCGTCCACGAAATTCAAACGGACGAAAATAGATCAAGTCCAATCAAACAGAAATCAAATGATCAAATTCCAAATGAAATAACACGGACCCAAACACAGTCCGAGGAACGAATGCTCTGATACCATCTGTCACGTCCCGCACCGACGGGTCGCGAGGCGCGAGCTGAGAACGGTATCTTCTGCACTCATCCGACGGCCGTCAACCTACGTCGCAACAGAAAAGCAAACAGAGTCAGGTACAAACCTCAGTAACCGGTTATTTAACGACGCAGCTTCTCTACATTTAATTAATATCACAAAGTTCAATCAGATCGGATTAATCCACATAACAAATAATATATTTTACGGAGATAATCGGGTCTAGCCAGTCAATCAGTCAGAGTGGTCCCTCCCCAATGCCAGGAGGTCAGGACCGGCCCCTCCGTGAACTCAGGAGGATCAGGGCTCAAAATTCATATCCAAATCCATATCCAATTCCAAACCCGAATCCCGTAAAATATACCAATCACAAAACAATAAACATATTCAATCAAAACCAAACGATAAATCGAATCATTCAATCAAAACGAAATTAAATATAGAAAAGTCCAGTTACCTGATCAAGCGATCCAGAAATTAACAGATAAATCAAATCGATTATCTCGACTGCGACGTAGACTCGAATCCAATCGGCCGAACTAATTAAATTATAATCAAATTCCTCAACATCTCAAAGCAAGCTTTTCCATTTATTTTGATTTTTCTCATTTTCTTTCGGATGTGGAAAATTAAATGAGAAAGAATGATACTTTAATAACAAACGGCAAAAGTGAATTGCCACGTGGAAACAAAAAGGATACGTGGCAATATTTCCTCAATTGAGCTGAAGAGGTACGTGGTCAAAGCGGTTCACTAATTTCATTTCCTATACTTTCGGTCAACACAAGTCAAAAGATTTGACTGGTCAAAGCTGGTCAAATTATCAAAATTGTGGTCAACATTAGTCAAACATAATCAAATTCTGGTCAACTACAAATTATAGGTTAATGTCGGTGGAGTGTTACAACTATAACAATCAATTGTCCAAATTTCAACTATTAATTTCCGTGTACATCTAGTAAGATAGCCATAATTTCAACAATTTGTCTTCTCACTGGTTCTCACTCTGAAAAAGTTAGGTATAACTTTAATACAACGACAATAATTACCTCAACATTTTTCTATGACGATTTCATTGTAATAGTTGATTTTACAAATGAAAATTTATCATATAATGTCTATTCCAATAATTTGAAAACTGTTTCGGAGACTTCAAATTTTGTTGGTCGATACTGCTGCAGCATCTCACCAATAACATCAACTAGTTTGATGGACGTATTCCCAAGAATAACAATGCTTCTAGCAAGTTTTAACATTTGTTGAAAGACCTCCTCATTCTCTCGGAGAACCGTCTTTGTAGAGTTATCGGGTTGTGCCACTGTTGCAGAAAGATTGCAGAACAGAACTATTAGACAAGTATTGAAAAAAGAATGTGCGAATGAGGATAGAAGGAGAGTGGTTGCAGAATGTGAATGCACAACGAAGGAGAAGAGACTTTAAAATCACCCTTTAATGTACTCTTTAATGCACCAGTTTTCTACCTACTGTAATTAATACAGAATTAGTATGACCGTTGAATAAAATAAATAACAGTGCTATGGAAGAAAAGAATAAAACAGAAAATGAAAGGTGAAATTTAGTCATAGTATCTTCAACAATTACTTATAATATAATCAACAGGTATTACTATAAATTATAACAGTTGTGATATTATTTATATAAAGTTGAATAATTGTGATATATTCAACAATTTGCTTTGATATATTCAACAATTAGTTATAATATATTCAACAATGAACATAGAATCTACAACTGTTAGCTATAATAAATTCAATAATTGTGATATTAGAGTCATATTTCATTACAATCATCCATTTTGATGTCATCTATTTATGCTTTTACAATGCGATTTCGAATTGTTCCAACAATTATTGATAATGATGCGCACTTTAGTATAATATGCAACATCACCATGAGATGATGACACAGGTCCAATAAAATAAAGGGATGATGATGCAGGTGATGTTTAATAATATATCCAATAATTACCTATAATAAATTCAATAATTATGCACTATATCTTCAACAATTAGGTATAATATATTCAATAATTAGCTATAATAATTATCCACAATAACTTCAACAACTAATAATATCTTCAACAAGTACCGTAATAAATTTAAGAGGGAAAGCTGATCTAACACTAATGATGGGAATGGGAAAAACATCATAGCTTTTGGAGATCCTTGGTACCAGAACAGGAAATGTTACATGAATGGAAACGACCCGAAATCTTTATGTATATAAACTCAAAGACCCGGTTACTGGACAGTGGGACCACGCTGTCATTTCCTCCTTGTACAACCCACTTTCAGCAAACCAAATTGAGGGCTAAATTTCACCACCAAAACATTACTCCACCTTACCAGATAGAATGTTCTGGACGGGTAACAAAGAAGGAATTTACACTGTGAGGGATGGAGAAAGTTCACTCTGAAACCAAACATTGTCCATCCAAAAAATAAAGCTGTGGTTGATACCGAAGTAGTCCTTTTGAAAAATCACAAAGCAGTAGGGCTAGCATGGTTTCGAAAGAAAGGAAAAGGGAGCCGCATTGGTGAGCGGATGAAATTGAGTGAGCTTCTGCCTTCCTTTTTTCATATATAACGAATGCGAAAGCGCTCATTGCTTTCACTTGCGCCTTTATTTCCATAATATGTTAATAACTTCAACAATTGTGCATAATAGGTTCAACAATTATGTATAATATTTTGAACAATTAGCCGTAATAACTTCAATAATTATGAATAATATCTACAAGCAGCCGTAATATGTTCAACAATAAGCTATGATAACTTCAACATTTATTATTTTAAACTACAACAATGTCACATTAAGTAAAACATTTTAAAAAATATATTTTTAACAATAATTGCACTCTAACTCGCTGGACAACATCATCCGATCTGATCTGACTACTTAAGCCGTACGGATGCGATCGTACAGATGAGATTTGATCTCCACAGCGCCCATCGTGAAGACGAGGGATGCTTGGCGCTGAGAGCATCACTATGACGTCAGCGATATCTGTGGAGGGTTAAATCGATCAAATTGGAAAGGGCGCGGCGAAAAGAAAAGGAAAAGGTAACACGTTTTCGCGGCGAAACGAGAAAGTTAAACCGCGTTATCTTTGGGGATGATGGGGATGAGGGATCTAGCGGATGGTCCTTATCAGGCCCGTATTAATATTATAAAATAAATTAATAAATTCACACAATATATATTGTTATGGCAAATTTTGTTGTGGACTTACTTTTTCTACCTGACTTAAATCATGATCGTTGATTTAAAGTTATGAATTGAGATGAATGGTCAAGATTCAAGCTCTCTTAAATTTATGTCCACCATGGAATACTGAATTATTTTGAGAATTAAATTTTGTACAAGTTTGATGTCTGAAAACCGCAATTTATTTTAACATACATAATTAGCAATAAAGTAAAACTCAACTCCACAAATGTCTGATGGAAACAAACCAAAAAAAAAAAAAACAAATTCCCGACAAAGTCCGGCTGATATTTTAATTTAGGCTCCGTTTGGATGGTGTGGAAATAAGAGGAATAAGGGAAGAAGTACTGAAAAGTGTGTAACTTTGTGAAGAGTTTGAATTGTTTATAATAAATTTAGGAGTAGAAAAAAGTCATTCTCTTATTCCTAGGCTCATCCAAACACAGCCTTAGATATAATAGAAATCTTCTGAACTATCAAATAATAAAATGTAGTATGAAGTTCATCACCTTGCATTCCTTCTTCTGCTCTGCTGACCTCCGGCCGCTTCACTATAGCCTTAATCTTAAATACTTCAATTTCAAGTCAGACTCTTATTGTTCAATTATTTGAACCGTATATTTTCCTTCTGTGTGGATGGATCTTATCTCCTTCGTCCGTCTCCACTTAGTGTTTGCGCTGGGCGTGCCTTGGTTTTCTCTTCCGATTTATGTCTGTTTGATTGTGTGTGTTCGAGTTTTGCCTTTGGTCTGTGCCCCGCGTTTGCCTGCTTCCTGTGCGTTTTTCTTTTGATCGGCACAGTAGATCTAGATCTCCTCCTTTCTCTGTCGAGCCACGCCTCTCTACTGTAGTGGTCATTCGAAGCTGTACGGCTGCCTTTCGTGTGCGTTATGGATCCTTCAGAAGCCTCTCGGCAGCATTGTTGCTGTGAGAAGCTTCTGGGTTTCTTCCTTTCTCTCTCGCTCCGCTCCTCTTCTCAGCGTTCCTTGGAAATTTTCCTCGCAGGTGTTTTTTTTTCCGCTTTTCCCCCTCTTTCTTTCCTTTGCCTTTTCCTCTTCTCTTATTTCCCCTCTTTTTTTTTTGCCAATTCGTAGGAGCACAACCGTGGATCCTCTTTCCCTGTTCAGCAAGGCTTTCTAGCTTTATTCACGGCTGTGAATGAGGAAGGTGGGTGATTGTCATGGATGGACGGCGGTGGTTTTCTTCTTTCTCCACTTGCCTTGCCTTTCATCAAAAGTTGGGTCCGATTGCCGGCCAAGAGAGTTTTGAGGTACCACTTTCTTTATTTTTTTTTCCTTTCTTTTTCTTCAGTTCATCTTTTTTTCGAAATTTCACTTATCACTGTCAACTCCGTTTTCTATTTTTTTTTCTTTTTGAGTTGTGCTGATTACAAGTTGGTTACACAGATGGTGTTGGATAAAAGTCCAATTACCCTTTCACAGTTTTCTTTGATTGAATTCTGCTGATTACAGGTTGGTTACATTTAGTTTCTTTTTAAGAGTCTGATTGCAGTTTCACAAATTGAGCAAGAGAGTTGTTACTCTGGCTAATTTCTTGCAAATAATATGTCAAAAATGCTATGTTTATGCGCAGCTCTTGATGGTTAATTTCGAGTGACTAGATATATAGAAAAGTACATGATTTTTATATGCACAACCCTTGAAAAATGATATGTATATCCAGTCACTTCTTGATTCTTTTCTGTCACTCTCTTACCCATTTTGCAGCTAATTTGTCTGGTGTGTATATTTTTACCCAAGAGAAGATGGTGAGAAATATGAGGTATGTTTTTGCAATCCATTCGCAGCTATTTTCCATGGCAGACACTTGCATAGAATTATAAAAGATATTTGCACCAAATGAAAAGACTATGGTTATAGATTAAGAGATCAACTTGCAACTTTTTAGAAAAAAAAAATAGTATTTCAGTAAATTAAATACAAAAATTATTTCTTAAGAAGGTAGTAGTCAAAGAAAAATATATGCAAGTTTGCTTGATGTGTTCAAATGTGTTTCTTAGATGAGCTGATGATATGAACTCTAAACTAGGGTGAAGCATCATAGGGCAATTTACCTCAGTAAATTCTGATAACACAGGTACCAACTTCACTTCATCATTTTCTCTGAAACTAAGGGGAAATATCAATGCTTTTAGTTTTCTTTCTCTTTCTTTAAGCATCCCTTTTCTGTTTATGTTTATTCTCTTTAATGTTGTTCTACATTTGTTCTCACAATTTTTTTTTGGTTCTTCTCATTCTTCATTAGGTTCTAATTTCCTAATGTTACTTATTGATTTTTCTTGCACAGGATGCTGAGTGCAGGTTAGAGGAGGTCTTGCCATCTGTTGGAGAAGAATTTCTAAGGTTAGTGATCAAATCTTTTCTTGATATCTTTGGTTTATAATTTGTCATCTATTTTTCCCCTGCATTTAGGGTTCAATTCCAGTTGGCACAGCAGATTAGTCATTTTTTGCAGCTGATTTAAGGTTAAATTTGTTGCTAATTAGGCATGGAGAGGCATGTTCCTCATTTGATGATTGGTGATACGAAAATTACAATAGCATTCTCATTCTGATGATCATTTTGGTAGGAAAAGAGCACATGCCTCATGTATTTCCAATTCTCTATGAGGTCTCGCTGTATGCGCTTACTCCACCAACTAGACCCTACAACTTCTGTGTTCTATGGAGTCGAAGATCTGGCTGTGTGCGCTGGTGTCAGGTGGAGTCGAAGATCTTCGTGTTCATGTTCATGTGGGTCTGTACCATCTTTGTTGGCATGTACAGACCATGTATATCCTTCTTCTTCTCTTTTTTTTTGCATTGTATTTGAATTTCACCATGATGTTGCTGATTTGAAACTATGTCATTGTAAGATATATTTATGTACTGATAAAAAGTTAATTGCTGCTAATTTAAAACTATTCGATTGAAGAGGAATTTCAAGTAAGGAGTCTTCAGATAGAAATTCTAATCTATTTAGATATTGATTGGCTATTTATGAGACAAAACTGATTTTACTTATGTAGAAACTACCCTCGACGTTCTGGAGCATGAGGCATGAATGTGGTTAGTTTTGTGGGCATTTTCATGATGGAGAAGCAGCTTATGTCTTCTAATTTCTATGCCTTCTGCTTTGGTAAACATCTGAGCTTCTAATTTGCGAAGTAAGCACTATTTTAGGCACAATTTGAAGCAATTAGATTTGCTAAATAAATCAAATATTTTTTTATCATATTACTTGAATGTGATTATAGAGCTCCTCTCCCTGTCCATTCGTGTTGAATTTCAGTTTTCTGAAAGATGGATTAGCTCCATATTATATAATTTCAGTTTTTTAGGCACTTTTAAAAGAAATTGAGTGCACATGAATATTATTCTAGACTTCCTTTTGTTGCATGCCGTCTCGCACTTTTTCACGGCCCTCGGATCAACAGAGGAAAATCCGGTCTCGGATTGAGGGGCAAAAAAGAATGCGGATCAGATACCCCTCGCGAGCCTCAAGAGGCCGATACTGATACCACCCCGAAGCGCGGTAACTGTACGGTCTTGAGTTCTCACGAGGGTTTATTATTTGAAGGGGTCCTTTCTTTCCAGTAGGCGCAAGCCCCTACTGTTAATTACCTCCGACATGGTCAGGAGCACCTCTAGATCGGGAAAATCAAAGGATTGTGTGTCGTGAGCTGTTAGGGAATTGTAAATATGCAATTAGCGGTCCTATCATGCATTTATTATATTTTTTTATATATTTTTTTATTATTATTAATATTACTACTACAATGCAATATTAATATATCATATTATTATATATATATATTTTTTATGGACTTTGGATTGCAGGGGACAACAGTCTCTAGAGTTCTTAGCTTGTAGAGGTTCCGGTTGACTGCCGTCGCTGGACGCTTGTAATCTTCTCGTTTTTCGAGTTCTCCTTGTAATATGAGGAATCGAGGTTTAGGCTCTTCTGGTATGAATTTTGTATTTATAAGGCACGAACTTCCCGAAGCGGGTTTCCTAGACTCCCTGTTGATCTTTGCCGAGGGTGTCTGAAAATGACGTATGATTCTTGATCAGATCATTAAACAAGTCTACATTATCGAGCTATTTGAGACATAAGTAATGTGACCAAGGAACATGTTGAAGGTTTCTGAATGCAGATATTATCTGGGTAAGGAACATGGATCCGTCTGATGTGGTGGCATGATGTGGGATAAGGTCTTTAATATAATCTGAGGGAGTCGTTTACATCAACAGTGTTGGCCTCGATATATCCTTGGCGGTTAGATTGCAACCACAAAAGTTAAGACCTCTTGCCTTCTTGAGAGAGCGGGTGCCTTGGATAACCGTAGACTCCTGAAATAAAAGTGTGATCTTTCCCCAAGGTACGGGTATGATGAGGTGGAATTTGTCCATGGTGACAATATTTGCATATCTTTGATAGGATCATAATGATGTGTGCCTGTGTCAGCGGTGTTGGCATATGTTATCTCTGGCGGGTAGATTGCATACACTCAAGATAGGACCTCCTGCCTTCTCGAGAGAGCGGGTGCCTTTGATAATCATGGTTTCTATCGTCTCAGCAGGCTTGGGACAACATTGTGAGCTTTTCTCAGACTACAAAGAGTTCTGCTCGTATGTGGTAGATCCATATTCTTCACCGATAATATCTTGCGGTGTAATTTGCCTTCTCTTTGGGATTTTATCAGTTTGCTTGAATTTGGTCTTCATCTATTTTGTATATTATTTCGGGTCTCCTGATAGAGTCCCGTGACATCATGGTAGATCTCACTATTCATCATTTTGAGGCTAGTGAGTCTCAATTTAACCAAATCATTGAGTTTGATACTTCACCAGTACTCTTGTTTGTTAGCAACAGTGCTCAGTGTCTTCATTTTTTTATCCACCCTCGTCGTGTCGATGACCGTCTGGTGGTCTTGATCACTTGGGGTTATGATGAGCTTTATCTAGAGTCGTAAACGGAGCACTAGACTCGGTCGTGCTAGTATTCCGTTATGACTTTCTGAATTTTCTAATATTATCCATGCCTTCAGTGATTTGATCATGAGCCTTTGAGCCTTTGCCGAAACGGCTTTTCTTCATAATATCCAGGAGAGAATAATGGTAGGAATATATTTGGTAGAATTTTTAGTGGTGATGATTAGCCAAATAGACTCCCTTTATTTTTCTGAGCTTCCAGGATTTTTCCTCATATTTTTCTGAACCTCATGTGATTTTTCATGAATTTTTAAAGGTTTTTTGGATTTTAAAATAAATATAAGGTTAAGATGGCAATTTATGATTGGCCAGAGCTTAAAATATGGTTTTAAAATGTTCTGTTTGGATTTTGGTTATGTTTTTGGCATGAATGTATTCTCCATATTTTTCTGGATCCGTAGAAATTTAGTTTGAATTTTTCTGAGTTACGGTTGAATTTCTACGAATTTTTAAACTTTTCAGCAATGAAATGGTGCCACTTCAGCAGGAGTGACACGTGGCAAGTCCTGGTTGGCCCACGCCAGCGGAGGAAATAAGGACTCAGCAACGACCTCAGCTGTTGAGAGTGACACATGGCTTCATCTGGTTGGCCTGAGTAGGATTGCCACACGAATCTGACTCACCACAACCAAGTTGCCACAGAGGATCAGGACATTTGGGACGCCTTTTATGAAATTATTATGTGTTTCCCATACTCCGGGTGTTCTGTCGGATAATTGATCCCTTCACTTGTGGGTCCCTTTTGTCGGTGACTGTGGTTTAACCGTTATGCTTTGAGACGTGTCCAGACGAGCTGTTGGACTTAATCCCCCTTTTCTCTTCCTCCTTCCTCGACTTGCCGACGAAGCAGCCCACCATGGCTACTTGATTGAGCTGTCTGGGAGACTGTTATGTGCAGAGGAGGGATCTTTGAGCGTTGTGTACCCTCCCTGAGATTATGGGGCCCGCTCGACAAGCACGAAGATGTCTTTCCTGCCGTATCTGAACCTCTTCACGGCGGCTAGGGATTTATCATGGCTGATGGCGGCTATGGACCCTGGTGGTTGTTGAGCCAAATTGACATGTCGTAGAGTGTCATGGAATGCCCATAAAGCTTGGTATATCTTTAATTTGGTTGCCGAGCTTCTCCGGCATGGTGCTTCGCCTCAGCCAGGACCTGCCATGGCGGTGAAGTGGTAATTGCAGCCATCTAGAGACCATTATGTCTTGACGATGGCTTTGAGAGCATGGTGACCTACTTCTGAAGAGATGTACAGCTTCAATTTGATTGTAGGCTGCTCCCCACTAAGAGCCTCACCACAGCTCAATCGTGGATGCGATGACAAGCCATTGGCTTCTCCTATGGCTGTTGTCTCTCCATGGCGGTGCAGAGAGTGCAAGGAGGCACTGGAGGGCACATTGGCATGCCCCTGAAGATGTGCAACTCTCCTATTGAATCTGACCATGGTGGTGATGGCGAGACATCCTTGCATTTCTTAGAAAAGGATGGAGATGTGTGAACCTGACAGCTTGCATATGAGAAATAACAAGCCATCAATCTAACACAATAGAACCTCCACTACACAACTCCTACTTGGCATGGCTTAGGTTGAAATGGCTGCCTCCTTCAATGCATTGGCGAGGTGTGTGTGCAACACTTCATAAACTCCAATACCTGCTGTCCTTTATTTTTATTTTTATTATTTTTTTTTACCCTGTTGTCCTCTTTCTTTTAGAAAGAAATCTACTGTCCAGACCTGCTGTCCATGCTTGTTGTCCACATTTTTTTATTTTTATTTTAGATAATAATTTGCTCAATACCAGATATGCATACCTAGTTATAAAAGAGCCTATTTTTGCTTCATTTATCATATGGTCTCTTATATTGCAACTGATGTAAATGTGATTTCTAGTCTACATGAGTACAGAACATAAAGGCAGGATATAAAAATGAGAATGAGTTTCGATTATTCCTTACATTGTTACTAATGCTTATGTTAGTTAAATGCACTTATGTACATATTTACATAAACGTTTTATTAATTATTCCTTACATTGCTGCTATGCGTGCATGAAACAGAAAAGGGAATAAGGAAAATGAGAGTTGCAAAGAGAGAAGAATAAACCTTCTTACTTAAAGCAGGTTATAAAGGAGTAGATTACACAATCCCTGAAATTGCTGCAAATATGAAACTACTTCTAACACACTCTTTTTTTGTTTTTTTTTATAAAGTAGCTATCCTAATTTTAAGCAAATTACTCTCTAAATGTCTTCACAATAGCAGCGTGTATGAGACTTGTGTGAAAGCTTGATTGCTGGGGTGTGGGGATGTTTTTTCCTCTTCTTCTTGCATGGCTCTGAGGTGCTCTATTTATAGAAGACTTAGATGAGTATTGTGGATGGCACCAATAATCAGTTCTTTGAAGGGAAATGACGATTTTACCCCTGCTGCCTTCTCTTTTTGCACAGAACTTTACTGTTTCCAATTTACTCACATTCAGAGAATATTTTATCATCAATTACCAGCCCTCCTTGGTTGCTATTTTGCCAACAATAAAGTAATATTCATCTTAGCGTTTCTTTTCAGTTTCAACAGCATTAATTCCTTTCTACTGCATAATTCTTTTCTTCATGTGGTCTCCAGTTTAAGCATGTGTTGTATCACTCAATTTCTGATTTCATTGCATGCTTCTTTGAACCTGTTGTTTTCAGCATTTGGGAGAAGCAATGAAGTACTAGTTTAATCAGCAACTTCAACTCGTTTTGTAGCCCTTCTTGAACTTAAAATTCCTCCATTCATTTCCCTTGTCTCTTCATACCTCAGTTTGATTTGTAATGAGAATAGCACGCCTCCAATCAAGGCTGCTGTAATTGGGAATTTGAACACTTCCATGATTTGCCTTCTTTTTATTTTCTGATAATTAAGTGTTCTTTTAAATTTATGACTTGCATTCTTTTTATTTTCTGATAATTAAGTGTTCTTTTAAATTTGTGACATTTGGCTTCAACCATGGTTGCTCCATGTTACAATGACCTTTGTTCACTAATTCTCTTAATTAGCTTCTCATAACGTCTCCTGATTATTGCCGATTATGAAATTCAAAATTGCTTTGCTTCATTTCTCTTAATCTATCTGATTTCACTGATTTTAAGGCAATGGAGCCATCTCCTTCTCGAGTTCACTGGAGAGCAGGGAATTGAGCTTATCCATTGGCCTCGAGATTCTTTTCTCTCAACAATTGAATGTCCGACACAGTGGTATGATGGAGGGGAGAATTGAGGTGTGCAAGCTGCATCTGGCTTCATATCTCAGCAGGTGTGTGAGAGAGAGCCTGTGCACAGCGTAATGATGAGAGGAGACAATGAGATTCCTCTCTCTGTTGTCAGCGGGAATAAAGGAAGGTGGTACGACATTGAATGCAAGAAGGAGAGAGGATCGTTCCTGCGTCACGGCGTTCGTCAGAGGAGGAAGGAGGCAGGAACGGAGAAGAGAGACGGAAGAGATGAGTTTGTTTGGGCTGATATGATATGTGGGCCGTATACATCTTTTTTTTTTTATCGGGACGGACCTCTTTTGTTAATTGTACATGGGCCGACATATTTCGGCAAATAGAAAAATGGTTGGTCCTCCTCTTCATTTAATCTGATCCATGAGTGTTGCACGAATCTTGATGCAATGTTTTCATCCCCTTTTTTTTGCCGCAATTTGGCGTATAGTGGTACATTTCATGTATAAATATACATAGAGTTATACTACTATTTTTATTTGTACCTCGAGATGTAACTTGCACCTTTCATGAATCCAAAGAAATTTATATTGAATGCTAAATTAACATGATTAATATTAGCATTAAAATTTGGACCGCTTGGTTTGGCATGGCATTGAAATTTTTAATGGTCATATTCGCGAATATGTCCTCCCGATTTATCCGGGGTATTGTTTAGGCTAGGCATGAAGAATTATTTATTAATCACGATTCCTATTCGATTGCCTATAGTACCCTCAAAAATTTTTGTACCGTCGTCCGGTAATTAGGACAATATTTTAGGGTTCAACACATGCATAAATACCATGGTATTATTCCATACTCCTTTTGTTCCACTATTAAGAGTTTTTTTTTCCGCATATGATATATGATAATTATTTATTGATATTACTTCTGCTGATTTCAGGCTTTCTTTTCCTTTAATAGTACAGAAAAAGCAATACTTAAGAGGATGGAGTAATTCTCAATGGCTGATCGATAAGATTGCTAAGAGGTAATGTATTATCCTTATTTCTAGCAAATAATGTCGTTGGTGGTCTCAAAACTATTTTGTATCTTCTTCTTGTATCCAAGCTTGCCTGCGGGCTTGGATTGTGGAAAAAAAAATCCAAGCTTAATATTTCAATTGGCCTTTGCACATAATGTTTTTTTTCCCCTTTTTTTGATGTAGATAACCGTGTGTTAAGTACAGAGCTCATAAAGATGAGGCAGTAGGCTCTAGATGTCAATAGCACTTATCTCATCCCATGCTCAGAAAAAGTGATAATTTGAGGGTCTTTTGTTTAGAGAAGAAGAGGTATTTTATTATGTATATTATTTCTATCTTAGTATCTTTTAAATGATGAGAGCATATTTTCAAAAAGTAAGATGAGATTTAGGGTAATGGCAACATACCTTTTGTAAAAATAAGCTTCGTGTCTCAACAAGCTGAGAACTGTGATATGAGCTTCATGTATGATTCCTTTGATAAAGATTGTATATTTTGTATTAAGCTGAGAATCGGAGTTTCTTTTTGAAATTAAACTTCTTGGCCTTTTGTATGGTCACGCATATAGTTTGATCTGTATTTTGCTATCCTTAAATAAGGAGGGCAGATAGAACAAGTATACAATACTACATATATTAGATGTGTCAATTAAGCTATGTTTGATTTAATTTTTTTCGAATTGGATTATATTATGTAAATACGTTCGTCTCAATTTGCACTATCGTCTTCTTATATAGGTTACATGTAATAAATTCAAAATGATAACTATGCCTGTTTTGGAGTTCGACAAACCTCAAAAGTCGGATATACATTAATTATGTTATGTCCAATTGCTAATAAGTTTACTTTCTTATTTCATGAAATTCAACATTATGTTTTGTCCCATTGTTAGCAATTGTGATCAAGAGGAATGAAATGGCCAAGTTCTGGGTTTGCTTTTCTAATTAAAACTTCAGTATTATAGTTGTACTTTTCATTAAAATGAATGGAAGAAATATAAAAAATTATTGAGCAATGGATTAGTACTCCTATAATTTTTGTTGTTATTATGATTGGTATTTATCACGTTTTGATTCTGCCTTTTCAGTATTATGATTGGTATTCATTCGGTCATTAAGATTTTGATTCTGCCTTTCAGTATTAGTAAAAGTGGGGGTCTTGCAAATTTATCTGCCACATAAACCAAATAACTAAATAAACAAAAAACACACCTAAATCAATAATACAATCACCTTACACTAATCATACATCGCGCGAAGCGCGATGCGATAGCTAATTTTATTTATAATTAAATTAATATGGTCCTGGTAATCACTGTTCATTTTTTGAAGCATGAATGCATGATGACAGCCTTACCACAAGTGACAGTCGTGCAGCTACTGCGGCAACTCTCTTAGCTTCCTTGGCTGCATTTGAGACGCCCACACAGGATCAGGATTTCAGTAGCACTTGTATTGGCCGAATTTCTTCAGACTTTTTAATTACTTCATCAATTTTTATGTGGTTTGTTTTGGAAAAATATTTTGTTGATTTATTTTCTTTTTCTGTTGAAGAGTTTGTTTTTTTCTTTTTCTTTACTAATCTCCTATGACCAAGCAATCATGTCCTCTGGTAGAGTTTGATTTTGTATGAAATCTTCCTCACAAGAGATTTGGATTGAGGAAATATCATGTGGACAAAAAAAATTAGATTTTGGGGTTCTGGTGATTGTTTAGATGGCTTGGATGAATGACTCATTTTTATTCTCAACATATACAGTGCTATTCTTTTCCCCTGAATTTTACAGCATATTGTATAATATAATATAGATACCCTTAGGAAACAACTATATATATATCCGTAACATTGTTTACGCAACGTAAAACAACTACAATCAAATTTTAAATATGGAAAAATTCAATTATACTTTAAATTTGATATATGCCCATTTCTTACACACACTAATTTCTTGTTTAATCAAAAAATAATTTTCGTATTCTTTATGGCATGTACGCGTATAATATATAAGCCATCTCTATAGACAAAATTTTCTGGCGTTGTCATTGTAAGCAGAACTAACAAAAGAGATGACATAGTGACTCTAAGTTTGATCCAGCGTCTTGATTCACAGAGGGTGCGTTTGGATAGGTGTGGGAAGAAGGGAAGAAGGGAAGAAGTAGGAAGAAGTATTAAAAAATGTGTAATTTTGTGAAGAGTTTGGATTGTTTATAATTTTTTTTCTTCTTCTTGCTTCTTTTTCTTCTTTCTTCCAACGATCCAAACGCACCCAGAGATCCTGATGTGGATTCGTACAAGTCATGCCGACTAATTTTCTAGCCGTCTGGATTCTTGTCTAAATTGTAATGGTTATCATAATTTTTGTTTCACCAAGTGCGACTCTACATATTATAATTGAATGAGTTTGTTTAACAAATGCATCAGATATTTATCTCGTTTAATTATTTCATAAATTTTTACAATAAGCAAAGTTTAAATCAGGTACCAAACATACGTTATTTCTTTCCAATTAAATATTTAATATATCTTGCCAAAAATATTTATTTTAATATATATAGTTGTTATAACAAATGGATATCACGTACAGTGGCGTTATATGCATCAATCTATCACCATACAAATGGTTAATTAGATTTCTTATGTTTTAATCAAAGTGTTACTTGAGAAACATCTTACGAACAGTTTATGACTAGCTCATTCTTCCTCCAATGCAATTGCTGTGTAAATTATTTTGCTAATATGGTAATACCTTGTAAAGTATTTCCGTTGATTGAATTGGGAATTATTTAAGACAATCAGAGTCTTAAGCAATCAAGCAATCAGAGCGCTATCGCTCTAACTTTTACCATCACCCCTGCGATTTTAATCTTCTTCCTTCCGATCCCTCTGCTCCCTCTCATTCAAATAGATCGCCTCCTCTCACGCACCTCCCCTCACGCCTCCATCTCCTTCGCGCCTCCTCTCACGCGCCTCCCTTTTCGCCTCCCTCTCCTCCGCGCCTCCCCTCACGCCTCCATCTCTTCCGGCTCAGCCTCTCCTCTGCCTCGCATCCGCCTCCGTCTCACCTCAGCCTCTCGTCTCCTCCGCCTCACCTCCACCTCCGCCTCCCCTCACTGCTCCCTCTCCTATACCGATCAGATCTGGTTGAGAAAGAAAGAAGTAGAAATAAAGAAGGATAAGAAGAGAAAAGATGTTTAGATCTAGTTCTGTTATAACTTGAGAGTAAATAAATAACTATAAGAGATGATATTAATCAGTATAAGGGAGTATCTAATATGTATAAGGAAGTAAATAATATTTATATCTGATTCTGTTGTTTTTTGCGAGTAACTAAATTACTATAAGGGAGGAAATTAATCAGCATGAGGGAGTAAATAATATATACAACAGAGTAAATAATATTCATATCTAATTTCGCTGTTGTTTGGGAGTAACTAAATAGCTATAAGGGAGTAAATAACTAGTATAAAGGGAGTATCTAATATGTATGAGGGAGTAAATAACATTCAGAACTGATTCCACTGTTGTTTGGGAGTAACTAAATAACTATAAGGGAGTAAATAAGTAGTAGTAAGGGAGTAAATAATATTCATATCTGATTCTGCTATTGTTTGGGAGTAACTAAATAGCTATAAGGGAGTAAATAACTAATATAAAAGGAGTATCTAATATGTATAAGGGAGTAAATAATATTCAGAACTGATTCTACTGTTACTTGGGAGTAACTAAAAAAATACAAGTAAATAATTAGTAATAAGAGAGTATTTAATACAAGTGAGGGAGTAAATAATATTCATTTTTTATTCTGATAACTGCAGGGCTGGGCTGGGCGACGGGAGGGCTGCGCGACGGCGACGACATGGCTGGGCAACGACGACGGCATGGCCGTGCGACGGAGAGGGGATGACTGCGCGACGGCGACGACAGGGCCGCGCGACAGAGAGGGGATGGCTGCGCGACGACGACGGCGCGTGGTGCGCGTGACAGAGGGATCATGTGAGGAGAGGAGAGGCGCGTAGGAACGGAGAGGAGGGTGAGCGGAGGGGAGGCACGTGGGAACGGAGGAGAGGTGAGCGGAGGGGAGGCGCGTGGACACGATGGGGAGGTGAGCGGATGGGAGGCGTGTAAGAACGGAGGAGAGGTGAGCCGAGGGGAGCGGAAGGGAGGTGAGCCGAGGAGAGGCGCGTGGGAACGGAGCGGCTCGAGTGGGAGAAGAAGGTGAGTCTTTCCTTTTTTGGCAGCACATCTCTTTCTATTTTTAGATATGATTGCGTGATTGTCTTAGACACTGATTGTACTTATGAGCTCCGAATTGAATTAGTATGGTATGGCCGTATGGATAGTTGATGTCAAAATAGTTGGGCTTTCACAGGTACAGGCAGGCCAGGCAGCCTGCGGGCCTAATCAGGCAAAATTAGCCGAAAATTTTTAAAATAGTATTAAATTAATATAATATATTAAAAATAATATCAATATAATAAGTTTAATATATATAGTATCACGAGATCGGAATCCTGGATTCCGAACGTTAGATCGGAATTCAGGATTCCGATCTAAGCTTTGATCGGATTCTGAGTTTCCTCTCTAAGCTTAGATCGGAATCCGAGATTCCGATGTTAGCTTTTTAATTTTTTATATATTATTTATTTATTTATTTAATTTATTAATTAGTTAAATAATTAGAAAAATAGATAATATATTGTAAAAATATTGAAAAAATATGGAAAAAATCAGGAATAATTAAATTAAATTTTATATGTAATTTAGTATTTTTTGGGGAAATTAAATTTATTTTCATTTTAATTAATTTATTTAATTAAAATATAAATTTTTATAACTTATTTAATTAAATGAATTGTACCATTTAAAAAGGATTATAAATTTTCAGAATTTGCAGGGATACAAAGGCATAATCCTTTCAGAATGTTCAAAGTTTTATTAATTCTTTCTGCATTTGCAGGGATACAAAGGCATAATTTGAACATTAAAACTTTAAACAGGCTTAACTTTTGATAGGAAGGTCCGTTTGGGGCGATCGAGGACATTCCGGAAAGCTGGCGACGAGATCTACGCATTTTACCGGGGTGAAACCTCGTAACGACCATTTTCGAGGCCAAAAAACGCTCTCTGGACCTCCAAAATCCACTTTGAAAGTTTGCAAACCTAAAAACCACTCTAAACTACTAAAAATGTTTTTAAAATCATAAATTAATCATTAAAAAGAGAAATGCAGTAAATCAAGTGAATTTAGTCTTTCTTCTCCGTCTCAGTAAAACATCAATCTCGTGTGATTCCTTTCTAACGCAATCCAGAAAGTGCTTCCTTGATCATGAGACTCGATATGATTGTTTAATATATAATATGAAAATAATATATACAAAGGACGACATCCGGGACGCATATCAAATGGTTGTTTAAATTAATTAAAAATTTATACTTAATTATTCATTTTTTAATTAAATAAATTAATTAAATTTATATTTAATTAAATAAATTAATTAAAAGGAAAATAAATTTAATTTTCCAAAAAAATACTAAATTACATATAAAATTTTTTTAATTATTCCTGATTTTTTTATATTTTTTCAATATTTTTAGAATATATTATTTATTTTTCTAATTAATTAACTAATTAATAAACTAATAAAAGGACAAAATTTTTAATTTTCCCAAAAAATACTAAATTACATATAAATTTTAGTTTAATTATTTCTGATTTTTTCCATATTTTTTCAATATTTTTACAATATATTATCTATTTTTCTAATTATTTAACTAATTAATAAATTAAATAAATAAATAAATAATATATAAAAAAAATTAAAAAGCTAAGATCGGAATCTCGAATTCCGATCTAAGCTTAGATCGGAAACTCAGAATCCGATCAAAACTTAGATCGGATTCCTGGATTCCGATCTAACGTTCGGAATCCAGGATTCCGATCTCGTGATACTATTTATATTAAACTTATTATATTGATATTATTTTTAATATATTATATTAATTTAATACTATTTTTTAAAATTTCGGCAAAATTAGGCAGGCGTGGCCGCGTGGGCCTAGAAATAAAAGCCCAAGGACGGGCAGGTGTTAATTTTAAGGCCCGTTCAGTTGGGCTCATGCAGGCAGGTTGGTTGGGCTTAGTATTTTGACAGCGGGCTAAGTGCATTGCCATCCTAAAATTCTTGTATATGACAAAGTCCAAAAATTTTATGCCTTAAAACTAACTAAAGCTTCTTATGTACCTTACAACCAGCTAGATAACTTTCAAGCTTTGGGGTATGATGTGCATGACAAGTCACATTATTTTTGCACAATCTTCGCCAACACATATATAAACTTGCAAATTAATTAAATCATGTGTAATACTTTTCAACGTGGATTGTTTTTTATACTTCTCTCCCCAAGTCCTAATAACTAAAAATACATGCATAGGGTCTCAAAAGAACACCCAGTGCTTAATTGAGATATTGGAGGAAACCGAAGAATAGGGTCTCAAAATGGAAAAAAAAGATCTATTTAGACACGCCTTTTTTGTAATATCAAATCAAATTTTATAGAAAATATCATTTATTTTTCCCAAATAAGTTTCAAAAAAGAAAAAAAACAATAAAAGATATCAAGTAGTCGAGACTGTGCAATTGAGTTTTTAGAGAAAAGAAAGCAAGAGGAAAAGAGAGAGAATCAATCAAGAAGTCGAGAAATCATTGATCTGAGCACCATACAATCAATTAAGCAAAAAGGAAGACATCTAATATATTTTTATATTCATACATATAGCCTATCCATACCATTAAAGATTAAAATATTTTGAAGTCCGGGGAATATCCAGTCATGCATCACATTTATTGATGGTTATGTTAAAATGGCGTGTGAATAAATCACCAGGTTTTGCTTTTTATCTCAATTTCTTTGCATAGTTCATAAAAAATGTTTCCTACACACACTGCCTCAATGTGTAAAAATAGGAGTCACAAGAGCTCCATTTGTAAATAATCGCTTCCTAATACATATTCCTCGGGATCGTAAATAAATTTGGGTACCATTCTTATTGCCTCTTTCATGATCTTTTCTATGGGTAGCACTACTGTGAGCGGTCCTAGATTTCAGTAGTGTATTCCAAATTTGTTGATTTGATTGGATAATTAGACTTTGCAGTTAGAATTCTTTGTCTGTCTATATCCCTTTTTAAATGTTTCATCAGTTTCTCTTGCATAACATGTGTCTGACATGGAATACACTATGTCAAAATAGGCTGTAGAGAAATCAGTGTTACCTACGCACGGGCGCACATGTAGACACCAACGTGAATCCAAGTGTTCGATACGGCAAGCCTTAAAAGCGAATCTGATCAGATTAGAGAAAGCAAGGATGTCAGATTACAGAGAATTTACTACGATTGGAAGCACATAATCTAAGCACTATACGATCAACTATGATCGGAAGAATAATCTAATCTAAGCAATATCATCTAAGCAATGGAAGGAGATAAAAAAATGTACCTGTTCTCTTATCTTCCCTTCTCTTTCGCTTCTCTTTCTCTTCTCTTATCTTCTCTTTTAGCGTCTCTGTGCGGAGGTGCCCGGAGGAGAGAACTTTTACAGGAGGAGGCCAGATATTTTGGCCTCTTTATCGGTTGCAGCCACTTCCGCTCGATTCGTCTGTCCGGTGCCGTGCCATCAGATTTGTGGTGACTGGGAGCATCCGAGCCGGTGCGCGTTGCCTTGTTTTTATTTTTTATTTTTTTTTCTCTTCTCTCTTGTCTCTCTTTTTTATCTAGGTATACATACATACACGATAATACATCCTTAGAAAACTAGATAGACGAAGGACCAAGTATATATTAATACCCATGTAATCGTAATGGGCCGACATAAATATAAATATATGGGCCATAACCAATATATGTTGGTTTTTTGGTATTTCTAAGGAATCATCTTGTTTCATTATGTATTTTTTTAAAACTTCACAAGATCTGAAAAGGATTAAACATTATTGTATACAAATTTCAAGTTATTACATACAAATGTTCAGTTTATTAAGTATTACTTTCAATTTTTTTAATAGATGCAATGGCAAGCGAAGGGGACACGAACCAGACAAAAAACACATGAAAAAATTAGAAGAGTTCATGAACCGGTCCGGTTCAAATAAAATTTTTTCCGACTCTGTCCCTGGCGCGCCTCTCTCCAAGACTGAATCACAATTCTATATAATAAAACCATTATTTGCGCATTTAACTGAACACTTTTGATTATTAAACTGAACACATATGGTTATTAAACTGAACATTTGTAACAAACACCTGCTAGTCACGCCCTCTTTTCAACGATGACGCGTGATAGTTTTTTTTAGCGATTGCCATTATCATTCCTATATTGGTATTCAGAAATGATAACTGTCATATGTAGTTTTTCCATTCCTTGTCATCGCTAAATACAAATTGAACACATAAAACAGACAAGATAAACATATAGACGGTTAAAGTGAATACTTACAAATAAATTAATAAGTATTGTCATCTCTTGTTTAGATTTTTATATGCACATTCAACTTTTTTTTTTTTGTTAATTTTGATTACTATATATATTCACATTGTATATTTTATGCGTCCACTTTCTATTTAGCGATGGAAAGGGATGACAAAACTGCAGATGACAGTAATCAATTTTGATTGGTATTAACCATCACCTAATAACGGAAATTGATTATTGTTATATGCAGTTATCTCATCGTTTGTCATTGCTTGAACAAATTAAACATGGTTGAACATATAAATGATCAAATTGAACAAATACAAACAAATAAGTTCGATAAAAATAAGTTGAAAATGCATATAAAAACCTAAATATGTGATGACAAAACTTTTTTTTTTTGTACATATTCACTTTGATCATCTAAATGTTCATCTTGTCTATTTTTTTGTGTTCACTTTGTTCAAATAATGGCAAGCGATGGTTAAATTGCATATGGCATTTATCATTTCTCCCTAATAACCATCCAAACCATTCACTAGTGCTATCTAGAAGGAGCGCTCCCTCCTTTCCCTCCCCTCCTCACACATCTTCCTTACTTCCCTTCCCTCCTTTTTCAGAGCGCCCCTTCCTTCCCCTCCTCTTTCCACCCTTCTTTCTTTTTAATAATCTTATATTTTCTGATAGTTAGAAGTATTAAGAAATTATTTAATGGGATAAGGATTCAATTTGTTATGACAAAAAGAATATTTAATATTAACAAAGTCAGCAATACTAAAGAGTATATATGTTCACTTTGTTTATCATACATGTTAACTATGTTGTCATATGTGTTCACTTTGTATGTTGAATATGATCATTTTTTTTCTTACTTATGAAATTATAAATACCTCAATTTCAAGTCTTAGGAGGACTGTAGAAATAATATTCAATCTCAGCCGTCCAATTTTATATTGCCTTTTCATCAGATCCATTGGTCTCCACTCTGGGCTTCACTTATGTTTTTATTTCATTGTCTTTGTCTCCCTTCATCTAGAGTGTTTCGAAAAGAGGAAGAGAAAAATTCTTGCTTTTTTTTTTGTCTGGCCCTTCTCTCTCAAACTCTCTACTTGATCTCTCATTCTCTTGCATTTTTGAAACCCTAGCTAAGTTTTCTTCAATTTGAGTGGTGGTTTGGATTCAGAAAGCTGATCACACTATGGTCCATGCTTGAAGGTCCTACAGCAGCTCATGGGTGCGCAAAGAAAGTTGTGTCTTGCAGAGGTCTTTTGTTCGTGTTCTTTCCTACTCTCTTCGTGCCTCCTATCCATTCAAGCTATGCTTCCAAGCTCGCGGAGTAGAATCTGCTCGACTTGGTGCCTTTTTTTATTTTGATTTCTATTCTCCTAGACTTGATGCTCGGAGACGGAAGAAGGGAGTTTTGTCTTTGGGTTTGTTGCTTTCTTTCTCCTTTAGGAGCACCTCTATCCTCTGTTTCAGGTACCTTCCTTTCATTTCGCTTTATTTGTGTGTTGGTATGAGTTCTTCTTTTTTATTTTTTAGGATTCTTATTTTCTTTTCTCCTATTTCGTTCTTGGTGGTGCCATGTTATAGCCTGAAAATGCATTCCAGGATCCATGTGCATCATTGGATGCGGGTGCATCCTGTACTTGTTGGAATTATATTCTAGAAGTCAATATTTAATGACTTAATTTATTAGTTTATATTATTGATGATATCTGATCATTTGTTCCTAGAGTTTATTACTGACAGATTATTTAGGTTGAGGATCTGAATTGTGGATCTCTATGGATCATTCATTAGAATGACAGTAATAAATCTAAATCGTCCGTAATCTTGATAATAACAAGGAACATTAATTATCATAAAAGATTAGCATGAAAGTTAAGTGATGATTAAGTTCTACAAATCGTAGGTAATGAGTTACCAATTTAATTGCATATGTGTATGTTATTAGAACATAGTATAGGACAAGACCCAATGAAACAAACATATGGATTGTGTTATGTGTCATTGTTTATTTCATATGAGTTTGATTCTAAGTTTGAGATGTTCAACTTTTTCACATGAGGATAGATTCTATAAATATGGTCTACCGCTGATTTTTGACAAAAGCTGTTATACGGACTTTATTTATGTTCTCTTGAATTGTGCGGAAAAAAGTTGTTCATCAAGAAAACCGTATGTCCCTTATTAGTATACCTAGTGAGTGATGATATCTATTTGGACCCCTTGATGGAGTTGGATTGTTTGGCCAACTTGTATAATCAACTCTAGATCAAGAGATGTATAATCTGCAAGAATGACACATTCCTATCTTAGATTATACAATTATATCATGTGACATAAGAAACAGATAAGGAAATACTTTTATTTCTTATGCATGATTGAGATATTGTAGCAATACATTATTTATATAAATTGGGAATCATAGTGTGTTGCTAGATACCGCCTATGATTATTGAAATTAAATAGCGATTTAATTCTATGGCCAACATAGCATAAATCCTCAAAGGGTCACACAAATAGGACTTTGACCATACGTGTATTATTAATTTATCCGCAGCAGTGAGTACTATGGAAATATGATGAGTTGATTAATTAATTATATATCGTTACGAACCGTTATAATTAATTAAGTCAAAGGGATCATATAGAAATAAAATAATGCATATGTTAATTTCAAAATAATTATCAATAAGTTGATAATTAATTTTATTCAACATACTTTAAATTTAATTAGTTGTATTAAATTAAAAGTATAGGCTTTTATTTAATAGTCTAATTGAGCTCAAATAGAATGTAACTTGAGAGATCTTTAAATAAGTGGTTTAATGGGTTAATTAGATATTTGATGTAGTCCATTAAAGACCTTGTAAGGGCCGGTCTTGGAGGGGTAAGAGAGTCAAAGAAAGGTTGGTGGAGAGTGGTCTATATAAGGACCACTTGGAGAAACAAATTTTAACCTTCTATCCTTGCCTTCCTTCTTCCTCCTCTAGCCGCCACCTCCTTTTTGGGCAGAATTTTGATTCTCCCTTGAAGCCCTTCCTCTCTCTTGCATTCCTATAGGTCTCATGTGTTGATAATAGCTATTCTAAAAGGTTAATTGCTTGAATTACTTGAAGAATGACAAAAGGATTAGCTATCTCCTTCCTTCTTGCTAGCACAAGAGTTAGGATATGGCCAAGCTCCTTGGTGGACTCGAAGCTGACGAGATGCAGTAAATGGTGAGCACGCCATCGACCCCAATGCCATGGTCAAGTCTCACGAATACAATTTCGCGAGAGGTACAATCCTTCTACCCTTATCTCTAGTTTGTTGTGTTGGATGACTTATGCACTAAATTCTTGTTGCTTGATGATTAATTAAGTTAATTAGTAACTAAAATTGAAAATTGAGCACTTTTTAACAGTCTTATACAACTGTTGTAGTTCAATTGAATAATTGTTGTAGTTGTATACATAATTGTTAAGGTTGTTTGGATACTTGTTAATAGGCCAAGGCCAAATAGGCTTAATAGAGAGATTATGCTTATTTCAACTTGAGAGAATGGAGAAGCCGAGTGAATGAAGTCGTTAGACAGTTACGAGGGTTATGACTTCCGTAACTAAACTTTACTTTGTTTTGCTTATTAGATGATGTAATTAGGAGATAAATGATGTCATTAGTCTAGTATTATAAAAGAAGAGGCTGAGGAGAGAGAAAATATCGTAAAATCAGATCTGAAACCCATTTTCTCATTTTTATGTCTATTTTTCTACGAATTTTTTTGTATTTTCAGAATTCAATAAAAGAGTTGATTCCTAGTGCAATTTCTTCTTAGATTCTTATCTCTACTTTAAATCTCATTCAGTTATTAGCTCAATTATATCAATTTCGTGTTTCTCTTCTCAATTTTGCATCAGTATTAGATTTGGTCTGTTTCGAGTGCGATTGCATTTCAATACAAGTGCGAGTGCATTCTCTGAATCATTGAATTTTCATTGTTAGATTCAGTTAGATCGTGACAATCTGGTCTCAGAGAGGCGATTAAAGTGGCATGTCGATTGTTCTTGATCTACAACTCGTTCAAGATCAATTGAGAAGAGTTTGACGCAAGATCAATGGCAAACAATACTAAAAATGCAAGAGGCTCAAGTCATGATGACATCGAGGAGCTGAGAGCTCAAAACAGCTAATTGCAACCTGAAATGTAAAGATCGTTCAAGAAATGAAGGATGACAGCAAGCAGCTCGAGAACAAGCTATCAGCCTTGGTAATTGAGCAGATCAAGACTCTCATCACAACCTAGAGGGAATGATGGCAAAGATAGTGAGGGATCATGTGAAGCAAGCTAATCAAGGGCTATAAGAGAAGCTGAGCAACTTAAGCATCCTTATGGAGAGGTCCTTGAGGCAGCAAACATGTAAATGCTCAAAATTTGAAATTAGAGGAACTAGTGTTCTCAGGGAGGCCTATAGTTGATGCTAGTGTTGGAATTGGTAATGGAGTTGGAGGTGATGAGAAAGGCAGTGGATTCAATTATGTTAATCCCTCAATTGATCTAGTTGAGGAGGAGTTTAGATGGGATGAAGGTTGTAGAAAAGAAGCTGAAAAGAAAAATTTCAGAAATGAAGGGAATAAAGGTCTAAATGTCCAGCTTCCTAGAATGGATTGCCCTCATTATGATAGAGGAGATCCTGAAATTTGGAGAAGGAATTATGAGTTTTACTTTGAGATATACCAAGTACTAGAGGTGTATAGGACTAGGATGTCAATTCTGAATTTTTCTGACGAAGTACATGAATGGTATAATTAAAAGTGTGACCAGTGGCCCTCATCAATTGTCTTGGGATTTGCTGGTGGATGAGGTGATAAACAGATATAAAATGAATGGTATGAAGCATATAGTGGATGAATTCAAGAGGATTCACCAAACTGGTAAGGAGAATGAGTATATCAAGAGATTTGATAAGGCTAGAGCAAGGCTAATGAACTTCAATCCTGTCTTGAATGAAGAGTTCTTCATTGCTGTTTATTAGTGGGCTGAGGGAAGTGTTGAGGTATACAGTGGAGTTGCACAATCCAAAAAGATTGTATGAAGCCTTCAACTATGCAACCAAGATGGAACTCATCAATGATAGCCAACATAGAAGGCCAAAGATGATGAACAAACCTTCTAATCCTCAAAATTATCTCTTACATAAGAAGAAACTAGCAGTTGAAGAAAAGATAATGGTGGATACAACTTATTTCCTAAACCTTGGCAAGCTAACAACAACTCCAAAGACACTACCTATGAGCAAAGGAGAGCTTGTTGAATGCACTCAAGGGCACATAAGAAGAAGATAGTGCATGAGAAATATTTCCCTGGTCATAAGTGTGGAGTGAAGCTATTGAATGCATTCAAGGGCACATAAAGAAAAAAGAGTGTAGGTAAGTATCTTATGATTATTTTCTTAGATGTCTTAAAATATTTTAGAGCAGTTAAGAACTTCAATCATCTCCTGCAAAAACACTAATTAACAACTCGCTATTGCAGATTAGGTCATACAAAATCCATTTTCTTCAACTACCAAAATAATAATAATAATAAAAATAAATACATGTCCTTCAAATATTCAATTAAAATGGTGAATAAAATAATTTCTTTTATTCGAATACAAGAACCTTTCCAGGGTTCCTCAATTGGAAAAGAATGAACGCAAAGTAGAACATATTTGTTTTCTGTTAACATTAAAGCCTTAACAGTGAGAAAAAAGATTTAGGCGGCTCAAAAGAATAATTGAATGGAACGGATAGGAGTACAAATAATTAAAGGAACAGAACGTAATGCTAAACTAAAATGATATTCTCCCGCTACAACCTACAAGTCGAACATCACAAAGCATGTGCGCAACCTCTAGGCGCAGCTGGTCGATGTGATATTTAAGATAACAACAAGTGTTGCTAATTAAATATTCAGACATAACAATTCTAGGTACACTTGGTTGTGACTATTTTGCGTTTTGCAAAACCATTGCCGACAAAATTAGCTTCATTATTTGTGCAAGTCAAACATCTGCATAGGAGACCATATATATATATATATATATATATAATGGCTAACGCGCCATCGATGGCACGTGCCATTAATTTTTTATCGACTCGTTTTTCGAAATTTAAAAGTCAAACGGTCGATCCAAACCTTTAGCGACCAAATTTTACATTTTTTCTAAATTTTTTGCTATTTATTATGATATTTTCAAATTAGAGGACCTGAAATACTCTAATCATAATGTTTTTAAAAATATCATAATAAATAGCAAAAAAATTTGAAAAAATATAAAATTTGGTCTCCAAAGATATTTCAATATGGAGAACAACTTGAACGGTTTGGATTGACCATTTAAATTTTGGATCTCGAAAAATGACTTGATGGCACGGGACCCTCCGTGCCATCGATGGCACGTTAGCCATTCTCTCTCTCTCTCTCTCTCTATATATATATATATATATATATATAGAGAGAGAGAGTTTTGCTATGGTGAGTCGCGACTCACACGAGCTTTTGGTGAGTCGTGATCCGGAGCGTTGGATTAGCTTCAAAAATCGTGCAGATTCGTACGATGGATCGGCGCTCAATCAATTAAAAGTTTTATGTTCGTCTCTTTTCCGTTCCGTTATCTTCTCTCTTCGTTCCTTCTCTCTCCCTCTCTTTTGAAAGTGAAATAGATCTGAGAGACGAGCGAAATCCTACGATGGATTGACGCTACTCCTCCGCCTCATCTACTCTCGAAGCACCTCCCCTTGCACCTCCGCCTCCTTTCGGAACCCTAGATCTGCACCTCCGCGGCTCCCCCTCATCTACTCTCACAGAACTCCGAACTGCACCTCTCCAAGCACCTCCGCCTCCTCTCGAAACCCTAAACAGGTGAGTTCTTCTTCATTTCTATTGTGTTGTAGATGATTTCGGTTTTACTTTTTTCTATTTTGGTTTCAAAAGTTCAACATTTAAGTTACTGAGATACAACTGTCTTAATTTTTTGTTCAAGTGTAGTCGTGGAGCAGTAAAGTTCACAAAATTGACAGAAATTTTGTTGAAATTATATGAGTGGAAGAAAATTTGAGGCTAGTTCAGCATCAAAACTGTCAGAAATTGTTTGTACCAAATCCTAAACTCACCAAAATTGAAGTAAAGGTCAGATGTCTCTTTAAATTTTGAAAATTTTTGTATTAAATTTGTTCTTATACGAGACTTCCTACTAATTTTTCCCCAAACCCTGGACTCACCAAAATTATAGACTTGCATGTGGTCATGTGGCACCAAATCCTGCTAATTCTTGTATTAAATTTGTTCATGTTATAAGATGTATTAATTATGACATTGACAATTTCAAATTTTGAAAAAAAAAGTATAGGCGCATCTTCAATTATAGGCACCTGACTTTCAAATGAAGATTTATTCATGTTTCATGGTTCTTTCTAATTCAATTATAGGCACCTGATATTCAAATGAAAATTATAGCTTGGTTTAAGCTGTTATACTAGAATCATATAACTTGATTTTTGCTCAAATCAGATGCACGTTCACAAAATGTTTTGCACTGGTAGGCAGGCCCCAAATTATACTAGAAGTATCTTTTATTTCTAATATTAAAATCAAAGTTATGGATGCTTCAATAAAGTTTTCACAACGACAGATTTTGAGAACGAATACACACAATCACACACTACTGTAAGTGCTCTGATTATGATGACATTAGTGCATACAATTTAGTTGCAAACACTAGTAAAGTGCTCTGACCATCCTGACCATGCACTGCTTATCATAAATGATGTTCTTAACAGACTAGAAACACCTTGAAGGTAGGTTGGGTCAGACCTAAAGTGCTCCTGTTATAGCCTTGTTTAAGCTGTAATTTCTTAATCAGCGTGGAGAGTTTTGAAACCAGCGTGGAGAGTATTGATTGATAGGCATCAACAAATCAGATGTAATGCTCAGCCCTTCTCTGAAAAAAAACAATATATATTTTTCAACCCTTCATTGTTAGCTATTGCTGATTATTTTTGCTAATGCTTGTTTAATTTTCTTATATTTGGGCAGAGAGCATTGATTGATAGGCATCAACAAACGCTGGGTCAACAATTATGTCTAAGTTTGAAAAACTCAGACTTCTATTTCATGTTAATTTCTATTTTAATTTGAGGAGCTCAGACTCTTATTTGTGTTTGTTGGAAGCTCAGACTTCTATTTCATGTTAATTTCTATATTAATTTGAGGAACACTGTTAATTTCTATGTTAAATCGTGTATGTTATTGTGAATGTACAATGGCAGTAAGCAATTCAAAGAGAATTGTATAAAGTTTCTATGTTAAATCAGTTTGTAATAAAAAGTACCTTAATTTATAAGCTTAAGCTTAATACCATGGATGTACCATGTACCATGTCAGCGTTTGTAGTAAAAAGTACCATGCCTCTTTGTCAGTTCTCGTATGTAAGCAATCATCTACTTTTTGATTTCTTGTATGCTGGCATGTGATAATTTTTCTGTACCATGTTATTTAATCTATGACACTGAATCAGTCCTGCTGAACCTTTTTCTCCAAACGTTCTTACTATCAAAATCTCAGGTTACTGGTAAAGAGAAATTATCAAAATCTCAGGTTACTGGTAAAGAACAGCTCCACTTTGGTACCTGCGTTTAGGTTATGCCATAGGTATTTGATCTTCAGCTATGAAATCAAATACTAATTTATAGCATTGTTTTATAACTTTGTTAGACAGCTTATGTACCTCCATTCAGCTTAAAAAAATGTGCACAATTTTATACACATAACCGTTGATACCAATCTCTGGTGGTAGATACTCATACAATACATAACTTCTTGACTTCTACAAGAATTAATAAATCTTAAATCATTAAATTTGAAAACAAATCGAAGAAATAACAATCAAATTGTATGCGCTGCCTCCATTATTATTAAAATAAAAAATTGAAATCATTTTTTTTCACGGCAGAAAACAAGCAAATTTTGTAATATTCGTCCATCATCACCTCACATGTGTGCATTTGTATCTCAAATCGTGGATGGCTATAAGGGATTTGAGAAAAATCAGAGCTCAAACCACAAGGATGAATAACTGCAACAAATTAAGGTTTTCTCTAATTTGAGAACAAACAAATTAAGATTTTCCCTAAGCTCAAATTGTGAACGGCTGGAACAACATGCGGAGGAGAGACAGACAGAATAGATCAAAGAATCGAAGTCAGTGAGAAGAAGAAGTTCTCGATGAGGCGCTAGGTCGCGTTGAGAATCCGATCCACTCTGCCTCCGATCCAATCTCAGAGCTTAGGGTTGAGCAGGTGCTTGTCCTTCTGGGAATCGATTTCAAGAGAGAGAGAGGAAGAAGGGAACGGAGGAAAAAAAAAAGACGGAACGGAAAATTAACTCAATCGAGCGACTCACCATCTTAGCCATCTGCACGATTTTTAAAACATATCGGATGGTCTGGATTGCGACTCACCAGAGGGTCCGTGAGTCGCGACTCACCATAGCAAAACTCTATATATATATATATATATATATATATATAGAATGGCTAACGCGCCATCGATGGCACGGAGGGTCCCGTGCCATCAAGTCATTTTTCGAGATTCAAAATTCAAATAGTCAATCCAAACCGTTCAAGTTGTTCTCCATATTGAAATATCTTTGGAGACCAAATTTTATATTTTTTCGAATTTTTTTTGCTATTTATTATGATATTTTTAAAAACATTATGATTAGAGTATTTCAGGCCCTCCAATTTTAAAATATCATAATAAATAGCAAAAAAATTCGAAAAAATATAAAATTTGGTCTCCAAAGGTATTTGAATATTTTGATCTGTTGGACGGTTTGGATCGACCGTTTGACTTTTGAATTTCAAAAAACGAGTCGATAGAAAATTGATGGCACGTGCCATCGATGGCGCTTTAGCCATTCTCTCTCTCTCTCTCTATATATATATAGAGTTTTGCTATGGTGAGTTGCAACTCACCAAAGCATCCGTGAGTCGCGCTCAAAATTTTGAAGTTTAGTTCGAAATGACCGATCCAAACCGTCCAATACGATCTTCCTATTGAAATCTCCATGCAAACCAAATTTTATATTTTATTGAATTTTTTAAGTATTTATTTCGGATTTTTAAAAACTGCTATTTTTGAACAATTCAGAACTAATTAGATTAATGATTTTCTAAAATCTGAAATAAATACTTAAAAATTTCAAAAAAAATATAAAATTTGGTCTGCATGGAGATTTCAATAGGGAGATCGTATTAGACGGTTTGGATCGGTCATTTTGAAATAAAGTTTGGAATTTTGAACGCGACACGGACGCTTTGGTGAGTTGCAACTCACCATAGCAAAACTCTATATATATATATGCTATGGTGCATCACGATGTATTGAGGCTTTTGTACATTGCGATCATTATCCGTCAACCGTTTTATAAATTGACAAATCTAATTAAACTAATCCAATATACATATTGAAATCTCATTACAAACCAAATTTTATATTTTTCAAAATTTTTTTACTATTTTTTTCAAATTTTCTAAAACTTTCCTTTTTTGGAAACCAATTAATAATAAAAAAATTCTAAAAATGGCACGTTTTTAAAAAATCGAAAAAATAGTAAAAAAATTCTAAAAAAATATAAAATTTGGTTTGTATTGAGATTTCAATATATAGATTTGTTTAGTTAGATTTTCAATTTGTAAAACTATCGACAAATATGGTCGCGATGTACAAAAACTTTAATACATCGCGATGCACTATAGCATTTCTCTCTCTCTCTCTCTCTCTCTCTCTGTCTCTCTCTCTTTCTATATATATATAGAGTTTTGCTACGGTGAGTTGCAACTCACCAAAGCGTCCATGAGTCGCGCTCAAAATTCCGAAATTTAGTTCAAAATGACTGATCGAAACCGTCTAATATGATCTCCCTATTGAAATCTCCATGCATACCAAATTTTATATTTTTTTTGAAATTTTTAAGTATCTATTTCAGATTTTAAAAAATTGCTGTTTTTGAACGGTTCAGAACTAATTAGATTAATGATTTTCTAAAATTTCAAAAAAATACTTAAAAATTTCGAAAAAATATAAAATTTGGTCTGCATGGAGATTTCAATAAGGAGATCGTATTGGATGATTTGAATGGGTCATTTTGAACTGAATTTTAGAATTTTGAGCACGACTCATGGACGCTTTGGTGAGTTGCAACTCACTATAGAAAAACTCTCTCTCTCTCTCTCTCTCTCTCTCTCTATATATATATATATATATATATATATATATATATATATATAATTTTGCTATGGTGAGTCGCGACTCATCAAGGGTTTGTGAGTCCCGCACTCCCGCTCGAAACTCCTAGATATGATTCAAAATGACCGATTCAAACCGTCTAATACGATTTCCCTATTAAAATCTCCATGGAGACCAAATTTTATATTTTTTTCGGAATTTTTAAGTATTTTTTGAAATTTTAGAAAATCATTAATCTAATTAGTTCTGAACCGTTCAAAACAACAGTTTTTTAAAAAAAAATACTTAAAAATAAAAAAATATATATAAAATTTGGTCTTCATGGATATTTCAATTGGGAGATCATATTTTATGGTTTGGATCGGTCATTTTGAATCAGATCTAGGAGTTTTTTAATGCGACTCACCATAACAAAACACGTTATCTCTGTGTAAACTAAATTTTACATTTTTTTTCAAATTTTTAAGTATTTTTCGCTAATCTAATTAGTTTTGAACCGTTCAAAAACTGTTATTTTTAAAAATCCGAAAAAAATACTTAAAAATTCTGAAAAAATATAAAAATTGGTCTGCAAGAAAATTTCAATAGTGAGATCATATTGAACGGTTTGGATCGATCATTTTGAACCAGATTAATGAGTTTTAATCGCATCTCATAGAAGATTTTTTTGTGATGCATCTCACCATAGCTAAACTCTATATATATAGAGGTAAATTATACACGGCAATATTTCAAAAGAAATATCGCAAAATCTTTTGTTTTATTCACACAACAATCTTTCATGCGGTAGTTGTATAATAAGAAAATATTTTTAATAAGTATATAAAGAGTTAATCATGTGCTAATCAGGGTTGGTGACAAGCTACCACCACAATAATTAATGCTCATCAAACGCTAACATCTGTTATGTTATAACTTTCAGTATAGCCTGTATTTATCAAAATATAGAGTATACTTTCTTCATAAAATGAGAAGAATTAAAAATTTTAAAAATGAGAAATTTCATATGTAATGTAACCTCCAGGAGCGAAGGAGTGTCGCATAATTTATAACATAAAACAGAGCACGGTGGATAAGCGGCCCCAATTTGCACAATAGTCGATAAAACATCATAACTTAATTGGTCTCAATTTGCACAAGAAATGTTGTTTTTTTTTTTTTAAGAAACATTGACAGAGGCGTCAAAGAAGAAACAAAAGTAAAGCTTAAAAGAAAAAAAAGAAACAGAAAACAAAATTTGCGCCAATATTAGCAGTACGTAAGGTAAAGTTTCGCTTCATGGAGGATCCAACGGCACACCAATTCTATGTTTCTGCTGCAACCTCTGAAGATCATGTTTTTCCCTTCCATCCAGGCGGCCCAAAAGAAGGTCGTGAGAGGAGCTAAGAATGAAAAACATGAAGAAAAATATATAAAAACGACATCTTACTGCCAACATAAAAAATAAAGATGAAATTTAGAAAAATTATAAGACGTATACATATAATAATCTGAATCAAGATTCAAGAGTCACTGAATTTGTGCATACCTTATATGTATCTAAAAATAAAATTAGTATCTTTTGATAAAGGATCAATGTACAGTCTATGGAATGTTGCTTTGCGTTTGGATAGGTGTGGGAAGAAGGGAAGAAGAGAAGAAGTGGGAAGAAGTATTGGGAAGTGTGTAACTTTGTGAAGAATTTGAATTGTTTATAATTTTTTTTCTTCTTCTTCCTTCTTCTTCTTCTTTCTTCCAACGATCCAAACGCACCCAGATTATCTACAAATAATAAGAGTTACTTCGGACAGCTGTAGTGCCTGCTTATAATTGCAGAGCCAAGAAAATTTTATAACAGAGTTCCATATATTTATAATAATAATACTATAAAACAAATTAATAAATTCACACAATATATAGTTTTATGGAAAATTTTGTTGTGGACTTACTTTTTTCTACGTAACTTAAATCATGATCGTTGATTTGAAGTTATGAATTGAGATAAATGGTCAAGATTCAAGCTCTCTTAAAAAATTATGTACACAATGGAATAATCAATTACTTTGATAATTAAATTTAGTACAAATTTGATGTCTGAAAACCACAATTTATTTTAACATACATAATTAGCAATAAAGTAAAACTCAACTCCATAAATGTCTGACGGAAACCAAAAAAAAAAAAAAAGAAATTCCCGACAAAGTCCGGCTGATATTTTAATTTATTTAGGTATAGAAATCTTTTGAACAATCAATAATAAAATGCAATATGAAGATCATCACCATGCATTCCTTCTTTGCTGTTCTCCGGCCGCTTCACTATAGCTTTAATTTTATTTAAAATTAAATTAATATGGTCCCGTAATAACTGTTCCTTTCTTGAAGCATGATGACAGTCTTACCACAAGTGACAGCCGTGCGCCCGTGCTGCATTTGAGACGCCCACACAGGATCAGGATTTCAGTACTTGTATTGGCTGAATGTCTTCAGACTTGTTAATTACTTCATCAAATTTTTTTTTTTTGGATAGGGGTGTACGTAGATATATAAACAGTGTTTTTTAAAAAAAAACACGACGTATCTGAACACGGCACGACATAGTAAGGTGGTACGATATGGTAAGACACAGACACGACACGGTACAAAAACTTAAGCGTGTCATGTCTTTAGACGTGTTTTGTCAAAATTTGATGATACAAATACAACATGACACGACACGCGAAATATCGAGACACGGCACAACATGATTAATTAGAGATACACAATATGTTTATAATTAGGATCAAAGATGGTAAAGTTTATGAAATAACAAGAAAAAATCTTATATTGTCTCATTTTTAAGGATAATTTCATAATTTGAATGTTCAATTTATCCGTAAACATAAGTATGTAACTATTTTTTTTTTTGAAATTTAAACATGTTCAGAAACGACACGACACGACACGAGAAAACGATGCATGGTGTGTCCTTAGGCATGTCATGTCCATCTCTTAGAATTTAGACACTGCACGGTATGAGACGTGAAATATTTAGATATGACAAGCACGTCACGATAAATGATCCAGACACGACACGTATTTAGAACACTATATATATATGGATGATGTGCGGCCCATGACAGGGATTAAAATATTATGTTGATTTATTTTGTTTTTCTGTGGAAGAGTTTTTTTCTTTTTCTTTTAATCATGTCATTATAAGAAAATTCAGCTCTTAATATGGCATTAAATAACAGGATTTGCACCAAGAAATGGTAGATTGGGTGGCAACAGTGTTAAATAAAAGTAGATATTAATTGATTCACCTTAAGAATGACGCACCCCTTTCATGGAAAACCCATTTCGCGACTTCAGTCACAAATTGTCCGTTGCCAGGTTTGTCATAACTACAGCCATTTTATTACTTTCAGATACAAATTGTAGGATACTTAGTTTTATCAGACTAGTTAGACAGCCAAGTAACATGTATTAAGATAATTAAGAAAATGCAATATGATTACATTGTCTTGCTTCCAGCCTTCTAGACGCGCGCTTGATCTCAAAAATCTGTAGGATGGGAAAGCAAGCACAGCAGAGTTTCATCATTAGAAAAGTAAAAAATGAAGTGTGAACATTAATATGAAAAATGAAAACAAGACGTAATCAATATCCAAAATATAGATTATAGCACACCTATTACTGAACAATTCTACTGATCCAGATATATATTAACAAACGTGCATTGGAATCAACCGCTAATAACAAAATTCTGGATCGATTTTGACAAAGAAAATTAAACGAGATCAAGTCCGGGTCAGATTAAAACTGAAGTAAGCAGAGCAGCAACTTACGAGAAAGAGAAAGGGATAGAGGCGGGGAGCTGAAATAGATGGAATGGGAGCGCAGAGCCAGATGGAGGTTGATCAATGGGAAGAGGAGAAGGAGAAATGGTCATTGTCTCGGCATTGACGCAGCTTTATAGGGTTTTGGGCTTTGGAATTTGGATCTCGACCTCGACTTCCACGATCTTAGTGACTGCATGCTGAGAAGCCTGAGGAGTTTCATTGTCTGAAATTTGACAAATGACAAGTTTATTTAAAAAAGCAATGTAGCTTAGTTGCTCACGCACGCACTCCCGCCTATCCCTGTAAATGTAATACAGGCTCTCTACATTCACTCGATGGAGTTCGAATCTTGGTCCGAGCAATAAACATTATTATTATTATTATTTTTCGTTTGCAGATTGCAGTTGATTGCATACTAGTATACTACATTACAAATTCCTCACCAGTCCCTAGCAAAACTTGGGTTACAATGGGCCGAATTGGAAAGTCCAGCTACTTTAATTTCTGAGTAATTAACTAACTAAATAATTCAGTACAGAGCTGACAACCGTTATCGACAAAAAAATATCCGCGTCATCCAACCCTTCCCTCCACTCTATCTTTCGCTTTTTTCTGCGTATCTGGGTGAGGTGCCCTCTCCCTCCCTCACGCGCCTTCCATCCCTCACGTGCCTTTCCTCCCTCGTGCTCCTTTCTCCCTAACGCGCATTCCTTCCTCGCCAGCACTCTCCCTTCCGTCCATCCCTCCTCCCTGGCTATCTATTTTTCCTTCCTCTCCCTCACACTTTATCCTGCCTTCTTAAACTGAACAGATATAACAACTAACTGAACGTAAATAGCAAATAAACTAAACATTATGTAACAAACAATGTGGACTCATAAAAAAAATAAAAGTGAGCAAATAAACTGAACAAAAATGCCAAATAAATTGAACAACTATAATGAGGCAATTTTAAGCAAACGCCATAGAACATAGGGGGTTGTTTGGATGTTGTAGAAATTTGGAAAATTTGTAATTCCTAGACATAAATTTATTGGGAAGTGTGTAACTTTGTGAAGAGTTTGGATTGTTTATAATAAATTTGACATATAAAATATCCAGAATTTGCAATCGCCACATCCAAACGGCCCCTAGGATACTAAATTTGGCAGTTTCAGACTAGCATGAGGCTCTATTTCTCCAAATAACAAGTTACATTCGCTGCCTCCACGATTGTTGAGAAAAAAAGTTTGGAAAGAGTGGCAATGTATGTATTGGGAAGAATCATTTAGGAGGGGAGAAATGAGTCAACTTTTCTCTTGAGACGTGAAGCAAATGCCTTCAAAAACAATTATTGGGTGAAAGCTTGTTGCGAAGTTTAATTAACCCTTCTAAAGCTTTGTTAAGTATTTAATGCACGGCTGATTAGAGGTTGCAACCAGTTGATGGACAGGCATATATGTGTTTTCTTTTACTAATTTCAAGGGAATTATACTTTCAATAAATTCAACTGAATCAAAAAGCATGCATAGACAATGCTTCTTCGGTTTTTCGCTTTGCAAGGAGCATGTCTAAATTGTGTAGGAAGATGATCTAGGGACTGTCATTATCAAGATTTAAGAGATGTTCTAACTCAGAATTTTGAAGGTCCGCAATTTTCATCTTGTATAATCTTTCCCATGCATCTAATTCAGATGCCACAGGATAGGTCTTTTGAATCACAGTTACAATAAGAGAGTTATATATAGACTCTTTTGAACTATATCAACCTTAAGAGAAACAATAACAATACAATTGAATTTAGTAAACAACTCAGTGAAAGAGATCATATAGAAGTGGTTTGTCATTATTTGATCAACTCAGTCATTCTTCACATGATACAAGGCACTAGTTAAGGCCATAATAAAAATAATTTTTATGCTACCAGACATTTTTATGACAATATGCAACTAGTGTAAGAGGCAACAAAAGTTTCACAAGTTATCAGAAATTACTTGTTTCGACATTAGCAAAACTAAACTAGTTGCATCAATTTCATAACCACTTTCTCCATCAAGAAGACATTTCTTCCCTGTGCGAAGGGAAAAGCTCCACATCATAGCCTTTGAGTGGGACACCGTTTAGGTCCAATGAGCGGTACGGCACCGGACAGGCCAGTCATTCGGAAGTGGTTGCACCCGATGACAAGAGCCCAAAGCATCCCGCCTCTTATAAAAACTCTCCCTTTCGAGCACCTCCGCACATAGACACAAGAGAAAAGAAGAGAAGAGAAGAGAATAGAGCAGGTACATTCCTTTGATCTGTGCGAAAAACATATACATTCTGATCCGATGATCCATTCTAATCTGATCTTGTGTGCTTTTTTGTTTTAGTTGTTGTAGTTGATCGTTTGATCGTAGTGACGTAGATGATTTCTAATCAAAGTTATTTTTTTATTTTTTGTTCACTGTTGAGGTTTAAAATCTGTTTCTGAGTCAGATAAAAAGAGAAAGTGTCACGATACTAGACATGATTTGAGTGTAAATAAATTTGGATAGAATAGGGATACTATTAAGGTAAAATTAGAAAAAAGGAAGAGTAAAGGGAATGAGATAAAATAGAAATTTTCATTAATTAGTTTCTTGACAATCTATTTCAAGAGCAATCTTCTATTTATAGCTAAGCATTCTAATGAGATCCTGATCTAAACCATTGGTTATCAACCCATGGACACTCTAATTCTACTATCTGATTGGTTCTCAGCCTTAACCTCAATTTAAGTGTAACAGCTATTTTCTTCTGTTTCAACCTATATTGAATTGCTACTAATTGTGCTTTTGATATTGTAATATTTCAACCTGATATATTTCTAATCTAAATATATAAGAACCATTAAATAACATAGAGCCCCTCTTCTAAGTTGCTTAGTAACGTTTGAATAGATAGAAATGTATGGAGATGATTAATATGATAGATATATTAATTAGAACAGAGAGGCATTAACTTATGACAAGGGTATGTGATTATCAAGTAAAATCCTCAGTGAATTACTATCTTCTTTCCATTTATCTTCTCTTTTAAAAAAGAAAGAAAAAGCAAAATCTAATTTCATTTGGATTCCTATATATATATTGTTACTACATTTGATATAATCATTTTATTAGTACGTGTGGTATTTGTGCTGGTGTCTTTGCTTGATTTTATACCAAAGGGATCACTATTTCCTTTCATCGATTATGTCTACCTCTAGTTACTTGAATAATACATTCAAACATTGAAGCATCTCATGACAATAAAAAAATAAATATAAAAATGAAACAAATGGATGAGAAATTAATTGCATGAAATTTAATAAATTATCATATCCTTCAATCGTAGTGCTTAGATGCTTTTTTTTTCTTTATCTTTGTTTTGATAGATGCTTTTTTGTTCTTTTTATCTTATTTATCAATCAGATGTTTGTGTTGTTTGCTTGTTTCATTATAGCTGATCTAATTGTAACAAAAACAATACAATTGTTATAACGAGCATTTTGAAACATTCATTAATTACGTCTAATTTTATTTTTTAATTGTGATAAACATAATTTCATACTTTTTTTCCAAAACTTATCGGGAATAAGGTTTGATATTTTGCAAAGAATTGGTAATGCTGCCAAAAAAAAAAAGCATACCTAAATATATATTTTTATTCGAGACCATAGGCTTTGTTTTTCTCCAATATGTCAATAAATTAACCACAAAGTGTTCTTTCGAAGTTTTCAGCAAAGTATAATACTAATCAATGTATTATTTGTTATTGGGGTTTGGGGCAGAAAATATCAAACTAATAACATTGAAATGTCTCGCAGATGATTTAATTAAATTGCTAGTTTGTAGAAGTATTGGCAAAGAATGAACATAAATAATGAGTGAGCTCTCTTGGAACTTGTACGCCGAAAGCTAAGGTATCGAAGCTTTAGTCATAGATTTTATTTTTTTTTGGACTCTGCACTCATACAAAATGTATTGGAGGATAAAAATAATGAGCTGGGTCATAAATTGTTCGTGAAAGGAAGATGTGTTTTTCAATGTGTTGTAGCACATTGATTAAGATATCAGAAATAAAATATAGTTTAAACAATCGTAAAATGATCGATTGATGCATATAATTCCACCGTGATATCCATTTGTTGTAGCAACTATATTAAATATATATTTAATAGGCTAGAATAACGTTTTATATATATCAGAATTAAAACTTTTGCTTGTAAAAAAATTATAAAAAATTAAACACGAAAATTAAAGATATGATGCATTTGTTGAAACAAAAACTAGCTAATTCAAAACTAATATATAATTGCGTTTGGTGAAACAAAATTATACAAGCCATCTGAAATTAATTATGGCTTCACCGAATACAAGAATCGATCTGACTTGGAAATTAGTCAAAAAAAATGTTAATATTGACTTAATTCTGTCCCACTAATGTGCCTTTCTCAACACGTCTTTGGGTGTCACATTTATTGTTCCGCTATTTCCAATATATGTGGTCATCTATGTAGAGAACACAATGTGAGTGTCCACTGTGGGTGTGTTTGGATGCAACGGAATAAGCCGGGAATAGAGAATAGGAATAAGGAATTTCGGTTTAGTGCTTATCCTTATTCCTTATTCTTATACCATGATTTTGTTAGTATAGGAATAAGGGCCCTTATTTCTTATTTTTATATTGTTTGGGTTGCACAAAAATAAGAATAAGCACGCAAATCGAAATTCTTTATTCCTATTCTCTATTCCCGGCCCATCCAAACACACCCTATATGAATTTAAATTTTCCTAAATTAATATTGTCTGCATCATGCATTTGGGCCAGAGGATCTCTGGCAGTACACGATATGGGCGATCTTCGTGCGTGGAGATTCCCTTTTTCATTTTCTTACATAGTGACTGTAAGGTTTTTTTTTTTTTTTGATATCAAACCCGAAGGCACATCTGATTAAAAAGCCAAAGAATTACAAGACTCAAAAGTCAAAATTGGAAATGTAAAACCCACGTGATCAAATCTATTCTGCCTTGCATACTTAGCTAACCAATCTACCAGCACGAATCAGCTAAAATCTGGATTAGTTTTAAAAAGATACATTACATTAAGCAAATCATGAAAATCTGTTACACCATGAATTTTAACTATTCTGAATTTGTAGTGAAATTCTGATGTTGCATGATTGAAATTCTAATTTGAGTGATTTGATTTAATGAAATTAACATTCTTGTGCTCACTGTTGTTATTAGAATTAGAAAAAAAAAATTATAATCTTTCTTGTTTTGTCCGCTGTAGAAAGAAAAAGGGGAAAAGTTCATTTTATGTCATTTATTGGATACTCTTAGTTCATGGTTATTTCCACTTGTGACATGTGGGGCTCACTTGGGAAGACAAGTATGTAGTCTTAATGAGTTATCAGTGCACCATGTCTTGTTGGAGTTGGAAATAAAATAATAAAGAAAAATCAGAATTTCATCTTCTGGATGGTTCTCTCCTCATTTCATTTCCGTTCACACCTCAACTCCATGGGTTCTACCCTTTCTCTTTCTGTACGGCACCAAAACCTTCTCATAAAAATTCTATCAAAAACCAAAGAAAATCTGAATTCAATTTAGGAGCAAGTTTCTCAAGTGGGTCAAGTGGCTAAATCGAAATTTGTTGAGGGTTGGATTTAATTTTCTTCTCACCTTTGATTTGCTAAAGAAATTTGAAGTAAGCTCCCTAATTCTATCTTAAATGAATTATCTCAGTTGCATCTTCATAGTTGAAATTAGTTTTTTCACGAAATTCTTGAAACTAGCTCTAAATCGAAATTAGGGTTTCATAAAGCTTTGCAAAATACATTTAAGTTTGGTTTCTCTTTTTGCAAACTGAATTGTTTTTCTTGAATTTCTTTTAATATGGCTGAGATATCAATAATTGTAATCCTAAGTGCTCTCCGCCATCTCCTCTCTACAATAAGTTTAAGAGCAATACCATACAATCTAAGACGAAATAGACGAAATAAACGATGACAAAACAGCTACGTGTCACTAATCATTCCGTTTTGAGACGAAACAGTATTTCTATTTGCGTTATCCGTTCCATTCTTTAAACGAAATCAAAATCCTTGACTGTTACCGTTTCATTTCAGACGAAACGAAATGAAATAACGGTCGAAACGGCTACCGTTTCAGCCCAAGGGCAAGGGCAGACATGTGTTAATTTTAAGGCCCGTTCAATTGGGCTCCAGCATGCAGGTTCTAACTTTGTAAACGACGGGCTAGGCTTGGGCTTAGTATTTTGACAGCGGGCTAGGCTCATTGCCATCCTTACTTGTACGACAAAAGTCCGAAAATTCTATGACTTAAAAACTAATTAAAGCTTCGTATGTACCTTTATACCTATCGATTTTCGTGCCGTTTCGAACATTTTTGTTCTGTTCCGTCCCGTTCAAACAGAACGTTAAACAAAACAGAAAATCATTTTCGTTTCTGAAAATGGAACTGAAATTTATAAATATTGTTACTGAAACGGAACACGAAAATAGATTGAAATCAATGGAAAATGAAGAACGAAATGTTAACGGAACAGAAAACTGTTTCGTTTGATGAAACGAAACATTAAATGTAAGAAATTTATATTTTATTGTCTGGAAAGGAACAGAAACATAAATAGTTGTTTCCGCTTCCGTCAAAAATATTTGACAGGTCTGTGTACCTTACAACCAGCTAGATAGCTTTCAAGCTTTGGGGTATAATTTGCATGACAACTCACGTTAGTTTTGCACAATCTTCACCAACACATATACAAACTTGCAAATTAATTAAATCATGTGTAAAATTTTTCAACGTCCTTAGATTTTTATACTTCCCACCCAAGTCCTAAATAACTAATAATTCATGCATAGGGTCTCAAAAGAACACCCGGTGCTTAATTAATTGAGATGTTGGAGGAAACCGAAGCGTATGGCCTCAAAATGAGAAAAAATAAAATCTATTTAGGCACGTTTTTTTGTAATATTAAACCAAACTTTTTAGAAAATATCATTCATTATTCCCAAATAAGTTAAAAAAAAGTAAAAAAAACAATAAAAGATATCAATTAAACAATCTCTTGTTACTAAGCACATAATCCACAAGTAAAGAGATAAACTAAACACCATTTCTATTTGCGAAAAACCACACACAGATCACTTCCATCCCGTTACCACTCTCCATCAAACAACCATTGCAATCTTCTAACACCGCCAAAAGATTGGCCGCTATTTTGTTCAAGTCAAACCATGCGAGGAGTGAGAGTATAGGAGGGCCCTAGCGCAAACCCATCGCTTTGTTTACACATCTATTTTGAAGATGCAAGGGCTTCCCTCCTCCATGAAAAAATAGCGATGTCATTTACTTCTGACTTTTACTTGACCAAGAATAGCATGCAATTGGGGCCAAATGGAGTTGCTTTCGTGCAATTCAACACTCATGATGAGTGTGAGGCATCATTGGATCTAAATGGTGTCACACTCAAAGGCTATGCTGTGGAGCTTTCCCATAGAGAAGGAAGAAATGAATTCTTGATGGAGAGAGCGGTTATGGGATAAACACCTTTGGTGGTTATTGAAAATAGAAATTGATATGCCTCTTATGCAACTAGCTAGTTTAGTTTTGCTAATCTCTAAACCAAGTAATTTATGTTAACTTGTGAAATTTCTGTTGCTTATTGTCATAAAAATGCCCGGTAGCATAAAAATGATTTTTATTATGACATTAACTAGTGCCTTGTATCATGACAAACTACTTCTTTGTGATCTTTTCACTGAGTTGCTTGCTGAATTGAATTGTATTGTTATTGTTTCCCTTAAGGTTGATATATAGTTCAAAAGAGCATGTGTAACTCTCTAATTGTAACTGTGATTCAAAAGATCTATCCCGTGGCATCGCTGGTGAATCAGATGTATGGGAAAAATTATACAAGAAAATTGCAGACCTTCAAAATTCTGAGCTAGAATATCTCTTAAATCTTGATAGTGACAGTCCTTAGGTCGTCAGTTGTTTAGATTAAGTTGTATTTTATGTTTTTTTATTTATTTTTCTTTTTTCTTTCGTTTTTTTTCCTTGTTTTACTTCTTCACAAAGTAGCCACTACCCAGTTTATCCAAAAAAAAAAAAAAAAGATAGTCCTTAGGTCCTCTTGCAGAGCGAAAAACTGAAGAAGCATTTTATATGCATGCTTTTTTCAGTTGAAATCATTAAAAGCAATTCCCTTGAAATTAGTAAAAGAAAACACATGCCAATCAACTGTTTGCAACTTCCAATCAGCCGTGCATTAAATACTCAGAGCTTAAGAAAGCTTTAGAAAGGTTAATTAAACTTGGCAGAGAAGCTTTAACAATTTAACCAAAGAATTGTTTTTGAAGTTATTTACTTCACGTCTCGAGAGAAAAGTTGACTCATTTCTCCTTCCTTAATGATTCTTCCCAATACATACATATATTTAAGCCTGTCAAACATGGTGTTCACGTGGTGAAAAGGCTGTTTCATTAACCGTGCCACTAACTTTCGACGTTCCGTCAATCGTTTCATTTAACAATTCGTTAAATGATATGTACAAAATATGCGATTTCAGTAAACAATATGTGCTATTTCGTTCCACCTTCCACTTCGTTTGTCGTTCTGTTATCGAAATGCAACATTTCTCTCTGCCACTAACTGTTTCGTTACCGTTTCACATCACGACAAAACGACATATAGCTGCCGTTGACAGGCCGGCTACATATATTGCCACTCTTTCCAAACTTTAATTTTTCTCAACAATCGTGGAGGCAGCGAATGTAACTTGTACTTCGCAGAAATAGAGCCTCAGACAAGTCTGAAACTGTCAAATTTAGTATCCTATGTTTAAATTATGGTATTTGCTTAAAACAAGAGCACATTGAACTTAATTTATAAGAAAGAATATCAATCAATTGCGGTTTCTATCAGACCCAATTTAACTAAAAACAACATAATCTTCGCTAATCACTCTGAATATTCTTGTAAACTGTCCATCTAATAATCTCTGAATGGGAAAAATCATGTGAACGTAAAAGTTACCTTTGCAAGAGGTCACATAGGATAAATCTTTCTAGAATATTATCTAATGTAATGCAGTATGTATCAATTCTATCTTATTTGTCCCTACAATTATCAAAAACAAGTAAAAAATTGGACAATTTAATGCGACAAAAGAGCAACTCAGTCCAGAAAAAGCGAGAAAAAAATGACTTACCCTGATTAACTGACCACGTTTAGCTCAAGCATTTCCAACTTTGGTAGGCAATTCAAGAAATCTATGAGATCACTTTCAAAAGGTTTCAATTCTTTGGTCAAGAAACGAAGATCTGCTCTGAAAATTGATGGTGCTCTCAAGAAAAATTCTTGACCGCACAGCAATTAAAGTGCAATTGCTTCAGCTTTAATGCATCAATTATTATATTAAATCTGTGTATATCTATGTGCAAGTTGAGATTTTCTAACAAGGACAAGATGCAATCAATTTAGTCAAATCACGCTCACTAATGTCAAGTTGCTCTAAGCTAATTAAGTGACTTGAGAAGTTTGAACTCTTCAAATGCGCGAGGCAGTTTGAGAATGAAATTTGAAAGCACCACTTCCTTCAAAGTTCAAACACTGCAAATTCCGAAAAATTGGCAGAACCTCCAACATGTGATTATAGCAAATTTCGGAGGTGATTTGAATTTCTTCAATTTCTTTCCTCAACAGAACTCTAGTCCACTTCTTAACAGCCCTACTGCTTATATATTTTCAAATCTGCAATGACAAACTTGCGGATCAAACCATTGTGGAGTAACAAAAACTTGTCAACAAATTTTACCATATATCTTCCTGGTATATATCTCAACATGATGTTTAAATTGCCATATCTCAGGGGTGGAAATGGAATGCTCATCATACACAAGTTCTGGAATTGAAGATCAAGCGACTCTCCAGTTTTTAGACAGACAACACGTCCTCACTGCCTCTTTCACCGGCAATCTTACCAATAATATGTTCTCTTTGAGTTCTCTTACACAAGTTCTGGTCAACGCCTGGCATGTTCCTCCTCTCATAATTCATCGCTGCCAAGTGCCAACAGAAAGATTTCTTATTGGGCTCACACCAATGATTTTCTGTCATGTGAGTAAAGGAAAAAGTAAAACCTCCAGTTAGTAAGTATTGATTGAAGTAACAAATTTATTAGAATATAATCATTTTCTTTATTAATAACTTGTACTTTTACCTTAATAATACTTCAACTTTTTTATTTAAAAAGCGTAAATATATTTATTTTTATTTCTTGAGCTGATCAGAATCACCAACAATAGGTAAAACAATATATGATTAAATATATTGTTGCTCCTTCATGGATTATATTAAATATATTGATTCTTTGCCTGGTGCTTCTCAAACAGGAATAGGTACCAATACCAGCCTAAATGACCTATTGGATAATCTTAAAAAGGAAAACAAATGCTAAAACAACTCTTTTCTCTCTTCAATTGCTTGTTGCATGCTAGACATCATTATGTTTCATTTTACATTATATATAATAAATTAAATTAAGTTATGATAAATACCCTCGACACAGCAGTATGTCAACTTGCCTTGATAAATTTTTTCACCAAATTTAGCTATAATGTACATACGACACACTACCAGAACCTTCGACTTAGCTCTTTGCTTATTTATTATTTTTTTTTATCAAAGTGCAAAATAAAGTTTAGTAACATTTTAATTTTCTGGATAATTGCACAGAAAGGTTTATGTAGAGAATGAAAGGTTTATGTAAGCTAGACAGTACAAGAGGGCTTTGATAATGCTGTAATGGTTATATTATATAGCCATAAATAAAGTTTGTTGAAATTGGTTCATGTTATATCCCACAGATAATAATTGTCACGTCCCGACATTTAATTAATATAACAAAGTTCAACCAGATCGGATTAATCCACAGAACAAATAATATGTTTTACGGAGATAATCGGGTCCAGACAGTCAATCAGTCAGTCTCACAGTGGTCCCTCCCCGATGCCAGGAGGATCAGGACCGGCCCCTCCCCGAACTCAGGAGGATCATGGCTCAAAATTCAGATTCAATTCCATATCCAATTCCAAACCCGATAACCCGTAAAATATACCAATCACAATTCAAATAAACATATTCGATCAAAATCAAACGATAAATCAAATCATTCAATCAAAACAAAATTAAATATAGAGAAGTCCGGTTACCTGATATGATGGTCCAAAAATCAACAAACATATCAAATCGACTATCTCGACTGCGACGTAGACTCTAATCCAATCAGCCGAACTAATCAAATTATAATCAAATTCATTTGGTAAACTCAATTTCTCTTCAATCCTCTGAATTGATCAATAAATTTGGTTGAAAGAATTTTGGTTTCGGCAAAGAAAAGGAACCAGGACAACAAATGAATAAAATGGTTAATTAATAGAAAATATATCGGATCAGATGAAAAGATCAATATAAAGAAAGAGGCGTATACGTGGGTGAAAGAAGAGAGTTGCATGTGACACATGTCAACAAACTATTTAGCATAAATTTGCATTGCTTTACCAATCGGTTAACAGGTAAAAAATCCAATTAGCAAGCGGTCAACTCAAGGTCAAAGTTTTGACTGGTCAAAGGTTTGGGTCAACTTTGGTCAAATATGGTAAAAAAAATCAAATTCTTGGTCAACAAAAGTCAAACTGTTCAAATTCGATTAAAGACAGTCAAATGTCGGTGGGGTGTTACAATAACCTCATGTAGATATTATGCCGCTCTAAACTTTCTTGAAATTGGTTCACGGTATATCCCACAGATAAAAAAACTTAAATAAAAAAATAAAAGAAAATTACCAATAAGACCAGGACGTGTGCAGTTGACAAGTTACATTACTACTCAATTTTGACATACAGCTTAGTCTTAAGTTCGTCAAAATTTAAGTATAAATTACCAATTATAAATTATTAGGACTTGTGCATTTGAAAATCGGAAAAACGAGATAAAAGAGAGTACCTTCACTATTAATAGGGTCGGAACTAAGATCAACCCAAATACTTAGCATACTCCAATTTTTTAAAAATATCCTTACAAATTTTAAAATTCTACAGTAGTTCTTCTAAAATCTGAAAAAATTCTTAATTAGCACATCCTAAAAATAAAAAAAATCCATACTATAATTTTTCGCCCCTCCTATTTGAGAATCCTAGTTCCGCCCCTCTAAAGCAAATAAAACCAAAGGTAAAGGAAGAGCAGCGATTGGTGATTTTTAGCGCGAGAAAGGAGGAAAGGGATGAAGGGAATTGGAGTAGTACGAGGCACATGTCAGCTTGCCGACGGTATACCGTTTACCGGTTTTTCTGGACATTCCGTTTGACTAACATTAGAAATAACTATTTCGTTCCCAGAAACAAAACGATAAACGGAATGAGAGGACATACTGTTGCCGAAACGAAATGGCCTATTTTGCTTCCGTTTCGACAAAAAGTGTAGTTTTAGTGTAAAAATACGTTGTTCCGTTCTGTCTAAACGGAACGAATAACGGAATGAATGATATTTTATTTTTTGAAATGGAACGGAAAACAAAATGGAATGGTGTGGAACAGAACGGTAAATGAACTGGCCTGGGACGTTAATCCGGCCAGGAACAGCTAGCTATAATTAGCTAGGTCAGGGATCTTAGGCGCAAGTAGTTTAGATAAGGCCTAATCTTCTAGACTTCTATACCCTTATAATAAAGTATAAACTTTTTGAAATTCGATGTAGGAACCAAATGTTATGTTCTGGGATGTTCAAAACAAGCAGAAAAGGAAAAATAGATAACAAAGCTGTCAAATATAGCAATTCTCCGAGTATAAATTGAGATTTCTATCTAAATTCTCAAACCTCATTTATACGCCAAAAAAGGCTGACAATTTTTGTAAGAGGTTTAACCGTATCAATTTGTTAATACAATGTCTTTTCTTGCCTTCTTGGTATTTTACAGATCCCACAAAAATCACAATAGAAACAAAAAGTTGCAAATTTATCAGGAAACAATATTAATATTATTGAATATATATGTATAATTCAGAATAAGATATTTTAAATTTATAAAATTAAAAAACTTAAATATGGACAAATTAATATTGCACAATGCTTTCTAATATAGTAGGAGATCTTTTATGATTTAGAAAGAAAAGAATTAGTATATTTTGACATTAAATGGCCGATACAAATATCGTTTACTACAAATCCGCTCTAAGACCGCTCAAGTTCAAGCCAAATATTTGATTGCTTCTCTCAGAGGTAAGGATACGTCTGTATTTTAATTTGTTTATTATTTCATTTAATTTTTCTAATATAATATAATTTATAATTATAACATAATATAATGTAAATTGAAACTTCATGATGTCTGAATGCCCTTTTAGTCATTTTTTATTTTTAAATTCATCAATTTCCTACCCAGATTTTAGAATTTAATCATCTTTCATGTCTTTTTTATTTGATCCTACTCAAACACAACAAAATCATCTACGGTATTTCTATATCAAAGACAGCGAAATACCAAACCTGCCCGTCATAGCTTCAGGTATAATAATTTTGTTTCAAGCATCAATTACTTTATGCCTAATATTTATTTAGCTTTAATTTATAATTAAAAGATACAATGCACTTCTTAACTTTGTGTCTTCAAAACTTATGTAATATTATAGAATTGTATTGTTTTAATTTTTTTAGTTAATTTGATGCTTTCAAACTTTTATGTTATAGCTTCCTTGCGCAATTAAATTTTTCCTCATTTTTTTTCTTATTTTTAAAGACATTAAAAGTGTTTTTCGTAAAAATCTGAGTTTCCGATCCGAGTCACCCGAGTTTTTTTCCGAGGCATCTGATTCGACTCACTACTAGAATGCGACTTATCTGCAACATGAATCAGCGTCCCTATTCCGACACGAAAAGTCCTTTACGTCCACTTAGCGACGCTACCTAAGGGACCCTGATAATCTAGCCCCTAATACTAAATATTTGGGTCGGGCGGTCGCAAATTAATTTACTACGTCCTTAATTTTGGGTCGGTACAACGACGCAAGCATCCTCGTTCGATGGCTGATTCGGTGGTTAATTGCGTCGCTACTTAGAGTTTACCTTGTCGTTACACGGATGCCTTCACTCAGCGACCCAGATAATATATTGTCAGAGTTTAGTGGGTCTCACATTTGATTACAGTCGGTATGGTGACGTTGTTAATTACCGACCCTGATAATATACTCGGGACCCACCGTCAGAATTTAGTGGGGACCATAGTATATTCTTGTTTTTGTGCGTTGCTATTAATTTGAATCCAGGGCGTCGTTATTCCGACGCAATTGTTAATATCCATATCAATTTCATTTATATAGCCATTCAATTCTTCCCGTACCAATTAGGTACCACCACTATTTAACCCATATTATTTTAATCCATCACAGATATTTGCAATTCACAAGCATACATATATTCATATTGTATCAAAAAAAGATCATAATCGAGCACAAAATCTAACTGAATTCATAAATTTCATTTCATTAAAAAGAAAATCAACATCCAATACATTAATTAAAAATAAACAACTAACAAATATTTTGATACAAATCAGAGTTTTATACATAAGAGCATGACAATCTAACTATGTTGTGATGAAGTGTTTCTACCTTAAATTCTGAAAATTATTCGTATACTCATGATCAACTTGCTCGTGCAGTAAAGCCGTGAATCCTCCAAGAGAAGCTTGCTCGTGCAAAGTGCTTGTAGATGCTGCAACGCGCCCTATTGAACTGTTGCTGCCGACATATAGTGATGCAAAACTTCTATGTTGCTGAAATATTGATCAAAACATGAAACGAAGCAAGTCCATCAATAAAGTTAAACAAAACTATAAAAAAATTGACCAAACTAGATGGTCGGTGGACACAAGGTTCTGACTAGGTGTTGTTGTGTACTCTTAGAGATCCATATCTCAGTGACACAAGAGAGTAGAAAATTTAACTAAACCTTTTGAATTATGCAGGTGGATTTACACATCAGTTTGGTCTGTTATGCCATCAGCCATTAGCCTAACAAAGTGAAAGATTCATGCCCTTCCAATTAAATGCAAGTCACAGAAAAAAGACAATAAAAGAAAATATATGTCACAGGTCAGAATCGAAGGGTCAACTTTCATTAAAGACCCAGTTGAGATCTAACAATTCTTCCCATCTTAACTGTAAGTGCCATAGCAATGCCAAAGGTTCTATTACTATTAATTGATTGGTCCCTACTCCCTTGTCCAAAAAAATATATATCTCTGATCTGGACCTCGTTCTACTTTAATAAAAGATGCCTAAATAATTAAGGTACATCAAAAATAAAAAACCACTATCATATTTATTCTTTTCTTGAAAGGTCGGGACAGATGAGGAAGCACTCAGAACTCAAAAAGCAAAAAGAGAAAAAGGACATGAAAACAAACTGAAATTGAGGCCGACCAGCATCTATAGGGGAAAAGAAATAGCGTACCAACAAAATTTAGGAAGGTATAATAAATATACCACATTCAAATATAATGAAAATGGCTAAATGCATAGTCAAGAATGCATACTTAATTTTTAGGTTCTAATCAAAATTATAATAGAAGCATTGAGTTAGTTCCCAATTTTTAATTATTATTTCTGTTATTTTTACCACCTAGTAAACTTATAGAACCAAATTACTAAACTGTAATAACACAGTCAATCCAATTATCCAACAAAAGATAAAGATCAACTACATATACACACTCCTATAATATACTTAAGTAACAGTTACACTTGATGAAACATAATTAGTTCTGCATTTCCTACATCTGACATAATTGGAGAAAAGTGTAAAAACTACAAAAAGGGTTAGCAAAAGAACATACCTCGCCAAGATTGCCGTTGATGAAAATATTACTATAGTTCAGATCCCTGTGAATCACACATGGATCATGTGTATGCAAATAATCCAGCCCCAACAGAACCTGGCGGGCCCACTTCTTCAGCGCCTTGAGAGAGACTTGCTTGTGCTTCTGCCTGTACCCCCTCAGATCACCCGAGTTGCAAATTTCTGTGATAATAAAGTTGAGGGTCCTGTGATCAGGATCGACCCACTGCTTGTGCAGAGAGATTATATGCGGGTGATCGAGTGATTTGAGTAGGCATACTTCACCGAACAGTCGGTTCAACATTACTGGCTCATCCATAAAGCCTCTCAGTTGAACCTTACAGAGTTTGAGAAAATGATAATGAAAAGTTGAGCCAGTTGCTGTATTGAAAAAAGACCCTCAAAGTTCTATATTTCCCACATCCACCATTGCTTATGTACAAGCTTGGTACAACAAAGTTACGGTCGAATTTTACAAATAACACCATGCATGTGTTCTTAACAACAATAGAGTTTTTGGTTGAGGTGCGGTAAAAACTAATGTTTTGATTAAACTGTTAATAGTTTTCCTTGTAAGCAAACTATGTAAAGATCTAAAAGGCGAATCAATCTGTTGCAGCCAGATTGCTCATCCTCTTATTCAAATTAACCAATTGCACAATTTTATAAGAGCTAAAAATAATTAAAATAGGTAATCAGAAATTAAAAGGTTTAAAATTGAAAGTATATACCTGATTCCAAGCAACCTCAATCCCTTGCTCTTGATCAAACGCCTTGTACACCTTCACGGCACCAACAGCTAAAACTTCCTTGTACCGGCCATACAGACCAGTAGGGTCCACTTCCACAAAGATTTCTCGGTCGACTTTTTCAGCTGTCTCTGACACTTCAATCAACATTTTTTAACTCTGAAAATTTCTACTGTTTGTCTAAGAGAAAGCTGTAAAACTGTTGGTACCACTTCCACAAAAATTTCTACTGTTGGTACCTCTGTTGCGTAAAGACAACATCAAGTTAAAGAGTAATCCATTTAATTTAACAAATTTGTATTTCAATCATGTCAATATTAAATACAAATCCGAGGACAAAAGAATGACCTACAGTTACATAATCGTTCTAAATACTAGCATTTATAAAAAAGGCTCAAATTATAAAAGGTGGAGGATCAATTATCTGAGAGAGCTCGTCAGACCTTCCATCGGTACAAAGGTTAAATCGAAGGTGAGACGGGGAGCAGCATCGTCGTCGTCGGAAGTGTCGAAGGACTTGTGAGGCGAAGCGAGCCGTCGGAGGTCAGACAGGGAGCAGCATCTTCATCGGAAGTGTCGAAGGAGGTGAGATGCGACACCTTCTAGAGACGAACCCTCCGCCACCGTCCAGTTCGTTGCGCAACTCCAACAGCTCGTTGATCCTTCTCCTTCGATCTCCATCTCTCTCGCTTTCTCTCAATTCCTCTAGATTTTGTTTAGTTTTGTTTCTCGCATTCTCCTCCCATCTATTGAGGTGAGATGCGACAAGAAGTGAAATAGAAAGAAGGGTTCCTCTGGCGGCGATAACTATTGATAACTTAAGAGACAAATGAAAGCCCTAATTCTATGAAGTATAAAAACTAGAATTCTATTTAATTGCAATTGACATGTGACACTTGTATTCTGTAATTTTACACGTTTACAATCATAGAAAACAGACGTCTAGAATATTTGGGGAAAAATTGTTAGAGCCTACAACAATTTCTATAATTATTAATTGATTCATAATTTTCAAATACGATTAATTAATTATTAATTTAATACGTTGATATGCAAAATCTAAGTTTAGTTGACATTTCATATTGACAAAAAAATTAAGTCTAACAGTATATAGATTTATCATTATATTCAAATACAACACTAATGAATATTTTCACACAGATTAAATGTTGGCATAGAATTATTAAGAAATATAAATGATTAAATCTGTGCAAGTACTTTTCTATCGGAACAAAATTACCATTTCAGTTTTGAAATAAAATAAAAATTTAATAACAGAGTTTCGTATCAAACACACTCATGTTGGAGTTTCGTGTCATCTCGTGTTGGCACAAACTATTTTTTTAATTGTGTCGTGTCGTATCTTGCCATATCGTGCCGTGCTAAATGGTGAAAGGAGCAAACATGTCACGTATTTTGGAATGGCACGATTGGCACATCGTGTTGTGTTAGTCGTGTCAAATTATTTTATTATTTTTAAAGTTAAAAAATATATGAAAAAATTAAAAGTAAAGAAAAAAAATTTATTGAAACGTAATAATTAATAATTTATTTGAGAAATAAATATATCAAAAAAATGACCCGTAAAAGAAAAGGTAGGTAACATTTCTTGTATGTGATCATATTAGGACCATATTTTATTTTAGTTTTATATGTGCAAACAATGTTTTTAATTATACTAATGTTTTAATCCATATAATAAATATGTTCTTTCAAGAAACTCTTATATCAGCATTACTAAATATTTTAAGTATTTAAGTATTCAATGGTAAAACATAAAATTTATGAAAGGGTAACTGTGTCTTAAATGTCACATCCATAAATTGTACGGTAGCATTTAGCACATGGAAGAGCAAAAAGTTAGCAAAAAAAATTTTGAAACGATATTGGATGAACGTTTTTGTTTGGGAATTTTGGAAATATTCTCAAGAAAATCACTTGTTTTTTTTATGGTTTGGAATTTCTTTCCCTGATTTTAAAATTTCTGATTTATTTTAGTGGCAACAGTGGATACCATCTGTCATTGTCCCAAAGAAATTAGGTACGATATTTTTACCAAATCTTTTAGCTAGTTTGGCGGCCTTCAAATTATGGAAATGAATTTTTAGTTCCTATGGCTACGAAAATTAAATTTTGTAGCCACTGATTTGTGCGAAAATTTTGGCGGGAGAAGAAAATAAGGAGGGAAAAAAATTATAGGAAATTTATTTTGGCGCAATCTGAGATATCATGAACCATTGTGAAATGGAATTTTGATAAGGGGCTTAATGTAATCGTTCTATTAAAGTCTAGTATAAATAAATTCTATATTATTGTGTTTTTTTTACTATTTGTTCAGACTTTTATAAATAGTAATTAAAAATGTTCATAATTTTTTTAAAAATCGATGCTTTTCTAAAATCTGAAAAATAATAAAAAATATATAAATGATGCCTGGATTCACACGACACGACACGACACATTTATGGAATTAGCACGATAAGTGTGTGCCATGTCGTGACGTGCTGGAGACTTCAAAACATTGACACATTTTAGTATACGGAATTTCAATAATTTATTATATTTTTTACTTTAAAAATTATTCAAAACACTGTGTAAACCAATTTTTTTCATTTGACACGACACATTGAAAATATTAACTCGTGTCAGCACGAAATGACACGAGCTCTGACACGCGTGTGTTTGACATGACACGAAACGACACATTTGCAATAAGCATCATTTTGTAAATTTTTAATATTTCTTTTGGAATTTCTAAAATTTTACCATTATATGTAAATATGGATAAAATCAAAGTGTGTTATGTTCTAAAAAAAATTAAAAGATTTAAAAATTTTTGCATTTAACTATGAAAATACCACAAAATGAATTAAAGAATTAATTTATGAGCATTTCTTAGTTAGAATTGTATTTATAATTTATGAGCATTTATTAACAAGCAATTTTTTTATTGATTATTTTTATTTTTTCTTGCAGGAACCATATATTTTCACATTATAAATTATTCGGGACCGCCATATATGTTTTATTAATCCCTAAAGTCTAACTCATGGGATGGCCCCCCTTTGTCCAATGCATTTATTGTCATTTTTAATTATGACTTTTGTATATTTTTCAGATTAAATTATGAATTGTAAAAAAATGCTGTTCTGAAAAAATAAAAACTTTATAAATAAAATATGAAAAAGTAAAAAATTGATTTTCTTCTATGTTTCAATATGCATAAGTAATTAAATAAAATAATAACATTTAATAAATTGATTTTCTTTTTGTAAATCTTTAAATATAGCACATTTTGTATAATATTTAAATTCGTTAGTAACATATTTTGTATAATATTTAAATTCGTTAGTAACATAACTTAAAGTGGGAGGTGATTGGGTAGTGGGCTAGTGGATGGCTATTTGTTATTTTTTTTCTAATTATTTTTTACCGATAATTCGCTCCTTTAATTTGTACAGACAAAATATATACAAATTTAGGTAACTAAATTTTCGCGGAGCAATTTGGCGAAAAATTTAAGCTGGCTGATTGGGTAATGTCGTAAAAAAATGCGTCATAAGGAAATTGTATTTAATAAGGTAAAATATCGTAGCCGATATTTGCTTAAACGGAAGATTCTAAGCATCCAAATGATGTCGGTTTCAATTGAATAGTATATTAATAAATATTTTTTAACAAACTAGTCATTTGTCTCCCTAAATAATTTTATTTCCATTCAAGACAAAGAGTCATTAATCAAATCATATTTAAACGATCAATAATCGGGTACATATGTGATAAAATAAATATTTACATCCTTTGTTTAATTGTTTACATCCTTGAATTGTTATTTTAATAAGTAGCATGGATAAAAACAATGTCAAATCATCTTTTAATAATATATACAAGGTAACATTTTGGCGAGTATTTTGGCGCCATGGATAAATTTTTTTCGTACATATAATTTGGCACATATCTACAGCAATGCATTTATTAGTATCATATTTCATATTTACAAATAGATTTCAATGTATTATTCTACTTCATATGTTAAAATATTAAAATTATTAATTAATAATACTGAAACTTACTTGTAAAAATAATTCTTTTATAGAAAGAAAATAAATTGTTCAGTTCAATTAAAAATTGTTTAATGAGTATTGTCAAACATATTTGACTCTAATATTATTTTAAATGACTTTTATTTGCCCAGACTACTAAAAATTACCTTTATATATTTTATGACAATAATTTTGTATTTATGATGCTTCTTGGCTGTAATTATATTTATATGTCATGTGCAAATAATTCGGTTACAATTATATTAGATTTTGTGAAATGTTTTTATGGAATTCATGCATACAGTAGAGGGGACGGGTGGTGGGAGATCAAATAGGAGATTAGTTTGCTTATTTCTTTCTTTAACTATCTCTTAAATAGATTTCTTTTCATTAATTTTTTTTAAAGAACCTGCTCATGGAGTCATGGGCCATTACTTTTCATTAAATGGTGCGGACAAAAACATGGTTACTAATTTTGGAGGGAGAAACTGGCGCCATTAGAAATAATTTTTTTGAAATGTTCGGCGCCAATTTGTTTGGGAAAAAGATTGAAGATCGATAGCCATTCATGACCATGATCCAACGCTCCATGAACCGCCTATTCATGACCATGATCCATGATCCTTTAACGCTTGAAAATAACCACTCAGAAAATGCCACCTGTCAACGTCAGAGAAGGAAACATTGGGTTTTTAGTTTCGGTTTAGGTCTTTGGACCGTGGCCCATTGGGCCTACATTAAAAAAAAAGAGAAGGAAACACATTTAATAAGGGAATTATGTCCAATAAATGTATATTTGCACTATTCTAAGCATCAAAAAAACAAAAGAATCTGAATATCAAAACTTCAATAGAGTTAGTATAGTAAATACTTTTGTAAGTAAAATATTGCATTACAGGAAAGATGAAAGCAGAAGGATCCACTTATTTTGATTATAAATTTTCATAAGTCATAATAATTATTTATGCGTCCAAACTAATACGCGTCGGCCCACTGACGCCTTCTAAAAGTCCTCTGCCTGCTTTTTCTTTTTTGCGTCCCTACTTAATTTAGGGACCCTAATACGTTAGTGCTCCGACGCAAAAAAACGAAATTCTGGTAGTGACTCCTATGACCTATGGTCAGAGTCCGAGTCAGATTCCGAGTTTCAGAACCATGATTACAATCAAATATTGCAACCTTTTGAGCAAAGAGTTCTAGCAAGTGCTACCATTAGTTCAATGACCTGTGTTTGTGAATCTGATCAGCTCAAGTAAAAGAAAATGATATTTAGGCTTTATTAAATAGAAAAGTCGAAATATATTAATAAGTATTATATATTAATAGGCAACAAAGAATTATATTAATTGTAGTAAAGTTGTTGCCTCAAACTGTACTTATCAACTATAGAGGTTTTGCTTGATTCTTCATTTCTACTTTTCTACCACAGAAACTCGTTGGTGTCAGCCAAACAACACAAATTTTCGTTGACTGCTATGAATTGTGAGAGTAGAAGCATGCCAGGGGTTGATAGAATTAGTGACCTTCCAAGAGAACTCAAAGAGAACATACTGGTGAGATTGCCAGCAAAAGAGGCAGTGAGGACATGCTCACATGCTGCCTGTCTAGCAACTGGAGGTTTGCTTGGTCTTCAATTCCAGAACTTGTGTATAATAAGCATTCCATTTCCACTCCTAAAAGACTGAGATATAAGAATCGTGCCGAAGTAACCATGAAGATGGTAAAATTTGTTGACAAGTTTTTGTCCTTGCACGATGGTTCAATCAGCAAGTTTGTCAATGCAGATGTCATCGAACGTAACAATAAGGCTCTCAATAGGTGGATGAGAGTTCTGTCGAGAAAAGGAATTGAAAAAATCAAAATCCCAGCTGAGGAATTGTATGGACGTAAAAAGTGGAAGGTTCCGCCAGTCTTCTGGAACTTGAAGTGTTTGAAGGAAGTAGTGCTTGAACATTGCGTTATCAAATTGCCTCAAGCATTTGAGGGCATCAAACTTCTCAAGTCACTTAGCCTAAAGCAGCTTGATATTAGTGACAATGATTTGACTAATTTGATTGCATCTTGTCCCCTGTTGGAAAATCTCGTTTTGAGCATAGCTAGGAGTGGAAAATATAATAATTGATGCATTAAAGCTGAAGCACTTGCGCTTCTCTTGCTATTATTTCAAGCATGTTAACTTGAGAGCACCATCAGCTGTCAAAGCGGTTCTTTATCTCTCAACTGATTTGTTGAGTCCTTGTGGAAGTAATCTCACTGATTTGTTGAATTGTCTACCAAAATTGGAAATTCTTGAGCTACGCAGTCCGTCAATATTGAGGGTAATTCATCTTCTTTATCAGTTTCGCATGACTGATTGCTTTTGTCATATTAAATTTTCCAAATTCTGACTGGTCTACAATTCAATTTGTTCATCTGAAGTTAGATAAAGGCCCTTATTCTATTGATTAGTAATTCAATTTCTTATCATGAATTGAATCATCAATGAGAAGGAAGCTGCGAAGGTTGTCAGCCATAACCAATCAATAATTGTAAATTTGCAATAAATAGTTAAATACAATTAAGAATTTAGCTAATTTGTGTTCTAATTCCTTCTATTGACTAGTACTTGTCATATGGATGTGATCTGGAGCTTTCTATAAAATTTGACCACCTGAAGAACTTATACATACATATGAATTTTGGTTGCCAAAGAGAGGCTGCTGTTGTTTGTCAGTTATTTCGCCGTGCTCCGAATCTTGAAGAACTTAGTGTTGTATGCCCATACACTTTTTCCAGTATCTGAAATTCTGACGCTTATTTACTTTTTTTTCCTGTAAATTTATTCTTTCATTATGCTTAATTCCATTGATTTTTGCAGAGTACGCTACCTAAATCCTATGACATTGGTAATAATCTGGAGAAGTGGGACCAATCTATTGTTTTCGAGCATCTGAAGTTTGTCAAGATAAGGGGATTATTCAAGAGTTATGAATCCGCTCTCTTATTTTTTGCATTCTTACTAGCAAGTACCCCAGTTCTAGAATCATTCCGTTTCTATTTGGAAGTTGAAAACCCTGAATTTCTCCAAAAACTGGTGCAACTGAAAAGAGCATCTAAGAAAAGAGCAACTGTGACACCCTACCGATATTACCACTGTTGACCAATTTTGACCGAAGTTTGACCAGATTTTTACTCGTTGACTTGCTTTGCCCACGTCTTGACCGAAGTGAAAGAAATAAAATAAAGTATAGCACTTCTCTATCTATATCCTTTTATATGTACCACCTTTGACTATCTGTTGACCGAAATGGGAAAAATGTAAAAACACCATCTGTCCTTGCACCTCCACGTGTCTAGCTCCCATATGAAATGATTATATTAAAACCCACCTTCATCACCGAGTACCTCAGTTGGTTATGTTTCTACATACTTGCAAAATACAAATTTCTTCTTTAGTATTCTCCTCTGATAGATTCTTAATGGCCGAAACTAAATCATGCCAAGATCAAATAATTGATTTGAAAACCGATACACAGTTTGATATGTTCAATCGTTTGGAATTCAAGTACTACGTCGCGGTCGAATTGTATAGTTGTTCATATCTGTTCGTGATTATGGATTGCTTAATCAGGTAATCGGACTTCTCTACATTTAATTTCGTATTGATTGATTGATTTGATTTATCGTTTGATTTTGATTGAAAATGTTTATTGAATTGTGATTGGTATATTTTACATGATATCGGAGTTTGGAATTGGATATGCAATTGAATCTGAATTTTGAGCCCTGATCCTCCTGAGTTCGGGAAGGGGCCGGTCCTGATCCTCCTGAGTTCGGGGAGGGACCACACTGTGACTGACTGACTGACTGGCTAAACCCGATTATCTCCGTAAAATATATTATTTGTTATGTGGATTAATCCGATCTGGTTGAGCTTTGTGATAATAATTAAATGTATAACCGGTTACTGAGGTTTGTACCTGACTCTGTTTTGTTTTTTTGTTGCGACGTAGGTTGACAGGCCGTCGGATGGATGCAGAAGATACCGTTTCGGCTCGCGTCCCGCGACCCTTCGGTGCGGGACGTGACAAACACTGTATTTGGTTTTCGGAAAAAGGATGAAAAGGAAGAAAAATATAAAAAAGAAAGGAATGGAAAATGGATGGAAAGGAAAGTTATTTACATCAGTTTATTTAGATAATTATTGGAAGGAAAGGAAAATAATTACTCTCTTTTTATTTCTCCTGTTTGGATGAACAAATTAAAAGGAGGTAAAAACATGACTAATTAACTTCAAAAGACAATTATGACCCTAGAATTAGTGGCTCGTAAAAACAATTATTATTAGGCGATAGAAAAAACAATACAAAAAATTGTGTGCTATACTCATAAGCCTATAAGTAACTTAATTAAGTAATCATCAGCCTAATAGAAAAAACAATACAAAAAAATTTTATTTGGTGCTAAAAGCAACTAAAGCATATTCATGTATTATACTGACCAACAAACACCACGCAGTATGCACAGATTAGCCCATCCACCACAGAGTAATTTCAGGTCAATTTTTAAAATAACAATACAAAGAGTGGGGTTACAATGGCATGCTAGATAGCAAAGTTCAACGTTGAATGTTATTAGCTATCTAGTAAATTCGTATTAAATCTCTGGTTTGCCTTTGACAAGTACCCAAAGGAAAAATACCTGTACCAATCTCAAAGCAGTATCACACAACATGAGGTTGTAAAAATCAAAGATAAAGCATAAATTTAAACATCTAACTAGCAAAAAAGAAGTAATAGAAAAGAATATTGTACCAAATCAAACTGCAATAATTCTTATGCTCAAAATTTATGTTTCAACTATTGAATCTTATTGCTATCTAAAAACCATCATACCACAAGCATACTGGTACTAAAAAGCTTTGCAAACAAGCCTATTAAATTATAACTTAGCCTCGCATCAAACTTTATATTATTAGCCTATCAAACTTTATATTATTACAAATTATAACTTAGCCTATTAAATTATAAATAACAAAAACTAATATCATTTGACATGCCTCGCATCCATCCCTTGTCTTGCCAGCGACTTTGGAACCTAACAATCAATGCACAGATAGTAAATTAGTATTCACTGATTGGTTATTCAAACTAGTACCAGTATGAGAGAGATGATGTAACACGACTAGTTCTTTTACCAGTATGAGAGAATTTTAGCACAGTTACAGTGACGAAATCTCTCATACTGGTAAAAGAAGTAGTTGACTTGTACATTAATACATACATACAACCTTTCTTTTCTATACTTATATCCTATTTTATAATACGTACGACATTCAATGCCTTTAATATAATGACATGCATCAAGCATCAACAATCGTGTTTTTTACATAAGTTAATTTTGTGATTTCTAAATATTCGCATTTTTTTTCACTTTAATTATTAGCTGCCACTGCCAGCATTTGTGTTGGAGAACGAAAAGGCCAATTATTAATAAGAGAAATAATAAAATAAAAAGAGCTCAGTAAGAAACTAATTGGAGAAACTAAACATGTGGTTATTAGGGAGCGTCATGTTTTATGCCTGAGCACTGTAGTCTCCAGTTGAGCGAGCCACTTTCACTTTTACATGTGGTTCCGGTGTACAATTAATACCCTGCCCGGCTGCCCCTGCACGGACACAAACTTCCATCTCTCCAGGTCACGATGGTGGAGTATGAGGAAGGAGACGGAGAGGAGACGGCTTCCATCTCTTACAGTATTTCATTGTTCTACATGTTTGGTTTCTCTGTTTTAAGTTTTAACAGTATTTGCTTCTTCTCTGTTACAACAGTATTTCATTGTTCTACATCTTTGCTTTCTCTGTTTTAACAGTTTTTAGTAGTTGCATCTTCTGTTCTAACATGTTTAATATTTCTCATATTTCGCATCTTCTTGTTGGAAACACCAAAATTAACTTTGACAAGTATCTTTGTCCATAACAGGTCTCATGATATCCAGGTTTTCGGCCTGGTATATGATGGATGTGGTACCAAATTTCTGTGCACCATTGGTGCACTTTCTGATGTGGAAACACTGAATATAGACTCACAGTTTTGTGAGGTAAGAGTTATTTTAATGCAAGTTAAAACAACTGAATTAAGCATTAATTGGTCAACTAATGACAACTCAATCAATCTTAACCCCCATTTTGCTAAGTTCCTTTTGCCTTGCTTAATTTTTTTAAACAATATTTTGTTAAGGGCTGTACAATTATAATTTAATTCACCATGCATAAAATGACTGATCTTGTGTCTTGTAATAGAGTAATGAATTCAAATTTGGCACTTGTTTCAGTATTTGGCCACACGGCCTATACGGCTATACCAGAGAAGCTTCGTAACATTCCTCCATTTGAAAAGGAAGGTGGTTGATACTACTATTTGCATTTTTCAAAGCGCCCCTAACCTGAAAACACAATGTTTAACGGTACCAAGAAAAAATATCTTGGAGGAAAAAATGATTAAAGCTCGTAATAATTGACAAAACGATCCAAACCAAATAAGATGTCCAATGACAAGACCACAAGTTTCGATGTCACTGCCATCTTCCAACAGATTCTCCAGGACCAGAACGAGATCATACATCGTCTAACTCTGTTTGAAGATCGTTTGCTCTCCTTAGAGAAATTTCTTAAAACATATGAGAACCATCGTCCACAATCTCATGTCACCGTTGATTTGGTTACTCCAACTCCAAATATGCATGTTTCCACTGTTGATTTGGTTACTCCAACTCAACAAATGCACGTTTTCACCGTTGGTCTCTCAAACCCTCTTCAAACTGATGTCGAGTTACACAAGCATTTTGACCTGCAACATGCTATGAGCTTAACTCGTGCTTTGGAGCCTTGCTACCGCATTGTTAGAAATTGCCCAATTTTAATTTTGTGACTAATTACTATTAATTAATCCAATTAAAACACAAGCAACACGAGATCTAGTACTTTAAGCAATAGACACAAAGAGAAAGAGGAGAAATCGATACCTCCCGCGAAATCGTATTCGCGGGGCTCGACCAAGGCATGGGAATCGATGGCGTGCCTTCTCCACCGTCTCCACCACGTCTCGTAACCGCCCTCGAGTCCACCAAGGAGGATTAATCATGTTCTACAAGGTACGTGCTAGCGTACCCAAAGAACAAGCCTAATCCCTATGGTTTTCTCTCTTGCATCAATCAACAACCTTGATTTAGTGGAGAGAAAATAGCTCAACACATGAGCAAAAGAGAGAAGGAGAGGGTGAAAAGTGACGGCCTCATGGGAGGAAATGAGAGGAGAGAGAAAGCTAGGTGGAGGCTCTCATAAGTGGTCCTTATATAGAGCACAAAACCTAATTGACCTCTTGCATAATTACAACTATGCCATCCCACCTACCACCATAATGGGCAGCCACGAAATGGGCCTTTATGGGCCATTTAACCCCTTCATTTGGACCATTAATTCATATAATTAAGGTCCCTCAACTTTGCTCTTTAATTGGGCTATATATTTGCTATTTAAATAACGGCCCAATTCATCAATATAACCATTTATATTAATAAGTGTTGAACTAAATTAATTATTAACTCATTAATAATTGTTCTAGGATTAGTTAATGCATTAATTTATTTCTATATGATCCATTGACTTAATTAATTATAACGGTTCGCAACGGTATATAATTAATTAATCAATCTTATCATATTTCCACAAAACTTACTGCTGTGGCAAAATAAATAATGCACTGTGTGATTAATGTCCTATTTGTGTGACCCTTTGAGGATTTATGCTATGTTGGCCATGGAATTAAATCGTTATTTAATTCCAATAATCATAAGTGGTATCTAGCAACACGTTATGATTCCCAATTCGCATAAATAGTGTACTGCTACAATATTTCAATCCTGCATAAGAGAATAAATATGTTTCTCTATTTTGATTCTTATGTCTCACGATATCATCGTATAATCCAAGATAGGAATGTGTCATTCTTGCAGATTATATGTTTCTTGATCTAGAGTTGATCGCTTAGTTGCGCGCATACGATCCAACTCCATCAAGGGGCCCAAACAGATATCGTCACTCACTAAGTGAATTAATGAGGGACATACGGTTTTCTTGATGATTAGCTTTTCCCCGCACAATTCAAGAGAACGTAAATCAAGTCCGTATAGCAGCCCTTAACGGGAATCAGCGGTAGACGAGATTTATAGAACCTAAACTCATGTGGAAAAGATAATCATCTCAAACTTAGAACCAAAATCATAACGAAATAAACAATGACACATAACACAATCCATATGTTTATTTCATTGGGTCAAGTCCTGTACAATGTTCCATAACATATACATATGCAATTAAGTTGGTAACTCATTACCTATGATTTGTAGAACTTAATCATCACTTAACTTGCATACTAATCTTATATGATAATTAATGTTCCTTGTTAATTATCAAGATTATGGACCGTTTAGATTTATTATTGTCATTCTAAAGAATGATCCACAGAGATCTACAATTCAGATCCTCAACCTGAATGATCTGTCAATAATAAACCTAGGAACAGATGATAAAATATCATCCAAAACATAAACTAAAATTTAAGTCATTAAATTATTGACTTCTAGGACATAACTCCAACAATCTCTCACTTGGCCTAGAGTCAATCAGTAGTGACTTCTAGCCAACGAAGAATTGAGAACGATGTCATATATCTACATATATACATGTCTCGGACCTAAAATAAATAATACGCTTAAAGCTAGTTACTCATACGTCCACCACGTATGGATGCATAAGTGCATCTCGTATACTGCTCAAGGTAGAGGTCTAGTCAGAGTGTTCACTGTGTTCGCGAACTTGTCCAATTTTATTTGACCCTATATATATATATATATACTACTACTATATATATGTTCTTGATCATCATCATATGATATCAAGTGATATCGTTATAGATCATATTTGAATCTCCAATGTAATATTGGATTCTTTAGGAGTAAGTAATGGTTCGAGATGCATAGAACCATAATAACTCGACTAAGAACTCGATCCGAAATAAATTTCTTTTATTGCTTCACAAGTTGCTATGTATTTTACTTTGGTGACGGAAAAGGTTGTAATATTTCATTTAGAACACTTTCTAAACTTACAACACCACCTTTTAAGCAAAATATGTAGCTCAATCGTGATTACATCAATCCTTTGAAAAACTTTTATCAGTGTAACAACTTACACGAGATTTCTTTCATCTTAAGAGATGAAACATTATATCACTCTTTCTCATAAGATACTCGAGGATATCCTTGATTATCGTCCAAATGTGTCTCTCTTATATCCATTTGACAACTGTTTGTCATATCATTTGGATATTACACATTGGGGCATATGCATAAATATGGCATACAAAATGAAACTCACAATGAAAGAATGCTTGAACTACTTCATGCACTTTCTCGAATTGAGTTGTAATAAACCGAGTTAAACACTCAAGTCATGCCATGTGACGTACAGTTAGACATCCTTTCTTGGAGTGTAACTTTCGTGTTTCTAGAACACTTCGTCAATATATGCATATTTGCTCAAACCTAACATCCATCATAATCTATATTCATAGATTTGTTTCCTAGGATAAGGTGATTTCGCCCAAGTTCTCATTTGAGAAAGCATTCTCCAAAGAGATCTTGACAATGTTCATTTTTCTTAATGTTATTCCCAATTAATGAATTGTTATCTTGAACAATACAAATAATACAATTATGCTCCCACTGAATATCTTGTATATACAAGATACTTTTGACGAAGTTCAACTCCTTGACTTCATTGTCAAAACTTTTATTCCAATCTCCACAATACTTGCTTTAATCCATTAATGGATCCTTGAAGCATGCGTATGTTTTTAGCAATACATAAACCTCGATTTGTGTCAAATGCACAACATCTTCCTTCATTCATACGAAGAAGGCGGTTTTATGTGTTTTTCCATATATCGACATATATGAAATACAACTATTGCTAGAATGATCTTTATTGACTTATACATAGCCACAAGCAAGAAGTTGTGCTTTGTACGTAGTCAACTAGCCATCGACTTAGACATAGCTACAAGCGAGAAGCCGCACTTTGTACATAGTCGATTTGTTATCCATGTCGATCTTTCCTTTTGAAGATCTAAACGTTCTTGATGGATTGCTCCTTCATGAACATCAACCAAAGTCTATACCTTGTTGTTATACATGAATTTTATTTAAAGATCATATGAATTCGAACCATATATGTGGAATCGGATCGTTCCATCGTTTTCTTGTTTATCAACGGATTCTCATATGCTAAGTTTGAGAATGTCGTGAAGCCAATGCACCAAACGGCTTAGGCGCTCAACTCTCGTTGATCTTTTGTAGGATTGGTACTTGAGGTTCATGAACTTCTTCCACAACTATTTGTTGAACGAGTTCTTGACTCCTCATATATTCCATGAGTTTCTCAAACATCATCAATTCGTGAGATGGTTGAGTCCTCATTAGAAGGAGCGTACTATTAAACTTCTTTCAAAACAACCTGTGAATGAAGTTTCGCTCAACTCCCACTAAGTACCATGTATGGAGTGACAAGTTTCCCATAAGAGTACTTCTTGTAGTGACGCATAAACTATTTTAATGCTCACTTTACTCCCACTACTTCTTCTTGAGAATTTCAATTCATCAAGACTACATTATGATTAGCAACAACTACTTTGTTCTTATCATATTCGTGGAAGTAGTGCCTTTTAATATAAAGCATCCTACAAATATATAGTGTCTTATTTGGTTTAAGCTTACAAGTCCACGATACTTGAAATAAGCTTCTCAACACCAAATCTCGAGAAGTATTATACTTAGAGATCAAAATCTCGTAAGATACCTTCCTCAATAGACTTCGATGGAACACCATTCAGTGTAAACAATATTGTCCTCAAACATAATTCCCTAATACGAGTCGAATAAGTCAATTTGATTTATTACCGATCGAACTATACGAAATATTGTTCGATACCTCCATTCTTGGACATATTATTCCTCATAGAGCGAGTTATGAAACTACTTTCATACTCTTTAGATAATACTTCAAATCATATGACTTAACTACTTATTTGCCACGATTATTTGTAAGACTTCCATTTTTCTTGAACGGTCTTTTAAACTTCACTCTTGAACTCCTTTGAACTAGTCAAAAGGTTCATACTTATACCTTATCAAATAGATATGTTAATATCTACAATGATCGTTGGTTAAGTAGTAAAGTATCAACAACCTTTCATTACACAAGTACTTATAGGTCTTTATACATCGATATGTATAAGTCCTAATTAATTCACTTGTCCTTAAACCTTCATAGGTTAAAGGCGCTTTTGTCATTTACTAAACATGATTCGCATATCAACCGATTTGAAATCGAATTGAATTACGAGCTCTACGTTACGGAGACTCTCGTAATGCGATTCTTGTTTATGTATGTGACTAAGCGGTTATATATAACATGAAAGTCAAATACTTTATGTCAAGTCTTATGCATCCTATTTGTCATTCAAAACTTGCTTATCTATTTCAAGCAAATTCAATCAAGATGCATGAAAACATATAAACAAATCCAAAATAAAAGAACTTGTCTTTTATTAAACATAATCATCCATTTCATCGAATATGAAGTGGAGATGTTTTGAGAAGTTAGGATTAAGGTATGCAACCTTCAATTCCTAAACAAACTCTTAATAAAGATAACTCTACGTATTCAATGGTAATGACTTAGACGAACAAGTCATTGTCTATACGGAGTTTACTTTACATCTCTCGAACATTCTCTTATTCTTCATTGCTAACACATTTCGTCAAATGCGAGCATATGAACTAGTATCAAGTTACTAGTGTAAATTAGAGATAGTGAGATAATTTGAACGACAAATACACTTTAGGATTAAAGCATTACAATCATGGTATTTCGGACAACCTTTCAAAATGCCTCCAATAAACGGCAAATGAAACATCTCATGTGATACATAATCACAATCAAGAGTCTCGAAATTTTAACTCATACCTTGGCAAAGTATTTCTTGAATACTTAACCAATTACCTTTTTGCATCAACAAGTGTGCGAAGAAGGTAACATCATATCCTTTAATACTAGAAAGAGATCGTATGATAATATCAATAATCCTTGATATCGGAGATCAATATCTCTAGTTATCAATTAGCTACTTAATCTTTCGATTTGTAAGCCAATGAAACGTTCATGTATCCTTTTATAAAAGAAGAATCTCTTTGTCAACTCATACTCTTTTATACTCGATCATAAATGATGGAGTTAATATCTACTTTCTCCAAGAACACTTTCTTGAGTAAGTGGATAAGAGCGTACGAGTTAAATCTAGTCCATATGAATTCTCTAATTCAAAGGTCTAGAAATTTCAAATGAGGATATTAGCCATACGCTTTATTGAATAACTTTTCGCCAAAAGTCAATCAATCATCGCGTTGCTACGTTCGAGTAGTTTGAGGAAAGTTTTTGGGAATTGACATACTCAAGTTTATCTTCGCTAAGATCGTGTCTTAGGAATCGGTATTACTTCTTTAAGTGAATACTTTTAGAAACGAGTTTGTTCATTTTCAAAGATTGATCGCAACAAAATTAACAATTTAAACATCTATAACAAAATCAATTTAAGGTCATTTAGTTTATGCAATTGTTTTATTTATAACAAATAAAACTCTCACTACATTTATTTAATGTCCCAAATGTAGTTGGTTTTCCAAGATCCCGGTTTTCATCAAGTAGAGCCTGCTATGGCACGTCACCCTACTTAATTAGACAAGGTAGGTTCTCCAACCAATCATATCGTTCCATATGATTCTTGGTTTGTGAATATCTAAGTATATTTACAAACTTCGCCCCGATGTCCAAACTCTAGTTGGGTCCATCGAAAAGTAACCTCTCACTATTTGCTCCTTGCAAATCTTAGCTATTTGCACCCCGACTACCGAATTGGCAACCATGACGTCCGCTTGGGCGGACCGCGCCATGAGTGACAATCGGCGTGAAGGGGATAGAGAGAAGGAGGGCGATTTCACTTAATCGAGTTTTAGTTGGGACTACCAATCATATGACACTTGTTTGGTGGTCGTGTAAGCATACACCCATACCTAGCCTATGACAATTCATAGCAATCACAAGCAATCACATATAAGCATCTCATAGTTGTGGGTTTGTATGGCTCCCGCTTGCATTAGTTTCGCCACATCGTCCATGGAGCAAAACTAATCTAATCCTTGTCCCTCCCACTAAATTCTATAAGGATCTAAATCCTATATAAAATAAAGGAACAAAATACATGTGAAAACATCCTATTCCCATCCTAACCTTAGGGGCATGCAACCCTCACAAGTTACATCAAAAATTAATCAACAAATTAATTAATTAATGGCACCAAAAGCCGCATTACAAACATTCACACATGCATTCAAATACAACCACAAGGCATTGAGTCTTGAGCCATACTAAACCCACCATCCACCTACAAAACAAAGTTAGCACATACAAGCACTTTGTTTCCAATTAACGATTTTCAAGCATCTTTGCGATTTGTTTGCCATAAGTAAATTCCGTGTACAAATTCTCAATTTTAAACAACAAAACTTGTTTAAATTCATTTAGAAAGTTCTTTCAACATCCCATAACTGAAAGGAGATCAAACAAGGAGTTTTCTAATTGTTTTCAACTAATTTGAATACTTAGAAAAACAGTAATTTATTAAAAAACGTAACTAATGGGATCCAATAAAAACAAAGGTTTTAGGTCTCCAAAAATTCTCAAATAAATTACTTAAGCTCCTTATCATAGTTGTGAATACCAGTAAAAATTTCAAGAAGAGATCTTAAACTATCTGGGAGAATAAAAAATGACAAATCTCTTACAAGTGCACGAAACACCGTTATGAGATTTTCAGCTTATCCTCTCAACCATTTGGTCTGTAAGACCACCTTCTATCCAGTTTTTATATATACAATATATACAGAAAAACTAGTTTAGACTATAGGCTAGCTATCCATGAAAAGAAAACCACTGAGTTCAGTTCAAAAAGTTCGAGTTACATACTAAACAATCAACAAATTCTGTACTCCAATTGCGTATTTGCCTTTTCGCGTACCAGGTCGTATTTCCTAATAACTAAGACTTTCTTTCCCGAAGCTGGGGCGGATACAGAAAAGAGGGGCCACTTATTCTCCTAACTCAAATGCCAAAGGAAACCCATGAAAATGGAACAGACTGTCGATCGAAATGATTTAACCTAGCTGAAGGTCCAAACTTCCACAAAAAATTATGAAATTAATTTTTCTGGAATCCTAACTAAAAAAAGAACAACTCCATTTAAACAGAATTTTTAAAGGAGTTCTCAGTTGGTACAGTTTATTAGAACAATCGATTTGCTCAATAAACTGGATCTGACAAGATCTTCCTTTTCATACTTGAAAACCCACAAATTAATCTGAGTCATGCAACATTTTACACATGCTCAGAAAGAGCTTCAAGTCCTCTTTAAATCTAGCCATAGAACACTGATACTTATATTCAAAATATAAATCTTTCAAGCCATTCAAACAGGACAGTGCGAGCAGAAACTGGTTCTGCGCACTGTCGCCATTTTATTCACAGTAAATCCATACTAATTCAGAAAAATGTGAATCTAACGCCAAAAGAGTTAAAATCCACAGATCTACAACTTTCATGTAGATGGAAAAAACTTCCAGAGAACTTATCAAAGCGAAAAACGCGAAACAACACAGAAAATAGCATTTCCAGACAGCAAACAAACGCATCATCTCTACTAATCCGTTAATTAGCCAATTTCTCTTAATTAAGTGTCAAAATAGCTTAAGTACAACCTGGCTCTGATACCACTGTTAGAAATTGCCCAATTTTAATTTTGTGACTAATTACTATTAATTAATCCAATTAAAACACAAGCAACACGAGATCTAGTACTTTAAGCAATAGACACAAAGAGAAAGAGGAGAAATCGATACCTCCCGCGAAATCGTATTCGCGGGGCTCGACCAAGGCATGGGAATCGATGGCGTTCCTTCTCCACCGTCTCCACCACGTCTCGTAACCGCCCTCGAGTCCACCAAGGAGGATTAATCACGTTCTACAAGGTACGTGCTAGCGTACCCAAAGAACAAGCCTAATCCCTATGGTTTTCTCTCTTGCATCAATCAACAACCTTGATTTAGTGGAGAGAAAATAGCTCAACACATGAGCAAAAGAGAGAAGGAGAGGGTGAAAAGTGGCGGCCTCATGGGAGAAAATGAGAGGAGAGAGAAAGCTAGGTGGAGGCTCTCATAAGTGGTCCTTATATAGAGTACAAAACCTAATTGACCTCTTGCATAATTACAACTATGCCATCCCACCTACCACCATAATGGGCAGCCACGAAATGGGCCTTTATGGGCCATTTAACCCCTTCATTTGGACCATTAATTTATATAATTAAGGTCCCTCAACTTTGCTCTTTAATTGGGCTATATATTTGCTATTTAAATAACGGCCCAATTCATCAATATAACCATTTATATTAATAAGTGTTGAACTAAATTAATTATTAACTCATTAATAATTGTTCTAGGATTAGTTAATGCATTAATTTATTTCTATATGATCCATTGACTTAATTAATTATAACGGTTCGCAACGGTATATAATTAATTAATCAATCTTATCATATTTCCACAGAACTTACTGCTGTGGCAAAATAAATAATGCACTGTGTGATTAATGTCCTATTTGTGTGACCCTTTGAGGATTTATGCTATGTTGGCCATGAAATTAAATCGTTATTTAATTCCAATAATCATAAGTGGTATCTAGCAACACGTTATGATTCCCAATTCGCATAAATAGTGTACTGCTACAATATTTCAATCCTGCATAAGAGAATAAATATGTTTCTCTATTTTGATTCTTATGTCTCACGATATCATCGTATAATCCAAGATAGGAATGTGTCATTCTTGCAGATTATATGTTTCTTGATCTAGAGTTGATCGCTTAGTTGCGCGCATACGATCCAACTCCATCAAGGGGCCCAAACAGATATCGTCACTCACTAAGTGAATTAATGAGGGACATACGGTTTTCTTGATGATTAGCTTTTCCCCGCACAATTCAAGAGAACGTAAATCAAGTCCGTATAGCAGCCCTTAACGGGAATCAGCGGTAGACGAGATTTATAGAACCTAAACTCATGTGGAAAAGATAATCATCTCAAACTTAGAACCAAAATCATAACGAAATAAACAATGACACATAACATAATCCATATGTTTATTTCATTGGGTCAAGTCCTGTACTATGTTCCATAACATATACATATGCAATTAAGTTGGTAACTCTTTACCTATGATTTGTAGAACTTAATCATCACTTAACTTGCATACTAATCTTATATGATAATTAATGTTACTTGTTAATTATCAAGATTATGGACCGTTTAGATTTATTATTGTCATTCTAAAGAATGATCCACAGAGATCTACAATTCAGATCCTCAACCTGAATGATCTGTCAATAATAAACCTAGGAACAGATGATAAAATATCATCCAAAACATAAACTAAAATTTAAGTCATTAAATTATTGACTTCTAGGACATAACTCCAACAATCTCCCACTTGGCCTAGAGTCAATCAGTAGTGACTTCTAGCCAACGAAGAATTGAGAACGATGTCATATATCTACATATATACATGTCTCGGACCTAAAATAAATAATACGCTTAAAGCTAGTTACTCATACGTCCACCACGTATGGATGCATAAGTGCATCTCGTATACTGCTCAAGGTAGAGGTCTAGTCAGAGTGTTCACTGTGTTCGCGAACTTGTCCAATTTTATTTGACCCTATATATATATATACTACTACTATATATATGTTCTTGATCATCATCATATGATATCAAGTGATATCGTTATAGATCATATTTGAATCTCCAATGTAATATTGGGTTCTTTAGGAGTAAGTAATGGTTCGAGATGCATAGAACCATAATAACTCGACTAAGAACTCGATCCGAAATAAATTTCTTTTATTGCTTCACAAGTTGTTATGTATTTTACTTTGGTGACGGAAACGGTTGTAATATTTCATTTAGAACACTTTCTAAACTTACAACACCACCTTTTAAGCAAAATATGTAGCTCAATCGTGATTACATCAATCCTTTGAAAAACTTTTATCAGTGTAACAACTTACACGAGATTTCTTTCATCTTAAGAGATGAAACATTATATCACTCTTTCTCATAAGATACTCGAGGATATCCTTGATTATCGTCCAAATGTGTCTCTCTTATATCCATTTGACAACTGTTTGTCATATCATTTGGATATTACACATTGGGGCATATGCATAAATATGGCATACAAAATGAAACTCACAATGAAAGAATGCTTGAACTACTTCATGCACTTTCTCGAATTGAGTTGTAATAAACCGAGTTAAACACTCAAGTCATGCCATGTGACGTACAGTTAGACATCCTTTCTTGGAGTGTAACTTTCGTGTTTCTAGAACACTTCGTCAATATATGCATATTTGCTCAAACCTAACATCCATCATAATCTATCTTCATAGATTTGTTTCCTAGGATAAGGTGATTTCGCCCAAGTTCTCATTTGAGAAAGCATTCTCCAAAGAGATCTTGACAATGTTCATTTTTCTTAATGTTATTCCCAATTAATGAATTGTTATCTTGAACAATACAAATAATACAATTATGCTCCCACTGAATATCTTGTATATACAAGATACTTTTGACGAAGTGTATTTTTAGTACCGATTTTTTAAAAATCGCCTAAAAAAAACTGTTTTTAAATTAGTACCGATTTTTTATAAAAAACCGGTACTAAAAATCAATATATTAGTACCGGTTTTTTATAAAAAACCGGTACTAATATATTGATTTTTAGTACCGATTTTTTTATAAAAAATCGGTACTAAATATATAACATTTTTTTTATTCTTTCGAACCTTTAGTACTGGTTTTTTTATAAAAAACCGGTACTAAAAATCAATTAATTAGTACCGGTTTTTTATAAAAAACCGATACTAAATTAAAAATGTTTTTTTATTTTCAGACGATTTTTAGTACCGGTTTTTTAAAAAAATCGGTACTAATTAATAAATCTGACGATTACGAAATTGTCATGATGTATTATTAGTACCGGTTTTCTTAAAAATCGATACTAATGAGCCGGTACTAATAATCCTTTTTGTTGTAGTGATTCTGCAAGGGAAAAAACAAGCAATCAAAGGAAATGCATTAATAGCCAAAGAAAGCATGAACAGTAAAAAATTGAGAAAGAAATACACCATTTGCTTACATCAGTGTAGTACCAACATTGCTTACATCTCACTGTTACCATTTTTTGCCATTCTATTCCTGCAACCAAAGAAAGAAAGGAAAACAATAAAAATTACAACATATATTTTTGAAACATTGCTTACATTGGCTGATGGCCAAAATGAGTAATATCTGATAAAGATCACATCTTTGTACTTCTATTCCTTTTAGTAACTAGGTCATCGTCTGGTTCCTTTCATTTTCTTTCCTGAAACCATAGTTTAAAAACTCGGCCGAGTCAGCACGGACTCGGCGGAGGACGAGCGGAAGTTTGGCGAGTTGGAACGAAAAAGAATGAGTTCAATCACTCTCTCTCTTTTCTTACCTTACAGAGCTCTCTTCTATCTCACCTCTCTCGTGTGGTCCCACCTATTTCCTTCGACCTTCCCTGTTTATTTCCTTATCTTTTAATTTTTCTTAAGGAGAGCAAGGTTATGGTGGACCCGGTGGTCATGGATCCGTATCCACTATCAACTTTTTACGGTTGGTAGAGTGCCGACGTTTGATCCGAGTCGTTAGATCTAATATTGACGGTTAAAAAATTTTTGGGCCTATCAATCTAGTTACATGCATGGGGCTCCCTTAACCGTTGAAATTAGATCTAACAGATCAGAGGTCGGCACTATACCAACCATTTAAGGTTGGTAGAGGATGTGATTCCGGTGGTCATGGCGGACGAGTATTGGTGTGTGGGGACTCGGATCCTCTGGTCGTTTTTTACAAACGACCACTGATCGTTTTTCGATCTTGACCGTCTGATTTAATCTCAACGGTTAACATTTTTTCGGGCCTATCAATCGTGGTACTAGCACGGGGCATCTATAGCTGTTAAGATTAAATCAGACGACTCACATCTAAACACGACCAGAGGATCTCTCTGGTCGGCAGACCAGAGGATCTGGTTCTGATGAGTGGTGGGATGAAAAAGAAAGAGATGGGTATGGGTTCTTATGTGGCAGGAATTATATAGGATGTCATAGTACAAAACTACAAATTGAAATACGATTATATATAAGTCACATTTCCCTAGTATTTCTGCTATATAAAGATCAATCTAAACAATATAAATACACTTTTAGTCATTTTTAATTTTTAAATTCATCAATTTCATGTTTTTTATATTTGTTCTGTTAGGAACTCAAGTCCACGTGCAATTTTAATTTTTATTAACATTTAACAAAGAATTAATACGCACGATTAACGGATCTAGTCATTCAAGTGATTAACATCATAAAAGGAGAAACGGTAGGAGGTTACCTCTTCCGAAATCGTATCTGGAAGGCTCGAATCCAATCTTTTGTAGTCGGTGGCGTTCATATCTCCTCGCGACTGCCTCCGGTTGCCTCGAATCCACCTAGAAGATTAACCAAAGTCTCAAGACAAGTGCTAGTTTGTCCGAGACGATAGCTAATTTTTTGTTTAACTTCTTCGCGCGATTAACTAATTAATAGGAAGAAGAAACGCTCAACACATGAGCTATTGAGAGAGGTGGAGATCAATTCACGGAGAAAACTATTTTCTCCTTTGATTTGTTAGGGTCGGCCATCAAGAAGAGAGGAGAAAATTAGGCACAAAATAAATTTCGGCTGAAATTTATTTCCCCTTTTTTTAATTGCTTTTATACCATTAACAACCTTGCTAAATAGATTGCAACAATTTGCAATAATGCCACTAGGTGGCCGGCCACAATAAGGGCCCAAAGGGCTGCCTCAATTGTTTGTTTGGTACTCTAATTCATTTAATTAGTGGTCCATTTAATTGCTCTCAAGTTAGATCTAGTTTGAACTTTTAATTAACTAATTAAATAAAGACCCAAATAGAATATGTGTTGAACTAACTTAATTATTAACATATTAATAATTAATTTAGAATTAGCATATGCATTATATTATTTCTATATGATCCATTTGAGTTAATTAATTATAACGGTTCATAACGGTATATAATTAATTAATCAACTTATCATATATTCGCAGTACCCGCTACTGCAAATAAACAAATAATGCACGTATGGTTAAAGTTCTATTTGTGTGACCCTTTGAGGATTTATGCTATGTTGGACATGGAAAATAAATCACTATTTATTTCCAATAATCATTAGCGGTATCTAGCAACACGTTATGATTCTCAATTCGCATAAATAAATACTGTACTAATACAGTACTTCAATCATGTATAAGAAAATAATATCTTATTGTTTTGATTCTTATGTCACATGATATCCTTGTATAATCCAAGATAGGAATGTGTCATTCTTGCAGATTATACGTTTCTTGATCTAGAGTTAATCGCCTAGTTGCACGCATACGATCCAACTCCATCAAGGGACCCGGTAGATATCATCACTCACTAGGTGAACTAATGAGGGACATACGATGAACAGTTTCTCCCCGCACAATTCAAGAGAACATAAATAAAGACCGTATAGTAGCCCTTATCAGGAATCAACGTTAGACGATATTTGTAGAACGTATCCTCATGTGGAGGAACTGAATCATCTCAAACTCAGAATCAAACACGTATGAAATAAATAATGACACATAACACAATCAATATATTTATTTCATTGGGTCATGTCCTGTGCTATATTTCAGTAACATACACATATGCAATTAAGTCGGTAACTCCTTTACCCATGATTTGCAGAACTTAATCATCACTTAATCATTCTAACGAATGATCCACAGAGATCTACAATTCAGATCCTCAACCTAAATGATCTGTTAATAATAATCACTAGGAACAAATGAAATTAATATAATAGTTACCAACTGATTAGGTTCTAGAACATGTCTCTAACATGATCCTACCCAAATACAACAAAATCATCCATACTATTTCTATATCAAAGATAGCCAGACATAGCTTATGTAATATCTAGAATTGTATTTTTTTTTTTGGTTAAATTGATGCTTTCAAACTTTGATACTATAGCTTCCTTGTGTAATTATATTTTTTTTCATTTTTTAATTTTTTTCTATTTTTAAAGACATTAAAGTATTTTTTTAAATCCGAATTTTTTATCCGAGTCACCCGAGTTTTTTCATGTCATCCGATTCGACTCTTGTGACCAACGGTTCGAGTCCGAGTCCGATTCCGACTTTCAGAACCATGCCGGAAACAATTAAAAAGCTATAAACAATTAAAAAGTTGTACACAATTTGTGCTCAATTTACAGAACCACTTAAAAATAAACACATTTACTGAACTAATGGTTCTCAAATAAACACATTTTAACAATTTTTATTTAAAATCGTGATAACTGCTCTTTTCAATTTGGTTACTCTAAAAATGAAAGGGACAATTTGCAGTATAGGTAGACAAGAACCAGCGCTCAATAATTGAGTCAATCAAGCATCATTGGAAACTAAAAATTTAAAATTATTATTGGCTCTGTTTGGATAGGTATGGGAAGAAGGAAAGAAGAGAAGAAGTGGGAAGAAGTATTGGGAAGTGTGTAACTTTGTGAAGAGTTTGGATTGTTTATAATTTTTTTTTCTTCTTCCTTCTTCTTCTTTTTTCTTCCAACGATCCAAACGCACCCATTGAGTCGCAATTTCAGTTACTTGGCATTCAAAGAACAACAATTAAAGTTAGCTGTTATCCAAAAAACAAAATGTCACAGTTAAAAATGAAAGTTAAGAACAGCAATTAGAAGATACAAACAAGACCAATAATAAAATCCATCATCACTATCAGAGAGACGGGTAAAAATCTCAGTTAGGTTGTGCTTCAGAAACCTGAATCGGAGGGAGAAGAGAGGAGAGTAACGAAACTATCGAAGAAATTTACTCTGACCAAGTGTTTACTCGCTCCGCTCGGAAAAACAAGACAACGGAAGAGAAGAGAAGAAGATGGAAGAGCACGCTGAAATTTCGAAAAATTTAGAGTAAACTTCTACATCCTAAATCAAGAGTAACAAATTCTGGTCAATCCCTTATTCTCCTCTCCGTTTCTCTCATTTAATATCAAATTTCCAGAGCACAGCCTTAAGAACAACACTTTACCTTAAACTGAAGAACAACAAAAAATCACATAAACATATCGTGCAGTTAAGAAATTAACCAAGGAGGAAACAAAATACGAACCTCTGGGATGATGCTAAGCAGAGAGAATGTTATTATCAACACAAGAGTTGAATTTTCTCACATTGAGGTAATCAAAGGACACCCCCATGTTTTTTCGGTATAAGTTCTAGTAATGTTGAAATCTCCTCCTATAATCTAATTTGGATGAGAGAGGCTACCTAGCCTATCAATCTCATTCAAAAAATCTTATTTTAAAGATCAGAGAACATGACCATAAACATTAGTAATGAAAATGACAGTGTTATCCAAATTTATCTTAATATGAACAGGGAGGGAAAAGGAATCAATTTTCCTTGGAATTATGTCAAATTTATTCTTATCTATTCCAACAACAATTCCACCAGACCTACCAACAGAAGGAATAAAATTCTAGATTTTATTGGCATCTATTGAATTGAAAGTTCTAATTGTTAGAGATATGTTCTAGAAGCCAATTCATTAGACTACTTCTATAGTTTATGTTACTGGTGATTTCAGATCATTTGTTCTTTGATTTAATCGTTGACAGTTCATTAAGGTTGAGGATCTGAATTATAGATCACTGTTAATCATTTAGTAGTAAATGACAACGATAAATCTAAAAGTCCATAATCTTGATAATTAACAAAGGACATTAATTATCAATAAGATTAGTATGCAAGTTAAGTGATGATTAAGTTCTATAAATCATAGGTTAAGAGTAACCAACTTAATTGCATATGTATATGTTATAGAACATAGTACAGGACTTGACCCCACGAAATAAATATATGGATTGTGTTACGTGTCATTATTTATTTCGTTATGATTTTGGTTCTAAGTTTGAGATGATTATCTTTTCCACATGAGGATGGATTCTATAAATCATGTCTACCGCTGATTCCTGATAAAGGCTGTTATACGGACTTGATTTAAGAACTCTTGAATTGTGCGGGGAAAAGCTAATTATCAAGAAAACCGTATGTCCCTCATTAATTCACTTAGTGAGTGACGATATCTGTTTGGGCCCCTTGATGGAGATAGATTGTTTGCTAGCAACTGATACAATTATCTCTAGATCAAGAAACGTATAATCTGCAAGAATGACACGTTCCTATCTTGGATTGTACGATGATATCGTGTGACATAAGAATCAAAATAGCGAAACGTAATTGTTCTCTTATGCAGGATTGAAATTTTGTAGCTGTACACTATTTATGCGAATTGGGAATCATAACGTGTTGCTAGATACCGCTTATGATTATTGGAATTAAATAGTGATTTAATTCCATGTCCAACATAGCATAAATCCTCAAAGGGTCACACAAAATTGGTATTTAATCATACGTGCATCATTTATTTATTTGCAATAATGAGTATTGCAAAATATGATAAGTTGATTAATTAATTAAATAGCGTTATGGACCGTTATAATTAATTAAGTCAAATGGATCATATAAAAATAAATTAATGCATTGTCTAATCTCTAAATAATTATTATTAAGTTAATAATTATTTATAAATAACACACTTAATTTACTTAAGTTATTTGGGTTTTAATTTATTGGTAAATTAAATAGCTTTGAGTAGGCCTTTAATTAATAGAATTAAGTGACAAATTGGAGATGGACTAGTGGCCCAAAGAGGCCCACTAGTAGGCCGGCCATGATGGTGGTAGGTGGGAGTGGCACACTTATAAATTATGTGAACTCCTAGCTATGGTTAAGAGGCTATATAAGGCACCTTATGGTGGCTCCTTTAGCTCTCTTCTCTCTCCCCTCTCTCTAGCCGCCACCTTGGCCTTCCCCAAAGGGTGCGCCGCCCCTCTCCTCTCCTCTCCACTCAAGCTCATGTGTTGAGCATCCCTTCTCTCCCACAAATTGGTTTGGTTTTTTGGTTGAAGAAAGGGAACGCTTTGGATTAGACTTGTTCTTCTCTTCGCTAGCACGAATTGAGAAGAACTTGGTTAATACCATAGTGGACTCGAGGCGCCGTGATTAGGAGGTGATTGGAGAGCACGCCACCGACACCAAAGCCGTTGGAACTAACCTCTTGGTTGCGATACCAAGAGAGATATATTTTCAACCCTTTTCTCTTGTGTTGAATGGCTTTTGTCCTAGATCTTTATGTGTGTGATGTTTTCTTGACTTAATTAGTTGGTAATTAGCACAAATTTGAAAATTAACACACTTTCTAACACTAATTGTAAATTTAGGACACTTAGTTTCTTAAATAAAAGTACTTTCAGCTTTTCTTTAATTATTAGTTCATTAAGAAACCTTCTCTTTTCAACAAAATTAAGACATCTAATATTCCAATTGATTATCCTAAAAATGACTGGTCAAAACCCTAAGTGCTTACAGAGCTTTTCAAGGCTGATGAAACATCATCAAGTAATTGAATAATTGCACCCCTTATAAAGAATCATAGTCTATATGATATTTATTTATTTAAAGAGCCAAGAGGCAAGGTGCTTGTACGCCTTATTTTGACCAATAAGTAAGACCAAAGGAGCTACTATTACTATCATTATTTTGCTTTAAAAATCTCTAGCGTTGCGCAAAATAAGTTTGCGAGACTAATTGATATTCACAATGGAAAATAGACCGTGTCTTTGATACTAGTAGCATTTCAATAAAAAAAAAAAACTAGCGGGGTCTCGCGCGTTGCGCGATCTATTTTCTATTATATAGTGTTAGTGTATATATATTTTTTTTTTTGCTGAACAAAAAAGATTTTATTAGTTTATGTTTAGCAAATAGAAAATAGTATTGAATATGAGAAAAGAAGTATTGATAATTATTGTTTTTTTTTTTGGTTTACGATTGAAAACAGGATAAGGAAAATCATAGAAAAATAGTACAAATGTATTGTTCAGATGAGTATGATGGACCGTCTATTCCCAAATTGGTAATAATTTATATACATATTTTTTTTTCAAGAACGGTAAATTTATGATTTGCATCAATAAAATACGATATTGTTTGAAAAAATCTGTAAAATATTTAATGCATAGAAAATACAAAATTCAAAGTATTTCGAGCATCTAAATAAATATCGGATGGAAAAATAATTTAAGAAAGTCCTTTAAAAATTACAAAGAAAAAAAAATTATTGTGATTTTCTAAAATATTCAAATGATATAAGATATTTTAAAAATTGAAAAAAATATAATTTTAATAGTATTGATGTTTTGGAGGTTGGCAGGTAAAAAGCGTGCATGCATCATGCATCGGTGCATTTGAATTTTTTTTTTTATGAAAGCATTTCGAAATAAGAACGCATGGTCACGTGGGTTGGACAGGTGGGTTTTTTTAAGTCTTGGTGTGGGTCCTACCTACATGTCAGCCACACTATTCACCTATGAATTTTAGCTGGATCCGAATTCTATATTCGGGATTAATATATGTATTGATTAATTATAATATTAGTACGATACAGTAGTACTTTGCCCAGTCATTTACAAATTATTTATTATAGTTGTGTTTGGATGAACTTAGAAATAAGAGAATAACTTTTTTTTAGACATAAATTTATTATAAACAATTAAAACTCTTCACAAAATTATACAATTCTCAATACTTCTTTTGTTATTTTTCTTATTCTCACATCATCCTCCAAACGGAGCCATAACATCTCTTTAACAACCTCTCCAACTTGAGCAAATTGAATCACTAATTCACTGTACTATCATGTCTGGCGACTCTCTCCACATCTTGGTCTTTCCATGGCTGGCCTTTGGTCACATGCTTCCTTTCCTGGAACTCTCCAAGTCCCTCGCAAAGCGGGGCCACCGCATCACCTACGTCTCCACCCCAAGAAATATTCAACGGCTCCGGCAATTCCAGCCCAACTTGTCCCCCCTCATACACTTCCTCTCTATCCCACTACCTTCTGTTGAACACCTGCCTGAGACTGCCGAATCTACTAGGGACGTACCATCAGAGAAGGTACAGTACCTCAAAAAGGCATTTGATGGCTTGGAAGCGCCAGTCTCGGCGTTCTTCAAATCAGCTTGTGCTGATAAAAGCTCGAGGCCTGACTGGGTCATCATGGACTTTGCACACCACTACAACAACAACAACAACAACAACAACTAAGCCTTTTGTCCCAAACAAGTTGGGGTAGGCTAGAAAGAAACCCAATAAGAGAACACATCGAAAAAAAAAAAAAAAAAAAAAAAAAAAAAAAAAAAAAAAAAAAAAAAAAAAAAAAAAAAAAAAAAAAAAAAAAAAAAAAAAAAAAAAAAAAAAAAAAAAAAAAAAAAAAATAAAAAATACTAATAGTAAGACTAGCCATACTAATAATAATACCTCTAATAATAATAGTAATAGTAGAAACCTAGACCTCGACCGTGACCTGATAGAGGGACCTACAAACCTATGACATCGCTCCTACCCCTAAGTTCCTACGTCATGGCTCCGGTACATGAATTGCTAACTTCCAAGCGCTCCTATCGATCGCCAACTCCTTGGAGACGTTCCATTCTTTAAGGTCTCTTTTCACCGCTTCTTCCCATGTCAATCTTGGTCTCCCTCTCCCCCTCCGGGTGTTCTCGAAATGATTAAGAATTCCGATACGTACCGGTGCCTCTGGAGGTCTGCGTTGGATATGTCCAAACCATCTCAAACGATGTTGGATCAACTTCTCCTCTATTGGTGCGACCCCAACCATATCTCGTATGTCATCATTTCTAATCCGATCTTTCCTCGTGTGACCGCAGATCCACCTCAACATACGCATCTCAGCTACACTCATCTTCTGGACATGTCGTCTTTTAGTAGCCCAACATTCTGCGCCATACAACATCGCAGGTCTAATCGCTGTCCTGTAGAACTTGCCTTTTAGCTTCTGCGGGACTTTCTTATCGCATAGGACGCCTGATGCTTGTCGCCATTTCACCCACCCCGCTCTTATCCTGTGACTAACATCTTCATCTATCTCGCCATCGCTCTGCAGCATCGACCCTAAATATCGAAAAGTATCTTTCGTAGGTACTACCTGCCCGTCTAGACAGACATCTCCGTCCACTGGTCGTATCCCACTAAACTCGCACCCCATATACTCCGTCTTAGTTCTACTAAGCCTAAACCCTTTGGACTCTAGAGTTCGTCTCCACAATTCCAATTTCCTATCGACCTCCGTCCTACTCTCATCGACTAACACCACATCGTCCGCAAAGAGCATACACCAAGGAATCTCTCCCTGTATATCCTTCGTGATCTCATCCATCACTAAGGCAAAAATATACGGGCTCAAAGCTGATCCCTGATGTAGTCCTATTTTAATAGGAAAGTCACTAGTTACACTATCACATGTCCTGATGCAAGTAACGGCACCATCATACATGTCTTGGATGAGGGTAACATACTTTGTGGGGACTTTCTTCTTTTCTAGTGCCCACCACATAACTTTCCTTGGCACTTTGTCGTATGCTTTCTCCAAATCAATGAAAACCATATGTAGATCCTTCTTTCGCTCCCGATATCTCTCCATCAATTGCCTTATTAGGAAGATGGCCTCCATGGTTGACCTCCCAGGCATAAAACCAAATTGGTTTTTCGAAACGTTTGTCATCCGTCTCAAACGATGTTCTATCACTCTCTCCCAAAGCTTCATTGTATGACTCATAAGCTTAATTCCTCTATAGTTTGTACAGCTTTGAGCATCCCCTTTATTCTTGAAGATTGGTACTAGAGTGCTTCTCCTCCACGCATCTGGCATCCTATTTGATCGGAAAATGCTATTGAATAGTTTGGTTAACCAAACTACAGCCACATCTCCGAGGCACCTCCATACTTCGATTGGTATGTTATCAGGTCCTAGAGCCTTACCTACTTTCATTCGTTTTAAGGCTTCTTTCACCTCGGACTCTTGAATTCTCCTAACAAAACGTCTATTGGAGTCATCAAAGGAGTCGTTCAACACAATTCCTAAGTCGTCATCCTCTCCATTGAATAACTTGTTGAAGTAATCCCTCCACCTATTATTGATCTCGTCGTCCCTCACTAAAAGCCTATCAGTCTCGTCCTTGATGCACTTCACTTGGTTCAAGTCTCTCGTCTTCCTATCTCGAAGCTTGGCTATCTTATACACGTCCTTCTCACCCTCCTTCGTACTCAGCTTCTGGTATAGATCCTCATAAGCCCGACCTCTTGCTTCGCTCACAGCTTTCTTTGCATTCTTTTTGGCCAATTTGTACTTCTGCGCATTGTCGTCGGTCTTGTCATGGTGCAAGCGTTTGTAGCATTCTTTCTTTTCTTTAATAGCTTTCTGCACTTCGTCGTTCCACCACCACGTATCTTTGGGTTCGCGGTTGCTTCCTCTAGTAACTCCAAGCACTTCCGTAGCTACCTTTTGAATGCTAGCTGACATATCTTCCCACATCTTGTTTGCTTCTTCATCTGCTTTCCACGGACCTTCTTCAATCATTCTGCCCCTAAAAGTATGAGACACGTCTCCTTTGAGCTTCCACCACTTCGTCTTCACAACTCGAGCACCTCTACCTACTCTAGAACGCAGCGAAAAGCGAAAATCAGCCACCACAAGTTTGTGTTGTGAGACGACACATTCCCCAGGTATAACCTTGCAATCCATGCAGGCTCGTCTGTCCTCTCTCCTAGCAAGAACAAAATCAATCTGAGAAAAGTGTTGGGCACTACTAAAGGTAACTAAGTGGGATTGTCTTTTTCTAAAGAAGGTATTAGCTATCATGAGGTCGTAAGCTATGGCCAAGTTCAAGAAGTCCTCACCTTCTTGGTTCCTATCGCCATACCCAAAACCCCCATGCACCCTCTCAAACCCTCCACTAGTTTCACCTACATGTCCATTGAAGTCTCCTCCGATGAAGAGCTTTTCAGTGGTTGGCACACTTCTAATCATACCATCTAAATCTTCCCAGAATTGGATTTTGATGGATTCACTTAGTCCTACTTGTGGTGCATAAGCACTAATGACGTTCAAAACTAAGTCCCCCAAAACTAGCTTCACTAGAATGATCCTATCCCCTTGTCTCCGCACGTCGACAACTCCACTCTTAAGGCTCTTGTCGATTAAGATACCTACTCCATTCCTGCCCCGTTCTTTTCCAGTGTACCACAGCTTGAAACCGGTGTTCTCCACTTCCTTTGCTTTTGGCCCGTCCACTTTGTCTCTTGTACGCACAAGATGTTCACACGCCTCCTGATCGCCGTATCCACTAACTCTCTTAACTTTCCTGTTAGAGACCCTACATTCCAACTACCTAAACGAATCCTACTCTCACTGACTATCTTCCTTGCCCCCCGCACCCGTCGTGAAAAGTGCGAAGACCCTTGCTTACTTGCCACTACATCCGGGCGCTGATGTAGCGCGCCACTAAGGGAGTGACGATCCGGCCCTTGCTCACTTATCACCTTATCCGGGTTCCGATAAGGCGCGCCACTAAAGGGGTGGTGACCCGGCCCTTGCTCATTTATCATCTCATCCGGGTTCCGATAAGACGCGTCGCTAAGAGGGTTACGCCCCAACGAAAAGTAATTGGGTTTCATTTCCATAGAGATGACTGGGATTTTTACGTTGGCTCGCCTAGCCTATCACAACCCTCCTCCTTTTACCCGGGCTTGGGACCGGGCTATACTAAACAATGCAACCAAAGCTTAGTATAGGCGGAGTTACTTTGCACACCACTGGGTCCCTAAAATAGCAGAGGAGTATCATGTTCCATGCACCTTCTTCTCGGTCCTCATATCTCCTTCCTTGGTCTTTATGGGGCCATGCTCTGAACTGCTTGGTGGGTATCGGACCTCGGTCGAGGATTTCACTGTCCCACCAAAGTGGGTCCCGTTTCCTTCCAATGTAGCCTACCGCCTACATGAGGCCCGAGGGTTCCTAGGTGTCTTTGACAGAAATGCATCTGGCATCACTGATATTGAGAGACTTGCCTCAGTTGTTAATGCAAGCAAGTTTGTGTGTTCAAGGAGCTGCCACAACCTCGAGTCAAAATGGCTATCACTTCTCAGTAAGCTTTATGAGAAGGAAGTCATGCCGATTGGTTATTTACCACCATCTATAGACAAATCTCAATCAGAAAAGAGCAGTAAAGCTGCAGGCGAGCTTGATGTCATGGATTGGCTAGACCAGCAACCAGTTGAATCTGTTCTTTACATTGCATTTGGTAGCGAGGCCTGTTTAAGCATAGAGCTTATTCACGAGCTAGCTCTGGGCATTGAGGTTTCCAAAGTGCGCTTTCTCTGGGCTTTTAGGAAGCCCAAAGGTATATCTGACGACACAAGAATTTTACCCGTGGGATTTGAAGAGCGTACAAGAGATATAGGAATTGTTACAGCATGGGTTCCTCAAATGAAGGTCTTAGCACATGCTTCTGTTGGTGGTTTTCTGACACACTGTGGTTGGAGTTCTATAGTCGAGAACTTTCAATTTGGGCACCCTTTGGTTCTGTTGCCAATATTTATAGATCAAGGGCTGAATGCTCGAATGCTGGAGGACAAAAATATCGCCGTAGCTATACCGCGAGATGAGGAAACAGGGGATTTTAGCAGAGAAGATGTTGCAAAAGTATTTCGCATTGTGATGGAGGAAGAGAAGGGAAAGGAAATTCGGCACAACGCAAAACTACTGAAGAAGGTATTCATGGACCTGGCTTCTTATGAGAATCATATTGATGAATTTGTTGAGAAGCTTAAGAAATTTAAGCTGGATGTTTGAAAGCATCTTGATTAGTAAAAGTGCACCCTGGCTGAATTCTGTTACTAAAACTCTCCCAATGGAGTATATATACATTCTGCAATATCTTGCTCTGTTACAGATTTGGCAGCTCCAAATATATCTGCTATGTATCTTGTTTTTTTATGCAAACTAATATTTCAAAACATTTCTTTTTCAGTTCTTTTATTGTATCAAGTTTTTCTTAATTTGCGTGAATTCGGATTTTCTATCTGTTTTCTGCTGATACCGTTTGAAAGTCTTTCGGTCCTGTACTTCTGTTTCTATGACTTGCAAAACTTGATTGGTTAAATGTTGGAACTCGATCCGGTACTCGTTTCATACTTAAAAGTGTTATGAGATCTGAAGCACAATGGTCAAAATGCCCAATTTCACACTCAAGTACCAAGAAAAATACGAAAACTTGGGACTGTACATAGGGTTGTCAATGGTACACCGCTTACCGTTATGTAGTTTCATTTAATCTAAATGGAACGGTAAGTGGCATAAGAAATTATAACGTTTTCTAAACGAAACGGTATGTGGCACAGCCGGTTATACCGTTATCAGAAAATGAAACACTAAAATTGATTATTTCAATAGAAAATGGTAAGTGGAACGATTGATGGAATAGAAATCTGTTTTGTTTAATAAACGGAACGATAAATGACATTGCTGGTTTTTACCGTTTTTTAAAAGATACAGCAACGGAGGAGGCTCTTTCTGTGGTTTATGACCACTAGGGCTGTCAAACGTGGTATGTGGCAACGGAACAGGATGTTCCGTTTGCCGTGCCACAAATGAAACGGCACAATTTCAGCGTTCCGTTTGTCGTTCCATTTACCATTTCGCTAAACGGCATGTACAAAATATACGATTTCAATAAACGGCATGTGCTATTTCGTTCCACTATCCATTCCGTTTGCCGTTCCATTATCGAAACGTCACAATTTTCGCTGCCACTTACCGTTAACGTGACGGCATAACGACGAAACGGTTGCCGTTGACACCCCTAATGACCACGTTTGACAGCCCTAACTGTACATGAGCATAATCCCACACTCAACTGTGTGTTAAACTACCAACCGGTAAGAAAAGGGGAAAAAAAGCTAGTTAGACGAATAAAGGCAATATTGTATGTAGTAGTACAACTGTACAAGCACATCTCAAGCTTCTGTATATGGGTTCCATGCATGGGCGAAACCACGTTATGATTGGTGGGTCTAGGACCCATCTGAAAATAAAAAAAATTAGTTTCACACTTAGTATTTTTATAAATTAAAAAAATATAAGAAGTTAGAGATCCACTTTAAAAATTTGAAAAACCGGTTGAACATGTTGTGTTTGAACGGAATTACGTAACGACTCCTAAAATATTGCACAGGAACTCCTGTCGTATTCATTGTTGACGAATCGTCTTATTCTTTCCTCTACAATAATTATTATTAAGATAAAATTCATAATAGAATAGGAGATTTTTGGATGAATGATTTTTTATTCTTGAATTATTATTTTGTATATTAGATATATTATTCTGGAGCTTCTATTGTTATTATATTATAATAGATATTTGATTTCTCATGTTTATTTATGTGACATTATTTTAGAGTTGTTTATTTAAAAATTATTATTATATTATGTCTATAGTAGATGAAAGGTTTTAAGATGTGATTGTGTGGTTTAGAGGCTGGGGGGTGATTTGTATTTACCGGTAATAAAACGACGATGAAATGATAAAACATATAAAACAGTTATGCGATATAAATAGAAATCTAGATAAATTGGATAAACAGAATTTTTTTAAAATTTGATTACATTCTGTCATTGTCATACATATATTATTTTCAGCAAAAAAAAATTATGAACCCTGCTTATGCGAAATTCTAGCTACGCTCCTGGTTCCATGAATTAAAAAAAAAGAATGTTATTTCCTAACAATATTTGGAGTGGGTGAGGTATGTTGGTAATAAGAATCTTTTATATTTCTTAGAATCAGATCTGTCAAACGTTGAAACGGAACGCGGAATAACCTATTTCTGCTTTCGTTCCGTTAAAGACGACGGAACAGAAATTTTCTTCCGTTTCGTCAAACGAAACAGTTTTATGTTCCTTTTAACGTTCCGTCCTTAATTTACCATTGATTTCAGTGGGATTCCATTTTCCATTTCGGTAACATTTACAAATTTCAGTTCCATTTCCGTTCTGTTTTCAGAAACGAAACTATTCTTTCGTTAAACATTTCGTTTGGACGGAACAGAACGAACAATGGACGAAATGGCGGTATTGACAGGCCTATTAAACACTCATTCTTTCCCCCCTGGCAGATGGCATGTCCCTGTCGTTTGTTTGTCAATAGTCTTAAATACTTCAATTTCAAACCAGCCGTTACTGTTCAATTATCTGAACCCTTCATTTTTCACTCTGCGCGGATGGATCTCATATCCTCCCTTCGTCTCCACAAAAGTTCCGTATCGAGATTTTCTCTCTCTCTCTCTCCATCCGCTCCGTGATGCTTCTTCCTTCTTTCTTCGATTCCTTCTTCCTATTCGAACTGGGCTCCACTTTCTTATCATGCCACACAGACTGAGCCATGATGGTTGATACTGAGCTCCTCTAAAGCAGTCGCTGTCATTTTCGCTCGCTCTCGCGAAGGTTCGTCCAGTCTCCAGACACAGTTGTTCCCTCGCTCTTCGCTAGGTCTAGGATTTCTCCTCGCGACACACCGTCGGCTGAAAAAGAGATGGAACGGAGTAGAAGAGCCAAGCACTTCGATCAAGAGACAAATCCTTCTCCGCAACAATTCGACTAGGTGCTAAAATTTGGGTCAATGCTAATGCGAAAGAGGTGCTATTTAGGTATGTTTAACTTTTTTTAGTTAGATTTTTCTCAGAGGTTAGCTATTTTTGTTGTTTATGTTTCTCGAATCTATTTGATTATTGTAGGTAATTGAGAACAATAGTGACGGATTTGATTGATTTGTGTAGTTTCTTTATTTTGCGCTTCCATCTATTTAGAGTGCCGGAATCCAAACAAATAAACTACCTAAATAGTAGCGAAGCATTCAATGAACAGTAGAGGCAAAAGAATGAGAGATTAGGTAGAAGCTTAATCAGTCAAGACAAAATAAAGCTCTCTTTTCTTTAGAGTTTCTTTTTCTTTTGTTAACTCAAAATGCCATACTGATTAGGTGTAGTAGCTTTAATGCTGGATCATACGGTTGGTTGGATGCTAGGCCTCAATAGCGATCTGAATCTCAAGCAGTACAAAGTTGGGAACAACCTTTTCAGACTAAAGCAATGGTACTTAAAAGAGCCCGACCAGACTGTCTTTGAAGAAGCACTGACTTAAGAAAGTTGCAAATTTAGATGAAGGACTAATGATTTTAAGAATGTGAGTTTAGATTTCATTTAAGATTGTTTCTTAATTTTAGATCTCTATTTTTTGATATATGGATTAGAATCATTAGACAATGTTACTGGATATGGATTATGTTGCTTTCTATTTTTCTGGCTGTTGATGTGTCTGAAATTAGGTTTAATTGGATTCTAATTTGTTAAAACACATTAATGCTTAGAATTAATTTAAGTTGTTGTTCAATTTTTGTACTGTTAATCTCTCTCTTCTATGCGCTCCACTCTCATACTATTAATCTCTCTCTCTCTCTTTCTCAAGTTGGGCTTGGCTGACAATGGCGACACCTGACGCCTGGGTTGCTGGCGGTGACAACGGCGACTAGCAGCAGCCCACTTTCTTTTCCCTTTTTTGGAGCCTTCTCGATTTGATTCCTATCCTCTCTCTTTTCCTTTTTAATTTGTGATGTTGATTAAATGAATTGGTGAGGCATGCTTTAATAGAAAGATCATGTTCTGACCCTTGACAATTTTAAGCCTAATTTTGCTTCCACAGCAAGTGAAGGAACTGGCAAGAGATTAACAAAATGAATGTTATTTAACAGTTAACACAACCAGGTCTATTCAAGTTATTGGTCGTTGTTACTTCTGTAGGAAATGATTTTAACCTATTATTATCCTTTTTCCTGGTATTTTTTGTGACATAACAAAAGTATGAAATTTACATAATAACCTTAATGCTTACTTTTTTTTTTGTTGGATTTTACAGAACTTTGCTGAAGAATTGGTCCATGAATTGTTAAAATCAGGGAGGACCAAATCAGGTACTTTTCCAGAACTTTACAGAACTTTTTCCAATGAATCTTGCAATGTAATAAATAGTTTTTTTTATTTCATTTTTAGCAAACTAATAACTATGAATACTTTTGTTTGCAAATTTAGCTGGAGATCCATACATGGCTAAAGGAGTACTCCTATGAAAAAAGAGATGTTTGAAGTTAAAGGTGCTACTGATTTTAATCAGTTCTGATCTGTTTCATTTGACCTCTTGAGAAATGGAAAAGATGGCTACTCGCTCTTACTACTTGATTTTAATTTTTCAAATTTCACTTATTGCATGATACGTTATTTTGATAATAGACTTATTTGACAACATTGATGACCAATGCAATGCTTACGGAAATAAAAGGATAAAAAAAACTAATTTGTAGATATCCCTTCTATTATTTTGATAGTGTGTTTATCAATTTTGGTACCATTTCAAGTAGATTAATCATCTGATTTGAATAGTTAGCAGTGTAGTTTTACCGGCATTTGATTAGTAGCCTCTTCAAACTTCGCCAAATTTTCTATAGTATGTCTATATGACGAAGAACAAATCTATGTTTTTATTATTATATTTTGACAAGTTTTGAAGGACTTTTGTCGCTATTTTCAAGCATCTTTTTTCACTTTTCTAACTATTTGTTCTTTTATTTTTCATTTGAAGATAGCTGATGCTATTATCGTTTTTTCTAACTAATGGTGTGCAATTGTAGTCTAAATTTTGATAACAAAACAAATGGCTTTCTCTGAGGAAGCTTTTTGGATGATAGATATATGATAGAGAAATAGAAACACAATTTTTTAAACCATTAGTTTTATCCAAATGAGAACTTTGGTAAAGAACGTAAATGTATCAACTTCAAGAACCAAAATGACAGATTTGAAACTTTGGGGATTAATAGGAAATTCACATATATAATTTAAAGACCAACTTGCATTTGTTGTATATACATTTTTTTAATATGACAGAACTGCACTTATCAAGAATGCCGCATGGACTTATCCTTCGTACCAGATCTACAAGGCCACTTTTTTGCCAGCTAAAAATTTCTTTTTCACATCCAAGGTAAGGCCTCTGTGCCAACAAATTGCTTCTCTAACGCTCCTAATATACTTCGATACCTTAGAACTAAAGGGAAAAAAAATAATCGGGGATTGTAGACACTGATATTTTGTATCCTTGGCATATATAGCTCCAGTGTACCTCATTAGTGTGATAAAAGAACTAAAGGGAAAAAATAAAATACAAGAGTCAGCAGTTGATTAGTGTCGTAAAAGAACTCTGGGAGGTATTGACAATTTTGCCTTTTAACCGTACAAAGCACTTTTTAGCACAAATTGAATGTCAGGGTGTTGTTTTCAATTACCCAAAACCTGTTAATTAAAAGAATAAATAATATTCAGTCCCTTGCAACTGTTAATGTTTTGGTGTAATTGCAGAATTATAAACTGAATGACACATGAAGACAACTTAATTCAAAAATAATGACAAAGCACAGTAGAGAGAAATAGACAAAGCACGGTAGGTTCTAAAATCTCCATCTCCATTGAATTTCTGTAAGTTCTAAAATCATTACTTTTCATTTCTTCTTTACTGAATTAGATATTTGGAGATTACTTTTCCACTTTCTCCACCCTCCAACATCAAAGTAGAATTCTAATATTATTGTTGTTCGTTTTGTTTAGGTTGACAACCATAAATATCAAATCATGCCACATGGACAGTCTATTTTTTGTGAGTTGTAAATGATAATTCATCTGTCTTCTCAATTAAACATTAATAAATACTACTAATGTGATTTTCTTCCATATTTTTCTTTGCTTTTTATTACTTCAGGCTAATTTATTTTTTTTAAAATAACAAGTTGTGTTTAGATTGTGAGATTTTAAATTTTGACGGTGATGTGCAGAGGAGAAATCAGATTCTATTGCAGAGGCTCAAAGAACTTTCTGGTGAAAAGAAGTAAGAGGAAAAAGGTGACCTATTTTGTTATGGCTATGAAAATTATATTTATTCAATGATTATGATGGCATGATGACGAGTTTAGAGCTATCTAACTTTGAAAAGGAATACAATTTAGATAGTAAGAATTTGGTACAATCTCACAAAAATTTTAGCTATTTCACTCTACATATTGTTTCACTAACCTTTGTATGTCCCGATAACTGAGGTAACTTCTTTCTCCTACTACAGTGAATTAAAAGGTCGACATTAAACCAAAAAATATAGAGGGTTCCTTTCAAGCAGTCCAGACATAGCACAGCTGGCGCCCTCGCCGTTTATTAACTAAGGCAATTAACAAAACTATTTGTTTTCTCTACTTTGTTAAATCTCAAGTTTTGTTTTCAAAGGAAACTATGACAATGTATGTTAGGTATGCATGATGCATGTTTAGTTTTTATTACATGACTTGCATAATTAGGAACAAGTTATTTCTCTACAAAAAACAAACACAAAAAAAATCGCCAAATGATTAAAGAACCAAGAAACAAATCTAAATCAATAGTACGATCATCTCGCATTAACCTTACATCGCGCGAAGCGCGATGCATTCACTAGTTATCTATATACAATTGTAGTTAGTAGTTGTATCATCCATTCTTTGGTTCTCATGTGGTTGGGTTGGGCCTACAAGAAAGGTCTAATTTTTTTTTAGGGCCAGATGGCAACCACAGGCCCATAAATTTTATTAATAAAAAATAATTGCAAAGATAGTAAAAAAAAAGAAAAAAAAAGAGAATAAACTATACAACAATACAAAAGGAAAAATAAAAAATTCCTATGCAAATTTTATCCGAGCATCGACCCTGTGCAGATATTCATGAGTATAAGCTCCGCCGGGTGTTCTTGCTCTCGAAGATTCTTTTATTACCGGGATTAATATGGGACATCCTACTATTTTGACATCCCATGATATTCTATTGGACCTTAATGATTTTGGACCTAGATTGTGAAGGATTTCATGATGCGAATCGGATAATTTTAAAAATTTTATTAACCGATAACATCTAAGATCGTTCTTATTATCGCTAACTTTCCTATATTATATTTGCTATAAGAAGGATTGTAGAGCCATACCTATGGTCTCTAACGAAGCTTTGTTCCTCTTGGTTCACTTTGAATCCGAAACAAGAATGACAGTTGAATCCGTGCTAGCGAACTCCCCGTCAACACCTAGCTCCGCCACCCGTGTCTTGATCGATTGCTTAATCGATAGAATATTTTAACAAATATTTTGAGGAAGAGAAAGCCAAAGCTTCAACACATGAAGACTTACTTGTGTTCTAATTTTTCTGATCTGTTTTACCTTTAAAACATCAGAATAAACCTTTCAAATTCGTATAGCAATTAAAGCCACTAATCAGAAATTAAAACAGCACTTTAATTTCTGACGTTGCAGCACTAAAACAATGATAACTCTCTGTAGGAAACTCCAAACGACATGAAACCTGAACCATTGGATTCTACACTTCCAGGGCTACAATGTTTATATATAATTTGTCTAATTTAGTTATCATTTGCTATACTAATTATCAGTGTAAAGTTGGCTCAAATTCTGACCCGAATTTAAAGCCTTCTTTCTCTCTTCATTTGTTAAAATAATTGGGCTTGGGCTTTAAATAAATTTATGCACTCTATAATAATATTCATATATTATTATAGTATGTGAAATACATATTATACTCATAATATTCACATATCAATAAATTTATTCCTTACTAGTTAATCACGTCATGTGATATAATTTTCTATTTGTACACTTTGTTTCATACAACATGAAACCTTGTACATAGAAAATATATTTCTTGTTTCCCATTCAGTTGGTGTGACCTATAATGTTGGCAATGGAATAAAACATTTTATTTCATAAACTGTAAGCGGTACTCTAGCATACAATACAGCTACCCAAATAATATAGATGTTTAGCAAATCCTTTTACGAAACACGATCCTTCTAGTAATGTTATTAACATTACTTGTGTCTATTCATTGCCATATGATATTATGATTATTATACAAAGTAGGTTGTGTCATCTTCGTATTATAATTTTTTCTTGGTCTCCAATAAGTATGATTATATAATTATAACTGCACTTCAGTTATATTGGATCCATTTATAATCTTACTTTACCAAGGGGCCCTTTATAATATCATTCCTCAATTCAAGAGTGACAATTAGCTATTGACATATATATTTCCCTCCTACACAAGTTATATATAAAGAACTATTACTTTTATCACCACAAGCTTCAAATGGCTTTAAGTAAAAATCACGTTGCATATTTCTTATGTGAAAATATATCATATCAATCTTAGAATCAATGACACGATAAAAATATTAATGACACAAACACAATCCATATAATATTTTTATCAATTAGGTCTGTTCAATATATGAAACTTTTCATATACTCGTGTTATTAAATTATAATCCTTTATCAACGTTTACAGAACTACAACGTACTTTTAATCAACACGACAGTCTTGTATGGCATATTAGTGTTCCTGCTAATATCCAAGGCCTGTGAACATTTTAGAGATATATATTCATTTTATTTAGAGTTCTGCGGTTCAAGACCAAGAGCATCTTCTTGAACACTTCTAAATACGAATATAAACTCATGGAACAAAATGTAATAACAACCAATTCATAAATATAACATATAAAAGTAATCACCATAAGATAACTTTTAGAACACAATAATTTATCACACAATAATTTATCATCTCTTTGGTCACACAATAATTTATCACACAATAATTTATCATCTCTTTGGTCACACAATAATTTATCATCTCTTTGTTATTAACGTATCAGGGCGGTATTTCCTACTGGTTTTAGTCTAACCTCATCTCATCGTGTTTTCCTTAGTATTTCCTATTTTTGGTACTTTGAAGGCAGGATGATTCTTTTGACTAAACTAAATTTTTCAAAAATTACGCACTAAAAGTTAATATCCTTAAGTTAATTTATTAAGTGATACCTTTATTAATTCAAGTTTTTAAACAGTTTTAATGGTCTGGTAAAATCTCCCCCTAATTTGCTTCCCTAAAATATATAAGAACTTAGAAAGCCATAAATAATATTAAGAATGCACACCTTTCTCTGATACCAGGATGGAGGATCGATCAGAGGACTTCTTCAAACTTCAGTTGCTTACTATGAACACGAGAAGAATGAAACACACAAGCACGCAAGCGGAATTAGAATATGTTACAAGAGAGAAGTGGTAAGAGAGAAAGAGAATTTGAATAGTGAAACTTGCTCGTTCTGAGCTTCTTTCACCAGGGACGGAGCCAGCCAAATTTTAAGCATAGGCACACTAACAATATAATTAATTCAACATTAAAAGAAAAAAAATAAAAGAAACAATAACTTTAATAAAAAGAGCCAATTCATATATATATATATATATATATATATATATATATATATATAAAACTGTATCATTACATAATCCACATTTTTTCCCCATAAATCTAGCTATATCTACTGGTACGGCTTGAAATTAGAACCTAAAATAGGAGGACAAATTGTTTATTTACTAATACATCAATATACAATAGACCAGTGGAATTCATCTTCTAAATTTGTCCCAGATTCCCTAACCAATAACAATTGCAAAATCATTTTTCTTTGAATTAGTTCAAATTCGTATGAATAAAAGGAAATTTTTATGGTAAATTGACCTTGGCTCTGAGAGGAAGGGGACCGTCAGAGAACTATGGAGTGCAGATGTGAAGAACAGTAAAAATGGAGGTTGAGATGGAGAAGAAAGGAGGAGGCTCAGGCATGCTGCGTGCAGGGGTGATTTTCAGAGCAGTGTAATCTCGTGCTAGCAGTGAAGGGGTGATTTTCAGAGCCTCTTAGGGTGTTACGAAAGAGCACGAAAAAAAACCGTAATATTTCTCAAAGGTTAATTTTAAGGAAATCAAACTTAACGATTGTTGGATGCGGGTCAGCGAGATGTCGAATTTCGAAGTAAATAGCGATTAGGAAGAGGGTTTGGATCTGTTTTTTCATTTTTCACAAAGAGGTACCCTTACCAGGCACAGAGCACAAAGGCACTTGCGGGTATCGGTTAACAATATCCATTTTTTCGTTTCCTCACGAAGAGGCACAGGCACGAATAACAAATGAAGTACAGCAGGTCCAGCACAGGCACCGTATAAATTTTAGCCCAGGCACATTCTTAAATATATATAATTAGGCCTTGGTTTTCAGAAAATAAGCCCAGGCAAGTGCCTGGGCTTGCCCTAACGTGGCTCCGTCCCTGTCTTTCACAACTCTGAAAACAAACTTTTATATAGAGACTCGGGATGGAATCTCAATTATCACACCGGGTGCTCATTGGACCCCATCGTCATGTGATTAAAGGATTTCCACAAACCTGTCTCCTACTCAGCTAATAATAGTGCATCCACTAACCGAAAGTCGAGCGCACTAACATAATTTAGTGGGTATTCTGCCCACTTTTATAAAAGAAAGCACACTAAAAGATAAATTAGTGAGTATCTTTCCCACCGAAAGTTGAACGGATGGTTATCAAACATGGGTCCACCACGTTCGAAAAATAAAATAAGAAAAAGTCAGTGGTTTTTCGTAGATTACCACCAGACTAATTATTACACCATATTTTGGAGTATTTTCTCCAATTATTTCTCCATTTGAGTAATCTGTTCAATTTGCTCCTTGTTTATTCAATATGCGTCCCTTGCTACGCAATCACAGTTTTTGTAAATGCGCGTATATGAAATTTCTTTTTCTATCATGGATTTTAATGATCTAACGTTATCCAAGGTGTTCCGCACTTGTAGTTCTTTGATTTGGTTTCTAATGTACCCATGTAGTTGGACTTCATTGAGAGGGCATCCTCTGATTTCTGTATTATGGTGCATGGCATGAATGTTGGAGAGGCTATCACAGGAAAGTGGGCCTTTATTCGTTCCTGTAAGGAATGGAGCTGCTTCTCTGGGACTTGTTTGTCTGCTAGTTCCTCCAGAACTGGACCTAGCTTGCCAATGAGATTTTCCTGCTCTGTTGTGAGACATTTGGTCTGAAGTGTATAGATTGTTAAGCGAGAGAGTGTATCGGCTAATGTGTTTAACCTTCCCTCGATATGCTCAAAATTTACATGCACTCCAGTACCTATTACAAAATCAACAAATTTAATCCATCTTACCCTTGATGGTTTATTAGATGAAGTTTTATTATAGAAACTAATAATAGCTTGACAATCTGTGCGTAGGGTAATTTCAGATTTATCCAAATAATGAATTTTCATTGCTGAGAGTGTTTCCATGCATGCATGGATTTCGGCATCAATTGTTGATTTTATCGTCGGAAATTTCCCACTTGCATAGGCGCAAATCTTTTCTGTTGATCTTGGATCGCCTTTCATCTTTTTCCATTTGCAAATTCCTCCCCATCCTTCCATACATCCATCAGTTTCTAAAACAATGTAAGCATCTTCTGGGCGGAATTCCAAATTTGATAAATTCTGGACTAATTCCTGAATTCTTTTGATAAGACTTATATCAGATGATTTAAGCCTTTTATCTCCATGAGGACTTGTTTTTGAATAAAGGGGGTCTAGGAGAGTTCCAAAGTTAGGAATATAGGATCTGGCATAATTAAGGATACCTAACCATGATCTTAATCCTTTCTTTTCTTTTAGCATTTCTATATCAAAATCTGCAATTTTCTTGATAATATGAGGTTGCAGTTTGATTTTTTCTCTGTTGATATGTGCTCCTAGGAACTCAATTTCTGGTACAGCTATCTTCATTTTGTTGGAGATAGTACCAGGCCGTGTTTTTCACAAATTGAGAGCATGACTTCAAGATGGCCTGCATGTTCTTCCTCATTTTTGGAAAATACCAGAATATCGTCAATATAGACAGCTATGAATGATTCCGTGCCTTTGAAGCAATTATCTATTTTTCTTTGAAAAATGGCAGGAGCATTCTTCAATCCGAATGGCATTACCAGCCATTCATAAAGGCCTCTAGGGACTAGTGTTTACCAAACGGGGCGGGGCGGTCAAACCCGCGGCGGTCCACGGGTTAGGGCGGGGCGGGTTAAGATGGTCCACGGATTAAGACGGGGCGGGTTAGGACGGTCCATCTTAGAAATCTTGGCCCTAACCCTTCTTAAACCCGCCCCATCTAACCCGCACGGGTTATGACGGTCCGGTCCGGTCCGCGGGTTTTTATTTATTTTATTATTACTATTTTTTTATTTTTCTTTAGAATTAAACTACATATATAATCACTATAACGTTTTATTTTTGCTGTTTTTTTTCGTGTTATTTTTTCAATACTTTTTTTTCAATATTTTTTCTGTCTTTTATTTTTCGTTAATTACTTTTATTTTTTACTTTTACGTTTTTCCTTTATTTTTTTTACTTATCTTTTCTGTTTTTATTTTTTTTGTTTTCTTATATTTGATTTGTAATTTTTTTATTAGATGAAAAAAATTTGAATATAATTATATAAAGTTACCCTCCTTTTTTTCGGGATTAGCACGGATTTTGGACGGGTTGACGGGGCGGGGCGGTTCGGTCCACTGGTTAAGACGGGGCGGGTTAACACGGGTAGTTTTAGAAAGGGCGACCCAAACCCGTCGAAGACCCGCCCCGTTCTAACCCTTCGGTCCATCGCAGTCCATGGACGGTCCGGGACAGTCCGGTCCATGGGGCGGGTTTGGGGCAGGGCGGGTTCGACCCGACGGGTTTTTGGTAAACACTACCAGGGACTATGAAAGCTGTCTATGGAATAGAATCCGGGTGCATTGCAACTTGATGAAATCCACTTTTTAAGTCAAATTTCGAGAAGATTTTGTTGTTGCTGATCTTCTTTAGGATTGTGTTTATTCCCGGTAAAGAGTATTGGTCCTTATACGTGTTGTCATTGAGGGTTCTGTAGTTTAGGACAATTCTTTCTTTTCCTTTCATTTCTTTTTCGGTTTTTGGGTCTATTGTGGTTCCGGAATTTACTATGAATGCCATGGTACGATGCCTGCTCTTGCTAGGTCGGATAACTCCAATATCTAGTAAGCCTTTGATATGACGGTTGAATTGCTCTTGCATCGTTGGTGTAACATGCTTCATTGGTTTATCTTCTATTGTTAAATCTGGATTTTTGTTATCCAACTCGCACACCACTTTATTTTTTGACCAATGTTGAAGAGGATTATCACCAATGAATCCTTATTCTTTTAGTCTCCCCAATAAGGTAGCAAAGCGGTTTTGGAAGTTTTTGTTGTGGATTTGAGTTTGGTAATACACAGATTCTTGGATTGTAAGGTATTCGATTTCTTTAAGACCCAATTCCTCAATTGCCATATTGTTTGCAACGGTTTCAGTGCTGGTTTGAACTACCGTTACATTCTTGTAAAAGGTTATTACATTCCCTTCAATTCTTAACCCTCCTTGCATTGAGCGTATAAAGTTACACCCAATTAACATTTGAATTCCATCTCTCATACCCATAGGGAAGCTGTAGGTAAAAGGTATTCTGAATTTATTCTCACCAATCGTCATTTGTCATCTTTTCAGCTTCTTTGTGGCAATCTGCCTTGAGTTTACACCGGTTATGTGTACAGGATATGGGCTATCTTCCAAAGTCTATGCTGGTACAGCTGTTTGGCATATGGAACAATTTGATGCACCAGTATCAAGAATTGCTCTTATCTCGAATGGCTTTAGGTTGGAAATTTCAAACAGTATCACCAGGTTGTATAGGCGGTTGATAATTTTTCGTTGACCAGGTCTAGAAATCTCTTCTGCTTTGTATTGCTCTTCTTCTATTTGGTGTGAGGGTTTTTCTGTGAACATAACATGGATATCTTCGATTTCATTTTCAACCTTTTCTTTTCCCTTAGAAAGGTTTAGCTCCTCAAAATCTTTAGAAAGGTCTTTGATTAGTTTTTTTTCGGTTAGGTTTTTCAATTCTTCATTCAGCCTTTCATTTTCAGCCTCCAGATGTTCGATATATTTGAATAATTATTTTTTCAAGGGTTCTTTGTTCTGGTACCTCCTGGGTTGAGTTTTGGGTTTTATCGGTCTGCCAAGGTAAAAGTTTGAACATAAGGGACATGCTATTAAACCACATCCTTTACATCCAACTTTATGGTTTGAATTTTCTTTGCAAAAGCTACATGACCCGGCAAAGTTTAATTCTTCTGTGAGTTGATGCTCACAGGTTTCTTGTTCTGGGGAAAGTCCCACCTTACAACGCCACCCATAATTTGTGATATTGAGCATGAATGCCCCTTCATATGGTAATTCTTCTAGACATGCTCAGACATGGTGCTCTGTGTTGCCTGTTTCTCCCTGAGATAGACTGCAAATGGTGTCACTATCTGGTTCATTGAGGTCTACCGATATGATATCTAGATCATCTGGTAAATCCAGATTTTCTAGTATTGCTGCTCTTGCAATATTTCCCTGACCTCTTCTGCAGTCTCTGGCAAAATGACCTTCTTCTCCACAAATAAAACATTTACATTTTCGAACTCTATCCGAGTGTTTTCTTTTAAATACCCGGACATGTGAATCATGTGGTTTTCCTTTGTAGGTTTTTGTTTTTCTGAGACCAAACTTCTTTCGGTTGGAGCGGTAGTCTCCTGGTATGGGAATCTTACTACATATTGTAAGATCATTTAGACTCCTCTGTAATTCTTTTTCTGGAAAGCTTGCTCTAATTCTTTTTCGATAAGTTGTGACATTTTTTTGAAAAATTTCTCAGAAAACTCTGGAGAAATATACATACGACCCGATTTCGCTGCCAACACTTTGAAATCATTCATGTAGGGGAAGAGATCTTTCATATTTTCACACGATAATCGTTCTAGATCATTATAAGCTCGATCTTGTTCCTCAGTGGTTCCTTGATATGGATCTTCTAATAATAATACCCTTCTTATTTGAGATATGACATTTTGGGTATCATCAGCAATTGCGATTAACTTCTCATATTCTGTTGCAAATTCAGTCCTCCACTGAATCCATATCTTATTTTCTATCTCACCTAATAAATATTCGATGTATCTCACTTCTGTAAGATATATATATATATATATATATATATATATATATATATATATATATATATATCTTAGATTAAATAATAAAATAAATTTTTTTGTGACTAGTTTACCCTCGTTTCAATCAAACCCAACCCAGTCGATTAAGAACCCAGACCCAGATCCAGTGTTTGGATCACTGCTCACATCTCCGACTCTTTTCTTCTCGCAGATGAACCAAACCCTAGACTGGATAATAGATCGATCACTTTTCTTCATAGAGGCACAAAAGGGAGAGATATGGTGGTTCCCGCGAAACCCTAGGCTAGATAGGAGATCGATCTCTTCTCTCAATTTGTATCGCTTCCCTCACTCTGTCAAGATTGCTTGTTCAAAATTGCTCAAATCAAATTGTTGAAAACATCTACTTTAGGTGAAAGAAATAAGACGAACCTGGGCGGGAGACGGATGCGTTCGAGGGAGGACAGAGAAAGGCTGACTGAGAAGATCATTGGCGAGTGAACGCTTTCGAGAGAGACGGATAATCAAAATCAAAAAAGCCCAGTCGGATTTAAGTAATTTTTATTATTTTGTGCACAAATGTTTCGTCCCTCAATCCAATATCCAACCGAATTTATCAAGTGCATTTTATGTCTTTTTCAATTTTCCCAAAATGAAATTAAGGCATTTTTACTTCGAACCTATTCATGGTTGAGAGGCACCAGGCTAAGAATCAAAATATATTTATGACGGGGTTAACCTATTTTTACTTCTACTAGGTGTGAAACCGCGGCTTCTCCGCGGCTTTATTACTTTTTCGTATTTCAATTTTAAGAAGCATATATATCATATAATAATGTCAAGAGTAATAATTGGAGTTAAGCAACAAAGCATACAGAATGAAAAAAAAAATACTATGCAAGTGGAAATTTTATATGTTCAAAAATTAGATGAAATATTGTGTCGCGCAAAAAATTTAGTTTCTAATAAAATTGGATTATACAGATCTTCTCTCGACATGAAGATAATAAAAATGTTATTATCTACTATTTAAATACTAATAAAATTAGTCAGTGCAAATAATAGCTACCAAACCTCTTTGCTTTCAGATATTTTCGCCACATATTAATTTAGACAATTATATTAATATCTACTATTAATGTTACTATCAAACATATCCCGTACATCATTCATTTTTTTTATATTACCTAACTGCCAGATTTCCAATCTCTATAATGTTCTGCACAGAACAAACAATAATGATCACAATAAGAATATTAACAAATTAATTCCAACTTGCATGTCAAGGACAAAAATTTTTGGACAAAAAATTATACATAACTTCTCTTGGAGTTTCCTCAAATTAATTTGCAACTTTGATAATTTTATATAATTTTATCCTAATCAAATCCTCTTTTGACTGGATTTGCAATGCTTATCAGACCTTGTTATTTATTAAACAGATAAGTGTCTTACAATCAAGCCCCTGTAACCAAAGCATGTTCTTGCCAGTTTGCTACTTTACAATCATTAGAAATTAGGAAATATAGAAGTCGATCAACCATAGTTGTTTGATTTTAGCTTAGAGTTGCTTGATGATTGTCTCAGCAGCTTTTGTCCAATGCATCAACTAACTTTTTTATCTTGCAATTTTAACTGAACCAAAAGTAACAACAGATTATTGATTGAACAAATTGAATAAAAAAAAAAAGTAAAAGCACAATGTACCACAAAGAGGCTATAGAAAATAAAATATTTTACATATGTCAAAGCATGTCATTTATTTTGTGCTGATTTATTACCATCAATTTGGTAGGGGTAGTTTTGGAATAGAAAAAAATAATTAAAAGATTAAGAACTGCCATACCAGTAGAAAAAAATATCATAGAGTATGCATATACAATTATACATATAAATGAGGGACTTATTATGCATATACAATTATACATATAAATCACAGGGAGTACAAAATCGTATTGAGAAGTGAACTAACTTATAAATGCTAAATCATCAAAAGTTATCCAACTTAATGGATCCTAAGACCAAATAGATCGTAAAGGTAAATGCAAAAGTCAAAAGAATGTCAACTAATGTAACAGTCACTGATTAAACTAAGAAAACTATGCATTTGTTTTTTTTTACCAACAAGTTTATTATCTAATGTATTGAAAATTTTCTGTTTTGACATAAAGAAAACGCAATATAATACCTCAGAATTGATGTCGATAAAAATACGACCAAATATTCAAGAAAGCAGCTATGAGCAAAGGCCTTTCTCAAGTCTTTTAAGAATGTATCAACATCTCTGGCTGGCTCGGGACTGGTATAGCTATGTTGAACTTTGACATCCTTTTAATTTGTGTTTAAATTCTTCTAAAACAATGGAGGTGAATAAATTATTCAGTTTCTTTGTATAATAGCAAAACAAAGTAAAAAGAGGTAAAGAACTCAAAAGGGTAAGTGATAACGGGCTATATGTTTACCTGACTGTCAAAAGTACTTCAAAGTAATCGCAGGACATCTGCACATTTAGTTGAAATCTGTTTCATAATTTTAAACAGATGAAATGAAAATTAAGAGAGGGACAGTTTAGTATAATTTTAAGTACCTGATGCCAAGTATGTTCAGTAGTCTGAAATCTTTGAATTATTCTTCCCCTCCATTGTTGCAAACATTCAATAATGAAATTAATCTCAAGAGAAAGTGCCTTCATAAAAATTTCAGCTTCACATTTAAAAGGGATAAACACCAGAAAGTAAATTAAAGCTACTAAAATTAACTTGACTTGATTTCACCTGCTTGAACATAGTTCAGCTATGTCGACAAACCCAAAACAACACCAAAATAGGCCAAAAGTTTTTACTTTTGATGCTTAATTTCATACTTTTAACTTTCATGTCTAGGATGAGTTCCGACCCCAACAAATTTAGCATCCAGCAAGGCTATATATATCTTTGCATATGTCATTTTTAATGCCAATCAGAGCAACAGAAAAATAGTAACTGAGACAAACTTTTCCAAAGTTTGTGCCTATCTAATAATTACACAGACTGGTAAAGCTTGTCAAAATAACACACTTGAATGTTTATCCTCATTTTTTTCAGAAGAGAATAAATATGCACAACAAAAGTGAATAAATATGGTTTTAGTACCCTGGTTTGTATTTTTTCTGAAAAATAAAAAAAGCACAAAGCCTTGATTTATTACAAAGCTCAAGTATTAACAGACAGAAAGACTCACTTGTAATGATGTTTTCGCACCGCTTAAGACAAAAATACAAAACTAAATCTAAAAGTTAAGCAATTGATTTCTTACCAGTACCTAAGAAGTAAGAAGAGCAAGCTGCCACGACCTCTTTCCTCATCAATGACCTTCCAGTATCCTTATGGTACAGTCTTGCCAAGGAAGAAAAGGCTTGCTTCGATAGATTGTTTATGCTTATAAAAATCGTAAATATATGCCAATCTTTCTCGGTCAACATTGAAGAGATCAGGAGAAATTAGAGCCGTAATTGTCATTTGATACATGTGCTCATCAATAAACTCAGGACCTTTAATTCCACGGTTAACCCATCATTTCTTCTTTGTCGTCTGCAAATTACAAAGAAAATAATAAAATTGACCCATCGTTCACCTTTTCCTTTGTTTATATTTTCCCTTTTTTCTTCCACTTCGTATAAGGGCATTATAATTATTCCTTTAACATTTTTGAATTAGAAGTCTAATTCAAAATGAGGAGATTGCTTGAGCAGTACCTAGGGTTAGGAAATTGGACAGAGACGAAGAAGCAAAACCGAAAATCAAAGAGAGGAGACACATAGAATCGGGCGGTGATCCTTCGTCGTTGGTTTCTCTGGAAAGAGAAGAAACACCAGGAAGAAGGAAGAAGAGGCGGAGCATCGGGAGGTTGGGCGGTGCGAATGAGGGTCTGGGGGTGTGGCGTGGTCGGCGAAAGAGGAAAAGGAAGTTGGCTAAAAAGAGGGGAAAAATTAGCAGAGGAAGGGCTGGAGGTGAGGCAGGAAGTCGGGGGAGGAGGCGGCGACAACGATGTGTTGGAGGAGAAGGGAAAGAGGGGCGCCAGTTTTTTCTGTTGTCGATCAGAGAGAAAGGAGCAAAGAGAAGGGAAGGAAGAAGAGACGCGAAAGAAATCGATCAACGGATCAGAATGATTGATCGATCGCGAAAAAAAATAGAGGGCTCAGATGTCGTGTCTCTGGCGGAAAAAAAAACGGGCTACGACACCCACGGGTTTTAATTAATTATATATATATATATATATATATATATATATATATATATATATATATATATATATATATATATATATATATATATATATATATATAGATATAGATATAGATTTGATTCTACAATTGGATTATATATTCTATAATACGTGTTGCCGTGAACTCATTGAGATGGGTTTTTTTTTTAACTGTTACAAATTAATTAAAAAAATGAACTAAAACATAATAACATGTACAGTTCTATTCGCGTTTAGTAACTAAAATAATTGATGGTACCTTTACAGGAAACTATATATGTATGTCGGGAAAATTATTTACACAACGTTAAAATAATTACACTCAAATTTTTAAAAATGGAACTTCAATTGTGCTCTTGATACGCCGATTTCTTACACAATTTTTTTTATAAAAAAAAAGGGAAAATTTTTTCTATGCCCCTCAAAACAAAGGAAATGATGGATTTACCCCCCCCCCCCCCTAACAAAACTTATTTCTCCTCTTTTTACCCCTTAAAATTGATGTTCATTCCTTTATTGCCATTTTCAACAGAACAAAATAAAAAAACAAAATGTGTGACGATTTTACCCTCGTGTAATTTGTCTCCTTTCTTCATCTCTTCCTTTCTCACGACGATCCCCACATCTCGCGTCACTCCTCCGTCGTCGAAACTACAAATCTGAAGGATCTCGACCTCACCATCTCTCCCTTCTCCTTCACTCGAGCACCATTTCGACACCACAATGCGTCAATACCCCTCCGTCACCCCTTCATAGAATTGAACCCATTCGAAGCAAAAGAAATTCAGAAGCTGGACCCGTGCCTCTCCTCCTCCTCTGTCTCCTATTCTTGTCACTTGCGCTTTACCCCAAAGCTGGACTTGCAAGCTACCTCAAAACTCCCCTCTTTCAATTCGTTGCTATGATCTCTCCTCCTTCAATCAGTATGCCGAATTTCTTCTTTCCTTTTTTTTTTGCGATTTACTATCTTTCCACCTTTCGTCGTTTTAATTTGTCAGCAATTTTAATATAACTTCAGTTTAATCTTGGTATCTAATATCAATATAATAGTCAAATTGAATAAATTTCTCTTTCTCTGATCATTTCTTCTCTCTCAGCAAAGTTTTCTCTCCACTTAGTCAAGAAAATCATATTATTAACAAAAATTTTAAGTGTGTTTATGTGGACATGCAACTTAAGAGGGCTAGATCATCTCAGGTTCACCAATTCCAGTCCTTTTTTAAACGAGTTACTAGTACCAGCCCAAGTACTGGCACCGACCAGTATACTGGCACAACTCAATCTTCTGTTGAACAGGCTGGTTAGAGCATAGATTAGTCAGGTGGTCAGACAAGTTAGGTGCTATTAGGAATATAGCCATCTGAAACTCTTACAAGTATTTACAAGAAAAATGAAACCAACTGAGGAATGTCGTAATGTGTACCTGACACAATGTTATGTATGCTATTTATCTACTTTGAAATCGTCCTAATGTACTACTGAGAAACCCTCTTAATTTGATTCATGAAGTACTACTGATTAGATGCTATCTACTGTATACTATTTCAATTATTATGGTGCATGCTATCTACTAGAAGTACTTTTTCATGAATTAAATGCAAGTTTTTTTATTGAACTTGCTAATAACTACCATTTGTAGGGAGGATTAGCAAAATTGCAAGAGATATGAAGAAGATGGCAACTTCAAATGGTTGAAAAATGAACATTTGTAGTACTTGTAAGTCCTGTATCAAGGGGTTTAAAGGGGCACTTTAGTTGTGTTAGAAAATGGAAGCACGCCAAGGATTGATCAGCTTACTTAGCATTTTATTGTTAGTGTGTTTTTAGTTGTAATAGATGCTTGGGTTACCTGTGGATTGATAAATTTTGTTGTGTTTTTTTTATTAGATAATAACATGAAAAAAAAAGTTTATTTTAGCAATATTGAACTAACTTTAAATCTAGAACGCTTCTAGTTTTGTACCTGTCGATTCTTGTAATAACATGGTTCATAGTTTTATTTTGCTGTATTAGGTGCTGCTTCTGTTGTTTTTATTATTGTATATATAATTAGTTAACATTTGAGTTTCATATATGGAAGAACTTCAATCAACTCTTTTGAAACTAAAGATGGAGGAGTGGAACCAACATTATAACTGAAGGCAAACATTGATAAGTTGTATTATATAATTACAAATTTTTCAACTGTTATAAACTTCAAGCCCAACTAAAAAGAAACAAATGAAATTACAAAATAAATGCAACAAATGATATTACAAATATAAAAGAATTATTCATTTATTATTGAAAGATACAGCTTGAAGAAGAAATGGACAAATTAACTCTCGTTACAATCTGACCAAAACCAAGAAGAAGAAAAAAAAAACATAAAAGAAGATGCTGACAGAAATGACCTATCTCTACAACTACATTGCACAAATGACCTTGGCCGAAAATGATGCCAGTGCTCAATTCCACAACTTGCAAACATGCCATAGAATTCGTTTCCTACACATATCAAGCTTTTCATTTCTTCTCTGAGAGCAATTTCGAATCCAACAGTAATCCCCAAAATTGAGTACATTTCCACTGAGTTTCACAATGATGTGATATTATCCTGAGAGCAATTTCGGCTCACTGAAAGCAAATTGCGCTTCTCCACTGTCAGTTTCGCAACTTTACTGTCTTTGCATGAGCGAGAGGCAGTGAGAGAATAGGGAGAGAGGAGAGGATTTCTCTATGTCGAGGGGGAAAGGGAGAAGGGGGCAACAGAGGGGTATTGACGCATTGTGGTGTCAAAATGGTGCTCGAGTGAAGGAGAGAGGAGAGATGGTGAGGTCGACATTGTAGTTCCGACGACAGAGGAGCGGCGCGAGATGTAGGGTTTATGGTCGTGAGAAAGGAAAAGATGAAGAAAGGAGATCGAGATTGACTGGGCTCAAATGTAGTAGTTACACGGGGGTAAAATCGTCACACATTTTGTTTTTTTTTCTGTTGAAAATGGCAATAAAGGAAAGAACATCAGTTTTAAGGGGGCAAAAAGAGGAGAAATAAGTTTTGGGGGGCAAATCCATCATTTCCCTAGTTTTGAGAGACACAGACAAAATTTTCCCTAAAAAATTATTATGCATTCTTCTATTTTTCTGGCCAATTAACGGCAATTTAATATAGTTGCTACGACAAATGGATATGACGGTGGCGTTTATATATATGCATCAATCGATCATTTTACTAGTGTTTACATTATAGTTAATTTATTTCGCGTGTTTTAACTAATGTGCTACTTGAACAACAACTTCATTTCACGAAAAGTTTGTGAGTCTCGCTCATTACTTTTATCATCCAATACATTTTGTATGAGCGCAAAGTTCAAAAAAATTCTAGACTTATAACTAAAGCTCCACACCTTAGTTTTGGGCGTATAATTAATTTCCACGAGAGCTAACTCATTATTTATGCTCATTCTTTGCGAACATTTCTACAAACTAGCAATTCAATTAAATCATGTGCAAGACTTTTCAAAAGTCGTTAGTTTGATACTTCCTACTCCAAGCCTCAAAAAAAAAAATCATTAATTAGTGTTATACTTAGCTGAATCAAGAGAACACCCAGTGGTTATTTAAGTGACATATTGGAGAAAATCAAAACATATGGTCTCAACTCTCAAATAAAAAATATATTTATGTATGTTTTTTGCAACTTTATATATCAGCCCATTACAAAATATCAATCTTTATTCCCAATAGGGTTTGAAAAAAATATTAAGTTATGTTTATCACAATTAAAAACAAAAAAATAAGATATAATTAATGAAAATTTTTTAAATACTCGTCATAGTAATTATATTGATTTTTCAGAACAATATTTATCATATTTATGGCACACTATCACAGAAACATGCTTCTGCAACGGGCCATTAACAAAAGTTGTTAACAAAAATCGTTGTAGAACAAATCAGTATTAGTATAATTTCAGAGAAAAAAAATATAACAACGGTTTATATAATTATAAGAAACCTCTGCTATTTTATCATTTAAAAAAAACAAAACAAAAGTAGCTACAATTTCCACTATTAATGCCGCTAATTTTATTATTAAAAATATAGTGACGGTTGTTCAATTAAAACTGTTTCTATTAAATTATTATGATTTATGATGGTTTTTTTCATTAAAACCATTGTTATTTCCACGAAGTAGGGTTTTTCAGTTTCCATGCTGCCTCCTCCATCTCTCTACTATAGCAACTCGATATTTGCTATTTTTCAACCGACACCTATTTTTTAATTCAATTAAATTTCCATATTTATATCACTCTACAAAAAATATAAAAGTTCTAAAAAATCTGAAAAAAAATAAGAATTAGAAAGAGAAAAGAAGAGCATATTTAACGTAAGAAAAATCAAATTTTATCAATATTCCTTTTTTCTTTATTTTTCCTTTTTATTTCAGTTTTTATTTATTTATTTATGAGATTAATTTTTAATTAGTTTATTTGTCATAATTTGAGAACTCATCCAACGAGAGAAGAACTACATCCCTTCTTTCATTTATTTACTCATCCAATGAGAGAAGAACAACATCACTTCGTTTCAACAAATATATAATAAATAATATATTATTAATATATTTCAATAAGTAATAAATAATATATTCCAATATAATGACGATTGATTTAAATTCCTTGGTAATATCATTTTTAATGAAATTTATTACGCTTCACTTTATGACCACTTTGGAATTATATTCCAATATTAATATAATAAATTTTCATATTTATCGGTTTAATCATATAATTTGCAACTTTTGTTATTTTATGCAAAACTCATTATTAAGATAATATTCCTCAATTTAAATGACGTGATTTTATTAGTACATCTCCCATAAAAATGGAAATTATTTATTTTTATTCTTTAACACAATTTTTTTTATAATATTACAGGTACACAACATATGGATTAGTGTGGATTTAGATTTGGTGAAATCATCAAAATCTTTGTTTATTTTTTGAATTTATTGACAAATCTTTTGTTCCTTGATTTATTTATTGACAGATCATTCACGTTGAGGATCTGAATTGTAGATCTATATAGTTCATTTATAATTAAATGATAATAATAAATCTTAAAAGGTCCATAATCTTGATAATTAACAAAGAACGTTAATTATCAATAAGATTAGTATGCAAGTTAAGTGATGATTAAGTTCTACAAATCATAGGTAAAGAGTTACCAACTTAATTGCATATGTATATGATGTGGAACATAGTATAGGAAATGATCTAATGAAATAAATATATGAATTGTGTTATGTATCATTATTTATTTCATATGAGTTTGATTCTAAGTTTGAGATGGTTCAACTTTTTCACATGAGAATAGGTTCTATAAATATCGTCTACCGCTGATTCCTGATAAGGGCTGCTATACGAACTTTATTTATGTTCTCTTAAATTGTGCGGGAAAAATTTGTTCATCAAGAAAACCGTATGTCCCTCATTAATTTATTTAGTGAGTGATGATATATGTTTGGACCCCTTGATGGAGATAGATTGTTTGGTAATAACTTTATACAATTATATCTAGAGCAAAAAAATATAATCTGCAAGAATGACACATTCATATCTTGGATTATACGATAATATCATGTGACATAAGAATCCGACAAGGAGATACTTTATTTCCTATACAAGATTGAGATATTGTAGCAGTATATTATTTATGCGAATTAGGAATCATAACGTGTTACTAGATACCGCTTATGATTATTAGAATTAAATAGCGATTTAATTTCATGGCCAACATAGCATAAATCCACAAAGAGCGACACAAATAGGACTTGACCATACAATGCATTGTTTATTTATTCGCAGTAGTGAGTATTGCGAAAATATAATAAGTTGATTAATTAATTATATACCGTTGCGAACCGTTATAATTAATTATGTCAAAGAGATCATATAGAAATAAATTAATACATTTATTAATCCCAAAATAATTATCAAATAGTTGATAATTAATTTCGTTCAACATAATTTAATTAATGGAATTAAATTGAGCTAACGGATCTTTATTTAATTGGTGAACTAAAGGTCCAACAAAAGAGCAATTATATAGATCATTAATTAATAAATTAATGGACCATTTAATACATGATAAAATGAGCTATTGAGCCCATTAAAATATCAACTAGGGCAAGTGACAATGTTGTAAATAGTTGCAACTTGTCATGAGGAGTTGTTGGCTATAAAAGGGGACCATTTGGAGAGAGAAACCCTAGCCATCATAGCCTTCTCTCTTCTTCTTCCTCCTAGAACAAAAATCAGAGAGAAAAATTTAGAATTTTCATCTCATTCTCTTGCTCTTTTCCACCTCATCTAACTCATGTGTTGAGCAATTAACCCCTTCCATTAAATAGTAGATTAAATAGAAGGATAAATAAAGGAATTAGCTATTACATCTTACTTATTTGCATAGGCCTTGAGGTTTTGATTAATTCCTTGGTGGACTCGAGGCCAACCAAAGGAGGGGATTGAAGGAAGAAGGTGTAGCACGCCACTAGCTTCAAGTGTCATTGGAATCACCTTCTTGATACTATTCAAGAAGAGATAAAGAACCTCCTAACTTTCTCTCTTGATGGATAATGTTGAATGCTTGAGTCTAGATCTATTTTGTGTTGTATGCTTGTTTAATTAGTATTAATTGTATAAAAAATTAAAAAAATGACATATCCAACATTTTCTACCACATATTTTGGATGCAAAGATTCGAGAAGTCGTGAAGGAGTTTAGGGAGTTCATCCACCGAGAACTGTTTTAAGTTATATATCGATCACTACTTCTCACTTTTCTTTAATTTGGTGTATTAAAATGTAAATATTATTTGATACTATTGCTATTTCTAATGTATAATTATGTCATTTACGTATTATATCATGTGTGATGTGGAATGAATGATGTATGTGTGCGAGAGACATCTGTTTGATTTCTAAAAATCTGATGTATATTAGGTTATATTTTCACAAGAAAAAATATATGAAAAATGTTTGTATTTCTAAAAACATATATGCTAAATCACAAAATATATTATTATCTCTTTCCTATTTTGAAAAAAATTGTTAAGAATTTCTTAGATTTTGAATACCAAGCTTTATTCGTTTGCATCTCGCGAGAACGCAAGAAAAAGGTAGGGAAAATTAGATTCATGCTACTATAAAGTTGTAAAATTAGAAACATACCACTCCAAACTTGAAACGTAGAAAAATGCCACCCTAAATTCATTTCATTCAGATATTTGCCACAAATATACTGTATTTTAAAATATATATTTATATTGACTAATATGCCCTTCTTCTTCTTGTTCATTTTCTTCTCTTTTTGTCGTTCATCTCTTCATCCGTAATATGCGTCTCTTTTGGGCCAAATTATCCGGTGGGTAAGGTTTTTTGCCATTGAAGCACCGTAGGCACAATTTTATGCCACTAAAGCAATTCAAAAGTACAGACTTGAAAGAAAATTTAAAAATGTGATGCATCCCGGAGAACATTGGGCTCTAAAGCCATCTGATGGCTAAGAATGATTTCACATTTCACATTTGATAAAACTTTCTAAGTTTTGGTTGAATTGGTCCAACAAACATGTAGAGTGTGGTCTCACGATTGTACCATTAAAGGCCCCCAAAAGTAAAGAAAAATAGATCAAGAAAATGAAATCAATCTAGGCACTTAGATTTTGAGGGAAAAAGAACCAAAACTTTAGAACTCGTGAAAGACATGAAAACTGAAAAATATTAGATTTGGGTTCTTTGCATACGCGCACAAGTATCTGAGTCCATCTATGCACGATTGCACAGAACAGATAAAGGGTGCGTTTGGATAGGTGTGGGAAGAAGAGAAGAAGGGAAGAAGTGGGAAGAAGTATTGGGAAGTGTGTAATTTTGTGAAGAGTTTGGATTGTTTATAATTTTTTTTCTTCTTCTTCCTTCTTCTTCTTTCTTCCAACTATCCAAACGCACCCAAAGAGACGAAGGATAGAAAGTAAAGGAAGAGAAGAAAACAAAGGGCATATCAGTCAATACAAAAGTATATATTTAAAATCAGTATATTTGTGGCAAAAATCTAAATAAAATAAATTTAGAGTGGCAATTTCCTAAGTGTCAAGTTTGAAGTGGCATTATTCTAATTTTCTAACTTTGAAGTGGCATAAATCTAATTTTCCCAAAAAGATAAGGCATGTCATGAACTGTCTACCTAAATAAAAAATTTAGAGGGTCCGAAAGGTTAATTTAACTTACGTTATAAATGGATACCGTATGAATAAATCACAAAAATTTGAGGGTCTGAAAGTTTACTTCACAATTTTGCAAATTCTAAATCTGGAACTTGGAAGAATGTACTAGCTTTCCGCTCAGAAAAAATGGAAAAAAAAAATATTATGTTAATTGCTATATGAGATAATTTCTAGATGAAACCTGTCCTCAATTGAAAATTGAAGTTTCTATAACCGAATAAATTGAAGTAAAAATAAAGAGGACAAAAGAAAGGAGACCGCACACTATAAGAGACACTTCACACTTCTTGTCTTCCTCATTATCCCATCTTTATTTTTTAAATTTTTTTTTTAAAAAAAAACAAAATTATAGGACGAGGAATAAAACGCGGAACAGAAATAAAGGCCTATAGGGCCCAAGAGAATCCTATGCTACTTTATTGAAACTAGAACTCCTGGCCCATATTGTGCTTATTGCTATAATTGTTTAGATTGTAAAAGCCGCCTGTTTTAAGGCAAACTTCCATACCTAATTTATTAATTTGCAAGAGAATATAATATCAAAACCTTATAAATTTCAGACACCAACTACCTCAGGCGAGAACAAAAATATATATGCTGTTAAATTAGACAGGATATCCTCCGAACAAATTTAAATTCTATTTCAAAGGGCTAATGCGGTAGAATATAAAATAAATAACTCTGCCAGATTTTTTGTATGGAACAAATAAAACATGTCAAAAGTATACTCGATCGGAATTCAGAAACAAAAGATCAGAACAAATGCACATAGTCTTGAATAATTTAAAATTGTACACATTGTTTATCATTCAAGCAAGCTGCTTGGTAATGGTAAATGGTAATTAAATTTGATCTTCAGATGGCAAAATTAAATTAAATCGTAAAACTTTCAAATGACTCAATATGGCTAACGTGTTTTCATATTAAATTTAATATTTAAATCTATCTAAAGAATAATATAAACCTTTAATATTTCAAAAAATTTAACATAGATGAGGTAGACTAAAATCAGTTGCGACTGACGAATGAGTCCGTAAGCCGTGATTAATCTCAATTTTCGTGATTCTAACAGTCAATCCAAACCGTTCAATATGTTCTTCATATTGAAATCTCGTTGGAGACCAATTTTACATTTTTCTAAAATTTTTTAGTATTTTACAAAATTTTTAATCTAAATAATTATGGACCCTCCGATAACAACGATTTTTTAAATTCTCAAAAAAAAATGTAAAAATATTAAGAAAAATATAAAATTTGGTCTCCAATGAGATTTCAATATGCAGAACATATTGAACGATTTGAATTAGCCATAAAATTTAAAAAAATTAAAATATAATCGTGGCTGACTAGGGTTTACCAAACAAGACGAGGCGGGGCGGTCCAACCCGCAGTGATCCACGGGTTAGGACAGGACGGGTTAGGACGGTCCACGGGTTAAGACGGGGCGGGCTAGGACGGTCCATCCTAGAAGTCTTGGCCCTAATCCTTCCTAAACTAGTCCCATGCAACCCGCACGGGTTATGACGGTCCGGTCCGCCGGTTCTTCATTTTTTTTTTTTTTTCATTAATTATTTTTTCATCATAATGTATATATATGTAATATTATATACATAAGAATAGTACGACATATATACTTAATACAGGTTTTTCTTTTTTGGTGTTTTTCCTTTACGTTTTCTTTCAATACTTTTTTCCGTTTTTATTTTTCGTTAATTATTTTTAGTTTTTCTTTATTTTTTCATTTATTTTTCTTTCAATTCTTTATTTTTCTTTATTTTTTCATAAGTTATCTTTTCTGTTTTTTATTTTATTTTGTATTTTATCTTTTCTTAAATTTGATTTGTAATTTTTTAAATAAATGAACAAATTTAAATATAATTAAATAAAGTTATCCTCCTTTATTTCGGACTTGGCACGGGTTTAAGACGGATTGACGGGGAGGACAGTCCGGTCCACGGGTTAAGACAGAGCGGGTTAATACGGGTTTTTTTAGAAAGGGCGGCACAAACCAGCCGTAGACCCATCCTGATCTAACCCTTCGGTCCATCGCGGTTCATGAACGGTCCGGGACGGTCCGGTCCATGGGGCGGGTTTGGGGCGGGACGAGTCCGACCCGGCGGATTTTTAATAAACACTACGGCTGACAAGTCCATCCTTCAGTCGTGGCTGATTTTAATCTACCTATAGATTATTTGGATATCTAATAAGTCAGAATTATTGTGAAACTATTTCAACCGAATGACAACCGCCAAAACATTAAAATGTGTGCAATTCTTGTATTAAATAGGCATGAATGCATTCCTTGTATCGAGAGGTGTATTAATTTGTGCAACTTCTCGTTAGTTACAACCCAGTGTACAATATATCATTACAATGTATATAATGCAATTCATTTTCTTCATTACATCTTAAAAATCAATTTAATTTGTCGGAAAGTGTGGGAAAAAAAAAACTAAAAAGCTCCTGGGCCAATATATTAGATAGATTTGATTTGTATTAGCTTTTTTATTTTGTAATACAAAATTGCCACATTCTTTTTTTTTATTTAAATGCTCGTACTCTTATAAATTAATAATAGGTTTAAATCCATCATATATTTTTTACGTAATTTTACAAATAAATACATGCACATGCTGGCTTGCACGCCGCATGCCCAATTATATCCATTGAATAGTATTTCTTTCCTTTCTAGAGTTTACAAATGCATTTTTAAAGGCCAGAACCAAGAACTACAGGACTGGGCTGCTAGCTAGGGACAACCAGAAATTAAATGCAATTAAATTATCCAGTCGCTTAAATGCTGGAAGGGAAATTAATGCTTACAAGGGAATCAATGCTTGCTTACAATAATTTCATGAGCATGATGACGAGGAGACCATATATTCTGCAAAGAGCAGCTAACTTTTTAAATAAGTAAACGTAGGACAAACATGCAGTTAATATAATAAATTAACCTGCTGCTTGTTAAAACATAGGACAAAGAAAGGGATCAAATCTTCTGTGGCATTTTCAATGCTGCTAATTGTGATTCTTGTTGTAAAGTGGAAGCATGCCATCTAATATATAAAATACAAATATAAAAATTGCTCCAGACAGCCCGAGATAATTGCTAATAATGCTATCATCTAGGAATATATAAGGAAAGCTTATTTATAAAATTTTCATCCATATGAATGGTTACATTTATAATTGAATTCTACGCAAGGTTCGGATAAATGTCCATACACCTATTTAAGTGGATTATTTGATTAATTTTTCTTTTATAAATTTCAGAAAACTACTCCATTTTTTTAGCAACTTGATTAATGACTACATTGTACACGAGACATAAAAACAATATAATATTATTGCTATGATCATATTTAAAATTCTAAATTGTGGAAATAAAGAAACATATGTTGGTCTTAATAAAAATTATTATGTAATAGCCTATCAACATTGTTAGAACAGAAGTTTCTAGGCAATTTTTTCTTACACTTTCAAGTCTCAATTCTCAACTTGTGTCACATACCTTATTTCTATTTAGGGCTTGCTCCAGAAGCAGGGAGGGAGATGAAGAGCATTCACCTGTTTGTTTTCGGTGATGAACTTACGGGAACAAAAGTAAAAATTCGAGCGCAACGGAGAATATTGTCTCCTCCGATTTTGATGGTTAATCATGGGGGATAAAATCTTCTTTCACTGACAATCGAATCCCACCTCAAATTTTCAATTTTCATGGTTAATTGTGGTTAAATTTCTGATTTTCTAGAGCAAGTGAAGGTGAATATATATATGTCCCTTTACTTCTATACTCCACTCTCATAATCTACCTTTATCTTCTCTCTCAAAGTTTCTGGAGCAAAGGCTTAGAGGACGTTCCTATTTATTCGTATGGCAGGGACAATCTTGTAAGCAAAATGACACATGAAACACTGTACTTCTGTGCCAGTATCAGACCTCGATTTTGAAAAAAAAAAAAAAAAAAAGGTATGTGATCGGATCAACTCCAAGGCCCTTCGGACCGCTTTACAATTCCAAGCGTAGTGTAATTGTCCGATCAATGCAATTTTATTTATTATTAATTTTTTTGCAACTAGATCAAATTCAAATCTGATTAGCTTTGACGCACTGTTCGAATTTAGGAAAAAAATATTTACTTTTGATGTAATAAAGATATAATAGTAATAATTAATAAATATATGAGGTAGACTAAAATCAGTCGCGATTGACGGATGAGATCGTCAGCTATGATGAAAATCTCAATTTTCGAGATTCTAACAGTCAATCCGAACCGTTCAATGTGTTCTCCATATTGAAATCTCGTTGAAGACCAAATTTTATATTTTTTTAAAAATTTTTAGTATTTTTTGTTATTTTACAAAATTCTTAATCTAAACAATTTTGGACCCTTCAATAACAATGATTTTTAAAAAATTCAAAACAATAGTAAAAAAATTCAAACAAAAAAAATTTGGTCTCCAATGAGATATTAATATGGAGAACACATTGAACGTTCAGATTAGCCATTAGAATTTCAAAAGTTGAAATACAATCGCGGCTGATGGTCTCATTTGTCAATCATGATTGATTTTAGTCTGCCTCTATATATATTCCTCAGCATATTTTTTGTTTTCATTCATCAACAATAAAATGAAACGAAAAGAAAATTAGCATGCTCAGATTTTTTTTTTCTGCAAATTAAAAAGTAGGAAATTTTCCATGACCCCCATTTATCACGATTTATCTTTTTTTCTTTTGCGTCGTTGACTTTTAAATTTCTATCTTCATATTTAAAAATTTTCAATATCTAGTAATACAAAAGTTCATATCATCTTTAAATTTCTTTGAGCCAATTCCATCCCCATATTATCTTTCAAATTCAGAGCTTTCGTATTAGTAATTAGATTTACTCAACACTAGAAAAAAATTATATATGAAATTAAAAGTTCAATAACAATTAAAAAAAAATGTTATTTAGTTCATGTAAACTATCTTGCTTTTTGTTGAGCATTATAAAAGCATTCTTTCTTCTTTCTCATAAAAGCACTGTTTTTTTCATGCTTATAAGAAAGAAAACATTTTAAAAGGTAACATGCCTTAATTTATTGTAATAATAATCTTTACTACTTATAAAAGCACCAGTTCAAAGGTCTATCTAAATTTGAGTTTAAAGGTGCAAACAATTGTTTACCCAATGCAATATAGACCATGGATTGATTATGATCTAATCAGATCAGTGGTCTGGATTGATCAACGAGTTAAAAGGTTTAAACCTTTCATATAGATCCGTTAACTTTCGCTGGCGGAGCGGAATTGCGCTGGATTTTAACCGCGTAGATTGAGGGTTCGATTCTCCGTCCTTTTTTTTCATTTTTTTCGATTTTCATGTTCCGATCTTTTTTATTTTTTTCGATTTTCATATTCCGATCTCTTTCCTTCTAAGCAGGCGAAATTCTTCTTCCCCTCCTCTCCCATTTCTCTAACATAACAGATATAGTCTCTTCATCCCTCTTCCGAAGTCTCTCTCTCACAGGCGCCAGAAGAACCCTAGATCCGATCGTGCGCTCTCTCTCTCACGGCGAGGCGTCGTTGAGGCCAAGCCAGGCCGATCCGCCAGGAGAAGACGCGTTATTTCAAGCAGAGGTCTCGGATCGTGCTATTTGCTTCAAAAAGGTTTAAAGTTGTCTCATCGTTTTTTTAAAGTTTGAAATTAATTTTTTTAGGCACTAATTTTGTAATTGCTCCGAATTTTGATTGAAACTCGACTTCAAGCTTGAAACCAGGTTTCAAGTGGTTTTTTTTATGTTGTTTTTTTTTATTCCCACCACTTGAGTTCGGCTCCAGGTTTCAGGTGTCAAGTAGCTTGAAATCAGGCTTCAATTTTGTTATTTACAGAATACAAGCACTCTCAAACACCAGGTTTCAGCTTTCTTGAGTTTGGCTTCAGTTTCTTGTATGCTTCATAATTGTGTCCAAATAAAGAGAGTACAAGAACTCTCAAATTTGATTGTGAATAAATTATTTAGATGGCAGAATAAATTATGTTTTTCCATAATAATGATTTGGAAACATAGTTAGCACTATTGTGCAGCTTTTTATTCAATTTTCTGTAAATAACAAAGCATTGAATTTTGTGTTATGATTTTGCGAGTTTCTCATGTGCAGGCCTTCAGTCCTAAATGAAGCATTGAAAAGAGCTATTACTTCAATGGAGGGATTAGGATGCAAGTGATTGAATTTTGTAGAATAGCACTTGATATCTTGCCAAGCTTAGACGGTAGCGACTTGCTTGATAAGGATAGTTGACTCATACAACTCCTCCCCTCAGCTTCTTGATGAACTTTGTCAGTGCAGTTTGGTTGAAAGAACCGTACACTTGATCAGTGTGGATGGCCGGACTCTACTTAATAATACAACTTACATGGTAACATTATTGTATTATAGGCTTATAGCACATGATCACATGAACCAATTGGAATTTTGTACATGTTTCATTGGTACTGGAGAAATACTCAATTATAGGCTATGCCTGCGCCCCCCCCCCCCCCTCCCCACCAACTTCACCCCGCTCCCAGAGAAAAATAACAATCAAATAAAATCATCCAAAAAAAGTTACAAATACATCTAAGGTTCAAAACTCGATTATGTGCTGTTGGTTCTGATTTCAGACAAATTTTTTGTTAGATATTTGGTACTTATTTTTCAGTTTCTGGGATTGCAATCTTAGTTTTGTTCTTTGTCCCTTTGTATTTTGGAATGAGCAGAACATGATTGGTCTTCTTACCAAGCTAGCAAGTGGGTCCCTCGTGGCTGTAAAGTCCCTTTTAGAGTTGAATATTGGGAGTACATTGAAGACTATTTTCATGGATTTTGATCTCCCGCAGAGTGCTCAGTACTTCCACACGGACGATCTCCGCTTTAATCAGGTTTTGCTCTTGCAGTTACATGGGACAACTTTTTGTGATGAATCAATGCAATAACATTGCTGAACTCCCACTTTTGTTTAATTAATAGTTGCCAAATATCGTATTGCTCTCGTTCTTGTGGCTTTTGCGACTGGTATGTGCTTGACACCCTGTAATTGGTCTGGCATTATATTTAATATTTACAGTTTTACACACATCCAACTCAGCCAAGATTGATACAACGTCAGTGCAAAAGCACTGAGAAATTTCTTAGACTTGTGTAGTTTTATTTCCTCAGAAAACAGTAGATCTGATTGAATTTATGTATTTTCCTTTCTCTTCCAGCTTCAACTATGCTTTTGGTGCTGGTTGTTAAAACGGGAACCACACTCTTAATATTTTAATTCACTCTTCGTTTCATTACAGCGATTCATCCAAATTGAAAAAAAAGAAGGTACTGAAATTAATTTTGCTTCAGTGGTACATTAGATTAAGTTATGCAGTGAGCATGTGCATTATTCTTTTTGCTTTTGTGAAAATGAATGGGATCATGAAATTATTTACTGTGACTTCCAGAAATTGCATGGCAGTTCAAATGTCACTTCTTCCGATAAATTTGACCAAGATAGAAACTGTAAATATATTTTTTTTTTGCAGTTTCCTACTGACATCTTTTTTGGTCTAATTTGGTAAATAAAAAAGTGGCAGACTGTGTTCAGGTTTTTGTCTGATTAGGTTTTAGGTTCATGTCATTTTGAGCTTGACCAGACTGTGTTCAGGTTGCCTTTGGTCCAGGGCACCTTGGATTGGGTTCAATAAGGGTTTAGGTCAATCTGTGTAGCGGGCTATTTGGTCCTGGTCAAGCATTAGATTCTAAGCTCCGAGTCTAATTCGGAAGTTATTTGACAAAAAATTGCCCTACATGCGTTAAGATATGCTTTTGCTTTTATTTTGGGTACTTTTTGCCCTGTATGCAAATGTGAACTCATTCAAAAAGGATGTGTCACAACTCCTGTCAAGTGATGATGGGCAACATACTTCTAACACCATTGCCTCTTCAACTTACAGGCTAAGAACTACTGTTAGTTTGTTGTGCCTATTGATTTTGTTACATGGTTTATCTTTTCACTATTATCGAAATTGTTTATGCGAGAGTAATCACATGTGATTGTGTGCTCTATCATTTTTTAGTTGCACAATGGATACCTGGCCAGGATAAGTTGTAAATTGGTTTTGTTTTCTTGTTTAGTTTTGGAATTTTAATGAGCTTAAAGGTGTAATGAGACTTTGTGTGGCCTCAACTCATACTTGCTAAAATCACCATATATATTAGTCCAACATGAGTAAATTATAATATTTTATGAGGTACCCTATGGTGATCTTGTGGCATGTATGGAGATGGCTAATTAAATATTATCTCTTCAATTTGAGATGGTAACGTTTTTCTTTATTATAGGTCGCCGATCTTATGGCCTTCGTACTGTCAGCTAATTCTTTGTATGATAATGGCTCTGAGGGTCTTATTGACCCAACTGGTGCCCAGTGCCTTTTTATTTTGCGAGCTAACCAAAATAAAATAAGTTGCACAATTGATTTACACGGATCCAATCGGACGGTAAGAAAAGAAGTTTAGGAAACCTAACAACAGAGACCTAATAAAACAAACATACTTGGACCCAAATAGCAAGGAACTTTGCAACCAAGTCTTCTTGTCAGAATGAAACTGCAATTACAAGTTTACAGCTATGATATCGGTTCTTAACATCGTTAAAAGTACATCATTAATTGCACCAATTTTTTTCTTATTGTCATATATTTATTTTTATCATTTTTATTGCAATAATATTTTTGGCCCACACATTTGGGTGGGCGTGTTTGCTAGTAATAGTAAATAGACAAGCCATAAATTGATATTTGAATTTCAAACTCTTAACAAAAATGGAAATTTTAAGAACGGTTTGTATTAATTAGCAAAAAGATGTCATTCCATACATTGAAAATAGCCTTTGATGGAGACAACAGTCCAAAGGACTTGGGTCATCATCGGCCTTGAATTTTTGTCAAAAGATAGTCACAGAATCAAGCCATCAACATTTATATGCTTCACTTTTGACAAGTAAAAAAATAAAAAGAGAGAGAGAAAGAAAGCGTCAACTTTAGAAAAAGGGAAATGTGCGGGAATAGGTCAAATAACACACTCATGGCACTGAGCACCAGGTTCTGATCTCTGACCCCGCTCCACTGTTTCTTTCCTTTCTCTTTTCAACTTTACCTTCCTTCGTCTCTCTCTCTCTCTCTCTCTCTGTCTGTAGAAACAGAGGAGAGAGAGAAGCAGTATTCTTTTGTCTCTCCAATCTCCATCCCCACCTATACTACTACTAATAGGTAAAACAAGGCTGGTGTGAGCTCTCTCCCTCTCTCTCTCTCTCTCTCTCTCTCTCCCTCTCTGTGCAAAGGTGTCATATCTCATCTCATCTTTCTCATCTTAGTGTGGTCTTTTCAACGTCTCTCTCCTCGTCATCTCTTCTCTTCTTCTTCTAGTAGTACCACCTCTTTACAAACGCAAGATCTCCATAGACCCACCACCAATGGCGAATACCATTCCTCTTTACTTCTTCTTCTTCACCTCTTTTGTATCACTCGCCACAACCTTTCTCTCTTTTTCACAAGCTCAGCTCGATGATCAAGCAACCATGGAAGCTCTCCAGAAGGAGCTTTCAGTTCCTGACTGGGATCCAAAGCAACCCAACTTCTGTACCTGGCGTGGTGTGATCTGTACCAGTGACCAGTCCGTACAAGAGCTCAATCTATCCCACCGTGGCCTCAGAGGTAATGTCACTCTGGTTTCTCAGTTGAAATCCTTGAAAAAATTGGATCTTTCTTCAAACTCCTTCAAGGGATCCATCCCTTCTTCAATTGGTGACCTTTTGGTGCTTGAATTTCTCGACCTCTCCATGAACCATTTTGAAGGTGTGATCCCTTCTTCATTTGGTGGTCTATCAAGTCTTATATCACTTAATCTCTCCAATAATTTCTTATCTGGTGGCATCCCAGAGGAGTTGAAAATTTTAGAAAGTTTGCAAGAGTTGCAACTGTCAGGGAACAATTTGACTGGTTCGATCCCCGATTGGGTTGGTAATTTTGCTAATCTCAGGGTGTTCTCTGCATATGAGAATGGGTTAACTGGTGTTATACCTGAAAATCTTGGTTCTGTTTCTAATCTTGAGGTGCTGAACCTCCATTCAAACCAGCTTGAAGGAGATATACCAGTGAGCATATTCAAATCAGGAAAGCTGCAAGTGCTGATTCTAACTGTTAATGGGTTAAATGGTAGTATACCCGATTTGGTTGGCAACTGCAAAGGATTATCAAACCTCAGAATTGGCAATAACAGGTTAACGGGTCGTTTACCGACTTCAATTGGAGATGTCAGTAGCCTAACATACTTTGAGGCCGATAATAATAATCTCACAGGAGAAATTGTGGAGGAGTTTGCTCTCTGCTCTAATTTAACTCTGCTTAACCTGGCCTCTAACGGGTTAACAGGTACCGTGCCCAACAAGCTTGGTGATTTGAAAAATTTACAGGAGCTAATTGTATCAGATAATGGCTTAAGTGGTGAGTTCCCCAAGTCTATTCTTAGGTGTAGAAATTTAAGCAAGCTTGATCTTAGCTATAATAACTTCAACGGAAGCTTACCAGACAACATTTGCAACATGTCAAGGTTGCAATTTTTAGTTTTGGATCACAATTCCTTCAATGGGTTCATACCCAGTGGCATTGGCAGCTGTATTAAGCTTCTAGAGTTACAAATGGGAAGTAACTATTTTACAGGTGCAATCCCTCCTGAAATTGGTAAGATAAGAAACCTACAAATTGCATTAAACCTCAGCTGCAATCAACTACAGGGAGTATTGCCTAGAGAATTAGGTAAACTTGACAAGTTAGTTTCTTTAGACCTGTCAAATAACCAAATTTCAGGAACAATTCCACAAGAGATTAAAGGCATGATGAGCTTAATAGAGGTAAATTTTTCTAACAACATGCTTACTGGGTCAATTCCTTCCTTTGGTCCATTCCAGAAAAGCCCTCAAACAAGCTTTATTGGAAACAGCGAGCTTTGCGGTGATCCCTTGGGTTCAGCTTGCCATCCTAACTATGGGTCAGACTACTATGGGCTTGATCATCATAAAGTCTCTTATAAAGTAGTTCTAGCAGTTGTTGGATCTGGCATGACAGTCTTTGCTGTAGTCTTTCTTGTGGTTGGGCTATTCATGTTGAGAGAGAAACAAGAAAAAGAGGCCAAGGCAAAGGTGGCCATACAAGAGATTATAGAACCACCACAAACTTTAGTGGCGAATGTGTTTGTTGAAAGCTTAAGACAAGCTGTGGATTTTGACACCTGTGTCAAGGCAACACTGAAGGAAGAGAACAAAGTCAGCAATGGAACATTTAGCACGTCATTCAAAGCGGTGATGCCATCTGGCTTGGTTATCTCAATTAAAAAGCTCAAATCGGTAGATCGAACTGTGACTTACCATCAGAACAAGATGATAAGGGAGCTTGAGCGGCTCTCTAACCTAACACACACAAACCTACTCCGGCCCATTGGTTATGTCATTTATGATGATGTGGCGCTACTGCTTCACCGTTATATGTCTAATGGGACATTATTACAACTGATACATGATGTAGGGCCAGCCATGAAAGAGCCCAATTGGCCACTCAGGCTGTTGATTGCTATTAATGTCGCAGAGGGGCTGGCATTTCTGCACCAAATCGCAACAATTCATTTAGATGTATGCTCTGGAAACATTTATCTTGACTCAAATTTCAATGCTCTTCTAGGGGAAATTGAGATCTCCAAGCTCTTGGACCCCTCAAAAGGGACAGCAAGCATAAGTGCTGTTGCTGGGTCCTTCGGCTATATCCCTCCTGGTAAGTTACATTAGTTCATCTTTTATTGTTTGTTTTATTTGTTGTTAGATGAAATATAAAAGTATAGTGTTTCCTTTATATGTTGGCATAATAGGATAAAGCACTGGGAGGTACTGTTTGCCTGGATGGAGTGTACCAAGCTAGTACCAAACCTACAAGCATTTTCTTTTCTGGCTTACTCAGCAAATCAAGTTAGAATTAATTCGTGGTGTTGTAACACATTTTTTTAATTTGATGCACAACAGAGTATGCCTACACAATGCAAGTAACTGTTCCAGGAAATGTGTACAGCTTTGGGGTTGTACTACTTGAAATCCTAACATCGAAGTTGCCCACTGATGAATGTTTTGGGGAAGGTGTTGATCTGGTGAAATGGGTCCACGGGGCGTCGACACGAGGTGAGACGCCAGAGCAAATAATGGATGCAAGTCTAAGCACCATTTCGTTTGCTTGGCGGAAGCAAATGCTTGCTGTTTTGAAGGTTGCTATGTTGTGCACAGATCTAACCCCTGCAAAACGGCCCAAGATGAAGACAGTCATAGAGATGCTCAAAGAGGCGAAAAACAGTTGAAAGGAATTCTATATCTCGTTAGGAGATGATTTTATGGGAAAATGTGCATGGTTTGCTTGAAAATGTATCATGCGTGCTCTACTATTGATTCTAATTAAGAAATTGAATCAGCTGTAAAATTTTTGTTGATGATTATGTTACATAAAGTTTGTACCACTAGGAGTGAATGGAAGAGGCACAAGTCAACAGGCAATAGTCGAGGAATCAATTAAAATAATAGTGATAAGATCTGCTATGAATAATGCAGCCATTGTAACTATTTGCTCTTGTGTGGAATGATTGTTGATGGCAAGAACAGACGCTCGTATTGATATATAAATTAATTACCTATTTTATATTGCTAATATTCCATAAGAAATTAAAATTAGTTAACATAAAAAAAAACGCATCTTAACTATTGACTGTAGTAGAGTTGTTGGCTTATTACTTTATTAGATGCCAGTTTATGGAAGGCCTTCTAATGATTTAATAATGTAGCCTCGGTAATCTGTATTATCTCGTCCGGCTACTTCCTATGTCTATCTGCATTAAAAAAAAAGTAAGAAGTCTTGCAGAACCTTATTTATTTGATATCATCCAGAACTTCAATGATGAAATGATCATGAAAGAGTATACCTTTTTTTTTATTGGATGATATGAAAGTGCACACCTATATAAACTATAAAGTTCCATTTCAAAAGCTTGGCTTTTGAAAAAGCACATAGCAATCAATGGCGGAGACACCAGGTAACAGATGAATTTGACACTTGAGTGCTGATAAAATCTATCCCAGTAAAGAGATGAGAATTTCTGAAAAAAAAAAAAAATCTTAAGAGTTCTGTCACCAGAGTGCGATAAGATCTACCCCAGTAAGGATAATATTTATCCTCAATAATTTTTAAGTTCCAAGAAGAAGTTGCTAAAAATAAAAAAGGAAAGTTACAAATATTTAAAGTACCTCACCGGACCATTTATATACGACTGACCTTTAGTAGTTAAGATGCAAAGATTGCATATATTTCCAATATGTATCATCCGAAAAGTATGTTTTTAGAATTTTTAAAATTCTGAAAGGACAACTTAAAAGAGGATGGCCGATAACCATTGTTGGGTACCAAATTGTCTCAACATAAGATCGGCCTGGCTCATACAATTTTGATCTCCAGAGTAGAGAAGGACAGACAGTAAAGACTGCTCAACGTTGAAACCAATAGTCCAATAGGTTGTTTCAGAGGTAAGACAATGAAAGAATTTTATTTATCTATATCAAAATTACCTATTTAATTTGTTCAAAAATGTAAAATGGATTTTAATAATGTCTAGCATATAGCAAACAATTAATGAAGGAGAATGAGATATTTCGGCATTTGTTTCAAAAAGTAGTCATCTAATCAATTAGAAACCTTGACACCTCTTTGTGTACAGACTCTAGTGCTACCAACAGTTTAATGACATGTGTTATTCATTCCAATCAGGTCAAGAAATAAAAGCAAATGATATATAGGCTTTATTAAATAGAAAAATAAAAATATGAATATAAATAATAATTTAATAGATAAGAAAATGATCACATTAATTGTTGCAAAGTTGTTATGTAACTTAGTAATCGAAAATTGGAGGTTTACATAAACTCGTTTATATGAGCCTAACAAAAATAACTTTCTGTTGGCCAAAAAGAATTGTAAGAGAGAAGCATGCTGAAGCTAGATAGAATTAGTGACCTTCCAAGAGATATCAAAGATAATATACTGGTAAGGTTTCCGGTGAAAGAGGCAGTGCGAACATGCCGTCTGCCTAGCAACTGGAGGCTTGCTTGGTCGTCAATTCCAGAACTTGTGTATGATGTGACTTCCATTTCCAAACCGGACATGTGTCTGATGAGAACATCATTGAAAGTACCCAGAAGATGGTAGGATTTTTTGATAATTTTTTATCACTTCATGATGGTTCGATCCGCAAGTTTGTCATTGCTCATCCGAATACTTCCTCTGAAAATTATGATGCGTGGATGAGAATTCTGCTGAGAAAAGAAGGTGCAAGAGTTTATAAATGGCACCAGCCTGCCGAACTTAATAAGTGGAAGGTTCGGTCAAACTTTTGGAATTTGCTGTGCTTGATGGAAGTGATGCTTTCAGGTTGCATTATTGAATTGCCTCGAGCATTAAAGGGTTCAAACATCTCAAGTCACTGAGCTTAGATGGGACTGTTACTAGTGAGGATGATTTGACTAATTTGATTGCATCTTGTCCCCGTTAGAAAGTCTAGACTTGTTGGGAAATCTGTGTGGAATGAATATAATAATTTATGCACCAATGCTGAAACAATTGAGCTTGATTTTCTGGGAGTTTAGGCATGTTTACCTGAGAACAACATCAGTTGTCAGAGCGGTCCTTTGTCTAACACAAAATTTATTGCATCCTGGTGAAAGTAATCTAACTGATTCATTAGATTGTCTCCAGAACTTGAAAATCCTTAATCTAACTGGCTGGTTAATATGGGTAATTCATCTTCTTTCATAGTTTTGTGGGACTAATTTGCCCTTCTACCATTACACTGTCCAAATTTTTTGAAGGCAGGATGGCAAAACTCATCCGGCAGATTTCCCGCCAACACTAATAAAACTATGGAGTGGGCCCAAGGAATTGTGTTTGAGCATCTGAAGTTTGTGAAGATAGAACTGCATTTCAAATATGGCTTTATATACCATGAGTTCGTTGAAAATTTGGTGCGACTGAAAAGGGCATCTAAGAAAGTTCAAATATTTAATGCCGGAATTAAGCTTCTGTAAATTGAATGAATCTAAGAAAGTTCAAATATTATATACCCTGGTTTGTTTGAAATGTATCTTGGGGTCTACTATTAATTGAATGAATCTCATTAAGAAATTGAATTAGTTATAAAATTGAAGCGCGCGGTGAAGAAGCACTAGTCAACATGGAATAGTCAAGGAATTAATTAAAATTTATGAAAAGATAATATCAGATTTTAATAAAAGTAGCCATAGTAACTATTAGCTCTTGCGTGGAAAGTTATTGGATGAATTGGGGATTGATGTATCTAATATATCACAAGAAATATTTAAGTTAACATAAAAAACTGTGGCAGCGGAACACTGCTCCATAAATAATAAACAAAATCAGTATCTCTGCTCTTGACAGGAGACCAAAAAAGTGGTGATCAAGAGGAAAAGTTTGCATAGAGTAAGGGTATGCTTCAGAAATCAGCTTATAATGAAATGGAATGGAAAAAAAAAAGAGAGAACTAAATCTTAACTCTCAAATTTGAGGTGACAAAATTGATTAAAATTGTGAAGAGTGATTCACCCCTCCCTCACATTTCCATCGAAAATTGTGTGTTCTGTAGCAGGTTAAACCTTTGGGCAGTGGAAGGGCAGCTGCCCCTCTTCCTCCTTTCACCACCTCTACCCTCTTCTGGAGCGGATCCTAACATACTTCCATCATGCCTATTAATAGGATTATTTCAAACATGTACTTCTAGCTACAAATGAACAAAAATTATTTCAGAAATTTTTATTAGAATTATTTGAATATTACGAATCCAAATCTATACTTGTACTTAAGAATTACGATAAACAAGAAATTATTTTATAGATGCCAATAATTTAATCTGTTCAGTGCCTAATAGTATATAATTTCTCCTCCAGTTGTCCCCGTCCTGGGTATAGATACCATGGCAGCATTGCTATTTACTTTTTTTTCCAAAAACCAAGGTTTTAAAGAGGAACTTTATAGTTTATATAGGTCTATACTTTCATTATCATATTCGCCAATAAAGTGCTGGATGAACGCAAATAAACAAAGTTCTGCATGATTATTCGCTTCTTTTAAGCAGATTTGCGTTGGAAGTAGCTAAAACAGATAATATTGATTATTGAGACATAGACACTCTGCCCTCATAAAGGTCTTCGAGGAGTCGTAGATTATAGATTGAAGCTTGATTTTTAACTAAAGACTCAGTTAAACACCAAAAGGCCTGATAATTTTGTAAAGAAGTTTTGAGTTCTGTCACCTGAGTCTGATAATATCTTTTCTCATATTGAGAGACCCTGTACCATACCTCACTGGGCAATATCTATTATTGGTTTTTTGAAGTTCCAAAAATTATTAGTGAAAACAAAGAAAGGAAGGATCAAAACCCGGCTGGGGGGCTTTCATAGACATTTTAATTTAAAAATAAGTTGGGTGGCTTAGACCTCCAATTTATCTTCAAAAAAACAAAGAAAGGAAGGATACAAATGTATGAAGGAGACATTGGTTAGCATTTAAGATGCAACAGATATATATATTTAGCTAAGATTGATACTTGCTAGGGTTGAGATGCCAACATCGCATTATTTCAATTTGTATCATTTAAAAAGAAAAGGATATTTTTGGAATTTCTGATATCCTCAAAACATAAAAATAGACAACTTAAAAGATTAAATTCTTAATTTCTAATATAGTAGAGATCTTTCTTGACTTAGAAAGAAAAAAGTATATAGGACAAGCTTGTTCAGTATACATGATCTCATGTCTCAGAGAATTTTGACCTCCTGAGTAGAGATGGTCAAGACCGCTACGTGGTTCAAGCCAATTGTTTGCTTGCTTGTTTCAGGTATGAGATGCTCGAATTTCATTTCTTTTATTCAAAATTACCTATTTTAATTTGATTTTAAAATGTAAAATGAAACATCATAAGGCAAACAATTGAAGAAGGAGAAAAGGACATATTTAAGTATTTGTTTAATTAAAAGCAAGTTATCTAAATCGAAAGTTTAAAAATCTGTTGCAACCTTATGTCCTTATCACTTCTTCAAGTATAAAATTCCAGTGCTACGTACCAACAGTTTAATTATCTATATTACTGATTCCAATCAGCTCAACAAATAAAAAAAGAAATGTTATTTACGCATCATTGTTGAATATGCTTCCCATTAACCATCCATTGGCAACATGCTTAATTTGACATGACATAGCAGGCAATGCAAATGATAATTTTTTGGTATGTATGGTATATAGCAAAATTTTACTTATTTTAGTTTTATTTTCAGAAAATTTATTGAAGTTAAACAATATAATTAATCTTCCTCATCGATTTTGTCTGTAGAGTCCAGACTCTCTCTTTGATTTAGCCCCTCTTCAAATTTCCTACAATTGTTTAATGGAAAAAAAAATCAAAACGGTAACATAAAGTGTAAATTAATACAACAGAAAATAATAAGGTTTTACTTCATTTTTACTTTCTGATATTACAGAAACTCATTCGTGTGAGACAAACAAAACAATTTTCTGTTGGTTGAAAAGAATTGTGAGAGGAGAAGCATGCCAGAGCTCGACAGAATTAGTGACCTTCCAAGAGATATCAAAGACAATATACTGGTAAGATTATCGTTGAAAGAGGCGGTGAGAACATGCTGTCTGTCTAGCAACTGGAGGCTTGCTTGGTCATCAATTCCAGAACTTGTGTATGACAAGAATTTCATTTCCAAATTGGACGCATCAGCTGATGAGAGAAACATTGAAAGTACCAAGAAGATGGTAAAATTTGTCGATAAATTTTTGTCGCTTCATGACGGTTTGATCCGCAAGTTTGTTATTGCTGATGTAAAACCTTGCAGTGAGTCTCTTAATGTGTGGATGGCTGTTTTATTCAGGAAAACAGTTGAAAAATTCAAAATCACGTCCTCTGACTTTGATTTTAGCAAGTGGAAGGTTCCGTCGACCTTTTGGAATTTGCTGTGCTTGAGGGAATTGGTACTTGAGCGTTGCATTATTGAAATGCCTGGATCATTTGAAGGGTTCAAGCATCTCAGGTCACTTCACTTACGCATTATTGAAATTAGTGAGGCTAATTTGACTAAGTTGATTGCAACTAGTCCCCTGTTGGAGAATCTGGTCTTGTTTGGATATATGCACAGAATGAATGTAAAAGTCGATGCACCGATGCTGAAGGAATTGCACTTGACTTGCATTGATTTCCAGCATGTTTTCTTGAGAACACCATTACTTGTAAAAGCGGTTCTTGGTGCTGAACCTAATTTATGGAGGCAAAGTAATGTCATTGATTTGTTGAATTGTCTACAAAACTTAGAAATGCTTGATCTACGTTGGTACTCAATGAGGGTAATTATTTTCTTTCTCAGTTTTACAGGTCTAATTGACCTTGTCACGATATATTGTCCGGATTTTGACTTGACAGATGATTTTGCATACAATTCAACTTTTTACACCCACATTTTATTGTGAATTGAATCTTTAATGAGGAGGCACCTTGTCTACAACCTACTATATATGGATCATGGATGGCAGCCAGTAACCTATACATAATTATAATAAATAATTAAATATTATTAGAATTCAGCTGATGGGAGTTGTATTTGTGTCTTACCAGCACTTGGCATATACACTTGATCTGGAGTTTTCTATAAACTTCTACCATCTGAAGAAATTGCACATAGATATGAATGTTGCATGCAAAAGAGAGGCCGCTGTTGTTCGTCAGTTGTTTCACCATGCTCCAAACCTACAAGAACTTGCTGTGGTATGCCTATATATACATTTTTCCCCCGTAAATTCTTTTAATACACAGATGTTAAAATTAGAAATTTAATACTAAACATAAAAAATAAATAATTTTATCAATAAACATGGCAGAGCGTCAGGGCGCACCGGCACTGATGCCACTCTTATTGGTGCACCTACCCATTCAAATCCATTTCAGCTCTCTCAGTTTATTTTTAAAATTTGGAAAATTTCAAACTTTCTTCCTACGTCAGTCACAATGACGCTTACTATTTTTGAAAAAAAATACTATTCTTAAAAATAAAATTTATTTGACCACTAATGAGATTGGCATGTTAATATTTTTAAAAATAAATATTTTTTTGATAAAATTGTTATTAATTTTAGAAAACATATTACTATTTTCAAAAAATATTTTGTGTGATAGCACCAACAACAGTGGTGCGTTAATATTTTCAAGAATAAAAAAATATTTCTCTTGAACCTGGGAGCGCCATTCCCAATGGCGCGGCTGAGGGGTGCAAGTCCCAGTGGCGCCCTGACATGTTTATAATCAAAATTCTTTTTTTATATATTTATTATTTAATATTCGATTTCAGGAATATTTGTTAAAAAAATTACGGTTTTTTTTCCTACATCTAAATTGCTAATGGTTATTTTACTTTGTGAGATTTGTTACTCGTTAAATTTAATTACATTAAAATTTCCCAGAGTCAGGAATATAGGGCTTCTGCTTATGAAACTGAGGAGTGGGCCCAATATACTATATTTAAGCATCTGAAGTTTGTGAAGATCATAGACTACTTCAAGAATCACAAATCCGTATTATTGTTTGTGGCATTCTTATTAGCCAGTACACCAGTACTTGAAGAATTGCATTTTGCTTGCCAAGTTAAAGACCCTGAGTTTCTCGAAAAATTGATGCAACTAAAAAGAGCATCTAAGAAAGCTCAAATATTTAATTTCCCAAACAAGCTTCTGAATATGTGAATCTGCTTCGGCATTTTTTTTTTCTTTTTGGTCTTCTTGAAGAGGAGAGTTCCAATGCCAATATTTTAGTTGCCTCCAAATACAAACATCTCAATAATTAGTTACTTTTTAAAAAATTTAAAATTGCAACATCAAATCTAAACCGCTCAACTTATTCAATTTAATGACTGATGCATTTTCCTATAATTTTTGTAAATTTTAGAGTTTATTTGATACTCCATCAAGAGGTAGAAAAATAAACGAACCTTATTAATTGTGATAGATTAATTCTAATACGTTCATGTTTTAGCCTTTGATGGAGTATCAAATAAACTCTAAAATTTACAAAACTTATATCAAAATGCATCGTTCATTGAACTAAATAAGATGACCGATTTAGATTTGACGTTTCTATTTTAAATTTTAAAAAAGTAACCAAATAGTGAAATGTTAGCATTTGGGGCAACTACAATGTTGGCATTGGAACCCTTCTCCTTCTTTAAATATGAGTAACTACTCGCATAGTCGCATTACATGTTTTACTTATTGGCCTCCGTTGTGCTACAAATTTAAATTGTCTTTCTTCCATAGGGCCAGTGTCATGTGTTCTTTGTTGCTGTTGTATGGTAAATTAAGAATATATAATTGTTAAGCAATGTACTGGAGGTCTGGAAACGAGAGAATGCATGCTTAGATATATGGCTTCATTTTTACCTGTTAGTGTAATGATCTTGACTGTAATTTGGAATAATTTGAGGTAATTTGGAAAAGGATGAGAGAGAAGAGAAAAGGGGATCGGTAGAGGATCAGATGAGAAGAGAGGAACAAGAAGGGAGAGTTAGATTTCATAGAATGAACTTCTTGATTAAGCTTCTAATTCCCATTAGTACATTTTCTGTTCTTTTTCCTTCTAGATAGCCCCTATCTAGTGTATCAAAAAAAAAAAAAAATTCACATTATTACATCCATCCCCTTCTTATATACTAAAGAGAATTGCAGCTCAACAATTAAAGAAAACAAGGAATTAAGCCACGTCAGCAGTCTAGTTACGCAGCTAACTGACTCAATAACAGTTCAGCTTAAAATGTAAACAGACCGTCCTTCACTTGGGCTATAACTAGTTTAGGCCTGTCCAACGTGGCCCAATGGCACGAAATGGGCCCTTACCGTTTCTGTTTCGTATAATGAAACGGTACACCAACTCATTTCGTAAACCGTTTCGTTAATGAAACGGCACAAATTTCCGTTTCGTTAACCGTTCCGTTTCACAAATAACACATAAAGCAGTTTGAAATGAGGCTGAAACAGTCGAAACGGTAGAGTATGATATTTCGTTTACCGTTCCGTTACTGAAACGATTCAAAAACCTGTGCCGTTAACCGTTCTGTTTCGTTTATACGGAACGGCATCACGTTGAAACGGGAGCCGTTGACACCCCTAAACTAGTTAGCCCAATCTTCTTTTACTCGACTGACTTCTCTGGCCCACCTGTCAACTTTCTCAACATTTCCAACGATCATCCTCAATTCAGGATACGACACTTAGTATGCAGTGTTCGGTTTTAAATAATAATATTTTCCAAGAGAAAAAAATAATAATAATCCTCGTTTGGGATGCATTAATTAGTTGCGCTGGTTATGCATAATTCCTCGTTTATTCGGAAATGAGACAGAAATTTTTTTTGAAGTAAGAACCCCTAAAAGGGGTACCATATCTTTAAAACTAAAGAGAGGTTTTGAGTCACAACAGGTGACTCAGATACAACAGACAACAAAAAGATAAGCTAGAAGTATCAAAATAGCACCAGAGGAACATCCTAAACTCTGGTCTGCATCAACACATAACATCCAAGTGAAACAAACAAGTTGAAACCACAACTACAACTAAACAGGACTAAATCTACTGCAAAACTACTGCAACAGATCTTCATCCTCATCCTCCACTTGGGGTGTACCATTAGTTTGCTGACCACCTGAGTATTGTAAGCCCTATCCATCCTGGCATCGAAACCTGTCCACATGTAAAAGTTATTAGTGGCTTTGTAAACCAAATTGCTCGCAACTAATTGCTCTGCCAATTAATTTGTTGCTTATCCGATTAACCTATATAATCCTCCTCTGCCGATTAGGCAAAAACAATTCTCGACATCTAGTCCACTTGCATAAAACTATTTTTTTCAATATTATCTCTAATTTCTTCCAATGGATTATCGCTGGATATTGAAGGAGTGATCCATTTCTTCTCTCATCGACGTTACTCTAAAGAGAAGAACAACCCGTGGTATCATAGGATGGTGATTCCAAAGACCTCGCCCGGGTAAACTTGTTTCAATCTATTTTACTTTATTTATTATTCTGATTAGTTGAATATCAATTTATCTTAATTTAATTCTTAATCACAATTCGGTATTTTGAAACATTTTATTCTAACACATGGTTTTGAAAATCGGAATCGGAATTTGGTTGTTGGTCCAAGGAGTTGAATCGGACGAATCGACAAAAATCGGGTGAATCAGATCAGAAATAGGGTTGTTACTTGTTAGTGAATTTTGTGAAGAAGTTTTGAGTCCCGTCACCTACTAAGTCCTGATGGGGTTGTTTGGATTCTCATGGGATTTTGGAGAATTTCATCTTCCTACCATAAATTTATTATAAACAATTCAAACTCTTCACAAAATTACACACTTCCCAATAAATTTATTCCTAGGAATTGCAACTTCCCCAAATTCCCTAATAAATTCCTAAGCGATCCAAACGGCCCGATAATATCTTTTCTCATGAAAGACTCTGTACAGTACCTTAATAGGAAATATCTATTCTTGGTATTTTGAAGTCCCCAAATATGATTACTAAAAAAAAGAAGGGAAGTTACAAATGTATCAAGCAAACATTAATGGTTAGTAACTTGGTATTTAGATGCAACTAGATATATTTAATAAGACTGATACTTGTAAGAGCTGCGATGCAAAAAGCCAAAAACGGTATATATATATCTCGATTTTTTTTTTAGAAAAATAGAGGTCAAGCATATATATCTCGATTTGTATCATTAAGATAGAAAAGGATATTAATTTTATAATTCCTGACATCCTCAAAACTTAAAAATAGACAACTTAAAATGTGTTCTAAATTTCTAATATAGTAGAGATCTTTCTCAACTTAGAACAAAAATTGGTTGTTTAAAGGAAAGCTTGTCCCAATATACATGATCTCCTGTCTCACGGAATATGATTTCAAAATGTATTTTCATTCCAATCTATTTTAATATGATTTCAAAATGTCTAACATGCAGCAAACGATTGAAGAACGAGAAAGGACATGTTTCAGTATTTGTTTAGTACGTAGCAGATAATTAATCTAATCAAAAGTTTAAAATCCTCAGAAACCTTAATTATATCCTTAATTATCACCTCTTTGAGTATATATAGACTTCAGTGCTACCAACCAGGGGCGGATCCACCACTGGGGCGTGTGGGGCTAGAGCCCCACCTACCGCCGTCGAGCCCCTGGAGTCCTTCTTTAGCCTCAGTGAATTTTTTCTGTCATCGGAGCACTCAAAAGTGGGGTTGAAGAACAGAAGAAGAGAAACCGTTCGATCAAATGATTCATTGGAGCACTCAGTCCCACCTAAATATTTTTCCTAGATCTGCCACTGCTACCAACACCTATATTACTGATTCCAATCAGCTCAACAAATAAAAAGAATTTTATATATGCATTATTGTTGAATATGCTTCTCATTTCACCATCCATATTGGCAACTTGCTTACTTCTACATGACATAGCAGGCGATGCTAATGAGAAAGTTTTTTTTAGTATGTATGGTATTTAGCAAAATTTTACTTAATTTACATCTATTTTTTCAGAAAATTTATTGAAGTCGAGCAATATAATTAATATTCCTCATCAATTTTGTCCGGGAATTGATTCGGACACCCTTAATTTAGTCCGGTCACTCTAAAGAGCACCTCTAAGACTAAATTACTCTATTATGTTTGAGATAATCATTGCACAATGGAGCGCACGGATGAGATTATTTTGGTCATTTAATAAAATATAGGGGTGTCGGGGCGACTAATTAAGTAGGAGGGTGTCCAAATCAATACCCATTTTGTCCCTAGAGTCTAGAATCTAGACTCTCTTTGATTTAGGCCATCTTTCAATTTCCTACCAATTATTAAATAGAAAAAAATATTAAAACATTAACGTAAAGAGTAAATTAATATGACAGAAAAGAATCATATATATCCTACTAAAATTTGTTATCTTGAACAGTACTTGCCTACTGGAGGTTTTGCAGCAGGATTTTTTTACTTTCTGACGTTATAGAAACTCATTTGTGTGAACCAAACGAAACAATTTTTTTTTTTTTTTGGTTGGAAAGAATTGTGAGACGAGAAGCATGCCAGAGCTAGATAGAATTAGTGAGGGGCTGGTCCTGGTTTAAAAATGTTACGTCATACTTGATTTGAATATCAAACAATGAATTTTTTATTTTCCTTATTAATGCAAGTTAGTAATAATTTTCAGTATTGATACCAAAATTTATCAAATAAGATGGCTTCGCCAAATCCTGACCAAACCTTAATATAATGGTTAATTGCCATGTTGAAACTTAAAATACGTAATTAATTAATGCCTATATCAAGAGAAAAAGGTACTACGGTCTACGGACCAATGATAAAGCAATTGGTTGATTATCTAGGAAGTACAGGTTCGAGTTTTTCTGACGGAGGCATTATTTGAAAAGGATGCAACCATTAATTGTTAGTATTTTTGAAGTTCGTTAAACTAAAGATTTCCATAAAAACCTAGAAAGTAAAGCTAGCAAATATCCAGAAAGGCTTAGCAATGTTAAAAATAATCAACTAGATATATTTAGCTAAGACTAATTTTTAATTTCCATTCACAATATTGTAATCAATCCGTGCAATCCAGAAAGAGGACATTGTAGGAATTTTGAAGTGTCTGGAAACTTAGAATTGAAAACTATATTTAATTGTTAAATAAATTCTAGTATAGGTTTTTCTCTGAATTGGAACGAACCAAAAATAAGCTGTAGTTTGGAGGAGAGCTTAAAAGAGGAATAAGTAAATTTTTAAGTTCCATATCTCTTCAACCTGCTATATTTAATCAAATATTCTAAGCAATGTCTTTGGGGCTGTTTGGATCATCAGAGAATTTGGGAAATTTTATATTCCTAGTATAAATTTATTATACACAATTTAAACTCTTTACAAAGTTATACACTTCCCAATAAATTTATGCCTAAGAATAGGAAATTCTTCAAATTCCTAAACGATCCAAACGCCCCTTTCTGATTTTAACGGTTGGCTGGATCTAGAGTACTGTAAAATTTAAATAGCTTCATATAATCTAATAATCAAGATGCTGAATATCTTTATTATTAATTACAGGTCTTTATCGGATGGCCAAGAAACATGGTAAACAAATAACAACCTCATTATCTCAAAAAGTTATCTCCAACTTGCATCGAGGCGCCCTGCTACTCAAAATTTTGCAATGCTCAACCGAAGATTCCAAGTATAAAAACCTCGTTTAATCCTGGGGCTTGTAATTTCATTGCTTGGTTAAGAGGTAAGAAAATGCCAGGACTTTTCTTTGTTGTTTTTTTATTTTTTTTCCTGAATACCTACTATATACTTTATCTTTTTTAAATGTAAAAATGAAATAATTTCTACAATTATGTAAACATATGGGAAAAATAGAACAAAATGTTATAATATTTGATGCAAAATTTGCCCAAATTATTTTATATAAGAATTCAGACACAAAAAAATTTAATAGAAAGAATTATTTAATTTTTTTTAATAAGAAGAAAGTTCATACCCGGTTTATAACAGCGTAAAGTATCCCTCCGTTTTACCCGTTTATAAAACGCGTTCAAAGGCTTGTAACGCGTTCTATAAACGGATATAGGAAGGAGAATAAATCCTCCGCTCCATATACGACTTTTGAGCTGGTCAGACCTTCCTACCCGTTTATAAAACGGGTTGGAAGCCTTTGAACGCATTTTATAAACGCGTTATTAGATTTTCATATTTTTCATTTTGTCAGAGTTGTCAAGCCACAACATTTGACTTATTAAAAAATATTTTGCAACAAGGTCCTTGCATGTTTCATATTTACAAAATTCTCAAAATTTTATTTCCAATTAAAGATGTATTAAATAGATATAATAAATAAATTACACATATTTTATATGCATTTAATTGCACATATTTTTTTTGAACATGTGTATAATATCATTTTGTTTGAATAATTATTTTATCCTTTAGTAAATAAAAAAATTAGAGAGACTACAATGCAAAAGATAAGTTTGTAGAATTAAATAGTAAAAATACAGGATCATCGACGAATAATGTACAAACAATATAATTGAGATTTTTTTCACCAATGACCCTATATCTTTATTATTGATCTTGTTCAAATTCATGAGCAATGCATTTCTATATTTTTTTTTTATAAATTTTTGGAGTTTATTTGATATTCGATCAATGTGTCAATGCATAAACGTATAAGAATTAATTTGTTATAGTTAACAACATTTGTTCATCTTTTGTCCTCTTGATCGAGTATCAAATGAACTTCAAAATTTATAAAAATTATTTGAAAATTCACCGGTTGTTAAAATTGAACAAGATTAATGGTTCGGATTCAATTTTTTTTTTTATTTGAAATTTTGAAATACTAACGAAATAGAGAAGTTGTGGCATTGTGGCACTAGAACTCTCCTCTTTATATGGTCCATGATTCCATGATTTAAGTGCTAATTACAATATGACTTTTTTTTATCTTGTAATAAATCAAAGTTTTAATTTTTATTATCTTTTCACTATTTGTTCTGATTTTAAGAAAAAAAATTATTGAATGTGTCATGTACAAGTTTCAAATGTTTTTGGATTTTTTGTAATATGTGAAAAATAAAAACAGAAATAAATTGAGAAAAAGGAACGATCTAGAAAATAGAATGACTGCTGGCTTTTGATTCAAGAAATTGTCTATTTCTCTTCATGCTTACAAGTTACATCTCCTTTTATATTGCTGCTAATTAATATAAAAGTATGACATATTTAGAAATAATTAATCTAGCCTAACGTGATTGATAAACGATAGGAGGCTCACATTGAATAACAGCCCAAATCCCATATTAACCTATTCCTTTTTACTGTCCTTCACTGTCGCTCTTATTTTCAGTTAGCATCTTTTCGCACTTGCAATATTTTTCCTCCAATATTTATCAGATTAATTCCTCCTATCATTTGCATCCTTAATTTGTCCCTTCCTTTCATTGACCGCGCATAACAGAATTGTCCATAAATTTCTAGATCAATTGATTTTATACTATCTGAAAAATAATAAAAATTATAAAAGAATAATTTATATATATAATTTGTTTTCTTATATGATTTTACTATAAATACTACATTGAAAATCAAGATCCACGCAATGTAAATACTACATTGATCCGAACTGTCCGATCTAATTTCAACATGCACATTTTCACGGAGCTCACGAATCTTGACGGGCCTAATATTAAACACGGAACACCCATCATTGATTGGACAGTCCGGATCAAAAGTCTGCCCTCTGCAGATTCCAATCTCTACTTTTCTAACTGGAGGTTTGCTTGAGCATATAACAGAAACATGTTTCGTGAGCAGAACAACACGACTTCTGTATGATTTGTTTCTGAATTAGATTCTTTCCTTACAGCTGTCTGATTTGGGAACGATTTGTTTCTAAATTAGTTTTTTCCTTTCTTGTCTTGGGCGTTGTATAACTTGTGTTATCTTATCTATAAGCTTTATATGACCGATTGTAATTATTAACAAATTTTTCCTAAAAGAATATTTGTGAGAGGAGAAACATGGAAGAACTCGATAGAATTAGTGACCTTCCAACAGAACTCAAAGAGAACATACTGGTGAGATTGCCAGTGAAAGAGGCAGTGAGAACATGTTGTCTGTCTAGCAACTGGAGGCTTGCTTGGTCTTCGATTCCAGAATTTGTGTATGATATTGATAAGTATTCCATTTCCACCCCTGATATATTGCCACATGAATATCGTGCTGAAGACCCCGTGAAGATGGTACAATTTGTTGACAATTTTTTGGCATCGCACGATGGTTCGATTCGCAAGTTTGTCATTATTGCCGATGGGATGATTTGCAGTGAGGCTCTTGATAGGTGGATAGGCGTTCTATTGAGAAAAGAAATTGAAGAATTCCGAATCACATTCCACAATTGGTGGAAGGTTCCGTCGACCTTTTGGAATTTGCAGTGCTTGAGAGAAGTGGTCCTTAGATGTAGCAAGTGCACTATCGAATTGCCTCGAGCATTTAAAGGGTTCAAACTTCTCAAGTCGCTTGGCTTATCTCGGGTTACTATTAGTGAGAGTGATTTGATTAATTTGATTGCATCTTGTCCCCTGTTGGAAAATCTGGACTTGTTCGGATCTATGCATGAAATGGATATAGTAATTGATGCACCAAAGCTGAAGAAATTGCACTTGGATTGCTGGAATTTCAAGCATTTTTGCTTGAGAACACCATCACTTCTCAATGCGGTTCTTCATTTTAGAACTAATATATTGCCTCCTTGTGATAGTAATCTCACTGATTTATTGGATCGTGTACCAAACTTAGAAATGCTTTATCTGGGTCCCGGGTTAATGACGGTACGTAATACATCTTCTTTTTCAATTTTACTGGATTAATTGTTTTGCCCCTGATACAGTAAATTGACCAACTTTTGGCTTTTTAGATGGTTCTGCAATTCATTTTGTCCATTTCAGGTAAGGTATATAACTATATATTCCATATTAATTCTTTATTATGAATTGAACCTTTATTGATGAGGAGGTACCTTGTCTACAGCCTATGCTGAGATTGGTAGCCAGTAATCAATAAATCATAATTATAATAAAATGTAATTGAAAATTTAGAGCTTATTAGAGTTGTTTGTTTTTATCAGTACTTGATGTATAAATATGATATGGAGCTTTCTATAAAATTCTACCATCTGAGGACCTTGCTCATAAAAATGAATTTTGCATGCCAAAGAGAGGCTTCTGTTGTTCGTCAGTTGTTTCGCCGTGCTCCGAATCTACAAAAACTTACTGTTGTATGCCTAAACTTTTTATTCTTTCATCTTAAATTAATGCTGAAGGTTATTTTACTTTTAACTGCAAATGTATTCTCTTTTGTCTATGAACACAATACATCTTTGCAGGAAGAGGCAAACATCTACTATGCTTATACAAGTGTTACAAGTGAGGAGTGGGCCCAGTATACTGTACTTGAGAATCTTAAGTTTGTCGAGATAAACAACTTCTTTGATAATCATAAAGCCGTACTCTTGTTTGTGGAATTCTTACTAGCCAGTACCCCAGTGCTAGAAGAGTTGCATTTCGAGAAAAAAATTAACTATCCTGAATTTTTCCAAAAGCTGTTGCGACTGAAAAGAACATCCAAGAAAGCTAAAATTATCCTCCCAAAAAATTGATTTTTTTTTCTTAATTTATATTATATATATATAGAGAGAGAAAAAAAAAACCTATGGTGCATACTAATGTATAGAAGTTTTGGTGCATACTAATCCGAACTCTTGAATCTGTTTCAAAATGACCGATCCAAACCTTTTTTGTCTAACTCGTAAAATTTGAGGTTGTCTCGAAGTCAGAACTAATTTTTTGATAGTTTCTATAATTTGTTTATTCACCAAGGACGAATTTATCTTAATCAAATGTGTTTGTTTCTATTCTAAACAATTTCATCAGTATATATGTCATTTAAATTTTCAACTTCTCATAAATAATTACCAGAAAAAAGTTTCAATTCAGGCATCAAACACCATTTTTGAGCAATTAAATATTTGGTATAGTTGTGCACTTGTACTTTTGAAGAAAATGGATAACACAGTGGCGTCATATGCATCAGTATATATCTTAATTAGGAACCACATATAACACTTTCTAACAACAAAATGCCCAACCACTATACCTCAAAAAAATTTAATATTTTCAGGAGTCCAAGAACAAGACGTAACATTAATAAGGATTAGGAAGCAAAGCAATGTCCTTCTCCTTTGGTAAAATGCTAAAGGGAATTAATTCTGTATCCCTGTCCCAAACTAAGTTCGCCTCTGCTGCATTACATTGCTACTCAATTCCACTTTTGCGTTCCACATTGAGTTTTGTCTATGGTGTTATGGCAGCCGGCTCCTATTCTGCCAAATTTGATTATATTTCTTATGTTTTAATCAAAATATTACTCGAACAGAGATAATTATCTCTATATTTCTTTTTTTGGATATTAATTCTAGACAGAGACTCTCTAGAGAAGTACAAGAAAACCATAAAGAAGAAAAGTAAAAGTTCCAAAAAAAAAAAAGAACCACACACTACAATCTTAGCAGTTCTTCATAAAAATTGTAGCCTAAGCCACAATCTAATCACGAATCGCATCAAGAAATCTGCTCTCATCACGGAATGGGAATACCCTGTTATTCCTTTCAGGCCAAATGCCCCAAAAAGTTGTTGCAATAACTGTAGCCTTGTCCCTTGACTGAATCGTACTTTACCAGTGTAAAAAATGTCCAGCACTGAACAGATGCAAGAAAAAAGGAAATCTGGCAAAGGGATGTTAGTTAGTAGAAGCTCTTAATTTCATCCATAAGGCCTTGGAGAAAGGACAAGGTAAGAATAGATGGGATACGATCACAAATATCCCCGCAGCATAAAAAATATTTCTCATCAAAAGCAATTTTTCTTCTTTGAAGTTGATCCTGTGTTAGTAACCTATCCTATGCCAGTAGCAGTAGAGACAATTTGACTGAAGGCTCCAATATAGACAATACAAACTGCAAATTTATTTTCTCATGAATTTACATTTTTAGCTTTTTTTATAGAAAGCAATAGAAAGTACATGGACTAGTGTTGCTAACATTGGATTGGTAGTGTGTAGATTTGTTACTCAGCCATAAATATTTTTTTTTTCTTTTCTGATTTTACAATCTAAGCATGTCAGGGACAATAAATAATTAAGTAGTAGCTAGGGTTCAGAGAATAAGCTTTGGATTCAAGTGAAAGAAAAACAAACACTCTAAATTAAACGATATCCAAATTACACACAACAAAACTAAGCTAGCTAACTACTCCGCATCAAACTCTTTTTGTTTATATTCTACTTGCTTTTTTCATTTTCTAAATTATGCAAAAATGTGTACTTTCAGTTGCTTTGTCACTGTATTGTTTAAGTTTTCAATTTGTCCTGTCTGCATTCTTTGTTTACCCTTAGGTGAGCTTTTGGTGTCTGGATTAGCCAATTTTTTCTCTGTGGTTGTTAACAATGCTCTTAGTAAAACCAACATGCTTTGTTCTCAAATCTCTCCTCTGCACAACTTGCCTCTACATCAATAAACTTTTTGGTTAGGTTGATCGCTGATTTATTTTATGATATTATTTTTTGTCTTGTTTTGTAAGGAGGGTTAGTTTGATGACTTCATCAGGTCGGAACTTCATGTCCTTCCAAAATACTCATTAGAGTATTTGTTTATTTATGTTTAAGCACACTATTTTTTTTTCAAAAAATTAAATTTTCAAACTATTTATACAATGACTTGTAGTTCGAAATAACTTTAGTTTGATGTTATCAAAACAATATCATGCGAGATTATATAATTTTAAACAATTTAAACTAATTGAATCGGCTCAAGATGTTAAGCTTGTGAAGTTTTGGAGAACTTAATGCAAATTTTTAAGAATTTCAAGAAGAAGACTTCACTAGCTAGTTTAAAATAGTGATCTAGCTATCTCGTTTAAGGGTGCCTTTGGGGAAAATCCCTCTTTAGTTAATTCATAATTTATGAGAAAACTCACAAGGTCTATTAAACTTAAGTTCTAACTAATAACAAAATTATTAACAACGACTAGTTTTCATTATGATCTAAATCTAACAGTTAGTTAAACGCACTATTTTGTTGTTACTGATGATGTTATTTCCCAGTATAACAGAAATTGAGGTTTGAATGGCTATGGCTTACTTATTTGTTTTCTTTCTTTTCTTTTTTGTGTTTGATTGGAATTTATATTTGTGTGTTTTGATTCAAAAATATAATTTTTTTTAAGATAAATTGGAGGTCTAATCCACCCAACTTATTTTTAAATTAAATGTCTATGAAAGACCTTACTTATGCCCAATGAGTCAAGGTGCATTGCTCGATTCAAAAATATAATTAAGCCGTGAACTTAATGATAACATGACCTAAACACAAAACTAATCCCACTGGATGGTTGTAGCTGCTGACACCTTACTTATGCCCAAATTAATAAATTTCTATTACCCAAAAAAAGAAAAGGTGCGCTTTCTTTTTTTTTTTTTTTTTTGAAGGTATCTAATTCTCTCTGTATCCATGTACTATGTTGAAAATTTGAGTTCAAATTTTGCAAGGTATAAAATATTTTTTTGTGTTAAAACATAAGCCCGCCCCTATCTAAATAGAACTATATATTTTCAGTTAAGTTCAAAGCTTTCATCCTAAACAAGTTAGGTAGATTAGAAATGACACCCCATACTCATTATATCTTTTGTATATGGCTTGATTGTTATATTGGCTCGCTAAGCCTATTCTTATCACAAGCATGCGGAGCTTGAATTCTTGACATCTTAGAAGTCATCTAGTGTTTTTACCACTTGAATTGACTAAAACTTTTTTTTTTAAGGTATGCAACTAAACCTCTTAAATAGAACTATTTTCTAAACATAAAAATATTAGGAAATAAGTTTCAACATTTTTCACAAATTCATACAGTGTACAGTTATTTTTCACAAATTTCATTTCACAAAATCTATCTTTGCTGTCCATTGCTGACGCTATTGGACTCCCGTTGCTGGTTGTCTACATTGGCCACTCGGAGTAATTGAATCTAGCAAAATTGAACATGAAAGTTATTCGCTCCAAAAATAATTGAACATTAAATAATTGAAATTTCGCCTCCTTAACTATCGTATTAACTAACAAGCCGGAAGATAGAGAAATTCATTCCTTATATTTCGGGTTTGTTTTGCGTACAATCCTCCTAAGCCTTTAAGCATACCAAAAATAGAAAAATGCTATTTAATTGCCAGGATGTAGTTTCCACTTTCCAACCATTGTAGTGATTTTTACCTGTCAATTAAACAGACTTGTACGAAATAGTAGTAGAATTTGGACAACTGCAAGTCTTCCCAAAAAAAAAAAAAACTTCAAGTCTTCAAGACTGAAACACGGCGCGATGCAATATAAGAAAGGGAAAATTTTTATATTCCATGGGACGACCACATAAATTATGAACCATCACATGACCTGGGGACTACGAATGTTTTTTTTTTTTTTTTTTTTTTTGAGAATAAACGTGATCAGTAGTTCATACATTAGAGGAATATACGTGACTTTATTATCAAAACAGTGCCAAAAGGACTGATTTTCATTGATTATATAGTGTATGACGATTATTTATGGAAGGGAATCTGGTTGAGAATAGTTCCAAAATTGCATATACATTTGGACTTTTTTTTTCAATCAAAATTGTTACTTAAATCTAGTCGAGCTAACGTAATAGAGTCAATTAAGTGTCTACTTTATTATATACCTCTTTACGCACCCCAGTTATTTTTTTTTTCTTTTTTCTGGTCGGAAATTTTATTGAGGGTTACATCCAAAATTCTAAAGAGTAAATGGTTGGTCTATAATTTTTTTTTTTTGGTCAATTGCTTTCCCAACATGTTTATATAAGGCGAAATTCTTGCAGGTACAAACAAATTGAGATGCATAACAGAAGTAAGGAGAACCTACCTAATGAAAACAAACTTCTCACATTTTTCAGATGTATTTGCCAAATGGAAGTCCACATCAAGTAACAAGATTAGTGCCAAAGGGCAAAAGGTCTTAATCAATAAATGTCCCAACAATTCTAGACTCAAACACGTCTTGACAAAAATGAGCGGAATAGAAACCCCAACAATTCTAGACTCAAACACGTCTTGACAAAAATGAGCGGAATAGAAACCCCAACAATTGAGTATAGTCATAGATCAATTTACTCAATTAGTTTGCAGTATTGATTTTTTGAGGTTGTTTAAAGAGTGTGCTTAGGTAACCCCACAAATGAAAATTACTCGGAACATTCTCAAGGTCTAAAATAAAAGACTTTTTAAATATATATATATATAGAGGATCGCTAAAATACTATACATAGCACAGATGACCTTCGTGATACGGATTCGTTTTTGCATTTCATGCTTCAAACAACCGATCCAAACCGTTCATTATCTTCTTCATATTGAAACCTCATTAGAAACCAAATTTTACATTTTTTTAATTTTTTTATTATTTTTCTCAGATTTTTTAAAATACTTAATCTAATAAATTCTAGTCCCTTCAATAACAGTGATTTTCAAAAATCTGAGAAAAATAGTAAAAAAAATTAAAATTTTGGTTTCTAATAAGATTTCAATATGTAGAAGATAATGAACTGTTTGAATCGATTATTTGAAGCATGAAATGCAAGAACGAATCCGTAGCACGAAAAACATCCGTACTATGCATAGCATTTTAGCAATCCTATCTCTCTCTATATATATTGGAAAAGAATTTGCTACACGTTACATTTAAACTTTTGCCACACTAGTAATTATGTCTACCAACATTGAGCACTAAATTTCTTCTCTCAAAAAAAAGAAAGTTGAACATTCAATTTCGCCTCTTTTACTAGCAAATCAACGATTCATAAAGATTTCTTAAGGTTCTAAGCATATCAAAGATAGAAAATTCTCTTTAATCACTTCAAAGATTTTACTTGTCAAGACAAATTAGCAAGCAGACTTTTAAGAAAACTCCATAGTTAGTACATATAACAAATTAGCACTAGGGGTTGGAACAGACTTTTATTACACATTTTTTGTTAATACATTTATAAATTTTTCTTTGATATTTATCCACCCGGCCATAACTAGATCTCAAGCTAATCTCAATCACATGGCCCGTAATATAATAAGTTAATAACACCCCAACTCCTACCTACTCATCCTGATCCTGCTAATAAATAACATTGTGGGATCCATCTGCAGAGTTCACATAACACAGTGTATTACACACGAATTCGCCACAGAAAATATTATAACAACGCCAGTGATAAGCAGCGTGCCTTGCCTAGTCGCCTGTCCCTGACCAGATCACCAAAACTGCGCTCTTTGTATTTTTCTCCGACTCGGTTCAATCTCTCTCTCTCTCTCTCTCTCTAACAACTACAGTTTGTCTCCTCTTCCTTCCCTCATTTGTATCCTGTGATTCCTACCCAAAACCCCACACACCTTTCCAACCTTCTCCATTTCCATTTCTCTTGTAAGCTCTCTCTCTCTCTCTCTCTCTTGATTTCTCTTCTCCACTGTTCTATTATCTGATTTTGGGTTGTTTCTAAATCTATCCTTCTCCAATCGGTATTCTTTTAATAAAAGTAAGCATGTTCTCCATTTTAAAGTGCTATCTACCATTTGTTCCTTGCATTTTGAGCAATGCTGACGTGGCAGCTAATAGACGCTTCAGGGAAGCTTTGGGTATTTGTACGAAAGGAGATGAACAAATCGTCTCGTTTCCTAACTTGAATAAAATTTATTGTTTGTTTCGGAATTTGATCACAATTTGGTACTGTTTTTTTTTTTCCTTGATTGAGTTCACTCCATAGTGTCAGTGACATAGTTCTCAATGGGTTATTTTTTTAATGCATCATTGACCCGTTCTATAATTGAATTGTACAGATCTGTTTGATAATAAAATAATCAGGGAATTTGATTATTTTATTGATGTAAACAGGTTGATTTGTTGGTATCTCCGCAGAACTATCAGACAATGTCTAAGACAGGTGCTTTGGATCTTGCTTCTGGTGTGGGAGGAAAAATTTCTAAGGATGAAGTAAAATCAGCTGTTGAGCAGTAAATAATCTCGTCTTCTCATATATTTAATTTTTTTTTTTCTATTCTGAAAAACTTTCTGAGAGAGTAAAGTTTGTAGGAAGCACATGCACTCCAATTTTAATATACTCAAAGTGTTGGAATATTCTTTATTTACTGACTGGGAGGTAAAGTTAAATACTTAAATCCCTTTCTTTGCTGATTTTTGCAGAAGTGCACCTCCTATTTTAATATTTGCATAGAGCCCATGGAAGAACTAAACTACTAAATATAGACATAGTTTTAAAATAGATTAATTTCTTTTTCTGTATTCAAACATTTCTCTGTTAGATTGAAGCTAAATCACATATTTTGTCCCTATTGCCAAAAGAAAACAGAAATAGGAATTTTTTTTCCCAGCAAGGCAGTAAATAAAATACTTGAATTTTGGTTTTGAATATCTGAATTTTGTGCCTGCATATTCTAATATAAGGATTTTGTTTGTTCTGTTATGTACTTTGTTGCCATGCATAACTTAAGTATGAGTTATTTTAAAAAGCAGTGGGTTTATGATTGGGATTAATTTTACGTGATTTGATTGGAGGTGCTCCATATAGATAATTTTTGTACTTCCATCTGTCAGAATATAATGGTGTTTTCTGAAACTTTGAGAAAACTTTTTATTATCTAATGATTTCAGCTAAAATACAAAGCTATTTAAATTAAGAAAAAAAATTATGTTATTTTGTAGGTATGAGAAGTATCATGTTTGCTACGGAGGTGATGAGGAAGCGAGAAAATCCAATTACTCTGACATGGTAATTATTTCTAGCTTTATTTTTATTGAAAATTTGAAATGGTTGTTGGACTGTAATCAGTTGTCGCTGCAACAGAAAATTAAAATTCGTTAATTATATTTTTGTCAAATCCCAATCAATCAACTCAACAAAATCTGTTACCAAACTTTTGTATACTGTAATGTTTTTAGGAACTTGATCTTTACTATCGTTTTGTTTCATTTTCTATCTAATTGTCAGGTTAACAAGTATTATGACCTTGCAACCAGTTTCTATGAGTATGGCTGGGGTGAATCCTTCCACTTTGCTCACAGGTCATAACTATATCCTCTTCAATGAAACAATTTTTTTTTAAGAAACAAAAGAAACCTCCAACACCTGTCCATACTTTGTAAGCATGGTATTACTTGACAAATATGCACATACAACTCTAGCATTATATTGATCTATGGAAAAGTTATATCCCTGTAAGTGTTGACAATTTCTGTCAAACTCCTATTGTCGAGGCCAAATTGAATGAAAAAACAACACAAGGTCACAGATGCTGGCTGCTTTTAATACTGTTCAGGTGTTATTTAAAATTAAAACCTAATTTTCTTTGTTGTAAATTGCATGTATGATAAATGCTGAGTGTTATGTGCAAATTATTAATATATACCATATGATTTGCAGAAGAGAGAAAGGACGAAATGACAAAAGAAAAGCCTAATAATCTTCTTCTTTCTATAAGTTTCATGTAGTATTAGTTTGGTTACCTACTTGTGTGTGCTTACTTTTGCTTTTTGATATTGTATTAGATGGAAAGGTGAATCTCTGCGTGAAAGCATAAAAAGGCATGAGCATTTTCTTGCACTACACTTGGGATTGAAACCGGGAATGAAGGTCTAATAATCTTTCGATTTTATCCTTGTTGACATTATCTGTTGTAGCTTCATCATGTTTTATGGCAACAAATGGAAAATTATATGCCTTTATGACTTCTTTGCAGGTCTTGGATGTTGGATGTGGTATTGGAGGCCCTCTCAGAGAGATTGCTAGGTTCAGGTATGATTTCTGAATCTGATGTGCTTAATATAGCTAAAATAGCAGAGAGGAAAAAAAAATGATAAGCCTTTTTTGTCTTTTCATGATAAGCAACACCCTTTGCCAGAAAAATTTGTTGTACGTTTCTTTTGCTAGTTCATTTTTAGCTGGAATGTCGAATTAAATATGTTTCTTCTGATAGATGCCTGAGACTCTCAACATAAAAATGGATTTAACTGTGATTACTTTCACATATTGAAATTCGAAATTTATTGCAGTGGAGCATCAGTTACTGGACTGAACAACAACGAATACCAAATTTCAAGGGGCAGGGTGTGTTTTCTTTTATGTTTTTCTCAACCAAACAGTTTCCTAATTTTTAGGATTTTCCTTCATGAAACATCACTTGGATTAATTATCTATTGCAAAACAGGAATTGAATAAATCAGTTGGGCTGGGTCAAAGTTGTGACTTTGTTAAGGTAACATATTTTGCACCTTATAATCTTACATATCTTTATGAGGATTGTATAATTATCAAGTTTGTATAATGCACCAAAGGTTATGCTTATATGGTGATTTACTTTTCTGAGTATTCCTGCTTTTTGCTTTCCAGGCAGATTTCATGAATATTCCGTTCCCTGAGAGCACCTTTGATGCAATATATGCAATAGAGGCCACATGCCATGCACCCGATGCGGTAGAAACTTAGATTGTTTTTATGCTAAATTTAAAAGAAAATATTGCATCTCTCGCATTTTACACACCAGCTGGTATTAAATAGATGGGTTGGGTAGGTTTGATTTCAAAGAAATGTCAAGTCACCAGTTGTGTCGAGTTTTGAGTCGTTCAGCGTTGATCAGGTTGTGTCAGTTTTTGAAACCTCTACTACTAGCACAGTACCAATTTAAAAAGCTATTATTTAAAAATGCACCATGACAGGGACTATAACCATCCACAACAAAATATATATATATATATATAATTAAATATAAGGGAAGTAGTTTTAAATAAAATTGCATCCTATGAACTAATTGTGTGATATACTAATAACATGAACTAAAATTTTTGTAGGTGGGGTGCTACAAGGAGATACACCGTGTACTGAAACCTGGTCAATGCTTTGCAGCTTATGAGTGGTGTGTTACTGACCATTATGATGCGACTAACCCTATTCATCAAAAGATTAAGGCTGAGATTGAACTTGGAAATGGACTTCCTGACATCAGAAGCACTCGTCAATGCCTCCAAGCTGCCATTGATGCTGGATTTGAGGTTAGCCCACTATCACTAATTGCAGTACTAAATAATATGATACTTGTTCCAAAGTATTTTCTTCTTCTTTCTGTACCATTTTAGGTGTTTATTTTGATAGGTTTTATTTGAGTCATAAATCCAAAATTTTGTAATACTGTTTGTACGTCTTTGGTGGAATGTCATTCAAGCTTAGTAGATGTGAGGCACTTAATTTGATAAATGTCTATCAGTTACCGACATGTACAGACAACGCAAACTAACCCTGTGCACTTGTGCTGTTCAATAGCAGAAGAACAGAGGTCATTTTAAATTTCTCCTAGTGTTTTGTATAATTCTTTTGATTTGGTTAAAGGTTGTTTGGGAGAAGGACCTAGCAGAAGACTCTCCTCAGCCATGGTACTTGCCGTTGGATAAAAGCCACTTTTCTCTTTCTAGTTTCCGCTTGACTGCTATTGGCCGCCTCTTCACTCGCACTTTGGTACAAAGCCACTTTATATTTTCTCTTTGAGGTTGCGTTTTCAAATATTGCCCCTATATTTTCATGTTGGAACCCTGCAATTGTTCGAACTAAAATTTGACACATTTGGAACTGTTTGAACTAAACTTTGCTCAAACTGATATTTTTTATTTTTTTTTTTTTTGTTTACAGGTAAAGACGTTAGAATATTTAAAGCTGGCACCTGAAGGTAGTGAGAGAGTTTCAGCCTTCCTAGAGAAAGCAGCTGAGGGCCTTGTAGAGGGAGGAAAGTAAGCTTTTAATTAATTAATTCTTTACAATACTATCCTTACAATTTTCAGCAATCAGTCTCATTAACTTACTATTGAATAATCATTGTGCCTTTGCAATAAGTACCTCATATGCCCTTTCTTTATTAGCATTATCTATATCTCATTCACCTTTCCTCTCCTCTCCTCATTTTATATGAGGTGAAATGCTGACATTAAATTAGTTTGAGCATCCTTGAGAAACCAGAATTGAGAGGTCAAACATGATAAGTTAACGTTCTCAATGAATTTTATTTTCCTTACATTCAAAATTTTTACATACTGCACTTTGTCCAGGAAAGAGATCTTCACACCGATGTACTTCTTTGTGGTCAGGAAGCCTCTGTAGTTTTGTTTCAACTTTCAAGGTACAGCTAGAACAAATTTCTTGCTAAAATTCAAACGCATTATTATACTTGGTCCAAAAAGTAAATAAATAAATATGATAACATTTGCATAAATAATAAAGAAAGACAATTTCAGAGGGTGAGTTGCTCGTATGTTCAAATTTCAAGTTTACCCCATGGATGCCAGGGTCTATATTAAAAAGCTCTTCTTATTTCTTAGCACTTTTTATCTATCCACCATTTTTTTTTTAAATTATGTCTACAATTGCAGAGAGAAGCAATAAGTTATGACCGAGGATTCCCCATGACTCGGTCTGGATATTGGAAGCAGTTAAATGGAGCAAAGAGAAACGTTAAGAAAATCATGTTTGTCATCTGATATGTTGTTTTGTTTTTTCTAGGTAGCCGCTACCTAGCTTTCAAAAAAAAAAAGATATGTTGTTTTGTTTATTGAATCATGTATGATCCTAATTAACTATTGTTAAGACTTAATATGATCAAGGAGTTTGTTGTATGTTAATTATTTGGTGCATTATCAGTACCCTTCTTCAGCTGTATGTCCGCCTATTTATCAGTTTATAACTTTATTCCTTGCTATTATTTTCCCATAGATTTTCTAAATTAGGTCGTCATCAATGGCTTAGCTGCCGAGTACTCTCCTTGTTTAATTTATGGTGGCATTTGACTAGTAATTGGCTAAGGGACTAAAACGGTGAATTTTTGTCACAGAGTATGGAGATTTAATATGTTTGTTTTTTAAAACATTGCACTTGTATACCTCGAAAATCTTTTAAATTGCTTAAGGTCTAACAAAGTTAAAGTTCCATTATAACACAGTTATCTCTTCCATAGTTAACAAAACGGATAACAACAGTTAGTTTGAACATAATCTGAATATAACAATTAATTAAGCGGCTAGTTATTCATACTTGGTCAAGCTGATGTTGTGACAGAAGTTATGTCTCCGTTATAAGAGAACTCGAATTTTGATTGGTAATGGACTAATGGTTCCTTTCGAACTAATAATGAATCAATATTCTGTCATAACAGAACTTGAGTAGGTTGTGATTTGTGAATCTCTTAATGCGTAGGAACCTGACTAGATTGGTTATCGGTTCGGAACTCCTCATATTGACATTTTTTTTTCTGGCTTATTGATGCCATATACCATTAAATTTAAGTCCTTTTGATCTGCATAGTACAAACCGCAAGGGTTCGAAAAACATTTTTCTGACAGTTGGTTGAGATTCTCTGTACCTTGCTATACCCAAATGTCATCTTCTTCATCAATACTTCTAAATGATGGACCATCACATGATCAGGAGGCTGCGTTGGATTTTATTTATTAATTTTTGAGAATAAATGTGAGTGGTGGGCGAATTAAATTACAGTGGGAAACTAATTTTGACTGCTAGAATATGCAGTGCTCAAGCTGCAGTTTTATTAAAATTTTCCAAAATTGCAGATACATTTAGAATTCTTTGACAGCAAAAAATTTCAATTAAATTATAGTCAATCTAATCCCAAATTACTTTTCTATCAATTATGTTATGGGTCGGCAATTTTATTAATCCCAGTTATTTTTCTTTATTTTATTTCTGTGTCGGTAATTTTATTAAGGATAACATCCGAGAGTTTTACAAGTAAATGTCTGTAATCCTTTTCCTACAAATTTATATATGAGATAATTGCTTGCCAGGTACAAAGAAACAAGTTGAAATACATAACATAAGCTTAATTAGAGACACTACCTATAAAAATAAAGTTTTTAACTTTTCAAAGATGTTACCTATAAATACATAACAGAAGTTTCAATATCCCAAATGGAAGCTCACTAGTGGTCATTCGCGCGTTGCGCGATCTATTTTTTTCCCATCAGTTATTTATAAATTGTTAATAAGTATTTGTGCAAAAAGGAGAAAAAATAAATTAACATGTTGTAGTATAGGATGCGAAATATATTTTTTTATGTCGATGCACAAATAAGTGTATACATTATTTATGGTTGATGCCTCCTGGATATTTACGAAAACCAATGTAATTGAATTGTAGAGAAAAATGGAGTTTAATCGAAGGTATATGAAGCTGTTGATCAAATTAGAAAGAAAGTAAATAAATAAATATCAGGAGCTGCCTAAATGCTCTGTCATTTTCCAACTGCTTATAACTCATAGCTCATCCACCGATATATCGTGAAATCAGAATTTTTTCGATAGTGAAACAATAACAATACCCGATCATTTTAGTCCAATCTTATTGTTCTGGTAAGAGATCCTCCATTACTCAATACATCTTTTATTGGACTTAATTATGTTAATTGTCTATATAGCAACAGCACAAACACAATATTTAGGAAATTTCCTCAAGAAGCTATAGCATATATGTTAAGCTGTATTTAAAAAAATAGTAGGAAAATGAATAAAGATTGTACAACAGTAGTACAAAACCATATTTGTGCTTTGGAAGAGAGAAGAGTCGCATTAATAAAAGCCCATGTGTGATAAGCAACTTCCTGTATAATTATACTGCATGTAGAGAGACAAAGATAAGGGAAGTTCTCAAGAAAATTTGTCGTTGTTCCTAACTCACATACTTCTCTTGTAATATTAATTAACAAAGAACAATGAAAGTGTCAATTACCTATTTGTTGGCTCTGTATAGCTGCAAGTGCAACATTTTGCTTCAAATGATCTGTATATCTTTTAAATAGGAAAATAAATGAACAAATATTTATTATACAGAAAAATTTGCATAGTAAAGAAGAATGCATTTCCAAAAACACACACAATGCCAATGTACCAGCATTTGTTCATAAACTAACTATTATGGTTTTTTGCCATTTAAGTTTTCTCCTTCCCAAACATGCCAATGTATTGAGTACCTCGTGATATTGTACCTTCTCATATAAGCAATTATAGATAAATTACATCATTCATCTATACTTGACCAGCCAATTCAAATTAATAAAGGAAAGAAGTTTAAATAATAAATATATGTAAACGGTTGAAAAGTGATTAAAATAGTACGTTGGATCATGACCCACAAAGAAACTGATCAATAAGCCTGTACAGCTCTATAATACCGCCAGATATATTAAGGATATGAGATTGCATTGTGCGACAGAAATTTAAGCCAGATATATTATCTTACCTAAACATGTACTGCTTGCTTCCAATTATCTTCTAGAAGTAATAATTTTAGAAATATCAGCAACACCTGTATAACACAGTCATTAGAACCGATAAAGCAGTCATCATATCATGATTAATTGTTACCTTAATTCATTCACGTTGTTTTAATGGTAAGTTAATTAGTAGTCAATTTATGATGTTCATTTAGTTAATAACTTATGTTTAGCACTGTCCAACTTACACAAAGCTCACGTAAAAATCAAATGAATTGATCAAACCATTACACAACCAATTTAAAATTCATTGTGGGGCTGTACTGCTAAAGAACATTGAGCATAGAGATGATATCATACCACTTGGCAAGGACGTCAAGGAGAAGAAAGACAGAAGCCGAGGCGATGACATTGTATGTAACCTACCAAGCTTTTCCTTTTTTCTGATTTTAGAAACCTGCAGCATCAATTCATCATTAGAAACTAATCCAATGCAATAAGAAAACACAGACCAAGAACAGTCATACTAATAGAAAAATCAGATAAAACAAAGTTTGTATCACTTACAGGAATAAAAGAGCAGCAACGAAGTTCTTGCATGCACAACAGAAAGAGTCCTGAGATACATAAGAAAAAAAATCTATAATAATTAATAAAGTATAATAGGTCAGCAGAAAAGAATAAAAAACAACAGAAATGACTAAGAGAATAATTGTACATCATCTCCAAAAACACATAGTCGATAACAAAAAAAGAATGTCCACTAAGGTACAAAGGAATAATATGAAAATTGAGGAAATAATGTCTACTTGATCCTGCATATAGATCCAACGCTAAAAATAGAAAATAGGGGTGAAGAACAGGAGGAGATAAACGGTAGCTAACATGAACAAAAAAGCTACCCACTATGACTTGTCTATGTAACTTGAACTCCTAAAATCAAGAACCAATTCTGTACTTACAAACAGGAAGTAAGTTACCTCAAAGCAACACCTTTATTTGCCGGTTCCGTTGCCTTTGACAAAGGGCTTCCTCTCTCTCCGTTGCCAAGGCTTTCGCAAAGCTCGTCAGTACACTCCTGGCCGGGACCATCAGTAGATTAGTTCCCTCAATAGATGGGTGAAGAACTGAGCCAAAACTATAACAAATGAATCTGAACTGGAAGAGGAGAAGATGAACGGCTCATCAGTATAATATGCACTGAAAATAGAACATAGATAGAACTGGTAATATATAAGCATTATATATCAACCTCAGAATCTATTCGTTGCCAAGGTTGAAAAACCTGGAACAGAAAGGAAAGCACACACATAAGCAAAAAAAAAAAAAGCAAGAGGAGTAAATAAACTGTACCAACAGTTTTGGATTTCAAATAGCAGCACCTGCACTCACATATTAGGAGTATCAGCACAGAGGCTGAGATTGGCATGTAAACAAACTTTGCATTTTTTATTGGCTTCTTTTAATAGAAGTGGCAGAACGCCACACATGATTTTTTCTAAGAGGAAAAATAAATACTGTATCAGCAGTGCACTGACAACCTATAACTGCTGCGATCGCAAGAAAATAATTTCTCTATGTTATTCAATTCAAAAAAAAAAAATTTTGTATGTGTTCAATTCAGTAATACTCTATATAAATCTTTGTATGTTGTTTTTCGTACCTACAATGGTACATATAACTGCATTTAGAGCATCAAGTTTATGGTATCTAAGCCGTAAAAATTTTCCAAAAGCTTCCAGGAAAGGTCGCACTGTTTTTTGCCTTGACATCTCTGACAGAACCTGCAATGAAGAAAAGAAAAAATCGGTCAGCACAAAATCAAAGTGAATTCAGAGAATCAAGCTGATGCTCTAAAATTTCTTTGCTTATTGGCTTTGCTAAACCACCCAAACTCACGTTATTTGTTGGAACTGAACACATACAAAGATTCATGTTAGCCACCGTTTATCTCATCTCCTGGCATTCGGCATGGCATTGACAACATAGAAAAAATTAAACAGAAAGGAACCAAGAAAGAAAACAAAAAAAACAAATAAATTAAGGAATAACATGTGAAATATGGTAAAAATAAGCCAACTAATATTGTCAGTCAAAACATGCAAGCAGAATTGCAAGAAATCTGAATAAATTTGGTATACATAACACCACAAAAAGTAAATTAGTGAGCACAATTGAAAGAAAAGAGAATAAAATTGGCACACAAAGCACCTCTGAAAGAAAATTAAGAAGGAGAAATTCTAAGAAAAAGAAAAGGAAGGCCAACATATGAAGGAAAATAACTCAGAGGAGAAGAAATAAAGAAAGAACATGAAATGAGAAAACTTGTAAGCGTAAAGGCAAAAATAAAGAAAAGAGATAAAAAGAAACATCCAATACTTGACTGAAATGAGAAAGAAAAGTCGGAAATTAAGGAAAAACTAAAAAAGCAAAGAAGGAGAGAGACGAAACCTAGAGGAGATGAGTCAATACTTGCGCAACACTTCAGAAATCGAAGAGGCAGTCGCTAATCATCGCCACTGTGATCCATTCCGGTGATGAAAATGCACACAGAGCGGTCGCCAAAGCAGAAATAGGAAAATATCAGTTCGAGATCAAACAGAAATGCAAAATTAGAGAGGAAAGAAGAAAGAACAAAAAAAAAACCTCCATGAACGGAAAGAAAATACCTTCGAAATGGATCTCTAAACGCAGATTTCGACATTTCAAATGGAGCCATGCAACTTGTTAAAAGAGACACCACCAAAGTTAAGGCCAAAATCGATAGGGAAAATCGGTGGTTTCTTCTTTTCTTTCTTGAGGGAAACAGACTGGGAGAGAGAATGGATAGGGGACGGAGAGAGAAAGGAGAACTCTCCAGAAGCACGCCTATGTGTTGCTCTCTCTGCTTTACCTTTTCCGTACACAGGCTAAACCCAAATGAAACAACGCAACGTAGCTGAATTTGAACGGCCAAGATAAATCAGGAAAAAGCAACGGCCCAGATGAGAAGATAATCGTGAACAGTTCTAAAAACAGTGTCGGAGGGGAAGTTAGTGGAACGGGATTTAATATATAGATAGATATCAAGGTCCGAGATTAATGACAAAGTGTCTTAATCAATAAATCTCCGAAGCATTTTAGACCCTAAAATGTCTTGTCATCGTTGTCAATTAAAACCTAAGTAGTAGTACATAAAAACCACCAAATTAGCAAGGACCAATTAATCAAATAGTAAAAGATTTATGGGAGGAGAACAAATGAACTCTTTATTTATTTTCAAAATATAGCAGGCAATATTGATTTTTTTTTATATATTTTGCCATGCTGTATGCATTTTGATCCTCAAAAAATATATGTATATTTTTTCACTTTGATTTATATACTAATTAAACAATACTTAGAGACATTAATTGAAGTTGCTATTATTATATGCTTTTAAAGAATACAATTATAAACTTGAATTGAGAAGTTTGTAAATCCGCCTGACAATAACATGACTCCACAAGAATCTCAATCACATGGGCCCTGACAGCATCGCCAGTTCGCCACTCGCCACTCCTGCCTTGAGCTGGCACTATCCATCTGCAGTGTTTACATTACACGCTTCGTGCATTTGGATTCGCCACAGAAAATTTGTATAGACCAAAAGAGCACGGCGTCCGCATTTTGTCTTTTTTCCGATTCGCTTCAAGTTCATTAGTTCATGCATCAGTGATTTGGTACGCCTGTCGCTTTCCCTTTCCCTCTCTCTCTCTCTCTCTCTCTCGCTCGCTCTCTTTGCTTCAGCCTAAACTAAACCCCAGACAGGATTTCGACAATCTCCATTTACATTTCTCTTGTAAGCTCTCTCTCTCTCTCTCTCTCTACTGGTTCTATGATCTGATAGTATCGTTTCTATTTCTCTCTTTCTCCAATCGATCCTTAAATAGTATGTGCAAATGCTGGAGGTGTTCCTTCATTTTTGTACAAATGCTGGCGTTGCAGTTAACAAACGCTTAATTGAATGAAAAGAGATGAACAAATCGTCTCATCATTTCCCAAATTGAAGAAAATTTCGTGTTTTTTTTTCAATATCTGATCATTTTTTATAATGTTTTTTTTTTCTCGATTCAGTTCACTCCACAGTATCAGTACCACATTTTTTAATCGTCCTTTTTGTTTAGATGCGCCATTGACGCGTTCTTTAATTGAATAATACAGTTCTGTTTGATTAATAAAAAAATTAGGGAATTAGATTATTTTATTGATGTAAACAAGTTGATTTGATTTGTTGGAATCTGTGCAGAACAATTAGGCAATGGATCTTGCTTCAGGTTTGGGAGGAACAATTTCTAAGGATCAAGTTAAATCAGCTGTAGAACAGTAAATTATTTTTGTCTTCATTTATCTTTAATTTTTATTTTTTATTTCTTAAACCCTTCTGTGACTGTGAGAGTAAAGTTTGTACGGAGCACATGCATTTCAATTTAATATAATTCAGTATTTGGAATATTCTTTATTTATTGACTGGGGAGTAAAATTAGAGTCCTTTATGTTTACTGATGCGCAGGATTGGTCCCTGCTCTTTTTATTATTCATATGAAATCCAACAAAGCAAACCACTATTAAATGTAGACAATCCAAAAATTAGATTAGTTTCAGATTATGTATTTAATCATACCTCATTTGGTTGGAAGCCCATTGCATATATTGCCACTTTTACTGCAGAAAAAGCAATAAAATAAATTGCTTTTTTCCATTAAAACAAAAGTATAATAAATGAAGCATTATTTTTTGAATATCCTAAATTTTGTGCTGCATATTCTAGTGTAAGGTTGTTTTTAGTTTGTTCTCATCTGTACTTTTGCAAGTCGTGCAGTATTTAATTATTTGTTACTGTAAGGAACATCGGATTTATAATGGGGATAAATTGTAGAATCATGTGTTGATAGGGAGTGCTGCATGTAGAAAATTTGTGTGCAAATTCATTGGTCACAATGTAATTGGCGTTGTTCCGAAACTCAGGGAAAAGTTTATAACTTAATGATTTTCAGCTAAAATATAAAGTACAAATATATCGTTTGTTTCACAGTCAATTTTATTGAACTCTAATTTTAGGTATGAGAAGTATCACGTTTTCTGCAGAGGTGACGAGGAAGCAAGAAAATCCAATTACTCTGATATGGTGATTTTTCCCAGCTGTTATTTTATATTATAGGTAGTTACGAAATTGTAGTTGGTCCTTGTTGGGTTTCTTTTCTAGCCTACCCCAACTTGTTTGGGACAAAAGGCTTAGTTGTTGTTGTTGTGGTGGTTGTGGTTCTTGCCTCGACAGAAAATTAGAAGCGACTAATCTTTAAGTTGTTAATACCTAATGAGGAAACTCAACAAAAACATCTCTTACCAAATAGTTAACCACAATAATTTCATCCAACAGAGTCTTAATTTTCTTAGTTTCTTTATTTGTACTGCAACTTTTTTTTTCTGCAACTTGATCCTTAACAGTCATTATGTTTCATTTTTTTTTTTTTACTTCTAAATTATCAGGTTAACAAGTATTATGATCTTGCAACCAGCTTCTATGAGTATGGCTGGGGTGAATCCTTCCACTTTGCTCATAGGTCATAATTATTTCCTCTTTAATGAAGCAAAGCTATTTATTTAATTTTTGTTAAAAGCATCACCAACACCTGAATATATTTGCTAAGCATACCCAAAATTTATCATAATTGCACCTAACACTGATATATTTTGATATATAAGCACACACAACTCTAGCATTATATTGATCTATGGAAAAGTTATATCCTTATAAATGTTGACAATTTCTGACAAGCTCCTTTTGTCAAGGCCAAATTGAAATGAAAAAGGCAACAAAATGAATTTACACAAAAATATGTCTGAACTGTTGGATTGGGGACAGCTTATTGCTTTCAAAATAGATGAATTTTGGGTACTATTAAAAAGTAATACTCAAATCTTCTTTGTTATAATTGAGTTGCTATTGTGAGAAATGCTAAGTGTCTGGTGCAAATTATTAATTTCAACTATATGATTTGCTGAAGAGAGAAAGGACCCACTATAAAAGAAAGGCCTCATAATCTTCCTCTTTCTATAAGTTTCTTGTAGTGTTAGTTCTATTAACAACTTGAACCTGCTAAGTGATGCTCATCAATGTTATATTAGATGGAAAGGTGAATCTCTGCGTGAGAGCATAAAAAGGCATGAGCACTTTGTTGCACTACACTTGGGATTAAAACCAGGAATGAAGGTTTAATAATCGTTCGGTTTTATCATTGTTGGCATCATCTGTTGAAATTTAATCATGTTTTGTGGCAACAAATGGAAAATGATATGCCTTTATGACGTCTTACGCAGGTCTTGGATGTAGGATGTGGTATTGGAGGCCCTCTAAGAGAGATTACTAGGTTCAGGTATGATATCCTGACTTTCAGGTGATTATTATAGCTGCTATAGCAGAGAGGAAACAAAATCATAGCCTCTTCTTGTATGTCTATGATTAGCAGCCCCCTTTGCCAATATATTTTTGTATCTTTCTTTTGTCAGTTCATGTTTGGCTAGAACAGACAATTATGCATGTTTCTTCTGATAGATGGTTGGAACTCCTAACATAAGAATGGCTTTTGCTGTAGCTACTATGACATGTTTATGATTTAAACATTTATTGCAGTGGAGCATCAGTTACTGCACTGAACAACAATGAGTACCAAATTTCAAGGGGCAAGGTGTGTTTTATGTTTGGTTCACCAAACAGTTTCTTAATTTTTTTTTTCATGAAACATAAGTACCTTGGATTAAATATCTATTGCAAAACAGGAATTGAACAAATTACATGGGCTGGGTTAAAGTTGTGAGTTTGTTAAGGTACACAATCTGTACTTTTGGATCATGTTAATTCCTGAATGTTTCTACGATAATGATCAAATGGTTAAGCTTATATAGCCATTTACTCTTCTAATTACTTGTGCTCTTTATTTTTCAGGCAGATTTTATGAAGATGCCATTCCCTGACAGTACCTTTGATGCTATTTACGCAATAGAGGCCACCTGCCATGCACCCAATGTGGTAGAAAACTTTAAGATGCCTTTTATGTTATATATGAAAAATAATAGCATCTTTCTCATTTCACACACCAGTATTTAATAGCTATCATTTAAAAGTACCTTCACTAGGGACCATAATCTCCTACAGCATTTAGGACCTGAGGCACCATGGTGCACAAAAAAGAAAAAAATAATTAACGCGAACTGAAATTTTTGTAGCTGGAGGCCTACAAGGAGATATACCGTGTGCTGAAACCAGGCCAATACTTTGCCGCCTATGAGTGGTGTGTAACTGACCATTTTGATCCAACAAACCCTATCCATCAAAAGATTAAGGCTGAGATTGAACTTGGAAATGGTCTTCCTGACATCAGAAGCACCCGTCAGTGCCTCCAAGCTGCCATAGATGCTGGATTTGAGGTTACCCCACTATAAATAGACGCAGTACTATTAATTTTTTTTGTGACACTTTGAGGTGTTTCTTTTTTTTTTTTTAAGTTTATGCAAATCTCAAACCCAAGTTCTTGTCATATTGTTGGTATGCCTTTTGTGGAGTGTTATTCAAGCTTAGTAAATCAAAGGCTCTGAGTTTGGATAAATGTCTGTCAGGTACTGATATGTATGGACCATTCAAGGTTTATTCAAGTCTTAAACCCAAGTTGTTGTCATATTGTTGTATGGCTTTTGTGGAGTAATATTCAAGCTTAGTCAATGTGAAGCTCTGAATTTGGATAAACTTCTGCCAGGTACTGATATTTACAGACCAGTCAAGGTTTATGCAAGTCTTAAACCCAAGTTTTTGTCATATTGTTCGTATTGCTTTTGTGGTGTGTTATTCAAGCCTAGTAAATGTGAAGTTCTGAATTTGGATAAATGTCTGTTGGGTACTGATATGTACAAACCAGCCATGCAATGCAAATTGTCCTTGTAATCCTGTTAAATAGTGGAAAAAAAAATCATTTTAAAAATTTTTAAACATTTTATCTAATTCTTTTTTATTTTGTTAAAGGTTATTTGGGAAGAGGATCGAGCAGAAAGTTCGTCTGTGCCATGGTACTTGCCGATGGATAAAGGCCAGTTTTCCCTTTCTAGTTTCCGCTTGACTGCTATTGGCCGCCTCTTTACTCGCACTTTGGTACGAGCCACTCATTTCTTTTCTTTTAAGTTGTGTTTGCAAATATCATCCCAGTATTTTTATGTTGGCAAGTAGCGCCCCACAATTGTTCAAAACTATATTTGACACATTTGTACTTGTTTTTAATTTTCTTTTTTTTTATTTTAAGGAGTTGAAAACTTGAAACTAAATTTTGGTTTGTTTTTGTTTACAGGTGAAGACACTGGAGTACTTAAAGTTGGCACCTGAAGGTACTGAGAGAGTTCTATCCATCTTAGAGACAGCAGGCGAGGGCCTTTTAGAGGGAGGAAAGTAAGTCTTTATTTATTAATTCTGTACTGTATACTATCCTTCATATTTTCAGTAAATAGTCTTATTTCCTTCCTCAGAAGTATTATTGTATATTTGAGATATCTACTTCAAATATCCATTCCTTTTATTAGCTATATTTCATTCCCTATCCTCTCATTTAATTAGGTGAAATGCTCACCAACATCAGTTTGAACATCCCTAAGGGAACAGGAATTGAGAGGTGGAAATGCTAAATAAACGTTCTCAATAAATTTTCCTTTTCCTTATTTCTACAAACTTTGACATAATGCACTTTGTCCAGGAAAGGAATCTTTACAGCAATGTACTTCTTTCTGGTCAGGAAGCCTCTCTAGTTTCGTTTCAACTTTCAAGGTACTATTAGAACAAAATGGCTAATAAAATTTAAACACCCTAAATGAGGTGTTCTTATTTCTCGCATCTTTCCTTTATCAAATTTTATTTTACATTCTGTGTACAATTACAGGGAAGAAATAAAGTACAACCGAGGCTTCCCCTATGATTCAGTCCTCTTGTTGGACCAGTTAAATGGAGCAAATGGAATGCTAAGGTCACGTAATCATCTTATAACTTGTATGTTGTTTTGTTTGTTCAGAATTATGTTTGCTCCTAGTAATTACATTTATGATCAAGGAGTTTGTTCTATGTTTGTGATTTATTTATTATTATTATTTCTTTTAGGGAAGTTCTATGTTAATCATTTGAGGTGGCATTATTAGGTTACGCCGTTACGCCTTCATTGCAGTTGCCGCTTTTTGATGAATTTTGCCTTTTTGCTATTCTCTTCTTTTAGATTGTGAAAATGTTGTCAAATTTTGTGAGTTAAGTCTTAATAAATGGTTTTGTGCCAAGAACTCCCGTGTTTAATTTATGTTGGCATCAGACAAGTTATTGCAAATCGTTAGAGACGTTCTGATAGCAATTAAAGGATACTAGGATAGAGATGTCTTTCAGTTTCAGCTTATTTATATTTCTGCTACGAGGAGCGTTCCGCTGCCCCTGGTTGAAAATGCCACCGATCAGCAGCCCTCAGATCAATAGTTGATGAACGGTTGTGACCAATACGTTGACAGATCTAAAAAATAACAAAATATAATAAATATTTTAATATCATCTCTTCCAAACAGCCAAGCTCTCTGCCTCGGAACTACATTCTCTGACCGTCTATGGATGGTTTTCAATCTCAGCCGTCTGATTTAATCTCAATAACTATAGATGCCCCGTGCATAATACCAAAATTGATAGGCCCGAAAAAATCTAACAATTAAGATTAAATCGGATGGCTCAGATCAAAAGACGTCAACTGGATGGAGGATACTTGCCCAGATTCGTAAAGGCGCAGACACCCCCTCGAACTCTCTATATCTCAAATTGTTTCTCGAAGAACTGAAGAAGACAGATCCCAAAGACATCGGACCCTCCTCTCCTGCAGTTCCTTTCTCGTGCTCTCTATCTATCTCTAAGTTCTTTTTCAAAGGAGCCATTTTGGAACGTCTCCAATAGTAATGATGAATTATGCTTCAATTTTTTTTTTTTAAACCAACCAAATTTCAACCTTTTTGAATCTCTGATTGAAGCTTGTCAGAGATATCTTTATATTGAGTGTCACAACTTTGAACATCAAATTCAAGCAAGAAAAATTGGCCATCTAACTTAAGTACATCGGTGCAAATCGTCCTGAAACTAACAAATCTTAAATGGAAAAGAAGGCAAGTACTTTTATGTTACATTTTGAGATTTAAGCTGTCGAAATAGATTTCTCAAGGCGAGAATCTGTGAGTACGTTTGTTCTTATTTTCTCTTCCTATATCCCGGATGAGGCGGTAAGCAAACTGTAATAAAAAAAAAAAAAATTTGACAAGCTAGGTAGTGGCTACTAGAAGGTAATAAAACAATTGTTGTGAATGAAAAAACTGCCAGCGTTTGCTCTAAAAAAACAAAGAAAATAAAAATTAGCGAGATAGGTTGTTGTTTCAAAACCATCAAATCAAGCCAATATACAATTCATCCATATGATAAAAATTAAAGTATATATATATATTTTATTATTATATTTGATATCACTAAACACAGGTAATTGTTATTCCAGTCACTAAAAACTTTCAAGAGCAATGCCTGTGTTTTCCGAGCAAAATTTCGTTCAGGGAATCAGGGTTCATCCAATGTGGAGTTTATTGTTTTTATGCATGGAAAAAGTGAAACATAATTAAAAATAATTGAATATGGTTTATTCTAATTGTGCATAAAAAACCATCGAACGAAATTCTCTAAATAAAAAATAAAAGTCCCATCTATAAACATGTATTCTGGATGGAGTGCATACTGCGCAACGCGTTCTTACCATAACGCCAAAAAACGAAGCTCCTTTTTTAAGGTACCCACTCTTAAATTAAAGATCTTATAGTCAAAGTCTGATCAAATGATGAGAATACTGATAAATTAGAATTAGAACAAAGGACCTTAATGCATTGACCCACCTATCCTTATCCTTGTGTATATTGCTCTTAACGTTAACTCTGTATTGAAGCTACAATTAGGCTTTTTAGAAATTGTATGCCGTCCAGATCATTCAACGTATCCTTTTCAAGTTCAACTCGTTCTTTAGTCATTACGGCTCCGTTTGGATGCGTTGAGAATAAGATAGGAAGAAGGAAGAAGGGAAGAAATTTATTGGGAAGGGGTAAATTTATTGTGAAGTGTGTAATTTTTATGAAGAGTTTGAATGATTAGAAATAAATTTATTGGTAAAAAATAGTTATTCCTTATTCCTTATTCCGGAAGAAGCCATCCAAACGGAGCCTACCAGATTTTGATGTATGGTTGAATCCGGTATGATTTATACAATCAGACAGTATATATGTCCGTCTTCAAAATCCATCTTTAACACAACCCGTCTTTATTAACCATTTTTTTTAAAAAAAAATTTGCATCTCCAATTATTATCGTTTGGATCGCTTAGGAATAAGAGGAATAGCATCTTCCTAGACGGAAATTTATTCCTAACCATCCAAACTCTTCACAAAATTACACACTTCCTAATATTTTTCCGCCTAGGAATAGGCTATTCATCTTATTCCTAAGCGATCCAAACGGCCCATCTAGTATAAAGTTCTTCAGATAATGCAATATATTTATTACAAATCATGTTATCATGAAATAAACATTTGTCGATCAATAAATTATTTGTTTTTATCTATTTGCTAACTCTATTATCATGAAATAAACATTCGTATAACCTGTATAAAATTCATACAACCATTATAATTCGTACAACCTGTAAAATTCATACTTGAAAGAAATAGATGGATTGAATGAGTTTCAGCTGGACCAATTAAACAATTTTTAAATCTAAAAAATGAACAGATTGAATTTAATTTTTAAAAAGAAATATGAACAGATTGAATTTAATTTTCAATCTAATCCGACAATTCACATCGTAGTTACAAATATATAAAGCGCACCTGATGAGCGACGCTTCTGTTTCGGGTCAAGTCAGCTCAATAATGCATAAAAACAATTACGTCCAACTTCCCAGAAATAGTCAAACAACTTTGGGGAACCAATTTTTTTAAAAAAAAAACTTTGGGGAACCAACAGGAGAACTTTTACCCGGGTACCCCTACAACATTTCAATTTGCCGAGTTTATACGCTTACATTCCCGAAATTATTTAATATAAAAATTCAGACACCAAAAAATTTAATACAAAGAATTATTTATTTTTTTTTAATAAGAAGAAAGTTCCAACGCGTTTATAAACCGCGCCTCCCTCTCTCCTCTCGAACGCGTTTTATAAACGCGTTACAGGCCCTAAAACGCGTTTATAAAACGCGCTAGAAGCCTGAACTTTCGGAATAGTTAAAACGCAATTAACGCGTTTATAAAACGCGCTAGAAAGCTTTTTACTCGTTTATAAAATGCGCTAGAAGCCTGAACATTCCAACTTCTATCACTTCGATCAAACTTTAGTCATTTCGATCGAACTTTAGTCATTTCTGTCTATAAGTTTGTGAATTTATAAACGCGTTATTTGAAGTTATATAAGACTATACATTCTCGCAGAATTTAAATCGTCAACAACAGATTATCTCTTACAATTTAAAAACCTATCAATCAAATCCAAAAATGTCTACAATTACAATATATGTCAACCAATGTCCAACTTTTGGTGCTTCTTACTTCCACATCGGTTGTAGTATGCATACCACATTTGCTGAAATTCGAAATGAATTATACAGCAGGCTACAGATTTTAGAAACCCAGTACACTTTGAATATCCATGGTCGTTACAATGAAATTGTAAATGGGAGATATGAATCACTATTTCTTCCTGTAAATTCTGAAGATCAATGGCGCCTTTTTTACCACGAGACATTCGAGACGAGAGGGTTACCGATTATTGAGTTGCATGTTGATTTCATCCCCGTATATGGCACGGGACCAGATCTGAACCTAACACCCCTTGACGAGCCCGGTAGCAGTGAGCCAAACACTTCCTTAAACCTTATGTGTGGCCAGCAATCCACCCCTTACCAATACACTGGCGAACAGTCCGTTCCTACGCAAGACAATAACACATCAGGAGATGAAGTCGAGGTTGCCGATGGTGATGAAGATGAGGGTCCGGCGACTTACTCCGACCTTCCTACCGGAGAAAAATATACCGATGTGGATGACTTCTCCGAGAGAGAAATGCCTTTTTATTCAAACTGCGACCAGCCATACGTTTCAGGAAGGACGGACTTGCACCATCCTGTAAGTGAATTGTGTGATATTTCCATGTTTGAGTATGCTGGTATGCCGGAGCGTAGTTTAGGACCACAAGGCGAACTTGCTGTTGGTAAACGATTCGGTTCCAAAAAACAATTAATTCTAGCTGTCTGTGATGTTTCATGCAAAACAAATCGAGAAGTTCGAACGGAAACTAGCAATAAACAAAAAATTGTAATGGTTTGCATGCAAAAACCGAATTGTAAGTGGCGATTGTATGGTAGACGTGAGAGTTATAATACAAATTGGAAGATCTCTACCAATCCAAATGAGCATATTTGTTCGAGACCCCCGGGCCAAAAAGGTCACTCAAACCTTACAGCTAGTCTCATTGCCGAACACGTTAGGGATGAATTGAAAAAAAATTTGGGAAAAAGTGTCCAGGACATAGGAAACCTCATAAGGGCTAGATATCCACGTATTGAACCGACTTATAATAAACTATGGCGTGGGAGGGAGCGAGCGTTGGAGCAATTGTTTGGGTCCTGGGAAGGGGCCTACAATAAACTTCCACGCCTCCTGGAGGCAATGAAGGCGACAACCCCAGGAACGAAATACACAATAGTTTCTTGGCCTACAAACGATCCTAACGTTGGCGTCTTCAAGATGGCAGCCTGGGCTTTTGGTCCGTGCATAGAAGCGATGAAATATGCCAGACCTGTTATCTCAATTGATGCTAGTTTTTTATCGGGCCGATACAAAGGTAGATTGTTCTCAGTGTGTGGTTATGATCCAGAAAATCGATTAATTCCGGTTGCATTCGGATTGGGCGAAAAAGAAGATAAGGATACTTGGGGATGGTTTATGTCTTGGGTTAGATGTGAAGTTTTAGGCCGGAACAGTAGATACTGTGTCATATCTGACCGTCATAAGGCAATAAAAGCGGTATTTGCATCCGTAGATTACGGTTGGAAGGCACAAGGTGCGCATGCAGTAGCGATTCATCGGTTCTGCATGCAGCATGTTGTGGAAAACTTATGGAAGGAGGCTGGCGGGTCACAAGATGCTGATTTGAAAAACTTTTTCAAATGTAGACTTGCTAACAAGAAAAACCCTAGACGTTTTAGAGAGAATTGGGGAGTTCTGAAGGAAAATAACCTGAGAGCTTATCAGTACCTAAGAAATTGTGGTAAAATTAATGAAAATGACAACAACGAGCGGCCAAAACTATATAAATGGGCTCAGAGTTTTGACAAGGGGCATCGGTGGGGTATAATGACGAGTAATGGATCGGAGAGTCTGAATAATGTGTTTAGAATAGAGAGAAGATTACCAGTGACAGCACTTATAGAAGGCACGTGGTATAAATGTGCCAACTGGATGAACAAGCGAACACAAGAAGCACTTCAAAGGTTGAGTTTAGGAGAAAGATGGCCGGAAGGAGTAAAGAATAAATTGATCAAGCATGATGGAAAATCACGTAAGTACTTAAAGAAAAAGAATTTAATTCATTCATTCATTTTAATCCATTTTGAACTAACTTCATCTTTTTGTTTCAATCTCAGAGGAGTTTATGAGCACATTCGTGTTAAGATTGGACCTTGGAGAATTTCGCGTGAAAGTTCGCGAGGAGTACCGTGATGGTGTAGGCTACGATTATTCCCATTACACAGTTCAAATTCCACCCGACATGGAGCAAACCGATGTGCAACTGCCCTTCACTCGAACCACATGTGAGTGCCAAAAACCACAATTGACAGGTATCCCTTGCGCACATGTCATTGCTGTTTGCAGGGAGACAAATTACAATGTAGATCAATTTGTGGATGGTCACTATAGCATGCAAAACCAGCACATGATTTGGTCAGCAGGTCGGTTTCATTGTTACAAAGATGAGGAAGAGTGGCCAGTTTATACAGGTCCGATAATTGTCCCCGACAAGAGTTTGGTCAATCGAGGAAGGCGCAAAATCATTCGTGCAGAGATGTGGATGGATAGGATGGAAGGAAGGAAAGGTGGAGGTTCCACAAGAAAAACAAAAAAGAAAAATCAAGGTGAAGCTTCAACCAGTCAACCGCGACAAGCAGCACCCCAACCGCCATATCCGATGGACGCATTGCAATCCGGTCGATACACCAGTAGACCACCAACAAGGGCCAACAGTCCAAGAAGGGCCGCGAGTACTGAACTTACGGTTCGGACTCGTCAAACACCCATTCAACCAGGACGAATGTCATTGCATGTTGATCCACGAAGCAACAATAATCGGGAGGACCAAGGATCTGTACAACCACAGAGAAATTCTATAAGCATTGATCCACGGGTAAGAGATGTCGCATCTGGAAATATGAGAAGTGAGTCGGCTAGATTTCCAACAGATCAAGGCAATACATCAAGGGAGAGAGGACGTAAAGGATTGTTTGGGGGGAAATTTGGCAATATACTGTCTTTCGGTAGGAAGAAAAAATGAAATAATTGAAAATTAAGTGTTGTCGTAATTTTATATATTGTAATAGAATGTATTGTAAGAGAATTTTACAATTAACTCGTATAATATAATGTTGAAAGGTTTAGTGTTAGCATTGACAGACATGCATTCTTGTTATCTACAAAAAGCCCTAATCCTAAAAGGCTTTGTACTCTATAGTGTTAGCATTGAAAGGCACTTGAACTTTTTAGTGTTGAGAAGCAGTTAATTAACTCGTAGCGCTAGGCTTTGTACCCTTTTATAAAACGCGCTAAAAGGCTTTACCTTTTATAAAACGCGCTAAAAGGTTTTACCTTTTATAAAACGCGCTAAAAGGGTTTACCCTTTTATAAAACGCGCTAAAAGGGTTTACCCTTTTATAAAACGCGCTAAAAGGCTTTACCCTTTTATAAAACGCGTTAAAAGACTTTGTACCCTTTTATAAAACGCGTTAAAAGGCTTTGTACCATTTTATAAAACGCGTTAAAAGGCTTTACCTTTTTATAAAACGCCCAATTCTCTCATCTCTCATTCTCACCTCTGAATATCATTCTCATCTCTCATTCTCACCTCTCTCATTCTCACCTCTCAATGTTAATAAGTGCGAAATTGTAATAAGAGATTTTCCCGTGGAATCTGTTATTATGTACGAAGGTCGGCCCAGATGGACAGCTCGCTAACTTCATCATCATCTGAGATAGACCAACACTCTGCTGCCTACGATCATGGATAATGGGCGGTAGAGTTCTGCCGACCCAATTAGGGGAGAACTCGACGACTGTCGAAGGCTCTCGCAGAATTGGGCAACCGTCCATGAGTCTCCGCAAATCGTTGTTTTCATATTAATGAGAATTATTGTAATGAAAATTGTTATTAATTTAAATCGTTGTTTTCATATTAATGAGAGTTATTGTAATGCAAATTTTTCTTAATTTTTATATTAATTAGTTATAAATATTAAAACATAGATAAAACATAAATTCATACAATAACATAAATTTCATAGAAAATAAAATAGATAAATTCCATTATTCTAGCACAATTAAACTTTAATTTTTCTCTACTTCCTTAACCTCTTTATTCTTCTCCTCCTCCTTATTCTCACTAGAACTCTCATCTATTTTAACCCCCATACTAAAATCAGGGCTCCTGCCACATCCTGGAGGGAAACGACGTACAGCCGAGACGGCCCTTCTCTTCGGAGGGCCGTATAATGGGATCTTTTTTGCTCCCACATTAGGTGTTCCCTCTCCCACCTTGGATGTTTCCTCCCCCATCTTATTATTGTTTTGATCCTTCTCCATTTCTCAAATTTCTGATTTTACGCGTCTTTTGTTTGTGATTTTTCTGATTTTACGCGTCTTTTGTTTGTGATTTTTTTATACGAAATAGGAGAACGAATTGAGATATATATAGGCAATTATTTAACCGTTTATAAAACGCGCTACAATCAAAAAACGCGCTGCTCAAACACAGTATCACGCTGCTCAAAAAGTGGACACCACCTTTGTACGCGTTTATAAAACGCGTTGGAGGTCTCCGAACGCGTTTTATAAACGCGTACGAAGGTGGTGTCCAGGAAAAACAGTAAAACAGACTGACAACCTGCGAAAGTATTGAATTCCATTAACTTACCCCTCCGTACGCGTTTATAAAACGCGCTCAAACCTTATTACGCGTTTTATAAACGCGTACGAAGGGTTGAGTCTATAAATAGTCCTGCTTCTCCGCAAATTCACGTCGAAAATTCAGAAATCAAAAACCAAAACTTTAGAGAACTTACGCAGAGAAAAGAAACCGAGAAAACATAATGTCAACTAAACCACGTCATGTTTGTACCGGTGTGCTTCTACAAGGAGATGGAGGAATAAGTAAACGAGATATTCTTCGGCACGTCTACTTGCACTATCCTTCCGACAAATTTTACGTGAAGGTTTTTCAACGCGACGTTTTTGTAGTGAGAAGGCCGAAATATTGGACGGATGCAGTTAAGAGGGATGGAGGATATCATGTCCGATGTGGAGATGGAATCGTTTGGTTGCGTTTGCAACAGGCATGTCCTCCTGGATTTGAAAATCACCCTTTAAATGGAAATGACATATATCATTTGGACTGATTATTAGGTTTTCTATAATTAGATGTTTTTATTATTGTGTGTTCTATAATTATGTTTTCTATAATTAGATGTTTTTATTATTGTGTGTTCTATAATTAGGTTTTCTATAATTAGATGTTTTTATTATTGTGTGTTCTATTATTATCTGTTTTCTTTTATGTTTTAGTATATGTATTAATTCGTGTTTTAGTATATGTATTAATTCGTGTAGTATATGTGTTGTAAGTTTTATTATCTAATTTATTTTAGTTTTTATTTTATCCATTTTCATTTTTATTGTCAAATTCGAAATATTAATATTAAGAGACTTAATATTTATTTAAATTATATTAGACATTACAACTCAATGAACATTATAATAAAAAACACAACACAAATTAAAAATTACAATTTATTAAAATTTTGAACCACACAATACACAACAAAAAAAATTACAAAATACATGATATTAAAATTTTGAACCACATAAAAAAAATTTGTAGAGGATCCATTGCTAAGGGTGGGAAGAGAAAACATCACCGCAACTAATAGACAAGAGTCGGGCGACTGATTGTCATATTGACCCCCTCTTTTTCTGAGACTTGGATGAGGATGACTGCATGTATGCAGATTCTCATCCAAGGATGTCAGCTGCGGTGTTATGGCTCGTAGACCCAGCCCAACAAACCGTCCTCTACACGTAATAACAGATTCCACAGGAAAGTTTTTATTTTAAAGTTGGTGGAATATTAATAGCCATAAGGATTGTGTGCGACTCTGTATCAGTGAATAAGTGTGCCGCATACAACCCTTATGGCTATTAGTTTCGCACCAACTAATATTATTTTGCATTCCACCATCTAACTCTTCTTTTCCTCTCATTTTTTTCTTTTTTTCAGATTTTTTTCCTTTTTTTTTTTTGATTTTGGACGACAGAAGGTTGGGTATTTATATGGAAATTAGATCTCTCGAACGCGTTTTATAAAGGGGTAAGAAGGTTTCTTACGCGTTTTATAAACGCGTAAAATCAGAAAATAACGCGCAAAGTCAGAAACTTTCGCCGCAATCACTGCAGCTTCTAGCGCGTTTTATAAACGCGTTTTAGGGCCTGTAACGCGTTTATAAAACGCGTTCGAGAGGAGAGAGGGAGGCGCGGTTTATAAACGCGTTGGAACTTTCTTCTTATTAAAAAAAAATAAATAATTCTTTGTATTAAATTTTTTGGTGTCTGAATTTTTATATTAAATAATTTCGGCTTACATTCATTACTATATGGTTTCTTTTTTCAAATAAAGATCCCAGCATCATATAACATTACATACAATAAGAATCATACACTTAAGATAATCATAACTTGCTCATGAGCAAGTTGAGACACAACAAAGGATTTTTTTTTTTTTTTTGAGAGAGAGAGAGAAAACACACACACACAACAGATTTATGGTGAGGGTGACGTTAACATATAGTAATTTTAAAGGGTAGATGTTAAACGAAAAAAATAAGAAAAAGTCTCCCAACCTCATTAGGAAAATGACAATATTCAGCCCAATTGAACTTGTGCTACCCACGGTTTTACCCCCCCCCCCCCCAATCCACTCACCGGATACCACCTGGCTCCATCATTTCATTTTCACCATCAAATCCAAATATTTTCTTAATCAAGTATTTACATCCCTGAAAGTTACATATGGAGTTTATATAAACAAATATACAACATTTCTCAAACTGTGAGCTAATTTATATTTTGCCAAATTGTATTTACATCCCTAAAAATTACATATGGAGTTTATCTAAACAAATATACAACATTTCTCAAACTGTGAGCTAATTTATATTTTGCCAAATTGTTCTTCAATTATATATTATAAAAACATAGCTCGTTCATCTTTGGAAATATGCTAAAATAGAAGGTACTAAATGAACATCAACGCAATTTGCTCTTTTTCTAAACACCAACAAAGCACAAAGAGAATAGCTTCTTATATAAAATTCCATACCTTCTTTTTCAAATAAACAATGGCTAATAATGCTCAATTAAATAACAACGGTCATCTTTCAAGTATCTTCACATAAATCACAAAGGCTTTAATTATACCCAGTTGTCCTCTAAACAAATGCAAGCTTCATTTTTAAAACAAAGTATATCCAAGTCAGCTCTATATAAGGGAGTTCTTAGCACATTAATGTAAGCGAGTCCTTGGCCATTTTTTGGGTTAGCTCTGAAGAACTGGTAAACAAATTCAGCCATGTTAAAAAAAGAGAAGGTACCGAAAGGCTATGTACCAATACTTATAGGAAAGGAAAAGGAGAAGGAGAGAGTATTGGTTCACACAAAAATACTAAAGCATCCATGTTTCCTGGTACTACTTGAGATGGCTTTGCAAGAATTTGGGTATGATCAGAAGGGAATACTTCAGATTCCATGCGAGCTTGAGCAGTTCATGCTGGTGAGCGCTGCATTAAAGAAAGGAAACTCATGACATTGTTTTATTTTTGTAATTTTTTTTTCTCCTTTTTTTTTGGTTGGGCTGTTGAGGATCTTGCAATTGTAATTTAGGAGTAGTGGAGTACTGAAGGAGCAAAGTGGTTTTGTGTGGGAATTCCTTCTCTTGAAATTTAGTGTGTGATGAAGGAAGATCTGATTAATGCAAAATCATGAATTTTTTTTACAATTATGCTCCATCAATCTTTTTTTGTATCTTGACTTGATTTTCTTTCTAGAGTCCATAGATTTTTTTTTTTTTTAAGTGTTCAATTTGAAGATCTGCCCATGATGGAACTTGGCAAATAAAGTCTTAGTTACTTCCAAAAATTATCCAGGAAGACAAATAGATGTTTGCAACTGCTATGTTAACAAAAATTATATCTAGACACACCCTTCTGGTCTTTCAACCGATGTTGCTTATTTGGAGCTGTTCTATAGCTAGTATAAGTTCTGAGAACTTGTAATCGATGATAGATTCTGATGTTCAAGATTGATAAATCTAGAAAAGATATGGCATAGTGTTAAATCTTGAATTCGAAATAGTTCCATACAATTTAGAGTTCAAGATACAGATAAAATGTAATTCTAATTCACCTATAATTATGCATATAAAAACAACAATTTTTTTTAAATAAAAAGCTAATTCCAGAGTAATCACAATTCATAAATAATTCGAATTCACAGATAGCTACTAAATTTGTAAAATAAAGGATGTATTTGATGTGCGAAATGATAGTAAGATTGACAAGCTATCCAAAACCTGAATCCTATAAAATAGAATTGTTACAAGACGAATACAAATTCTCACAAGACTAATCAAAATTTTAATAATATTTTATTACTCAAAATAAGAGAATTCAAACTCTTACAGGAAGTAGAAAGTTTTAAAACCTATATAACTCTTCAGTTCACCTTTAGAATTGTATGAATCTGATTAAGAACTGAATATCAAATTCTTATATAACTCACTACTACGATAACTACCATGACGAGATCCCGTGCCTAAAGTAGTTGATCATCTACTTCTCTAATTTATGATTCTAGCTTAATACTAATTTAGTTCTATAGCAGGCAATGAATTTTCAAATATATTAAATGCATTCGTGACTCCGATTAATAGCTAACTTTGTTATATATTTATAAATATATTAAACTCTCAAATGTTTTTTTTTTTCCTTTCATCGCACCATCTACTTAGCTTAAGTTAGCATAATTGTAAGTGAATGTTAACTTAAAAATAAATATGTGTGTGTGTTTGTTCCAAGTTTGGAGGGAAAAGAAAAAAGAAATAAAGTTTCAAATGAGAATCAAATTTAAAAGATCTAGGCACGCTTCGATAAAGTTTTGATATAGTTGTGTGTAATAACAGTTCTTCAATATATTATTAGAAACTTCGACGGACTGTTGCACTTTGATTTCTCTTTAAGATTCACCTCTAAAAAAGATTACATATATCTCTCTTGTTTTTCACCTACGTTTATCGTTATTGGCGCAAAACCTAAGGACTTGATTGATCTCAACCAAATTGCATTTGTTGTATCATAGATTACGGAGTTGATTGGACCAATAAAATTTGAGAAACATGATTTAAGCAATGCAATAATTGAGGTGCGAAATCACATTGCCTCAAAGTTTTTTGGAAGGATATGCACATAGTTAACTATATTTTGTTGGTAATAAAGCAGGTGAGGTGGCGCACCAGCATGAAGTTAGGATCACTGAGAGAAATGTTTTGAAAATTCAAACATTAAAATACTATTGGTTTGTGGTACCACCCTAGGACGGTTCACTTGAATAATTTTATAGAAGTCAATTGTCAAAGTGAATAGGGGTTATGAACTGTGGCTCCGTTTGGATTCCATTTAGGAAGAAGGAATAAGAGAATAAATTTATTATAAACAATCCAAATTTTTCACAAAATTACACACTTTCCAATACTTCTTCTCATTTCTTCGCTTCTTCCCACACTTTATCCAAACGGAGCCTTGTATGAAGTAAATTTGAAGAAAACATATATAGAAGGGGAAGGAAGATAAGGTCAACGTTTGGTTATCTGTAAGCATAAAAGACCTTAACTTGGTTAAATGTATTCCTCTCACTTTTGTATGGCTTAGTATTAAAATAAAACAATTACCATACAAACAAAGAATGACTGTAATTTTACAAAAATTCACAAAACAAGAATGATGGTACAACATCCTACCATTACAAGTTTACAAAACCTTCATGACAGCTGTGTCAGAAAACAGCTCGCTCGGTTTGAGAATAATGCTGGACTCCCTACCTCAAAAAAGGTTTAAAAAACAACATAATTCATCAAGAACTAGAACGTTTGACCAAAACTTTAGCCTTCTTTTTTCCACTTTTTAACACCACACTTCTCTCTTTCTCCCGCTTCTCTCTCTTAAACTCATCATATAAACTAATAGATGCCAAGGTACGGTTCAATTCCCCTTTCAACCGTTCATTCTCTGAAATGTCTCTAAGGACCTTAAAGTGCTCCTCAAACCTCAGCTTTGCTTCTTCCTCTCCAATAACTTGACTGTCTATATTTCTCAATTTTTGAGGGTCCAAAACATAATATTCCATATCTTGATCCCTTTTCCTTTTACGTTTTAAGGAAGGGGGAACTTTTGCATTCATTGATTTCAATAATTCCTTTTGAACTGTTGACTCCCAAAATGCTTGAATTGGATTCAAGGCAATCAAAGAGGGGTTGACAATATTTTGGGTTGGTTTTAGATTTGTCATGCTTAAAATATTTGAGGCCATTTGCGAGACACTAGGGTTGTAGTGCTTTGATAGAAGGCTTAATTCCCATAAAACTGAAGCAAGGGCACCGCTTAGGTAGGGATCTGTGGCTTCTGGTTGGTATTTCTACAAGGTACAAGAAAAAAAAAACATGAGAGACATTTAATAAACTTCCAACGGTGTACTTGATTAAATTAGAGACATTTGAAAGACTATACATAGGGTCTCGATTGGATTTGTGTCAGGTCCTGCCTACATATTACAATTCAACAAGAGGTACAGCTCAAAAGGACTAACATTCTATTCTCAAGTAATAAAATGCATACCATTCAAATAAAATAAACAAGCTAGTCACACTGAATCGGACTTGAACATTTGGAACAAGGAGGTCGTTCCCAGTTAAATGTGGTACTTGCCACAGATCCTGCCATTACTAGACAAGGTAATGGCCAAAATTTAATCTTCCAATCTCTTGCCAAGAAAAAGGTCACTTACCACGACTAAACCAGAAATGGACCCACCACCAGCATCATTCTCCAACAAACTTCGGCATTTAGTATTCTTCTGTAGAAGTTGCTTCAGTGTGGCCAGTGCTGAAAATTAATGAAGACAAAAGGACAATCAGCAAAGATAGTAATGAGATGATTTATCTTAACATCAACCTTATTTGACAACTGCGATGACCAAGCAAAAGGTAATCAAGAACTATACACTCACTATAGTTTAGATATGTTGTGTATCAAATTTGGTTCAACTTGAAAATGAATTCATCATCCATAAAGCGATTTGAAAACTTATTATCCAAGAAAATTAAAACATAGTTGAAGAAGCAAGGGAATACCTGCCATTGCTTCAGATGAACCGAAGGAGAGAGAAAAGGTAGCTAGGCGTTTAATAAAAGCAGCCGCACGTTGCATGTCATGTTGCCTACCATCCCATAGCATTGTCTTTAATGCCTCTGCTAGAACCTCTCCTCTATCCCTAAATATTCCCCCCATTTCAATATTTCAGTCAGTCTCACCATAATCATGATTTCTTTCTTCACAGATAAAAAAAAGGTAAATTAATTTAACCTTTTTTTTTTGTTCAATATAGAATCAGAAAATTTGTTTACATGTCTTTAGCTGAATATTGCATTTATAACTCTAATTGTGCTGATTAGAAAAACAGAAAATGACACAATTATAGAAAAAAAAAGAATGAAAACCTCATTAGTTATGGGTGCTCCTTTGCATATACATTCTTTGGTCTGGTATGGGCATGGGTAATTAAATTATCTGTATTAACACCTTTATTGAGGGCCTAAATCAGGTGTAACACAGATAAGAACTTGACAAAAGGTTGAGAGCGGCTGCTTTAGAATTCCCTAACAAAGAGAATCCAACACATGGATAAACAAGGGGCAGGAAATAGGAGTGGACATGTGGGCGGATTTGGGGGGGGGGGGGGGGGGGGCGAGAGAGAGAGAGAGAGAAAGAGAGACCTGTAGGGCCGGTACTCAAGAAGGAGGTTGTATAACTGCACGAAGAAATCTTGCAAATCGACATTTAATGCATCCAAGTTGCTCTTCATAATCTTAAAAGCAACAATACAGCATTGCAACCTCTCAGACACAGTTAATCGATTGTTACTTCTATCACTGCCAGAACTATTTACATTAAAAGTTTTTGACTGAAGGTGGGTCCCACTTCTGAAGCCAGAGAGCTGCTTGAGGCATGACATGAGATCAGCCATGAAGTCAAGGTCAATTAAGTGAGAGAATTTCCCAAGGCCTTCTAGACATGGTGCAAGCAGTGGCTGTGCATGGGATCCACTTGTCTCAGGCATGAACCTGAAATTTTTTAAAACAAAATTGACCAGTCAGGAAATAGGGAATTGGATGGTCCAACTTCTGAACAGAAAAGACCTATGCAAATTTATTTGAATTAATGAAGGGCTTATAAGATACCTCTTATTACAGGGAAAACATGGTACTCGATCTCATAGGAGGCAACATACTTTTAGATGCAATGATAAAATATTTCCATTTTTTCCAGGTATACTAATTTATTTGGGAAATTCTGCCATGATAAGTTGAAAATTAATTTTGAATCAGGCTTTAATCACAACCATTCATGAGTGCTAATGAATTAATCTTTCTTGGAAATGTGCAGTTGAGATTAAAGCCCGATTTAGAAATTGGTTCTCATGGCAGAATTTTCCATTTATTTTGTATCAGTCTGTCATGAGACTAGTTATTATTTTTATTTAATTTGTACTTGAACAAAAAGAAGTCGCCTAACAGGGTAGTATTATTGCAAAAAACTTCAAAAAATGACAAAAACTTAATAGAAGAAAAACCTAGGATCAGAAGCATCAACAGCATGCTTTAAAATACGGAAATATGTCTCAAAAACAGCTGAAAGTGTATCAGACTGCATCCTTTGTCTCTTTTCTGAGTCGGGAGCAAAAGAGACTGCCTTGTAATCTGCATAAACCTACCAACAAAACAAAACTATAGTCACAAGTGTACTGGCCTCAATATTAGCGCAGGCCAATGATATCATGGCCAGCAATCATTAGGGCTAACACAAGTTGGAAAAACATTATCCACCGAATCAAGGAACATATTCCATAATTGCATGCAGCTTTCCATAATAATGTATCAGTGCCAGAACTGATCAGAAAGGTACCAGCATCTGATATAGACATCCTCATAATGAATCAATTGGTATAGCTAATGAAAGGAGAGCGGGAGGTACCTCTCCTCTTGTTTTAGCAATCAACTCCTGTTTGCTTTTCTTCTTCTCACTAGGGGGCAAATGTTTCATCGGCTCCTGTTTCCCTTTCTTATTTTTTGTGAACTTGTTATTTTCTTCAGCTTTGTTTTCGTGCTTACCCAAATCTTCATCAAATCTCAGAGACAGAAAAACCTATACAATATGTAACAACAAAGAGCTGATTACAAGGAAAATTCAACAAATCCACGGTGATCCAATTTACTTCATCTTGTTAACTTGACCCCCAAAAAGAATTATATTGAGTTAGAATAATCAAACTTTAAGAATCCACACCTCTAAACAATCAGGATGTAACTGGCAATGATGTTTTTTTACTAACTGTGCAATGAGACGCACTGCACGCACAGTTCCTTCACCTCCATGCTTTCCCTCATTTTTAAACAATGACTTGATAGCTTCACAACACAGTTTCCTAGACCAAATAAATACATAAAAATAAAACAAACTTTAACTGCTTACCTATAAACAAACATAAATTTAGAAACTAATTGTAAGCAATTTCAAAATTTTCCCTTTTCTTCACCTGATGACATCATCTGAAGAGCTTATGTTCCTGACAGTACCAGCCAATAATTTCTCACTTAAATTGAAGTGTGGAGCTGCTTCTAATAAAGTGCACATGCACCGTACAACAACAAGCTTGAAAATGGCCTCCTTTTGTAATTCTATTAGCTTCTGTAGATAGGACTGAGTAATAATTCGTGAAAAAAATGCATAAGTTTCATGAAAAACAAAAACAAAAAATTGAGAAAAAAATATTAGGCATTAGGCATATGAGCTAGCCATCGATTTTCTGATGAGAGGGAGAGGGAGAGAGAGAGAGAGAGAGACCTTGTAAGAACGCAGAAGGGTATATTCGAAATAGCGTGTCTTTCGTACAGCTTCGGAGACTGGCATTGCTAACTCCTTATCAGTAAGTTCTCTGATTCGATAACTGCAAATGATAACAACAAAGGTAACTCATTCGGTTAGAAAACTAATCAAACAATAGTTGAGACTTTGAATATCAATCTTGTCTATCAGTGACCTATAGCACTTAAGAATGAGGTCCTATCAATTAGTATTACACTGTGTAATTTACACATAGGAAATACACAATAGAGGAAACTTATCCAATTAATTTTGCTTAAAGGTTGACGTGGGATTTTCAATCCCACATAAGATTGTTTCAGGATCATAGGATCTTTTTCTATCATAGGAAGAGTTTTTGCACACAATGTATTTCTTAGTAACAAACTCATAACAATTGATTCTCAAGAATCACTCACCAATTGAAAGTGAGAATCAAATATGGAACTATTCAAACTAGTATTTTCTGGGACAAATTATATTTCCGTTTTTCCAATTTTTCATTTCACCCAATGATAAATGTATTCCAAACAATATTATATGCAATAATAAAATACGGTAACACCTTTCCAGGACCATTTAATACAGTCATGATATATCTCATGTTCTTAATCACCAAAATATATTTTTTCCTTTATTCTTTTGTTATGTTGAAACTTTGATTTGTGAAACCCAACAAAAACGAAAAATACAAACTACATCAACACCTACAGAGACAAAATTTATAAAAGCATAGCATACCTAGGTATAATATCTTTAAAAACTGCCAACATCGACATAAGACCCAGCTTTACAACTTGAGGATCTTTATCTTTACAAAAGTCCAAAAGTTCCTTCAAAGATCTGATATTAGCTTCCGGGTCCTCTAGTAATGCCATCCCTATTTCAGCCAATTTTATCTTTTTCACTCCAAATGATTCTTCAGCAGAAATTTCTTCTTCAACTTCTTTCTGTGTATAAAATAATGTGATAAAGTAATGCACACACAAAATTGTCGAGAATCCATAAATCATTTTTAAAAATAGAAATTTTCCTAAAAGAAGAATTTTTCCTTGTAGAATAAGCCTGTAGGATAGGTACGCAGATATAAAATTCTCAATCCTCATACCACTACCTGTACAAATGCTCATTTCCACCGGTAGCAGTTACAATAAATTAAGTTACTCTTATCGTTAAAATTTGCAAATTATTATGCACACAGGACCCTTTTATCCATAGAAACAAACTTTTTGCATACAGTTGTCATAACATATAAAAACACAGCAACAAATGAATAGGTGCACATAAATTATTTATTAGACTAACAATGGAAATAATCATATCTAGATAACTAATAATAATAATAACAACAATGGTAAATAAAATAATGCAACAACAACAACAATTGCATTGACAAAAATAACAAATTAGAAAAGTACCAAAACTTCTGAGTGTATTTTTTCTTTTGGTGAGTTGGGAGCTATATCTTCATCCTCTTTTAGCTTTTTAGCCTCCTTTTTTTCCTTCTTTAACTTTTTGTTCCTCTCGGCCTTCGTGAGCCGAATTAAGTTTGTGCCTTGCTTTTCAGCATCCTCTTCTCCAGTCAAGTCTGTGCTTGCATGCCCCTCCTCAGATCTCACCTTCTTGGCTAAAATGACAAAAAAAAAACAGAAAATATGATTTAAGTATACCGAAGTTCGAAACAGACAGTACTCATAAATTACAGATTATTTCATTTTTCTTCAGTTCAAATAACGTTTATTTAAAACAATAGAAACATGCTTGTTCTTCCTATATACAAGAAAAGGATGATGATGAATAACACGATGATGGGAATGATGGAGCAACTGTTCATTTTTTTTTAATGATCACCTTAAATCACATGAGCCTGATTATATTTTTTTTATTAGTGTGTTATTTGTTAATCTTGTTATTTAAATTTATTTTCTCAATTTGGCTGGCTGGGGTCCAGAAAACCTTGAAATGAAAAATCATACTCGTCCTGTATTGTAGCTTCCCATCCAATGTCTTAATAGGAAGCGCGTCAACGGGATCAACTTGTAAGTCGTTTTCCCGTGAATCTAATGGAGCATTGTTTCTGTTTCTCCTTTCGTACAGCCTCTCTATCTCATCTTCAGACTTGTCTGCTACTCGGGTGACATGCCTTCAAGACCAAACTTTATTTCAGATTCAGACAAAGAAAATTTTACAACATAACAAACAACACTGGCACCAACTATTTATGAACAGCTTGCACAACAATGTTATCTATCAGTGACTATATTGAAATACGCTGCTATTCTCGAAAGTTTTCTATGTAACAACTTACTTGTCAATCTTTTTTCTATCGAAATGGGCTAGGAAATGAGTGAAAGTGCGATTTTCTGAGAAAAACTCCACATCCTCATCAGAAATTTCAAATTCTTCATCTGGCGTTTCAGGTGGGAGAGCAGGAGGCAGAATGACTTTCCTTCTTTTCCCCATTTTTTTTAATTCCTACAGAAAAATAACAATTAATAATAAGTGCAATTGTATTGGTTCTGGAATTTACAGGATGACAGGATTAGTACATAATCTCGCTTGAGAGGGAGAGAGAGAGAGAGAGAGCCCACTTTCGGTGAAAACGGAGTATTGGGCGGAAGGAAGTAAGTGATCTGCGGGCTGCGGCACTTATCTTTCTACGCTATTCTTTTTCCTTTTGGCGGAGGTCCGGACTCCGGAGTGAGCAGAAAAGGAGAGGAGAGACACGGCGGCTGATGTTTAGGTTTAGCAGGTGTTGGATATTCTGTGACATTATTTTGTGCGGCCATCTGTGTTTCAGCCCAGAATATGATGATTGATTAATTAATTATATACCGTTGCGAACCGTTATAATTAATTAAATCAAAGAGATCATATAGAGTAGAGATATTTTAATGTACATGTTAATCCTAAAATAATTACTAATGAGTTAATAATTATTTTTGTTCAACAATATTTAATATAGTTGTGAGAATTATATTAAATAAGTAGGCCTAATTTATCAAGTCTAATTGAGCCCAAATAGAATGCAATTAAAAGGACCATTAAATATAAGATTTAATATGTTAAATGGAAGCTTAATTAATTAAATTAATTAATCCATTTAAGCCCATTTAAGGAGCCGGCCACTTAATGGCATAAGTGTAATTAGTTACACTTATGTTAGGTGAAAATTGAGTATTAAAAGGAAAAATTATTTCGGTCAAAAACTTGATCTATTGTTTTTTTTTCCCTTTTTGATTTTTCTCATGGCCGCCACCCTAATCAAAAAGAGAAGAAAAGAAAAAATTGTTTTCTTCTTCCTTGCATTCTTCCTTGCATTCTTTCTTGCATCCTATAGAATCTCATGTGTTGAGCACTAGTTTCATTTAATTAAACAATTTGATTAATTGGAATAGAAGAGAGGATTAGCCTTGTTCTAGGTGTGCTAGCACATACTATTAGAATTTGGTTAAACTTCTAGGTGAACTCAAGGTGGTTGCCGGCGACTTGGTGGTGGAGACGAGCACGCCACCGACTCCAAAGTAAAGGATTCGAACCTTCCGGATACGATTTCGGAAGAAGTAACCTCCTATACGTCTTGTTTTGAGTGTTAAACCGTTTGTTTGACTAGATCTGTTATTTGCAATAATTAAATGCTTATTAATTGTTAATAATAAATTAAAATTGCACAAGGACTTGAGTTCTTAACAAATTGTTCAAAATTATATTTGACACATTTGTACTTATTTTTAACTTTCTTTTTTTATTTTTAAGGAGTTGAAAATCTGAAACTAAATTTTGGTTTGTTTTTGTTTACAGGTGAAGATACTAGAGTACTTTAAAGTAGGCACCTGAAGGTACTGAGAGAGTTTTATCCATCCTAGAGAATATGAAGGCCCACCCAGAACTTGGGGATGAACATTAAAAAAATGATTTCGTTGTTCGTGACCCTAGTTCGCTAATTTCTTTATAACCCTAGAACTAGAAAAATCAAGCGAACAAGAAATTTTGCTTGTTCGGCTCATGTTTGGTTTCGCACGAATAAAGGTTGTTTGCGAACAACGTAGTTCACGCATTGTCAAAGATAGCCTTAATCGCTAAATCATATTTTTATACTAAAACAAAGGGTAATATGGCCTTTTCATACTCAAAATGGGAGTGTTTTGCAAATTTGAACATGCCCTAAACAATTCTTCTACAATGGTTGATTTTTGCGACTCATTTGAAACCTCCGTGAAATAGTATCCTATGCAGTTCTAACCTATGGTATACAGTATCTTGTGGTTCAGAAAATTAATAAGAGAAAAAATAATTCTACTACAGCAGCTTCTTCTTTTCAACAAATGCATTTTAATTTATTGTTATTAGATTCCTTAACATAATAAAAAAATGTTTCTTTTTACATATTATAAAGGATTGAAAAAGAAACTTCTGTCATAAAATATACAACACAAATGCTCCACTTGTTGTATATCTTTTTAGTTCATGAGATGTGAAAAGTAATAAACATATATGTGATTTATTAACAATATATTAGGTCAATCGATAATTTTCATAACTATTAAATACAATTTATAATTTTAAAATTCGATACTTTAAAAAATTAATCTAAATTATGACTCTATGAGCACATCTTACACATGAAAAATGATGATGCTTAATGCAACTTTTACCGTTCATAAAATAAATTAAAATTATAACGTTAGCCTAATACTACTGTACATAACCTTATTGTTGTGTGAACTGTGAAGAGACGAAATCAAATTCAGTAACGGCTAGTTATCACGTTCATAATACCCCACTCCCTATAGATCATTCTCTAATTAACCCTTTCACCATCGTCTCCAGTTTGCCATCAAGGGATACCTCCCATCGGTTGTGACTTGTGAGTACTGAGTAGTGACCCACTCATCAGTGAACCAGTATCCTTCCCCTTCGGTCCGCCGTTTTCTTCAATCGGGCCCCATATTCCAGCGACTCAAACGACAAAATGTTTAATCACTTATCTGACCATTGGGTGACCCGGTCAGCAGCTCTACTTTGCTGTACTGTTAGTCTGTTACTGTACCTCACTAAAATTACTCTTTTTATATCTGCCAGTGGTTCCCATAAAGCAGCGACACCCTTTCTTGTACTTCGCATTTCGAAGTTTGAATAAGTGGAGAGAAAAAAAGCAAAAAAAGAACCATTTAATTAACTATTAATTATTAAGCCCTCTTCCCCTGAGAGCGTGTTGTGTCGTGTGCATTCGTGGGATTCGCATTGTCTCTTTTGGAAACATTTCACATATATCCCTCGAAAATCTTTTATATTGATCTCACCCCCAGTAGATCCGCGACCGAGAAAGAAGAATCATGAATTTCTTCAAGAAGAAAGTGACAGCGAAAGGTGCAATTTTTCTTGTTGGTTTTGTTCGAATTTGCTTCAGTTAATCGCATTGTTAATTTGTTTTGTGGGTTTAGGGTTTTTCCTAGTTTTTTTTTCTTAATCTGATATTCCTTTTACATTTTGCTTTTTCTTTATTTTCAGAAGCTCTAAGGACGAGCAAAAGAGAGATGGGGGTTGCCACAAGAAGTATGTTCCTCTCATCTTAAATTAGCAATTTGATTGATTGAAATTATGTTTTATGTGCAGCTAGCAACCCTTTGACATTATTTCTATTTTAGGTTTATTCTGTACTAATTAGTTATAGTCTAAAAATTGTGTTAAGGACTGAACTTTACCCTTATTGTCCACAAATTAGTCCAATTTTATGCATTTTTTCCTACATTATGTCAGAAATTTACCATTATTTAGGACTTAATTGAACCTCTATTTTAAAAGTTAGCCTTGGTTCCTTAATTCTGCAAGAAGTAGAAAATGCTTCAAGTTTGAGAAATTGGGTACTCAAGAGATGCTGTAGATACTAGACTTAAAAGCTACTGTACTGAAGACCAATATTGGCATACTTGATTTACACTTTAGGAAGAGACAGAGTTCTTTTAGTTCTTTACACTTGATTTTCTAGGAACTTAAACTTTTTACTGGTGCAAGACAAATTGATGCATTACATTAGATAGCATTTTTGAGATTTTGGATTTTTTTTTTTTTTTTTTGCTTACTGACCATATTTCTTGTCATTCAGATGTCGAAAGAGAAATTGCATCACTACAGATGGAGGTATGAAAATTGCTTGTTTGACCTTCAGTTTCTAAATTGATTTCTTTTATTTTATTTTAGTTATTTTGATGTTATTTCCAGGAGAAAAAACTTGTGGCTGAGATTAAAAGGACTGCACAAACTGGCAACGAGGTTCATTTCCAACCTCCAATTTTGATGTAGTTCTATTATGCCCCTCCACTGCACAAACTACTTTGTTGCCTGATCTTCCATTCTTTTATGCCCCTCAATTCTGTAGGTGGCTGAGTAAAAGATTTGTTTTTGAAATTTGTAGGCTGCTACTCGTATATTGGCACGACAACTAGTTCGGCTTAGACAACAAATTACAAATTTGCAAGGAACTCGTGCACAGATCAGAGGTGTTGCCACTCATACACAGGTGCTAAATTTAAGCAGGGTTGATCTGTCCAAATATATGTACCATACTTGTACCAGCGCTGGCATTGACATAGTATTCTCTGATTGTGTTGTATTCGGTGTAACTTTTTTTCAATATAAAGAACAGAAAGACTTTCAGCGGACTTTATGGTACCTGTCAGTACTGAATTAATAATGCTGTGAAAGTTTAGAGCTGTCATGCTAATTTTCTGGCTTTTTTCGTCAGGCTATGTATGCAACAACTTCAATTTCTACTGGTATGCAAGGTGCAAACAAAGCCATGGCTGCCATGAACAAGGTACACAATGCTCATAAACGACATTTTATTGTAAAACCTAGGATAGGGTTTAGTTTGAGTCTTTGACCAATTTTATGTCCCGTTCTTATTTCTTTATAATGTTGCTTACTTAAATGGTTGTGAGAAAACTGAGAATCGATCCAGTAAAAGTTGCAATTGGAGTATTGTTAGCCATAATTAGGTCGACTCTGAATTGCTTTACTGAGGAATGAGAATTTTTCATATAAGATCTTAATAAACTGAATTGCAGTTAAGGTTAGACTTTAATTGCACAAGAGAGAATTCGTATCTTTCATTGGGTTAATTGGTTCAATTGAAGCAATAGTGCATTAAAAGCAAGTTTCAGTTGCATGTTGTGGTTTTGTTGGGCTTAATATTTGCAATTGAAACACTTGTAATTTCAGCAAATGGAACCTGCTAAGCAATTGAAGATCATGAAGGAGTTTCAGAAGCAATCAACACAGCTTGATATGACGGTAAAATAAGTCTCTTTAATTTATTTTGTTTTCTTTAAATGAGAAATCACATGTGCTGCTCCGTGTTGCCCCTGCTGAAATCGAAGATTTCTACTTTTAGTCTGAAGAACAAGAAAATGCTTTTGTATTACTGTAAATTATAGAAGATGGCATTTATACACATTCAGAGCACTAAAAGTTGTTCCGTTGTCCTTCTCTTCCATATTTTCTTTAAAGGTGTTCTAACTAAGTTTAAAGAAATTGGAAAGTATGGAATGCTTAGGTGATATATTGCACATTATCTAGCAATGACGAAGTACTTATTGTTATGCAATGTTAAACATGATATATTGTGTTGTTATTGGAGTGACACTCGTTTACAATTTTCATGTATATTGTGTTTGTGATTAATCCACGCACAATTTCACATGTACAAGCTAGATTCTGTCGATGCATGCCATGGTTGGTTTGGGTTTAGAAATTTTGAATTTGTTTTGCACTTCCAAACAAAATCATGGATTCAGATAACATGCCAAATAAAATCTATTTTTTAGGAGTGCTTAATGTGGAAAATTTTGAGCGTGTTTAAATAAATTTGTTTGGTTTGTCATCTGAAGAAAGTGTTAAGGGTGTTGCAATCATGTTTACAATGCATTACCCTTCACCATGCATTCACCCTAATGGTTTCAGCATTAACTGTAGATCATGTAAGATGTCGTTATCATCTTTCCTTTCTGGAAATGAGCTTCATTTTTTTCACTGGTACATTTTATGGCTTTTAGAAAATTATATGTGGCTAGCAATTCACTATTTTTTTTATATAATGCATTTGCCAGATTGAGATGATGTCAGAAACGATAGATGAAACTCTCGATAAAGATAATGCTGAGGAAGAAACAGAGGAATTGACAAACCAGGTTCCAACCTTAAACCCTTACAATTTTTTAAAAAAAATTTACTTCTCTATGTTCTAGAGGGACAAGAAAGGTACCTGAACATGAACTCCAGGTTTATTGAGTTTTAAGTTTATATACTTGTTTTAGGCTAAATTGAATCAAAGTAAAGTGAGCATGAACTCCAGGTTTATTAAGTTTTAAGTTTATATAGTTGTTTTAGTTGGAGAAAAAAAATGAGGCTAAATTGAAGCTTTGGTGAACATAATTGAATGGGACAATTGTGCAATTAACAAGGTTCTATGGGACAAATTTTGGGGTTAATTTTGGATCTCTGCTTTAATTTCGTGGATCCCTGGCACATCTTGGTCATAATGTGCTCATTCCAGAAGAGTAGATGTCACCAAGAATTCAATTCAATTTTATTGCAACAACACCTGACCAAATGACTGATGGTTATATCCTGTTCTTGCTCATCAGGTGCTGGATGAGATTGGAGTTGGCGTTGCTTCTCAGGTGAAACAACAGACATTTATTTTCTTTGTGATATAATAAATAGCATAATTTTTCCCTACTCAGTTTCTCTTTTTGTTCTTTTTTTCCCCTTCTCATTTTATGATACAGCTATCTTCAGCTCCTAAGGGCCGTATTGCTGCAACTAACAGGAAGACAGAAACTGTTGCCAATCCTAGTCCCCGGTATGTAAAGTATCTGTATTTTTTTTATCAAAAAAATGTATTGCATTTGTGGGTTGTTTAAACAGTGTAACGCTGAATTAATTAGTAAACTGGAGAATGGGTTTTCATGGTTTTCACCTCTTTGTCTCTCTTTCTCTCTCTATAGGAATGTTGCTCCTGCTGCGACAGTAGGCCCCGAGTCCTCTTCAGAGATTGATGACTTAGAGAAGAGACTGGCTTCATTGCGTCGGATCTAAGGCTGTCATAAATAAACAATTTAACATATTTCTGTAAAAAGGTTGGTTTTTGTGCTCTCATGTGATAGATGAATTTATTTAGACTAAGCATCATGTTCATGCATACAACAAAATTTCATTTCAATTGGTTTTCAAGACAGCAAGTGACATGTGAATTTATTACTGAGTGTCTAGTATTGCTATTCATCCTCTCTTCGTTTTTTTCTCATGTGTGTTCATAATTCACTTGGCATACTATTGTCAGACAATACAATGTTTACATTACTACCCGGCTTTATTGCACAATGTGTGAGTAAATTCCCGGCTACAGAACTTAACACAAAATAACCCACGAAAGCCAGAAAATGGTTTTATAAATTTGAAATTGTTCTGTTACTCTAGCGTCAGCTGCTCAAAGTAACCTCTCATGTTCTTTTGTATTTTTTTTGGAATTTGATAACAAAGGTGTAGCCTTGTTGGTAAAATATATTTCCTTTTCATGTTTTTAAAGAAAGACATGGTAATTCTCATAAGTTGCAGGCGCATCCATGATATTTTGAACCATAATATCAGTAGGATAATTTCTCCAAACAATAAAACATAGGCAGATATAAACCAACTGAAGTGGGGTTCAACTCCTCTCCTGAAGGAAGCGACTATGCTTTAATTACGACAAATTGCCAACCAACAGTGGAACCACAAATTGCCTTTACTCAAAAAATAAATAAATAAATAAATAAAATGCCTGTCTCAGCACAAAGGGATCAAACACTCTCATATATGCGCTTTAAAGGCGTGCTGTGCTGACTGCTGAGCTACTGAAAGCTTTTCATTATTTATAGAGGCCTAAAAGTTTTGGACACCAAATAAAATTTTCAGACATCAGACAGCAATCAATATTTCTGATTGTGGCTGCCATATTCAGTTAATTTTGCAATAATTTTTTTTTTTAGGAAAGTCCTTGTTGATTTCAACTTAATTATTTGCTCTTTATTTTGTTCAAATTTTCTGATGAACTTTCTTCATCACGTGATAACGGATCAGTTTTGTAGTGTCGGCTCCAAAAAATTTGACTAAAATACAGTATCAGATAAAACAATTTTTCAACTCGATGTTCAAAAATCAAGACATCAAAGATAAATCTGGAAGCAAAGACAAGAAATTACAAAATAACAAAAAAAATATCAATCTCTCTGTCTAATAGCAAATCCAAGACTATATCCACAAATTACACGACCAGAGTTGCAATTGCTGCCATTACTGCCACTCCGAAACCCAAGTAAGCCGGTACAAACCTCGAACCACTCGACGGCTTAGGAGCAAGGGCAGCTGTTGTACTGCTACTGGTTCCAGCTGCATCTCCTGTGTCAGTGCCAGGGCTGGGAGAAGAGGTAGAGGATTCAGGTACAGGAGCTGAACGAGGAGAAGAGGCGCCCTTGGTCTTTTCAACACGAATGTCAACTTTCTGGCCGATGGCACAATGTCCAGGGACGCCGCAGATATAAAAATTGTGGCCAGAACGAGTTATGGTGATCGAGTCGTTACCGGAATTGTATGTAGCAATAGGATTTGTTGCATTGCAAGACTTGTAGTCTTTCTTGGATACCAGCATCACGTTATGGAAGTTTTTGTTGTACTCAAAAACTGCATTTAGCGATAAAAGTTCCATTACAAACATGTAAAACAATAATGATATAAAATTATAATGATATCAAAGAGGAATATTCATAATGCTTATCCATAATGTGCAAGTTGAAAATAATAACACACGCACCTAATGGAAAGCCTGAACATCCAAGATTTTAATTGATTAACCTTTTTGGTTAACAATTTGGAAAAGCTTTTACTCTGGGTATCATTAACACCTTGTTTTGATGTAGGATAGAAAAAGTGAGAGAAGGGGCAGAAAAGAAATTATCTAATCTTGTTTACAAGGATTAAGTTAATAAACGTTGTTTCTTTAACCTAATGCATCATTCTAAAATTTGTATTTTGTTTCACATTAAATTGGAGCGTGACAAATGGAAACAAAACAAAACAAATAAGAAAATAAAAAATATAGTAACATCATTTTCTGTTACTTTCCCTTTCTGTTCCTTTCCATCCTTTCTGCCATTCACATCCACCTCTTTTGAGCCAAGCATTGTGTAAATATTAAAATAATTAGCTGTCAAATTGTGCACAGTTACTTTATAAAAGCAAAGTGTATAAGTTGGTCTGAGCGTGCTGCGTGAATCATTACATCTAACAGTAGTTCTTAAAATTATAAAAAAATAGTTAATAGCAAGCATTGCTTTGTTGGGGGAAAAATTAAACCCTTTTGGCCTTTTCCATTATTAAAATAAAGAAATTGGGAACAAAAGCTCCCCATTAAGTCCTGCTATACTACAAATTAACTAAATATCATGCAAACTTTTAAATAATAATCATGGATTCAAGTACGATTGCACCGTCACAAAATGCTTACAGTTAAGTATGTGAAAGAAGGAACAATATGACCATTAATCTCATTTTCAATATCATTGCAACTTTATGTTTAAAAAACAAAGAATTCACAGAAAAATTTCAAAGAAAACATTTAACTTACGTATAACATCTCCAATTTTGAATTTCTTTGCAGAAGCCCAAGAAGAGTAGTTAACATTGCCCACAATGGTCCATCCCTTGTCATCTCCTACCTTGAGAACCGCCGCAGTGCAAAAACTCGTAAGACCCAAGAACAGCAGCAGCACTAGAGCTTTGGCAGCCATTGTAGATCTCTTAACAGTTAGAGAGGTAAGGTTTTGTGGAAAAACAGGGAAAAGAATTGTTAAAGCAGAAGTTGAAATTGGATGGTTTCCAAACGCGTGCATGTTGTGTATATATAGAGGAAATTTCAACAAAGCACCGACTTTTAGTTCAGATATTCTCTATGAGTAATTTTGTGGCGAGTTGGTTTAAGTTTTGTTGTTATGGAATAATATAGATGAACAAATGTGCAAATATAATAGCAACATATAACGCTACAGGGAGAGAGGCACAAAAATATGGAATGGATATGTGTTTTGTTAGTTGAAAGTGGGAATAGGAGGATGCCTAGGAGTAAAGCAAACTCAATCAGATTTGATATGATTTCTTGCCATAATCGTGGATTGGTTCATTCACATGATAATTGATATCATAACGGATATTTATGGTAATGGCGATAAATTATATATCAATAAAATATTTGCGTTGCAGACTTTCTATGATTAAATATGAATTTACCATAATGTTTGGAATCGATATAGAAGCTTTTTGTTTTTTTTTTCTTTTTCCAAAGCTGTCTATTGAAAGCGCCTAAGGCTGGCTAGCTCATGCAATAATGAGCATGCACCAATTAAGTTTCTTTATAACGAATAAATTAAATGGTATATGTTTCCTTGCAAATGAATATCAATTGAATCGATCGAGTGTCTACAATGGCCCACTTGATGATTTGAGCACCAACTTGATGAGGTCTGATCATCATTTTATAAGCATGTTTAGAAGTATTAGCTTAAGTATAGTGAACTGTCATGCATTATAATAAAGATTCGGTATCATATTTTGTGAGCCGTTTCCACCTCATCAAACAGAAAGGCCAATGATTGTGAAGTGTATCTTGTTTTCTCATCTTATCAACGTAAGTCTGAAATGCTAACTGTTATGTTTTGGTGAATTTAAAATTCTGTATATTTGTCTGTTTCTAGTTCCAGAATATTGTTTTCATAACAAATTAGATACGCAAAATATGTAGCCATTGCAAATATTTGACAGTTGGCACTAAAACTAAAAAGAGTAAATCAGGCAATGGTCAATGCAGTTGGGTCCATTTCTCGTTGTGGTTGCTACAGGTTCGCTTTCTGATTTGTCTTTTTCTTTAATTTGGAAGAAATTAAAGACCTAGTGTCATTTTCAGCCGAAATCTTCAACAAAAATCATACTTTATGCATAATCGAGAATTCGAGATGACTTGTTTTTATGGTACATCCGTCAATAACAAGCTTGTAGCCCATGAAGAGTTGATAAGTATACATTTTTATTTTAATTGAATCTAACTGTGAAGAAATTAACCGAAACGGTAGGTAGAAATAGAAAGCTTACGCATCAATTAACTGAGAAACTACAATGTGCACCAAACATTACTCTTAAGATAACCAACGCTATGAAGTTGATAACAAATCTTGTTTGTTGTTCAGTGGCTGAGATGAGACTGATTTTACGCATCAATTAAAACAGCCCTGAAGCCGAAGAAAACAAAAAATATGTGCAAATTTATTCCAACATTTTGCAATCCAAACGGACGTTCAGTACCAACAGAAAAAAGTCCTACCAATTTGTAGTTTTCTTACACAGCCATATGTTTATTTCACATTACTTAACAAAAATTACAGTTTCATATTTTTCACATCAGAGCTTAGCAAGCAGGTTATTTGGAATCAGTTTTGCAACAGGACTATCCTTGGCCTCTAACTCGCCGGCACTTGGAGGCACATCAACTGCTGTTGAACAATTGAAGAACCCATGCGGCTGCACCATGATAACAAAAATCATGTTACTTAAGTAATACACAATGAGAAATTAAGCTAGAGTTTATCATGATAATGATCCACTCTCCCACCTAACATAACCTGTAATTTTTTACAGTTCCTAATCTTTTCTATTCTTAAGCAAGCACAACAGTGCCAGATCATATGCAACTGCATCTTGCCATTGAGGTCCAATTGTGGTATACCACGTAAAGCAGTCATTTCTGTCACTTTTTGGAAGACCAAACAGTAATTTAATGCTCCTGTCATTATGGGTAAAGCCAGCCTGATAATTAGTGATAGCTGGATTATCCTGAACCGCTTGATTTATTTATAAACTAATTTATTTATAAACTAATTGCAAACGAAGGTAAAGGCTAAAAAAAAGACCTGAACTCCATGCCAAGTATTCACTAAAAAATATTGAAACTAACAAAATATCAGTTTCAGGCTGGATTTCTGAGCCCACTTGCAATCACATGAATTTAACCTAGGCTTTTTTAATTTATAAATTAGTTGCAAACCAGGGTAAAGGCTAAATAACAGCTGACTTAGCATATATTGTTACTATGGATTTTAGTTCATATCAACACCCCATCCCCCATCCCATTATGACCCTACTAAGTTTTAGATCGGAAGGATAAACATTTTTTTCTCAAATTGACTGCTTAATTGAGGCAACTGTATAGAGAGAGAGAGAGAGAGAGGAGGCAGAGAGGGAGGGATAGAGAAAGGGTACCATTAGCGTAAAGCCAATATGTTCAACTGGCATGACTGGCCAATCTTCTAACCTCGGGATATGAGTGATCCCAAACACATACCTAAATCACAGAAAAACAAAAATAATAATTCCATGATAAAAAAAATTAGACCAAAATAGGCTGTATGACAGTATACTCAACAGCAACATTCTTTTTAGATATCTACCACCCCTAGTGGTTCACTGTGTACAGGTTAATAGCATTCTTTTCTTTGCCAATTTCTAATTCTCAGTTTTCTATTTTATGAAATTTCATCAGTGTGGAATAAGACTGAACTAAAGGTAAGCAACAACCCGATAAACATATTAAATAGTTAGGCCCACCAGTACTCATAAGCTATGTGATGATCCACCAATTATATAAAAATTTAAAAACAGCAACAAATTTTGGTGCTTAAAAGTATTTGAAAAAATTAAATAAAAAATTGCAACAACAACTAAGCCTTTTGTCCCAAACAAGTTGGGGTAGGCTAAAAGATTGCAATATTAAAAAAACTTGCTGATTGAAAAAGAAACATTACGTTAGTAAAAATTACCAGAGAACAATGTCGGTTTCCTCCAAAGGTCTATCCTTGGTGACCCAAGTGGCCAAGCCTTCATTTATTCGAGGGTTTTGGTTGGGGAACTCACCACCAGGAAACATCTCATCTCTCTTGTAAGGTGTAACCCAGAGATTATGCTTTAAAAACGCAGCTCTTCGTAGAAATTTTGCCTCAGCTCCGGCAAGGGGCAAGCAGTTTGAGCCAGGCACCAGTTTGTATCCTGTTGGTTGACCCGTTCGATTAACAGTACGAGTGTTTCTCACCTGTATTAATGCAATTGTTAATTGACGCCAGGTTGTTTCATTTGTTCTTGCCTTTCTACAGCATTCCATTTTTACGCAACATTTTATAAAATTAGAAGATGACATCCAATACTTGCTGTTGGGTGCATTTCTTACCAGAACTACTTACAAGACTACCTTATGGTTTGGTTTCAAGGCTGTTGAGCACAATACAATTTACAATGATGGCATTGTGATTTTATTTAGAGGCTAAGTTGGTTCAGACTCAAACCAAATCTGAAGAAGTTTGAGATGTCTGGGATCTATCATCTAGTAGTTGTCTAAATCATGTTGGGACAGGACAGCACAGTGATAAGTGCACTTCTTACCAGAACTTACTCACAAGGCTACCACTACGGTTTCAAGACTGTTGAGCATAATGCAATTTACAAGGATTGCATTGTGATTTTGTTTAGAGGCTAAGTTGATTCAGACCAGAACTGCAGAAGTTTAAGAAGTCTGGATTCATTATCTAGTAGTTGTCAGGACAGCCCAGCCATAAGTTACCAGTATGTTAGTTGAGTAATGTTTTGGGGGAAAAAATTATAGTATTGTTACTGCCCTGTTATTTAAAATTTACAACATTTAGTAAATTGAAAGCTTTAATTTTTATTTTTAAATCACTATTACAATTAAGTGCCAAATAGGTTGCTAAAATTATGCTTGTGATCAAAGTATTTAGCATACTATGCAGTACAGAGATACTTTTAAGGACCAAGTATCCTTACAATCCAATGGCGTGCAACAGAAGGATCGCAGTCCCGCATAGCTTTCAATTCTGATTTGAGAACCTTTTCTTCAGCATAGAATGCATTATTGTGTACATTATTCTGTCCTGGTTCTTCCACTTTCACATTCACCTCCACAACCTGCAACAGATAATGAGGATTTGCATTGGCATTCACTGACTTTTTCAAGAGATACAACTATTTATGAAAAATAAAATAAAGACGTTGCTGAAAGCCCAACACAAATCATGCATGAAGCCTGAGTAAGGAAATGGACTCGGGAATAATTAGTCAATTTTGGTTGCCCATGAGGACTTCAGTTTAGTTTCAAACATGACACAATTGTGGGGCAGGGCAATTGCCTGTAAATTAGGATTAGATATTCCAAAAGAAATCTTCTTTATGGTTAATTTGTGAACAATAACCTAATTTAGAATATTGCACTCATTTAAAAAACTAACAGATACTTTCCCAATGTAATGTACCTGGTTGAATGCCTCAGTGGGTTTACAGTCAACAGCCATGTCCATTCGAGCTACAAAGAAATGCTGATGAACTGGTGCATATAGACCAGGTGCAATAGTTGTGCCATATTTCCGTGATTCACCTGGCATTAATGCACCTAAGCTAAGAATTCCAGTGAGCTTAACTTCTGCTTCAATTTTACCATCCTACAAATTAAAACACAATAGGAATGATTCAATTGAAGATGGAACAAGGAACAAGAGCTACTACGGAGATAATTGTTAGAAGCGGTGACAATAATTTACAAAAGATAAATATTCAAATGCATTCTAATACGAGTTGAACACCAAAGTACACTGCATAAATAAATAAATAAATCTAAGAAATGAAACCAGCACATCACTTGCCTTAGTATTAACAACATATAATTTCCTCAGGCTTAATTTGTTTGACTACAAAATTAATGAATATTACAGCTAATCAAATGTTTTACAATTATGAGAGAAGCAGAAATGGTTATTGCTACATCTTTAGAGGTATGAAACACTTTCAATTTTTGCAGGTTAGATTTACACTTTCCAGTTATGCATAAACACTAAGTATCCATAAATTAATTATACCTGATAAAAATGCCAATAAAAACCATATTCATAATTAGCAACTGTGCATATAAACGAGACAGTGAGCCTCCTGGAGCGCCTCACTTCTGCCAAGCCAGTTCTCCAGTCCTGATGCTTCCACAAGATACCATGGTCTTCTTCATGTAAGCAGACACAGTTCTCAATTGTCTCAACACCACCAGTGTAGTTTGTGAAATGGGCATCAAAGTATTTTATGTAACCCAAGCAGTCACAGCCCTAAAGAAAATCAATCATCAAGGGTAAATGCCAGTGAATATGGTACTAACTTATAGTGTAGCTATGTACAAGGCATCTTTAAGTAATATAACATAGTACACCGAAAAAACAAAGTAAATGGTTGCAAGTCAATAGAGGATGTTTCACATGAATGTTCGAATCCAGGGTAAGGATTATAATAAATTGATGATACATATTGTCACACATGAATCCATGCATGCTTTCACTTAAAGAAAAGGTTAGCCCTATTTAATTTAAAAAGATAGGGTCCTAACAGTAAAACACATGTTTTTTTTAGATAATCTAGACAGTGGCTATCTAGAGAACAGTAAAACACATGTTGACCTACAATAATAACAAGGATGCTAAAATATATTTCAAGAAAAAAGTTAGATAAAGTTTAATATGCGCTATGGTGCATAGGTCATTCTATGCATTGCGGCTTTTTTCGTCGGAATTTTTACAATTTGACAAATCTAATTCAACCAATCTAATCTAACATTTGAAATCTCCTAACAAACAAAATTTTATAATTTTTTAAATTTTATTACTATTTTTTTCGAATTTTTTAAAACCTGCCATTTTTGGAAGCAAACCACTATTTACAATATTCCAAAATGGCAGGTTTTAAAAAATTCGAAAAAAATAGTAATAAAATTCAAAAAATTGTAAAATTTGGTTTTTTAGGAAATTTCAATATGTAGATTAGGTTGGTTAAATTAGATTTGTCAAATTGTAAAAGTTCTGATGAAAAAGACCGCAATGCATAGAATGGCCTATGCACCATAGTGCATATTAAACTTTCTCAAAAAGTAATACAGAAACCAGAAAAATAAACTTAGTTTTTACCCTCTTGAGGGAATGTGCATTCTTCCCAAGACCGTCCTCCCCAGCATCAAAAGCATTCTTGCGGTAGTGGGGCTCGTTTGGATCTCCATAAGGGACCACCATCTCAACAAAGCTCAATCTGTGGGCAACGGGCCTACGTCCACGGCTTTCATCAATGTATGCAACAGAATATATCACCAAGCCCTCCCTAGGGGTAAATCCAATGCGGAAGTTCCACTGCTCGCAGCCAAAAAATTAAAAAGGAACATATTCAGTGCCTGCAGCACAAAGAGGGGATAGTTCTGTATCTTGATTGCTTATTTACTTTTTTTTTTTTTGGAGATTTGCCTATTTACTTATGAAAAAAATCTCCATGTATGAACTATTTTCACTGATTGCTTTTACAATACAACTAGTACTGAAGAAGAAATAAAGACAATTTGGGAAATTGTTTAATACATAGAAATTAAGCATGTGATAATAAGCCCTCCCCAGGTCCTATCTTTGACATCTGACATGGGTCTATTTAATACACCACTTTTCTTCTTACCTTAGTAAAAAGTAGGGAGGGCTGTGGTTCATGTACAGCTTGGTGCTGTATCTTGGAACAACACAAAATATGAGGTATTAAAAAAAAAGAAATATGTTGAAACTAAAAGATTGGAACGGGTCATATTTTAGATGATTTACAGGGGCATTCGAGACATTTCAGTTTGCTTGAAGGCATACATCCTAGATGTTTTGATGCAACCATTGTAATTTGTAAAGGTGATAGCACTTAGACAAGCAGGTTCATCATGTACCTTCTGCCACTCCACAAAATGACCATTGATACGGAAACTAGGTCCCTCAGGCTGAAGAATCTGCAGAGGCTTGATATCGCTCCTGTCCACACCTCCACGTGTCTCCCCAGGAGTATAATTCCTCAGTGGGTCGGCTGGGGGGAGAGGCACCAGCTTCCTGTCCTCAAACTCGATCACAACATTGTTTTGGATGTCAACAAGTATGTGGAGCCCCTCGACAGGCCGGGCATATCCATTCTCCATCGGGCTGTCACTTTCAGTCCTGCAGAAGATCAAAGGCTTTGCAAGTCTGCGGCTGGGTGCATCAGCTTCACTGTGGTAGCCTGCACACCTAATTTGAGATCAAATGTCAATGTAAGCATTTCCAATACTGTAATTTCAATGACTTGAAATATTTTGAGGCAGATAGGGAAAAACATGCTTATCAGAATCATAAGCTAATATTAAAATGCAGGGTTATATGCAGCTACCTTCTTCTAGATGGCAGCATTTGAAAATAAAAATAAAGGACACTTAACAGCATTTCAATAATGGAATCATTTTTTTCATCCTATCATGGTAAAAAATTTTATTTAATTAATACATGTTGATTGAAAGGAGTTCATTCCCATGTTCTTGAAAAATCTAACTCTAGCTTAGACCCTAATCCAAAAAACCATTGGTCTACACAGAAATATCATTTAGTAAATTCAAAAATAAAAAGTATATATGAATTAAGAGTATATATTGCCAAGAAAAACTGCCATCTTACCAAGCATCAACCATCACAAGTTCCATGTCTTCTATCCCTCTCTTTTTCATCGCTTCTATAAAAGGAGGGAAACTCTTCACAACTGCTTCGCACTCGGCATATTCCACTGCATCCTACATTTCACAATTAATCATGGAATTGAACTATTAAACACAGGAAATTCTCTTATATTTTTTCTACAACAACTAAGCCTTTTGTCCCAAACAAGTTGGGGTAGGCTAGAAAAGAAACCCAAAAAGAGAAATCAACCATCTCTTTTATTTTTTTCTGATAGGGCAAAAAGGATATTGCACAAGTTACTAGTCAGGATAGCTTATATTAGCCAACTGGCTTGTAAAGCAGTTAGTTTAAGCATTTAAAGCACTTATCACATCCACTCACATCTTGGACAACTTCTATACTGACATCATGGACAGCAGTTACTTGAAGAAAAGTAATTGATACATGGGGCCTAGTTAGGTTTTAATGAGACCTGCTGTGATAACATCTAAAACAACCAATTGGGGCCTTTCTTAAGTCCTATTAGGCGAGACATACCATTGGAGGTTGTACATCAGGTATGACTTCTGACGACACGACCTTTCCTCTGTGGTGGCCCCCCCTGGTGGCTGCATGCACCTCCGATAGTTCGACAATCCATATGCTCGTCTCATTTGATTTTCTGTTATACACGACAAGACGAGCACGTCTAGGTGGAAGTTTGCCCGGAATGACAGGGCCACCTTTAGTTCTTGGGATTAGTGATGGCTGGAAAGGAGGAAAGAAGTATGCATCGGCCAAGGCCACCACATTCTTTTCTGGCTCCAGAAGAACCACCTCAACAAACCTCATGCTGTCACGCACCTAAAAGGAATAAAAGGTTTTTGTACTAGTTGGTCAGTTTATGGTAGTAAATCACCAACCAATCACCATGCAAGTAACTCTTGTGTAAATTTTTTAATACTCAATGACTCCTCCAATTGCATCATTGATTATTTCTTGCTGCTATATGTTTGGAAAATGGTTTCCAATGCCACTGTTAAATATTCTACAAGCATCCGACGTATAGCTTTCTTTTTTTTTTTTGTCCGCATTTTTGAAGTATTATAAATGTTAATTATCAGACCTGCTCTGTTTCGTGTTAAAGTTGGGTGCTGTAAAGAGTTTCATTATACATAGTACGACATAATGGTACAAGTTGAATTGTAAACTAATAATAGATGCATATAATTTCATTTAGTACCTCAGGAGTTGCACCAGCTGCTCTGACAGTTGCCACCGCAACAGCAATTTCAGCAGCAGATAGGGGGTCTAGTGGGTGACTTGTCTGGGCCCGAGTCATTATTGGAATTCCTACAAGTAGAAAATTATGATGCATACATTACATAAATTATTTTCAATCCAGAAGCATATTAACAGGTTCGCTGTAAGTACTGTAATATCTCAAATGAGATAGTAGTATTCAGAACCAAACACAGTAATTAAGAAATAACAACCATAATTAAACAAGCATGAAATTATTTGTGAAGTAGATAACCACAGAGGAGGATTTAGAGAACTGGTCACACTTTAGTTGCCAATTCCAATTCCAGGGCATGAGCAATACGTAATAAAATAAAATAAAATAAAACAAACAATATTAATTAAAACCTTAACATAATCACCTCCCCCAAATGCATCAAAACAGAGTTCAACAGTGATCGATCACAACAAAAAAAAAAAAATCCATAAATCCCCATCCTACCTCTTCCTCGATCACGAAAACAACGCACCTTTAGCGGAAGCCTTAGCATTGGCAGTGAGAGTAGCTTTGTCATCTACGGCCCATTCCTCGACGGCGGCGACCTTAGCTCCTGCACCTCCGGCGATGGGAGAGGCAGCGGCGGCGGAGGCGGAGGCGACGACAGGGGCGATCGCGGCGACCTTAGGTGGAGCGGCACAGCAAGGCGTCGCCTTTTCCTCAGTTGTGGCCATTGTAGCGGGTTATCGAACTCACCTCCAGCTCCGTTAACGCCTCCAAAGTACCCCTCCCTGCTTCCACCTCTGGACATGCAGATACGACACTGGTCCTTTGCGTCGCGTCTCTGTGCGCGCTCTCTCTCTCTCTCTCGTTCGCCTGGACTCCTTTGGTTCTCTCCTTTGGTAGGTGGGGTTCGGGAATGAAAGGAGAGAGAGAGAGAGAAGAGGTGCTTTTGTAGTGTAGAAGAGGAGGTCGGAGGAGGGAATGGAATGTGGAGTGTGATGGGGAATTGCTCAGCACACCCCCTCGACTTCGCATCCTCTGTGTCCGTCCCGGTTATTACTATTTTTTTATTATTTGTTTCTTGGCTTTATTTTATTCGAGGGAATTTTTGTTCCCATGCGCACGATGAGGACTTGGTGTTTTATTTAATGCTTGGAGTTTAGTAAATACAAGTGATGTGAATTAAGTGGAATCATTTTTATACATGTACCTATATAAAATTGCTTTTATAATATTTTGCCTTACATGTTAATATTATATTAGTATTATTCCTAATAAATAATAAATAAATAAATAAATTACACAATCGATATACAAAATAATGTATTTGTTGTTCTCTTTTATAATCTAACAGAAATTAAGTACCGCTTCAGCAAAACTATATGGAATATTTTACAAAAAAAAATTTGGAATTTAAATATGTTTACTAAATAATAATTAAAAATTTATTATTTATAATTTCATATTTGTTGATTATCAAATAGGATTGGATGTATCAAGTAATTCTTACATTTATGATTGTTCGACAAGCGAACAAAAGTCCCTTTCCATACCCATCTCATTGGGTGTCATACTGTCATATGAGTCATGATATTATTTGAATGAATAAATTTTGTTAATAGTCTTAAACAAGTAATTCTTTTCCTTATCCATACCCTTATCTTCTATAATAAGCTAACAAAAGTTCTTTTCATTCTCGTCTCATTGGATGCGATTCATATCAGATGATTGTGTGAATAATAATTATATGATATAAATTACGATATCTTTTTAGGAAAATAAACCGTAAAAAAGATTTTCATAAAAGATAATACATAAATTTCCAAACATATTAAGGAAGTTAAATTCACTTAAATATTACATCATATTTTCCAAACATAAGCCATGATTGATTTGCTTTAGATAGATCTCCATGCTTTTCTTAGAAAAAGAGTATGAAATAATGTATGGAGAAAATTGTACTTTTAGTAGTTACCACTAATTGTTGGATGTTCTTTAAACATAAATGAGTTTAATTCTTAACCTTTTAGGCTTTTACGATGTTTTTAAAATAATGAAAATACATGCTTCTTAGTCGGTAACTCGTTATTATATTGCATATTATTTGTACTTTCAATTTGATGATGACCAACTTTAAAATTATGATAAACTAAGCATACCTAAACTAAAAACATTGTGAAACCTTTTACACCATTTTTCGGTGAAAGAATCATTTTATATCTAGGTCGGCAAATGATCTACCAAAACTTTCACAATATTACACAGAATTTTAGTATAATAACAGATGTCATAAAAACATCTTTTAACAAATAACAAAAAAACTTGCTGTTTATAATTAAACCGGAGCAGACAATTGCTGTGATCTTGGTGCAGCCAAAATTTTCTCCTACAAATCCAACCTAGAAATGGGATCGTCGGATACGGAAGAGCCCACAGTATGTTTGGGTACTTCAATTATTTGTATTGCTCCGTTTGTAGCTCTTTCTGTGGCTGGAAAGTGCCTAAGGTGGTCCATTTGATCTAACAATTGATACCAAAACTATAATGGCAAGCTAAATATAAAAAAAATAATCATTTTTTTATACTAAACTTGTATACCTTCTTAATTTTATTCTAGGCTCAATTTAAGATGCATTAAAAAAAATTATATCATAGAAAAGGAAGCACCTAGTATGTGATCATGTGAAGATTATAATTCATATACTAATATCATGAAAAAAAAATCACATATAAATTCCATGTCACATGATGCATGTGATCACTTGAAGATCACAATTCATATATATATACTCATGCTTCTTCGCCTCACAATACAGAAAACCACACAGAATTCGCCATAGGTACCCTAACAGGTATATATCCTACTAGTTTTATCCAGTGACTTGTGACCAAGACTATAGGATTCTTTGCAGCTATAAATCAGAGGGATATTCTGTCACCAGACTGGAGATTCTCTAGTGGACCCCACTTTTCAGCGAATTGTAAGACGAGTTTACAGAGGATTAGAAACAGAGAACACGGAGTAATTGATACCTTGTCAGTTCTCAGTACAAGTGAGACGGAGGACATAGAGGAGCGAAGTCTTATCAAACAAAACTACTCTTTTATTATTTGTATTTGATATCAAACAAATGTACCGATGAGTGGTGTTAGAGTAAAAACGACACATGCGATGTGTCTCACCTTCCCGGTGAACTTTACGTAGTTTCCTTTCAAAGGTGAAAGCTCTCTTTTTACTTTTTTTATCGGACTCTTTTATGTTTCAACTTAATTTATTGAAAATTAATAAAAATAAGACTTAATTTATTGGAAAAAGTATATACATATATGTGTGTATTATTTGACGACCATTTTTGGTATCGTTTGTGTTTAATTATTGTGATTTATTGAATACCGTCGAGATTCAGATCATTTAAATCTCAGTCGGTGTTTTAGATTTTATACGACAATTAATCATTAGTAATTAATAACCAAATCTTGTATTATTTTATTGTCGATACCACATCAATTTCTAAATTTGCAATTATATTCTCACTTCACTTTATAGTTTAGACTATGAGTCAAATTTACTCGAAACAACAAGAAAATTATTTGCAATGCATATAAATTTGGTTAGTACTTGTTAATACATAATTACAAGTTCATATTTAAACGACTTTTGAGAATTAATTAGTCTGTCAAGTAACAAAGTACATGAACAGTTGGCAAGATAAAAAATAAAAATAAAAAAAGAAGTTACTCTCAGAATCAACTTTTATTTGTTTCTGAAACCCCATTTGGTAATCAAAATAGGCAGCAACTGACCAGCACTAAGCATGGTCATTATATAACTTTAGTTGTTCTTAAACTCACCGGAGGTTGGAATATCATGATCAGATAAAGATAAGCGCGCACAAAGATGGTGTGATGTACGACACAATATCAATGGGTCCCAACAGCTGTAAAGTTAATTATTTTCGCATTCATCTCCTGTATTCAACAATACTGGAGGCGTCCTTGTTTATACTCATTTATTCACAATTAATGAGAATAGTAATTGAATTATCACTTTTTGAAAAAAAAAAATTATCTCCCTACCTGCGTAATAATAAAAAACTTTTACATCTTGTACTCTCGTCTTCTTATTATTGTCATCTTATGAAACATAGCTTGTGAAAATAATAACAAAATATTGTTCATATCTTTCTTATTTTATTCCACTCAAAATGTAAGCAATGGCGAAGCCATGTTAATTTTGGTGGGTCAAGAAACCTAGTGAAAATAAAAAATTTGGTTACCACTTAGTAGGTTTGTAAAATATATATATATATATATATATAAGAAGTCAGAGATCCATCTTAAAAAAAATTGAAGGACCCAGCTGGACATGTCGTGTTTGAATTGAATCGTGTAATGACTCCTAAAATATCACACAGGACCCATGTCGTATTCGTCCTAACAAATCGCCTTCTTCCTCCCTCCACAATAAATCTTATTAAGATAAAACTTATAATAGAATAGGAAATTCTTGGATGAATGATTTTTTGACTCTTGAATTATTATTTTGTTATTGGATAATTATTCTAGATCTTCAATTGTTATCATAATGGATGTTTGATTTCTCATGTTTATTTATGCGACATTATTTTAGAGTCGTTTATTCAAAAAATTTTAGATGCAAGATTTTAAAATGTAATTTGTGTGGTTTAGCGGTTGGGTGGTGATTTAGTGTTTACTGGTGATAAAACGATTGTGTGATATAAACGAAAATCAAGATACAACGGATAAAACAGAGTTTTTTAAAAAGCTTGATTAGGCATTATGTCATTGTCGTACATATATTTTTTCAAAAAAAAAGTATGACCCTACTGATCTGAAATCCTAACTTCGCACCTGAATGTAAGTATAATATAATTGCACAATTAGTTTCACAATAAACTGTTTAATGTTCTCTTTCAAAATTCTTACGTTGTCTAATCATATTTATACTCCTATTAAGAAGTTTAGAATTTCTTACTTTATCATACGCTACTTTTTATGTTAATTCAACTATAAATTTAAATTATTGATCTTATTCAATTCAACAAGAAATGTGTTTCTATATAATTTTGTTAGGAAATTGCTCAATTTTAATTTTGTGACTAATTACGCTTAATTAATCCAATTAAAACACAAGCAACACAAGATCTAGTGCAAAAGCTCATTCGACACAAAGAGATAGGTGAAAATTATACCTCCCGCGAAATCGTATTCGCGGGGCTCGATCCTACGGCATGGGAATCAATGGGGTGCTTCTCCTTCTTCTCCAAATCGCCTCGAGTCCACCTAGAGATTAACCAAGGTCTAAATCGATTCGTGCTAGCGATTCGATTAGAACAAAGCTAATCCTAAGGATCAACCCTCTTCAAGAATCAACCTATTTGATTTTGGTGGAGAGTTGTAGCTCAACACATGAGCATATGGAGGAGAGGATGAGAGAGTGGCGCCGGCCAAGAGAGGGAGAAAGAGGGTGCGGCTAGGGTTAGGGAAGAGAGCTAGTCCAATTTTGCATCTATACATCTCTATATATAGTGCACAATCCCTACCTACCACCAACCATCTATTTACAAGAATGCCACTCTCACCTACCACTAGGGCCGGCCACATTATGGGCTCACATGGGCCTCTCATCTCATTTAATTAGGCCTCTAATTCACATAATTAGAAGCTACTCCAAATGCTCTTCAATTGGGCTATATATTTAATAAATAAATATTGGCCCAATAAATTAATATAATGATCGAGGTGTAAACCAGGGTCAAACAAATTAACCTTGTACTCGACTAGTCGTTTATAGCAAAGTAAAGGTGTCGATCCCACAGAGATGGTGATGAATACTAATTCTTATTGGTTCGCTAAAGCTAGACGATAAAAAAAAAGAGAGAAAAGAAGTTGTGTCACAATCCGAATAAACGAAGGAAAAAAAAACGTGATGCAAGTGCAAATATGGATGGAATGCAAAACAATTCAAGTAAATATTTTTTGGATTTTCTAACGGTTTAATATATGATGCGAAAAGTGCCTTAGGGTTCGATTTCACTTAGGTTTGGTCGCAGAGTTGCAAAACATACCACTTTCGTGTCTCTGTTTCACTAATCCGGTCCGGATCGTGGCCAATCCGGTCCGGATTCCACTGCGTGAATGCTGTGATTTACTCAATCGCTGATTTATTCAAGTCAAGGATCCATCTAGCCATACCTAAACTCCCTAACCCTTTGCTGTCACTTATTGGGTACGGTATTTGGTATAGAACCTAGTGTTAACCCTCATCGAATGCATTGCACCCTCAACTTTCGTTTGCCGGTGGACCTATTCGAGTTTACAATTGGTTTTCTGCGAGATATCTAACTTAGACTTTCGCCTAATTAGAAGTGTTTACTTTTGGTTACTAACTGGTCGACTTTCGCCATTGACCTACCTCGAAATACTAGTGAAAGGTTCAGTTATTATAATGAGTTGATGTCTCAAACAAGTGCGGCCGTACACAAGCAGAGCAACACAAGTAATAATAAACACAAAACACGAGCAAATCAATAAAACTCCCAAAGGTAATTGACTTCTTCCATCAACCAAAAGAGTAAATCAAGCAAACCAAACGCTAAACTACATCTACCCCTAAAGCAAGAAGTTTAGCCTAATATACTAATAAAATCCATGCAAATAACAATAGATGAACAAGAACAAATCAAAGAAAAGAGAAAAATCATGAGATACAACCAATTAGCCAAATTCTCAAAACCCGTCTCTACCGCCATCGCGCTAGGACTCCTTGAGACCTTGGAACTCGTTGTAACAGCATGGTTGAGCCTCCAAGTCGCACCCCCTCCTGCCTTAGTCGCCAAAGATGAGAGAATCGCCTCTCTCCCTCTGCCCATGGGCAGAGAGAGAGCAAAAACCAGATCTGGATCTCAGGAGAGAGAGAAAGATTGCTTGGGAATGAAAGATCTCTCCCTTCTATACTTGGAGCATGCCCAAATACCTCCCTTCTGCCTGTCTGGATGTGCTAGGTCACTTTCCATAAGGAGAAAACGCCATAAAGTGCCTTTCCAAAAGAGAAATTGCTTTCAAATCCCGACCAGAAACTTCCAGATATAGCAATCCGGACCGGATTGAGGATAATCCGGACCGGATTGTTCCCACTGGTTTGTTGTTGCACAAAGATCCAGTCCGAATTACATCTAACCCGGACCGGATTGCTGAGGTAGACTGTGGATTGATTGGCTTTGTGTGTAGACGGTGCATCGGGTTGAGTTGAGGTTTGATCTAGGCTAGGAATGAGTCGTCTAGCCATCGAATTTGTCGTTTCCTTGTCGTTTTTCAAGATTTCCTATAAAGATAAAACAAAACACAATGACAGTGCCAAATCTAACAAACAAACAGAAGAACAAGATAAAATCATGGTTTTAGTCACAATTTCGATGTAAAGTATGGTCAAAATATCGATATAAATATGAGATATCAAATCCCCCCAAACTTAAAATTTGCTTGTCCCCAAGTAAAATCCTAAACTTAGAAGAATAGACTGGACCTAGACTTAAGATCAAAATTAAAACAGGATTAGGAATTTAGTCAAGTGCACAGTTCAAATCAATTTCAATTCACGCTTTTCAATAGTTGTTCAATTGAATTTCTCAAACAAGGGTTAAGATTGTCTCATTCTAATTCTTGCAGCTCTTGGCCCTTAGAAAGTTTTGATTGACAAGTATGGATCTTAGCCTTTCTTTATTTAACTACAATGCAAACCCAAGTTTATCCGCCCGTTCATTTTCATGATTCGCAAAAATTTGTAAAAGAATTTTGCCGAAGTTAAAAATTTTATAATGAACCATTCTAGAAAACAATTCCGATTTTCACCAATTTGAATTATGCAAGTCGAGTCGTGGGGCTTTACACCCTAGAGGATTTGATGCGTATCATTGGCCTTGAAAAATGCTACTGGTACATGTCGCACCAGTGAGATTGGTCCAGTTTTTTTATGCAATTTTGTTACGGTCCACTATGAAACTAGTTGGAGCTACCCAATCGTCCTCGAGTGCTTTGAGGTACAGATTCCTGACAACTCGCAACTAGTTCCACCCTCCAAGTTTTGCTACTGGTACATGTCGCACCAGGGAGGTCGGTCCGGTTTTTACATAATTTCGCAACTAGCTCCGCCCTCAGATTTTGTGGTTGAGTTGGTGGAAAAGGTCTCAACACTCCTCGTTTTCACAACTATTTAGATTTCAGTCAATTTAGGTTTGCTCGTTGGTGATTCAAGCATTAAAAGCAATTTCAAACCAGAAAAAGTTCATCTTATAATTTCAAAAGTCGGCAAATCTCTTTTTTGAACAAAAGTTTACTACTCACAAATCCGTTCACTCGGCAAAAAGTTTCGGTTTTGACTAACTTGTATTTAAACAATTTTAAGCAACAAATTTTCAGATCCAGACAAGTACAATTTCAAAATTCTTCAGTCCATTGGTACACAAATTAGCCTAAAACGTCTTAACAAACAAGAGTTTTTGAAATTCAAATGAACTTTTGTGAAAAGAAAAGAACCACAGGATTTTTAGCGTGAAATTTCATCGAGAAAAGTTGATCAATGCACTAAATTAATTTCTAAACCTTGCAAAACTACTGTGACAAGATACCAAACACCAGAGTGGAATCCGGACTGGATTGGCTTGAATCCGGACCGGATTTTTAAAAGCGAGTTGGACAGAGAAAGGAATCCGGTCCGAATACAAGGGAATCCGGTCCGGATTGGAAATCCAGCAGACAAAACAAGTCAAAAATTTCAGATTTTTCGAGTTTTCCACAAAATTTTCAAAGATTTTCGTGTTTGTTTCGTTTTTCCTTCCTCCCCCCAAACTTAAAGCACAGCATTGTCCTCAATGCAACACAAAGAAAAATAAAGAGGAGGAAAAAGAAAAATAACCGGATCAAAGCATGATTCTCGGCATGAGTTCGGCACTGTTTGGCGTTGGACAACGACAAAGCAATCGACATACACATCTAATCTTCTTGTGGCATACAACTCGCATGAGGTCGTGCGTGGGTCATGTGTTTCTTTGTTGCTCTACCGTGGTGCTCTAGCGCGAGTTGCAAGTAGGACACCCACAATGAATCAAACCTGCATATCCAACAATTAAATCAAACCAACCATGACCTTTTTTTTTGTTTTTTTTAACAACAAGTAAAGATAGCAAAATATAAAATAATAAAGTGAAAATTTCTTGGGTTGCCTCCCAAGAAGCGCTTGTTTTAGGTCACTAGCTTGACCACCTCTCAATTTCATCTTATCTTCACTTTGCGCCCAGCGAAAGCATCGTAGTTCTTCCAAAAATGAATGAGCGAGATTCTTGAAACATGCTTAGTGTCTTCCTTCGTGGTTGTGTGCATGGTCGGTCCGACTGTGATGCGATACTTGATTTGCGGGTTGCTACCATTCATCGCATTGGTATTCTCCAAGCATTTCTCAAGTTGTGGGCTCAAGTCGAATTTGGTGAACTCATCAATTGTCACGTCGGATGCCTCGACTTTGAGAGGATTATCACCATCTTTCTTCTTCTCAGATTCATCAATAACGGAGACTATTGGAGGATCCTTCAATTCCAACTCATTAAATTTTTCATTGTAAGTTAATCTAAGTGGAATGAAAACAGGAAAGACAATAGGCGAAGGTGATACATACTTTGGTTCTACAATTTTCTCTTGTTTTTCATTTGTTTCAAATTGTATGTCATCCTCACTATCGGTCTCATAGCAAATTGCAATTTCTTTTAGAGAACTAAAACTTTCTAATTCTTCATTACCTTGCAATGTCATTTTATCATTTTGTTCTTCTTGTGATCTGTATGAGGAACATGTTTCTTGGACAATTTTATTCTCAAGCATCTTTTCTAGTTGTGTGGCATATTTGTCAAGATTGTTGAACTTAGACGCTAGAGAATTCATTCTTCTAACAATTTCCTCATTTTGCTTTGTTTGATAGACCATAAAATCATAAAAGATTAATTCATCACTTGACATTTGCAAAGGTAATTGAGAACTATAAGTTTCAGAAAAGAAAGTTGACCTAGAGTCATGTTGAGACATTGATCTTTCATTATAACAAGAGAAACAAGAGTTATTAGTCAAACCATAGTCGTATGCGTTGTGTGCGGGTCTTGTGCCAAGGCGATTGGCTTGCCATGTGGTCGAGTGAGAGGCCGAGTGCACACCCAAGTGCCTATTTCTTGCGACCGGTGGTGCTCTAGCACCTGCATGTCTCGTGTCATAGTGTCCTTCCCTAAGTGCTGGCCTTATTACGTTGTTCACCACATTAGCTTGATGCCTTAGTCGAGCCATGGAAAATTCGGATCTCGTCATTTCATGTGGTGAATGTTCCATTTGATAAGTGCAAGGGTCATGGCGCTCACTCCAATTGTCCTCTGTAACTTGATCAAATTCCTGAAAAGAGTAAAACATGGTGACACAAGTGAAATTTTTTTTTTATAAAATAAATAAAAAATCTAGTCTTTAACTACTAAAATAAGGAATTAATATCATGCTACCATCCCCGGCAACGGCGCCATTTTGATCGAGGTGTAAACCAGGGTCAAACAAATTAACCTTGTACTCGACTAGTCGTTTATAGCAAAGTAAAGGTGTCGATCCCACAGAGATGGTGATGAATACTAATTCTTATTGGTTCGCTAAAGCTAGACGATAAAAAAAAAGAGAGAAAAGAAGTTGTGTCACAATCCGAATAAACGAAGGAAAAAAAAACGTGATGCAAGTGCAAATATGGATGGAATGCAAAACAATTCAAGTAAATATTTTTTGGATTTTCTAACGGTTTAATATATGATGCGAAAAGTGCCTTAGGGTTCGATTTCACTTAGGTTTGGTCGCAGAGTTGCAAAACATACCACTTTCGTGTCTCTGTTTCACTAATCCGGTCCGGATCGTGGCCAATCCGGTCCGGATTCCACTGCGTGAATGCTGTGATTTACTCAATCGCTGATTTATTCAAGTCAAGGATCCATCTAGCCATACCTAAACTCCCTAACCCTTTGCTGTCACTTATTGGGTACGGTATTTGGTATAGAACCTAGTGTTAACCCTCATCGAATGCATTGCACCCTCAACTTTCGTTTGCCGGTGGACCTATTCGAGTTTACAATTGGTTTTCTGCGAGATATCTAACTTAGACTTTCGCCTAATTAGAAGTGTTTACTTTTGGTTACTAACTGGTCGACTTTCGCCATTGACCTACCTCGAAATACTAGTGAAAGGTTCAGTTATTATAATGAGTTGATGTCTCAAACAAGTGCGGCCGTACACAAGCAGAGCAACACAAGTAATAATAAACACAAAACACGAGCAAATCAATAAAACTCCCAAAGGTAATTGACTTCTTCCATCAACCAAAAGAGTAAATCAAGCAAACCAAACGCTAAACTACATCTACCCCTAAAGCAAGAAGTTTAGCCTAATATACTAATAAAATCCATGCAAATAACAATAGATGAACAAGAACAAATCAAAGAAAAGAGAAAAATCATGAGATACAACCAATTAGCCAAATTCTCAAAACCCGTCTCTACCGCCATCGCGCTAGGACTCCTTGAGACCTTGGAACTCGTTGTAACAGCATGGTTGAGCCTCCAAGTCGCACCCCCTCCTGCCTTAGTCGCCAAAGATGAGAGAATCGCCTCTCTCCCTCTGCCCATGGGCAGAGAGAGAGCAAAAACCAGATCTGGATCTCAGGAGAGAGAGAAAGATTGCTTGGGAATGAAAGATCTCTCCCTTCTATACTTGGAGCACGCCCAAATACCTCCCTTCTGCCTGTCTGGATGTGCTAGGTCACTTTCCATAAGGAGAAAACGCCATAAAGTGCCTTTCCAAAAGAGAAATTACTTTCAAATCCCGACCAGAAACTTCCAGATATAGCAATCCGGACCGGATTGAGGATAATCCGGACCGGATTGTTCCCACTGGTTTGTTGTTGCACAAAGATCCAGTCCGAATTACATCTAACCCGGACCGGATTGCTGAGGTAGACTGTGGATTGATTGGCTTTGTGTGTAGACGGTGCATCGGGTTGAGTTGAGGTTTGATCTAGGCTAGGAATGAGTCGTCTAGCCATCGAATTTGTCGTTTCCTTGTCGTTTTTCAAGATTTCCTATAAAGATAAAACAAAACACAACGACAGTGCCAAATCTAACAAACAAACAGAAGAACAAGATAAAATCATGGTTTTAGTCACAATTTCGATGTAAAGTATGGTCAAAATATCGATATAAATATGAGATATCATATAACTATTTATATTAAATTGTGTCGAGCTAAAATAATTATTAACTAATTAATAATTATTCTAGGATTAGCTAATACATTAATTTATTTCAATATGATCCATTTGACTTAATTAATTATAACGGTACATAATTAATTAATCAACTTATCATATTTCCGCAATACGAACTATTGCGAATAAATAAATAATGCATTGTCTTGGTCAAAATTCTATTTTGTGTGACCCTTTGAGGATTTATGCTAAGTTGGACATGGAATTAAATCGCTATTTAATTCCAATAATCATAAGCGGTATCTAGCAACACGTTATGATTCCCAATTCGCATAAATAGTGTACTGCTACAATATTTCAATCCTGCATAAGAGAATAAATATGTTTCTCTATTTTGATTCTTATGTCTCACGATATCATCGTATAATTCAAGATAGGAATGTGTCATTTTTGCAGATTATACGTTTCTTGATCTAGAGTTGATCGCTTAGTTGCGCGCATACGATCCAACTCCATCAAGGGGCCCAAACAGATATCGTCACTCACTAAGTGAATTAATGAGGGACATACGGTTTTCTTGATGATTAGCTTTTCCCCGCACAATTCAAGAGAACATAAATAAAGTCCGTATAGCAGCCCTTATCGGGAATCAGCGGTAGACAGTATTTATTGAACCTATCCTCATGTGGAAAAGATAAACATCTCAAACTTAGAACCAAAATCAAAACGAAATAAACAATGACACATAACACAATCCATATGTTTATTTCATTGGGTCAAGTCCTGTACTATGTTCCATAACATATACATATGCAATTAAGTTGGCAACTCTTTACCTATGATTAGTAGAACTTAATCATCACTTAACTTGCATACTAATCTTATATGATAATTAATGTTCCTTGTTAATTATCAAGATTATGGACCGTTTAGATTTATTATTGTCATTTCAAAGAATGATCAACAGAGATCTACTATTCAGATCCTCAACCTGAATAATCTGTCAATAATAAACCTAGGAACAGATGATAAAATATCATCCTACGCATAAAGTAATAATTAATTCATTAAATTATTGACTTCTAGGACATAACTCTAACAAATTTTTGCTGGTTTTAGAGTTCATTTGATAGATGATCAAGAGTAAAAGAAAATTAAACATATTTTATAAACTATTACAAATTAATTTTAATAATTTTATTTTTTGACCTTTTGATCAAGTACCTAATGAAAACTATAAAATTTGTACAAATTATATGGAAACAAATCATTTGTTAAATTAAACAAAAACAATAGTTTAGAAATTTAGATTCAAAATTTAAAATTTGATTTTTAAAATATAAAAAAATAAAAAAAATACGGCATTTATGGCATAATAAAGTCACGGCATTGTAACCCTTTCTATATATCTATTAGAAAATTTAGACAACTAGATGCAATGTGCTAAATAAAGTAGACACACAGGGCTTTTATAAGAAATGGAGAAGAGTGAGCTCGAGAAAAAGTTTTTAAAAAGGTGCGAAAATGACATGCAAAACCAGCCCCCGCAAGTGAGGAAAGAGAAGCATTAAACACTTGGTTTGATTTCTTTTTCACTCCACTAATCCACTTCTCTATCAAAATTTTCAACTTCTCTTAATTGTGGAACTTTTTTGAAACAGTCATCGACAAAAAGTCTGCTGCTTGTCCCACAAAATAAATGCTTTTGCGTAGTGACCACAAATAATGAAATACTAGTATACCACCAAGCCTTTTTGTTGAATTCAACAAATTATCTATTTCAAAAATATAACTTCAACAAATCGAGTAGAACAATTTGATCTAGAAACAATAAAAAGATAAAAAGAAAATAAAGTTTGATTGGGCTTCTTCTGATATGCTGGACTCTTTTTGCTACTTTGGTTAAGAAAAACGACTGGAGGTAAAATATATTTAAAACCAAATACGTTTCTAAAATTTATAGGACAATACCAAAACTAATTAATAATCAGTATTTCAAATGAAATGTTTTTTTGTTCAGAGTGCATAATAATGATGAAAAATAAAATATTGGCCACAAGAAATTTTAAAGAATTTTATGGATCTTGTTAATTAGATCCTTAAAGATTGGAGGGACAACCACCAATAAAATTCCTTGTTTATGGCTCATGCGTTGAGAATAAGGTAGGAAGAAGGGAAGAAATTTATTGGGAAGGGGTAAATTTATTGGGAAGTGTGTAACTTTTGTGAAGAGTTTGGATGGTTAAAAATAAATTTATTAATAAAAAGTGATTATTTCTTATTCCTTATTCCGAAAAGAAGCCATCCAAACGGAGCCTATGTTTTACCATTTACATTTTTCCGAAAGGAATGTAATGCTAGAATGAGCTGGCGCACACTGAGCTCCACTACTACCGACCCACAGTTTCACTTCTCTCAGTGTTTCACAAAATTGCAATCAACATCTCGTGTAAAAAGAAATTACAAAAATATGTCCTAGCTCTGTATTAACTATTAAGGCGTACCAATAGTTGGTCAGCGTGATTTTTTCCAAAAGAAAAATAATAAATTGTAGCTTTGTTGAGAAAAACAATAATCACGAGAGTTAAAGTAAAATTGTGGACTTAAAACCTGTCAGATATTTTATTAAAAAGTTAATAGAAGAAAAGAGTTTCATTTGAAGAGCAATAGAAGCGCCTGGACTTGATGAATTTATATAGTTCCTATTTATAAAAGTTTTCTGATCAGAAGTGATAATAATTTGGCATTTTTTAAATGAGTTTTATCTAGAAAGATTGAATATTAGTAAAATAAATCGTACTATAAAATTATCAATCTTACAAGTGAAAGAAACTTGCACTCAAACAGTTCGAATCCATTAATTTCTTGAATTTCTTCTACAAGAGAACCAACTCTTGGTCTACAGGTCTAGTGATAAAGAGCAATGTATCTTGAGTGAAAAGTCGTAAATTTAAAACTCGACTGGGGAGTCTTTTGTAGATATTTAATTTAAAAACAAGTTGGAAGACTTGACCCTCAATTTATCCTTAAAAAAAAAACTCTCAAAGGCACTTACAGAACGGATCGATATACCTATTATACAACAATTCATTGATGAAATTCAAAAATGTAATTAAGAGATAGATTGATAACGTTGGCATCTTTTTTAAAATCACGTTCGTACCGATGTTAACCATATTATATTCATGTTTATTTTAGCCCAGGTGGAAAACACTGGAAAGTGTGTAATTTTGTTGATATATGAATAAGAGGAAATAGATTTAATTAGTCATATGAATAGATTTAATTAGCCATGTGTCTCATATAATGCTGTGTGGTCTTCGAGGAGATAATCAAGAGACAGGAAATAAAAAAAGTCGTATGAATAGATTTAATTTTGTTGAGAAGATTTGTTTCCATATAATTTAACAAATTTGTTAATAACTACAAATTTTATTTTTGAGTTATAATTTACTTTTTAACAGAAAAGGCCGTTAAGTTAAAAAATCCTTCTTCTTTTTTTATCGATTGTTACAGTTAAGTTTTTACTTTTTTTTGAGAGAGTTATCCTCAGTCATGTCTGTCTTTAAATTTGATTTAACTATGTATATCATTGTACTCGACAAATCCTATATTTGTTCCGAACACTATCAATTGATTATAATCTATGGTTGCGATAATTACTCGTTTCGGACCACAAAACAACTCTATTAAAAAAATTCTTCACCATACCAATTGATATTATATAATTTCTTCATTTCATACGTTGCTGTGTAGATTTAGCCACATAAGTCCCTAACCATCGTGACAGCATGCGACAGTAGTGTAGGTATAAATTTGTGGTTTTCTCCAAACAAGGTATGCTTTTGTATTAACAAATTATGTTATGGAACTATATGTTGGACTCACTTACTGCGTGAGGTGCTACACTACTAATCAACTCACGTGCTTAGTGGATCACTGATTTTAATACTGTCCCTTTGAGTCTTTGACAAAAGAAAGGACAGGCGCACATAATAATTAATATATTATATTTGCTTTCTGACCTGGGTAAGACCATAGTCAGTATGATATGTCATATGTTCTCCCAACTTTTCACATAAATCGATATATTTGTCTTTAGATGGCATAATTGGTATATAGTCAGACGGTATGATAAGTTTATTCTTTCTTGTCGGTAAAAATAATAAATTAATTTATCCTCTTCTGGTAAGTAATAATTTATACAAATTATTTTATGAACCTATACTGTAATATATATATATATATATATATATATATTTATTTATTTAAATAGCAGACCATATTGTTATAGTAAGAACAATATAAAATTATTTTGGTTTTCACAAAAATTTGCATTTTGTCGTAATTTGGTATATATATATATTAACTTACCCGTCATAATTTACTTTACTTTACGTGATATGTGATAGTATCATTCTTAATATTTCTATGCTATGAAAACATTATCTATGTTAACAAAAAAAGTAATCCTGCATCATTCAAATGGTTATTTGTCTGAACTCTGAAGGAAATGAATTGAAGTCCAGTAATTAATTTTTGGAAGTAAAATTAATATAGGACCTTAAAGAGTATTTATCCTGATAAAATGGCCTTAAAATTGAGATTATTGGCAGTATGGGTACTTAATTTTTTTGCATTAAAAGAAAAAAAAGTTATAACACAAATAAAATTTTTACGTAGCATGACCTCATAAAATAAGTTTTCTACGTAAATTTACAATTTGGATAGGTGTGGGAAGAAGGGAAGAAGGGAAGAAGTGGGAAGAAGTATTAGGAAGTGTGTAACTTTGTGAAGAGTTTGGATTGTTTATAATTTTTTTTCTTCTCATCTTCCTTCTTCCTCTTCTTCTTCTCTCATCCAAACGCACCCGTATTGTAGTAGATAGACATGTGATGTAAGACAAATGCATCGTATGTATCAGCACCATGCTTAACAAAATGTATAATTTAAGCAATTAATCATCCAAAACACAACAAGTTATATTGGATAAGCATCAACAAGTGAAGCAAAGAAACATCAAAATCTGGAATTAGCTGGGTGGCACTATTGCTTAACTTTTTTTTTTTTATGCATATTTGTGTACTAATGGGAAGGAACAATTCTTTGGATGCGATTTGATGAGATGGCTCCATGTTGGAAAGAATAAGGTAATCGTGTCATCTTGTCAGCACTGTACATATTTTCATTAAAATAAAGCATGGCAGCTAACCCATTGTTAATTTGTTATCTTATAGCAGAGAAAGATCCAAGAATGCTATCATGAGTGCTACTTGGCACATATTGTTGCGTGTATTATTTTTCTAATAGAACAACTTGCAGTGGCATGTGGACAAAAAGCCCCAAAATTGAGCTGTAATCAGGGGAAAAAAAATTGGGGGAACAAAACAGAAAAAAGAAAAGAAAGAAAGAAGGCATAAATTGAAGATTCGGAGGGACAACTTGCAGTGTCATGGCATGATGCCATTAGTTGAGGTGTATGTTTTTCAGGAAAAAGAAAAAGAAAACAGACACGTTCGATAGTCAAATTTCAAAATTTTTAAGCATTTGATGTCAAAAATTGAAAAGGCTAAAAGTTGACACGATTCGAACTTTAAGGGCAAATCTTCATTTTGGAGAACTTTAAAAGACAGCATCAACAATTGAAATAGTATAATAAAATAAAGTTGTTTGGAATCATATTTAGCATATTTGGCAATACAAAAATATGATAAATGGAAATAAAAATATTATTTCTCTCCCCCCCCCCTCTCTCGGATAGTTTAATATTTGAAAATAGTAGCAATTATTATTCTGGCACTTTAAAATAATATATTTGTGTTTGATAAAAACATTTGTACAAAATAGCACCGTTATCACACTCTTTCTTATCTTTTCTGACGCTTCTTTTATTCATTTTGTTTGCTCACTTTTTCAGAGGCTTTTAAAGCGGTGTTTGAAGGCTTATAAGAATCCTCTCCTTCATCTGTACAGTATCGAGTATCGACTAACGAGAAGTTGAGACTAGAGAGTGCCGTGTCCGCCTCATAGACTCATAGTTCTCTTAGGTACTCTGGCAGGAAAATGAAATTGATTCAACGATATCACTCTCTTTGATGTTCGTCTATAGAACTAGAGAAAATTATTTTATTAAATTTCTCTGGGGTGTGGTTCTTGAAGTAAAATTTTTTTCCCTTTAATATGACGACCAAAATTTGATTTGATAATATGTAACCAACGAGTAATTATTGGGAAATTGATTATTGTCATCTGCAGTTTTGTCATCCCTACCATCGCTAAATATAAAGTGAACATATACAGCAAACAAAGTGAACATAACATATAGACGATCTAAGTGAACACATACAAACAAATAAATTCAATGAAAATAAGTTAAATATGCATGTAAACTTCTGAACAAGTGATGACAACACTTATTTATTTATAAGTGTTCACTTAGATCGTTTATATATTCACCTTGTTTGCTGTATATGTTCACTTTGTATTTTCACTTTGTATTTAGCGATGGCAGAAATGACAAAACTGCAGATGACAGTTATCATTCCTGCTAGCCCGTAATGATTCGGCCCATTCTACAAACATTAGTTACAAGGCTTTTAAACATTAGTTACAAGGCTTTTAAGTTTTTTTGTTCTTTTTCCCAAATTAAAAGAAAAAAAGATTTTTAAGTTTCATGACCTGACTCATGCAAAAGCAAGAGCAAATAATTATGAATTTGAAACCAATTTACATTTGACCTTTATTAGCTTCTTCACAATTTTTTTTCGATATCAATGTATAAACTATAAAGGTATAAATGTATAATTCTCCAGATGTGCAGTGGAAAGAACAATCGCCAACTTAAATAGGCCTCGTGTTCTTCGATAGCCAATCAAGCGCTTCTCCATTCAGCAGAGGTGATACCTGCATAAAGCCGAGTAAACAAAACATCCAATTGCATAAGAAAGCATAAGATAGAAAAATATGAACAAGTCTATTGAAAATAAAGTTAACTAACCTTTTCCCAAACCTGACCATGATAGTCATTTAGCCATTTGATTTCCCCGGGCGACATGAGAGATAATTCAACAAGCTTAGTCTGCCAAAACAGAAAATGAACAAGCTAAGAAAAGCAAAGCTATAAAAAGTAATTTCCTTTTTGTCAATTACTATTCAGAATCTCAGACGGATGTTTCCGATTTTCAGAATTTCCACAGAGAATGCATGGTTTTCTTCAAACTCACATAATATGCCTAAAAACTTGCAGAATAAAGTTTGGCTATTGTGCAACATGTTGCAAAGGGCCTTTTGTGAAATGGATCCATATACCAACTGACAATGTCCAGAAAGGCTGATCCAAGCTTCTAATATAATACATATCAAAATATTATGGAAAACCAAGTTTACAATAATTATAGTTTTTTTTCAAAAAAAAAAAAAAAATCCTAGGTAATTTAGGTCATGAAACTGATTTTAGCTAATTGAGTCACTCATCCAAATATTTAATTTTGTACTTCTATAGTTAATCATGACCATTCAATATTGTTATTTTTCTTTCAACTGAAAAAACAGAAAAAAGTTCCCAAAAGTGTAAACTTCAGTTTATTATATGATTTTAATATTAAACACATTGAATTAGTTGAAATACAGTAAATTGGAATATGAGTCCATAACGCAAGAGACCCTTCACAACACATTGTGCATGGCACCATAGCCAATACTCATAATCTTTCTTTGAAAATAAGACAGGAAAACAGAAAAAAATACCTGAATTGGCACAAAGGTCAGTTTTTCAAAACCCAGATATTCAATTCCACCATATGCATTTGGCACGTTGGCTTCTATCACAAGAAGTAAATTCTGAAAAAAGGAACAAAAAGAAAAATTATTGCCTTCTCAATTTTATTGGATTGCCTGCCTTTTCTATGGAAACAGAAAGAGACCCTCCCCACCCCCCCCCCCCCCACACCAAAAAAAAGGCATTACAAAATCCACAGATCCAAGATATTACAGCCTGACATATCACAACAAAGCATGTTAACCTTATAAAAAATATATATTGTTAGAATTGGTAATCAGTGATAAACCAAAATGACTGACAATTCCAACAAACCCAGTATACCTTTTAATACTTGCAAATAACACCTTAGCACTATATTTGACGTGATCATTAATTGCAAGTGTAAAGTTTAAGGTGGAAGCATAAAAGCTTTCAATAAATCATGCCATCTGAGTTTCAATGATCAAGTACTTTTATTGAAATGGTTGACAAAACGAAATGGACAATCTAGTCATTTCTAATTGCTTAGCTTAAGATTGTAATTCACTATAATTTGCAAATAAATCCAGAATGAAAATATGGATATGTTTGAAGTTATCTGAAAAAGTTTATAACATATTGGCTATAACCTGCAAGAATATATTAATGAAATTAGCATAGAGTATGTGCTTTTTCAAAGGGGGAAAGGACAACCTCAATACGAATACCAAAAGAATTGTCTTCATAGTATCCTGGCTCATTGCTAACAATCATACCCTTTTGCAATGCTGTCAAGTTTCCAAACCTGAAACTTATACTCTGTGGGCCCTCATGAACATTTAATGCAGCTCCTACACCATGGCCAGTACCTGAACATTCAGTACAAACATAAGTGCTATATACACATGTAAGATATACAGTCTGTGACCTAAAATAGTTGAAATTAATAGAAACTATCGTCAACTTTAATGTCATTTGGCTCCCTGAAGTTTTAAATGTGTAGAAAAGCCATAGATCTATTAGTATATATATTGTTCCAAAAGCATCAATTTATCCTGTAGACTTAAAGTGATTCAATTATTTCACTTGCAAATGAAAATTTTATTCTGCTAATAGATATTCATTAATGGATTTCTACATTTCGAGTATGCCTAAAATTCGATATAAGTTCTTCTCTTTTAGGGTTTTCCTCTGTGTGAGTAAATATATATGTTTTTTCCTATGTTACAACTTACAAGATTAAAGTCAAGAAGTTTAAAATGGAAGCACTATCAATTAGACAAAGTTGAAGCACAATGTCACTGATTAATCGACTTCTCTTTTTGTATCTTAGCTATAAAATAAATGAATAAATAAATAAAGCAAAGCATGAAGGCAAAAGTACCATGCCTATAATCAAGTCCAACTTTCCAAAGCGAAGAACGTGCCAAGACATCAAGCACAAAACCAGGTGTTCTTTCAGGGAATATCACCTCATCAATGGCAATATGACCCTACATAAACAATTAAATTATAACAACTAGACTTTGAGAAATGCATCTTAGGTGAATACCTGACAATACACTTCCCCCCTTTTCTCACTTTCATAATATGCATGGCTGCTATGTGTTTAGTACCAAAATTATGGTTAGTCAATGTTGAATAGGTGATACCTTTTCCATCCCTCTATCTAAAAATTACGTGTTATTTGTAAATATCTCTAAAATGTTGAGATTAAGTACTCTTTCTAATAAGATGCACTAAAATATCATAAATAATGGGTGCTGTGTTATCTGCTGAAAAAGGAACCGAGAATCCATTTCTAATATCTAAGCAAGATACCTGCAGAACTCTTGTAAAGCACTCTTTCTGCCGTTTTGAAGGTTCACCAAAATGCACAGTCCGTGTTATGTCAGTGGTCCCATCAACATACTGGGCACCACTGTCTAAAAGAAATAAATTCTTGTTTTCTACCAAGCTACAATCACCAGGAATCGGCCTATAATGGATTATTGCTCCATTTGCACCATAACCTGAAAATTAAAGTTCTCATTTATCCTCAAGCTTATCCCAAAGTAAAGCTGACAAAGAAAGAAGATAACTAAGGAGCCGTATGAAAATTTATGAATGATGTGATTAATTGTTCCACATCGTATCTCCCCAGTTTGAAAGTGGGAGTGACATGGGCTCAAAATGATACACATTAGAATTTTAAGGACCAAATTTTGAGCTTTAAAGCTTCACAACAGTCAAACAGACATTATCCAACAATTTACTCTATAATCCTTGATATTTATTTCACCATTTAGAATAGTCATAATTTACCAGTTAGGTACTAGTTCTTCAGTTGGTATTTGCACTTCAGACTCCACTAAACAAAATAACAAATTCAATTACAGAAAAACTAATCCATGATATCCAAATGTCAAGTCCCAAGTAATTTCAAAACCTAAAATGAACCAAACAAACAATTGATCTATTGGATTCTACCTGGACAAAACACACATCCCAGATTCAAAGTACTATTAGAAAAACAAGAGATAACAAGTCCAGTTTGGACTCAGAACCTAAAAAAAAAATTACTTCAGATGGAGCACTAGATAGAAGATATGGGTGAAATTGCAGACATGAACAAAGAAAATACCACTTATAGTGTTAAAGCTAGTTTCTATAAAGCCCTCCTGCTTCTGACGAAATTCAAGTAGAGCATCCGCAACATCAACTTCTGTTAGTGCAACATTATTTTCTATTTCCTTCTCCAACCAGCACCAGAATTCTACTAAAGCTGCAGCATCTCTGCCAGTGTGGAAAGAAAAAGGAAATTCAGTTAATGACATTATGAAGTTTAGTGACAACTGACAAGCTCTTAACTTAAACAAGAACTATACCAAATATCCATTCATCAACCAAAAATTGAAAGACGGTTCCTACATTCTATAATTTGCAGCATGAGTCAGTGTTAAACTGTTAATAGAAAAAAGAAGTTTGCAACAAGCCCCTAAAATTTCAAGAATTACACGAGGGCTCCTTAATAGAATGTTTGACAGCTCAGAAAGCCTCCGCAATTTTTGGACAGAATTTTTTCAAGGGAAAAAGAAGGCCATTAGTCCCTGCACACTCCTATCAGTAGGGTCTACTTCATCGAAGTAGTAACTTGAGGGGACGAAATCAAAGTTGAGTGACCTATTCATAACATGTTGACCCTTCTATAATTAACAAAAACAAGCAATTGTCCACTACCTTAAATGAGCATTCTTCATCCCTTCAATCTCAGCATTATTTTTCACAGCCTTGGCAAGAGCAACAGGAGAGACTTGATATACAGCATCTGGCCCACCATGGTGAATACTTTGATTGGTCGAGTTATTGTTAAGTTGACTGCTGTACCTCTCACATGCAGATCTAAAGACACTAACAATTGCTGCATTTACGCTTGAAGTATCAAGCCAGAGCTTAGCACCTTTTAATGCCAAACTGAATACAAGAGCTACAGTGTTAATAATCGATAGAAGATAAAGAAAAGTGACAATGGCAAAAGATCACAATGATATCAACAGGATGCAAGAACAAATTTCATGTGCTTGTGGTTATGAAAAATGTCATAAAAAGAATAAGAGCAATATAGTATAGAGTGCCTCTAGTATTATTTCTGGTCCTATAAACCTTCCTTGATAATAAAATCCTTGCTCGATCCAATCTAACATTATGCTTTTGTATTATCCAGGGAGAATGCTTGACTTATTTAAGTTTAGAATAGCTAGCATCTTTATGTCTGTTATCAGACAACAAAAATTTATAGGGCAAAGAATTCATCGCCAGAGGTCGCTACAATTTAGCATGATAATGCATGCCAGGTACAAGTTTGTCAAGTCATAACCAAAATTTCAAGGCAACAAAAGTCCGGCAGAATCTTTTAAATTAAGCATAACGATAATATGTTTGTAATTTGTGAACATACCTCTCAATTTCAGCTAGAACTGATTCGTAAGGTTTCAACTCCACCCCAGCATTTGTCAGATGATTGAGGACCTCTTTTGTTACCTTTTTGGTATCAACAAACAACGTAGCACGATATGGTTCCACAATTAGGTACCCATAAAAGACAGGGGAGTGTGGTACATCACTTCCTCTCTACATGCACAAAAAGAAATGTAAAATTGGACCACTGATCAGGTCTTGTTATTGCCATGGTAGTACAGGCTCAAAAGTACAATTTAATTGACTAAATATCTATCTCTAGTGCTCCAATATTGCCTTGTTCAGTGCCTAAGTTGCATAATAAAGGGTAATTTGAGTCCAATTTGAAAACCGAAACTCAATTACAAGTATGCCTTGCAATTATTTCAGCCATGCTGAATGCTGTACATCTTATTACCAGTGTAACAAAAAGTTCCGATCCTTTGGTCCACCCAGTTGTCTTGGATTGCTTGTTTCACACTTTCATAAAGAAGATAATAACAAGGTTAATTTTACACTGAGAAGAACTAAAGCTTAGTTGAGGCATAGTTACATACTTAGATTTGGTTATGGTACAGAACTGAATTTGCAGCTTGACAAGAACATAATCTGGGGCCAATTGATAATAGTTGGACTATAATTGAAGAAACAATCTGTTTTTACCATGTTCAATAACCAGGCAACTTCATCAAGCATTGACACCACAATGGCGGTACAACCGGATTCACCAAGATGTGACCTCAAATAAGATAACTTCGACACCACATCAACTCCAGCATATTTTATGTCATGCACTCTGGTAGGCTTGCTTGGTGGATCAGGCCTTGAATCATTCCATATCTCATCAACCAAATTAAATTCTTTCAAAAGAATCAATTTGTGGTTCTTTTTTGAAATCTCTTGCTTTAATTCCTCGGCTGCATCAAATGAGAAAAGGAACTGCTCCCTTCAAAAAACCAAAGTGAACATAACATAAGAAATTAAGACTCAGATATATGTAGCCAAAAAACCATGGTGGGCATAAAATTAAGATTATCAACTGCGAAATATACAAATATAATTCTAGTTTCTTTCTATTTTTATAAATTAGGATTCTGAATAATTTATATCAAACAAATGAAGCATGTGGCTCTGCTACAAATAAGAGAGGCGTGGCCTGGTGCATACTTATAAACCAAAATTCCTCTTTGCGCCCCACTGGGCTCTAATCCATTCCTTAAGGGTGCACTCCAGAAGAGGTTAGCTGGTGGAATGGAATGGAAGAAAAAAAATCTGTCCTTGCTCCACTAGTCTGTTCAGGATGAATGGGTGGGAATGGGTGGCATGAAAAGGTGATTTGAGGAAACAAACTGATACCCCCAAAATCGAGGTGTAGAGGGGAGAATGAAAAATTCATTTGTCTGATAGTGGACCCATCTATCTCTTTTTAATTTTTAGTACAGGTGATAAAGTTTATATTTAGGAGCAAGTGAAATTTTGTTTCCCACCTTCTACTGCTTCTCTTCCATTACATCCCATCCCTTCCCCTTTCTATTCAATTCTGGAGCAAAGCCTAAAGGAAAATAGCAGAGTTACCGACCATCCGTGCTAGGACACCACGTTTAACACCCAATATTCTCAGACGACACTTTCTCCAAAAAGTACAATTGCTCCCCCAAGCTCAAACCGAACTAAACAAAACGAAATGTATTTAAATTATGTTCTGTTCATAAAACTAGTTACAACCTACAAAAGTTAAGCCATTTTGCAGTACTTGTCTTTTAACTTTAAAAGATTTTGTGAGTATATATCATTTCCCATGTAAGAAATGTCAGTTTTTTGCATTCATTGGATTAATTCAGAAATAATTGTAATATTTACCAAAATAACAACAGATTAAGTACTTATCCATCATATCTTCATATAATGAATATGAACAGGTAAATCCAAAAAAAAATGACACAAAAAACTCAAACAGAGGGAGCAATGAACTCACAGGGTCAATTCCAATCCGAGCACCAGGAGGCAATATATCATTCAGCCACTCACTTGTAGTTGGAACCCCACGGGTCCCACTCCTCATAAGAGTCCAGTCACGACTCAGTTCCTTCTCAGCCTATTCATCAGATAATTAGGCCAACCATCAAGTACACAAAATTTATCATTTGTTGAGCAATAATAACATATTTCAGCACTGTAACCCTCGGTCAGATTCTGGTACTAGTCCTACCACAGGTTACCCAACAATTCCTCACAATCGCACAGCACATTACCATGACATACATTACCTTGACATGTTTCCATGGCTTAACCTTTTTTGTAAACCTTTAACAAAGTTAGTACTTGACTTCTACTTTTCTAAACTGCACAAACCTTACATAAGTTGCCTAAACACGACCTCCCTCCCCATTATCCCTCCCCTCCCTCGTCCAAATTATCTTTTGTTTCTCTCATTGATAGGAGTGCCACAGTCTCTGTGGTCGAAAGCAAAATACAAAGTGACTAAGGGCAAAACAGAGATAACAATTATTTGCATCTCATCTTCTATTTTTAATTTTCTACCGTGTAAACCAATTAGGCAGCGAGAGTTAAAAACCATCTTCTAAAGTTAACCCAAGGGCAAGATATGGGCTTCATCAGAGGAGTAGAAGCAATCTCCAGAAATTGCAGAGGCACACAGAAAATCACACCAATATACTGCTGTGTCCCGCAGCGGAATACACCATATGTTACTTACACAGTGCAACTAAAACAGCAGTTTTTAGATAGGTACCTGAAGAAAATAGCGACCATCAGTCCAAAGAGCTGCCTTATCTTTCGTCACAACAGCAGTCCCTGCACTCCCTGTAAAACCTGACAGGTAGGCCCGTCTCCTGAAACATTCAGCAATGTACTCACTCTGAAAACAGAAAAGAAAAAAAAATAGTAAAAACCAAATATCCATTAATGTTGGGTTAGTCAAATTTCTTAATTAAAATTAGCTGCCAAATTGTTTTCACCTGATGAGCATCTTGAGAGGGAACGATATAAGCATCAATCCCCACATCAGGCCGAGAGAAAAGGCGCCGAAGAGAAAGAATCTTCTCATCCTCCACTTTAGAACTGTTCTCACGAATCCCTCTGCGGAGCTCAGACGAAGGCCGGGCGACGATGCGGTCGCCGTCGGATCCATGCGCGCATGAGGAGACGCGGAGGTGGCGGGAGGCGAGTAGGAGAGGCGGGAGGGAGAGAGGTAAGAGGCGACGGAGGAAGGCGGAGAGAGGTGGAGGAGAGAGCGTTGCCTCCATTGATTTGGAGTGATTGGAGTAGAGAGAGAGAGAGAGTCTGGGTTTCGTGTTGTGATAAGGAATGAGACCCCGTTGAATATGACCAAAATCTATCTAGACCGTCTGATCTAATATTGACGGTAAAGATTTACGGACCGTACGGATCCGATAGATTTAATTTCCTGCGCGCTATCGGCTGATTTTTCGCCACGTGATTTGAGAATCTCCTCTAGTCCTCTCTGGTTGTAGAAGCATCAGAAGACCGTCCCAAGCTGATCATGACCGTTGATCTTATTAAGAGGGTTCGTATCAACTCTGACGAGTGGCAGTGAGCCAGTGAGGCAGTGAGGAATGATCTGGACCATCCGATCTGAAATAGATAGTCCGAGTCTTCGAAAGACGCTTCGAGGTGCTGCACAATTGAAGATTGAAGAGGAGCCTATGGACTTTGCATTTAATAAAGTTTGTTTAATAGTATCTTCTCACTATTCTCCATTCGAGAAATAAAAATGCTTATGCATTCATTCGAGTTAGAAGGAATGATTTAGGTTCTATAGATTTTTTTTTTTAATGAAGATGAAGGTTTAATATCAATCATTTTTTTTCCCTCTTGAGTTATTACACCACATGCAATTTTAAGTGGTATTGAAAACTAAATCACAACCAATCTAAACCTAGATTGTTGCACTCTTTTATGTTTAGTAACCAAACACATCATCAAGTTCAAACTATTTTGGTTTACATTAGAATTATTACAATTATGGACGACCGTTGTTATATACCGCCTCCGGTATTAATTATCCGACGATACACTCAAGGTGAAACTTTCTATTAATGCATAATCGCTATTCAAACCATTCCATTGTATGTTACAATTATAGGCGACCATTGTTATACACCACCCCTAGCTAGTATGAATTATCCATTGATATACTCGAGGTGAAGCTTTTCATAAATGCATCATCGCTAAGTTAGTAATTCAAATCATTCAATTGTACGTCGCAACTATGGATAACTATTGTTATAAACCATCCTAGTATTAATTATCCGCCGATATACTCGAGGGAAAGCTTTTTATAAATGCATGATCGCTAAGTTATTAATTCAGACTATTTCATTTTACGTTACAACTATGGACGATCATTGTTATACACTACCCCTGATATTAATTATCCGGCGATATACTTGAAGTGAAACCAAACACATCAATTGTATGTTACAACTATGGGCGACCATTGTTATACACCGCCACTGGTATTAATTATTCAGCGATATACTCGAGGTGAAGCTTTTCATAAATGCATAATCGCTAAGTTACTGATTCAAACCATTTAATTGTACGTTGCAACTATAGGCAACCATTGTTATGAACCGCCCCTGATATTAATTATTCGCTGATATACTCGAGGTGAAGCTTTTTATAAATGCATGATCGCTGTTACAACTATGGGCGACTATTGTTATAAACCACCCCTGGTATTAATTATCCTCTGATACACTCGAGGTGAAACTTTTTATAAATGCATGATCACTAAGTTACTAATTCAAACCATTTCATCATATGTTACAACTATGGGAGACTATTGTTAATTATAAACCATCCTGGTATTAATTATCCGTCGATACATTCAAGGTAAAACTTTTTATAAATGCATGATCGCCAAGTTACTAATTCAAACTATTTTATTGTACGATACAACTATGGGCAACCATTGTTATACACTATCCCTGATATTAATTATCCGGCGATATACTCGAAGTGAAACCAAACACATCATCAATTGTATGTTACAACTATGGACTACCATATTGTTATTCATCGTCTCTAGTATTAATTATCCGACGATATACTCGAGGTGGAACTTTCTATAAATGCACGATCTCTGGTATGTCCTAAAACCAAATCTCTATAGCTCGATTGAGTTCTCACCCTAGAAATAATAGGAATGCTTCACCTCTTTTGTAGTTCAATGGCGATTAGTCTTGGATATCTCATCCTTTTTCTACTTCTAATGCTTGTACATAGCTACAATGGACAATGTTTTAGCTTGAGGGGTCTAGGAAAAAAGGTAAGAAGTAATTTACTCAAACTTTTTTTTTTATTTAGAAAGAGTATTAATCCTGGTATAATTTAGTATTTTTCGTTTAAAATTATTGTTCAACGTACTGACATAGTTTGTATGATAAGTTCATAATAAAAGCAATATTGCTAGCTAGCTAGAAAATTTGAGGCATAGTATATGTGTTTGAAATTTTGTATCGTTTAATTTTAACTAAATGTGTATTATTGTTCTCATTTTTAACATTTTAGATATATAAATAAATATATGTAGAAGAAATAGGTTGCTAAGACGATATATTCATTTATATTAGAAAGTGTGTTTGAGAAACAACTTAGGCTATTATCTCAATTAGATTTGCTAAAATCTAAATTCTAATGTTCTGATTTCTTATTAAAAGATTAATTATTTTAGACTAATAAGTATATAAATATAATGTCTTGCTTTATTCTTTCTTACAAATTAATTTTTCATTACTCATACTCTATGTAGTTCTATTTTGAGTTCGGACTAACAAGTCCTTCAAATCCATGAAGGGGCTACAGAAGCACAGCGAACAAATAGAAAGATAGGTGCATGGTTTTCAAAAATAGCGCTGTTGGTGGAGATGACTAGCCACATTGGTGCGTCCGTATTATGTTTGTGTATATATATATCTCTGCTAAAGAAATAATAACTATTACGTTTTCATTTTTTTATTGGATTTGAATATAATTTTTATGTTCAATGAATCAAGCAGACGAAGCTAAGGACGTCAAGTCGTCAAGCATGGGGAAAAATTCTCAGAACAACATATGAGGACGAGGTCAAGTGAGGAAAAACGTCAAGACATAAACCTACAACGACTGCAAAATTAGACAGCCAGAAGACTAGAATTTATTAGTTGTGTACTTGTGTAAATAGGAGTTTAGTTACATGTAATTATGGATTATTTTTTAATTCAATGTGATATCATTACTTTATCACTATGGTTTCAAGTTGTCTAAAATAAATCAATTGCTTTTATAGTTTTCCTCTCCTTTTTTTTTCCTTCATTTCTTGCTCTTTGTGATTCTTGATCAATCTGAATTGGTAACTCTCTGATCCCTCTCTTGCTCTCAACTCCTTTGTTGGAGCATAGATCAACCTCTTTTGTGAAATATACAGGGAAAGCAAATCAAGTAAAAATCACGACAGTTTAAATTTTTTGGATGCTCGAAAGCCAAACATGCAATGCCTCATAACAACAAATATTTCATACGCATTGACAATGATGACAGTTATTTTTGCATCTCATGATAATACTTGCACAAAATTAAGAAAATTTTAGATAGAACATGTTTTCCTAAACAATACGTAATTATCGTATATATATAAATATAGAAAGAAAGTTGTTTTACATCAAACCACACCTCTTAATGAAGAGAAAATCATGAATATATGTAAGAAAAACCAATATGACAAAAGGACTTGAAACTTAATCCTTTTCCATATTCATAATTTTTTGTAGTTCATTATATATTGTCAATACAAAACCAATATTACACTAACAGATCTAAAAAAATTGGTTATATTAATGAAAAAAATATATATGAAATGTCCATTAATGTAGATTCACTTGTTATCTTGCCCACAAAAAATGTCAAAAACCATATTATCCATATTATCCAGTCCGATACACTAACCTTTAATAAATTGATGAAATAATAATTCAATAAATAATCAGGCTCTAAATCAAAAGATCAAATGTAGCTCAAGCGGGACCAACCCGCCTCAGTATCAAACCCCAGGAAAAAGTGACTCGCCACACTGTGTACATTCCAACCACACCAGCAATAGATCAAAGCAAGTTATATTCCCTTGGTGTACGCATTAAATCATACACCGCGCCTGATCCGTCAAATAATCAAACCCAATTCTAGACTAATCCGATCGAATCCCTTTCAACCTCCTCACAAGCCGCTGTAATCGGAGAAGGTAGAGAAAAGAAAGCAAACAAGAGCAACAATGGCGCAATTGTTGGAATCGTTGTCTCGGTGGCTGGTCAACCCCCGTACTAACCCTCTCGCTGCTTGGCACATGCGCACCGTCGCCGGCCGCCTCAAGAAATACGGTAATAGTATCTCGTCAACTAGGGTTTCTTTGATTTCGTCGATCTGTGAATGTTCGATTTAGATCGAGCTAAGGGTTTGTAGATGTGGGTCTGTTTTGGTATAGACTTGAGGATCGAAGTATGATTAGTTATTGTATTTTCATTTCGTATTGTAATAGTACTGAATTGATCGATTAGATCAAGACCCAACTTTTTTTTTTCTTTTGGTTTGAGTGGCAATAATTGAGTCATGCTAGGAATAGTTTTTGTTAGCTCAATTGATGTATTTTTGGTTGGGTATCGCTATAGTATTACAATCTGATTTAGTGTCTAAGTTATGAGAAATAGAATGGTTGGAAGAAGAGGCTTTCTGATTTACCCTCCTCAAAAACTTTAGGGCTTTGTTCTTCCAGTTGTATTATAGAAATATATGCATTGATAGAAATATGCCTAGGTCTTCATTGAGAGAAAATAATTTGTTATCTACAAATTTCCTTATGTTTAAGCTTCAGGGTTCGAGTAAAATTATACCATTCTTTTGGAATATTTATCTTCCTTACTTGGATCTTTAGTATAGATTACAATAACAATATGGATTACCATAGTTGTATTGCATGTGGATTTTCTTTCAAACTGAACGCTGTGCCTAAAACTGCAGTAAACCAAACAGTGCCAGTATAACCCTCAATATACAATCCTTTTGTTTCAGCCAAACAAATTTAACAAGCAATGCTCCATTAGGACAAGTAGATGAAAAAAGTCTTGTTAGCTTTATGCCTCTATGATATAACGGGAGTCCTTTTCTACTATGCCACTATTTACTTTTCTTTTAGAAAAAAAATGCTGGCATAAATTCTATGCTCGTTACTTGGCCATTTTGTAATCAAATATTTTCCACAGTAAAAAAAAGTTAAAAACCAATGTTTGAACTTATTTTTTATTGCTTTATTTGTTTTTTATACAGGGCTTCGTTATGAAGACCTGTATGATCCGTATTACGAGATGGACATAAAGGAAGCTCTGGCCAGGCTTCCTTCGGAGGTGGTTGATGCACGCATTCAGCGCCTCAAGCGTGCCATGGATCTCTCAATGAAGCATGAGTACCTGCCGAAAGAACTCCAGGTGCTTAATTTATTTTTTTTATATATATATTTTGTTGTTGCAAACTAAACCCAATTTTGTACTGACAATAAACACTAGTTCATTTTAGTATTTTGGTTCTCATCTGATACTTTGAATTACGGTCATGACAGAAATTGAACAAAAAGAATATAACTGTGGATTGTACCCAAAATTTTCATTATGCAAGCAAATATGAAGAGGGGAGTAGTTTCAATTCTAAATGTATTTGACTTGTCCTTATGAAGTTGGAACCTGGACACGTCCCCTTGAATTGATTTCGTCCGTTTTGGTCCTCGTAAAATATTGTGTCATTGTGTGGTATATCTACCTGAATTCTTTGGGTACACATCTTCAACTTTGTTTACATAAATTCTTTGCTCCTTTGTGAATATCTATATCTATAGAATGAGTGCTGATGTATTCGTTGCAAGTATACCGGGTCTTGAAGTACCTCCATGCACAGCCCTATAATATTGTTATTCCCGTCAACTATATATGACCTAAAAGTTTTGTTTCTTTTTTTATCTTGTCTGCAGGCTGTCCAGACTCCTTACAAAAGCTATCTCAGTGATATGCTAGCGCTGGTAAGTTCAATGTTCTTTTAGGACATTTCATTTTATCCCTTAACAGAACTCTTTAAACTATGGTATGTGTTAATTGAGAAATATCTAGTACACCAATGGCAAAATGCAAAATCCTTTTATTGCTTTTCCAATTTTTTTCAAGAGAGTAAAGCAGCAAAACGGAATCAACAATTTCACCTTATCCATCCTGATTGTGAAGTAGTGTGAAGAGGAATGTAGGTTGAAATTATTTAATAATTGTGATAGCAAGGGGCAGATCATATCTGTGATGTTCTTTTTGCTGTATACATGATCATTTCCAATGTTTTTGAATTTCTATTATTATTTATAAGTTTGCTGATAGTATTTTAAGGTTAAACAGGGGTTTAGAAGAAATGCCTGCCTTCTGCAGTCGGTCTACTTCATGTACTTATGAACATATATAAAAGAAAAAGGAAAAAGCAAAAAGGCTTTTAATTCTAGAATGTATAGGTCCCTGAGAATATCCACATTTTCATTGAGTTACACCTGGTGGAAAGCACATCCGACCATTGTGCACAATCTTATTCTTGCTGTGGTTGGTTACGGTTATTGTAAATTTGTAATACCTGATATGGATCCTGCCCACCCAAAAGAAAAATAATAAAATAAAATAATTACAGGTACCTAAAAAATTGCTGTCATTTGTATGTGTATAATTGGCTCCCTTTAAATTGTAGTTTACAAATACTGGCGAGACCAAAACAATGGCGTTGTTTTTAAAATAAATTCAAATAATTTATAATGAGATTTTGCAAAAATCTTGTCTAATAGGTGAAAAGGGAGGCAGCTGAAAGAGAGGCTTTGGGTGCTCTTCCTCTGTACCAGAGAACCCTTCCTTGAGGCGTCTTATTTTTCTATTTTTCTTTTCCTTTGCTCATTTACTTTAATACCTCCTTTTGAGTTATAATGGGTGAATAAATATACCCTGAGAATGATAGAAGTTCCCAACTTCTTATCGCAAACATTTTATTTTTGGTAGTGTTGTGTATTGACGTACATGCTAAACATCTTTTGTAAAACTGCCCTAGTGGATGATTTGGCCTATGCTTATTTGGTGACTTGCTAAGGCATAGATACTAATGTTGTATTTATTTAAACATTTATGGCATTTAAGTGTTCAATTAGACAAAACTCAACACAGTTCTATAATCTAAAAAGGTAGCACGAGAGAAGTATTAACTGTAAAAACAATGATCTGTCCAATTATTATCACTACCAAACTAATCATACAATCCTTGCAAATAAAAATAAACTCACAGCTATATCAAAATTAGTATTTTGCGACATCTGACAATCAATAGAATCTCATGGAAGGGAAGAGAAGTTTGGTGTCATTTACCATGTTAAACCGATCAATTTATTGTCATGTCTTTCAAATTAGTGTTGTCAATGTTTTGACATTTGAGTTTGCATATGCTCAATGGTTTCTTGTCGTTTGCTTATAAGTTTCAATTAAATGCGAAGACATCTTGCTTTATTATTGGTCATTTGAAATTTCTGGACGTGATTGTTTGCGTCAAGGAAACCATCACTTCATCATTAAGATGTGTCAAAAGAACTTAAGCACTTGGGACAACTAGTATATACACATCTGTAAACATGATTTAGTCTAATCGGACAATTACGGAAAGTCAAATCTAACAAAATTTAATAAGATTTTTCATTTTTTGTCACTGCGTATATCTTTCGATAGGTTTATATTTGATAAGTGATAACTGATAAGTCATAATCATGACATAAAATATCAATTGTATAAAAAGTATATAAAAAATGCATAAATTTCTTGAATAAACAATAAACCCAAATACAGTTGCTTCTGTGCCAAACCAGTTAAGTTTGAATACGTCATATGCATGTAGGGGTGTCAATGGCAGCCGTTTTGCCGTTATGCCGTCACGTTATCGATAAGTGGAACGGTAAGTGGCACCAAAAATTGTGACGTTTCGATAATGGAACGGCAAACGAAATGGGTAGTGGAACGGAATAGCACATGCCGTTTATTGAAATCGTATATTTTGTACATGCCGTTTAACGAAATGGTAAATGGAACGGCAAACGGAATGTCGAAATTGTGCCGTTTCGTTAGTGGCACGGCAAACGAAACACCCTATTCCGTTGCCACTTACCACGTTAGGCACCCCTACATGCATGGCAAATAGATCTGGGTTTAAGACAGTAACTTGGGTGTTAAATTTTTGAGTGAATTTCTTTCACGAATAATGTTGTCGCCTGTTCAAACGAACTTGTCACAATTAATGTCCTTGTTAAAAGAATTAACTTTCGAACTAAATTAATAAGGTGAGATTCTTCTAGATCATGTCATAATAAATGTATGACACCAAAAACGCTAAACTTAGGTAGGCATTCTCCAACCATCTAATATAATGTTCGATCCTTGCATGAAAACGATATGCAGTATGTACGCACCATACGAGAGTTACAAGAGAGTATGATGCAAATATCAATAAAATGTGATAAGCTTATTTATGATGAGTTTCAAACTCGTATGGATATGTCATCAGCCTAGCTAGGTTAAGATGTCATGTGATATCTTATAAAGATATACTTAGATACACCTCTCCAATTGTTGTGTAGAATGTAATTCGAACAGGAAAATAAAATAGTTTAAATGCTAATTGATTATCTGATGATACAAGTTAATTTTTAAGCGAAAAATGCCCTCGGAAAAAAAAAGGGTACCGATAGCATCTTCATTTCGACCCTAATCCATTTGCAAAACAAAAAAATTAAATAAAAACAAAGTCTTGCTTGGATCAGGATCTGATAATAGAAAATAAAATAGAATTACAATATATTAATTTTTTTTATCTTGAAAATTTTGATAATGTTATTTTAATAGAGTCGAAATAATTTTTTAAAAAATATTGACATGTTGTTATAATTTGAATGTACAACAAATTTAGTATCAAACATAAAAAATATCAACATTCCAAATTTAATCCGTTTAATAGAAGATAAAATTTACATAAACTTTCATTATTTTCAAATTGCATTTAAAATGTTTATTTTCAAATTACAAATTATTTATAAATATTCCAAAATTATCAAGTTGATTCATTGACAACAGATTCATACCACATAAATTACAAATCTCTGTACCTAGTACACCATTCATTTTGCCCCCTTTTTTTAATACATCATCACATCCACAATTTCACATTTCCATCTCACAAATTGCACAATTTAGAATCGACAACAATAACAGAGGACACATACTACACACGTCCTCGAAACTACCAACTAAACTCTCCTGTCCTCTCTTATTCCTTTTCCAGTTTCCACACGGCATCCAGTTTCCGTTTCTCTGTTTCCTCCTTTCATTCAATTCCCTCCATGGAAGAACCCAAACCCCAATTTCCCGAATTAACCCTCAAAACTACATAAATCACACACGCAAACCCCCACACCACCTCCTCGAACAAAACCCACCTCCAATCTCGACCAACAATGGTGTACAGCACGGGCTTCGTGGCGGCGGTGGCGCGCACCTCAGCCGACCTATGTCAGTACGCCGCGTGTAACCCCGAGCGCCTGAGCTCCGACGAAGCGCTCGACGCGATCTTTTGCATCCCCATGCGATACCTGAGTCAATTCGCAACTAGGGTTTTCTCCTTCTTTTGCTTCCCCTTGGATCTCGACCCGAACCCGAGAAGGAGACATTTCATCCCGTACAATTATTCTTCTTCTTCGTCTTCGTTTTCGGATTCGGGTTCGTCGTTGGATGATGGGTATTATTCGGCTGGAGAGAGATACCATTACCGCTCGGATTGATTTGTTAGATATTTTGTATGTATTATTACTTTTTGTTTTTTTTTTCTCTTTTTGTATATATATATTTATTGGAATTGTCTCCTATTATTCTTTTTGTACTGAAAAATGGTTAAAATTCATTAGTTTTGGATTATGCTGAAATTGAAATAGGAGCGTTGTAATGAGGTTGCTTGTAGAATGTAGAGATCATAAATCAGTTTTTATTTTTATTTTTTATTTTTTATTTTTTAAGGATCGACTTAACCTCCAATGTAGATTCCGATTTGAATTAAATAAAAGTGTGCAAAATAAAAGAAATTTTAGAAGCAATTACGGATTTGAAATTATATAGAAGAACTTTGAATGGTTAGTATTGAAATTGTACTGACTGAGTCTGAACAAAGAGGAAAGAAAATACTGGTACTGGCATTTCTTAATCATACTTGAAAAATAAGGAACAAACTGATTCCTTTTCTATATTTCAAGTAACAACTCAAGTTCACTTGTTGAAGTTACTAATAATAAAAATGTGAAGCTGTAATTTCAGAAACATATGGTCCATCCAGGTAAAGTTTCCTCGGATCTGTTAGTGGGGACTGTGGTTGTATTTATGAAATATTATGGAATTGTTTAGTTTTACTTTAATTTTCTGAGCTGTTCTATCTACCAGTACCAGTCCAGATGCAAATTCATTAATTGCATGGTTACAAATTAAATTGACACCAATGTTCACATGGGGATCTCTATACTGTGTAGATTGTATATTTCTAGTGCTTGTTTTTTGTTCAGCTGTATCTAATTTTCCTTTCATTTATCTTTTAAATAAAACAAAAGTTTTCCCTATCCAGCTCTGATCCCTGGAAGGCTTGAAAAGAGTAAAAACACTATTATTATTTTCTAAATAAACCTAATTTAGAAGTAGCCCAGTAGCAATACTGAGTGGTACAAACTCGGAATTCACATCCTACCTTTTACAGTAGATGATAGACCTATGATCTGAACCGTTCGATCAATGATGGGTGTCCGTGATTAATATCAGGCATGTCGAGATTCATATGGCCCGTAAAAATTTATCTGTCGAGATTAGATCGGACGGTTTGGATCGAAAGTCTGCCCTCTGCTGACCTTTTGAGGTCAGCATAGAATACTGGTCCTACATACTCGTACCAGCACAGGCTACACTGTTTCTTTCTTATAATTGGGCCTTGGAAGGATCTAGGCTTGAATTTAGTGTTTAAGCCCACACATATGAAAAGCCCGTTGAAAACACTCTCACAACCCAATACAGTGAAGCAACTAAAAAAGAAAAATTCTCAATTTATGGGCCTAATTAACCACAGTATTTTTAAGCCTTCTGTGTGCATAAACATTCTATTATACTATTATATATAGACCTTTTGATGCACTTTACAAGCCTATATAACCAAGATGTATATCCCAAGCAAATTATTTATGCAAAGTCCGTTTTCTCTGGATTGGTAAATTTGTGAATTTCATGATTTTGTTTTGTCGGATGAGATTTCTTTTATCCCCTCCTGGCTCCTGTCACTTCATGGTAATTTTGGTGAAAGCGTCTTATGATTAGATATCTGAAATGAAATTGACCAACAGATGAAAAGGATGGATGCCTTTTGACTATGCTGTGCATTTATTACTTCAATTACTTCTCAATCCGTGCTAAGTTTGTCGAAGGTTTTGAGTCATAATCATTCACCATGTTGTGCTACCAATCATTCCGTGAAACCTACAATCAATCATTTTTTCTTTGTTATTAAATATCATCATACCTTTTCGTTTTCTCAAGTTATTGCCTGAGCTTAAATTGGTACTAAAAGTCACTTTTGCAATCTCATGTTTCCATCTTTCATTTATTTCAAAAGAAGCATGATTTTTGGCACTAGTCACTACTATTAAGTACCAAAAAGTTTTTATTACTTGAATACTTTTCATTTTGCTATACCTTCGTGGCGTTTATTATTACTATTATTGGCTCCGTTTGGATAGGTGTGGGAAGAAGGGAAGAAGTAAGAAGAAGTATTGGGTGCGTTTGGATGAGAGAAGAAGAAAAGGAAGAAGGAAGATGGGAAGAAAAAAAATTATAAACAATTCAAACTCTTCACAAAGTTACACACTTTCCAATACTTCTTCCCACTTTTTCCCTTTTTCCCTTCTTCCCACACCTATCCAAACGCACCCATTGGGAAGTGTGTAACTTTGTGAAGAGTTTGGATTGTTTATAATTTTTTTCTTCCTTTTTCTTTCTTCTTCTTCTTTCTTCCTATATCCAAACGTACCCATTATGATTTTATGACCGTGGTAATTTAATTCCAGTCATAGGTACCAAACAAATGCACACATGACCCACAAAGAAGCATTTGCAATTTGACAATCAAATGTACTGCTGCCCCGTCTCACATTATATCTGTGCCACTTTATCATCTCTCAGGCTCCATTTGGATAGGGTGGAAATAAAGAACAAGGAAGAAGTGGGAAGAAATATTAGAAAATGTATAATTTTATGAAAAATTTGAATTGTTTATAATAAATTTATTCTCTTATTTTCTTATTTCCTTATTCTCTCATCTCATCCAAACGGAGCCTCACATATGTATTGAGGTGAAGCTAAGACGGATTAATATCCTCGCGGATAAAAAAAAACTTGTAGTGCTAGTTTTTTATCCGTAACCGTCTGATTTAATCTCGATGGGCAGATTTTAACTGACCGCACGAATTTCGACTAGTCTGATATTAATCACGGAGGTATACATCATTGATCGTACAGTCCTGGATCAAAGACTTGCATTGCTGGTCCGTGGTCCCTGTAGAGGATTTCGTTCCCGCCTGAGACTACTAGCTCATGAAATGAAACCAACGGTGCAAACTTCCAAGCTGTAACTGTTAAAACAGGAGCACATGGCTTGATCCATGTACTGTCTACATGTGGTACCGTTATCTTGCTGGTCAGGAATTTTAGGCACGGCACAACCCTACTAGCGCATTCTCTTCACAAATTCGGTGGCTATTTGGAATAATTGCTAGCTAATTCCTCATTTATGCTATTTCAACCGAAGTTTTTTTTTTTTTTTGAAGGTTGGTTTGAAACCAACAATTTTATTATAAAAAAATTGAAATTAAATGCGCTCTCTATGAATCGAAGTAAGGACCACTTGATTGACGAAATATAACGAAATTACTGAACCGAACAATCCAGCTTTATTTCAACTGAAAATTGAATTAGCAACTTTTTCCTAAAGTCAAAATGAGCACATTAAGTTCACTATTTTAATTTATGAATACTGATGTGTATATTAATCGGAGATACCTTGACAGAAAAGTCTGAATTTAATTTTTACCATCTGAATTAGTAGTGAAACGACGAAATGTGATAGATTTTTTAGCTTATTCTTAATTTTCTTTTTTCTTCGGAGTTAGTCGTCCTTTCCAACCTTTTTGGGTTTGTTACTCGTATTGATATACATCATTAGAAGTTAAACGTATAAAAGAAAACCGAAATGGAAAAGGGAAAAATAGATAGCTAGTCTTTATCTTAAAAAATATGTGTTATTAAAGATGTCATTATGACGGTTGTCGTTCTTAAAACAGACTAAAATATGTGTAGGTTAATCAAGAAAATTTATTGCGATAAAATAAGAATATGTTAATTAGTTTTGTTTTAGAACAAAAGACATTCATGTAGATAAGAGATCAGTTTTTATAAAACTAAATATTATAGTTATAGTCATTGGCTCATTGCAATCAACATACAAATAATATGGTACAACATAATGGAGTTGAAAAATAAACACAGAAACAAATTATAAATTTAGTTCAGAAATGAAGTTAACTAGCAAAAAACATCGCGCTTCGCTCGATGAATGATCAAAATTAATTTGTTTCGGCTGATAATTAATAACAGTTCAAACACAATATAAATTTAAATTTGTTAAATTTAATTTTTTTTCAAACAAAAAATAGAAAAAATATATCTATTGGCAACATTTTTTTTCTATTGACATTAAGTGCAAATTAGAAGGCACCATTAATATTGTCTCATGAACAACATTCTACAGTCAGAAGCAACAATCACCATTTTGACATGGCATTAATTAAGGACAGGCACACTATTGTCATAATTGTATTTCTAGAATGGAGCAATATCCATTTAAAAGGTTAGAAATAAATTTGACCGTTAATATGATAAAGCTATACCGTCAAATGTTATAAATTGCCATCATTAAATCACATATTTAAAAAGAGCTGAAATCTTATTATCAGTAAATATTATTTTATAATCACATTGAAAATATGCAAAAATAAAAGAACTACGTCAAATATTAACGAAACTATACAATTATAAAAGTTTTCATCATTAGATTTTTTCTTATAGTTTTGTTATTATGGATATAAAATTTTGTACATCAACATATTTTTGGAAAGGCTTGGAAACAATTAAAACATGATTACATTTCTAAAATTATAGAATTAAATCATTAGATTTAGAAATTTGAAAAAAATATTTTAAAATATTATAATTATAAAATTTTATATTAATGGGTATTTCATATTTTTGTGATGAAGAATATAATTTGTATGGCCAATTGTATTAATAAATGCCCTCGAATAATTTAAAAAGTACTACATATTCCATATTTCACAAAATTGAATGATTAGATTAAAAAATAAAAATAGTTATATGGCATGATTGGATATTTTATAATTTTGGAATCATTTTATTTAAAATTTCATGCACTAATAAATTTTAATTTTCTTTGAATAATTAAAGACCTAATGACATTTATGAAATTATAGAGATTTGATTTTATGAGATTCAGAAAATTATTTAAAATATTTTATAAGTCTATAATTATAAAAATTTATTTCATTAAATTTTTTGCATATATGTGATTAAGTAAATGAATTTTCATAGCCAAAATATTTTTCAAAGCCACCAAACTGTGAAAACCCGTAAAATTGTAAAATAAAATTTAACTTTAAAATTGATAAATAATTTCTAAACTAAATGGAATTGATAAAAAATGAATAACTGACTTAAAATTCATAGAAAATTTTAAAAAATTATAATATAAGACAGTAAAAAAAAATTGAAATTTAGATAATAATATTTAGAAAACTTCAAGCAAACAAATAAATAAAATTAACCAATAATTTGATATCAAGTTCACAAAATTTATATAGATTAAAACTTAATTTAAAAACTGTAGTCCACTGATCAATTAAATGAGTAGTCAATTTTCTATATTTCTGAGTCGTTCGATTTGAATTTCTAAAATCCGAATTTTCCTAACCGTTGGATCTGTGCCGTTTGTTTGTCCAATCAAATCCATGGAATTGATCAGATTTCTAAATTCCATTTCATTTCATTTGGTGTCCACCGTCCTTATCCCCTTCCTCTTAAGGCCTTCCTCGAGATTTCCGTCTCTCCCACTCGCACTCATCTCCTCACCGTAACCCCTCCTTCTTCTCTCTCTCGCTCGCCTTCACCTCAGCCGTGACCAAACCCCTCTCTCCTCTTCCTCTCGTTCAAACTCACAACACCAAGCCCCTCTTCCCTTCTCCTCCGCCATTTCCCTCTCTCTCTCACCTCAGCTCCACTCACGGCCAATCACAGACCCCTCCTCTCTTTCCTCTTTCCGAAACCCTAGCCCCACCTACTGCCTCACACACACTCACTCCACTTTCTCTCTTCTTGTTTGGCGGCGACGGCGGTTAGCAGTGACGGCGGCAGCAGCTAGTAGCTGGTCGGAGGTAAGGAGACGACTCAGACGGCGGCTGAGGCAGGGCCAGGCTGAGCACCTCTCTCTCTTTCCTCTTTTTGCTTGTCATCTCGGTTTGGTAACCCACTTACCTTCTCTATCTTTTGCTTGTGCTGTGTGCTTGAGAGGCTTGCAAATATTGAATTGATTGAACTGTGTATTGATTGTGTGCTGAAATTCTTGCAACGCCTCTGACTTGAAATTGATCTGTGCTTTTGGCTTGTCTCAGTTTACTCTGTGAAATGCTTGTTGAATCTGTTCTGTGAGAGTTATGTTGAGGCATGCACTTGTGATTAATCTGTTGCTAGTCTATGATGGCTCACTAAGCCTTACTTGATCTGTTTTTGATGCTTGCTTTAGGCTATAATCTGTGTTAAGAGGCGTTATTTACCTCTATTTGAGTCTGTTTATGTGTTGTGATGCTCTCGGCTTGGTTGTCAGGCTGGTACAGGCCTGCTACTTGGCTGTTCTTTCTCTTGATGCTTGTATATGTTTATCGAGGCCTAAATGGGCTAGTACGAGCATGGTACCAGTTTGGTACGGCTCTGCTATGCTTCTGGTATGCGTGCATGTGCTGCCAGGGACCTCTTTGTGAACTTCTTTGGTTTCAGGGACTCATTAGTAAAAATCTTTGAACTGAATTTGGACTAAGTTATAAATAAAATTGTTATTAAGGGCTTAAATGAAATTATAAAATAAATAAAATAGATTTGAGGACTTATTTGCAAAATGGTTGGATTGCGGGTCGGATCTGACAACGGTTTGGGTCAGATTCCATTTTGGTTGTGGGTTCGGATTTGATCCCCGAAACCCACTCACCCGTTGAACCCGATCCATTAGGCATCAGGTTGGGCCCCTTATTCCCACCTGGGCCGTGGCTTTTCCCTGGCCTGTTCGGCCTATTTGGGCTGTTTGTGTGGGCTCTGTTTTGGGCTGAACTGAATTGTTAAGTTAAAATTAAATTGCTGGACTTTAGTTAAATGTTGGACTAGGCCAGGTCCATAATAAATTCTTGATTAACACTTTAGTAAATAAAGTAACTAAAATGATCAACTTAAAATGGAATTAATTATAAAATTAAATTGTGTTTAATTAAAATGGATTAAAACGTAAACTTAAAGATGGGAGATGATTACCATCAGTACAGTCATCCAAATGCGTATGATCCCATACACATTAAAACACCAACACGTTAAAATAACAATCTTATTATTTATATTATCACCATGACAAACTATTTAAGGGTTATATTAACTATAGTTAATAATTCATTAGTACAATTATATCATTCAATATAATATTAATTATAACTACACTTAAAATTACGTAACTAAAAAGATAAAAATATCAAGACATTTTAAATTACTAAAATCCATTTGAAAGAAATTAGTTATAAAAATTAATAAAAGAATTTCATACTTGAGCAAAACACTATTAATAATATTACTAAACTAAAACACTTAATTATACTTATTACAATTCAACGTATAGAATAGACTGTAGGAACTCGTATAAAAACGTCTTCCTTCACAGTCACTTTTTAAGGAAACTCTGTCAAATTTTTATAAAATACTTATCTAAATAAAATAATATATTTTAAAACATAATCCCTTTCAGAAAACATTAAATACAACTCACTTAATAAAATTAGACTAATTACAATTGAGGGTTAATTAGAGAACGTTAGTGAGCGTTTCTTAGATTTGTTTTCTAAAGTCTAGTCTTCTGTGTTTGGTTAGGTGACCAGCAGGGCTACTCAGACTTTGCAGAGGACGGATTTGCTGACTTTGAGGGCGGTGTTGCTGAGCAGGACTTTGCTGACCCTCCAGCTGAGTAGCAGTTCTACACCCAACTTTCCAGGTGTGTGGAAACTTTAGATTCTCTTTAAACTATTATCAAAAGATTAGCTGCATTAATAGGTTATGCATCTATAATAAAGTGAGTAATTAACTTAAAAGTGCTTTAATTCAACACTTGCATTTGGTATGGATTAGGATAGTGAGACCGAGTGAAATAGGAACGTTTTGTTCGCAATCAGGAGCTGCACCCAAGCTGAATGCCGGTGAGTTCAGGACGATTCTCTGATCATGAGCAACACGTCTCCGATTATCACTCTGCAGACCGACTTATAGACGGTTCTGCGGTCACTTAGTAGTTATTTATTATTGTTAGGATTTGTACATATTCCCACTTGTCTCTATCGGATTCTTTGGGGTTGCTTGCCAGTATTAGACTTCCTCTCGATCTCCCTCTTCAGGAGCACGGTACCGCGACTCGCTGCCTACACCTCGACGGGGGTGCAGGGTTGGAGCTGGCCTTCGGGGCTCATCGAGACTTCCTGCGGGACTCTGGTTGATCTAGGCAGAACCCATGACTTTATGGTTTATGTGAGATGTGATTTTGGATTTTGGATACGCTTATATTTGACTACTGAGTGAGGGTGCTTGATTCTCGTATGAATATTATTATATTGGACTTTATATATTACTATCCGCTTCTCCAGATACTTTTTCTGATTTCTGTTTGGCATGACATGTTTGGTATAGTATTAGCATGGTTACACTTAAGTCACACTTAGCTTCTGCATTAATTATAGGAATTTAAAAGTGTTTAAGTATGGTTTAGTTCTAACTTTAGTTTAACCAGAATCTTTGGTTACCCTGTTATTGCACTGAGTATTCGCGTACTCAGCCCACATGTTATTTGTGGAGCAGGTTCAGGTTTGATAGATTGTGAAGACGGTGTTTTATCTGAAGATCAAACCCAGCTGGACTAGTCACTTATCCCTTTATGTATTTTGTTTACATCTCAGGCTGAACAATTTTGATCTGTAAATTTGTGTAAATATTCTTTCAGCCATGTTTTGTATAAACAAACCAACTAATCCTCTTTGGTTATGTGACATTTATTTTTGTGATTGCTTGTGATGATATAACTGTACTTAGCCTTTCGTGTGCACAACTTAATGTGTACGCGTGGCGGGGGTTGTCCTCCCTGGAACGGATTTTGGTTCGGGGTGTGACACAAACAATTAAAAATCTAAACTCTTATTCAGATTAAATTTTATGAGATTTAAAAAAAATATTTAAAATATTTTATAAGTCTATAATTTAAAAATTTTATATCCCTGAATCCTTCATATTTTTTTTAGCACGCATATAAATTTTCATAGCCAAGTGGATTGTTAAATGCACCTAAACAGTTTTAAAACTAAAGCATATTTAATCTGAAATCTAAAATGGAGGCTCCATTGATGTTTGAAATGGAGATGAGTGGGTCGGTTATGAAAATATTATATTGTATCAAATTACATATTGTTTTCTGATAAAATTATGCTATGATTGATAGCATAATATTTATATCTGCATAATTTCTCTCTAAAATTAAATATTAAGAACTATGATCCTTGAGAAATATAAACGTTTCAACTTTCAATTTAAAAAAAAATGATACTATTTGGGGCGTTGACAATTTGTTTCTTTATAAAGTATACACATCGGCAAAAAAAAAAATTAAGTCGTTGATTGATTAGAGGCATAAATGAATCTGATAGTTATGAAATAATGTAAATATTTAGGGGTTTAAAGCAATTTAGATGGCCTAAATAAGTTGGTTATTAAGTGATTTTTCTTTCTTGAAACTATCTTGTACTCGTTACTGGAAATAATACAAAAAATATAGTTTATTTTATTATCTTTCTGTTTCCGATCCTATGCGGTGCAAAAGCAAACGATAAAGAACTAAAGTACGTAGAGAACATAAAAATGCCACAAAAAATCATAGAACTTTAGAATAAGATAATGGATCTGTCAGAATTTACTGCAGATTCTTCGTGCAGCATTTTGTATTGTTGTTCACTAAAGAAGTTACCTTTAAGTTCATTATACAATAAGTCACCTAAGATGCTACAGAAAATCAAAAGTAACACTGTAGAAAACATCCCTAGATTGGAGTATTTATAGATATAAGATGATTTTCTCACTTTAATAATATTCAATTTAGGTAGAAGTTATTTTTCCTCCAATATCTCAACTTAATACATCACCATGAAATCAAATGCTCCCGTTGTTTTTGTTCTCATCGAAATTCAAGGAACAATGCAAAATTTCCATTCACGGATCCAAGAAAATATGACAAACTTATTTCTTGTTGCCTCTTGATTACAAACCCTTATAATAAATTTATGGTTTCAATTTAAAGTAGAAAATTTTGTAACTCATGTTCAGTGCCAGCAATTATGTTGTGATTCTTGATATTATTCACGCAGAACCAATGACAACTGATTAGAATACTCATGACCATTCTTTATTATCCGATTTATATTTACAAAATATAAAAAAAAAGATAGTTTGCAAGTACTCCGGAGAACACAATTATTATTATTCTTTACGTTTGGATGAGGTGTGGGAAGAAGTGGGAAGAAGTATTGGAAAGTGTATAACTTTGTGAAGAGTTTGAATTGTTTATAATAAATTTTTTCCCTTCTTCCCACAAGATATCCAAACGGAACCATTATTATTATTTTGGAAGAAAACATCTCTCAAGGTTATAATTTCGACCAATTTCGTTTCAAATTTCATTTTTATTTTAATAGAGACTAGCATTGTTCAAACACAATCCATGTGAAGCCTTGTACTCTAATAAAAATAGCCTTGGTTTGCTTCAGCACCACAATGAGTTTTATACCAATTTAAACAAAAAATAGTCTACAGTTCAACATTCAGCATCACAGTTATTGCATTGTAAGTGCCACAAAAGTGTCTTGATTCGTAATTGATTGTGTCGGCTGTGTTATAGCCTACCTTCTTTTGTAATATTGGCAACGAACTGCATGATATGCTAAGGAATCTAGTGATATAGCCATGTAGATATAGTGCATGGAGGCTCCACTCCATTGCCATTCTGATGTCTTTTTCTCGCACTATATAAAACTGGTCCAAACCAACCACCGTTTAAAATGGTGATGTGGACTATTGGAGATATCAGTACAAGTGTGCAATAGTGCATTTTGCAATATTCAAAATTCTTATCTATGCTTTTTTTTTTTTTAATAAGTTGCGCGCATGTGTGGTCCTTGTACATCATGCATATCCAGTTCTGGCACCTACCGTTTGAAAGCTTCTTACTAGTCCTGTACTCTGGGTCATCTATAGGGTCTTTGTTACTTGAGTTCCATAATTTGGGATGCAATTCAACATCAATAACATGAATTAATTCCTATACATGGTCTTTCCAAATTTCACAGAGCAACTCAATGGCATAAATTTTGGTAAAGTTTATTTTATAGGGATGAAGATAAAAGTAGATAGAACCATAAATGACCTAGTAAGTGCAATTGGCAAGTACTATGATGATCTAGTAAAATCATGAATTGAAGTTTCCATAGGCTCAAATATAAATATTGAACTTTCTAATTTATTTTTTTAATAAAAATTGATAGATTTTAAGAAATCTTACCAAAGGTTTTCTAGTTCCCACACATTGTACTCCTTTTATTTTCTAGAATAAAGGAAAACGATAACCATTTTGAAGCTTGAAAGAGCATTCACAATCATCAGCTTCATTAAATATGCTAGCATTTAGTTGTTAATTGGTAGTGGAGAGTTGGATACTCCACTGCCATTGTACCATCTTTTGTTTTTAGTTTTAATAACATCACAAACAACCAAGCAAACTAATTAGATATGACTAGAAAGCATATAACGGGACAAGAGATGACAGGTAGGTTGTAAGGAAGAATCATGTGCCAAAGGTTACATTTGGTTCGTGCGAGCATGGCCTAAAAAGATTTTAGTAAAGTTGCCTTTTTATCCAAAACTTTATTTTAAAAAGTAGGAAGGGAAAATTAATAAATGGGTGCTGCTTTATGCCTTACGCACTTAAGGTTTGATAAATAATTAAACTAACATTATTATAGTTAGTTTTTGGTTTAAAATTTCAAATTTTATCATCTATTCCTCTGTCACACAGCTTGAAACAGGGTTAGCGTGCAATGACTTCATAATGTACTGTAGTTGGAGGTGTCTAATGTTTTACCTTTATAAAAAGAATTATTTATATTTTAGACATTCTTACATGCCGCAGATATTTTAACCTTATTTGCTCGAGCGGCCTTTCAATATCCCATGAGAAGATACCTCTTTTGTACATCTAATTTTTGTGAGAATATATTGGAGATTCAATCTAGATTCGGATGACAAGATAACAGCACTTCATGTCAGTGATAGCGATTTGCATAATATTTTACCTCTTTAGTCCTGAATTCTTGAAAATTCTTACGTTTAATTTCTATTATTTATAACATTTTTTTACAAACTCGTAGATAATATTTTTTTTTGGGCATTTTCAAATAAAAATACTAATGTCCATAGTACTCGGTTAATCATATGTGGCTACAAATTGTTGTAAACCGTCGAAATATAAATTTTTGTTATATGGATGGGATTAACATCCATTATATAATTTTGTAGAAAAATTTGTACCGAATAATTAGGTCTTTTCTTTTTGGCAAATAAAAAATACACAATTTTAAAATTTATTGTTGGTATACATTAGATCCGTACAAGAAAGACCATATATGTGACTTGACCAGATGCTCTGCAGGAATAATGGAATTTCGAATCAGACGTGTAAAAGAACAAAACATACCTAATTACCAATAATAATGCATGATCGACATTAATTAATTACAATCAGATATATTCCACGCATGATCAAACCTATATCAGAATTCTTATAGCTAGGCGCCTTTGTTGGTGCGATGAGAGAAGAATCGCACTTTTTTAAGTAATAAAGAAAAGTATAATGGTATTAAGCATAAATGATGTAGAGGGGCTGATAGGGACGGAGGACCACACAAATGCTACTGCCAAGTGTGAAAAAATTGAAATTGATATACAATTGCTGAGTTGGAGGAATATAGCATGTGTCTATTTTATATCAAAATGGCAGTGCATGATCAAACACAATACAAGTTGGTAATGCTGTATTTTTAGGCAAAAGTTGGTAACTTGTAGGTTGTAAAAGAGAAGATCATTTTTAACGGAATGCACTATGGATTTGTATAGTTGCAGGGTGTATCGTTCTTTTATATGAAAGATATAGCTTGATGGAATTTTCTTAAAAAAATGTCTCTAGATTTGCATGTTATTATTTATAAAATATGTTAGGCGCTAGAACTAAAAAAAGGTCATTACGGATCAAGTATAAAGCCTAGTGTTGTCTCAACTACGAAACTTTTTGTGCAACTTCGTTTTTGCTTTGCAGATTCCAATTTAAAGCTTCATTGTAAGAATCCATTTTATTGTCTAGTGATAGTGATGATATGAAGTACCATAATTAATATGATTCTAAATAGGACAATCAGTTAACAATGTTGCTTGCTATTTTTTTTTTTTTTTTTTGATGTGTGGATTAGGACTGATTGATTAATGATTTTAGGGCTGTCTACAAATTAAGGAACAAATTTTCAAAAACAAAAGGCATATCCTAAATTTATTTATTTATTTTGCTGTCTTAAAGTTCTTGAAATTTGGCTATGATATAACATGCTAAAAACGCTTATAAGACTTGCAAATTTCAAATTGTTTGATTGGTAGTAAAAGTTATATTAAGTTCCATCAAATTTTCATATCGAACTTGGATTGAAATATATTTATATTATTGTAAACATTGTTAAAATAATGCTTCAATAAATGAACTGAAACATCTAATGATTGTAAAAAAAAAAAAAAAACTCTATTTTGTTCCGACTATGTTTTGAAAAAGGAGAGAGATTCAACAAGATGATTTTTGGCTCTCAATTCTATTCTACTACTCTATTCGTTGTTCCTTCGAGGGAAGGAGGGGAGAGGTGAAGCTATCTGTCAAAAGTAGTAGGATTGGAGAAGCTCATTTTGTTTGCTTTAATAAATAAAACTATTTCATGACATATAATACTAAAAGTAACTTTATTATGCTAAATATACTGTTGATCAATTAATGTTACAATTATTAATCTCAATTTTTAAAAATCTAGTGATCAAGCTCAACAAATCTATATATTGAAATTTATATTAAACAAAACTTATCTTTTTTTAGGATATTTTTTATTTGTTTATCAGGAAAAATCGCTCCTATTTGGACGGTTTGAATTTTTAATCAATGATTGTATGCTTATTTTAAAAATAATTAAAAAGATTTTTTAAAGTAAAAAATTTAGTTTTCTATAAATTTTGAAAATCGCATGGAACAACTTAATTACTTATTTGAATTTAAAAAACAAATTAAACTTTCAATATTGTAATATCGTCTAATACGCTGAAAATATATTACTTGGCTGGATGTACTGTAAGGAAATGGAATACTTGTTCATTCTCTGTTCGACCATTTTGCTTTGATCAACACTCTTTATTAATCATGGCAGTGAAAAGGTCACATTTATTAATGTTCAATTCAATAAATACGCTGAACATTTTTAATGATGAAACCAGATCCCTCAAAACTTAACGGTATTGAAACAGAGAAATTTCGGGAAACAAAATCACACACACACACACACACACAAAATCATTTTTGTGTACCACTTCCTTAAAAATATTTATGTTTATACAATGGGGTGCAAACATTCTGAGACATTAACTGCATGCTAGGCTTGACTGCCTCAGTTGACCATGCGGGTCCCACTGATAATAGTACCTTCACCGTTGCCTGTGATCAGAAATCAGAGAACATATTAATTGCGTTTTGCTTTAATGCTACATTTAATTGTGCTACTAAATACATCAAAAGCGACAAACCACAAAGGCCATTATTCCTTACTCTCCCATGTAATAAGTAATAACCTTCTCCAGTGTGTTATTGAATTTGGACAATGCCATTGTTATATTATCTGCTAGAGACCGGTACTTGATGTGCAATCCATGTCAAAATTAATTGAGAAATACGGAACTCATGCATTGAACTCGTCTTTGAATATTCTGATGAATGAAGATTGGCACGAATTGATCATTCACTATCAAATATGTACTAAAATTTGGCAATTTTGAAATAAAGGATACTTGCCACGGCAAAAAACAGAGCTATACTTTAAGACTCAAGTTTCACTTTTTTTAAGGAAAAAAAATAGAACGTAATATTACATTTTTATTATTATTATTTTTTTGAAACTAGACTTTTTTATATAGAGAGGCATGTTTCATTGTGTCAAATAAAATTTCTCTCTCTTTTGTATCTAGTAGAAATTGAATATGTTACTTCTAAGATAATAGTGAAGCTACTAACCATCCGTATGTATTGGACTTTAAGTTCTATTAGATTAAACCAATGAACTTAACTTGCTAATTTATCAGTTTCGGCCACAAATAACGACTTTAAACTGTTCAAACCAATCTATTTTTCAAGGAACACGTCTTTATGCCAAACTAATAGAACTTTAAGTTACTTTTAATTAGTATAAAATCAATTAATGTCAAAAAGAAATTTAGTTTTCTATAGAATTTGTATACTAAATAAATTCTAATTAAAAAAATAATTAAGTATGCTATAAACACATCAATTGTGAAATGGATAAATTTGAATGATTTAGATTATCACTAGGAATTGATTAGAACATAATATGAAAAAGAAACCTTCTCTTCATAGGCTCCGTTTGGATACCATGTGGGAAGAAGAAAAGAAGGGAAGAAGAGAAGAAATTTATTATAAACAATCCAAACTCTTCACAAAGTTACACACTTCTCAATACTTCTTCCTACTTCTTCCCTTCTTTCCACACCTCATTCAAACGGAGCCATAAAGCCTTCAAATACAGCTCTGTGTTGCAATGTACTTTACATAATTTGACAAATAATAGGAGGATGAGGATCTATTATAAATAATGGTTAACTTGATAGGTATTTCAAATGCTTAAATAAAATAAAAAATGTAAACGTATTGTTGGTTATATGAAGTCGTTGCGTATCAAATTTCATTTATTTATTTTATTTTTGGAATGTTATACTATTTACAATTTCCAAAAATGACATGTTTTAAAAAATTCTAAAAAAAATAGTAATAAAATCTCAAAAATTGAAAAATTTGATTTGCTATGAGATTTCAATATGTAGATTAGATTGGTTAAATTGGATTTGTCAATTTACAAAAATACCCTCGAAAAAGTCCGCGGTGCATAGAACGTCCTATGCACTATGGGGCCGTTTGGATCGCTTAAGAATAAGAGGAATAGTATATCCCTAGGCGGAAAATATTGAAAAATGCGTAACTTTGTGAAATGTTTGAATGGTTATGAATAAATTTCCGTCTAGGAAGAGGCTATTCCTCTTATTTCTAAGCGATCCAAACGGCCCCATAGTGCATATTAAAGGCTGTGTTTGGATGGTGGGAAGTGGAAATAAGGAATAAGGAATTTTTTTCAATAAATTTATTCCTAACCATCCAAACTCTTCACAAAAATTACACACTTCCCAATAAATTTACCCCTTCCCAATAAATTTCTTCCCTTCTTCCTTCTTGCTACCTTATCCTCAACACATCCAAACAGAGCCAAACTTTCTCGAAAAGTTTTTTTTATATATAATTATTAAATATTTTTATTACAAATATATATATATATTTATTAAATTATGTTTCTATGTTTATATGTTGATTCTAATTTTTGTTGAAGTGTAAATATTTTTTAAACGTTTTCTAGTTGGTTACAATGTTTCTCCATTTCAAAATAAACGGAGAAGAAGAGAGGCCGAAGGCAACGGGCGAAAGATTTCGAATCCAATGCGACTCGCACGAGTTCAAAACACGAGGCGTCAGACGGTGACATTTCGCTAGACCTGGCATTAGTGAACCGAACACATTTCAACATTTGCGCTGGGCATTTTTGAAATACTTTCAAATATTTTCATAGGTACTTTTAAAAATGGTGTTGGCTATTTCAGGACCCTCAACAGGAAGCATGAAATGCAAACTCACTAACGGTTCTCAATAAAGGTTTTATTGTTGTTATTTGTAAAAATTTTTGTAAAGTTTTCCATATGGTGACTAATTATGGTGTGATTAACTGTACTGTACTAAAGTGGTCCTGAGGTTATTATATAATTAATTTTGATAAAAATCAGTACCAGCATCTGGTAATATACATGTGGAAATATACAAATGAAAAATTTAATTAACGATGATCTGACAGACCGATATTAATTTTAACTTAATTAGTAAAATTTACATGCTACATTTTTCGTTATTTACGACATGTAAGTGATAATAGTATTGTTTTTTTTTTCTGAATATTTAAAGATTTGACCATTTTGAAATAGCAATTAAAAACTCTAAAATATAAAACAAAAACACGCAATGCATCAATAAAGTTTCATACATTGTACCATTTTTAAGATAAATTAGGATCAATTCTCCCGGTTTACTTTTAAATTAAATGTCTATGAAATACCCTCCAGTCGGATTTCGAACATGCGACATTTTATTTTATACATTGTACTTACAATGTAAAGTACTTATTTGACTTCATGGTATTCCTACCTTCACAAAAAGTAAGGGGAGTGCATTAAAGTAATTATACTTTTTAATATTGTAAATTAGAAAGTCAAACTTTAATTTAATGTTTGAAATCGTAAATTATTTCGGGAATTTGGAAAGAATGAAACATGGGGAAAAAAAATTTCTTTACCTTCGAACACTTGAAGTGGTTTATTTATTCACCCATGCACGTGTTTAACGCTTTATTCGGTGTACAATGGTAGCTTCGGTTCACTTAATACTAAAATTAGCCAAACTCAAAATTTTGTCGTTTGGTACATGAAAACAAAAGAAAACCAAACAATTAAACCGAAGTACTAATCGGAACAAAACAAACTAAATATTTAAATTTAATCTAACTTGAGAAACTAAATAATATGTAAAATGTTAACTCACAAACAATAATTGAATCCAATACTAATATAACATTCATTATCATCTCCCTTACCTAAATTAAAACTGTTACAAAAATGAAATAGAAATTAAAAGAAACCAAATCATGAACAGTTTACCCAATTATTATAAATTGATTCCGCTCTAATAAACATAATCAATCCGTTTGAACTTTGAACACACTCAAATTGATCCCATAGACAATCATCCACTCAAACATTTATAGTGAATGCAATTTTTAATTTAATATTATTTCTTATGCAATAGTAGAATGCCAGTACATTTTTATACAATTTATACAGATGGCATGATGATAATTACACAATGCTTTTTTCTGCACTGGATGTGCAAATATCGTTAACTCCATTATTGCACTTTTTTGTTTTATAAACGAAGGTGCATTCCCATCCATGCATTTTGGAACAAGTTACGATAGGTTGTAACTTATGAGATAGAAAATTCTCCGACTATACTGGAATTAAGCGAATGTAATTTTTTTACTTTCACTCGAGTGATTATATCAGAAAAGGCAAGCTAGTTAAAATCTTTGTAATTTTCTCTGGATACTAATCACAAATTGAACCCAACAAATATAAAAAAATAAAACTATATATTTATTTTAAAAGAGACATTCTATGATAGATAGAATTTTTCATATTATTTTAAATGATGATCAATCACAGCCATATAATTTGTAATTTTTTTTTAGATTTTGGTCCATATAATTTTTTACATGTCCATAAAATTGCCGCATTAAATATGAAATATGCGAAAAATCCAGTTTAATTATTAAAAAATAATAAATTTCAGCCTTCATAATTTTCCCAAACTACTACAACTACACCGATCCAATTAGTGCGCCTGCGCCACTATACCGCGGTTCACACAGAAGAGGCGTAGAGATGACAAATCTGTGGAAGGGCATTTTCGTCACAAAAATATATACTCGAAAATGGTAAAAGTTTGGCAGAGGAAGCGCAGAGGCGCCAGTTACATAAGGCACCCAACCCACCCACCTCGTTTCATATTTCATATACTTCTCACTTTATCTATCTACCTGTGTACCAAACCTATTTTCATCTTTTTTCCCTTTTTACACAATCCGCTACACAATTTACTATAGTACTTTTAAAACATACGATCTGTCACAACACAGTCCGACATTAATTTTGGATTTATATGGTACTCTATTCTCTATAACCTCCTGTGTATACAACTTGTATAGGCGAATAAATTTCGAAAATGACTCGCTACACGATTATATATAGAGAAATGATGTGTGTGGCGCAGCACCACCTTTCTCTGCCTCCTCCTGTGGACAAAACGACAGAACCTCCCAATATACAAATTCAATTACTTCGAGATTTGAGAGAGAGAGAGAGAGAGAGAGAGAGAGAGAAAAGAGTGTGAAACAAAGAAAGAGAGAAGGTAGAGAGAGAAAGGAGGAGAGGGAGCGCACTTGGTACTGTCTCGCCGCAAAATCGCCACCTAACGGCTACATTTAAACAAGAGAAGAAGAGAAGAGAGAGAAAAGGAGCCTCTAGAGAGAGAGAGAGAGAGAGCTTCTAATGGTGAGATTTTGAGTTGGGTTGGGGAGAAAAGGTTTGAACTTTGAAGTGCATGCCATGGCAGTGCACATTAGTGCAAAACAGAGATTAGCACAGTTGGTTTTGGTACTAGTTTGCTTATCGTGCGCTCAAGGAAGAGAGATTGGTGCCAGAAGGCGTTTAGCTGATGTGCATAAGCATCTCAAGCGGCTCAATAAACCAGCTGTTAAGAGCATTCAGGTCTGGTTTGGTTTCCAACTTTTTGTATTTATTAGTTAAGGTGTATTTGTTTATTTATTTTTTTAATTTTCTGAGCTTTAAGGAGGTGAATTTTTTATTTTGGTTATTATATTTTTCAATTAATGAACTCTGAAGTATACATTTTTTTTAAGAAGTTTTCTGAAGAGTTGACAATTTTTGTGTTTGACTGATATTCCTTTGCTACACCCTGGCAATTATTTTTATTTTATTTTATTCTTCTGCTAAGGTTTATTAGGTTTGAAATTCTTTGTTAGTCAGAAGACTCAGAACTTTAACTTCAGTTAAATGCAATTTTTTTTAACAGAGTCCAGATGGAGACACAATAGATTGTGTGCCTGTGTCACACCAGCCAGCCTTTGATCATCCCTTCCTCAAGAATCACACAATTCAGGTTAAAACTTTGCTTTTTCTTTCTCTTCTTTTTAAAAAACCTCTCTCTTTCTCACCTTTTTGTGTTGAATAATATGCATTATGGCCCTCTGTGTTGTACTTGATATGTGTTTTCAGTCCCCAAAGTTTCTAAAAATATGTGGTAAGCATGACAAAAAGGTATAGAATTCTTTGGGAGGTGAATCTATGTAAGAAGTTTTACTAAGAAAAGTCTCTTTTGTATGTTCTACAAAACAAATCCCTTCAATAATTGACCTTTTCAGAAAGAGGATTTTGGTCCCTTTCAACCTTTAAATTTTGTTTTGGCATTTTTAATCATTCTTAAAACTACAGTAGGAAGATGTAAACAGTACGATTTTTTCTAACTGAAATGACTATTATGTTTGCTATACCACATTTAAGTTTTAAGTTTAGTGAGTCAATAATGTGTGCAAAAATAAGTTGTAAAAGCTGAAATTATATTATCTGAACTCTAATTTTTTTTACCAATATTCTCAGATGAGACCAACATACCATCCTGAAGGTCTAACATTTGAGCAAAATAAGATCTCCTCAAACGAAGAGAAGCCGAAGGCACAATTATGGCACCAAAATGGCAGATGTCCCCCAGATACAATACCAATCCGAAGAACGAAAAAGAGCGATGTGTTAAGAGCTAGTTCTATCAAGAGATATGGCAAGAAAAGGCACAGAAGCACCCCAAACCCCACCTCTGTCGACCCTGATATGCTCAATGAGAGCGGCCATCAGGTATTGTTTCTTGGAATAAGTCTACGTTTTTGGTCAGTTTTGTTATTTTGATTCTTCACTATATAAAATATATGTTGTTTTAGTTTATAGACATGCATTATATAAACATGAGAACAATTGAAGTTTAAGTTGTGTGAATTTTACTTTCAAATCTTTCACGGCAGTAGCATAGCCTCTCCATGCGAGCAGCCACCTGGTATTTTCTGGTAGAGTTTTTTTGCTTTGGTTCTTAATGGAATTTGTAGTAGAAAATGTGTAATATTGTTTAATTTGGGTCCACAATAGTATATTTAAAATCTTTAGGACCACATGAGGAAATATTTAACTTTTATTTATGCCGCCACAGTATTACATTACCCTTTCAAAGGTTGTCTATAATCTCAATCCTCTTAGTTCAGTTGATGTACTCAATTAAGGCTGCCATCAGTTATCTGATTGTTTTGTTTCATTTCCATTTAAGTCCTGGAAGATTGAACATTTTTGTTGCATGAAATCTGGTACAGAAAATCCATCTTTATTTCTTTGTTAGATTAAGGCTCCGCTCCAGAAGGAGAGAGTCGGAGAGAAGGGAAGGGAGGAGAGTTCGGATAGCCTGCTCCAGAGAGAGAGAATGGACGGAAATTAAGGAGAAGAGCGGAGAGACAGATAGAGGGAGAGATCGGTTACTCCCAAAATCGGAGAGTAGCGAGCTCCCTTCCCTTCGCTCCGAGTCTCCCCTTCTGGAGCGGAGCCTAAGGGAACTTTAGAGACAAAGTTAATTAAGCGTGGGCAGATGTCAGTGATTATTACTAGAAGCTAACAATAGGAAGATGACAAGCCATACACTGGGAATAAAAGATCAAATGAAAAATTCTCAGAACCATTTTCTTTTCTTACTAAAAGTTTACATCTCCTTTAACCCATGAGCCACAGTTTATTTTCTCTTGTTTTTAAATGGCACCTTCTTTAGTGTAGGGTGGTATCAGGAACTAACAACAGAACTGGATTCTGTTAGCTAGAAAGATCATTTACGTAATTTACTTAAATTCCTTTTCTATAAAGTGGGAATCTTTTTAACTTTATCCCATGCCCATGCCCACTTTCATCTCTTTATTTTTAAATAATATCCTCTTTCTGAACTCAGTGTGCAACATGGACCAGTATTATATATTTTAAACTTTATTAAGGACAAAATGCGAACACCACCTCTTAATTCCTTTTTTCTATAAAAGCAATCATCTTTTTACCCATGCCTAGTTCCCTTTTCCCCTTAATTCTCCTCTAATTTCGAATGATCTACTTTTTGTGGCTATGCACATGAAGCAACACAAACTGTGAAAGACCATTGATGCAAACTTACTCAAAGCGATTTTGTTTTTTATTATATGAACTAGTAACATGACTTTTTTTTGTTGATATAGCATGCAATTGCATATGTGGAGGGGGACAAATATTACGGTGCAAAAGCCACTATAAATGTATGGGAGCCTAAAATTGAACAGTCAAATGAGTTCAGTCTCTCTCAACTTTGGATTTTGGGAGGCTCCTTTGGCCAAGACCTTAATAGCATTGAAGCTGGCTGGCAGGTGCTTTTTAAAATCATGTGTTTTCGTTGAAATATTAGACAGAGGATTGTTTATCTCATCAAACAAAAGCGATATCCATATTATTGTAAGCAAATACCATTAAATTACTCAACCAGCAATATAATATCACTAAAGGTTTGCCCTTCAAATTTAGCAATTTGAGTCTAAATTATATACTTCTGAAATTAAGGAGCATTTCAGAGATGATGATGTTTTAATAATTGCTGCATTGACTGTTTGGCTTGATTTTCTCTAACTTTTATTATTTTTTCAGGTCAGTCCCGATCTATACGGTGATAACAATACAAGGCTCTTCACCTATTGGACAGTAAGTCTACTTGTAATGATTGTAATTGTAAAATATTGTGTTTACACCGCAACCCCTCATTTCCCTGTAGTTTTTCTAGGGACACAATTACTGTTAAAATAGGGTGCACAGTTGCTTACCATTAATAAGGAATTTGTTTGCATTGATTGGTGGTGGTACTGTTGGCTGAAAGTAATATTCATTCAAAATTAAAACATTTTTATTTATTTATTTTCTTTTGGTGCAGAGTGATGCATATCAAGCGACAGGATGTTACAACCTATTGTGCTCTGGGTTTATTCAAATAAACAGTGAAATAGCTATGGGGGCCAGTATTTACCCCACCTCAAGCTACCATGGATCCCAGTATGACATCAGCATTCTTGTCTGGAAGGTAAATATCAATAATTCTTAAATTCTGCAAAATGTTAAATATGTTCTGTGATCCTGATAGAACATACCCTGTAGCTTGAAATCATGTACTGTATATAATAGTTTTGAATCCTAATGATAAAATTATAAAGAGTCCATCTTGCTAATAATTTACTGAACACCGTCACATGCAAACATATCCCAAAAATATTAATCTAATGAGCAGAGAATCTCTGCCACCTGTATATGGATTTGACAACACCTAGCAATGCAGGTCTTGTATTAAGGAAAGTATTTTCTACAAATGGGAACAGGGATGCAAGTAAATAATGAAAGAAACTGCTTTCCTCTAACAGCATATAACAAGGAATTATGTTTTCTATATTTGTCAAAAAGGGGACCATGATCAATTAGATCTCTTGACAAGGCGATTAATTATTTTTAAGTTATATTATATCAATAGTTTGGCCAAAATGATTTCTTTTGCATGTTATTTCTGATCAAATTTTTATAATATTTGTGATAATTAGGATCCAAAAGAAGGTAATTGGTGGATGCAATTTGGAAGTGACTATGTGCTGGGCTACTGGCCGTCATTTCTTTTTTCATACTTAGCCGATAGTGCGTCGATGATAGAATGGGGTGGTGAAGTCGTAAACTCTGAGCCTGATGGAGCCCACACCTCCACTCAAATGGGTAGCGGCCATTTTCCAGAAGAAGGTTTTGGTAAATCGAGTTACTTCAGGAACATTCAGGTAGTCGATTCGTCGAACAACTTGCGAGCGCCAAAGGGTGTCAACACCTTTACCGAGCAATCAAATTGCTATGATGTGCAGAGTGGTAACAATGGCGATTGGGGCAGTTACTTTTACTATGGTGGTCCTGGTAAAAACCCTAATTGTCAATAGTGGTAGTGGTAGGTGGCTTGTGTGGAAAACTTCCCTTGTAACATTTATCATTACCAGTAAAAAAAGAGTATATTTTGCCATGTGAATGTGTTCTCTCTAGCTCAGAGATTTTTGGTTGGATGTAATTTTCTTTGTTTCTTCCTATAATTTTTATGTGGGTTTTGTATTGTCATGTTTCTGAAGAGAAACAGGCATGTGATAGTCCTCTTTTTAATGGATGGATTGGGTTGTATTGTCTTTTTGCTTTGTCTAGGGGCTTGTAATTACTGGGTTTTTCAGAGGCTCTTTTGACCGTGTACCGTGTACTTGGTAAAGTGGTAATGACTAGATTTTTTACTATTTTACTGCTGACAAAAACAAGTGGACCCATAAAATCCATGCTTTGGACAAGGCTTTTTTAAGCGTCTTTGCTGACAAAAGCCTCAAACTTTACAAAAGTTGTTGCTAGTTATACTTATTAAACAAATAAAAAAAGATAGTAAGAAGTTTCTTCAAGTGAAAGTTGTGTGATATCTCGTTTAACTACATGCTAACTTGAAGCTCACATGAAACTTGTTTTTTAATGGCTTAACAAGTTACAAAAACCTACAAACACACCTTTAATATAACTGAAAATTTTCAACAAACTAATAATTTGTGGAACTTTGTAGTTTGATAATAAATTCTGGGAGATTAAAATTGGTTGGTAAACAGTAACTTAAAAATTGATAAAGATAAGAATGTGGGTCTTAGTTATTGGGAGGTGAGATGCATTGCATGTGCGATTGCGCTGCCATGTTTCCACAATTGCTCCCTCTTTTTCAGATTCTGAGTGGGGCTAACCTCAATTATCTCCTAAATTATCTCGGAATCTAGTAAATTTATGAGTTTAAAGGTACTCTGACTAGCCACCAACAAACGACCCCACTCTTCCAACCAAAATAAAATAAATATTTAATTTGCCACCCAAAAAAAAAAAAAATAGAGAACTTTTTTTTAGCCCTTTGTTCGTTGGTTTTTCTTCATAAGAGATGATAATTTCGTTGAAAAAACTCTCCACATTACTTCCCCTTTTCAGACTTGTGATTATACTGGACTAAACCTCTTCGTACAACTGTTCTCTGTTAGATACGAACTCTTCCAACCTGAAAATTGAATTTTACTGAATCCATAAAAAATAAATATACACAAGTAGCTTGAAAAGAGAAACTAATAATTTATTCCTAGAAATAAGAGGAATAGTCTCTTCCTAGACGAAAATTTATTCCTAACCATCCAAACTCTTCACAAAATTACACACTTCTCAATGTTTTCACCTAGAAATAGACTATTCCTCTCATTTCTAAGCGATCCAAACAGCCCAATGTTGGTAAAGCTCAGTTTTAAGTTTAGAAAAACCAGTTCATCCCAACCCGAAATTTTAAAAAATAATATTAAAATAATATAATCCAATAAAATTAATATCAATTTAATCAGTTTAATATAAATAGTATCGTAAGATCGGAATCCTGGATTCCGAACGTTAGATCGGATTCCTGGATTCCGATCTAACGTTAGATCGGAATCCGGGATTCCGATCTAACCTTTATATATATAAGGGGTTTCCGATCTGATTTCGCTGCCGCTCTCCCTCTCTCGGACGCACTTCTTCGACGAGAACAGTAAGTTTTTTTTTTATTAATTTAATTATTTATTTATTTAGTTTATTAGTTTATAATTTAGTTAATTAAAAAAAATAGGAAAATATTGGAAAAATATTCAAAAAATCTGAAAAAATCAGAAAAAAATCAGAAAAAATTTGTATGTAATTTATTAATTATATTGGATATATTTTTTGTCTTTTTATTTGTTTATTCACTACTTAATTAATTAGAAAAATAGATAATAAATTGTAAAATTATTTTAAAAATACCGAAAAATAAGAAAAATTCATATGAAAATTTATGTGTAATTAATTTAATTTTTTTTTATTTTTTTTGCTTTTAATAATTAAGATTTTGATAATTAAATATGGAAAAAATTAGAAAAATGATAATAATTGATGGTATTAATTAAAAATGTAGGTAAAAAATTGGTTAGAAGAGAGTCAATTCCTTTCTACTCCAGGTTAGCTTTTTTATATGTTTATTTTATTATTGTTTGAATAGAAATCTTTGTGAATTGCTTGTAGATTGATTGATGGATTGTAAAATTGTGAAATGCAATGATTGTAAAATTGTGAAATGCAATAATTGAATTATTGATTCATTGATACTTGTGAAATGGTTTGTGAAATGCAATGATTGTAAAATTTGAATGATTTATTCAAATTGGGTTGGGTTGGGTTGGGTTCAAATTGGGTTGAAATTGGGTTCTAATTGGGTTCTGATTTTTTGGAAAACTCTCCCGGTACAGGGGAGATGCTGCCGAAATTTTTATAGAATTTATACTTTATTAAATTTTAATTGCAGTAACAGTCGAAATGCCACCGCGAAGAAGAATACCAGAGGATCCACGTCGATCCACGAGGCGTCGAGGAGATCCTGGCGCATCTACATCAGGAGGAGATCCTGACGCTTCATCATCTGCCCCCCCTGCTGCCCCCCGTTCCTCTTCCTGCTGATCAGCTTCTGCATCTCAGTCAGTCTGAGCTTCGAGGCGTACGAGTAAGTTTTTTTTATTTATATAGTTAATTCTTTTTTATATATATATATTTTAATAATATATATAAGAAATAATTTTTTTTTAAATTATTTAGGGTATAGGGTTTAGGGTTTAAGGAAATAATAAATTTTTTTAATTTATGTAGTTAATTTTTGTATATAGTGAATAGTATATATAGTAAATAATATGTTTTTTAACTTATTTAGGTGTGGACGCCCGAAATGCATAAGGCAAAAATGATACAAACCGAGGAGGTGGACCAGCGTCTTGTGACATTGGGCCTTATTCATTTCGTTGAGTTAGGTCACATGCCATTGGATCGTTCCATGATACAGGGTCTAGCCATGTTCTGGAGGCCCGAGACCCACACGTTCCACTTTCCCCGCGTAGGCGAGATGACCGTTACTCTTGAGGTATTATTTTTTCCAAGTTCTGTTGGTAGCTATTTATTTATTTATTGTTTTTTTTGTTGTTTAATAAAAAATGTAAATAAAATTTGCAGGATGTCGCCTTCATTTTTGGCTTGCCTACGACTGGACGACCGGTGACCGGTCGTACTGATTACGACGATGTGCAGAAGCTAGCCGACTTTGCATTGCCACGGGACACTCCTATGGAGGATGTTCTAGATTGCTTCAGAGAGAGGGCGACTGATCGACGTGCTGGGAGGTAACAAACGTTTTAAAATTTAATTTAAATTTTGAGATATGCTGCAATATATATATATATATATATATATAGTTTAGCTACGGTGAGTCGCGACTCACGGACCCACCGGTGAGTCGCGACCAAAACTCCTAGATCTAGATCAAAATGGCCGATCCAAACCGTCCAATATGATCTCCCTATTGAAATCTCCGTGCAAACCAAATTTTTTATTTTTTCGAAATTTTTAAGTATTTTTTTCGGATTTTTAAAATCTGATGTTTTTGAATGGTTCAGAACCAATTAGATTAACGATTTTCTAAAATTTCAAAAAAATACTTAAAAATTTCGAAAAAATAAAAAATTCGGTCTACATGGAGATTTCAATAGGGAGATCATATTGGATAGTTTGGATCGGTCATTTTGATCTAGATCTAGGAGTTTTGGTCGCGACTCACCGGAGGGTCCGTGAGTCGCGACTCACCGTAGCTAAACTCTATATATATATATATATATATATATGTGTGTGTGTGTGTGTGTGTGTGTGTGTGTGTGTGTGTAATGTTTATGTAATGCAGGAAGCTTCACGCAGTACAGTTTGGGAAACTGCGTGATATGTGGGCACAGGGACCTGGGTCAGAGGACGCAGATAGGATCGATAGATACACTCGAGCCCTGGTGTTAGAGTTGATGGGTTGCGAGATGTTTTCAGATACCACAGGAGATTCTGTTCCTTGTTTTTATCTGGAGTTACTTCGGGTTAGTTATTTTAAATATTAAGAACATCTCTTACATTAGTACTAACTTGGATAATTTAGTTTGCAACTAACGAAAAATATTTTTTCTTATTTGCAGGATGTTCATGCATCGGATTCAGTTAGATATAACTGGGGTGCGACCACACTTGCTATGTTATACCGCGGCCTGGACTTGGCAGTCCTGGCAAATGGCGCTCATAAGGTTCCTGCTCCGTGGCTACTGCTTCAGTTGTGGTCGTACACCCGGTTATTGCTTTGTCGCCCGTCCGTTACGAAAAGTTTATAAGGTTGGGGGAAGCCGTCAGTTGAGAGATGTCCGCCGTATGGGAGGTATAATATTTTTTTTAAATAAAATAAATGAAATATTGTAATATAACATCAATTTGTTTGTTTAAAAATTATAATCAAAATTTTGGTAAACAAATTTGATAGGTAATAATTAATTAGTTAAAATTAATCTAAATTCGTTATTTGAAATTAGTTAGTTAAATAATTAAAATTAGTCATAATTATAAACAAATGAAAATTAAATTTCGTAATTTAAAATTAATTACTTAGTTTAACAATTGAAATCATGATAATTGTAATGTTTTGGCAGGCAATGGACGACACGGCTGATGTCGAAAAAGGTGAAAGGTCCCGTTCGCAGCGGTATTGAGTACGCTCGAGACGTACTAATGAAGATGGAGCATGCACACGTGGTGTGGCGGCCATACGAGGATGAGCTCAGACAGGTGGTCATGCCTCCTTATGCCCGCTACGAGCAGAGGTACTACCGGCTCCGCGTTCCATGCATCCATTTCTGGGTCGTGGCGTGGCACTATGCCTATCGGGTGATGCATCAGTTCATGCTGTTCCAGACTGTTCCGCCTCCTCTTCCTACGGTACGTTATTCTTTTCACCTTCGTGATTTAAATTGAAATATTTATAATACGTGCATTACATATGACCTAAAAATACAGGCTTAGAGGAGGATGGAGGCTTTGTTACAGTACCGGCACAACACATTTCGGCAGAGGGATTTGCAGGACCTTTTCTCAGTAGAGGTTGCGATGTGGGCCGACACGACGCAGGTCGAGGTGGCAGAGGCGCGGCCATGGAGTGACGATATTTTGCCCGCGTACGATAGATGGATGCGGATACATGGAGGTGCTCATCTTGTCCCCATTCCGGGAGTAGCACAGCAGATTCCAGCTAGCTGGATGACCTATCTAGAGGATGCGCCCGAGCGGGTGTCTATGGTAAGTTTTTTATTCAATTAAAATGAATTGATTTGTATTTTGGTCACTAACAACAAATAAACAGGTCAAGCACATATTGACGCAAGCTCTGCGAGCATGTGCATGGACGGTGAAGAAAGGATTCAGACGGGCTGGGAAGGAGATGCTGAAGGGCTGCAGGACGCAGCTGGAGCTCGTTGGGGAGCCGCATCGGTTACCTCACTTTTTAGAGTCGAAGGGTCTAGCTACAGACATAGACTCCATACCTGATTCGCCTGAGGAGGATCACGCGCCAGAGCCTGGATTTGAGGAGCAACAGTTTATGACGGTAACCTAAAATTTGTAATATTATTATTTTTTATTATTCTGTTATTGATAATATTAATATTATTTGTAATATCATTGTATGTAACAGCCATCTGGGTATACTTTACACGACTGGGACACATATTTTAATCAGCCGAGACCCAGCCAGCCTATTGTGCGGAGCAGACGGACAGAGAGTCAGCCATCCACACAGCCGCCCATCCATCCATTTACACAACCACCCATATCCACTGGCGAGTTACCGACACCACCAGGCCCACCTCCTGGTCCATATCCAGACCCACCTACCCATTATGAGTACCAGACCCAGTACCCACCAAACCAGACACAGTATCCGACACAGTATCCACCTGGACCACCACCATATTCTCAGGGCGAGCCTATGTTGAGCCCGGGTGACGCTTTTTTGTCATCCATTGGAGTACATTTGGACGAGCCGTACACACCTCCAGTTCATCCATCTCCTTTCGGTCAGAGCTATGGTCCATTTGGTCACACATATGGCGGAGCCTCTTCTTCTAGTGCACCGCCTCGTCATTCCACTCCTCAGATGGCTCCTCGTCCACCACCTGTCGGACTTGCTCGCGGACGAGACCCCCGTCAGCCGCCAGGTCCTCCGTATATTTGGTCCCCTAGTGAGGGGAGGTGGATCCACCGTACTGGACATATTTAGGATTTATTTGTATTTTATATTTTATTTACTTATGTATGACTTATATATTTATGAGTTCTATATTTATGACTTCTATATTTATTTGTATTTTATAATAACTAAAAACTAATTAGGACCAATCACAACGAGCACGAAACACCTAAGTACGACAAACGCTTTGAAAAATATGAAGTTTGGCGCTATCACACCTAAGTACGAGATAGTCACACATTCGAAAAAGTTTGGCGCTACAAAAATATGAAATACGCTCTGAAAAATTCTAACAAAAATACTGAGCTGTTAATTGGCGGACGAATTTTCCTAAACTTAAATTTTAAAATTTTTAGGCGTACCATTTGTTCAAAACAAAAATGACAAAGGACCAAGATAGTCACACTTTGAACTGAAAAAACAGCTCTACATTCGAAAAGTTTGGCGCTACAAAAATATGAAATACGCTCTGAAAAATTCTAACAAAAATACTGAGCTGTTAATTGGCGGACGAATTTTCCTAAACTTAAATTTCAAAATTTTTAGGCGTACCATTTGTTCAAAACAAAAATGACAAAGGACCAAGAGATCGAAAACAAAAATGCCAAATTACAAACATTCCCCTGCCAATCCAAATGAGATCGAAAAAGGAGATTATCATGCGATATGTAATAAATGTTACCGCAAATTCGACTACAATATCCATTCGCAATATGGTGACGAGTGGCCATTATACACCCATTATCAGTGGCACATTCATGGTGGCCCAGAAAGAGACCGCAGGGAGAGATTGCGACATTACCTTACTAAACCTGAGTCGAGCAACTCTGAACTCTATAAAAAGTACTACACAGAACCTGAACCGATGCCGGAACTCAAACCGTGGAAACCAGATCCTACACCCATGATTGTTTACGAAAGCATATACGATTTTCGTGGAGACCACACAGTGAGTTGTACAAAGTGTGGTCAGGTTTTCAATTTCAAAGATACCATTTTGCGTGACCACTACGATGAACACAAAAAACAAGAAGAGAGTGATGAAATTGTAAAGAGATTCAGAGTGAAAGAACAATGGTTCGAAAGGAGAAGAATGGAAGAAAAGGCCGCCGAAGAGAGCCGGAGGTTGCAACAGGAAAAAATTGGGAAAAAAATTAAGGAGAGCCTAATCAAGATCAAGAAGAGAGATGAACAACGCAAAATTGCAGTAGCTAGAATGGCTGAGATTGAGCAACAAGAAGCCGAGGCAGCTTTCTGGAACGAAGCCGCTCAATTCGCAGACAACCTGGCTGCGAATAATCAACAAGAAAATTATGAGGCTTTTTGGAACGAAGCAGCTCAACTCGCTGAAAACCACGGTGCCAGTAATGAACAACAACCTGATGCCGCTTTCTGAAACGAGGCCGCTCAATTCGCCGACAACCATGGTGCCAGTAATCAACAAGAAATGAATGCGGAAGAAGATCAACCCTGGTGGGAGGAAATTCTGCAACATGTAGATGATCAAGATCTCTAAGTTTATTTATTACTTTGTTTTTAAGTACCATGGTGTGTTCATTTATATTATGGTTTTTTATGTACATTTTTCCTTTTATATTATTTTAGTGTGCTAAATTATATTATGATTTTCATGTATTTTTCCTTTTCTTTTATTTTTGTGTGCTAATCTATATTATGGTTACAAAATTCAATTCTTCTTCTATTGGTGAACATATACATAAAACAAAGTGAACATATAAACGATCTAAGTGAACACATACAAACAAATAAGTTCTATAAAAATAAATTATTACATAAATATTATGAATTAAATGAAATAAATCTAATATTTAATTATAAGTTTATATTATAATTATTGCCATAAATAAATTATTACATAAAGTATTATGTACTTATTATGTACAACATTTAACATAATTGAAAATTTTTAATATTAAAAATAAAACCATCCATATCAAATTAATATCAAAACTTTAAATATTAAAATATTATTCATAATATAGAATTATATTATACTAACATTCTTCATAATAAAATATATTAATTTAATATCTTATCTTCAAAATATATTACAAAAATTTTATAATATATTAATTTAATATTAAAATTTTATATATTTAATTAATGTTTATAATAGAAGTAAAATAAAATATTTTAATTTAATATCTTATCTTCAAAATATATTACTAAAATTTCATAATATATTAATTTAATATTAAAATTTCATATATTTAATTAATTTTTATAATAGAAGTAAAATAAAATATATTAATTTAATATCTTATCTTCAAAATATATTTCTAAAATTTCATAATATATTAATTTAATATTGAAATTTCATATATTTAATTAATTTTTATAATAGAAATACAATAAAACCATGAAAAACGACAAAATTGAGCAGCACTGTTCGGAATCCCAGATTCCGATCTAACGTTAGATCGGAATCCCAGAATCCGATCTAACATTAGATCGGAATCCAGGAATCCGATCTAACGTTCGGAATCCAGGATTCCGATCTTACGATACTATTTATATTAAACTGATTAAATTGATATTAATTTTATTAGATTATATTATTTTGATATTATTTTTTAAAATTTCGGATCCCAACCCCACCCTCCTTTCTCCCCAATCCACAAATATACAGAAAACTGTCCTAATAGAGCCCAATTTCAAACTACATTTTTTTTTCTTAGAAAATATCGATCCACAAAAGTGACAAACAGACAGCCCTTAACAGACATCAATTTCAGTCATTTAATGTACTATTTCAAAATAAAATCGTTCAAATTATCTAAAGCAATAATCTTTTGTTAGTTTTGTATATTGAAAGTTCCATGAATTAGGTAGATTAATTAGGCCACATGTGACACATGTATTAATTTCTATTTAATTAGGCCACATGTGACACATTGGAGATAGATATATTAATTTTTATTTGTTTTTATTGTTTAATTAGGCCCTTGTAGACAAATTTTTAGATAAGTGAAGAATCAAATAGTATTGGAGACAAGATAGCATGTTTGAGGAGTATGTTAATTTCACATGTTAATTTCTGTATGTTTGAGAAACTCAGACTTCTATTTCATGTTAATTTGAGGAGCTTAGACTCCTATTTCTATTTGTTAGAAACTCAGACTTCTATTTCTATGTTAATTTGACAAGCACCGTTAATTTCTATGTTATAAATATGTCTATGTTATTTAGTTAGCTTTTGATGCTATGTTATTGGATCTGTATCCAGTGGCGAAGTTAGAATTTCGTGTTAGCTTGGGTCCGTAATTTTTTTTCGCTGAAAATATATGTATGATATAACTTTTAATATAAACATAGTATAATAATATTTTTTAAATAAAGAACTCTAAATAATGTGAGATAAAAAAATTTATGAGAAATCAAATATATATTATAATAACAATAGAAAATCTAAAATAATATATTTTATATACAAAATAATAATTCAAAAATCAAGACAATAAAAAAATACAACAATTTCCTATGAATTTTTATTTTTCTCATAATTCAAAAGAAGAATACCAGAGGATCCACGTCGATCCACGAGGCGTCGAGGAGATCCTGGCGCATCTACATCAGGAGGAGATCCTGGCGCTTCATCATCTGCCCCCCCTGCTGCCCCCCCGTTCCTCTTCCTGCTGATCAGCTTCTGCATCTCAGTCAGTCTGAGCTTCGAGGCGTACGAGTAAGTTTTTTTTTATTTATATAGTTAATTCTTTTTTTTATATATATATTTTAATAATATATATAAGAAATAAATTTTTTTTAAATTATTTAGGGTATAGGGTTTAGGGTTTAAGGAAATAATAAAATTTTTTAATTTATGTAGTTAATTTTTGTATATAGTGAATAGTATATATAGTAAATAATATGTTTTTTAACTTATTTAGGTGTGGACGCCCGAAATGCATAAGGCAAAAATGATACAAACCGAGGAGGTGGACCAGCGTCTTGTGACATTGGGCCTTATTCATTTCGTTGAGTTAGGTCACATGCCATTGGATCGTTCCATGATACAGGGTCTAGCCATGTTCTGGAGGCCCGAGACCCACACGTTCCACTTTCCCCGCGTAGGCGAGATGACCGTTACTCTTGAGGTATTATTTTTTCCAAGTTCTGTTGGTAGCTATTTATTTATTTATTGTTTTTTTTGTTGTTTAATGAAAAATGTAAATAAAATTTGCAGGATGTCGCCTTCATTTTTGGCTTGCCTACGACTGGACGACCGGTGACCGGTCGTACTGATTACGACGATGTGCAGAAGCTAGCCGACTTTGCATTGCCACGGGACACTCCTATGGAGGATGTTCTAGATTGCTTCAGAGAGAGGGCGACTGATCGACGTGCTGGGAGGTAACAAACGTTTTAAAATTTAATTTAAATTTTGAGATATGCTGCAATATATATATATATATATATATATATATATATATATATATATATATATATATATATAGAGTTTAGCTACGGTGAGTCGCGACTCACGGACCCACCGGTGAGTCGCGACCAAAACTCCTAGATATAGATCAAAATGGCCGATCCAAACCGTCCAATATGATCTCCCTATTGAAATCTCCGTGCAAACCAAATTTTTTATTTTTTCGAAATTTTTAAGTATTTTTTTCGGATTTTTAAAATCTGATGTTTTTGAATGGTTCAGAACCAATTAGATTAACGATTTTCTAAAATTTCAAAAAAATACTTAAAAATTTCGAAAAAATAAAAAATTCGGTCTACATGGAGATTTCAATAGGGAGATCATATTGGATGGTTTGGATCGGTCATTTTGATCTAGATCTAGGAGTTTTGGTCGCGACTCACCGGAGGGTCCGTGAGTCGCGACTCACCGTAGCTAAACTCTATATATATATATATATATATATATATATATATGTGTGTGTGTGTGTGTGTGTGTGTGTGTGTGTGTAATGTTTATGTAATGCAGGAAGCTTCACGCAGTACAGTTTGGGAAACTGCGTGATATGTGGGCACAGGGACCTGGGTCAGAGGACGCAGATAGGATCGATGGATACACTCGGGCCCTGGTGTTAGAGTTGATGGGTTGCGAGATGTTTTCAGATACCACAGGAGATTCTGTTCCTTGTTTTTATCTGGAGTTACTTCGGGTTAGTTATTTTAAATATTAAGAACATCTCTTACATTAGTACTAACTTGGATAATTTAGTTTGCAACTAACGAAAAATATTTTTTCTTATTTGCAGGATGTTCATGCATCGGATTCAGTTAGATATAACTGGGGTGCGACCACACTTGCTATGTTATACCGCGGCCTGGACTTGGCAGTCCTGGCAAATGGCGCTCAGAAGGTTCCTGCTCCGTGGCTACTGCTTCAGTTGTGGTCGTACACCCGGTTATTGCTTTGTCGCCCGTCCGTTATGAAAAGTTTATAAGGTTGGGGGAAGCCGTCAGTTGAGAGATGTCCGTCGTATGGGAGGTATAATATTTTTTTTAAATAAAATAAATGAAATATTGTAATATAACATCAATTTGTTTGTTTAAAAATTATAATCAAAATTTTGGTAAACAAATTTGATAGGTAATAATTAATTAGTTAAAATTAATCTAAATTCGTTATTTGAAATTAGTTAGTTAAACAATTAAAATTAGTCATAATTATAAACAAATGAAAATTAAATTTGGTAATTTAAAATTAATTACTTAGTTTAACAATTGAAATCATGATAATTGTAATGTTTTGGCAGGCAATGGACGACACGGCTGATGTCGAAAACCATGGTGCCAGTAATCAACAAGAAATGAATGCGGAAGAAGATCAACCCTGGTGGGAGGAAATTCTGCAACATGTAGATGATCAAGATCTCTAAGTTTATTTATTACTTTGTTTTTAAGTACCATGGTGTGTTCATTTATATTATGGTTTTTTATGTACATTTTTCCTTTTATATTATTTTAGTGTGCTAAATTATATTATGATTTTCATGTATTTTTCCTTTTCTTTTATTTTTGTGTGCTAATCTATATTATGGTTACAAAATTCAATTCTTCTTCTATTGGTGAACATATACATAAAACAAAGTGAACATATAAACGATCTAAGTGAACACATACAAACAAATAAGTTCTATAAAAATAAATTATTACATAAATATTATGAATTAAATGAAATAAATCTAATATTTAATTATAAGTTTATATTATAATTATTGCCATAAATAAATTATTACATAAAGTATTATGTACTTATTATGTACAACATTTAACATAATTGAAAATTTTTAATATTAAAAATAAAACCATCCATATCAAATTAATATCAAAACTTTAAATATTAAAATATTATTCATAATATAGAATTATATTATACTAACATTCTTCATAATAAAATATATTAATTTAATATCTTATCTTCAAAATATATTACAAAAATTTTATAATATATTAATTTAATATTAAAATTTTATATATTTAATTAATGTTTATAATAGAAGTAAAATAAAATATATTAATTTAATATCTTATCTTCAAAATATATTACTAAAATTTCATAATATATTAATTTAATATTAAAATTTCATATATTTAATTAATTTTTATAATAGAAGTAAAATAAAATATATTAATTGAATATCTTATCTTCAAAATATATTTCTAAAATTTCATAATATATTAATTTAATATTGAAATTTCATATATTTAATTAATTTTTATAATAGAAATACAATAAAACCATGAAAAACGACAAAATTGAGCAGTTACAGCACTGTTCGGAATCCCAGATTCCGATCTAACGTTAGATCGGAATCCCAGAATCCGATCTAACATTAGATCGGAATCCAGGAATCCGATCTAACGTTCGGAATCCAGGATTCCGATCTTACGATACTATTTATATTAAACTGATTAAATTGATATTAATTTTATTAGATTATATTATTTTGATATTATTTTTTAAAATTTCGGATCCCAACCCCACCCTCCTTTCTCCCCAATCCACAAATATACAGAAAACTGTCCTAATAGAGCCCAATTTCAAACTACATTTTTTTTTCTTAGAAAATATCGATCCACAAAAGTGACAAACAGACAGCCCTTAACAGACATCAATTTCAGTCATTTAATGTACTATTTCAAAATAAAATCGTTCAAATTATCTAAAGCAATAATCTTTTGTTAGTTTTGTATATTGAAAGTTCCATGAATTAGGTAGATTAATTAGGCCACATGTGACACATGTATTAATTTCTATTTAATTAGGCCACATGTGACACATTGGAGATAGATATATTAATTTTTATTTGTTTTTATTGTTTAATTAGGCCCTTGTAGACAAATTTTTAGATAAGTGAAGAATCAAATAGTATTGGAGACAAGATAGCATGTTTGAGGAGTATGTTAATTTCACATGTTAATTTCTGTATGTTTGAGAAACTCAGACTTCTATTTCATGTTAATTTGAGGAGCTTAGACTCCTATTTCTATTTGTTAGAAACTCAGACTTCTATTTCTATGTTAATTTGACAAGCACCGTTAATTTCTATGTTATAAATATGTCTATGTTATTTAGTTAGCTTTTGATGCTATGTTATTGGATCTGTATCCAGTGGCGAAGTTAGAATTTCGTGTTAGCTTGGGTCCGTAATTTTTTTTCGCTGAAAATATATGTATGATATAACTTTTAATATAAACATAGTATAATAATATTTTTTAAATAAAGAACTCTAAATAATGTGAGATAAAAAAATTTATGAGAAATCAAATATATATTATAATAACAATAGAAAATCTAAAATAATATATTTTATATACAAAATAATAATTCAAAAATCAAGACAATAAAAAAATACAACAATTTCCTATGAATTTTTATTTTTCTCATAATTTTACATAATAGGTTCATTAGAAATCTTATTGAACACTTTTTTTTTATATATTATAGATATGTAAAGATGGGTATGTTTGGAAGTCCATAGAATAAGAACAAGCTATTTCTTGTTTGGCACCATTTAGAACAAGGAGAATAAGAACAAAATGAACCTTGTTCTTGTTCCAACAAAACATGAAACTAGAACAAGAACAAAAAGAAGAACAAGAACAAGCTTATTTTTATGTAATTTGGTCACTATTCAAATCACAAAATTTCTTATTTTTTGTGGCGCTTGAAATTTTTTTTGACAAGAATAATATTTATGATTTTTACTGGAAGTTTTTGTATAATATCCGAATTGTATTTTTTATCTTCGGTGGTAGCTTTTGTTTATTATGTCCTAAAGTTCACAAAATATTATATAGACGAATCATGCAATGCACAAGATTCACGCTAGTATATATATAATACAAATAATTATTTATCCAAATATTTCATTCCATTCTAAATTTTGTCTTAATAAAATTAATTGGGGATGAAGGAAGAAGACGATTAGTCAGGACCAAATGCTACCTGGGTCCCTATGCGTTTTTTTAGGCGTCGTTATACAATTCAAATCAAACACGACATGTCTAGCTGGGTCCTTCAAATTTTTGAGATGGATCCCAAACTTCTTGTGACCTTTTTTTTTATTACAAACAAATATACTATTAAGAAATTTTTTTTTGACCCATCTTGCTCCACGTAGCTTCGCCCCTGTCTGTACGGATGCTTTTAATGGATCTGTACCAATGCTTGTAATACGTTTTTGGCTTACTTGATTGTTACAATGCTTTTTACTTTTTGTGAATTTCTAAGCTTCTATGTGCCAATTTACTTTTTGCGTTTCTGAAGCATAAGAATGTACTGCCTGAAACAAATTCCAAAATTGCTAAATTATACAATGCATTGCCAGTTAACTCCATGCTTGGTACAGCTTTAAAAGTAAAAACAAGGTACCAATGTATCAACAGGTACCAACAGCTTTAAAAGTAACTCCATGCTTGGTTCCCCATTTTATGATGGACGCATTTGTAATAAAAGTGAATTGTATATTATTATGATGGAGGCATTGGTTCCCATTGGTTCCCATCTAAATATAGCAGTGAAACATCTAGAAAGATTACAAACATAAATAACAGTGAAACATCTACGACTCCGTTTGGATGGTGTGAGAATAAGAGGAATAAGGAAAGAAGTATTTGGAAGTGTGTAACTTTATAAAAAGTTTGGATTGTTTATAATAAATTTGAGAGTAGGAATAAGCTATTCTCTTATTCCTAAACTCATCCAAACACAGCCGTATATATAAGGTTCCGTTTGGATGGTGTGGGAATAAGAGAAATAAGGAAAGAAGTATTGAGAAGTGTATAACTTTGTGAAGAGTTTGGATTGTTTATAATAAATTTATTTCCTTATTCTCACACCTCATACAAACGGAGCCCATAGCAAAAAGATTTATTGGCAACGTTGGAATAAGTGGTTGGAATAAACTTTTCTCTCTCCTCTTATTCCGAATAAGGGGTCTAATTCCACCATTTCATCGAATTAGAATAAGAGGTTAAATAAATTTTTATTCGGAATAAGACTTATTCAAAACATGTTTCATTTCATCGCAAATAAACCTTATTCAACCCCTACCAAACACACGTCCCAAACAATAGATAAAAAAAAAGTGGTACAAACAAATAATATCCATAACAACTATATGCTGTTATCCGAAAGTAAATAACATCTTATAAATAAAAAAAATCTATAATAGACTACGAAATAACATCTTTTATAAAGTACATACAAGCATAACAGTGGTACACGTGGCTCACGTAGTGGTACAGACAAGCATAACAATGGTACAACAAATTGTCTCCAAATTCTTCACTTATCTCCAAATTTGTCTCCAAAGGCCTACTCAAGCAATATAAACAAACATAAATTAGTACATGTGGCTCACTTAGCACAAAAATTACCAATGAACTAATTAAACAGAAATCAGTACATAAATAAATACGGAAATTAATGGACATGTTCTTGCAAAAATCACAACTTGCAAAATATCTATCAACTTTATAATGATTTAGAAGCGTTAAATATGAGCTTAAAATCATAACTTGCAAAATATCTATCAGCTTTATAAGAACTTGCAAAATAGCAGCGTAAGAGGCAATTTTTTTGTAAGGAAAATAGCAGAAGAATAATTCTTTTTCGAGAATTCATAAAAAAAAATCTCAAATTGTAAAACTGTCCCGTTCAGGGAACCTCAAATTAATTTCTTCTTTCTACTAACTTTGCTTTTAATAAAAACCTCAATTTATACAACATCAATTTGGAAAAATTTCAGATTAAAAACCTCAAGGATATTGGAAGTTGTTCAGGGAAAAAATTTTCAGATTAACTGAAAGCGCGATAGAGCGAAACCTGTTCCTGTTCAAGTGTTCATGGAGCATAAAAATCGAAGAATCTGGTGAGAAGGATGCAAGGCTTGTGGAGGTGTGCGGAGCCGTGCAGAGGAGAGGCACTAATGGCTCTTCAACCCACTCTCAGATTTTTTAGACTAAGCTCTCTCATATCTGTTTCGATTTGAAAGAGAGAGAGAAAGACGAAGTAAAGAGAGAGATAGAAACAGAAAGAAAAAGAAACGGAACAAAAGAAAATTAATTCGACCAAGAGTCTCATCAGCTCATCAATCTGCACAAATTTTGAAACGAATCGGACTATTTAGATTGTGACTCACTAAAAAATCTGTGAGTCACAGACTCACCATACCAAAATTCATAATAACAATAACAATATCAATAACAATAACATCAATAATAATAATAATAATAATAATAATAATAATAATAATAATAATAATAATAATAATAATAATAATAATAATAATAATAATAATAATAATGCATCATGTTTACATTGCAGTCTAGAGCAAACTAAAAAGCAGCAATCATCAAACCAACAACATTTTATTGATCAACGAACATTTGTACAACAAGAACAATAAAAAAAATAAAAGAAATAAAATTACATATTAGCCTAAGCATAGAGAACTAATCACAACTACACCATTATCACCTAAGTTCAGACCACCAGCTAGCAAAAACACTTGAACACCATCTTCTGAAGCAAATCCCTGAACAACATCCGGTTACTTCCCTGGATCGGTACAGTCCGGTAAGTGAGACAGGGCATTTTGTGCACGGGTTTCGGCCATTGACGCCACAAAATCAATGTAGAACAAGTAGTCGAAGTACCTGGACACATAAGATAATTCAAACAATTACGTGAAATTCCTTCTGCAAATGTTCTAGAAACTATGATCCAATGTTTAAAACACAAAAGAAGGATATGTTAAAGTGCTTACATTGTAATGCCATGGTTCAAGTCGTCTACAAGTCTCAAGGGACTTACCATCAGTGGCCGGCTTTCAATCTGTTTCAATTCATATATATCATCTTTAATACAACTAAGAATTTACTATTTTTGAAGATTAAAAATTTAGCCTATTAAGGATGTAAAATTTAGAACCTTTGATTAGAGCAAAGACACCAAAGGTGTGTTTGGATTGTTGGAAGAAAGAAGAAGAAGAAGGAAGAAAAAGAAAAAAAATTATAAACAATTCAAACTCTTCACAAAATTACACATTTCCCAATACTTCTTCCCATTTCTTCCTTTCTTTCTTTCTTCCCACACCCATCCAAACGCACCCCAAGAACTTTGAACAACATACCAGGACTTTCTTCCGGATCGAATACAACACGTAGTCTACATTTTTGTGAAAGCAAATTATAATATGCACTACATTAATTCAGAAATCATATATCAGTTTGGATCCACAATTGATACCTTAAACGGTCGATAGGTCGCAGGTTGTACTTGGTTCTCTGGCCAGAATCTAGAACCGGGTGATGTTGGCATCTTTACCCTGCCATAAAAGATTAATAAAATATATACTAGTCAAGGTCCATATAGCAAACATACGTTATTTAGGGCTTCGTTTGGATAGATGTGAGAAGAAAGAAAGAAGGAAAGAAGTGGAAAGAAGTATTGGAAAGTGTGTAATTTTGTAAAGAGTTTGAATTGTTTATAATTTTTTTTGGACCTTCTTCCTTCTTCCAATCCCATCCAAACAAAGCCTAGGTGCTACTAACCTACTAGGGTACCATTGTAATAATGGTTAAAACAGAGGGTTTCCCACAAAAAAAATAGATGATAACATGTGGACCTTCAAAGTGTTACTTATCTCAACCTAAAAGCTTTCCGTCCAACATACCAGTTTAATTGCATTCAAAAATTGTCCTTAAGTTGCCTTATTCAATACCTGAGGTGCCTTACCTCTTTTTTCAAAATTCGATAAATATTTGGATTCGTATGATTCAAATCATTTACAGCAATAAACCAATCTCATTAAAATCAGACTGACATGATTTAAGACAATAGCCTTTGAAAAATTTAGATGTATTTTGAATCTAAATTAAATTACTCAACATCTATATGAATCTAAAAGTCATCTGTATCAATCCCAATTTGGTACAACTACAATTTGAAGCATCAAATTAGCCATGTGTACTCAGGGCTGTCAAACGTGTGAGATGGAACGGAAATCCATCATTCCGTTTCCATTCCACTTCAAAATACGAAACAGAAAACCATTCTATTTTCGTTCCATTTCGTTAAACGGAACGGAAATTTCACTTCCACATTCATTTTACATTGAAATTTCTCATTTCAACGTTCCATTTCCATTCCGTTTTTGAAAGTGAAACTACTTTTCCTTCCACTTCTGTTCCATTTCAGACGGAACGAAACGGAAACGTTCGAAACGACGGTATATTGACAGCCCTATGTGTACTCAACCATGTTTATGGAAAATTTTGGTCATCTCTTATTCACAAAAGAAAAGAGTCATTGAAAGATATCGATAACGAAATTTTTTTTCAAAAAAACTAGTTTACACTATGCTAAATTCTGAATTGTTCAATACTTACCTGTCAAAGAATCAACGAATCAGTCAAAACTTCAATGCCCAATAGTTTCCTTTATCGTACTTGAAAGTCATTACTTAAAATCTCCCTTTCTTAAGCTACTAATAAGAACCGAGAGATATACGGCAGCGGCGTATGAATTGCTCAAGAAAACCCTAACATCGTATTAATATATATAGAAAGAGATGACATATCTAAGCCGTCCGATTGTCCAATTACAAATAGACGGATAACACCTAATTAGTACATATATTACGTGTGCTTCGAGGCTCTTCCAAAGTAATAGTAAATGACGTGGCTAGTGTTGCACTGAGATACACTAATTTATTTTCAGTTTAAATGAGATTGTTTGTTACTATTTGCGCATTTTACTGAGTTTTGACCTATTTTGAAAAATATCAAATAACGATTTTATTTTTCAAATTCATATTAGAAATTTTTACAATATATATTTTACAATTTTGGTAATAAGTATGAAATTTGCATTTGAGCAATATTATAATTGAGAAGTTTCAATATGTTATTTTTTTTTGTCTATAAATTAGTATCATAGAATTCTTAATAATTATAAAAGCAAATCCAACAGATTCGATGAATTATTTTTTCATGCACAATTTGAATTTTTAAATTTCTGAAGCCATTAAAATGTTGTCGTAGTGTCAACATATTTTATACACGTATATTGAATATATTATGTAGATAGGTAATATGCTTTTCATTTAAGTTTGAGATTTTGTTATTAGGTGATTCCATTTGAACTCCGGTAGTCGTAATTATGCATCAATAATAATTAGCTACGCTGACTTCTTTAAAACCTCTTTTTTATTGAAAAGATTTGTATAACCTTCAGATTGAAATGAGAGTTAGAAATTAGAATTCACGCAACACACACAAAGACCTCTATTCTGAAAAACTCTAAACTTGGGACCCTCAGATAGAAAATAAATTAATTATATCTTACAAATTAGTCTGAATCAAAATGTATAAAACATAAGGTCTTTCAGTCTTTCCTGCAACAAACACAAGACCTATTTTTGAGAAAACTCTAAAAGTGGGACCCACAGTCAAACACTGCCTCTGCCACTTCACGCTGACGTGTCGCATCCCGTTTTCTTCGTTCTCCCCTCTCCTCCTTTTCCCCAACTTGAACCGCCATTACTACTTTTTTATTTAAAAAAATATTAATTTCCTCATTTTTAAATTTTAATACGCGCCACTCTCTTAGTAATTCAATTGTCGCCACTCTCTCTCTCTCTCTCAAGCTAAACGCTACACGCCAAATCCAGTGGCGATGCCACACTAAACAAACCCAGCACCATAATCAATCCTCGCGTCGCTCCGACATGGCGCCGCCTCCGCCTCGGCCGGAGAAGATGGCCGCGGTTTTCTTCATGGAATCATGTATTATCATTGTGTCAATTGTTTCAAAAGAAGGCCGAAATGTTATGTTACCAAATATGCATTGCAGCTCATTAGAACATTGAATAATTTACCAGTTCCTCTTTTCAGGCATTTAATTTTGCATTCAAGGGCTATTTTAAGGGCATTTTGGGCCGAGATAATGAGAAAGACGGCTACATAAAATGGTTAGCTGGCAATGTGGCGTCAGGTAGTTGTGCAGGTGTCATGACATCTCTACTTCAGTACTTCTTTATCACCTTGATTTTGCACAAACCCGGCTGGGGACTGATGCTGTGGTCCACCATGTCAGAACTCAGCGACAGTTTAAAGGATTAGTGGATGTGTACAGGACACACTGACCAGTGATGGTATAAATGGGCTCTATGGAGGATTTGGGGTCAATTTAGCGGGAATAACTTTGTATAGAGGATTATACTTTGGTACATATGATTCCATGAAGCCGCTTGTGCTAGTTGGTCCTTTAGAGGTAATTACTCTTTTACATAATTTTTATTATCGAGGAACTTTTTGAAAAAAATTATGTTTAATCTTATACCAGTCCAATTTACATGGTCAGCAATCAGCTTGTACTGGTGTTTCTTGAGCTTTTTCACATTCATTTATGGAAAGAAGATGGGATGAGGTTTCATGCATGAATATCAGACAAATCGTCATGGATAGTTGTACATTCATTTGCTTCCGCTGATTTTTGTTCAATTACATAATGGATAGAAAGAGAAAAAGTCAGAGTCTTTGTTCAGTATCTGACAAACACTACTGCAATTCTTGTGTTATATGGATTTTGAATATCTTTTGCCATCAGTACTGAACCTACCTGTTACTGAGAGTGGGTTTCTGCCGGTACCAACCGATTGTCGACATCAAATCCTATTATTGTGGATCGCGGTGTCTAATTATTACCTACTGACAAAACTTAAATGGAAGCAATGTATGCTTGACTTAGTGCATGGATTCCATACAGCTTTGTTATTTTGTTATTACTTATTACTTGTAGTTTTGGTTAGTAGGATATGCATTTTTTTTATTTATAGTAGTAGCAATCAAAGAATGCTCTGTCCTTTCCATTTTTCATTTAAGCATAGCTTTCTTTTTTTTTTTTTTATCTTCTTTAGTAACTATTTATGTAACATTTTTGCATCTAGGGAAACTTCTTGGCAAGTTTTACACTAGGATGGGGTGTGACAGCCTTTTCAGGTGTCCGTGCATACCCATTTGACACCCTTAGGAGAAGGATGATGCTGACTTCTGGCCAGCCGTCAAGGTATCTTAGCGCTTTTCAGGCCTTCAGACACATAATTGGCACCAAAGGTATTTCAGCGCTTTTTAGGGGTGTAACTGCAAATATTCTCTCTGGTATGGCAGGTGCTGGTGTCCTTGCTGGGTATGACCAGCTTCAACGATTTGTTAACCGACACAGTAAAAGTTTTGACCAAGGAATTAAGAGGGAATTAAAATAGCATTTATTATGTGCACATGGACAATTTCTTGAGAGCGCAATAAGTCCCAAAGGAACCATGAAAATCCTCTATTGGATAGTTTGTTTTTATTATTGAAAGGCCTGATATATCTCAGCTTCCCTAGCCTGATATAAATCGTTCCTGCTGCATGTAATTTCTTTTAATTACAGTGCAAATTATAGGCACGTAATGTTTTTAGGTCTTTTTTTTTTCTATATTTCAGTGTTATTTTGCATCTATCTATTGGCTAGTGTAAAAATTAACATAAAGGTATGAAGAAACTTATATCCCCAGTTCTGTTTCTGTCATACAAAACTAGAAAAGTACCTTGACACTGGCCCAATATCAACTTTTTTTAGGCTTTGCAACTGTCTTGGGCACTGGAATTGTAGTTATTTTGGGTCAACCTGGTGTTTCTGGGGTCTGGACCTCTGGTACGTGTACTGGTAAGGGTGGTTCGATTATTATTGTTATTATTTTTTGTTTTTCCTTTAGAACTTCATACATTATTTGTTTGTTTAGCTGGAGTTCTCTATCCAAATGAAAGAACAGTTTCTGAAGTCTGAACCATCAAAAGCTTTGATAGCATGCGTGCTACTACTAGTCTACTGCAAATCAGCCTGACTTTAAGACTTAATTAATTGAGACACCAACCGAACTCTGGCCCTCCAAAATGTCATTTTCAATCAGTAAAGGAAACAGTGTTTAGATATTTCCCTGTCTTTGATCATATCATCGTACGATGAAATCTTCATTAATTGCCAGTTTGCCACTATGCTAGTTTCTAGCTTGCATTGTATCAGTATACTTGGGTCATGTCTAGAATCAACCAAATAACTCTCTCTCTCTAGTATTCTCGTGTGATTGTTGCTTCCCTGAAGCATCTTCAATTATCGTTATGAGTTATGACCTTCAGGTAGAAAATTTGTACCTTCTTACTGAACGAATGTTTCACATGTAATCGGTTAGGCTCATATCATAATCAGAAACTTCTGATAATTACAGTTAATTATTTGTTACTCCTGGTCTCCTATTAAATAATTATTCAAAGCATATGCTCTACGTACGTCAGCTTGAGAACCACAAAATTATAGTAAACATCGTAATATCAGCAGGAAGAAGGAAAAGAAAACTACATACATATTTTTTGAAATAAAGAGCCCAAGCAGGGGATCCCAATATCTTTACCAAAAGGAAGTTTAGAGTCATTAGAAAATGACTCAGAGATACAACCAAGCAAAATAAAAAAGAGTACTACAAGTCTTAAAACTAAACCGAAGCATCACTAAACTGTAATAGAAAAGGAAATAAAACCACACAAACAACACTAAAAAAATATTTTTCAGCCTATGGCATGCATGTCAAAACCTTTTCAACTTCTATAATTTCTGCTTCAAATAAGAAAATATTTTTTGAAACAGAACTGTTAAATGAAATTTCCTTTGTTGCTTATCTCTTTCAAATTAATTATTTATTCTTTATCCAAGGAGAAATTCAAAATAAACAGACTATTATTGATTATTCACCTTTTCTCTTTTTATACGCACACTATAAGAAAGATGGTCTTTATATAATTTTTTTCTAGATAAACTTTTTTTATTTATGTTGGATCTTGTTCTATTGCTAGATTTACTTAATTCACTAAATCTAGCAATCTTTTAGTAAGACTCAATTTTCTATTAATAGGTTCTTAAAAATCTAGCAAATATGTTTTTGATATACTTATTGAATCTTGCAATGTTTAATGTAACAATTAATGTAGCAAAAAATTGCTACATTAAACTTGCAAAATTAAAAAAAATTATCAAAAATAAATTGTTAGATTTTTAAGTACGAGTCTTGCTAAAAAAATTGTTAGATTTAGTGCATCAATTAAATCTAGTAATAGAATAAGGTCCAACATAAAAAAAAAAGTCTATCTATGAAAATCTATGTAAAGACCATCTTTCTGGTAGTGGCAACACAGTATCCTTTTTCTTCATTTATATATGGACAAAACGAATACATCATACCTTAATTATTATTATTTTTTTGGGTCGTTAAAATCCCGTAGACAACAACGTACATTAATTTATAGTTACCTACACATCTAACTGTCCGGTCGGATTAAAGCCTTGTGAGATCTGCTGGTTTTATAATACAAAACAAAGCTCAATACTGTGCCAACAGCACAAATGAATCCCCAGATGAGAAAGGTTTGATGGAAGCAAGATGATCCTTACATACCCTATGAACTTCTCCACCTTTGCTGTCGTATATTCGTGCGGCAATGTATCCAAACAGAAAGGAACTGATAGGGATATTCGCTACGAGAAGATTGTGGTTGATAGCGAAGTGCTTTTAACCAAATAACTCAGAGGTAATGGAGACAGCCAGGGATGTAATTGCGCCTGTTGACATTCCTATTATTGCTGTGCCAGCGAGTAGGAAAATTTTTGAGGGGATGAGTAGGAGGAAGAAAGAGATCGCCATTGTACCATCAGCATTGCTAGAGAAGCCGTATTCGATACCACATGCTTTTGCCTGCTGCTGGATTTGTGATTTCTTGTTAAAATTTTGTTAGGAAGTGTACAATAAGAATCATGATTAGCACATTTTGATAGCTTTGATAATTTATAAAAGAAAAAGAAATGCATGATTAGCACCAGAAAAATGCATCAGAAGAATTTATCTTCCTATGGGATTAGCTTTAATGGTAGCCCTATCAGCATTGAATTCTTAATTTTATTTGTAACTTTTCAATTTTATTAATAAAAGAAAACTAGGTATAATTATAAATAATTATTTCCAATGATGTTCTAAACAGATGTAGAGCGGGGTGAAAACTTAAAGAACAATCACAGAAGACAAAATATTTAACGTGGTTCAGTACGAAATCGTACCTACATCCACACGCACACACACCATCACTTTTTTATTTCTTTTCAATAATAATGGAGTACAAGAGAGAATTGGGGAAGAAGATAGGTCCGAAAGGAAGAGGGAGGCGCCTCCTTTATAATAGGTAGGCTAATATTTCTTTTTATTACATTTCCATATATGCATAAATCATAAAAAGGAAATTCAGAAGGTCCAACTCGGACCGAGTTCAGGCCAACTCGGACCGAGCCAAAGGGATGTGGTTCAACTCGGTCCGAGTTCAGCCCAACTCGGACCGAGCCACACATCTAATTTTCTCCACACTCCCCCTCAAGTTGGCAGGTAGATATTTCGCATGCCCAACTTGTCAATTGCTTCATGAAAATTAGTACTAGACACACCCTTGGTTAGTATGTCTGCAAGTTGCTCTTCCGTTCTTACATGAGGAATGCTAATTACTCCTTCTTCAATGTTCTGTCGGATAAAATGTCGATCTACTTCAATGTGCTTGGTCCTATCATGCTGCACCGGATTCTGTGATGTAGCAATGGCAGCCTTGTTATCACAAAACAGTTTCATTTCTTCACATTCATAGAAGCCAAGATCCTTGAGTACCCTTTTAATCCACAGTAACTCTTGCAGTCCCTTAGCAATTCCTCTAAACTCAGCTTCAGCACTTGACAATGCCACTACCTTCTGCTTCTTACTTCTCCAAGTAACCAAATTGCCACCAACAAAAGTGAAGTACCCAGATGTAGACTTTCTATCAGTTACATCTCCTGCCCAGTCAGAGTCTGTATATCCGTGAACTTGAAGATGTCCATTTCTTTTGAAAAAAATACCTCGTCCTGGAGATCCCTTGAGATATCTTAGAATCCACATAACAGCCTCCATGTGATGTTCATTGGGATTATGCATAAACTGACTTACCACAGACACGGCATAGGCAATATCAGGTCGAGTGTGTGACAAGTAGATAAGTCTTCCTACCAATCTTTGATATTGTTCCTTATTGGTTGGTACCTGATCAGGGAAAATTCCTAACTTGTTGTTCTGTTTGGTTGGTGTGTCCACATGTTTGCAATCCAACATATCTGTTTCAGCTAGTAAGTCCAGTACATACTTTCTCTGAGATAAAGATATACCTTCATTGCTGCGTGTAACTTCAATTCCTAGAAAATACTTCAATCCTCCCAGATTCTTCATTTCAAATTCTTGGGAAAGTTTCTTTCAAGGCCTTGAATTCCTTCCGCATCATTTCCTGTGATTATCATGTCATCAACATATATAATTAAAATCACAATTTTATCCTTATTCTTACAAAAGAACAAGGTATGATCGGCATCACTTTGGGTATATCCATATCCTTTCATGGCACTGCAAAATCTACCAAACCAAGTTCTTGGGGATTGTTTCAAACCATATAGTTCCTTCTTCAATCTGCATACAAGTGAACGGTTACTTGAGTGACTATATCCTGGTGGAATATACATATAAATCTCCTCATCTATATCACCATGAAGAAATGCATTCTTCACATCGAACTGATGCAATGGTTCTGTCAAATTCCTTCACAGATTCTGACATGTGAGACATAGTCATGAAATTTGCCATTGCATACCTGCCTTCACCACTCTCATCTGGTCTGTATCTTTTGGGTGGCCTGCCTCTGTTGATTCTGAAAGGTAACTGATAACCATGATTAGTAGTAACAGGTTTAGAAATACTTACCTCTGACTCAGGAAATTGATCATGTGGTGAAGTAGGAGACTGTATCATTTCTTCATCTTCACTTTCCAAACATTCTTCAGATGGACCCGAGTTAACCAGTGGGTCCATTTCTAGGTTCAAATGCTCACATTCAGTTGAATTCGGACTGAGATGAGTCGAACTCGGACCGAGATGGGTCGAACTCGGACCAAGATGATCTAAACTCGGACCGAGATGGGTTGAACTCGGACCGAGTTGAACATGTTCATTTTGGAAAATCTCAGATTTCAAACCAAAAACATCATTTCTCACTGTATCGAACCAGAGTTCATTGTCTATCACACTCTCCCCCTGAGAATGAGTCTGGTTTTTACAGAAATACCCTTCATTTTCAATAAATGTCACATCCATGGTGGTATAGACTTTTCTAGAGGATGGATTCATGCACCTATAGCCCTTTTGATGTTGACCATAGCCTATGAACACACATTTTTCAACACACGGATCAAGTTTTGAGCGCAGATGTTTTTGTATGTGGACATAGGCTACGCAGCCAAACACTTTGGGTGGGATATTGAGTACTGAAGGAATCACATGGTAGGCTGAGAGTTTTTGCAATGGTGTTTGAAATTTAAGAGCAGCAGAAGGTAATCTATTAATCAAATACACCGATGAGGTAACGGCATGATCCCAATAAGAATGAGGAATATTATTTTCTAGCATCATTGCTCTAGTCATTTCTAGGATTTGCCTATTCTTACGCTCTGCCCTACCATTCTGTTGAGGTGTACCTACACAGCTAGTTTCATGTATAATCCCATTGGTTTTAAAGAACTCTCCTAGTGTTTTGTTGACAAATTCCTTGCCATTATCACTCCTAAAAACCTTGACATTCTTATCAAACTGATTTTTCACCATGGTAATGAAGGAAGTAATGGCAAGTGGCACATCAGTTTTCTGTTTTACCACATTAACCCAAGTCATTCTAGTACTATCATCAACAAATAAGACAAACCATCTATTTCCTACTAGAGAGTCAACCGGGGAAGGTCCCCAAACATCAGAGTGAATCAAATCAAAAGGAACTCTATTATTATTATCATCATCCAAAATTTTTCCAAAATGAGCTCGATGGCTCTTAGATTTGATACACACATCACAATCAAATATCTCATTCTCAAAACCAGAAAACAAACTAGGATAAAGTTTTCTTAGGTACCCAAAAGATGGATGACCCAATCGCCTGTGCCATATCCAAATAGAAGACTTCCTACTTGAGTGTAAACCAGCAGATAAATGTGCCTGTCCAGCAGCCAAGTCTTCTAAATGATACAGTCCTCCTCTTCTAGTACCACGACCAAGAATTTCCTTCGTCAAGAGGTCCTGAAAAAGACAAAATCCAGGATACATGAGTACTACACAATTTAGGTCTTCACATAATTGTCCTACAGACAAGAGTTTGGATGAAAGAGAGGGAACCAAGAGTGTATTTGAAAGAGTTAAGGATGAGGAAAATTGAACTTCTCCAGCCCCTGTGACTGGATAAACTTCTCCATTTGCATTAACAATCTCATTTCTTCTTGGAACAGATTTTCTTACCAAGTCTTCCCTGTTGTAGGTCATGTGATCAGTTTCCCCTGAATCAATAATCCAAGAACAATCAGTACTAGAAATGTTTAATGCAAAAACTTTACCTTCATTCCTCTCGACAGAGGGCAAAATAGACAATGTTCCAGAACCTAAACTGGCCAAATTTGCAGCTGGTAGGGTCTTTACTTCTGTGGCCTGGGCTTTTGTCATGTGTGCCTTCCCTTGCCTGTTTTTCTTATTTTCCTCCCACCAGTCTGGATAACCAATCAATTTGAAACACTGCTCCACAGAGTGCTTTGGGTTTTTACAATGGGTACACTCGCCAGGTGGTACGGGTTTTTTGTTGTTTGGTTTTGGAGGATAGTTAGACTTCTGGAGGTTCAAGGTTTGAGATTTTGCCACCATAGCCAAGGAACTGTCCCCAACTTCACCCCCATTCAACATGACCATTTGTCGCCTTTCCTCCTTCCTTACCAAGGCAAATGCCTCTTCTACGGTAGGGAGGGGATTAATTTGGAGAACACTAGCCCTGATCAGATCTAATTTATCATCTAAACCATCTAAAAAGGTCAGTACCCTATCTTTTTGAACCAATTTCTGGTACTTTTCAATATCATGATGGCATTCCATAGGATTAGGTCTACGAGTGTCTAATTCCTTCCATAACCCTTGTAGAGTACTGTAAAAATTCTGAACCAATTCACCATTTTGTTTGACTTTACTAATTTTTCTTTTGAGATCCAGAATTTGAGACAAATCACTACCATCAAAGTAAGAGGTGTTGACTGCATCCCATACCTCTTGTGCAGTAGAGTAAGGTAAGAAGGTACCTATTAGTGATGAGTCCATAGAGTTAATCATGAAATCTTTCACCTGAGAATCCATCACCGACCATCGTTTATAAGCTTCCTCGTCTGAAGGCTTTGGCCGAGTTGACCCATCAAGGTGACCCAATCTATCTCGCCCGTTGAGTTTCATCTGCAGCATCTGCGACCAGAGGTAGAAGTTCGACCCATCTAACTTGATCGACATCGCGGAGGTGAACCCCTCTTGGCTTTGAGTGTTTGATGGAGGTCTCGGTTGTGTAAGCAATTGGGACAAGGTGTTATTCAAGCTTTGAATAAGGGTCATCGGATCTAGTGGATGAGGATCAGGGATAGGGGTTTTAGGGAGTGAATCATCAGGGGTACTCATGGTTTAGATCGTGGTGAGGGGTATTAAAGGTTCTGGTTGAGGTTTCGGTAAGATCTGTGCAGTAATTCGCACAGAGAAGAAGTAGCAACTGTGCAGTAACTCGCACAGGGATAAATACACACAGTAGTCAAGATCTACCTCTCTGATACCATGAAAACTTAAAGAACAATCACAGAAGACACAATATTTAACGTAGTTCAGTACGAAATCGTACCTACATCCACACACACACACACCATCACTTTTTTATTTCTTTTCAATAATAATGGAGTACAAGGGAGAATTGGGGAAGAAGATAGGTCAGAAAGGAAGAGGGAGGCGCCTCCTTTATAATAAGTAGGCTAATATTTATTTTTATTACATTTCCATATATGCATAAATCATAAAAAGGAAATTCAGAAGGTCCAACTCGGACCGAGTTCAGGCCAACTCGGACCGAGCCAAAGGGATGTGGTTCAACTCGGTCCGAGTTCAGCCCAACTCGGACCGAGCCACACATCTAATTTTCTCTACACGGGGTACTGGGGTTTTGGGTTTATGATTTATTGAATTATATAATTCAATGAGCTTGATGTACATGTACTGCCAGTATAGATAGACCAAAGCAGCTGTTTGGAAGTTGAGTACATGTACAGTTGATGTATTGTACAATATTCACAACTATAGATAGACCAATACACAACAAGTAGAAATACTCAACTGTAGAAATTTTTATATTAATGAGTTATGAATATTGTAATGCATGGAAATTGTTATTTATTTTTATATTAATGAGTTATGAATATTATAACAATATTAATTTTCAACAAGACAAAAAAAAATTATAAAAGAATTTTCAATGCATTAAGATTGGCTATCTATTACAACAAGTGCAAAATAAAAAAAAAGTAAATTAAAATACATTACAATTTTGAACCACATAATTTTCAAGCACAACAAGTAGAAAAAGTCGGGCCGCTCAGAATTAACTGTTCTCTCCAACTAGTACAAAAAAGTTGGACCCCATTTTGTGGCATCCATCCTCTACACATAATAACAGATTCCACGTGAAAATTTATAATTTAAAATTGGTGGAATATTAACATTTTCTATCATTGAATTTTTGTGTTTTCTAAAGTTGCTGTATAAAGGCTCAGTGTTTTTTTTGTGATTTTGTGATACGAAATAGAAGAACGAGTTCAGAGTTATATATAGGCAATTATTTACTCGTTTATAAAACGCACAATAACCATTCTAGCGCGTTTTATAAAGGGGTAAGAAGGGGTCTGCCAAAATTTACCGCTCAAGCACAGTGTCACGCTGCCCAAAACAGAACTGACACCTTCGAACCCGTTTATAAAACGCGTTCAAAGCCTTCAAACGCGTTTTATAAACGGGTACGAAGGTGGAGTCCAATTTTTGCCGCTCAAAATAGACTGACAGACTGCAGAAACAGTAAATTGCATTAATTCAATCTTTCGTACCCGTTTATAAAACGCATTCGAGCCCTTCTTATGCGTTTTATAAACGGGTACGAAGGGTTGAGTTTATTTATACACCTTCCTCTCCGCAATTTCTCTCCGAAAATTCAAAAAATCCGAAAAAATTTAGAGAAGTTACGCAGAGAGAGAAATTGAGAAAATAGAATGTCAACTAAACCACGTCATGTTTGTACCGGTGTGCTTCTCCAAGGAGATGGACGAATAACTAAATGAGATATTCTTCGGCACCTCTACTTGCACTACCTTTCCGACAAATTTTACGTGAAGGTTTTTCAACGCGATGTTTTTGAAGTGAGAGGGCCGAAATACTGGACTGATGTAGTTAAGAGGGATGGAGGATACCATGTCCGACGTGGTGATGGAATCGTATGGTTACGTTTGCAACAGACATGTCCTCCTGGTTTTGAAAATCATCCGTTAAATGGAAATGACCTATATCATTTGGACTGATTATTAGGTTTTCTATAATTAAATGTTTTATTATTATGTGTTTTATTATTATTTGTTTTGTTTTATGTTTTAGTATATGTGTATTAATTCGTGTAGTATATGTGTTGTAAGTTTTATTATCTGTTTTGTTTTATCCATTTACGTTTTTTTTGTGAAATTCAAAATATTAATATTACGAGACTTAATATTTATTTAAATTATATTACACAATACAACTCAAAGAAAATTAAAATAAAACACACAATGCAAATTAAAAATTACAATTTATTAAAATTTTGAACCACACATTACAAAACAAAAAAAATAAAAAATACATGATATTAAAAATTTGATCCACAAAAAAAAATTGTAGAAGATCCATTGCTAAGGGTGGGTCGAGATATGAGCACCGCAACTTATAGAGAAGAGTCTGACGACTGATTGTCATATTGACTCCCTCTTTTTCTGAGACTTGGATGAAGATGCTTGCATGTATGCAGATTCTCATCCAGGGATGTCGGCTGCGGTGTTATGGCTCGTAGAACCAGCCCAGCAAACCGCCCTCTACACGTAATAACAGATTCCACCTGAAAGTTTTTAATTTAAAGTTGGTGGAATATTAATAGCCATAAGGATTGTGTGCGACTCTGTGTCACTGAATAATTGTGCCGCATACAACCCTTATGACTATTAATTTCACACCAACTAATATTATTTTGCATTCTACCATCCAACTCTTATTTCTCTCTAATTTTCTCTTTTTTTTTTGTGGCTTTGGACGACAGAAGGTGGGGGTATTTATAGGAAAATTTGGATCCTTAATACCAGTTTATAAAACGGGTAAGAAAGGTTCCTACCCGTTTTATAAATGCGTAACGTCAGAAACTTGCGCCGCAATCACTGCACTCTCGAACGCGTTTTATAAACGAGTAAGAAGGCTTCTTACCCGTTTATAAAACGCGTTCGAGAGGAGAGAGAGACACGCGGTTTATAAATGCGTTAGAACTTTCTTCTTATTAAAAAAAATATTAATTCTTTCTATTAAAATTTTTTATGTTAAAATTTCTATATAAAATAATTTCGGGTTTTAGAGTGGTCAAAGAAATAAATTAGGAAATTCGTATTTCTATGTAAGATCTAGGAAAAAGAGTGTTTAAATGATATTAGTGGTTTGATGAATGGTTTAAATGAGTCATGAGTATATATAAATAAGTTAGAGTTATTTTATCATTGAAGAAATAAGAAATGAGCATATGAATAAAAAAAATTCTGTTGTTAAGTAAAAACTTATCTCTTCCTTTACTAAATAATTTATCTAAATTATTAAAAGTGATTTCTAACATAAATTGAGGTTATTATTTGTGGGAGCTGAGTGAGTTTAAGTTACACAAATTGATGATCTTTATTAATTAGTCTACTGGAAACTTGTCACCAACGTTTTTATTACGGATCGATAAAAGACAAAGTGAGTTATCCCTATATGCGTTTTGCGTTGAATCACTCTCTCAGTTATTAAAAGGCACAATTAGGCCTATTGCAGATATATGTCGAACGCTCACGAGATCGTTATTGTATTGTGACATAATGAGATTATGTTTCTTTTTTTTTTTTCCCCCTCTGAATAGAAGTTTATGTTCGTTTGAATTTTATTGGTGGCTCTTCTTATACACTTATACACTGTGACATATATCGGGAAGGGAAAATAAAAGAAATGAAAACTGTCATGTGTAATTTTATCATTGTTTAAATAAAGTAAACATATAAAATAGACAAGGTGAACATATAGATGTTCAAAGTGAAGATATAAAAAAAAAAATCATTGCTTGTTAAGATTTTTATATGCATTTTCAACTTATTTTTATTAAATTTATTTGTTTGTATGTATTCACTTTGATCACTTTTTATGTTCACCTTGTTTGTTTTAATGTTCACGTTGTTCAAACGATGATAAATGATGATAAAATTGTAGAGTAATCAATTTCTATATAAAAAATAGAAAATTGATTAGTGACATCGCACTAATTACCATCACGCGCCATCACGATCTCTGCGCAGAGATAGCACTTCAGCTATTGTCCCTCACCCAACGCACTTATTTCGTACCTAAATATTCAGTTTGGCAAGTACAAATGTTCAGTCAGTTGCAACAAAAAGTATAAATTTTGTAAGAAAAAAATTTTTATTAAGTACAAATGTTTAGTTTAGTAAGTACAAATGTTCTCTTAATTGAGTATAAATATTCAGTTAGTTGCAATTAAAAAAATATAAATTTAGCAAATGCTCATTTGCATAAGTATAAATGTTCAGTTTAGTATGTACAATGTTCAGTTTAGAAAGTATAAATTTTCATGTTATTACATATAAATGTTCAGTTTATTAAGTAATAATTTCAGTTTTTTTAATAGGTTCAATGTCAAGCGAAAGGGTCACAAACAGGATAAAAAACACATGAAAAAATTAGAAGGGGTCCTGAACCGGTCCAGTTCAAATTAAAATTTTTCCAATTCTACCGTGATTTGCCTCTCGCCAAGACTGACGCGTGATTCTATATAATAAAATTATTAATTGACACATTTAACTAAACACTTTTTATTATGAAACTGAACATATTTAGTTATTAAACTGAATATATATAACAAATACCTGCGGCGCGCGGTGGTAAATCTGCCGATGGCAATTATCCTTCATGAAGTGTTGCGTTATATCTAAAACGACCACAAAAATGAAGTGTTGCGTTAATCGTTTCGTTTTGAACGAAACGATCGAAATCACGAAAATACCACGAAATACACATGGACGAAACTGAATACGTGTTGCATTAACCGTTTCTTTTTTGAAATGCAACCAAAATTTTTAATCATTTTTGACAAAACAAAACGAAAGAACGGTTAAAACATCGATGTTTTCACCCCTACATCATACTAGTGTTTTCCATCAAATGGGCTTATATGTTCATTACAAGGCTCCTTTAATGGGCCCCAAAGATGGCTTGTTAGAGGTCTTAACTTCATGGGCTTATCAGGGCCTTAGCTTGGATCAGTTAATGGGCGTCATGAGAGGGCTTTCAAATAAATGTATTCGTTAAGACGTTGACAAGGTTTATTTTATTTCTTTGTTGATAACTTGAGATCAAATTGACTGTCATTATGCATGCCAACAATCAAAACATTCAATTGATATTTTTCAATATGTGCAACACTAAGTATAATTAAGTATATAAAGATAAGTGCAAAAGACTGATCATCTGGCTTAAGGAAAGGAAGTTATAGTGTGTCTAGGGCTGTCAAACGTGTACAACGTACACGGAAATAGCATCTTACGTTTTTGTTCCGTATATTAGCACGTAACAGGAATAACTTACGTTGATGTTCCGTTATTACAACGTAATTAAAATTTCTACCGTTTTCGTTCCGTCGGATTTAAACGGAACAAACGTTAAAAACGTTAAAATTTTTGTCACCCTAGCGTAAGATGCTCAATTCGCTCACTCAAACATTCTCCGGCAGAAAAAAAAAGCATTCTGAGTATATGATGTATTTTTTTTTTTAAACAAAAATCCCAAACAAGAGTACCAATGCATTAAACCAAAGTGCGAGTCACAAACTCAATACAAATCATAGAAACAAAACAAAGCTAAAATGCGTTATACATAACCTGGGCACCACTGAGGCTCAGTTCCATTTGACTCCCTAATAAGCCAAAATACAACCCAGTACAACCATTAATTTGATATTTGAACATACGGGCAGCTCCTCAAAAAAAAAAAAATCTCTGGTACCACTGTACCAGTTGGTAACAGTCCGTACCAGAAAATCAAATCCAAGAGAAAACTCAAATATTTGAGCCAACATCAAACTCAAAACCAGAAAATTGGAAAAGAAATTGAGGTAAATTGAGAAAGAAATCGACATAATTTTGAAATTAGAAACAAAATTGAGGTAAATTGAGAAAGAAATTGACACAATTTTGAAATTGGAAAGAAATTGAGGTAAATTGAGAAAGAAATTGAGGTAAATTTGAAATTGAAAACGAAATTGGAAATAATAAACTGAAATCTCTAAAAGTCAGAAAATTAAGAAATAACTCAACTAACCTACAAGTGTTGTGCTATGAGACTGAGTAGTACTACCTGTGCAAGTTTGATAGCCCTACTCCTCAGTGCTGGTGGTCAGGCCAAAGAGAGGAATACGGCGACTCGGCGAGTGTTTGATTGTCTCTCTCTTGGGTCAGATCGGAGTTGATGAGTATGGAAGGAGGCGAGAGAGACGCATCTCTCTCTCTTTCGGAGGTAGGGTTGGAGTGAGGGAGGGAGGAGGCAGGCGATCGCTGCGAGAGAGACGAGCGGCGCTAGGGTTGGAGAGAGGAATGGACTCTCGCACCTCTATCTTTCCGCCTCAGCAGTTCTCTCTCTTTTTACCCCTCGTAATCATCAATATGGGCTGGGCTGCAATGAGTTTAAAGGGCCCACGGAATTAACGTTAAAAAACGAAACGGTAGAGGCTCATTTCGTTTCCGTTCCGTGAATACCAACGTAACCCGTTTCGCTTCCGTTTCCGTTCCGCTGAGTAAAACGCCACAGATTTTCCCTCCGTTTCTGTTCCGTTTCGGACGGAACGGAACGTAAACGTCTGAAACGAAATGAAATTGACAGCCCTAAGTGTGTCAGGTTTACTGCATTAAAAAGATGCAAACCAGAAAGTCAAATCTAAACGGATGATCATGAGATGTTTTTAATTAAAATACTAAAAATTAATAAATAAAGAAAATTTAATTAAGCTACGAAGTTTGATGATTCTTAAAAGGACATTGAAGCAAGGAACGAACATCATTACATTGGTGACACTTGGTTCTTTCTTTTGTAGTTAACAACATGATGATTCTATAAAGTACTAGGGTTTTGGTACTTTTGTACCTTAGTTCACTCGTAACTGAGAGAGAGAGAGAGAGGCTTCAACTCAATCTAACCACAAACATTACTTAAATTTGTCAACAAAATATTTGATAAGGCAGTGCAAAGTGCTTAGAGGAAGCTGAGCTGGACTTCCACGCAATTATTGCCCTTCTTAATAGACAAATGATTTAGATCAGCTCTTCTATGGCGATAGGAAGAGCTGTGCCAATATATATAACAACAAGATTTGTGGCATGTTTATTCACTTTATGACTAAAAGGAATGGAAAATGTAATAGTGTGAGATATTTTAATTTTTTTCAGTTTTGCTTCGTCAAAAGTTTGAATTTTTTCTCTGATTTTGTACCATTTTCTTTCTTGAGAAATATTGTATCCAAAATTTAAAAGTAAAAAAAATAAGAAAATAGAAAAATCAAATTAAGAACAAAAATGAATCCAAATAAATTACTAATTAATGGATCGTACATTACAAAACAAGTGGCAGTATATAATTTGATGCTGCAGCAGCGAACACATCACTATAGATTCGGACATGCAAAGCTGATGTTACTAGTTTATCTACTACAATTAACACCGTTCAAATTCTAACAGGAAATATGATTCTATGCTTCTGCGGTTCTGGTATCAACCCACTTTATATGGTAGGAAAGTAAGTAGCCTGAAGCCCAAAATGTGATGTGAGTGACCTGTCATACAGAATGGTAACTTGTGCTTAGCCATTGAGAGATTGGAACCCTTAAAATATGGAAACATGCCAAGATACAACTCAGCAAAGGAGCTCGATCGAGACCAGAGGACAAAAGGCAATATAAGTGCATGCAAATGTTGGATGCTTGCGTGGCAATGATTAATGGTGTGATTTTTCATTTTTGGTGGCACATGTGAACAGAAGAGGGAGTTAAACTAGTTTGTCGTCAGGGATCGCAGACAGAAAGTTAGCAAGGTTTTGGGATTATATGCGTGCGTCCAAAATTTCAAATTCATCCATTGCAAATTTGAAAACCATGGTGGCAAAATGGTTATCTGCACTCATTTTTTTTAATATAATGACAGTATTGTACATACATTAGCAGAGTTAGAATTTTTTTCATTAATTAGTGATCATGGTAATTCCGTCTCAAAACTAATTACGTTAGTATTTAAAAAAGAAAATGAATTTTAGCTATTGGCATCATTAATGAAATTGTCATAACATTTTTATCGGGGACACATATATATAGTATTTTCAGAAAATAGTTTACATAACCATAAAGAATTAATTGAAGAAGACTTGATCTATAGGAAAGAAATATGCAGTCGGATGACTCCTAATTCCTAAACATATGTCTAACTTTGACTCGTTTGTTATGAGTCAATGTTTTGAAAACCTGAGGCCCGTCCGTTTCTGGTTAAACCGGAAAAAAATCCGGTTCAACCACGATTAAACCAGTAGACTCGGCCACTGTCCGGTTAAGTGGCCGATCCGATTTTCAAAACATTGCTCGTAATTTTGATTTTAGTTCATTTATTATTTGTATTAATAATTGTAACATGGTCAATATATACATAACATCGGAATCAAAGTTGGCACATATTTAACACATGATAGATCTTCTAAGGCGCTCTCCATTGACTGGCTTGTAGGGAGGGGCCCAAGAGCTGAGTTCAAAGGATCATCATTCATCAGCAGCTGCAGCCCTCTATGATATATTATTGTCTGATCAGCCTAACAACAAAAAGTGATGTATGGAATGATGCTCACATAAAAGAATTTGCTTTAGATTTGGAATGCAGCAAAAGTAGAGCACAGTGCTCTAGTAGAAGGAACAAACTCGTTCCATACCACAAAAACCAATTATCATCATTCTCATGCATCCAACACACCTCTCTCGAGTTGTCACCCAACCTCTTTCACTGAACCTCCTCACGAGAGTTATTACTTATTCAGTTATTTGTGACCTACACGCATGTCTTAAATATATATTTTTTAAATTAACTCATATATATTTTGTAACTAAAAGACATTTAAAAAAACAAAAGAAAGGTTATACGGCGATGGTTCAGGTTACGCAGTAGACGTAGTAAATTAAAACATTCTTGCAGCAAGATAGATATTATTGAAATGAACAATTAATAAAGGCAACGAAAATCAGAACAAAATTTTTTCAATATATAATTTGTTGAAGCTAAACGGAATTGTATATATACGTCATGAGGTAACTCTGTGTATATCTTGAGTTGTAAATATTGAGATGTATATAAGGATTGTTACCTGAAACATTTAACACTCATCATCACGTCTCAACTCTCAAGATTTATTAGCCGCACTGAAGATTTACTAATTTTTCACTCCTATATGGCGAGCTATATATCTGAAGATTAATCCATCTTCAGGCTTCAGCTTCTCTGACAAACAAACAGATTTAGAACTTCCATTTCTCAACATATCTCAGCAACCACTCATAATTAAGAACTATAAGATAGAGGATTGCTTGGAATCTGCGTGAATAAATTAAAAAGACAAAGTAAGCAAGACTACCAAGCCACGTGTCAATGTGGCATCTCTCCTGTTTGGCTTGCCTGCCTGTTTGTAATTATTATCGGATAATTAATCATGAGTTCTGTCACTAAATGAGCCAGCTGTTTTCCAATATAGCAGAGATATTAAGCTTAATTTAACTTTGGTTATTTTATAGGTTCTAAGTTTGTTTTTTTTTTTTCCCTTTCTCATTTTGGATAGGCAAACAGATCGCCATGACTAATATATGAAGTTATGAAACCCTTCTAGTTGGTCCCCAGAAATAGTAGCTTTCTGTTGATTACTAATATATACAAATAACATAATAGTATCGAACTGAAGAACTGATCGTCGTATATACAGGCGTGCTACTTCATGATTCTTAAACTCTGACATAACAGCTATCAATTTCATCGAGTTAAAAAATATATATATTTTTCCCTCCTTTTCACAAAGATTAAATGTCAAAATTCAAGTGATTAATCGTGCATTTTAGCACTCGATACTAAATATTGTGTTACAGAGCTCTAGACTAATTATACTGAAGCTTTTACAAAATGGTTATGAGGTATATATATATATATATATATATATTTTACCATAAAAGCCCGTAGGCAATATGAGGTATATATGATATGACAAAAGCTACTGGGAATTCCTCCTGCTTGGTATCTCACAGACAGTAATTAACATCAGCTAAGAAGTTAAATGTAAATAATTTTACAGCAATTAAAACTAGTATTCTTTTTCCATATTGATCAAAATACCATCACTATACCCAGTTTTTCATATTGATCAAAATACCTTCCCTTTCAATTTCGAATTAATTTTTTTTTGAATATTTAAATTTGAAAATTTTCATTTTTGAAATTCTAATATGTTCATATTTGAATGTATTATGAATTCCCGTAAAAGGATCATTAATTAGTGCCTGTTTTTTAACACACTGTGTTACACAAGGAGCACCACAGAAGATCTATATATATGTCAACAATACGACCGCTATTTAGTTATCTTATAATGAGGTTAACATGGTGATGATGATTTAGCTATTTTTATTCAATGTAACTCCAGAAGGATACAGTTCACATTTATTTATAAATTAAGTTAGTTAACTTCCTTTTTAATTCTTTGTTGTAAATATTGAAAGTGTGCGAAGCAAGGAGCCAACCTTAGAAAAAGATCAACACAGGTCAAATAGATATATATTGTATTAGACAGGAAATTTAAAAAAAAACATAAATAATATTAGGAAGGATCAAATAAAGAATAATAAGAGTTATCAATATTATTGTATGATTCTGCAATGGGAAACGGAAGCAATGAAATTAAATAAACAATTTCATTTTTTTATATATAATAAAAAATAATAAGGAATAATATCAGAATCGGAAATGGCTCGTGAAGTAAAGGAAGCATCGATAGCGTCAAAAATTCTGGTATTGTTTGTATTCTTGGCGTATTTTTGGCTTGGAGTGCGCATGGCAGAATTTATCATACTCCTCTCCAGTCTTAATTATGCTCGTATAAATTAAATTATTTGACAAGTAACGAGAACTTAATTTGCAAGAAAAACTCTAAAAAATAAAGTAGTGCTTGATGTCAAATGATAATGAAATTAGACATTCAGAGTCACTTTGGAGGAATAGTCTCCGTTCGAAATTATAAGAAAATATATTACTGCATAATAATAATAATAATAATAATAATAATAATAATAATAATAATAATAATAATAATAATAATAAGAGTTTTGTTACGGTGAGTCGCGCTAAAAAACTCCTAGATCTGATTCAAATGACCGATCTAAACCGTCCAATACGATCTCCCTATTGAAGTCTCCATTCAGACCAAATTTTATATATTTTTTAAAATTTTTAAATATTTTTTTCGGATTTTTAAAAACTAATGTTTTTGAACGGTTCAGAACTAATTAGATTAATGATTTTTTAAAATTTCGAAAATATATAAAATTTGATCTGCATGAAGATTTCAATAGGGAGATTTTAATAGACGACATTGGATAGGTCATTTTGAACTAGATTTAGGAGTTTTGAGCACGACTCATAGATCTCTAGTGAGTCGCGACTCACCATAACAATAATAATAATAATAATAGAGAACTAGCTTTTGGTCTAATGGCAAAGAGTAATGCATCTTAAGTGAAAGGACACAGGTTCGAAACTCGGCTGGGGTCTTTCACAGACATTTAAATTAAAAAAATAAGTTGGTAGGCTTGATCCCAATTTATCTTCAATAATAATAATAATAATAATAATAATAATAACAACAACAACAACAATAATAACGAAAATACGAAAAAAATAGGAATACCGGGACAGATGATTTTTTTTTTCTTTGGTTCGAAAATGGCTATCAAATGTTGTCTAATGTAGTTCTTTTACGAAATTTCTCGAATTGAGTCATAATACTCTATTAAATATTATGCCCATTTAAAAAGCAAAAATAATTTGCACTGTCGTTTGTTGATTCTATTGGATCTGATTTCCTTTTTATTTTATTGACCCCCCTTTTTGATCCAATGCAATAAGGTTTTTAGAATTGTTCAATTCTTTCATTATTAATATTTGCTAGATTATAATTCTGCTCTCCTTGAAAAATATGAACTGATGATAATTATATAAATTCACAATATATAGATTAATGATGCATGGTAATTTCATGCAAATATGAACTGATGTTTGTTGATTCTATTGCATGTTCACAATAAATTCACAATATATATTATCTGTGCTTACTATACACTTAATATGGATGATTATATAATTATTTATTTGTAAAAATAATTAAATTTAAGCTCTATAATCAGTTGATATGTTTTAATACTTTTTTTTTGTCCGAACTAGCTCTTGATTTTATCTAAAAAGAAACATTCCATTAGTTTTCAAGAAATTATATATGCCATATATATCCAGTAATTAATGACTGGAGAGAGAGAAAGCATGAGGTGGCCAACACAAAGCGCGTGTTAGAGAAAGGGAAGGGGGTGGTGAGTTGTGCATGGCAACAAAATCTTCTCACGGGCTTTTGCACTCATCTCTCCGTCACCTCATTCTCTCATTATTATTTCCTTCCATACAGAAATTGAGAACACCATTCTAATTATTTCATCCTATACATATTCCCCTTTCCATGAAACAAACAAAGCAATACATAATTTCTGCTAAATAATAAACGGTAAATACATAAATGGCGTTTTCCTTGCCTAATTGGCACCTTGTGGTGGGATCCCTATATAAGAGAATCCTCCTTGTTTTTACCATTTTAATTTTTTTAAACAACTTTGAGTCTTTGACTGTCAAAATAGAAATTGTCAAAATGTCACCAGGGTCTTGCGAGGATAATGTTTGTAGTAATATATATACATGTACAACATTCTGAATATTAATATTACAGTTGATTAAGAGTTGTGTGATGTTTTATTCCCTTTCAATAATTGACCAGTATCTTTTTTATAACGTTGAGAAATATTGCCCAATCCCATCAGATATATTAAAATCAAAATATTGAATGAAATAAATAATCGATGCTAATAATTTTTATTTAAAGTAACGGGATGATTCCTCATAAAAATGAGGTCACATGTTAATATTACTAATTAATAATATGCCCATTCAACGTGTGGACAAATTTTTGTTATACCACAAATGGAGAAAGTAAAGTAAATGGTAAATATATAGTTTGTAATTTAGTTACGACTTTTGATAAATTTTGAAAAAAAGAGGGAAAATATAAAAGAAAACTAAAGCTGCTTTGTCATTATTTTATTCATGAAATTCTAACCACTAGCTAGATTATAATATTAGAATACAATATTGCTTGCCAAATTACCATTCATCATTAATCAAAGCTTGAAAGCATAGTAGGCACAGATAATATATATTGTGAACATGCACCACACACACACACACACAGATATATATATATATATATATATATATATATATATATATATATATATATATATATATGTTTATATAATGCGATACAAAGTAAATATATATCTATAGTTACCATAATCCATAAAATTTATCAAAAGTTAAAACGAAAAGGACAAATATTAAATTTACTAAATCTTTAATTTAATTCACTTCCTCAGGCTCACCTTACGCAAGATATATCTTGTCAAAATTTATTATGTAAGATCCATGGGTGTTGAATGAAAACTCGTTGCAGAAATCGGAGTGTTTTCATGCACAAGAATGATTATGATCAGTCGATTTGTAATTGCTATTATTGCAAAAGAATAACAAAAAAGTCTTCTTTAATTGAGAGGATTAATATCACATAAGCTAAATGAAATGTAATTCTGATAGACTGATTTTCAAGTGATGCTTGTAGTATTAGACACAGTTTTATATGTTCAAAAATAAAATTGAATCTACATAGCCAATAATAACTATTTTCCCCATGGTTATGCGATAAAATAATCACCAGAATTTTGAAATACTATATTTAAACCTATACGGTAATATATAACAATGAAAACTTACGGCCCTCAAAAAAAACTTTTGGCCCTCAAAAAACAATGAAAACTTACTGTTTTATTGATTGATCTTTAATCTTATTGACATTAATTAAATTATAAGGTAATACAGAACATAAAATATCATAAAGTACCATGTTCGCTTCTTTGATCCCTATTTCTTAATCTCTAATTTGTCGTTCATCAAAAGATCAGGAAGAAAAATATTACAAGGATAATATCGCTCTACCATTGTCAAGGTTATTAAAGCTACTTAAACCCAATAAAATATTAATGTTGGTTATTTCCTTTGGTATCCAATTCTTTATTTTACTCTCACAATGTTTATAATATTTACTCTTTCAATAATTCATACACTAATTGCTTATCAGAAAAGAACACCAGTGCCATAGGAGACACGGGCATCTCTGTGGGTGGAATCTAAATCAGAAGTTGCACATATATATGCCAGGTTGAAGTATATGTAAGAGAGAGACTGCTAGCGGCGCCCGATCGAGTAAGAGAAACTTAAAGAGATGACTACAAAGGAGGAGAAGAAGGCTGTATTGCAAGAGAAGCTTGAGCTCCTACGCACTGTGACAAAGTCTCATGCTGTAAATTTTCTACTTATCCCTATTATTATTAATTATGTATAGTTTATCTCTTGTTGAGTTTTCTTATATTTTGATTTTGGAATAATCTCTCTTTCTGTTTATTTTTGTTCTTTTATAACTAGATCTTGATCGATCTCTTGAGCACTATCTTTGAGCATCAAATAAGTTTTCTTTTTTTTTTTCAGATAATATGGTATATATATAAATCAACTTGTATTTAATATATATAATCCTGACGCTAATACATATATATTACAAGTATTTTAAATAAGGATAGATCGATGCTATAGCTGGAAGTTCTTATCCAAAGTTCCAAACCAATATCTTGAGCTAATGTTCATTATAAAAAGAAAATTAATAATAAAAACTATGGATCTGTGCAGTCATTAATTATCACGAAATAGTCTTTAATTTCCCTCTTCATTTGCAAGTGCTAAAACAGACGTGCATATAATTAGACGAATTTTAATTTTGTATAAGCAAGTAATAAGCTAACTAAAGGGGATTGCCTCTTCATCTGAATTCATGATCAGAACTAGTGGAATGCGGGCTATATGGTATATATATGTTCTTAGCCCTTGTTCTAATTCACAAACATCTAATGTAGTTCCTGCCTTTTTTTTTCGTTCGGTCCTAGGTAAACAAGGCATCAATTATAGTCGATGCAACCAAATATATCCAGGAACTTAGACAAAAGGTCGAAGAAAGTGAACAGCAGCTTGCTCAAGATGACAATTTGCCCAAGGTACACGCATATATAACCTAGCTAGTCAGGATAAACACATATGACATAACGCATCAGCCACATATACAAAAGCATGTGCACTTATTTCATTAGAAAAGTTGTGGGTCTTGGAACCGCATATTGAGCGTCCTCCATTGACTGGATCTGCGTTTAACATTGATAACATATAGTGCATATATATGTATTGCTAGTTTTCTACTACTATACTTCAAACATCATTTATGATAATAGATGAATGCATTGATACAAATTGCCGTTATGAATGCATTGATAAAAGTTGGCGTTTTAGCAAATTAAAATACTATATATTTTACATATCAAAGGCAAAAATTTTAAATGTTCCTTAGCTCTTGCTTTTCCTTGTCATAAAAAAGGTGGTGCCACATTCCATATATCAAAGGTTATAATCAATTTCCTTTCCTGGCTGTACATTTTTTTTTTTCCTAATGATTATGCATATATCTGGTCCTAAACTGCTTCATGCCTAAATTTTGGGCTGTAGCTTCAAAAGAAAGATGCACCCAATTAGCTACAAGTAACCAATTAACGATATTATTTTATCGCCCTGTTAATCTATATATTTCAAAACAGAGTTATCATGGATCTATTTTTTTCTCTTTTTATCAGGTAACTGTTACAACCCAAGAGAAAGGGTTTCTCATAAATGTGTTCTCAGAGCAGCACTGTCCAGGGCTGCTCGTGTCAGTATTTGAAGCATTAGATGATGTAGGCTTAGAAGTTCTTGATGCCAATGTATCGTGCACGGATACCTTCCACCTTGAAGCAATTGGTGGAGAGGTAATATAACGCTCCTTACCTCACTTCTTTTTGTAAAAATTCTTGGGACTTAAAAGAATAAAAAAAGAAAAAATATATATGGGCTGATCTAAGTATGCGTGTTTTATTACTGCATGCTTAGCATATGTTTCTTGAGCGATCACTTATCACATTATGACTAGTTTACATTATACCTTTAATTATTTAACATTTCATAAGCCGCTTATATATTATCCTGACTGCTAAATCCTCATGTTAAGTAGTATGGTACCAAATACCGAATACAGTCCTATACAAGATAGCCTACTGCCATTGCTGTTGCAAGTTTCTTGTACTGGCTTTCCTTATGGCCAGTTATTTTGTTGGTTACTGTCACAAGCAACCTATACTATAATTTTTAACCCACTTAAATGAATGAGGAATATGCTATTTATCTTTGTAGAAATCCAAAGGTTCTAACTGAAACTATGTGAAAAATTTACCGAAAGTGCCAAGTAAAAGAGCATATTGATATATCCTTGATAATTGATACTATTAATTCAAACCATTAAGTGTCAACAAGTTCATATTGACATTGATGTATCCTTGATAATTATCATTATATGAAGCTAATCAAGCCTTAAGTGCTGCTATCAATCGAAAAACTAGCACTCTGAAGAATGCCATTTTAACCATCTAAACACATATGTGTGCGATGATTATTTGTTTTCATTTGCACAGAGCCAAGAGAGTGTAGATGCACAAACGGTGAGGCAAGCAGTGCTTCAAGCTATCAAAAAATGCATGGAGACAGCAGAGGATTAAATTAAGAGAACCAAAAAACTTTGTATCTCTTTGTCAAGCGCAAGCTTGCTTAGGGTTTTTCTACATACTAGCTAAAGATAAATATATATTGTATATTATTTTCCCTTGTCTTAAATTGTTACAAGTATTAGCCGCTAAAGTATTGTTACAATATAGTTTTGAGTAATAAGTTGTCATTATGATAATTGGTTGTTGTTCGGAATTGTTTAGGACCATCCGTAACATTCTATCATTCCATCATTCCCATCTTATCCAGCGTACGCTGCAACTAATCCCTCCCCCTCCCTCCCACCCGCGTACGCGCTCCCCTCCACCCCTCCCCCCTCCCCCTCCTCTCTCCCACATACGCTGTCCCCTCCACCCCTCCCCCTCTCACACATTTCATAACTGTTGAAGTTAACTTATTTAAATGTTAAAGGTAATATCGTAACTGTTGAAGTTAATATATATATATAACTGTTACAGTTATATATATTAACTTCAACAGTTATAAATATATATATTAACTTCAATAGATACGATATTAATTTCAACAATTATATATATTAACTTCAACAATTACGATATTACTTTCAACATTTAAATATGTTAACTTCAACAATTACGACATTGGTTTCAATATTTATGAATATTAATTTCAACGGTTATGAAGTGTGTACTGAAAGAGGGAGGGGGAGGGGGAGGGAGAGGGGTGGGGGGAGAGCATACGCGGGTGGGAGGGAAATAGAGCGAAGAGCGACAGACAGAGGGAAATAGATCTACGTACGCTGGATTTTCAGAAATATGAAGTGCGTGACCAGAGAAATAGTGGGATGATTTCTAAAAATAGAAAACGCGTTACTGAAATGATGGGAATGATCGATGGATATTGGAGATGATCCTTACCAGCCCCGGTTGTTGTTTGAAGCCCTGAAATTTAATAAGTTCTAAAGAAGATTCATGGACCATGGTTCAGCAAAGATTTCTTTTCGGCCTTTTAATGGTTTTGACGGGCTATATATGTTGTCCGGTCCATCAGAATCCATTTTATTTGTAGTTCAATAAAATAATAGATCACAAATTCACAATCTTACAAGATTCTCTGAAAAAATAGTTTTTTTTTTCCTTTTGAGGAAATTGCCCGTTGCTGAATTTGTTGAAGTTATTATTTCTAATCTGGAAGTTACCAGGACAAAATAGATTGTTAAAAATTAAAATCTAAAGTGACGTCCGTTACAATGCGAGAATTACATAAGCGCCGTATATAAGCCATTAAGCCCTTTGCAAAGGAGTGAATATTGGGCTGGGATTTGATCAGAACTTTTTTCACCATCGGTTAGTGGGTTGTATTTGGGTTTCTTTGTGCCAATCTCCAGACTCCAATGCGTTGAGGACTTTTTGGGTTTTTGTTTTGCCATGGATAATTGAACAATAAGGATTTATCCATTCTCTCTCTCTCAGTAAACAATTTTTACAGAAATTATAAGTGTCATCGGCAAATATACCATTCCAGTTATCGCTAAATACAAAGTGAACATATGCAGCAAATAAGGTGAACATATAGACGATCTAAGTGAACACTTACAAATAAATAAGTATTGTCATCACTTGTTCAAAAGTTTACATGCATATTCAACTAATTTTTATTGAACTTATTTGTTTGTATGTGTTCACTTAGATCATCTATATGTTCACTTTATATTTAGCGATGGCAGAGATGACAAAACTGCAGAAATAATCAATTTCCCAATTTTTGTGCTGCATTTGAATTCCTGCAGATTTTGCCGAATTCCTGAGTTTACACACGAAAATTATCTCGTTAAGGATTTTAAAACTTGAATATAGAAGCTGACCATTATCAGCGTCGACTGTCAAATTTACTTAACACTTTAGTTTGTTAATTTTCATAGAATATCCTTTAAATTAAGCAATTTTGCTAGTAAATTTCTAGTACGAATTTTTCTTTTAAAAAAAATGATTACCATCACAAATTGTAATTTTCCCTATATGTTTGGATAGAAGAAAGAACGAAATATCTCAGAAATATTCTTGTATTGAAGAGGTTTCTCTATCATCCATATATTGTCAATTAATTTTAGGAAGAAATGGTTGGCAACCACCGTTAACCTTAGGAAAAGAAAATAAAGCAACCCCTCACCCCAAACCAAATAAAAAAAAGGGGAAAAAAAACAAAGGATAGCAAAACATTAAAATCATGTTACCAACGCTCCGTTTTGTCTCGACAAAAATTAGACCTCAAATATATCTCATGACAGGAACTCTATTGTTTGTGTTAATATCCTCGATTTGCGTAATAATTTTCAATAATCAAAATATAAAAGATGTAATTCAGAGAAACAAAATCAAAAGAAGACCATAATCCCTCTTTAATATTTCTGTGTAAAAACATTATAAAGCCTCAATTTTACTATCTTTTGTCCTCACTAGCAGTTCTCTTGTTATTTCCACACACAAATGTGCATTCTTGAGCGCAAAATCATTGTAATTTGTGGAAAAAATAACAGACTCTGCATTCTTCACCAGGATATCCATCGCTTGCTCTTTCAGCAAAATATTTTGACAAGCATCTGATACCTCAAGAACATCGAGTGCATTTGAGGGTTCTAGCGACCTCAGAATGTGCCTCTCGCAATACTTCTTGAGATAAGGGATGTCATACTTGTCAGCTGCAACAAGCAAAGAATAGTAGTGCTTCTCACTTGCTTCTTCTGATACATAACCATGATAGAGAAAGTGTAGGAGAGACTCGAGTTCGTCATGTGTTAGTTCCGGCAAAGAGATCTCTTCCTCTACTGGCGCTTTGCATTCGTCTGATGCTAATATGTTCTTGAAGACTTGTGATCTCGCTGCCTACATCAGCAGCAATATACATATTATAACTTAATTTCAAGTTGGATAAATCAACAGTTTACATTTAGATTGTACAAAAAGATAATGGGTCATTTTCGTTTGCAGCACCACATTCTTATATCTTTTGGGTCATGAGTCTCATGACGTCAACTGATTATCTTACATCAAAATAAAAAAAATTGTATACGCGTCAAATCTTACCAAAATAGCCCTATGGGCTGGTATTGAAGGCCCATTTCCTGGTTTTATAACGATATCTGTGTGGAGTTCTTCACGCAATGCAGCCCCAAAGCCTTCTAGAAATCCCAACTTTTCATTTATTTCTATTTCCTTCTCCTTCATCTCCTTGAGCCTCTTGAATGCATCTGCAATACCCTAAACAGTGGGATCAATACAATTCCCATCACCACTGTCTAATCAAAATATCAGTTGGAGATGTAAATTAAGTTTGTTTAAATTTTTCCAACTTCCTTGTTCGAAATACATTGAAAATATACTCACAAGCAAGACAAAATTAATGTTATCTAATTAGAAGAATTTGTGCAATTATATTCACCTTTACTCTGGATATTGAATGGAACATTAGTTCCAAGAAGATTTTTTTTTTTGTGTAAAATATGTAAGTGCACAAATAAATAAAACTTTCACGAGAACCAGCTCTTGATCTCGTGGCAGAAAACAATGCATCTTGAGTGAAAGATCGTAGGTTCAAAATCCGACTGAAGGGTCTTTAATAGACATTTAATTTAAAAATAAGTTAGGTGGCTTAGACTCTCAATTTATCTTAAAAAAAATAAAAATAAAATAAAACTTTCACAAATTTCATAGACCAAAAGGGAAAAATTGTATGATCAAGAACAAAAAAATATTTATTCGGCTGTATATGATGAGGAAAGAAAAGGAAAACCCATTCACATAGTAAACTAAAAATCAAAGCACAATTGAAGTTATAATAACTTGCCTTAGATGAAATAGGCTTGGAGCAATGGATTTTTGCCGAAGCACCCACCTCTCGGTCGGAGCTCGATTCACTAAAGAAGGAAATTATGCACTTTGCACCCTCATAGCAGCTGTGGCAGACGGTGTTCCTTGGAGGTCTATACAAAGAAGCCAAGGGACTACAAATGCAACAATCCATTCCCTCTGTCTTGGTTTCCTCTCTTGCTCATTAACTCCCAATAGATCACAGGATTCTCATTTATTCGATTTGTGGTCTTATAGATACATGCATACATACAATGGTGGGTGGTGATTGGTGAGTTGCTATTTTCATTTTTTTTAGGGTTCTTTCTTAATTGATAGTTGTTGGATTATAACGATGGGAGCGTGAATAATTAGATACTCCTTTTTTAGGGATATTGTAAGTGTGCTGATTGACGATATTGCCCTTTTTCATCGAAAAAGAACAAGCAAGTCTTTACTTTTTTTTTTTTTACTCCTTTCCTACCAGAAGAATTAAGCCTAGTTACGTTAAAGAAGGAAGCTTATCATTATTATTTAATTTGGTCGTGCAGTTGTAATTATGTTCAGGAGCTATTGTATCTATAATTGGTTATAAATATCAAAATAATTTGTTTTAGATGGGCTATGAAATAATGGGTAACTATAAATATACAAAAAGTAAGATAATCGATAAATAGGCAATAGCACAAGAGTTCCTCGCTATTTATGATAAACTAGTTTACTACTAGTGAATAGTTTTCTGATTGAAAATAATTAAGGCTAGGTTTTTAATGCTTTTTGCTTAATGAAACAGGTGCCCTTGAGGGTTACTTTTAGTTAACAACAATAAATTCAGGCTAGACCAAATTGAAGGGTAAAATTGGACATTCACTTCCATAATTGTTTATGCTTATTGGAACTGTGAAATGGAGACGGTAGCGTGAGAGAATGATAGCCTAAAAAGGCTGACGACGACTTTCCAACCCCAAAGAAATGTACATTTAGATTATTAGTAGATTAGCAAAAGTGAGAAATGCTAGTTGCTTTTCTCTCCATTCCCATCAGATGGAGATATCCCTTCCAAAGCTTTAAGTCTATGAGTACGCGAGTTGATTATTAGATAAGTTTGGCTAATTATGATACTCTATAAATATAGTCAAAGTTTTAAATTATGAAAGATAATTTAAAATTTTTAAAAATCCCAGATATTAATTTAATCTCTGCCATTTTAAAAAAATTCCGAGAAATGAAGTTAATCTCTACATTGTTTACTGCATGTGCAACAAAAGACTTGATAGAAAATCAGTAAAAAAAAAAAATAGCAACATATATCAATATACCTTTATCGATCATCTTTAAGTTATTTGAAATTTATTTGAAAACAAAATATTATTTTGAATTGTTAAATTAATTTATAGAAAATAAACTCGTATCATTATAATAATAATAATACCTTGCAACGTAATTAGAACACAATGAGGTTATGAATTTGTCTAAAATTGGATAGCAATCAGCATATATAATTTTATGTGTTTAATAAATGGAGAAAAGTACACGATAACACGATTGAAGAAGCAAAAGCGGGCCAACCACTAAGTGCCAACTCTCATAAACCACAACCTCTATCTTGTTGTTTTAAACAAGACCCAACCAAAGATTAGAAGGTTTGGGTGTTTGTTATAACAAACTTTTATTTTGTTTGTAATATTGCAAGTGTAAGAGGCCTCAGTGGGTCCAATACAATGATAAGGATTCCTTTTCAATATTCGGCTGAGAGAAGATTGGTACATTGACAATAAAAGAAATGTTTTAGCCATTATTGCAATAGTTGATAAATTACGTACGTAGATGGTCCCAAAAGTATGATGTATTTCGTATATGTGTATCTCATTATAGTCCATACATTCAATTATAAGCTCATAAATACAACAACTCCCACAGCTGACATCCTTGGTGTATTTCGTCCTACCGGAAAATTTTAAAAAAATAATAACAGAATCTATACAATTCCAATCGATATCATTGTGTAAATAAAGTCTTTGAAGCACAGTAACTATCATCAGAAATATAGTGGATTGATAAAATACACTCTGATGTATGGATCGTCTCCCGTACACCATAGTCGTTTATGAAATCCAAAAATCAAACAGTCGATCCGAACCGTTCAAGTTATTCTCCATATTGAAAAACTCTCGGAGACCAAATTTTACCATTTTTCGAATTTTTTTGCTATATATTATGATATTTTCAAAAAACACTACAATTGGAGTATTTCAGGCCCTCCAATATGAAAATATCATAATATATAAAAAAAAATTCGAAAAAATACAAAATTTGGTCTCCGAGAGTTTTTCAATATGGAGAACAAGTTGAATGGTTCGGATCGACCGTTTGATTTTTGGATTTCAAAAACGACTCTGGTGTACGAGGACAATCCGTACACCAGAGTGTATTTTATCACCCCTCCGGAAATATATATATATATATATATATATATATATATATATATATATATATATATATATATATATTTATGATACATGTCAGAAACTCAAACTATATAATTGAATTGAAGAGTACGGATAAAATACAGGTTAACATATTAAATTAATTTAGTTTGCTTTACTTATCTTATTTAGAGGAGGGATAAGGAAAGTTGACCTCACAACTAATCCTTGGAATTATTAATCTAAGTTATATGTTTGGTGGAACATGATTATTTAGGCGTGATTATTGCGCCTCCCTTTGTTATGATATAACAACGAAGCTACATATCACCTACTAAATTTCTTAAAAGAACAATACATAAAAATCTCAATAATCAATATTCCTAAAACAAATTGTTGTGTATTTTTATTTTAATTTCCTACACGAATATTCCTAAAACAAATTGTTGTGTATTTTTATTTTAATTTCCTACACGAATAATCTTATGCTTATAATTTTTCAGAAATTGTAGTAAGAAAGTAACCTCATCTTGGGACCTTGAAAGGTGCCCGTTTTTAGTATTTTTTTTTTTTTCAGAAAGCAATGTTTTTTAGTTGCTCAAGCTCAAGGGTGTAGACGTGCACTTCACAACTTATAACCTCAAAAGCAAGAGAAAAGAAAAAAACAAAAAGTAAATGGAAAATGAAGACGGATCTAAAAATTCGGCCTTGCTCGGTTATACACTATGTTGTACGTAAGAAGGCCCCTGGACATTTAAATAGAAAAGAAATTCTTCCTTCCAAAAAAATAATAATCTATAGTATATATATATATATATATATATATATATATATATATATATATATTTTAGGGTAATTCTAATGTGGACAGGAAAAATCCGACCGTCTATTATAAGTGGATCTGTCGGCCACTATCACTCCCGACCTTAATATTGGCATTAAACGTCTCCGTTAATTCTAACTAAAAGTTCTTGACATAAGGGTAAAATAGTCATTCTCGAACCGGCTCTGCTTGCGACCTCGTGTATTTCGTCTTTACCCTTGGCCGCCTCTCCATCCATCTCATCTCCTAAAGTCCCTTTCTAATTCGGAAATCCTCTTCTCTCGCTCCAATCCCTAGCATTTGCCAAAGAGAGGGAAGAGAGGTAAGGACCGTTGTAATTTATTTCAACGGCATTACTAATCACCGGTGTTGCCATGCCGATACCATCTTATCTTGTAATTTTTGTTTGTAATTATATTTTGGGTAAATTTTTTCGGAGGTCACTAAAGTTATACGGTGTCCATATTTAGTCACTAAACTTTAATTTGTCTTTCCAGAGCCATTGAACTTCGATTTTGTCCGAATTTAGTCATTCCGTCGGATCCCAATATTTTCCTGTTAAATACATCACGTTAGGTGCAAATGTTTGGAGATTTGAAACAAATCATCTACTTAAAACTATTTCTGTCTCTCTCTCTCTATCTTTCTTCGTATCTCTCCGTAGCCGCACTCCAATAATTGACAAAATTCATGAACAATCACCTTCATCCAGTCGATCTCTCTACTAGTAATCTCTGATTACTTCTCATTCCTTAATCCTCTCCATTAAGAACACTCTCCCTCCTCCGAATCCAGTCGAACTGTTTCAAATTAGAGCACGTACTTTAGATCTACTTCTCCCTATTATATGATTTTGGACACATACTTTATCATCAGAAGTGTTTCAAATTAGAGCATAAGCTTGGTATGATATGTAACCCATACTTAGACATTTCAAACTATTAATTCAATATAAAGAATGACAAAAATTCAACTCTTTTCGTGGGTTCAATCGGCTGAAAAATAATTGTAATAATTATTATTGTATAAAATAATTATTTAAATCAGCAATAATTAATAGTTGCTGAAGCGTTCTACACCTTTCAAAGTAGCAATAATTGTAGAGTAATAAACATTTATTTATTAGAGCATATAAATAGAACACAATACAAACATTAGATAGAAATTGTAAGTAATTGCTCGCACTACAAGATTGAATAGGCATCACACACGTACCAGTACCAGTAAATGCAATTCATAGTGTACTAGTACTAATAGCAGTAAACGCAATTCACACTCGTACAAGATTGAATAGGCATCACACCTCAGCAACATTGTAACTAAAAACAAAAGAGTCTCTTTTATCTACATAGACAGTTTTGTAACTAAGCATTGTGAACACCAGACAATTCATCTGTCTCAGAGAAGCATCACAAGTGAATTTAAGCAACGTCCAATATAATATCACCATCACTTACAGGCATCAAACATCAGTTAAAGACATCAAAAATCAGTTTGAACTTCTAATACTAATATCTAGCACAATATCTTGCCATTACAATAAATAGCCATCAAATAAACAAAATGTAGTTGACATATCTCTTAACAGACATCAAAAAACCAAAAAGTAGTTGACACATCTACTTTTCCTTGTCATTAGTTGACACAACTCTTTTTTTTTTTCTTGTAACCTGCACCAAATAATATATTGTTAGCAGATTCCAGTAAAATTGTATTACATCCCGTAAAGTTTAAATAAGTACAGTACATATATGAATAATTCTCTATTTCTAATTTAGATTTTTTTGTTGTAAAAAAAATATGAGTACTTGTTTTGTGTCTCCAGGTTGAGGTTTCTATATATATGGGATGTAACAAAGTAAATAATCTCTTCAAGTTAATTATGCTCGCCAAAGGGGGGAAAATAATAAATAAAGTAAAGACTAGAACTTAATGAGCCAGATAACTTAAGATTGCCCAGAAATCAATCATTTACACAGTTTACAATCAGGTCAATTGAAGAGAGTTTCAACAACAGATAAGGATATAGCTGAAACGGTACAAACTTAATTCCTTGTATGAAGCAGAAGTGATAAACAAGAAGGGGAAGGATCGGCTAGAAATTGGGTTTTGATACTCCTATCATGCCATAGTATGAATATTCGTTAAAATCCTATTGTTTTGTACCATAAATCAACATAAACGTTACTATGTCGTTGGTACAATAGTACCGTACCAGTACTTTTCAGACAACAATTGACATTCTTCAAAGTGACAAAATTAGATAAAATCTTACAAATTGAGACTTACCATATTTCGGCTCTTCATTGGGTTGCAATCGATTTCTCATTTGTCGGAGGAGGTGGAGAGACCGACTAGGGTTTTCAAAATTCGTCGGAGGAGGTGGAGAGACCGACGAGGGTTTCCGATATTCGTCAGAGGAGTGGAGAGATCGACTAGGGTTTCTCAAGTTCGTCAGAGGAGGTGGAGAGACGGACAGATTTCATCGCTCGATGGAGAGGGTTTCGACAACGAGATGGGATTTATCGAGAGAGAGTGAGAGAGATGGGTACAAAGGAGAGAATTATCGAGTGAGAGATGGGTTTGAGAAAAGAGTCACAGAGAGAGAGGAAAAATTAAGAGAGAGTGAGAGAGATGAGTCTGACATAGGACAATTTGATTTGTATCTCCAAATATTTGCACCTAACGTGATGTATTTGACGGAAAAATATTGGAATCCGACGGAATGACTAAATTCGGACAAAATCGAAGTTCAATGGCTCTGGAATGACAAATTAAAGTTTAGTGACTAAATATGGACACTGGATAAACTTTAGTGACCTCCGAAAAAAATTACCCTTATATTTTGGTTTTTTCCACACTTGCGCAAAATTCTTCATTTCTTGCTTGGGAAATTGTAGGAACCCGTGGGAAATCGGCTCAAATCGCTAAAGCTTTGGCTGCGAAAAATGGATATGAATTAGATTCAAATCAAGAGGTAAACGTTTAAAAATGCAAAAGTTATTTGTCTTGTTTGACGGTCTCTTTTATAATTTAGTAGCTCACAAACGTACCAACTATGAAGTGACACTTCTATTAATTACTGGTGGAGTAGCAATTTTTACTACTAACTATCATGACTTTTTTATTTTTATTTTTGAGAACTTAATTTAAGGCCATCTGCCATCCTATCAAAAAAGAAAATAAAAAAATTTTATATGAAAACTAAAATAAAAGTAATACCCTATGGTAATTTTGCTTAAAGTAAGTCTTATCCCCAACTGGTGTGGTATTAAGTTTGCTGCTGGCTTGTCTTTCTGATATCTTCATTTGTACCGAAGCTACTGAAGTTATCTCATAGCTCATACCATTTTCTTTTGTAGTTATTGGGCCTAGGGGTGGCAAATATATGTGGTGCGTTCTTCTCTGCATATCCTGCTACTAGTTCATACCATCTAACCATTTCTACCATTTTTAAGAAAAAATATTCAATAGAAATTTGAATGTGAATACCACCTTTAATTTATTTTTCTAAGGTTCCTTTTCGAGATCAACTTTAAATCACGAGAGTGGGGCCCGAACAGGACTATCAGGTACCACAATGGGTATCCACAAACAGATGTGATCACCTCTTCTTTTTGTTCATTTTTGTTTGTTTTGTTTTGTGATTTCGTCATTTTGTATATAGGAAGGGGGTTTTAGTGAAGTGATTTGTGTAGATTAGTTTTGGTTGGTGTGCGTTTTAAGTTTATTTTGTATAATTTGCGTATTTGACTACACTGAGAGGAGTGAGAACTGCAAGTCAGCAGAAGTAGAAAATCCTTGATTGGCCAAAAAAAAAAAGAATATGCGTGCTATGAAGCAGTTTGTTTATTTTAGATCCTTTTCTTAAATTTAGGGGTTTTACATAATTAAGTGTCAAGAATTATAATGTCAGGTTATAATAAGTTTGATTATGGTATAATACCTCAATATGTCATGCCAGCTGATATATATGTATAGTTCAAACCACACTCAAAGTAGGGTATTTTCCATTAATATAGAAACTTCTGCACCAAAAACAATGATATCTCTAATTATAGTCCCTCTGGGATGTAAAAATATATCTCTTCTCACCATTCCAGTAGTGTATAAGATAATTGTATGTATTTCGATTAGGGTCGTCAAGTTGGCCCTTGTGAATAGCTTGATGCACTATTTTCCTTCAACCCTTTTGCGCAAAATGTGGCGAAAGGAAGGAAAATCCATGGACCGACCCCATCGTCTCCACCCTGTAGGAACTACGAGATCACCCCAAGGACGCCTTTGGCATCTAGGGGTCACAGACGGACCATAGAACCTGTTCAAACTGATAATCCAATCTCACATATTTGTATTTTTTAATCATTTACCTTTTTATACCAGAGGTAGATAATGTTAAGCTCAAGCTTTAGTTCAATACACTACTCCACTTTTATGTTCTACCATCTATCAAGAAATTAATGCTTGTTTTTTGTTTTTTGCATTAAAGATGAAAGACCTAGCCGAGGTTGAAGACCGTGGCTGAGGGTGAAGGCCGTGGCCGAGGGGGGTAAAAGTCGTACCAAGGGTAAAAGATGCTGCTGAGGGGATGAAAGGAGTGGCCTAGGAGATGAAAGTCGTGCAAAGGTTAGTGGATGAGAGCCGTGGCCGACGGTGAAAGTCGTGGCCGAGGGAAAGAAGTCATGCTCGTGGTGACAATGGAGAATAATTGCATTAAAAAACCACTGTTGTTGAATATTATTACTTATTATGATCGGAGAAAGTACAACTGTTGTTGAACCTCCTTTTTGCAAATCTGATGGTTGCACTTGTGCATGCGTTTGTATGTCTTAGTGCTAGTTGAGATGCTCATTTTGTTATTCAACGATCTATTCATGAAGAAAATTTTGAATTAGCCAGTAACTAGCCTTATGATCGTGTCATTTTGTTAAAAAAAAAAGAAATGAATAATCTATATGAATTTTTTTTATTTTTTTAAAAAATAAACAGTCCATTTGAAATTAAAGTGTTGGACATTTAAAACATAAATAAACAGACCAGATGAAGTCATTTTGTTAAATAAAAAAAATAAATAGTCCATTCGAAATTAAAATATTTGACTTTTAAAACATGAATGAATAGACCAACTCAAGTTACTTTGTCATTTTGTTGAAAAAAGAAATGAACAGTCCACAAGAATTTCTTCATTTTCCATTTACAAAAATAAACACTCCATTTGAAATTAAAGCATTAGACTTTTAAACACATGAATAAACAGAACAACTGAAGTCACTTTGTCATTTTGTTATTAAAAAAAATGAACAATCTGAAGGATTTCATGATGTGAATCGGGTAACTTTAAAAATTTTATTAACCGATAACATCTAAGATTGTTCTTATTATCGCTAACTTTCCTATATTATATTTGCATCACAATCATATATATTCCTATAAGAAGGATTATTGAGCCATACCTATGGTCTCTAACGAAGCTTTATTTCTCTTCATTTTACCTTGAATCCGAAATAAGAATGACAGTTGAATCCGTGCTAACGAACTTCCCGTCAACACCTAGCTCCGCCACTCATGTCTTGATCGATTGCTTAATCGATAGAATATTTTAACAAATATTTTGAGGAAGAGAAAGCCAAAACTTCAACACATGAAGACTTACTTGTGTACTCAAATTCTGATCTGTTTTTACCTTTAAAACATCAGAATAAACCTTTCAAATTCGTATAGCATTTAAAGCCACCAATCATAAATTAAAACAACACTTTAATTTCTGACGTTGCTGTACTAAAATATTGATAACTCTCTGTAGAAAACTCCAAACAACATGAAACTTGAACCATTGGATTCTACACTTCCAGGGCTATAATTTTCATATATCATTTGTCCAATTTGGATATCATTTGCTATACTATTTTTCAGTTTAAAGTTGACTCAAATTCTGACCCGAATTTAAAGCCTTCTTTCTCTCTTCATTTGTTAAAATAATTGGGCTTGGGCTTTAAATAAATTTATGCACTCTATAATAATATTCATATATTATTATAGTATGTGAAATACATATTATACTCATAATATTCACATATCAATAAATTTATTCTTTGCTAGTTAATCACGTCATGTGATATAATTTTCTATTTGTACACTTTGTTTCATACAACATGAAACCTTGTACATAGAAAATATATTTCTTGGTTCTCATTCAGTTGGTGTGACCTATATTGAGGATCCATATTATGTTGACAATGTAATAAAATATTTTATTTCATAAACTGTAAGCGGTACTCTAGCATACATTACAGCTACCCAAATAATATAGATGTTTAGCAAATCCTTTTACAAAACACGATCCTTCTAGTAATGTTATTAACATTACTTGTGTCTATTTCTTGCCATATGATATTATGATTATTATACAAAATAGGATTGTGTCATCTTTGTATTATAATCTTTTCTTGGTCTCCAATTGTGAAAATCCGTAAATATATAAAAATAAAATTTAAGTTTAAATTGACTGTTAATTTCTAAACAGATTAAAATCGTATAATTTAACGAATGAATTAAAACTTTAAAGAATTTTAAGAATATTAATACAAAATAATCTGAAAATGCATGTCAGATATTTATAATTAGTAAAACTTCAAGTAAACAAATAAATAAAATTATCAAAAAATCAAATAGCAAATACACTAAATTTCTAGAGGCTCAAATTTAATTTAAGTCTGCAATTTTACTGATCAAATAAATAATTAGTCCGTTTTCCCTGTTCTGAGTCGTCCGATTTGAATTCCAAAATCTGAATTATTTCCAACCTTTGGATCAGTGCCGTTTTGGATATCCAATCAAATTCATGGAATTGATCAGATTCTGAATTTCATTTCATTTGGATTGGCGTCCACCGTCCTTCTTCTTTCTTCTTAAACTTTTTCCTCGAGTTGTCCGTCTCTCTCACTCGCACTCACCTCCTTCGAAACCTCTCTTTTTCACCTCAGCCGAGACTCTCCCCTCCTCCTCTTTCTTTCCCACCCACTCACTACCGTAACCCTTCTCTCTCTCGGTCGAACCCAGAGCACAGACCCCATACCCTCCACTCCTTTCTTCCGATGGCTCACCTCACACAACCCCTCTCTTCCTCCTCCGTCACTTCCCCTCTGAACCGAACTCAAACCCACCACCTTACCACTCACTGTCTCACACCTCTCCTATCAAATTGGAGCCCCCTTCTCTGACCACTCACACACATACTCCACTTCCTCTCTCTCTCTTTTGTTCTTGAGTTGCTGTTGGAGGTAGTAGCAGCAGACGGCAGCAGGGCGACGGCGATTGGCGACTGATCGGAGGCAAGGCAACACTGGTGGCAACTGGCGGAGTCTAGGCTGAGCACCATTTTTCCCCTTCTTCCTGTTTCCTTTGCTTGCTATCTCGGTTTGGTAACTGATTTCCTTTCCCCTCTCTCTTTCTTTTGTTGTGCTGTGAATGTTGAGGCGCACGTGCACTTGAATTGTGTCAATTGATCTGTGATTGCTTGTTTGAGCTCTGGATTGAATGATTTGCTTTGAAATTGTGCATTGCCTCTAGTCTGATCTGTTTTGCTTGATTGTGTGTTGAGGCATGCTGTGAATTGAACTGATATGTTGCATGCTTGTGGAATCGAATGCATGCAGTGTGTGCATTGCTTTTGTGTTGACTTGTGCTTGTTTCTGTGACTCGATTTAGCCTCACTTGATCTGTTGTGATGATTGTTTGGATGGCTTGTTAAGCTATGAACTGTTTAGGACTAGATGGGCTGTGATTAAATCTCTTATGATCTGTTTATGTACTGGCTGAGGCCATGCATTGAGTTTTGAGGCGTTACTTGCCTCTATTTGAATCTGTGATGGTTGGTTTGTGTTGAATGTTGCTCTCGGATTGGTTATCAAGCTGGTACAGGCTTGGTACCAGCCATATGCCTCTCTGGTTGCATTCTGGTATGAGTCCAGGGACTCGTTTGTGATAGTTTCTTGTTATCAGGGACCTGTTTATAAGTTGGGTTGAATTGATTTGGGGCTAGTTTATAAATAAAACTGTTATTAGGGACTTAAAGTGAAATTCTAAAGTAAATAAAATAGATTTGAGGACTTGTATGCAAAATGGTTGGATTGCGGGTCGGATCTGACAACTGTTTGGGTCGGATTCCATTTTATCGTGGGTTTGGATTTAAACCCCACAACCCACTGGCCTGCCGAACCCAATCCGCTAGGCACCAGGCTGGGCCCCTAGTTCCCACCTGGGCCGTGGCTTTTCTCTGGCCTGCTCGGCCTTGTGCTGGGCTGACTCTGAATTTTTGTTGGGATCTGTTTATTGGGCCGAATTGAATTATTAAATTAAAATTATAATTTCTGGACTTTAATTGTTGGACTGGGCCAGGTCCATAAATAATTTCAGGATTAACATTTATATATAAGTAAATTGATTAATACGGTTAACTTAAAAATGGGACTAATTACAAATTAAGTGATATCCAAATTAATCGGACTAATACATAAACTTAAAGATGGGAGAAGATTACCATCCGTACAGTCTTACAAATGCGTATGATCCTAAACACATTAAAACACCAATACGTTAAAATAACAAACTTATTATTTATATTATCATTATGACAAACTATTTAAGAATTATATTAACTTTAGTTAATAATAACTTTATTCACTATTACCACTATATTATTTCCAACCTAATTTTAATTATAATCACACTTGAAATTGCATTATTAAAAAGATAAAATAATATCAATACATTTTAATAACTAAAAACTACTTAAGTGAAATTAGTTATAGAAATTAATAAAAGAATTTAATACTTGAGCAAAACACTATTAAAAATATTACCAAACTAAAATACTTAATTTAATTATTACACCACATAAACGTGTAGAATGGACTGTAGGAACTCGTTTAAAAACGACTTCCTTCACACACTGTTTTAAAGGAAACTCTGCCAAATTTTATAAAATGCTTTTCTAATTAAAATAATATATTTTAAAACAGAATTCCTTTCATAAAACCTTAAATGCAACTCACCTAATAAATTAAATCTAAATCCAATTGAGAAATGATTAGAGATTGTTAAATGAGTAAATTATAACTTCGAATCCACTAAATAATGCTAACACTTATAAAATGGTTTTCTATTCTTAAACAAATGACAATATACTTTTATACAATTGTTAGTAACATGAAAATTACTAAAATTAAATAAACTTCTCTAAAAGCAATAAATATAAGATTAGACATTTGTTATGAGATATAAAAGTAATAATAAATTCACTATGAGTTTATACATTTTATGCACTTTGTAAATATTCTTGAAACAATTTAAATATTACAGAATTACAACCAGTATATAGCAAATATATTTTAGCAATAATGCATGTCAAAACATTCTTACAAAATTAGTGTATTAAATGTCTAAATATACATAGAATTAAAGTACTTATTTACTCTAAATAAATACTCTCTAAGTCACCTACGCAATTAATATAATTTCTAGATACGAACTAATAGTGATGTGATTTCAACATGCAGACTAAGTTATCTTCACATTATATTCTTTTTAAATAAAATTCTGTTAAAATAATTCTAAAAATAACAACGGTGATCTAACTTAATAAATATCTCTTCACACTAGTTTCAGATAAAACTCTATTGAAATCTTATAAAATATATAAGTAAATTTAATGATATATTTTGAAATATAATCATTTTTAAAATTAACTAAGTATTGTTTAGAACACATAACCAGCACTTGATTTTGATTATGGGATAATTGGGTAGATCGTTAGTCTAATTCGTAGCCTTTCTGATCGTCAGGTAATCAGTCAGACCACTCTGGTGTATTTGACCAGTTGCTGATCCAAGAAAGATGTGCAAGGCGTTGGCAAGGACTTCGCCATTGCTTTACTATTACAGCTGTCTCTATGCCCGACTTTACAGGTGTGTGGAAGCTTTAGGTTTTCTTTAAACTTTAGATTAAGAATTAGATCAGTAACTTTATGTGTGCATAACATGTCATTAACATTAAGTAAACAGTTAAGAGCATTATAGTAATCAAAAGATTAGTTGCACTTATAGGTTATGCATCTATAATAATAAAGTGATTAATGAACTTAAAAGTGCTTAAAATCAACACTTGCATTTGGTATGGATCAGGATAGTGAGACCGAGTGAACTAGGAACGCTTTGCTTGCGGTCAGGAGCTGCACCCAAGCCATTGCCGGTCAGTTCATGACGATTCTGATCACGAGCAACACGTATCCGACGATCACTCTGCAGACCGACTTCTAGGCGGTTCTGCGGTCACTTGATAGTTATTTGTTACTAGTATAATCCCTTGATTTGTGCTATTAGTATATTCCTTTGGCTTGACATTGAACTAAGAGCTGAGTGTGCCATTATATCAGACTACCTCTCGATCCCCATGAGTCAGTTGGCCGGTACCGTGTTTTACTGCCCACTCCTTTAGCGGGGATGTGGGAATAGGGGCAGAGTTGAGTTATCGAGCAGAGCTGAGTTAGGTAGATCTGTAGGTACGGTTCATGTCATTTATATTAGGATATGTGAGATGGATTCTGGATTTTACATTATTTATGATTTGACTATTGAGTGCGGGTGCTTCACTCACGTATTAAATATAAATTTCATATCATATTATATTAATATTATTATCTGCTTCTCCAGATATTTTTCTGATTTTAATTTGGCATGTCATTACTTGTAGATTAGTGTCATCTTTAAAGTAAATTCACACTTAGATTTTAAAGATAGGATTTAAAATGTCCAACTTAAGAATGGTTTAGTTCTACCTTTAGTTTAACCAGAACCTCTAGCTTGCCCTGTTATTGCACTGAGTATTCGCGTACTCAGCCCACATTTTATTTGTGGAGCAGGTTTAGGTCTGACTGAAGATGATTTGAAGTTAAAGGTCGCTTACCGCTGCTGGATGATGTCATTTGATATCTGGTTGTTTCAGATATCGATCTGATGTGTACTTTTATTTTGTTATTGTTTTATGGCATTATTTTGTGATTTATTGTATCTGAGACACTGTACTTAGCCTTCCGTGTGCACAGCAGAGTGTGTACACGTGGCGGGGTTGTCCTCCCCTGACACGGATCTGGTTCGGGGTGTGACATCCTTTCGGTGGTATCAGAGCATGGTAATGATCACAAATATCCAGCTTAAGATTGTATAGTTGATACTATTCTTTTTGCAGTATCAGTTAACAATCTTTTGACCAAACCATAGGAATTAGTAAACACTTAGGTGAAGGCTCAGAAGATTTTCGCTGCATGCTCGTGGAATGATTGCCATAGGCGTAGACTACCGAGATAGGACGATCTTGTGCAACAGCTCCGTTCTACTTTTCAAGATTAGAACGTCTTAATAGGATGGGGTAGTTTTGAAACCTTATAAATATCTAGAAACTTAAGAATGTTGCAGTTAGAAATGTGAGTAATTTGAAGTAATTAAATTTATACAAATAAAATTTAAAAATTGGAATTCAAGGGATATTTTCGAAATTTAATAAAATCAATAGCAACAAAATTAATTAATACTTAGTTTGTTATGTTAGGCAACAAATAAAATAACTTGTTATGTTAACTGAAAATAATGCCATTTTTAATTTCAACCTCAAAGACAACTCTTTAAGGAAACTAGTAAGCAATTTTAAATGGAATCTGAGCACTTGACTAATCTAGGCTACTTACGGGTTTTACCTGGTTAAAACAAAAAGATGAATTAATTTCATTGTTAAAATTTACAACAAAATATTACAGTTCAACTAAAAATATACAAATGTGTTAATTAGTGAAACTTTTATTGAAACTAGCATACGTAAATGAATGGAAGACATGAATTAAATTGCATTAATAATTTGAAATGTATATCTTACCATAAGGGTAACTTAATAACAAATAGTAGTATTGCATGAAGCCCATTATAAAAATAGTAATTAATGTAAAAGTAGCAAAATTAACTAATGATTAGCAAATTATACTTGTAAAAGAAAAATAAGAGATAAAATTTTCAAGTTGATTAAAACGTAGAAAATAAAATGTCATGTTTATTTACAAACTCAAAATCGATCACCAAGTAAATTAGCAGGTAATGTTAATTGAAATCTGATTACTTGGGTAGTCTCGACTACACACCGAGAAAAAAAAATAAAAATAATAATAATAATAATAAAAATACAAATTTTACTCAAAATGTAATTAACATGATAATTAGTAAAACTGTTATTGAAACTAACGTAAATAAATTAAAGAAAATATTAAAATCAACTAAAATGTATAGTTTACCATAATGATAACTTAAATAATACTAATGACATTAAGTTTAAATATGAAAATAGAAATAGGTAATATTAGGAATGATACTATTAGATACTTAGTTAAATATTACACCTGTAAATGCACAATGAAAATAATTGAAAACTATACATTCCTTATTCCAACTCTGATTGTAATTTAACAAGAATACATACATACTAAAGGGGAATCATAAAATAAACATATATATAAAAAAAAAATCAATTCTTAGTATGTGAAACTTGAACTAAATTATTAAAAGAACTATTTAGAGCACTTATAAAATTAAAGATTTGAATTATTTGATTGATTCCTAAATACATGGATTTTCACTGATCCAAAATTCTATTGGTTATCTACTTTAATTACTCTCTTGAAATCCGAATTTCTATTGATCTGAGTTTTATTTGGCGTTCCATTCGATTCTTAAATTTTTTTGAAAATTTTGATTATTATTCATTTCATTTATTATTTTATATTATTTGATTGAACTTCTGAACCTTTGGCATTACAAGTCAGACTAAATCATTATTTTCTACTCCTCTTTCCTGACTTGTTATTTGGAACCCTTAAAACTCCTTTGAAATCTGATTTATGTGTTTTAACTGTTGTTAGTGAACTAATCAAATTGAATTTTTAATGATTGCTCGATTTGCCCTCCTTTCACTTGTTAGCATTGAGTTAAACAAATTTGACCAATCATCAACTTTGTTAACTGATTCTGAGTAAATATCAAATATATCTTTTCTTCATTGACTGATCACCAATGAAGCAAGGAATTATGTTTGATATAAGGTTGACAAATAGTATTTTCCAAAAATTAATCTTAGTAAACTTCCATTTGTTGATCTAGGGCAGTGTTCCATTTGGAATTTGGATTCAAGTATTTTGATTCAATTGATGTTTACTGGCACGATTTGAAATTTTGAAAATCATCCGATTTGACTTTCATTTGAATACCTCCTAAGTTTCTTTGCCTCGTGCCTCATTTATGAATTTCGAGGACGAAATTCTTTTAAGGGGGGTAGACTGTGAAAATCCGTAAATATATAAAAATAAAATTTAAGTTTAAATTGACTGTTAATTTCTAAACAGATTAAAATCGTATAATTTAACGAATGAATTAAAACTTTAAAGAATTTTAAGAATATTAATACAAAATAATCTGAAAATGCATGTCAGATATTTATAATTAGTAAAACTTCAAGTAAACAAATAAATAAAATTATCAAGAAATCAAATAGCAAATACACTAAATTTCTAGAGGCTCAAATTTAATTTAAGTTTGCAATTTTACTGATCAAATAAATAATTAGTCCGTTTTCCCTGTTCTGAGTCGTCCGATTTGAATTCCAAAATCTGAATTATTTCCAACCTTTGGATCAGTGCCGTTTTGGATATCCAATCAAATTCATGGAATTGATCAGATTCTGAATTTCATTTCATTTGGATTGGCGTCCACCGTCCTTCTTCTTTCTTCTTAAACTTTTTCCTCGAGTTGTCCGTCTCTCTCACTCGCACTCACCTCCTTCGAAACCTCTCTTTTTCACCTCAGCCGAGACTCTCCCCTCCTCCTCTTTCTTTCCCACTCACTCACTACCGTAACCCTTCTCTCTCTCGGTCGAACCCAGAGCACAGACCCCATACCCTCCACTCCTTTCTTCCGATGGCTCACCTCACACAACCCCTCTCTTCCTCCTCCGTCACTTCCCCTCTGAACCGAACTCAAACCCACCACCTTACCACTCACTGTCTCACACCTCTCCTATCAAATTGGAGCCCCCTTCTCTGACCACTCACACACATACTCCACTTCCTCTCTCTCTCTTTTGTTCTTGAGTTGCTGTTGGAGGTAGTAGCAGCAGACGGCAGCAGGGCGACGGCGATTGGCGACTGATCGGAGGCAAGGCAACACTGGTGGCAACTGGCGGAGTCTAGGCTGAGCACCATTTTTCCCCTTCTTCCTGTTTCCTTTGCTTGCTATCTCGGTTTGGTAACTGATTTCCTTTCCCCTCTCTCTTTCTTTTGTTGTGCTGTGAATGTTGAGGCGCACGTGCACTTGAATTGTGTCAATTGATCTGTGATTGCTTGTTTGAGCTCTGGATTGAATGATTTGCTTTGAAATTGTGCATTGCCTCTAGTCTGATCTGTTTTGCTTGATTGTGTGTTGAGGCATGCTGTGAATTGAACTGATATGTTGCATGCTTGTGGAATCGAATGCATGCAGTGTGTGCATTGCTTTTGTGTTGACTTGTGCTTGTTTCTGTGACTCGATTTAGCCTCACTTGATCTGTTGTGATGATTGTTTGGATGGCTTGTTAAGCTATGAACTGTTTAGGACTAGATGGGCTGTGATTAAATCTCTTATGATCTGTTTATGTACTGGCTGAGGCCATGCATTGAGTTTTGAGGCGTTACTTGCCTCTATTTGAATCTGTGATGGTTGGTTTGTGTTGAATGTTGCTCTCGGATTGGTTATCAAGCTGGTACAGGCTTGGTACCAGCCATATGCCTCTCTGGTTGCATTCTGGTATGAGTCCAGGGACTCGTTTGTGATAGTTTCTTGTTATCAGGGACCTGTTTATAAGTTGGGTTGAATTGATTTGGGGCTAGTTTATAAATAAAACTGTTATTAGGGACTTAAAGTGAAATTCTAAAGTAAATAAAATAGATTTGAGGACTTGTATGCAAATGGTTGGATTGCGGGTCGGATCTGACAACTGTTTGGGTCGGATTCCATTTTATCGTGGGTTTGGATTTAAACCCCACAACCCACTGGCCTGCCGAACCCAATCCGCTAGGCACCAGGCTGGGCCCCTTATTCCCACCTGGGCCGTGGCTTTTCTCTGGCCTGCTCGGCCTTGTGCTGGGCTGACTCTGAATTTTTGTTGGGCTCTGTTTATTGGGCCGAATTGAATTATTAAATTAAAATTATAATTTCTGGACTTTAATTGTTGGACTGGGCCAGGTCCATAAATAATTTCAGGATTAACATTTATATATAAGTAAATTGATTAATACGGTTAACTTAAAAATGGGACTAATTACAAATTAAGTGATATCCAAATTAATCGGACTAATACATAAACTTAAAGATGGGAGAAGATTACCATCCGTACAGTCTTACAAATGCGTATGATCCTAAACACATTAAAACACCAATACGTTAAAATAACAAACTTATTATTTATATTATCATTATGACAAACTATTTAAGAATTATATTAACTTTAGTTAATAATAACTTTATTCACTATTACCACTATATTATTTCCAACCTAATTTTAATTATAATCACACTTGAAATTGCATTATTAAAAAGATAAAATAATATCAATACATTTTAATAACTAAAAACTACTTAAGTGAAATTAGTTATAGAAATTAATAAAAGAATTTAATACTTGAGCAAAACACTATTAAAAATATTACCAAACTAAAATACTTAATTTAATTATTACACCACATAAACGTGTAGAATGGACTGTAGGAACTCGTTTAAAAACGACTTCCTTCACACACTGTTTTAAAGGAAACTCTGCCAAATTTTATAAAATGCTTTTCTAATTAAAATAATATATTTTAAAACAGAATTCCTTTCATAAAACCTTAAATGCAACTCACCTAATAAATTAAATCTAAATCCAATTGAGAAATGATTAGAGATTGTTAAATGAGTAAATTATAACTTCGAATCCACTAAATAATGCTAACACTTATAAAATGGTTTTCTATTCTTAAACAAATGACAATATACTTTTATACAATTGTTAGTAACATGAAAATTACTAAAATTAAATAAACTTCTCTAAAAGCAATAAATATAAGATTAGACATTTGTTATGAGATATAAAAGTAATAATAAATTCACTATGAGTTTATACATTTTATGCACTTTGTAAATATTCTTGAAACAATTTAAATATTACAGAATTACAACCAGTATATAGCAAATATATTTTAGCAATAATGCATGTCAAAACATTCTTACAAAATTAGTGTATTAAATGTCTAAATATACATAGAATTAAAGTACTTATTTACTCTAAATAAATACTCTCTAAGTCACCTACGCAATTAATATAATTTCTAGATACGAACTAATAGTGATGTGATTTCAACATGCAGACTAAGTTATCTTCACATTATATTCTTTTTAAATAAAATTCTGTTAAAATAATTCTAAAAATAACAACGGTGATCTAACTTAATAAATATCTCTTCACACTAGTTTCAGATAAAACTCTATTGAAATCTTATAAAATATATAAGTAAATTTAATGATATATTTTGAAATATAATCATTTTTAAAATTAACTAAGTATTGTTTAGAACACATAACCAGCACTTGATTTTGATTATGGGATAATTGGGTAGATCGTTAGTCTAATTCGTAGCCTTTCTGATCGTCAGGTAATCAGTCAGACCACTCTGGTGTATTTGACCAGTTGCTGATCCAAGAAAGATGTGCAAGGCGTTGGCAAGGACTTCGCCATTGCTTTACTATTACAGCTGTCTCTATGCCCGACTTTACAGGTGTGTGGAAGCTTTAGGTTTTCTTTAAACTTTAGATTAAGAATTAGATCAGTAACTTTATGTGTGCATAACATGTCATTAACATTAAGTAAACAGTTAAGAGCATTATAGTAATCAAAAGATTAGTTGCACTTATAGGTTATGCATCTATAATAATAAAGTGATTAATGAACTTAAAAGTGCTTAAAATCAACACTTGCATTTGGTATGGATCAGGATAGTGAGACCGAGTGAACTAGGAACGCTTTGCTTGCGGTCAGGAGCTGCACCCAAGCCATTGCCGGTCAGTTCATGACGATTCTGATCACGAGCAACACGTATCCGACGATCACTCTGCAGACCGACTTCTAGGCGGTTCTGCGGTCACTTGATAGTTATTTGTTACTAGTATAATCCCTTGATTTGTGCTATTAGTATATTCCTTTGGCTTGACATTGAACTAAGAGCTGAGTGTGCCATTATATCAGACTACCTCTCGATCCCCATGAGTCAGTTGGCCGGTACCGTGTTTTACTGCCCACTCCTTTAGCGGGGATGTGGGAATAGGGGCAGAGTTGAGTTATCGAGCAGAGCTGAGTTAGGTAGATCTGTAGGTACGGTTCATGTCATTTATATTAGGATATGTGAGATGGATTCTGGATTTTACATTACTTATGATTTGACTATTGAGTGCGGGTGCTTCACTCACGTATTAAATATAAATTTCATATCATATTATATTAATATTATTATCTGCTTCTCCAGATATTTTTCTGATTTTAATTTGGCATGTCATTACTTGTAGATTAGTGTCATCTTTAAAGTAAATTCACACTTAGATTTTAAAGATAGGATTTAAAATGTCCAACTTAAGAATGGTTTAGTTCTACCTTTAGTTTAACCAGAACCTCTAGCTTGCCCTGTTATTGCACTGAGTATTCGCGTACTCAGCCCACATTTTATTTGTGGAGCAGGTTTAGGTCTGACTGAAGATGATTTGAAGTTAAAGGTCGCTTACCGCTGCTGGATGATGTCATTTGATATCTGGTTGTTTCAGATATCGATCTGATGTGTACTTTTATTTTGTTATTGTTTTATGGCATTATTTTGTGATTTATTGTATCTGAGACACTGTACTTAGCCTTCCGTGTGCACAGCAGAGTGTGTACACGTGGCGGGGTTGTCCTCCCCTGACACGGATCTGGTTCGGGGTGTGACACCAATAAGTAGGATTATATAATTATAACTGCACTTCAGTTATATTGGATCCATTTATAATCTTACTTTACCAAGGGGCCCTTTATAATATCATTTCTCAATTCATGAGTGGCAATTAGCTATTGACATATATATTTCCCTCCTACACAAGTTATATACAAAGAACTATTACTTTTATCACCACAAGCTTCAAATGGTTTTAAGTAATAATCACATTGCATATTCTTTATGTGAAAATATATCATATCAATCTTAAAATTAATGACACGATAAAAATATTAATGACACAAACACAATCCAAATAATATTTTTATCAGTTAGGTCTGTTCAATAAATGAAACTTTTCATATACTCGTGTTATTAAATGATAATTCTTTATCAACGTTTACAAAACTACAACGTACTTTTAATCAACACGACAGTCTTGTATGGCATATTAGTGTTCCTGCTAATATCCAAGACCTGTGAACATTCTAGAGATATATATTCATTTTATTTAGAGTTCTGCAGTTGAAGACCAAGAGCATCTTCTTGAACACTTCTAAATACGAATATAAACTCATGGAACAAAATTTAATAACATCCAATTCATAAATATAACATATAAAAGTAATCACCATAAGATAACTTTTAGAACACAATTCCAACACAATCCACATGATTTTTTTCGTTTTTTAAAAAAGAAAATAAACAGTCCATTTGAAATTAAAGTATTAGACATTTAAAACATGAATGAACAGACCAGCTAAAGTCACTTTGTCATTTTGTTACATATATAAAAAAGGAAATAAACAGTCCATAAAATTTTTTTTAAAGAAATAAACATTCAAATTGAAATTAAAGCACTAGACTTTTAAAACTTGAATGAACAAACCAGCTAAGTCACTTTATCATTTTGTTAAAAAAAAAGAGAAGTGACAATCCAGATGAATTTTTTTTCCGTTTTTATTTTTTTAAAAAAAAAGAAAATAAACAGTCCATTTGAAATTAAAGCATTAAACTTTTAAAACATGAATGAACAGACCAGCTGAAGTCACATTGTCATTTTGTTATAAAAAAATAAACAGTCCAGATAAACTTTTTTCATTTTTTTATTTTTTAAAAACATAAAATAAACAGTCCATTTGAAATTAAAGCATTAGACTTTTATTACATGAATGAATAGACCATCTAAAGTCACTTTGTTGTTTTAAAAAAAATAAACAATCCGGATAGAAGTATTATGGTTTTTTAATTAAAAAAAATAAACAGTACATTTGATTTTAAAGTATTAGACTTTTTAAAAATGAATCAACAAACTAGCTAAAGTCACTTTGTTGTTTTTTTTAAAAAAGAAAATAAACAATCTGAAATTATTTTGGTTTTTTTATTTTAAAAAATAAACAGTCCATTTGATATTAAAACATTAGACTTTTTAAAAATGAGTCAATAGACCAGCTAAAGTCACTTTGTTGTTTTTTTTTAAAAAAAGAAAATAAACAATCCAGATGGAATTATTTTGCTTTTTTTAATTTAAAATAAGAAAATAAACAGTCCAGACGAAATCAATGCCTTAAACTTTTAAAAAATGAATCCACAGACCATCTAAAGTCACTTTGTTATTTTTTTAAAAATAAGAAAATAAACAATTCGAATGGAATTATTTTGATTTTTTTAATTTAAAATAAGAAAATAAAAGTCCGGACGAAATCTATTAAAGTTGACGGGTATGGAGATTTCAATATGTTTGACACCTTTAGTGTTTTAGATTCATTATTTAAAGTTTATAATTATAATTAAACATATAATCGGGTTTGATGGAGCGACTCGTCAAATCGTTGAAACAATTTATTTGTACATTAAATCATTGAAATAATTAAAAAAAATCATTTAGGACAAGTAATAGGTTAAAGATTTAATATTTCATTTAGGACAAAATATTTCCAATTTTGCAATTTGGTAAATGGAATTTTATGTTATTTTCATGCACGATAATATTTTGCGAATAAATCGACACATAAATGCTAAGTTTTGCTAGAATATGAAGCACTCAAGTTATTCATGTCATCTATTTATGACACATGAAACCAACCAGTCAGAAAATGACAAGTGTGATTTACCAAAATGCGATTTTCTAAAATAAGATTACGGAAATTACTTCAAAAATATTTTGGTGGGAAAATTATTCGGAGCAACATCGATAAACAAAATTGGCGGTGCCTAAAATTTCGGAGCAGTTATAATGCCAAATTACAGACTTCTCTTGAGTGCTTTCTCCTTCTCCATGTCATGCTCCGTCGTGATGCCGACTTCGCCGTCGCCAACTCCAAACCCTTCATTTCGCCATGGCGCACCTACTCTTCAGGCGTCTCTGCCTCGCGTGATAAGGTTTGGTCGCGATGCCCTTCTAATTTCCGTTCTTGCTACACGTTCTGAAGCCCGCTGTTTAGCCCCTTTATTACTGCACGATCTCACGACTATCGCCATATCCATCTCTCAAGCACAACCCCTTTTTATTTGAGGTAAATTGGATCACGATTTCTATAATTTTTGCTATCATCCTTCTCTCTTTGTTAATCGATGTTTATTTCTGTCTCTTGATTTGCTTGATATGAGACACGCTAGCCTTGACAGCACTGCTCGTGCTTCCTTTTACAACAGTCCACCTAGCGATCAGGTAAGGAAACTTTGCATCTTACTTGTACTAATCCTGATTGGTATAAATTGAGTGCTATATCGTCAATCTCAATTTGGAGTACAAATCCCTTTCCCTCAGATTGCCTATTAAACCTTTTATACGCATGTAAAACATTTGGCTTATACAGAATTATACAGAATATATTGTTCATGCTTTTGACTAGAAATAAATGGAGGCTGAGACTGAAAAAAATATGATACAAACTTTTTAGTAGCGACTCTAATTTGACAATAAAACTCTAGGGACCAAGCAGCTATTCAAATTTACCCGGTCTCTTTTCTTTATTTTTTCTCTCTTGCAATCTGTATTGATTGGGCAAATTCTCACTACAGTGAGGTCCTAGATTCAAAGTTAGAGGTTATAAAGCCTGTAAATATATCAAGCTCATCATTTGGACATCAAATATACACTCATTTAGGCCTTCTCTAGTAAACGTGAAAAAAACGAATAATAACATGGGGGACACTGAGGTAAGCCAAGAATGTTCAAAATTCTTCATCATGTGGGATCTTGGCATGCCTTATTTAAGTAATGAAATTTTGGAAGTTTTAATGCCATTAAACATAAGATCGTTATGGTGAGCCACTCTTTGAAAATGAAACGAATGACATCATGTTTTGTTACATAACCTTATCTCCATCAGTATATCTGCCTTTTTTTTTCAAGACAATCAAGGTTCACCTTAATAATTGGGTTTAGACTGCATAATCAAACTTAAGTTTTCTTGTTATCGAGATGGATTTATTGCTTTCAGAGGACATTTATATAATAAAATTTAATTGGGTTTAGACTGCTCAATCACACTTTTGGTTTTACATTTTCATAATAGTTCTGTTAAAATGATGATCTATAATTTGAGCACTTTTGTATAAGATTTGACTTTTTATGATGCTAGGCTGAGATCATACATGGAATTATGCATTTTGATCCCTGGGATTTCCTCAGAGCATCATCAGGGTAGCTATGCATTTGACCATGTGAGTGTAATCTAATCACTGCTCTACCAAAAATTTTTGATGGATTCTTATATTGTACCCAAAATTTTTTACTCTAAATTTTTTTACTCTTGTAATTCATAGCCATCAAAGTTTTAGGCCATTTGCAAATAACATCTAAATATCTGAAACAAGCTTAAGATGAGGAAATGATAATAAAATGGGAAAATTGAAAGGTGGGGATCCTCTGACAATGGACCATGATAGGGAACCAAAAGTTATGATGATTAAAATACCTTTTCATGGTTCAATGCTACTAGATATCTTAATACAATTCGGGGAAAATTGCAAGAATAAGGATTCAAAAAGTGGATACTTCTATTTTTTTTAAAGAAATAATGAGCCTTATTTAATTGATTTTAATGTATTGTATATTGTACATATCATTTAATACTGGCAGCTAGTATTCAGTTGCAAAAGCAAGGCCTTTTGGGTTTTATTTGGAAGTACTGGCTGACTACCTGTTGTTGTGCGTACATTGTGCACCTTTTTTTTTTTTTTTACTAAAACTCATATTTTGATCTCTGCGTTTCTTGTATTAGAGTGGGGGTGTGTTGGGGGGGGGGGGTAGCGGCGGCGGGGGAGGGATTAAATTAGTTTTTCCAGGTGATTTAATCCCTGCTATGTAACAGTAGGTGTTGTAAGTGGTAAGTGCCCAGTGCCACTCTACTAAATAAGGTTTAATTTCTTTTTGATAAGAGTGGCGCATTTCCTGCTTCTTGGAAATACTCGGAAGAGTCGTTTTCACAACAAGTAAAGGTGAGAGATCCCCTTAATCTTGGGTCAGTAAATAACTCTATCATTCAATTCAAAAATATCTTTTTTTTATAACTTTTTGGTGTATCTCAATACTTAAATTACTCATGACTTGCCAAAGAACTCTTTGGAACTATTCCTCATTGGCGATGCCAAATGTGTTTCTGCTTTGTGAGTCACGCTTGCCCCTGTAGGTTTGATAGGGCCATGATATTTCAAATTCCTTTGTCAAATAAACCAAAGCTGAAACTTTTTTCTCTTGTATAGTTGCTAAAAGAAAACAAAATACTTCCTTTACAATTATTCTGATGATAGTACTGAGATATCTGAAATCCATGTAGTTTCTCTAATATCCAGGCATTAAGGTTGGCTCGTCAGCTATTGGTTTGGCCATCCCTTAAGGATGTGTTCCATTTCTTGTACGCATGAGTGTTGTGATAGTTGCATATACTAACAATTGAATTTTTGTTTTAACTGTAATTTCTAATAGGAGGTATGTCATCCATACTTCAAGAGCTGAGTAGGAGACATGAAACAGTAACTGCCAACAACTAACTGTACAACTCTAGGATTAATTGCTAGATCAATTGTAGTTACTAGTTTATAGTGTGAATAATTTGTTCATTCTTTTTTTTTTTCTTATAACGTGTTAGTATTTACATGTTCATTTTTGGAGTAAACTTTTTGCCTTCAATTTCTGTCTGTGTAATGTCCATCTTTCACTATCTGTTATATGGTCCATGCAACACGTCGGGTGGGCTAGATGATGAATTGAACCTAGGTCTCAGATCTGAAGTGCGATCTGATTGGGTTAAAGCTTCCCTCAAAAGAGGTATGAGAAGTGTTTCCGGCGCTGAGAAAAGATGTATAGTGGTGGTGGTCGCCACCTCTGACCTCTCCCCTGCAATTGCTGCATAGAATTATGAAATGCTTAGAAGGAACGGGCACAAAATAGGGGAAGGTGGATGTAATATAATGTGGTAAAGGTTTATACTTGGTTCCTGAAAAAAATATTGCAGTGAATATTTCATTGATAAACAAAATAAAATACTCTATATTTTAAGGGCGTCTGATCAATAACACTTCATCTTATATACAATGTTGTAAAAAATAGTTTGTGCTCGGCGGACGGTTAGAGACTTAGAACACTGTCAAAAGATTAATTATTAATTAATGAAGTGTCGTTAATCAAGTTTTTCGAGTGATTTAATGTTCATATTTAAAAAATATAAAACATTCATAAGATAAATAGAAAATACAATGAATATCCTATTTTTAATTAGGTAAACAATTTAGAAACACAATATGCCCGTTATATTTTGTTCAACAGTATTAGAAGCACAACATTTTGGAGTAGAAGCAAGGGACTTGCATAATGTTTTCAAAAAGGGGAATTTTTTTTTTTTTTGTACCAAGTACTTTCAATAACAAGAAACAAAATGGTCATGCTATATTACTTCGACAAGAAACAAAATGTGTTGTCACCATTCATTACAATTAAAAGTTTCACAGAAATATTACTGAAAACTTACAAACTGCCACTAAGTAAGAACCAACACATTTGCATCAGCAATTAGCCAATTACCCTACTTTACTAGAATCTGTAATTTGCAGTAGTTCCAAATCAGTCAGCACGGATATCACACCAAATCAATATTAATACAAGCAGTACAAAAGTATTCAACAGGTATTGGCTCTTAAGTTCTGGTATATAATGATAGTGAAATCCAAAAGGAAAGGTAGAATACATACTAGCAGACGAAAATGTTCTTCAGCCATTTTGGAAGCAAGGCCAAGTAGCAAGTTGTATTGATGCTCATAAGTGTATGCTCTGGCATATATAATCTGTTTTTTTTTTTATGAGAATTTTGTGAAGAATTAAAACAATGAATAAAAGATTAAAAAAGATATTGAAATGCAGTTCTAAATTTTAACAAAGGAAATGCAATTCTAGAGATGAGTTAATCAAGCAACTCATGTGTTCATTATCAGCATCACCTTCAGTCTCAAACTCTCAATTGTCGGCTTTTGTTGGGTGGGGCCTGAACTAGGTGGCTGTTTCTTCTTTATTCCACTAACAATGTCATCTATACGTAGAAGCATACATGCTGCTTCAATTGTCGTCTTAAATGTCTGTGCCTTCACATTGTATCAGTCTCATATCTGAAATAAAACAAACAGATGTAGTTTACAGTCAACATATTGAAGTACCAAACCATGTATCAATAATAGTGGTACCAAACCACTAAATTTTTCAACTACAAATTATCCCACTAAAATTTTCAAATAATATTGCACTTTATTTAATGGAGGAACAAGGTGACTACCATGGTTTCTATATCAACACCAGAGCTGGTGCATGGCCATGACCTTTGGCACCAATACATCTAACATGATTAGTTTAACTTCGCATCTTACATGCCTTACACATTAGTTCCTCTACAATTCTATTTTATAATGTGCCTTAAGTTGATACCAGTAGGTATCACCTATAGTTCTTCTAATAGATGAAACCGACACATGTATTGGATTTAGTTTTTGTATAATACCAACAGATATCATATTTCCTTGTACAATAGCATGAATTAAATTGAGTTGGTACCACAACAGCATTACAATACAAATTGAACCCAATTACATGAATGAAATTGAGATTAACTAGGTTGATTATGAAACTGAGATTCACTGTAGTTCTGCAATATTATTAAGAGGACATAATGTTAATTATCTGGAATCATGGAATTGGTATAATTTGTACTTTTGGCTACGGTCCTGTGTCCTGACAGGGCCCACTACTCAGTAGTTAGGGTTGAGTGGTAATTTCTCTTTTAATCGCTCGTTTCAAAAAGTTTGATATGTTGCAAAAATTGGGGCACAAAATTAAATGCGCTAAAGTTCAGTTTTTGAATGAGATTGAACAAGAATGGTTAAAAATTCACAGAGAAACAATTTGTCCAACCAATGATCATTTTGTCATAGTAGAGAACTTACAAAATATTACTCCGATACGGTTTTTTTTCTGGCGTACGACGACGGCGGCGGCGTTGGAGAGAGGAAATACTGCGACGGGCCGCCGGCAGAGTTGTAGGGCGAAGAAGGAGACGAAGGAAGTGAAGATCGGGAGTTACTGATTTTTTTTTTTTTGAACATTTCAAACCCGTAGGTTTCATTCACATTTAAAAGTGTCACAACATCAGCACTTTACATTGCAGAGCATTTAGAACTACGCCCCCATGTTGTGAGTAACCCATACAGAAATAGAACTACCTAAACAACGGAAGCTACTGACCCAAGATTGGCCGAAAGAAAGTAACAGAACCATTTCTAATATACTAGAGAATATATGTTAAAATTACAATACGCACAAAAAGTTTCTACACCAGACTCCATTTAAAACAACTTGGGGCGCGGCGGAATTGTGAACTGAGATTCAGCTGCTGAACTATTCCTGTTCTTGCCTGATTAGCCAATATGTGTGCTGGTTCAAGAGCTTCTCTCCTTGCATGCGAAATGTAAACATCCTCGAGATTTAGAAGACGGTTAATAGAGTCCTGCACACATTGTTCAGCACACCAGGGAGTTTCCTGCGTATTACGGTTATTAATAGAGTCAACTAATATTTGAGAATCTGAAAAAATATGCAATTTAGGAAAGACAGTTAAAATTGATGAAGCCATCTCCACTGCCATTTGCACAGCATATGCTTCAGCTGTAAAAGCATCTTCTGCCTGGTCCCTTTTGTAATGTAAAGTATAAAATTTTCCATTCGGGTCATAAACAATCAAACCAACTCCTATTCTTCTATTTGCATCCCATGACCCATCCACCAACAACAAAGCTTGATCATGCTGTAACAGATAAACAGTATCCCCGGTATTATCGACACTTGCCCTTCTAGAGAGATTTATATCTGAGTAGATAGTAAGTTCAGCTTTTTCCAAAATCCTCTTAACATCAAACTGCAAACCCTTAAAATAAAGATCGCACCTCCCTTTCCATATCTGCCACATGATACTTACGAAACACTTGCATTCTTCATCAAACATATTTATTAGTACATCTCTCACTAATTCAGCAAAATTTGGGTTTAGAGTTTCCACCTTAACCTGCAATTTCGATGCAAACCAAACAGCTCTAGAGGAAGGGCAAGTAAAAAGCAAGTGTTGTACCGTCTCCTCCTGACCTACACATCTTGCACAAACTGGGGGTACATTTGGGAACACTTTATTCAAACGACTAGATGTAGGCAAAGCATTATGTAAAGCCCTCCATAAGAAAGTTATGATTCTTGGTGGTACATTCTTCTTTTTCCACAAAAGTTCCCACAAATCAGAGGATACTGGTCTCTGAGCAATCTGCTCATTTATAACACTCATCATTCTCTTGTATGATTCCCTAGTGACATAATTACCAGTTTTACTTGGTAACCACAGCAATCTATCAAGAACTCGCGGATAAATTTTTACATTTTGAACTATATTAACGGCATTTTGTGATCCAAAGAGGTTGATCAGTTTATGAAAATTCCAAACATGCCGATCATCATGAAATAAGTGGTTTACCCTTTGGTTTGCTGCATTTCTTCTATCACCACCTACACCATCCCAACCTGGGAACCATGGTGAATCAAAAACAGGTATTGTAGTTCCATCACCAATTCTCCACATAACATGCTGCTTTAATTCATCTCTAACTTTTAAAATATGCCTCCAGAATAAACTGACTCCATGAGTATTGGTTGCCCTCCAAAAACCAACTCTAGAAAAATATTTTTCCCTCAACACTTTAACCCACAATTTATCTTTATTTGCTGCAACCTCCCAAGCAGTTTTGGTAAATAGGGCTTTATTGAAAATTTTTATATCCCTGATACCTAACCCCCCATTTTGGATTGGTTGACACACTTTATCCCAAGATAACAAAGAGAGATATCTATTTTTTTCATGTTTTTCCCAAAGAAATTTCCTCATAATCTTTTGCACTTCGTCCACAGTTTTTGATTCAACCAAGCATGTCATCATATAAAAAACTGGCAAAGAGTAAAAAACCGACTTCAATAAAACTATTCTCCCTGCCAATGAAAGTGTATCTAACTTCCAACCCGCTAATCTGTTATACATTTTTTCTGTTATATCCCTATGAACCAAGGTGAGGAAAGAATTTTGAAAAGATAGATGGACCCTCAAGTATCTCTCTTCTTTATCTGCCTCTTTTGCCCCTAAAATATCAGTAATGATGTTCCTTTGATTTTCATCACAATTTTTACTGAACCACACTTTAGACTTTGTAGGGTTTATTATTAATCCTGAAAAATCTGAGAAAGAGAACAAAGTATTTATTATATTACGAGCCTCAACTATATCTGCCTGGCCAAAAATAATAAGGTCATCTGCAAAAAGAATATTTGATAATATAGGGGCTGTGTTTGCAATCTTAATTCCTCTGATCTCTCCATTATCAACTTTGACAGAGAAAAGTCTTGTTAAAAATTTCATCCCTAAAATAAAAAGAAAGGGGGACATGGGACAACCTTGTCTTAGACCTCTTTGAGGCAGAATAAAACCATCAGTCTGGCCATTTATGTTTAAAGTTATTTTCCCACTTCTAATGCAATACATTATCAATCTCAGCACATTATGGGGCACATTAACCAGATCAAGAATGGCCTCTAAAAAATTCCAATTTATTGTATCAAATGCTTTGTTTATATCAGCCTTGAAAATGAAACATTTTTGTTTAAAAAATTTCTGATTAAAAGTGTGCATCATCTCTCTAATCAAAATTATATTATCCACCACCCCTCTACCCTTCACAAAAGCAGCTTGATTTTGACTAATAATTTCAGGAATAAAGGGTTTTAATCTTTCAGATATTAATTTCATCAAGAGCCTATAAAGTGTGTTTCCTAAAGTAATTGGTCTGAAATCTTTTGGTGACTGTGGGCTTGGAACTTTTGCTACGAGGATCACCTTGGAATTTAACCAATCATCTGGGATTTTTCCCACAATAAAAGCTTTTTGAATGATATCAGAAACATCATATTTAATTAAATCCCAATTTCGTTGTAGAAATCTTGTATTAATTCCATCAGAACCAGGTGCCTTGTCGGGACCCATCATGAACAAAACCCTTGTGATTTCATGCAATTCAGGTTTTCTTCCAATGATTTGGTTTGCCCACTGCGGTATTTTCTTACCTTGGTGCAAGGACAAATTCTGTAAAATATCTTTTATCTGTTGAGGGGTTAAATTTGATTCATCTTTAAAAAGATTTTTGAAATAATCAACAAAAACTTTCCTTATTCCCCTCTCATCCACTACTGTATTTCCTTGACTGTCATCAACCTGACTAATTAAGTTTTGCCTTTTTCTATTTGTTGCCACTATTTGATAAAATGTAGTATTTTTGTCTCCATTTAGCTGCCAATTTAGTCTCGATCTTTGTTTCCAATATTCCTCTAACTTATCCTCAGTTTCTTTAAATTCCTTTTTTAAATTCATCTCTATCTGGGGGTCTTGTAAACTAGGATGCAAACTTTGAAATTCAAAAATCTTTTTCTCAATCTTTTTCAATCTGTTTTGTGGTGTATCCTTTTTTCTAGCCCATATGGTTATGTTTTGCCTGAAATTTTTCCATTTATCCTCCCACTGCAAGTTTTTCACCTTACACCAGCTATCCTTACAGCAATCTCTAAAATCATTTTCACTCCACCACCAATTTTCAACCCTAAAAGATTTATTTATCCTTTCATGTTTTATAGTATTTAAAAGAATTGGTGCATGATCACTATGTATTCTAGGTAAATGATTTACATAAGCTTGGTGGTGTTCCTGAATCCATAGAGGAGAGGCTAAAACTCTATCCAGTCTTTCATGAATGGCCCTTGAAGAATGTTGTCTATTAGTCCAAGTGTAAGCAGGTCCTTTAAATCCCAAATCCAGCAGCCCAGAATTATGAATAAAGTCTCTAAACCGTTTGTTATTTGGATTTAAATGATTTACACCCCCAAATTTTTCATTTGAATCTAAAATAGCATTAAAATCACCAAGGACACAAGTCATCTCAAAACATTTATTCAGTCTTTGAATTTCCTTCCAAATCTGAGGGTTTTCGTTATGATGTGGATCTCCATAAAACCCCACTAATAACCAATCCTTTGTCCCTCTTTGTGATATCCAAGCTGCAATTATGTTTTTTGAATAAGTAAAAATATTAACATTTACAGTGTCATTCCATAAAAGACATAAACCCCCAGACCTTCCCTTTGCCGGGATATCAAAATAATTATTGAGAGGAAGATTTCTTACAAAATTATGCATCTTTATGTGGGAGCACTTCGTCTCAGTCAGAAACGCCACTTCACACCTAGTTGATCGGAGGAGACTAGCGTAAAATCTTCTTTTCCGCGGCCTCCCCATGCCGCGGCAGTTCCAAGAAAGGAGCCTCATGGCGCCTGTGGAGGCGAGTTTGGGTTCGCCTCCCTGGCCCTCTTGTAGTTTAAAGGCCGGTTGTTCTGCTCCCCGTCATCCTCCTCATTCTCAGCAACCATCGCCAGACTTAGATCACCAGTAGCACTTCTTTTGCTGCCCACAGGTGCATTAAAGAAATCAACTATACCTTGCGATCTATCTCTAATCACCCCACTACCCTGGCCATTCAACAAAAAATCTCCCCCTCTATTCTCAAAAACAGTGCACTCATCAAACATAGGGACTTCATAAATGTCAGTGACCCACACCTCTACTTTGTCTTTAATTTTCCACAATTCCTCCACATTTTTAAACTCTGGATTTGCTCTAAGCCTTAACATCAACATCCTGTCTTGGCATTCCTCCTTAAGATGGCCAATGAAACCACAAAAGAAACAAATTTTCTTGACGTTTTCATATACCAGATAAACCTCCTTACTGATACCCAGATCTTTGTTTTCCATCAACAATCTATCCTTTATAGGTTTATTTAAAGGAAGCTGCACTTTCACTTTATAAGCTTTTCTTCCATTGTAGAAAAAACATTTGGCATCAGAAACGGGTGTACCTACTATATTGAACATAGTAGGAACACCATCAGCCAACATTGCACAGAGAGGGATGCCATGCACTTGAACCCAGACTTCAAGGTCATCAAACTTGACTGTCACCATCTGCTCCATATTATACACTCTCTTCATAACCAAAACATGACCATTTAAATCCCATGCCCCTCTGTCCAAAACCCTTAACATCTCTGCCTCCGAGACAAACTCCATGAGAAAAACGTTCTTTCCTTTTGCATTTATTTTGGTACCTGGTTGCAGCCTCATGTCCTTCTTGATCTTGCTTGCAAATCTTATTTCATGAATTAACTCTTCAGTCAACACCCTCACCATCACACACCTGTTCCAGTTTGTATTAGGAACAAATTGAGTTGGTACTTGAAACACCTTATCCTTATCATCTTCAATCTTCATTTTTTGCAACAGACTTTGAAGAAGTTGCTCATCCTCCATTTTTGCTTTATTTGAGAAAGAACGTGAAACTCCTAACTGAGTATTATGAGTATGAAAACTCTCTCCAACATCCCCATCCCTTCTTAAAGCACATCTTTTGTTATTAAAAAAAGTTCTAGTGACATCCATATTAATTGTTTTATTTTGTTGATGAGATTCGACAAGACAGTTCTTGAGAGATGGGTTTTTAAGGCACTTGAGTACTTTGACCATTTGGTTTCCTTGTTTGACTGTATCATCCCCTGTATGTTTATTTTTGTCCTGATACATCTTATGCTCTTTGATTTGATCTTGGCCCGCCTTAGTTAAATTGTACTCCGTTTCCTTATTTACTTGAAGGCCCAAATATTCTAGAACCGGGCTCCATTTAATCTTTGGCCCATTTCTATATAAAATTTGTTCACATCGAGACTTCTGGAGAATTTGAGAAGAAATTGATTTTTTCTTCTCAGCTTGAACCTTTAACATATTCCCAACACTTGGAGTTTGTGGACCAGACGTAAAACACTTCATCTTCTTTGGTTCACAGGCCCGCATAGACCAAGAAAAGTCCATACAGTTGGTTTGGACATCATCAGTTGAGGCAGAAGAGCTATCTTCAGATGAGGACATTTCTTCAAATTGTCGATTTAATCGATCATAAGCTCCAATCAATCTCTTTCTAGTTTGCTTGTCCTCCATATCCTCATCGTTTTCATTCTCACTTGACCAACCATCAAGATTATCCCAGTTTTCCCCATCTCTAACACTCATTGGCACCCAAGTATTATAACTCATATTTAAAACGACAATCCTGCATATCCTTTTCTTCTTCCCATATTTTACAGTTAGCCTTTTAGGAATTTTTCTTGGATCCTCACAATTTATCCATGCCAATATCCATCTTCTATCTTTACCATATAAATTATCATAATCGATTTGATCACATATACCAAAAGTTGAGATGACCCTTTCAATATGTGATTCAGTCCAATATTCAAAAGGAAAATTTTTAATTTTAATTCTTGCCCTGAACTTATCACAATGATTTATGGCTCCACTATCAGGATCAAAAAATAAAATCCACCAATCATTCCTTTTAGCCCAGACTGACAATCCATTTACCACATTGTTCGCATCTACATTAAAAGGCAGTCTAATAACGTACGAACCTGCTGAAATTCTCCAATCAGGATAATCCGCCATTGTTTTACCAAATCTCCTAGTCAACTCTCTTCTCACTTGATCAATGTTACCCCTGTTATCCCTGGTCTCATCAATGACCAAAATTGCATGGTCAATTTCATCTCTTAAGTGCTCTACTTCATCCGTTTGTTCCATATGCATACACAGATCTTTCACAACACCCCTGTTCCCACCCTCCATCTTGGAAAGGGAGGACGAAAGAAGACAGGGAAAGAGAGAATAAAGAAAAAAAAGGGGGGAGGAGCCAAAGAAACTTAGAGAAACAGAGATTAATTTTAGAGTAGATAGAAAGTAAGGGAAAGAAGGAAAAATCAATCAGAGACGAGATGCTTAGAGAAAATCAGGCAAAGAAGAAACAAAGAGTAGGAAAGAAGGCCCAATTTTAGAGAGAGAATTTTTTAGAGTGAGAAGGTCTCAAACAGTATTTTCGGGAGTTACTGATTTTTCTAACGGAGAGAAGGAGGAGATGAACGAATTGAGAGGAAAAATGAAAAGCATAAGAGGTAACGGAGAGACTAACAGAAAAAAGCTAATACCTATTTTGCCCTTGAAATAATCAACAGTTCTGATTTATTGCAACTGAAACCGGGCTTAAAATCGGGCTTAAATTCTGTCCACCATAGCATAACTTTTTTTTTTTTTATTAATTAAATTCCGTGGGTGTCCGAACCCGCTATTTTTTTCGATTTCGACACGCCGTATTGCTTTCGTTAGAGAAAACAATCTGAGTCGTTCGTTAGGTTATGCTAAAATCTGGTCGTTCGTTTTATCTCCGAACTATCAGCACCTCCCCCACTAACGGAACCAGATCCTCTGGTCGGCAGACCAGAGAGATTCTCTGGTCGTTTTTACATCTGGGCCGTCTGATTTAATCTTAATGGCTATGGATGCCCCGTGCTAGTACCACGATTGATAGGCCCGAAAAAATATTAACCGTCGAAATTAAATCAGACGGTCCAGATCGAAAACGACCAGGTGGTCGTTTGTAAAAAACGACTGGAGGATCCGACTCCCCCACTAACTCTAAGGCTCCGCTTCAGAAGAGGAGACTCGGAGCGAAGGATCTCTCCCTCTATCTCTCTCAGCTCTCCTTAATTTCCGTCCATTCTCTCCCTCTGAGCAGGCTATCGAAGCCTGCTCCCTTCCCTTCTCTCCGACTCTCTCCTTCTGCAGGAGCCTAAGGAGTAAGGACTCCTCTATCTCTCTCTCCTCCGTCGATCTCGCGCACCCATCATCTCTTTCGAGCGCCTCTCTCTCTCTGCCACCTTCGTCTATCACGCTCCAACTCCCTCCCAATGTTGAACAACCTCTTCTCTGTTGATCTCGCACACCACAAAACCCTCGACGGATTCTTGGCCGGATCCTCACCCTCTCTGATCTGCTCCCACCGCCTCCATTGACCATCCTGTCCAACCAACCTCTCTCTCTCTACATAATCTTGGTTCTTTTTTTAAACTTTTATTTTGCATTTTTTTTCTAATTTATCTTTGGAGCTGGGTCTTTGTTTTTGTTAATCTCTTACATTAAACATATATATTTTTTTCCTTTATTGTAATTGTTCATTCTTTTATCAAAATCATGGAATTTTCGTTTTTTATTATTTTTTGGTTCCTCTTTCTTTGTGTAAAGCTCTAGGTCAGATATCTTTAATTGATCACATTTCTATGTAGATTGCAGTGGTGGGATTTTGTTGTTGATTATAACGCACACTGCTCCATGAATTAGAAGAAGTACAGCAAGGAATGTGCTAAGACTGTTGTCAAGGATCTTGGTAAGTTCCTCCATATAAGATTAATTGATTTCAGGTGCAAATTACACTGGTAAATGCTTCGTTCCAGAATACTGTACCAGAAATGATGCGTCTCCAAATCAGTTGGTTGGTATGAGCAGGGTCTCTATTTGCAATTGAATTGAAGGGACACCTGACTCTGATAGCAAAGTTGGGACAATTATTGGTGGAATTATAATAACATATAAAAAGTCATTATTTTCAATCTAAAATGTTTGGAGAAATATGTGATCAAGTTAGCTTCCCGTTTCTACATATGTCTCATTTCGTGCTATTTGAAGACGATGAAAATTAAGGACAAGAGACGACAATTGGTATTCAACTCAAGGTTTGATTTTTCTTTTCAACTGAAGTTTTGTTAAATAGCATTTGGTTTTTTATCAGTGGTAAATTCAAAATTAATTATGTAATTTGCTTTTACATACTGGCGTGCATAGGCCATATTTTAGAAAATATGGCATTACTCTTTGTGCCTACAACTCTTGCTTCAATCTTTGCATAAAAAATATGTATAAATTTACCTAACTTTGTGTATAAATTGAGTATTGTTTCACCTCTTCTTTTGAACTTATCTTAAGGATATGCAGTGTCTGGTGTAACGGTAGATGCCGATGGTCTTACACCAATGGAGGAGTGCCTCTTGAGGGTGCAGTAAAGGCGGTGGTTGTATCTGATGCAACATCAGCATCAAGGACTGCTAAAGACCCAAGTTCTCTTGAAAAGTCACCTATGAAGGAATATGCTGCTAAGAAACTACTCATTGTCGACCAAGGTAGTTATTTAATTTTCTCATCTTGCTACTATAGAAATAGTTTGAAATTTGTTTTAGCATAGTGTACTGTTTGAGTCATTTTAAGCTGGTTTCCTTTTGAGTGTACTGTTATCAGCATGGCTTTCTTATAGACGATTTGGCATGATAAGTTGATAACCCTCAAAATATTCTTCTCGACTGCTGTTTCTGTTTGGGATGCTGCTTTTTATGTCAAAGTGGATGATAATGTCCATGTAAACTTAGGTATAGCACTATGTTAAGCTGGTATTGAGCACAAAAGAAACTTACTTGATACTGTCACCTGGCACCTCTATGGCATCGGAACCTGGCTACTTTTTCTTATTCCTTTTAATTTTCTCATAGTTTCATGCCTCTAGGTACAAAAATCTCCATTTTTATTTTGAATATATACAGAAAGTAGTCTATCTGTCTACTACTCTACTTCATTTTCACCTTAGCGTCCTATTTGATATAGACACCACATTCTGGTCAAACCATTTGTGAAATTTCTTCTTATTTTGCACTACTGGATCTATAAAAAATCATTTCTGGTAAAGCTACCTAAAATTGACTTTATTTATTTTGTTTTAATATAGGAATGTGAAGTATCACGAGCGTGAGTACTAGAAATTTGGAGAAGAAGGAAACAAGTACTCTATGCCACTGGACAGATTTATGCCATCTCGAAAGATCTGGCCACCTACATCTCAATTAACCAGTAAAATTTTTTAAAACATTTAATTAAATTATTTACGATCACATTCAGCTAAGAAAAAAAATAATAGGTGTTGGTTTCAAAAATTGGAGATAATGGTTGTTTACATGAGAAACATTTTGTCCTATTATGTGTATCTTTTCTTGCCTCTCGAAATTATCGTACTCTCTCTGTTATTGGCCTCTAATAGAAATGTCTTTTTATTTCTTTTGGCTTGATCAGTAAAAATAAAAAGAAGAACAGAGGCCACCAAATGTGTATAAATTTGCCTAATAGAGAAGAAGAACCCACCTCACGGAGGTCGGTTCATTACAGGTTGATGTGAGCCTTGATGGAAGCATCATCCTCTGTCGTTAGGTCGACCAGCCTAGCATGATTGGTCATCACAGTATTTTGGGCGAACAAAACTTTGATGTTGCTCAGTCTACTTCATGAATGTTGGCTGAATTGCATTATGAAAATACACTGTTATCAGTTTCTGTCTCACCATGCGTCCCCACTGCAAGTCTACTTCCCTCAAGAGAAATAAAGGAAGCACTGAGCTAGCAGGATCTCCGGTCTTTTTCAACATAAATCTAAATCCAAATCCAGGGGAAGCATTTTAAATTTTGGGTAAACCAATTTGAAGAAGTTTGATAAGATATCCAGTGAATTTTCATCTAACTAATTTTCTCATGAAATTGAAATAAAAAGGTGTTTGACTAAATACTGTTTTGACTGATTGTAGTGTTTGTAGGTGTTGAGAGATCATGTCTCCTATTATAGTTTATCGACAAGAAATTCTGTATTGTAAGACTAAATGATATTCAACTTTGCCATCTTTGTTTATCTCACTGGTTCTCAATTTTATGCATTTGTCATTAATCAGTCTTCCGAATATTGCATCTGAATATTGCTATCCAAGTTGGTATAGGTACAAATAGCAGTTGGTGTTAACCTTTGAATTAAGAAATGTTAAGCAACAATTTTTTATTTGTATTCTTCGCTGTGATCTATTATCCTGAAGATGAATAACAATTGTTTTGTGCTTTTGCCACATCTATTCAAACAGAAAATTAAAAAGTGAAAGAGTGTGAAGATGTTTCTGGACGATAATTATGCCACTGTTAAGTTATGTTGCCATTGAAAAGGGAAAAGATATGCTACTGCCGAAGGTGCTCTTGATAAAATGCATGGTATGAGCCTTTTGTACAAGTAACTCATTTGTATTGCTTGATTCCAATTTAGAAGAAAAATGACGATTTTAACTCCCTACCACAAATATTTGAACACAAATATATGAATACATGCTCGTAGGATATATGTGTATTTATAATTTTTGTTCTACAGACTAATAATAAATTACGTGCTCATACTAATTTGTTTAGAAAGTAAGAGAAAATATATATATATTTCTTAATGTCCCCCCCCCCCCCCCACCTAGTAAAAAGAAATGTAACATCCTGTTAGTTTCAACTGGGGACCTTCGAAAGGCATCTGATCTCTGAATCTCTCCATTTCAAGGCCCCTGTGTAGCTGGGTTGTGTTGATATCATGGGCCATACTTGTCTTCGTTTCCCGTATCATTTAAGGCCCCTATGTATCATTTTGGAAGACTTATTTATTTGACATTTTTCATCCGAACTTGAAATAAAATAAAGCAAATTTTCAATATTTTATACGTATGTTATTAGATATACTCAAATACAAAAATTAAAATTTTTACAATATTTAATTTAAATATATTTAAAATTTTGGATCACTTTTTGAAAATATTAAACATACAATAATTTAAAATCTTTCGTTTCCCACCGGGCACTGGATTGAGCTTGAATCAATACTTATAAAATTTGCATGTTATTCATCGGATTTAAGCTCAAACTTTACATATTATAATTTTCAAGATAAACAATTTAAAATGATCCCCTCTCATCTTTCGTTTCCCACTAGTTTCTGTAATAACTGAGCTTTTATTGCAAACCCGAGACTAAGCTTTTAATCTCTGGGTAATTGTCAGAAAAATAAGAAATAATCAAATCACAGTGATTCCCAAGGCCCTAGTCAAATTAATGTTTTACCATGAAATGGAGGAACGCCATCTAAAACTGCATCTTTTAAATCATGAACATAACAGATAATAAGTAAAATTCTCCTATATTTTGAACAATCAGCATTATTTACAAGGTCATTTGCAAATATAATTTTAATTTACAAGCTTTCTTATTGTACCCCCATGACTGAAACTATTCATCCAGTAACTATCATCAAATATAGTCACATTTCTTCTAAGGAGATCATGGGATTAACATTATATTATACTACATGAAGCAAAAACCAAATTTGGGTTCCTGTTCTTTAATTGCCCACGCACTCTGCCTATTGGCACGGTATAAGCAAAATACTGATCTCTTTACCAGCTCCATCTCTCATCTTTGGCAGCCAAATCCCACTCGTCTTCAGGTGGATTCTCAAAAATTTCACATACATCGGCCGAGGGACGGTGGGTGTTGCATAACAGTAGAGCTGCCCCCGATACCATTGCTATCGTCGCTGCCTTTATATGCATTCTGCACATACAGTTGAACAGTTAATAAATAATTTTTTAAGTTACAAAATGATGATGTAAACATAATGGAAGTAAATCTTTTGTGTCTGGGATCTATGGTACAGTAAATTAGCATTTTGACCCTGAGTTTTCCCCCTATCTTTTGCCTGCCTCTCTTCTCTTTTATCTTTGGAGATCATATTGGCTGTGCTAATTTCTTTATTTACATTTGCAATGTTCTTATTTAAGATGGAGGCACATCTATGCAAAAAATAGACATAAATTACCGACCTAGCATATTGACGACTCTTTTTCTTGCGGTTATTGACAAGAGATGCTCCAGCAGCTAATATCACCAGCATACCTGCTCCACAAAATAATAACAAAAATAAATAATCAATATAATTGACGCACTCTGTGCCAGTCCTGAGCCTTAATTTTTTGTTTGCTGATTGAAGTACAAAAGGATTTGGCACCTGTCAATAATTTTTGTCTCCAACAACATTTCAGAATTGATAGACCAACCAATTGAACTGATTAGACTCGGATCAAAGGATGGATAACATAACTAATTAATGTTGACTCAGCAACAACTGGTACCACCATGGTTTGTCTTTGTACCAGCACACTATGCATAGTTAATTTCGGCTCCAATTTGAAACTGTTGAAGCAGTGATTCTTTCCCAATTTTAGAACGATAACCATACAATTAAACACTACTACAAAAACTAATTTACTCAGTAAAATCATAGAGAGAACCTTACCGATGCTGGCGAGCTTATTGTCCACAATCCAACCTTGTACTGCGCTCATCTCTCTCTAAGATTTGTGATTAGTGTTTTCTAAATCTACTCTTTTGGATTGGTTAGAGAAATTCAGATCGAGACATGTTATATAATCAGAGAGAGAGAGAGAGAGAGAGAGAGCATGTAAGCAAGAACTGAAACCTTGTCCGATTTTGTTGGTTTCGTCGCCAACGGATTGGGTTGGGAACTCATCCTCTGGTCTTTTACCATAACCATCTCCAGTTTTGCACAGAAGACGCTCTTTTTAAAAATTTTATGTTATTGGTCTGAATGAAAGGAACTGGAGAAGAAAGAAATAAATTTTCAAGTTTATCCGGTTATATATTTAGTTTCGCATCGATACCCTTTATTTGTTGGATTATCCTAAAGATTTTTTCTAATTTCGGGTTTGGGTAAAAAGAATCCAGTTAACATTTTCAATGTTTTTATCTATTTCTGTTGTAAAGAACACTAATTTTTTTTTTTCACAATTGTCTCGAGTTTTCTGAAATCGGCAAACATGCAATGTGTTCTGCTGTATAAACTCGTTTTTGCCAGTAGTCTTTTAGAAATGCCAATACAGTGATTATAAGATGAGTTGGTTTTATTTAGAAATAAATTATATTAGCAACAAATTTTTTTACTTGTTTTACCGAATTTCTAGCACTTATAAAATTAAAAATTAAACTAGTAAACATGTGAATCAAAAAGGTTGTGCATCCAATACGATACAATTTGAAATTAATTAATCAGACATCAATTTAAGACATTAATATTTGTAATTTGTTTTTTTATATGGACCAAATATTTTTGCAAGTTTATTAAATTAGACGTGTATTCTATCAATCAAAATAATAAAAATACACTTATTCATAATTTTTATTATTTTATTTTGGCAAGATTAGTTGTTCATTACATATATATTTAAGCAATTAATTACATATATTGTTTACGTACTATCATTAGTTTTTAATGATGACCACAGACAAAATTATAAAATGGAAGTAGTTAGGATTATTATAATTCTGTCCTTTCCATGTGGTGAGATTTGGGCACAAATTTCTTTTATCCTACTCAGCTGTTCTTATCCGGTGACTTCACCCAAGTTATTAGATTCATGTTTTCCTCACGTCGTAGTCAGGTAAAAGTTTGGTGGTTTATTTCATTTTCTTTTGTATTGTTTTGACTTCAAAAGGAGTTCATTAATTGTGAAGACTTTGGAACAGCAAAGTAAATATCCTGAGTCGCATATTACCGTATTAAATATTCATACACTGCACCTCCACATTTTAAATTTAGAGGAGGTTCTGATGTGAGAATTTTAGAGTGTCATTAAATATCATAGTTTTATTTTTATCAATAATTTAAAATATAAAATTTTTAAATGTTAAATCTAAACCGTTGATCTTGTACAACTTAACGAGTGATGTGTTTCATATAACTTTTATAAAATTTAGAGTTGATTTGGTATTTGATCAAGATGTCAAACTATGAACGTATTACAATTTATCTGTCATAGTTAACAAAATTCGTTCATTTTTTAATCTCTTGATCAAATATCAATCAACTCTAAATTTTATAAAATTTATATGAAAATGGTTTGGATTTAACATTTAAATTTAAAAAAATTTAATTATTGATGAAAAATAAAATTATAGCATTTGGTGGAACTCTAAAGTTGTTAAACCAGAACTTTTCTCTTAAATTTAATGTATATTTTGAGGTAAAAATAATAAAACTATAAATACGGTACATCCCTAACTTGTATGAAAATATAAATACTCTTGGTATTGGGGACGAAGTAGATTCTTGTCGTTATTATTGTTTAAAATATCATATTAGGTGACATGCTGTAAGACAGCTCAAAATTCTTCTACACTTATCGGATCATCCCCTTGGTAAATAAAATATAATCCGGTGTTTTTCAATTAATATTTAAAAATTATAAATCCTATTATTGTTTTTACCTTTTTAATATTATTTTCCAGATTAATGTTCTTTGGCACTACCTTTTCAATTGGAAAATAGGTCCATGTACAACTTTGTCAGTATTCATAAAAAAAATTGTGAACCATTTCTTTCCAAAAAGAAATACTTATTGATAATGCAAAACTCGACATTGTCAAATGACAATTCATCATGTACATAGTGCTTTGAACATAATTACTTGTGATAAAAAAATGTAGTTATGTGGACAATTTCTACTTCAACATCAACAAAAAGTATTTCTAATCCATTCAACCTCACACGTCAACTTAATGGTTAACAGGATAATATTTGATAAAACTTTAATTTGGGTCTGCTCTTGATCCAACGTTGTGTGATCAGTTTGAGTAGATCCGGGTACCTATCCAACGATACGTACCATGTTATGTTGCTTATAATTTTTAATGTTTCAAAAAGATAAGGAGCTCATATATTTAACCAAATTAAGAAAAACAACTTTTAGTATTAATATAAACCAATTAAGAAACCAATTAAGAAAAACAATTTTTAATTGGTTTATATTAATTGGTTTATTAATATAAACCAATTAAGAAAAACAACTTTTAGAGACTGGCCCTGCTTGATCCAACCGTATACTTCTCAAAAAGCAAACACCGAACGTCAGGGTAGAGTACGTACGTGTACACTGTACACTATTTGTGTTTCTTTTCATTTCTTCTTTATTTTTTCCCCCTCCTATTTGCTTACCTTTGGCGAATGGAATGGGCGTCTGGAGATTGGAGTGCCAAATTACCCCTTCAATTTATGAAAAGCCAGGTTTCATAAAATAGTTTTGATTATCATTTTTCAATATCCAGTACTAGCTAGCTCAGCATTAAGACATTAGTTCACTTTTCTTTATATTTTTTTCTCTCTTGATTTTTCATCAAATTATATGGTATCAGAATGTACCAACTTATTTTCCCCCTCATTTTTAACACCCGGCTAAAATCTACTTCGTCCCCAATACCAAAAGTATTGTTTTAATCTATTAAGTTAGACATAATTTTGAATTTTCTTAATTATTTTGTATTTTTGTTGTACCTTGCGATTATATTTTTGTTATGGGCGATTTAGATTTATGCCATTGCAAATATTTAAAATTCGAGATATGCCATCACTAAACGACAAATGCCATTATAAAATAATAGAAATTAGTTTTTTGTCATCGGACAATTATATGGCAATTTTACCCTTTTAAATATGCCACTATAAAACTTAATAATTAGTAATATGCCATCACAAAAGATATAATTTGTATTATTAACCATTAATAATTAGTTTTACGCCACTACAAATTTACAAAATTATTTTATGCCACTGATGCAAAAAAATAGTGGCATATATCTAATTGGTCATCTAACAACGGCCATAATTCTAATCTTAAAATTGAAAAGGTTATATTTTTAAGATTTATTTACAATAATATTCTTGTACCGATTTTTTTTTTTCACGTAAGTAATTTTGTATTATTAAACTATAATGCTCTTTGTATATTTTTTCCACTATAATGCTCTTTGTATAATATTCTTGCTTTTCAAATAAGTAATTTTCTGAGCGCCGTGTATGTGTTTTTAGGGTTGTTTTTTAATAGAGGTAATTTGGTCATTTAAAAATTTTAATGACAAAATTGGTAACGGCATCTAGAATTTAGTATGTTTTTTGAGAAATAATGGCATAAAATTAATTTTAGCAATTCTATAATGACATAAATTTAATTAGCAATTTAAAGATGACATTTTCCTAATTATCAAAATAGACGATGACATGAAACTAATTATCTCGATTGAAACGCCTCACGTCGGAAACTAGTAAGGAAACTTGTCTTGAAAAAAATTCTACCATTCCGATATAATTTTATTTTTATGTTACCCAGAAAACATAATCGTAATCTCTCCCCAAATAAACATTTTTGAAACATTTCCGTTTGGATAGGTGTAGGAAGAATGGAAGAAGGGAAGAAGTGGGAAGAAGTATTGGAAAGTGTGTAACTTTGTGAAAAGTTTGGATTGTTTATAATTTTTTTTCATCCTTCTTCCTTCTTCTTCTTCCTTCTTTCTATATCCAAACGCACCCATAAATACAGATACATAACATAATTGAGAAGCTCATGGAAACAAGAAGTTCAAAGATTTCTTGTTCCGACATAAAAAAAAATAGTCCAAATTTTCCAAACAAATTTATTATTCTTATTAGAGATCACATTCTCTAAAACCACCAGCCAAATCTTTCCTCCTCGTCAAAAGACATAGAATTAGAGCTCAGATTGCTGTTATTAAAATTGCCAGCGATATCGGAATCGACATTGTCCGTCTTGTTGTAGTAATGAAGCATTGTGGCACCTGACAACACTGCCAATGTCAATGCTTGTGCATGCATCCTGGAACAATTTGTATAGCATTAGCAAAGATTTAGCCAAACTAGTATTTGTTAAAGATCAAAATTCTAAAATTAAGAAAGAAAGAAAGAAAAAAAAGTCATTTCTGATAGGTGGGTACATGCTGATCGATTGAGAATCATAACCCCTTTTCCATTTTCTTTAGTTTTAACATTTTGTCATTTTAGTTGAAGTAGAATAGCGAAAGCTCCTAATGAAATTTGATGTTTTTATCACACTACAATACTTTTTTTTTTTGTAATTTCAATATTCAAATTAAAATTTAATTGGGTCCATTGTATCTTCGGTTACCTGGCATGGATAAGGCGGAGACTAGGCTTCAGCGGCGTTCTCGCTCCATTGTATGCGAAAGAGGCTCCAACCGCAGTTGCCCAAAGTGCCCCTGTAATTTCAGAACACCGAACTAACATACATCAGAAAATAGAAATGTGACTAATTGGAAAAATTAGTTCTTAAATTGTTCCAAACTTCCAATTATTAAAAAAAAACTGAATTTCCTTAATTACCAATGCTGGTTAGCTTGTGCTCAGTAACCCATGCTTGCAAGGGAGCCATTTGTATCTAGTTTTTTTGTGGTTAACTGGAGGGAAATAAAGCTTTGAAAATGGAAGTGGGAATGTATGAGTGGGGTTTAAGGAGAGAGTTTGGGTTTCATTTATAGGAGCCTAGGAGCCGTTGGTTTTATTCTAAACCAGATGCTATGCCTTGGTAACTAGATACAAAATTACTATGGGGCTGCACCCAATGTTTTGGGACACCTGGTTTCATCGTATTAGGTAACATTCAAAAGAATCACGAGTACAGCGTACTGTCAGAGTGGTCGGCGTATCTCCGTGTGTGTGTGTGTGTATATATATATATATATATATATATATATATATATATATACATAATTTTGCTACGGTGAGTTGTAACTCACCAAAGGGCCCGTGAGTTACGTTTAAAATTCTGAAATTTAGTTCAAAATGACCGATCCAAACCATCTAATACGATCTCTCTATTAAAATTTTCTTGCAGATCAAATTTTATATTTTTTTCAAAATTTTTAAGTATTTATTTCGGATTTTTAAAAACTATTATTTTTGAGCGGTTCAGAACTAATTAGATTAATGATTTTTTAAGATTTTAAAAAAATATACTTAAAAATTTCGAAAAAAATATAAAATTTGGTATGTATGGAGATTTCAATAGGGAGATCGTATTAGACGGTTTGGATCGATCATTTTGAACTAAATTTTAAAATTTTAAGCACGACTCACGGATGTATTGGTTAGTTGCAACTCACCATAGAAAAATTCTTATTTCTACTACTTATGAAAGCACCTTACAAAAATTGTAAAAAAAAATTAGATAAAAGTTGTATTAAACCCCTAACATTAATTATGGATCATTGATTTTATTAATCTGATATGATCGTCCAAATGTACCTATCTGATAAAAGGCTGGCAATTTATCTGATATTGTTATGTTGCTGGAATTGTTCGAAATTTTTACTAATGTTCGCGAGTTCGATTCTCTGCCTTGTTAAATAAATTTCTGATTTTTTTTTTACTTTTCGTCAACTCCGCCGCTAGAGTTTGTTGTGTTGCTGCCGTCCCAAACTCATTTACAACCTTCTCACCTCTCTCTCTCTCTCTCTCTCTCTCTCTCTCTCTCTCTTTCTTCTTTGCTGGGCCTTTTCTCTCGAGAAACTTCCTCCGTCGACGTCGCTAGGTTTCTTTTCCTCGCTAAAAACCGACACTCTTCTTCGCTCGCACTTTCGGTGGACACAAAATCTGACTCAACTCTCTCTCTCTCTCTCTCAATCTCAATCTCTTCCCAAAAATTTCATTTTTTGTTTTTCTACTTTTGTGGGAGTATAGATGACAACAAGGCGGAATCGTGAGGCCGTGCGAGTACTTTCCGCACGTGCCGACTGGAACAGAGGTGTGATTGCCATCAAACTTCTATGAGACCAACAGCCACATGTTCAATTGCTACACTCCTCCTTCCAACCATGGCGGTCTTGTCGGCTCCCCTGACCCACTAGCCACCACCCCTTTCCATTTCCCATGCCTCTTTCCATTTCCAAGGTCAGAGGATAATCTTAGGCCCTGATCAAAATCTCATTTTTTAACATGGGATTTCATTTCATTTCATTTCGTTGGAAAATTCTTGATCAAAATGAACGAATTTGGTGTCATTTGGTTGGAATTCCCATATAATTAAATCAAACGAAATCCTACGAAATCAATTGAATTGAATTGAAATCCCGTGAAAAAACCATTTTGATCAGGGCCTTACTTTGTCAATTTCAAATCCTTGTGTTATTTCTTTATTTATTTGAGTTCTAAATGTACTTGGTTTATCTTAATTTATGCTTCAGGATCAATTCTCGTATTGCACAGTATGCAAAGGAGCAATTTCATCCCCGTGTAGAATTTCTTGATGACTATTCCTGACGCAAAATTTTAGTTTTGCCTATTTGTGGTCCAAGATATTCTCCTTGTATTCCTCTTCGTACAGACTAAGAAGAAATTACATCTTTCTGATCTCTTGCAATCTAAGGGGGTCATGTTTCAGTCATATTTGTTATACCACCTTCTTTTCTCCTTTGGGGACTTTTGTTGACTTTTTATATATGTTTTCTGTGAAATTATTGTTGTTTCATTGTCTAGAAAGGGTTAAACTGAGGATAAATTAAATGTCAAGTGTTGACTAACTGAGACAAAAACTGGACTATTTTTTAAGATGAGGAGTAGTATTGATTTTAAACTAGTTCAACCCTTTTCTTTTTTATTAAAAAATCATCTACGAATTGATCTCTTTAACCCTGTTGTTGCCACTAAGTTTATAAAAGAGGTAAATGATTTTATACTCTGATCTTATTAGCTTTCAAATATTTTTAGATTTTTAATTTTACTTTGGAGTTGAATTAAAAAATGCTTAATGGGTAATTGCAGGTTGCTTTTGTAATAGTAAAAAAGATCAGGAATTGTTTCTTTTACAAAGGTAAACATTCTTTCTTTTGCTTCTTACAATTATACATTGGAATCTTGAAAAGTGCTCCTCAATTGTAAATATATGTCATTAAATTTTCGATATTGTTCATAACTAGCTTCTTTGATTCATAAGTTAATGTATCGTCTATTGGACAGTTTATTGTTCTTTCTTCCACCTCTTACTGGTTTTTCAATACTGTTCAATATTAATTTTTTTTTTTCAGCTTCATGTAAACTAATAGTGATAGGTTGATTTGCTTCAACAGAAAAGCTTGGGATCCTTTATTCCTTCATTTACTGGTACGGTACTAGCCATTGTATCTCATTTTTTTTTCCTAATTTTCTAATTGATTAAAGGACACTACTAGAAAAAAGACCATCTGTAACGGAACATCTCGGTTATAACAAAACCCGTTACAGATAGTTAAAAGTTAGGGGGCTAAAAAATATCTGATTCATCTGTAACGGTTATTTTCTAAAAACCGTCATACATTTTCCGTCATTGAAACAAAAAAAATCTATAAACCTTTCTATAACGGTTTTTATATAAAAACCGTTACAAAATCCCTTCTAATCTATAACGGTTTTAAAATAAAAACCGTAATAAATTTTATATATCAAAATTGAAACGGTTTTATAATATTAACCGTTACAGTAGATCTGTCCTCTTCTATTTTAATTTTCTCCGATTAAGGCCCCCTCATTCATTTTTTCTGCCCCTCTCTCTTTCCTCCTCAAGCGGAGATTTCTCAATCTCTCCGTTCTCTCCACCCCAATCCAATCGCCATCACATGTCGTGTTCCGCCTCTCCACCTCCTCCGCTTCACCATCGACCTCTCCACCTCCTCCGCCTCACCCTCAGCCACTCTACCTCCTAGCAAACCCTAGCGCCTCCTCACAAACCGTGACACCACCTCACCAAATCCTAATCTCGACGTAACCAAATCTCTAATGGAGGTAATAGAGGTGGCGGCTGAGATGGCCGCGACAAGTCTCAGAATCTCAAGGGATGCGTGCTCCGAAGAACGGGCCCATGACCGTCTTTCGGCTCCGCCTAATCTGATTGTCGCCACCACATGGTGCTCGCCGCCTTCACTCGCCGCCATGACCGACTCAGGCAACTCAGGAACAATGGTCGCACTGGCAGATGGTCTGCTGTTCATGCTGTTTTAGAACTCGATGGAGCCTCGATTCACGCCTCTGATTGGACCTCGAAGAAGAACACCAATTATCTCAAGTCTCAGGTGAGTTTGACTCTGGTTAAAGTGTTTTTATTGAGTTGATTATGACTGTGGAGGTGTGGTGGCGCCTTTAGTTTTCTGTTATCATCAACCTTGTTCTCTGGATTATGACTGGTCAACCTTGCTGGTAATGAGTCACAACATGTGAAACCCAGAAATTTTTGGTTATCCTTATACACACTCGGTCAGGTCAACTGCTTTATGTTATCCCTTCTTTGTGTAAGCATTTTAACCATTAAGTATGCATCTTATTCCATGAATGTGTAATCTAAATACCTCTCCGCTTCATGTTAATTTATGTTAAAAGATTGAGGCCTGAATGGCCCAAAGCATACTATTGAATTGGTGCCGCTTTGATGTTACTAGAGGTAATTATTCACTCTAAATTGAAACTGGTAAACTTAGAAAAAGGTGGTAGGAAAAAAATATCTAGGTTCCTTGTGTTTGACCAAAATATCGATGTTTGTGCTAGATTACAAGAAAGGAATTTGTTCTGTTCTTTTTTTTCCTCTTCTTTGAAGCATGTGTGAATTACCACCGCTTGTTAATACAATTTACCTAGTTTCTATGCATCAGAATTCTAGCATTTTTTATTCGCCACCCTTAAAACCCTTATTAAATTGACCTGCATAACTGGCACCAGTACCTAATCTTTGTTGCCGGTGCCCTGTTATTATCTAATCCCCTCGTCTTGTTTTGTTCTTTTAGAGCTGCTTTTTTTAGTTTGTTGATAATTGTTATGGTTTGTTGTTTGATTGTGAAAAAGGATTATGAGCAAGCTTCTCGAGCATTTGAGGATGGTTTAAGGTTGGACCCCACCAACATAGAGATGAAGAAAGCTCACATGTATTTTATTGTTCTATGTTTGCAATTTCTACAAAGAAAAGTGTAATTATGAGGAGATTATGACCATTACTACTGGTGTTGGTCCATAATGGATGGTGGATGGTACATGACAGTAACATGCCCCTCAATGCCTTTATGGACTTTGGACTGCTTTGCCTTGTGTGTTTTGGATTTGAATAAGTATGCTAAGGTCTAAACTGTATTACTTCCATTGATTTGTAGGGAAATTGTGGATTGCTTGAAGAGGACTCATTTTGGTGAAACAAGCAAGTAGTGTTTTGTGCTTTGGCCCTTTTTGTGAGTAATAAAGATTGAACAAAAGATGTCCAGTACCTTTTTGTTCTCTGGGTTGCCAGCATGTTATATACATGTATATATTTACTATGCATAAGTGAAACCCATGAATTATGACATAAATCAGTTGACCTGACCGAGGTGTGGTGGCGCCTTTAGTTTTCTGTTATCATCAACTTGTGTGCCCGCAATGCTCATAACATCAATACATAGCAATGTACAGATCAGTATCAATATGAATTTTTAACATGTCCTTGTCTTTATTTGTATATACATTTGGTTCTTACTTCTTAAATTTATAGTTAGGTAGATGTTTTAAGGTAAAATTTCCTTCTGGTATGTGGCAACATTGCAATGTACATCTGTTGATAGATAACTTCGTATACATCGGTATAATAGAGAAAAAATTCTGGTATAAATTCAGCTTTTTATTTTTCAGTTTATGGTTGTTGCAAGATCAATGCAGTTGAGGAAATCAAATAAGATGAAGGTGTTGTCTTGTACTCCAAGCACGGCCAGCTGCTTATGTTATCCAGCAAGGTACCAATTTTATTCTGTTCTTCTTCAACTGCCACACATTATTTGATTTCGTCTGTGTATCACAGGTTTTGCCTTCTTATTAGCAATACAATAAATTGTTAAAAGATAAATTTACTTTACTCCACTGATGCTTAAAAGAATACATATATTGAAATTATAATGTGTGCTTATAATAGGTGATTATATTAATCTGTGAATAATGCTATACTTGGAACATGTGATTATAATGAGTGATTATATTAATCTGCTTTGCATGATGATTTCGATAAGGACATGTTTTTTTAATTTGTTCCCTTGTTCTTTTTATTTACACAGGCAAATTTATGGACATAAAGGAAAGAAAATAGATATCTTTGCTGATGGTAGCAAAGAAGAGCGAACGAAAGCCGTGGTCGATGGATGAAAGCCGCGGCCAAGTGATCGGAAGTCGTAACCAACGGCTGAAAGTCGTGGCCGCTCGACCGAAAGACGTGGTCGATGGATGAAAGCCACAGCCGAGCGATCGGAAGTCGTGCCCGAGGGGTGAAAGCCGTGGCTGAGCGATCGGAAGTCGTGCCCGAGGGGTGAAAGCGGTGGCGGAGTGACTGTTATTTATATTAGTTTTATATTATTTTATATGATTATGATTGTTTCTAGCAACAAAAATACTATATTATATATATTAGTTTTATTGTTGCACGTTAGATACGTGATTGTAGCAGGAATAATTTTTTTTAAAAAAAAAACAAGAGTTTTGTAACGGTTATTGTATAAAAACCGTTAGAGAATTAAAGTGCGTTAGTGTCTCGTACTTTTTCGCGGCCCTCGGATCAACAGAGGAAAATCCGGTCTCGGATTGAGGGGCAAAAAAAGATGCGGATCAGATACCCCTCGCGAGCCTCAAGAGGCCGATACCGATACCACCCCGAAGCGTGGTACCTGTACGGTCTTGAGTTCCCACGAGGGTTTATTATTTGAAGGGGTCCTTTCTTTCCAGTAGGCGCAAGCCCCTACTGTTAATTACCTCCGACATGGTCAGGAGCACCTCTAGATCGGGAAAACCAAAGGATTGTGTGTCGTGAGCTGTTAGGGAATTGTAAATATGCAATTAGCGGTCCTATCATGCATTTATATTTTTTTGTTTTTTTTTTTTGTTTTTTTATTAATATTACTACTATAATGCAATATTAATATATCATATTATTATATTTTTTTTTGTGGACTTTGGATTGCGGGGGACAGCAGTCTCTAGAATTCTTAGCTTGTAGAGGTTTCGGTTGACTGCCATCGTTGGACGCTTGTAATCTTCTCGTTTTCCGAGTTCTCTCTGTAATGTGCGGAATCAAGATTTAGGCTCTTCTCGTATGAATTTTGTATTTATAAAGCATGGACTTCCCGAAGCGGGTTTCTTAGACTTTCTGTTGATCTCTGTCGAGGTTGTCTGAAAGTGACGTCTGATTCCTGATCAGATCGTTAAATTTGGTTGATGCGGTGCTTGAGGTTGTTTTCTTTTTTTTTTTTTGAAGTTGACATCAGGCCCCTGGGCTTGTGGATGTTAAAGACGCCGGACCCCTGGGTTTATGGGCGTTAAAATCTTATGCGCGCGGGTGCGACCCGAGTCGGTTGCCCCTTGACCTTTCCCGGGAAGCGGGGTGACGCTCGTTCGATGGGCATAGAGCGTTAAGTGACATCTGGTACCTGACCAAGACGTTCAATAGACGGAGTGGCTTCCGTTAAAAGTGACATTTGGCGATGTTCAAAATGACGGTTCGGTTTGCTCCCGAAGCGTTGAAGTGACATTTGGCAATGTTCGGTTTCTTCTTCTTGGGATGATATTCGGTTTCCAGCCAAGATATCAAATGAACGGTTCTCTTGTCACTTGAAGCGTTGCGTTGATACATGGTTTCCAGCCATGATATCAAGTAGACGATCCAGTTGCCATTTGAAGCGTTGAAGTGGTATCTAGTTTCATCCAAGGTATCAGAGGAACGATTCGACTGTCACTCGAATCGTCAAGACTTCTGGTTGCCAATCAGACGTTAAGTGACGTTCCGATCTCCATCCGAAGTACTGAGGTGATATCTGGTAGCCAGCCAGAATATCAAACAGATAATCCGATTGTTGTTCAGAGCGTTCAGGAGACATTTGGTTGCCATTCAGACATTGAGTAGACGGTTCAATCATCATTCGAGATACTGAGGTGATATCTGGTATCCAGCCAAGATATCCCACAGGTTATCCGATTGTTGCTTGAGGTGTCGACAGTGCATCTGGTCGCAAGTCAAATATCCAGGAATCGATTCAGCTGCCACCTGAACCGAAGACGCTTGGTTGCCAGCCAAGTGTTAAGTGCCAATTCGATTATCATCCGGAGTATTGAGGTGGTACCTGGTATCCAGCCAAGGTACCAAACAATTGGTCCGATTGCTATTCGAATCGTTTAGAAGTGACATCTGGGTGCCAGTCAGATGTTCCCTTCCGATTCGATCATAATTGAGACTCTGAAGTGATATCTGGTAGCCAGCCAGCTTATCGGACAGATGACTCGATTATCCTTCGAAGCGTTGAAGTGACGTCCACTCGCCAATCAGATAAGTAACAATTCGATCTTCACTCAGAGTATTGAGGTGATACCTGGCAGCCAGCCGAGGCATCAAACAATAGTCTGACTGTTATTCGAAATGTTGAAAGGAATCTGATTGCTAGTCGGCCGTTCAATGGACAGTTCAGCTGTCACCTGAAGTGTCCGGTTTCCATCTGGATGCCAGTCAGATGTTAAAGTGACGTTTGTTCGCCAATCGGGTATTGAGTAGAAAGTTCGATCCTCCTTTGGAATACTCTGATGATACTTGGTAGCCAGCCGAGATATCATGCAGGTAGTCCAAGTGTTACTCGAAACCTCGCACGGAACCCTGATTGCTATTCAAACGTTCAGCGGATAGTTCAGCTGCCACCTGAAATATCCTAGGTTTCAACGGTTCGGCTCTCACCCGAAGCATTAAAACTATCCTTCGCCTGACCCTTGGGTTTGTGGGCGTCCAAAAATCTTATGCGCGCGGGTGCTACCTAAGTCAGCTGCCCCTTGGCTTCCCTAGGTGCGGGTGACGATTGGTTCTCGATCATAGGAGCGTTCCTCTGACGCTCAGTCTCTGACCAATCGTTCAATGTGACGTGATGCTTGACATCTAGGCAAGACGAGTCACTCAAATGACGCTAAGCGTTCAAGTAACGTCCGGCTGCCGACCGGTACGTCATGAACAGTTGGTTCTCGATCATGGGAGTGTTCCTCTAACACTCAGTCTCTGACCAGCTGTTGAAGCTTCGCTTGATTCCTGATCAAGCGTCAATGCGACATAATGCTTGGCATTTAGCCAAGGAAAGTCAATAGACGCTCGGCAATCTTTGCGAGCGTTCAGGTAATGTTCGGCTTCCGACCGGAACATTGTAATTTCCCTCCAGCACCGAAAGAGGTAAGTTTTGTTGTGTGAGATCTGGTTGTTGATTTAAAAGATAGATCGAGTCGACATTACTGAGCTGTTTGAGGCATAAGTAATGTGACTAAGGAACATGTTGAAGGTTTCTGAATGAGGATATTATTTGGGTAAGGATTATGGATCCATCTGATGTAGTGATGTGATTTGGGATAAGGTCTTTAATATAAGATGAGGGAGTCGTTTACAGCAACAGTGTTGGCCTCGATGTATCTTTGGCGGTTAGATTGCAAACACTCAAGTTAGGACCTCCTGCCTTCTCGAGAGAGCGGGTGCCTTAGATAATCGTAGACTCCTGAAATAGAAGTGTGATCTTTCCCCAAGGTACGGGTATGATGATGTGGTGTTTGTCCATAATGACAATATTTGCATATCTTTGATAGGATCATAATGCTGTGTGCCTGTGTCAGCGGTGTTGGCATATGTTATCTCTGGCGGGTAGATTGCATACACTCAAGATAGGACCTCCTGCCTTCTCGAGAGAGCGGGTGCCTTTGATAATCATGGCTTCTATCGTCTCAGCAGGCTTGGGACAACATTATGAGCTTTTCTCTGACTGCAAAGAGTTCCACTCGTATGTGATAGGATCCATATTCTTCACCGGTAATATCTTGCGGTGTGATTTGCCTTCTCTTTGGGATTTTATCAGTTTGCTTGAATATTGATTTGGTCTTCATCTGATTTGCATATTATTTCGGGTCTCTTGATAGAGTCCCGTGACGCCGTGTTAGATCTCACTATCCATCATTTTGAGGCTAGCGAGTCTCAATTTAACCAGATCATTGAGCTTGATATTTCACCAGTACTCTTGTTTGTGAGCAACAGTACTTGGTGTCTCCATTTTGATCCATGCCCGTCGTGACGATGACCGTCTGGTGGTTTTGATCACTTGGGGTTATGATGAACTTTATCTAGAGTCATAAACGGAGCACTAGATTCGGTCGTGCTAGTATTCCGGTATGACTTTCTGAATTTTATAATATTATCCATGCCTTCAGTGATTTGATTATGAGCCTTTGAGCCTTTGCCGAAACGGCTTTTATAATACCCAGGAGAGAATAATGGTAGGGGTATATTTAGTAGAGTTTTTGGTGGTGATGATTAGTCAAATAGATTCCCCTTATTTTTCTGAGCTTCTAGGATTTTCCTCATATTTTTCTGACCCTCACATGATTTTTTATGAATTTTTAAAGGGTTTTTTGGATTTTAAAATAAATATAAGGCTGAGGTGGCAATTTGTGATTGGCCAGAGCTTAGAATATGGATTTAAAAATATTCTGTTTGGATTTTGGCTGTGGTTTTGGCATGACTGTATTCTCCATATTTTTCTGGATCCGTAGAAATTTGGTTTGGATTTTTCTGAGTTACGGTTGAATTTCTATGAATTTTTAAAGTTTCCAGCAATAAAATGGTGCCACATCAGCAGAGGAGCCACGTGGCAGGTCCTGGTTGGTCCACGCCAGCTGAAGGAATGAGAGATCAGCAACGACTCCAGTTGTGAGAGAGTGAAACGTGGCGCCCTCTGAGTGGTTGTCGATAAGTCGCTACACCATATTGACTCGCTACAGCAAAGGCCACAGAAGATCGCCAAAGTTGGGACGATTTCTATTTAAACCGTTTGATTGTCTCCGTACGTCTGGCGCTTAATGGAAACGTTAACACCTTCGCCTGTGGGTCCTGTTGTCAGTGATATGGCATTTGCCGTTATGTACTGAGCCGTGTCCACCTAAATCAGGGAAATGAACCCCTTCGTTCTTAGTCTCTTTCGTCGACAGAACAATGGAGTTCCCCGCCATGGCTGTTTGATTGAGCACTCCAGGCCATCAATCAACCTCAATATGGTGCCAGTTAGGATCGCCAGGTCTTCCGGGTTTCATGGGACCCACTTTTTGGATACGTCTTCTCCGTTTCCACCATAATTGTCTCCTCTCAGCCAACTAGGGTTTGGTTGGGCTTGTTGGTGGTTATGGGCTTATGGTGGTGATCAAGTCGAGGTGACTTGCCTGAGAGCATCATGAGGGCTCCACGAAGCTTGGTGTAGCCTCAATTTTGTTGCCGAGCTCCTTCGGCATGGTGTTTCACCTCAGCCAGATTTGTAATGATGGTGAGTTGGTCAATGCCATCGACTGGACATGGTGGGGGCTAGATGAGGCGTCTGTGAACTTGGGGATGTCTGCAGGAAAGTGTTTGCATCGTCAATTTAGCAGCCGAGTGCCTTCATCTAGGAGTTACTCCTTAATTTTGATTTGGCCATGGTGATAAGCTGTCGGCTGGCCTTCCTTTGACTATTGTCACTTCCTGATGGCATTGAGAATTTGATGAGGCATTGGGGGAGCATCTTGGCATGCTCCAGAAAACGTATGACATCTCAACTGGAACACAGGATCATGGTAGTGTGAAACTCCTTCTTGATTTGGATTTGGCCATGGTATTTGTAGTGAGGCAGCCTTGCATCAACTTGAAAAAGGGGTGTGGAGACATGTGAAAGCATAATGGCTTGTATCTGAGAGATAACAAGCCATTAAACTAACCCAAGAGGATCTCCAATGCATAACTCCACCTTGGCATGATTGAGGGCAGTGGTGTGGCTGTCTCCTCCAATGCATTGATGAGGTGAAGAGTATGCTACTCCATGGGACTCCCTAACCTGCTGTCCATTTAATACACCTGCTGTCCATTGTTCGTTTTGCTGTCCTTACTGTTGTTCACAGTTTTATTTTATGTAATGTTTTGTTTAAAGATGCATACTTGATTATGACCTATTTTAGCTTCATATCTTCTTAATGCAAATGTGATTTTGCTTTAGCCTTCATGAGTACAGAATGTAAAACATGAGTATTGACTAAGTGTTTGATTATTTCCTACATTGTTTACTAAATGCTTAGATTAACTAAATACACCTATCTACATATTTACATGAAACGTTTTATCAGTTATTCCTTACATTTCTATTATGTTTGCATAAACCAGAAAAGGAAATAGGAAGAGTGTTGCAAGGAGAAAGAAAAGAACTTTTCTTACTTCACCAAACAGATTACAAGGATGTAGATTAGATAGCTTCTACTACTGCTGAAAATACAAAGCTATTACTTCTATTACTTCACTCTTTTTTTTTTTGTTTTTTTTTTGTTTTTATAGTGTAGCTATCCTAATTCAACTGAACTACTCTCTCCCTCTCACAAAATATAAAGTGTATGTGTTATATGGCTTGTGTGATTTCTGGACCAAAGCTTGATTGCTGGAGTGTGAGTGTGCTTCTCGTTGTATCTCCTCTCTTGTGTGTTTCTTTTGCATGGCACTGAGGTACCCTATTTATAGGAGAACCAACAGTACTGTGGGTGGCACCAATGATCAATGTTTTTGAGGAAATTGGACAGTTTTGCCCCCACTAGTGAGCAATTAATTTTTTAGCAGAACCTTTTGACCTTAGCAGCCTTCTTTGGTTTGGGGTAATTAATCAATGAATAACCTTCTTCTCCAATTCTTGATTTTCAGTAGCACCTAAGCATTATCATAAAAATTGATATTGCTTCCATCCTTTTCTTTACTGGGTCTCTCTCTTCTTCTATGTAAGGCATGACTTGAATTATTTCCATTTCAGGTTCAAAGGTTTCTTTATCACAGCCTCATTGCATTTTAAAGAATTGAGAGGTGTTACAAGGTGTTTTAACAACAGCTCTCTGTGCCAATCTTGTTATATAAACAGTACAGCTCATAAGCTCCTCCATATCATGAAATTGAGGCATCATCTTTATGGGTTTCTGAAATATAAGAATTGTGATGCTTTTCATGGTCTTGAACTAGCTTATCACCAATGATTGTTGTTGCTATTCGAGAATGGATTTTGAACTAATTTTGAACTCAACAAGTTGAGCACTTAACCATGGTATTTCTCGATTCCAAAATCCAGTTCATTGTTTCTTCAAATTAACCCTTCAAATATCATCAAAATTACTCCCTGGTGGCTGCCTAACCAGGGAATTGGATCAATCATGTTTCATTCTCATCAATTTGGCAAGTATTAAATTCCCAGGCCATATGCAATTGAGTCACTTCCACCTCGAATCCACTGGAGAGAAGGGAATTGGTCTCATCTATTGGCGTTGGGATTCCTCTCTCTTGCAATTGAATGCTGTCATGATGACATGGTGGAAAGATTATGAGAGCAGAGCTTGTCTGGCTTTGTGTCTCAGCAGGCGACAAGGTGAGATAGTACGTTTCTGTGCCCAGCGCGAGAGGGAGAGGAGAGCGAGATTCCATTCCCTGCCATCATTACTTGGTTTCGTTCGTCAACAGGCATGCGAGAGAGAGGGGTCCTCTCCTGCGTCACGGCGTTCGTCAGAGGAGCTCCTCTTCGTCATGGCATGCGTCAGAAACGAAATTAGTCGGAACGAAGGGAGGAGACGAAGTGATGGGCCGCGAGTGTTTTTTGGGCCTTCCGTTCTCCTTTTTTTTTTTTTTTTTTTTTTTTTTTTTGGGCCTTCTGTATTTTTTTTTTGCTTTGAGTTGATGTAAACTGGGCTGAAACGAGGTGGGCCAGAAACTGGGCCGAAACGAGGTGGGCCAGAGCAATTTTGATCATGGAATATTTGTTGCACGAATCTTGATGTCCTCCTATGCACTGATCTTGATGGAAAAATATATTTTGATGCCCATGTCAATTTTATTTTTATAATCATATGATTTCACAAATATTTATGAAAATCATATAATTATTTTCGTACGATGTTCGTATTTATCAAAATGTCTTTATCCTCTCATCTGCGAACAAATCCTCCCAATTGATCAGGGTAATTTTCAGACTGTTGGGCACCTCCCGTATCAAATTCCATTTTACCGTTCTCCGGTATTTATGAGAATATTTTAGGGTTCAACAAATGCCCCCCACCAGAGCGGGTTAGGAGAATTATCTTCGAGTGACCTGCTCTGGTGCCTTGTCATGAGTCACTATTTATGTATTTATCTTTTATCGGCTTCTCAACTGAAATATGACGCCCTCTTTTTGATGATAAATATGACGCTGCTACTCGGTTATGCGCATGCCTGGTAAAGTTGTTGTCTTTTCTTCGTTGGATAGTAATTCCGTACTAAGCCCCGCATTTAATTTTCGCCAATTCTCGATGCCTCATTGCCTTTGTGTCACATCCTTGCCTGTTACCATGTGGCCTTAGAGGTTCGGTTCCAGGTTTGGATAGATTCCGCTTTTGGTTCGGTTATGCACAGTGAGACCTTATCCGAGTCTATATATGGGAGTTCCTTTCTTCCTTTTGTCACCATCTCCTTTCGTTAAACTTCCCATTTATATCTCCCACCATACTCCATGAATGCTTTGAGAAAATATCCCAACATCTCTTGAGCAGCTCCTAAAGTTTTCATAACTTTGTGGTGCCTCGAGTAATCTCTGGGTCTTTCCGGGACTTTCCCGTTTTGCCCATGATATCTCCACATTGCTAATTCTAGTACCTCTCCTTTAATGTCTGGGGTAAGAGACAAGATGTCGTAAGACATCTTATACGTTTTGCTCAAACATTTTAAATGTAGAAGTTGAGGTCTCCTTCGTCACATGTAGAAGTTGAGGTCTTTTCAAAAGGTGTGGCGAGCTTATCCTCCTCATGGCGCACCCCCTTTCTTTTGCAAAATCTTTGCTGCGAAAGGAGTTATTCATGAAAAGAATTACACGCCTATTATTTCTTCGCTCTTGTATGCTGCTCTAATCAGGAGTGTCTCATTTTCTGCTCTGGGTGATGTTGCTGCTTCGAAGTGGCGCTAGCCTCCTTGATTTTGCAATTTTTCTATCTCAGATCTGGCTAGCTTTGTCGTGGCGGAACTGTGTTGCACCTTGATAGTCTTTTTGTATGGTGGTTTTTCTATGTATCATCATGAGACTCTATTTTTAGCTTGATGGAATTTTTTTTTTTTTTTTTTTTTTTTTTTTTTTTACATATGTACAAGGATAATGTTATTTAATAATTTAAGCGTAGTACTTTTTCAAGTACCTCCCATTTATAGGTGTCATGGGATGATTTCCATCTTTGTCTATTAGTAGGTAAGCCCCTCCTTCGTAAACCTTGCAAACCACATACGGTCCTTCCCAATTAGGTGCGAACTTTGGGCCATGGTGTCGTCCTGTTATCGGTCTTCGTAATACAAGGACTAATTCTCCTTCCCGAAATGTCCGGGGACGAGCCAGTTTATCGTATGCCCGAGTCATCTGAGCGCGATATAATTCCAAACTTTGTTGCGCAGCTAACCGCTTTTCATCCATGGCGTCTAACTCTTCTATCCTCAACTTAGTTCGTTTCTCAAGCGGCATTTCATTGTACATTGCAACCCTCAATGATGGGAGTTCTACTTCCAGGGGTAGGATAGCCTCAGCTCCAAATACTAGAGAGTACAGAGTGGATTGTGTCGGAGTCCGTTCAGTCGTTCTGTATGCCCAAAGTGCTTCTGGAAGTCGCTCATGCCATGTTCGGTGTCCTTTGCCCACCATTTTCCTTAGGATACGCACTAAGGTTTTGTTAAATGCTTCTGCTAATCCATTTGCTCTTGGGTTATAAATCGAGGAATATCGCCAATCCAACTTGTGTTGGCGAGCAAAGTTGTATATCTTGGCATTTTTGAATGCTGTCCCGTTGTCAGAAATAATCCTGCGGGGTGTTCCAAATCGGTATAGGATCCGAGTACGAAAAAATCGAACCACATCTTCAGCCCTTACTTCTCTATAGGCTTCTGCCTCCGCCCATTTAGAGAAATAATCAGTCGCAGCTAGGATATATTTGTGCCCCCTGGAAGAAGGCGGGTCAATGGGACCGATAATGTCAGTTCCCCACATATCAAAAGGCCATGATGCTACCGTGGGGTGTAAGGGGTTTGGGTGTTGATGTATGAAGTCTCCATTGACCTGACACGCGTGACATCTCTTCGCATGCCTTTCACAATCAGAAATCATTGTGGGCCAATAATATCCCAAATGTTTAATTTTTAATCTCATCTTAGGGCCAGACTGATGAGCCCCACATATCCCAGCGTGAACTTCTTGCATTACTTGTTGTGCCTCCTCCTTAGAGACACATCGAAGCCACATTTGATCATACGATCTTCGATAAAGAGTATCGTTCACATAAACGTATCGGAGAGATCGTCTTTTTATCTGTTCTCTCAATGCCCTATTCTCTGGCAATATCCCTTGTCGAAAATATTCCAGGAATGGTTTTCTCCAATCTTCTCCATCTTCCACTTCTTCCATATCCTTATTTTCTTCTTCCTCCAGAGCAGCGACTTCTATGTAAGCAACATTTTCTTCATCAGGTTCGAGACTCATGAAGTATGGAGAGAGTGATCTTCGATTACGAATGACGACTTGTACTTCCTTCTCGTCTGGGTCACCTAGCTCTTTAGCCAACCTGGCTAAAGCATCCGCCTTCCCATTCATAGCTCTAGAAACTTTCTCTAGTGTCACATGTGTAAACTGTGCTATCAATTCAAGAGCTTTCTCATGATACTTGATTAATTCCGGCTTGACGGTCTGATATTTTCCTTTTACTTGGTTTAGGATCAGTTGGGAATCTCCATGGACCCGCAATCGTTTGATACCCATGCTTATTGCAGTTTCAAGACCTGTAATCAATGCTTCGTATTCTGCCTCATTGTTAGTACATGGTTCGGTGAGTGTAAAAGAATGGCGCAGAATACCCCCTTCAGGTGTTACAAAAACTAAACCAATCCCTGCTCGCATCCTAGGCAGTCTGGGTCTTACAGCGGGTTGAATTGATGAGGCACCATCAAAATACATTTCCCAATAAGGTTCTTCTTCTTCTCGCATCTGAATCGTCTCTTCATCTGGAAACTCACATGTTAGAGGAGAGTCATCTGGCACTGGGTGATGAGCCAGAAAGTCTGCAAGGGCCTGCCCTTTTATAGCCTTTTGTGGGGCGTAGGTTATATCAAATTCCATCAAAATAATAGCCCATCTGGCCAATCTTCCTGTAAGCATTGGCCTAGTCATCAAGAATTTTAGCGGGTCAACCTTCGAGATAAGGGTGACTTTATGTGCCAACATATAGTGCCTCAATTTCTTAACAGCGAACACTAATGCCAAACAGTGTTTTTCGATGGGTGAATAGGAGTGTTCTGCCCCTACTAACATCCGACTGAGATAGTATAGTGCGTTTTCCTTGCCTTCGTCATTCTCTTGGGCCAACAATGCCCCCAGTGATCCTTCCAAAGCGGTGGTGTAGAGAATCAAAGGTTTTCCAGGAATAGGTGCAGATAACACTGGTGGATTGAGGAGATATGCCTTGATGTCTTCGAAGGCCTTGTGGCATTTGTCATCCCATTTAAAAGGAACATCCTTCTTTGTGAGATGAGTGAAGTGTTTAATTCTGCCGGAAAGATTTGCTATGAACCTTCGAATATATGCTAATCGTCCCTGTAGAGATCTCAGCTGTCTTAGGTTCCGGGGTGGTGGCAATCCTTGAATTGCTTTGATTTTCTCGGGGTCGATCTCGATTCCTCGGTGTCTCACTACGAATCCCAAGAATTTTCCCGAGGAAACCATAAAAGCACATTTCAACGGGTTGAGTTTGAGAGCATGAAGTCTCAATCTTTCGAATACCACCCTAAGATGTTGTAAGTGTTCTTCTTGAGAATGTGCCTTTACCACTAGATCATCCACATAGCATTCCACCACTTTATGTATTAGGTCATCAAAAATTTTGGTCATAGCCCTTTGGTATGTTGCTCCTGCATTTTTTAATCCGAATGGCATGACCTTGTAGCAATAAATACCTATTGGTGTGCGAAAAGCGGTGTGCTTTTGATCTTCCTCATCCATCTTTATTTGGTTATACCCCGAATACCCATCCATAAAAGAGAAGACCTCGTAAGACGAGGTATGATCTATGATTATTTCGGTGACAGGCAACGGGAAGTCATCCTTTGGGCATGCTTTATTCAGATCTCGAAAATCTACACAGACCCGAATTTGACCGTTCTTCTTTTTAACAGGCACTATGTTGGCTATCCAATCGGGAGTTTCCTCTTCTCGGATAAATCCTGCTTCGATCAACTTTTTTACCTCTGTTGTTACCTTTTCTTCTAACTCTATCCGCATCCTTCTGGGCGCTTGTTTAATGGGCTTGAAACTCGGGTCTATTTTTAATTTGTGAACTGCCACTGCAGGATCCAGCCCCGGCATCTCACTATAAGTCCATGCAAAACAGTCGATGTACTCCCTCAAGAGAGCTTCAAGTCGTTTCTTATTTTCAGGTGAGAGAGAGGCACTCACAAAGGTGGGTCGTGGTTCTTCCTTTGTTCCTAGATTTACCTCAAGTAACTCATCTATCGTATTCTGGCCTCCTTCTTCAAGTTCCTTCGGTGCCGTTTTGGCTGCTAATATGAATTGTTCTTCCTTCTCTTCTCCCGTATCGTTTGTTGCATGGGATACAAAGGGCATTTCCCTTGTTTGGTTTCCTTTTACTAAAAGATATGTTGGATTGTGTACATTCCAGAAGCGCTCATACGCCTTTTGGATTCTTATATTCTCATGAGTTTGATCGTACCCCAATCCTTTGGTGTATCTTTTCTTGCCGTCTATTCCTTCGATCTTCGAAGGATTTCTGTCCCACATTTCTCGAAAGAAATCTGCTCTTGTTGGATCTATAGGACCAAAATATCGAAACTTCTTAAAAAGGGAAACCAACTCTTTCCGACAATATTTCTGTGCCTTGACCGATCTTAGTTCTTTATTTTCCTCACCCAACCATTTTTCCATATTTTCGTCTGAGGGTCGTTCTCTTCCAAACTGATCTCCTTCAGCCTTGTAGAAGAGGATAGGTGGCTGCATTGTCTTTTTCTTACCGATATATTCTATTTTAGCCGGCACTAAAAAGACTTCCAGTCGTTCGACTTGGTTCGCACTTCTTGGTGTTAAATCTCGATAATAGTCTTCAGGTATCAGATCGATAGTGAAGGAACAATGGCGTTCCTCATTCTCGATGCTGTATTCATCTTTTATGGATGGTTTCCTATTGATCTGAGATTTCATTCCACTTGATGTACCCTTATCTGGTTGTGATTCCTTGATCACGAATCTAACTTTCATCGTTTTCTTTCCTTTCTCAGTTGGTGAAGGCTCCGCGTTTTCCTTCCCATTCTCGTATCTGGGAGAATCGAAAATTATGATGGCCTCTGAAGATTTAGGAACGAAAAACTTCGCATCTGATAATTGAACCTCGTTCACAGAAAAGGGGTACTTATCTCCTCTTATTGTTTTCTGTTGACCGTCCGCAATATATTTTACGCACTGGTGGAGAGTCGAAGGCACCAGGTGATTCTCATGTAACCAGGGTCGCCCCAGTAATGCTCGGTATGAAGTATCTGCATCTATGATGTAGAACTTCACATTAGTTTTTAATTCCCCGACTTGAAGTGGCAGAGTGATTGCCCCCAGCGCCTTTCGAGGATGTTGGTCAAATCCTCTAATTGATGGTGTTTCTTTGGATAGATTCTTTACGCTTAAGGAAAGGTATTGTAAACACTTCAATGGTAGGATATTGACTGAAGACCCGGGATCTATCAATATTCTTTTGATTTTGACTCCTCGTGTTACTCCGGTTATGTATAAAGGTCGGTTATGTGCAGACTTTCCAACCAGTAAATCTTCCTCCGTAAAGGTGATCAATTCCGCCGGGTCAACATATGAAGCTTCCTCGGTTACTTCATCAATCGTGCAAGTTTGGAAACCTTCTGGATTTTGCAGGGCATATATCAGGGTTTCCCTTAATTCTTGTGACATCATTAGGGCATCAAAGACACTGAGTGGGGCAGGTATCTTCCGAAGATGTGCCAGTACATTATAACTGTTCGCCGTTGGCCTTCTCTTTTCTGACAAGTCCTTCGTCTGGTTTACTCCTTTTGTGTTCTCTTTGGAAGGTTGTCGTTCGGGTATGTATGTGCCGGAGCGAAGGGTAACATTACACTCATCTGAGCATGATGATGGCGGTTCATTTTCCTCTTCTAATTCGAACATTGTTTTGAGGAAGAATTCGTCTTTCTCTTCATGATACTCTCTCCCTATATTTTCAGGACGAATCACAACAGGTCCTTCTTCCGAGCTATCGTAATACTCGTTGATTTCAAAGCTGCTTGAACTATCATAGCCGTTGAATGACTCTTCTGGATCAAACTCACAAGTAACTGTGTTAATGAATTCGTCCTCGTATATTTCTAGCATTTCTTCCCATCTCGGGTTCCGTCGGGCTGACCGGTTTCGAAGTTGGGTGTTCCTTGAGGACGAGGGCCCCCGTGTCCTCATATGTCTCAACTGGGCTCGCCTGTCTTGCCACATTCTATATACGGGGCATCTTTTGGTAGCGTGACCTCTTTCTAAATGATACAAGCAGAATTTAGAGTTGTCCCTTCGTCTGGCTCTTCCTGATGACCGCATATTATCCCTTAAGACTTCTCTGAGCCAGGCATAATATTCTGCTCCCTCAGCTGGTGAAGTAGGTGGTTCCTGCAGACCATCCCTTCTTCTTGTCTGCTCAAGTAATGCCCTTCGAGCAGAGCGAGCTCTCCCAGTTACTAAGTACCCACGATCCCTTTGATGACGTGCTCTCCTGCGATTCCTCCTGGTGGGGACTGTTCGCACTTGGGCAGGTGCCATAGGCTGTGTTCTTATGTGCGGGATTCCCCACATCGTCATAGGGATTCCTTCTAATACCACTGGGGCAGAATTTGGTCCTATTGAGTTCCTTGGATTTTCATTTCCTGAAGAAGTTCTCCCATGCGTTCTCGTGTCTAATCGTTCTGGTATTGCTGGTTCGGTATTAGGATTGCGATTTGATCTTGGAGATTCTATAGTCTGTTCAGGAGGGCTCTTTCTTATGCTCTCTTCAATCGGGTGTTTCAGATTTTCCTGATTAGGATCCTTTTTATTTTTCCGCCTTTTGCGTCGTCTGTCACTTTTCCCTCGGGGGACCTGATCAGCTTGATTCTCAACCTGGGGAGTCTCCAAGGGTGTATCGGCCCGAGAAGGTTCTTCTGATAAAGGCGTAGTATGACCATCTACCGATTCTTTTCCGGTCTTGTCATTATTTTTCTCTTCTTCTGTATCATTCCTTGTTTCTCTGATTATAGGTCGTAGAGTTTCTACTGCAGCCTTGATCGCTTCCTCATTCGTGCGTTTGTCAGTGATCGCCAAGTCACACAATGATTCTAGGGTAGCAAGTATCGTCATATTTTGTTGATGTATCACCGTGATCGTGTCAAGAAACATGCTCATCTTCTCCTCCAACCTAGAGATGACGCCTTCATGTGATCCAACGGGCTCTTTTCCTTTTCTATCTGGTGAGCACGAGCCTGTTTCCTTTATTACAATCCCTTTATCCTTCCTTCTGGCGGATGTTTCAGCGAGAAGTTCAGTACAGAGTCTTGGCGTGACTTCGTCATCATCTGAGTCAGTATCACTAAAATTGACCACATTACAAGTTTCGTGATTATCTTGTTCATCATCTGTTTCCATGTCTGATAGTTCATCATCTGTTTCCATGTCTGATAGTTCGCCCCTCTGTAGGACCTCATTCCTATGGTTACTTCGCGACGCCTCGCCATGTTCCCATGTTTTATCCTCTGACGGCTCATATTGCCCCCACATCTCTCGACACCAGGATTCTTTCGGGAGATATAATATATCTTTGTTGGATCTAAAGATGGAACACGGGGAGAGTTTTACAGCCTTTGAATACAAGGGACTTTCTGCTAACTCCTCTTCTGTATAATCTTCGGGTGGGGCTATTCTTATTTCACAATCATAAAACATTCCCCACTTTGGATACTTCTTCCACGGACATACTATTGATGCTTCCAACGGAGGCCTTTTTCTTTTTTCCACTGTGATCCTGGTATCAGAGGGTAATTGAAAGTACTCAAGAAGTTCGGCGTTAGTCATTCGAGCCTCGTGTATCGCTATTGTTTGATAAGCTCCTTCCACATCCCTTCGACTTGTTACCCACGGGTACGGGATTGTCGGGTCATATCGTCGTTTCTTGCATGTTACATGTCTCTCGGGTGGTATTGCCGCACATATTTCCATACCCTCATTCATTGGAATGTGTATCATTCTTACGTTTTGGTATTCTGACTTATCTGAATCTGGTGCAATATCCTTTTTCGGGTTGTTCTCGCCTTCTTCTGATGGTTCGTCTACCCGCTCGCCTTCGGTAATGGCGTTGCAATACTCATATTGATCATATTCTTCTTCCAAATCTTTGCCTGTATGAGTACGCAATACTCCCTGCGTCTCTCTATCCACAAGGCGAAGTACTTCATCTATCAGTTCCGACTTAATCTCAGTCTGAACGTTTCTTGGGTCAGCGAAGATAGTTACTGTCAGCTGTGGATCTTCTGGATTTTCGGAGAACGCGATTTCTATACTGTTTATGTCGAGTGGTGCTAGAATTGGTCCCGGGTTGATTTCAAATTCTATGGCTTGCTCTTCCTCCCGGTGTGGCATAACATCATTATCTTCCATTTTGTCTCCTTTTATATCTTCGAATGAGTCCCATCCTGCCCACATGTTATGACAGGACCCCTGGGAGGGAGTTTCTGTTCCATCTTCCTCTTCAGTGTCTCCCCATCCTTGGGCGATGATGCCTTCTATTCCCCATCCTAAGTTGATGTCATCACCATTTTCGTCAATACTCAATTATCGAAATGAGAATTCGATTTCATTTTCAGTTTCATCATCATCACTAGAATATTCAATTGGATCCATACCCTGAGATATCCTTATTTCGCTCATCATGGTTCGGATAATCCGATGCATTTCTGGGTATAGAGTGAAATAGTCTTCCAGGGTAAAGTCTTCATCCGATAGGTACTCATCTTCTGAGTATTGTGGTTCTTCCGTTTCCTCTGGATCTTGTTCTTCAAAATCATCTCTCCACGGGTCTTCCCCGGTAGGACCCTCGTATCCTATCGAGTAACAGTGCTCATCATGACTGTATATTTTTCTATTTTTGTCTCGCCGATACACCAATAGTGGCTTCGAGGTACCTTCACCGTGTTTGTTCTTGATTGGTGATGCGTCGCCTTTGAAGTGCACTGGTTGTAAGTTCTCGCTTTGAGGTTGACTCATGTATCTTTGAATGGTTGGTCTTATCTTTTCAATGATCTTTCTATTCTCTTCCTCCAAAGTTGCGGTATAAATGGATCGCATTAATTCTAACTCTTCTCGTATGGCCCGGTAACCGACTGAGATACGAGCTGTACGTTTTGGCCTTCGGGCTAGAGGTGTCGCTATATTCGCAGGAGGTTGATCGTCCATCGAGTCTGTCATCGTGACACCGTTGCAATGTTCATGTATATCTGGACATAAGGATTTCTCCTTTCCTTTTGAAATACCAATCTTGGCATTTGTTTTTGCTCCTGAAATCTTTGCCATGACATGCTGGGGAATAAAATGTTCAAGCGTGATAGGCCTTGGGACTTTCTGCACGTATTCTTCATTTTTGTCTTTCTTAGTCCTCTCGCCCATCCCAGCAAGTTGCTTAGCTCTAGCCAATGTTATCGGCTTTTCCTTTTTCTTCCCGTTTTCCTTTGATCGACTAAATATGACTCTTGGAGCGGGAATGTTCTCTGTAGGTTGGGGGTTGCTTTTGGCTTGGAGCTCACTATGCATTTTTCTTAGTAACTTCTTAGATTTCTTGGTTAGGTGGAGGACCCAAGGTTGATGCAATTCTGTTCCGTCTTCCGATCCTACACAAGATATCATGTTAACTTGGAAGTGCGGTTTTGGAGTTTGTTGAGCCTCTTTAGGTATTTTTATCTCCCCCTCTTGTATTTGATTTTCCAACCAATCTTTAAAGATGTAACACCCCTCAAGATTGTGTCCGAGAATTCTATGGTAAAGGCAATAATTAGGATCATCGGACTTGTCTGCCTCTTCGGGTCGCTTGCACTGTGGTAGTTGCATGCCGTGCCTTATGGCAATTTTAAACAGATCATCTATATATTCTTTTTTGAAAGAATAAGGCCTTTTCCTACGCTCTCGTAGGCTTATGCCAAACTTCCGTTGGCCTGATTCTCTATTATCATCTCTTTCTGCTCGCTTGTTCTCGTCAGAGCCAATGTTGTAACTAGCTGAGGCCATTGCGTTTTCACTTTTCTTTGTTTCACTCTTCTTTCCTTTCTCTCTACCCTTCTCTTTTTCTAAACTGGGCCGAGCTGTTGGAATCCATCCTTCTTGACTTAAAGATTCATACTTGGATGCCAGAGTGACCAATGGCTGGAACTCTGTGATTTTTGCTGGCACCAAATATGGTTGAATCCATCCTGGCAGATTGCTCATGACTATATTAACTTGCTCGGTCTCCTTTAACGGCGGTTGACACCGAATACTCACGTTCCTCCACCTCGTGATGTATTCTACAATCCCTTCACCCTTCTTTGGTTTTAAATTTGCCATATCCATAAAGGTGACATCCTGAGCGATGACCATGAATTTAGAACAAAAGGCATCTTCCATCTCTTCCCAAGAGTTAATGCTATTTTCTTCCAGAGATGCATACCACTCAAAGGCAGCTCCTGCAAGGCTTTGGGGAAACTGACGTAGTAACCATGCAGGATTATTAGCTGTGTCTCCACATGTGGTAACAAAGTGGGCAAGGTGTTGCTCTGGAGCAGTTTTTGATCCTATCCCGTCGAATAACCGAAATTTCGGTACCACGTATCTTTTGGGGAAGGGTTCATTATCAAAATGTCGAGGGTAAGGTCTCCCTACCCTTCTTTTGAATTTTGTTGGGATTCCCAATCCAATCTCCTTCATCTGTCTGAAGATCATTTCCCGAAGGTCTTCTCCAGTTGTCGAGTTTGAGGAGGTTGGTAGGGGATAGGCATGCCCCCTATTAGCTAGTGATGCCCTAGGAGAATCCCAGGAAACACCACGATCTTTTTCTTCTTTATCCTCATCCTTTGTAAGTCTTCTCCCATTCCTCTTAGCAACAGTTTCTTCAGGTTCTTCAATACGGATCCTGGTGCTACCATTTGTCCTGGGGCGAATTTCGTTTTCATCGTGAGAATTCTGCTTCTTTTGTCGAGTTTTTAATTTGGCATTTTCTTTTCGAAGCGCCTCCAGTTCTCGAGCCATTAGCTCCAGCTTCTTTTCTAAGTGTGTATTCGCGACATCTCCTTCTTCGCTTGCACTTTCACCCGTCGATACATCATACTCCTGTTGGAATTCCTCCTCATTCATAATGGGGTCGATTGGATGTGTTGGTATTTCTTCTCCGGACGTGGGTTTCTTCCTGGTATTTCGGCCCTTCTTTTGGCCAACTTTCGCTTGCCTTGTCTCTGGTTGTCTCCCATCGGCCTGACTGCGTGTTATTACCATCTCACTTTCTGGTTCTTGAGGCTCGTCCTCATCGCCACTAGCCGCATATGAGATGAGCTGATCATCAGATTCTTCGTCTATGCTCATGGCATTTACGGTAAAAGATTCTTCGCAATCATATACTTGCTGCTCGGTTTGCGCTTCTTTCTTTTTCTTTTCCCATCTCTTAGTCTCCAATTGGATTCGCAAATCTCCTCGGGACAACTGCTTGAATCTTTGTATTATTCTGGTCTTTTTACGAACAATGTGTTGACCACTTTTCTCGAGGATTTTCTTAGGCTCATCCTCCTGATAAGTTAACCTTTTGTAAATTGGGTCACGATGGCCACGATTGTCATGAGATGTTTTCTTTTTTACAGGTTCGGACGACATCGTAGGCGGGAAGGAAAGCCTGTCAAATACAGATTTACGAGGTTTTTCCTCCCTGTCTTCTGGTTGCAGAAGACCATGAACTTCCCTCTGGCCCTGCGCGTTCTTGATAACACGATATACCCTTCGAATCTTTTCAGGAATGCTTGGTCTCGGGTTATCGGAGGTGACAGTCAGAGATTTGAAACGGGCGGGCAAATCCCTCCATCCAAGAAGGCGTGTATTCGGGGAACTCCATTTCGCTGCTCGGAGTGGAGAAAAAGAGTTTTGAACAGGCAAGTCCGTATCTACTTCGAGCTCCTCTTGGTATGCTTGCAAGGCTTCCCTTGTCGAAGCCTTGACCCTTTTCATGAGTTTCGGCGCTGGCTTAGTTGGAGCGAATTCCTCATTGATAGTGCTCTTGGCTTTGAGTTTCTTGGCACGCGTGTTGGTTATTGGAACAGTGTTAATGGTACGCTGTCCTCCATGGTTATCAAGTTGCACGTTGTCTTTGCCAATCGCCTCGTTGGCAGGGGTGTTGAAGGAGCTGTTGACACCAACCTGCACCACTGGAACAGTAATCGGAATTGATCCGATTAAGTACATCGCGGAAGCGGCCCCTGGAGCCATTTCATTGCCATTGTTGCCCTTGCTCATCATCTTCCTGCAAAAGAGAAGTACTTGTTTATTTGTCAGCAAAAGATAAAACGTCACTGATCCCTAAAGCTCATACATTATATCCTTTGATTTTTCCGATGAAAGGAAAAAGATGTCCCACCGGGCGTGCCAGAACCTGTCTCGCACTTTTTCGCGGCCCTCGGATCAACAGAGGAAAATCCGGTCTCGGATTGAGGGGCAAAAAAAGATGCGGATCAGATACCCCTCGCGAGCCTCAAGAGGCCGATACCGATACCACCCCGAAGCGTGGTACCTGTACGGTCTTGAGTTCTCACGAGGGTTTATTATTTGAAGGGGTCCTTTCTTTCCAGTAGGCGCAAGCCCCTACTGTTAATTACCTCCGACATGGTCAGGAGCACCTCTAGATCGAGAAAACCAAAGGATTGTGTGTCGTGAGCTGTTAGGGAATTGTAAATATGCAATTAGCGGTCCTATCATGCATTTATATTTTTTTGTTTTTTTATTAATATTACTACTATAATGCAATATTAATATATCATATTATTATATTTTTTTTTGTGGACTTTGGATTGCGGGGGACAGCAGTCTCTAGAATTCTTAGCTTGTAGAGGTTTCGGTTGACTGCCATCGTTGGACGCTTGTAATCTTCTCGTTTTCCGAGTTCTCTCTGTAATGTGCGGAATCAAGATTTAGGCTCTTCTCGTATGAATTTTGTATTTATAAAGCATGGACTTCCCGAAGCGGGTTTCTTAGACTTTCTGTTGATCTCTGTCGAGGTTGTCTGAAAGTGACGTCTGATTCCTGATCAGATCGTTAAATTTGGTTGATGCGGTGCTTGAGGTTGTTTTCTTTTTTTTTTTTGAAGTTGACATCAGGCCCCTGGGCTTGTGGATGTTAAAGACGCCGGACCCCTGGGTTTATGGGCGTTAAAATCTTATGCGCGCGGGTGCGACCCGAGTCGGTTGCCCCTTGACCTTTCCCGGGAAGCGGGGTGACGCTCGTTCGATGGGCATAGAGCGTTAAGTGACATCTGGTACCTGACCAAGACGTTCAATAGACGGAGTGGCTTCCGTTAAAAGTGACATTTGGCGATGTTCAAAGTGACGGTTCGGTTTGCTCCCGAAGCGTTGAAGTGACATTTGGCAATGTTCGGTTTCTTCTTCTTGGGATGATATTCGGTTTCCAGCCAAGATATCAAATGAACGGTTCTCTTGTCACTTGAAGCGTTGCGTTGATACATGGTTTCCAGCCATGATATCAAGTAGACGATCCAGTTGCCATTTGAAGCGTTGAAGTGGTATCTAGTTTCATCCAAGGTATCAGAGGAACGATTCGACTGTCACTCGAATCGTCAAGACATCTGGTTGCCAATCAGACGTTAAGTGACGTTCCGATCTCCATCCGAAGTACTGAGGTGATATCTGGTAGCCAGCCAGAATATCAAACAGATAATCCGATTGTTGTTCAGAGCGTTCAGGAGACATTTGGTTGCCATTCAGACATTGAGTAGACGGTTCAATCATCATTCGAGATACTGAGGTGATATCTGGTATCCAGCCAAGATATCCCACAGGTTATCCGATTGTTGCTTGAGGTGTCGACAGTGCATCTGGTCGCAAGTCAAATATCCAGGAATCGATTCAGCTGCCACCTGAACCGAAGACGCTTGGTTGCCAGCCAAGTGTTAAGTGCCAATTCGATTATCATCCGGAGTATTGAGGTGGTACCTGGTATCCAGCCAAGGTACCAAACAATTGGTCCGATTGCTATTCGAATCGTTTAGAAGTGACATCTGGGTGCCAGTCAGATGTTCCCTTCCGATTCGATCATAATTGAGACTCTGAAGTGATATCTGGTAGCCAGCCAGCTTATCGGACAGATGACTCGATTATCCTTCGAAGCGTTGAAGTGACGTCCACTCGCCAATCAGATAAGTAACAATTCGATCTTCACTCAGAGTATTGAGGTGATACCTGGCAGCCAGCCGAGGCATCAAACAATAGTCTGACTGTTATTCGAAATGTTGAAAGGAATCTGATTGCTAGTCGGCCGTTCAATGGACAGTTCAGCTGTCACCTGAAGTGTCCGGTTTTCATCTGGATGCCAGTCAGATGTTAAAGTGACGTTTGTTCGCCAATCGGGTATTGAGTAGAAAGTTCGATCCTCCTTTGGAATACTCTGATGATACTTGGTAGCCAGCCGAGATATCATGCAGGTAGTCCAAGTGTTACTCGAAACCTCGCACGGAACCCTGATTGCTATTCAAACGTTCAGCGGATAGTTCAGCTGCCACCTGAAATATCCTAGGTTTCAACGGTTCGGCTCTCACCCGAAGCATTAAAACTATCCTTCGCCTGACCCTTGGGTTTGTGGGCGTCCAAAAATCTTATGCGCGCGGGTGCTACCTAAGTCAGCTGCCCCTTGGCTTCCCTAGGTGCGGGTGACGATTGGTTCTCGATCATAGGAGCGTTCCTCTGACGCTCAGTCTCTGACCAATCGTTCAATGTGACGTGATGCTTGACATCTAGGCAAGACGAGTCACTCAAATGACGCTAAGCATTCAAGTAACGTCCGGCTGCCGACCGGTACGTCATGAACAGTTGGTTCTCGATCATGGGAGTGTTCCTCTAACACTCAGTCTCTGACCAGCTGTTGAAGCTTCGCTTGATTCCTGATCAAGCGTCAATGCGACATAATGCTTGGCATTTAGCCAAGGAAAGTCAATAGACGCTCGGCAATCTTTGCGAGCGTTCAGGTAATGTTCGGCTTCCGACCGGAACATTGTAATTTCCCTCCAGCACCGAAAGAGGTAAGTTTTGTTGTGTGAGATCTGGTTGTTGATTTAAAAGATAGATCGAGTCGACATTACTGAGCTGTTTGAGGCATAAGTAATGTGACTAAGGAACATGTTGAAGGTTTCTGAATGAGGATATTATTTGGGTAAGGATTATGGATCCATCTGATGTAGTGATGTGATTTGGGATAAGGTCTTTAATATAAGATGAGGGAGTCGTTTACAGCAACAGTGTTGGCCTCGATGTATCTTTGGCGGTTAGATTGCAAACACTCAAGTTAGGACCTCCTGCCTTCTCGAGAGAGCGGGTGCCTTAGATAATCGTAGACTCCTGAAATAGAAGTGTGATCTTTCCCCAAGGTACGGGTATGATGATGTGGTGTTTGTCCATAATGACAATATTTGCATATCTTTGATAGGATCATAATGCTGTGTGCCTGTGTCAGCGGTGTTGGCATATGTTATCTCTGGCGGGTAGATTGCATACACTCAAGATAGGACCTCCTGCCTTCTCGAGAGAGCGGGTGCCTTTGATAATCATGGCTTCTATCGTCTCAGCAGGCTTGGGACAACATTATGAGCTTTTCTCTGACTGCAAAGAGTTCCACTCGTATGTGATAGGATCCATATTCTTCACCGGTAATATCTTGCGGTGTGATTTGCCTTCTCTTTGGGATTTTATCAGTTTGCTTGAATATTGATTTGGTCTTCATCTGATTTGCATATTATTTCGGGTCTCTTGATAGAGTCCCGTGACGCCGTGTTAGATCTCACTATCCATCATTTTGAGGCTAGCGAGTCTCAATTTAACCAGATCATTGAGCTTGATATTTCACCAGTACTCTTGTTTGTGAGCAACAGTACTTGGTGTCTCCATTTTGATCCATGCCCGTCGTGACGATGACCGTCTGGTGGTTTTGATCACTTGGGGTTATGATGAACTTTATCTAGAGTCATAAACGGAGCACTAGATTCGGTCGTGCTAGTATTCCGGTATGACTTTCTGAATTTTATAATATTATCCATGCCTTCAGTGATTTGATTATGAGCCTTTGAGCCTTTGCCGAAACGGCTTTTATAATACCCAGGAGAGAATAATGGTAGGGGTATATTTAGTAGAGTTTTTGGTGGTGATGATTAGTCAAATAGATTCCCCTTATTTTTCTGAGCTTCTAGGATTTTCCTCATATTTTTCTGACCCTCACATGATTTTTTATGAATTTTTAAAGGGTTTTTTGGATTTTAAAATAAATATAAGGCTGAGGTGGCAATTTGTGATTGGCCAGAGCTTAGAATATGGATTTAAAAATATTCTGTTTGGATTTTGGCTGTGGTTTTGGCATGACTGTATTCTCCATATTTTTCTGGATCCGTAGAAATTTGGTTTGGATTTTTCTGAGTTACGGTTGAATTTCTATGAATTTTTAAAGTTTCCAGCAATAAAATGGTGCCACATCAGCAGAGGAGCCACGTGGCAGGTCCTGGTTGGTCCACGCCAGCTGAAGGAATGAGAGATCAGCAACGACTCCAGTTGTGAGAGAGTGAAACGTGGCGCCCTCTGAGTGGTTGTCGATAAGTCGCTACACCATATTGACTCGCTACAGCAAAGGCCACAGAAGATCGCCAAAGTTGGGACGATTTCTATTTAAACCGTTTGATTGTCTCCGTACGTCTGGCGCTTAATGGAAACGTTAACACCTTCGCCTGTGGGTCCTGTTGTCAGTGATATGGCATTTGCCGTTATGTACTGAGCCGTGTCCACCTAAATCAGGGAAATGAACCCCTTCGTTCTTAGTCTCTTTCGTCGACAGAACAATGGAGTTCCCCGCCATGGCTGTTTGATTGAGCACTCCAGGCCATCAATCAACCTCAATATGGTGCCAGTTAGGATCGCCAGGTCTTCCGGGTTTCATGGGACCCACTTTTTGGATACGTCTTCTCCGTTTCCACCATAATTGTCTCCTCTCAGCCAACTAGGGTTTGGTTGGGCTTGTTGGTGGTTATGGGCTTATGGTGGTGATCAAGTCGAGGTGACTTGCCTGAGAGCATCATGAGGGCTCCACGAAGCTTGGTGTAGCCTCAATTTTGTTGCCGAGCTCCTTCGGCATGGTGTTTCACCTCAGCCAGATTTGTAATGATGGTGAGTTGGTCAATGCCATCGACTGGACATGGTGGGGGCTAGATGAGGCGTCTGTGAACTTGGGGATGTCTGCAGGAAAGTGTTTGCATCGTCAATTTAGCAGCCGAGTGCCTTCATCTAGGAGTTACTCCTTAATTTTGATTTGGCCATGGTGATAAGCTGTCGGCTGGCCTTCCTTTGACTATTGTCACTTCCTGATGGCATTGAGAATTTGATGAGGCATTGGGGGAGCATCTTGGCATGCTCCAGAAAACGTATGACATCTCAACTGGAACACAGGATCATGGTAGTGTGAAACTCCTTCTTGATTTGGATTTGGCCATGGTATTTGTAGTGAGGCAGCCTTGCATCAACTTGAAAAAGGGGTGTGGAGACATGTGAAAGCATAATGGCTTGTATCTGAGAGATAACAAGCCATTAAACTAACCCAAGAGAATCTCCAATGCATAACTCCACCTTGGCATGATTGAGGGCAGTGGTGTGGCTGTCTCCTCCAATGCATTGATGAGGTGAAGAGTATGCTACTCCATGGGACTCCCTAACCTGCTGTCTATTTAATACACCTGCTGTCCATTGTTCGTTTTGTTGTCCTTACTGTTGTTCACAGTTTTATTTTATGTAATGTTTTGTTTAAAGATGCATACTTGATTATGACCTATTTTAGCTTCATATCTTCTTAATGCAAATGTGATTTTGCTTTAGCCTTCATGAGTACAGAATGTAAAACATGAGTATTGACTAAGTGTTTGATTATTTCCTACATTGTTTACTAAATGCTTAGATTAACTAAATACACCTATCTACATATTTACATGAAACGTTTTATCAGTTATTCCTTACATTTCTATTATGTTTGCATAAACCAGAAAAGGAAATAGGAAGAGTGTTGCAAGGAGAAAGAAAAGAACTTTTCTTACTTCACCAAACAGATTACAAGGATGTAGATTAGATAGCTTCTACTACTGCTGAAAATACAAAGCTATTACTTCTATTACTTCACTCTTTTTTTTTTGTTTTTTTTTTGTTTTTATAGTGTAGCTATCCTAATTCAACTGAACTACTCTCTCCCTCTCACAAAATATAAAGTGTATGTGTTATATGGCTTGTGTGATTTCTGGACCAAAGCTTGATTGCTGGAGTGTGAGTGTGCTTCTCGTTGTATCTCCTCTCTTGTGTGTTTCTTTTGCATGGCACTGAGGTACCCTATTTATAGGAGAACCAACAGTACTGTGGGTGGCACCAATGATCAATGTTTTTGAGGAAATTGGACAGTTTTGCCCCCACTAGTGAGCAATTAATTTTTTAGCAGAACCTTTTGACCTTAGCAGCCTTCTTTGGTTTGGGGTAATTAATCAATGAATAACCTTCTTCTCCAATTCTTGATTTTCAGTAGCACCTAAGCATTATCATAAAAATTGATATTGCTTCCATCCTTTTCTTTACTGGGTCTCTCTCTTCTTCTATGTAAGGCATGACTTGAATTATTTCCATTTCAGGTTCAAAGGTTTCTTTATCACAGCCTCATTGCATTTTAAAGAATTGAGAGGTGTTACAAGGTGTTTTAACAACAGCTCTCTGTGCCAATCTTGTTATATAAACAGTACAGCTCATAAGCTCCTCCATATCATGAAATTGAGGCATCATCTTTATGGGTTTCTGAAATATAAGAATTGTGATGCTTTTCATGGTCTTGAACTAGCTTATCACCAATGATTGTTGTTGCTATTCGAGAATGGATTCTGAACTAATTTTGAACTCAACAAGTTGAGCACTTAACCATGGTATTTCTCGATTCCAAAATCCAGTTCATTGTTTCTTCAAATTAACCCTTCAAATATCATCAAAATTACTCCCTGGTGGCTGCCTAACCAGGGAATTGGATCAATCATGTTTCATTCTCATCAATTTGGCAAGTATTAAATTCCCAGGCCATATGCAATTGAGTCACTTCCACCTCGAATCCACTGGAGAGAAGGGAATTGGTCTCATCTATTGGCGTTGGGATTCCTCTCTCTTGCAATTGAATGCTGTCATGATGACATGGTGGAAAGATTATGAGGGCAGAGCTTGTCTGGCTTTGTGTCTCAGCAGGCGACAAGGTGAGATAGTACGTTTCTGTGCCCAGCGCGAGAGGGAGAGGAGAGCGAGATTCCATTCCCTGCCATCATTACTTGGTTTCGTTCGTCAACAGGCATGCGAGAGAGAGGGGTCCTCTCCTGCGTCACGGCGTTCGTCAGAGGAGCTCCTCTTCGTCATGGCATGCGTCAGAAACGAAATTAGTCGGAACGAAGGGAGGAGACGAAGTGATGGGCCGCGAGTGTTTTTTGGGCCTTCCGTTCTCCTTTTTTTTTTTTTTTTTTTTTTGGGCCTTCTGTATTTTTTTTTTTGCTTTGAGTTGATGTAAACTGGGCTGAAACGAGGTGGGCCAGAAACTGGGCCGAAACGAGGTGGGCCAGAGCAATTTTGATCATGGAATATTTGTTGCACGAATCTTGATGTCCTCCTATGCACTGATCTTGATGGAAAAATATATTTTGATGCCCATGTCAATTTTATTTTTATAATCATATGATTTCACAAATATTTATGAAAATCATATAATTATTTTCGTACGATGTTCGTATTTATCAAAATGTCTTTATCCTCTCATCTGCGAACAAATCCTCCCAATTGATCAGGGTAATTTTCAGACTGTTGGGCACCTCCCGTATCAAATTCCATTTTACCGTTCTCCGGTATTTATGAGAATATTTTAGGGTTCAACAGTTAGAAATATTAAAATTATATTATATCGCAATCTGTAACGGTTATTGTATAAAAACCGCTATAAATGGCCTCAATATGAAACGGTTTTTATATAATAATCGTTATAGATTCTCTCCTTCTGTAACGGTTATTTATAAATAACCGTTATAATTTTTGTAACGGTTATTAAGGTATCTGTAACGGGGGCTACTGTAACGGTTTGGTACCGTTACAGATCTATTTTATTAACCGTTACAGAACACTTTTTTTCGTGTAGTGGGAGATGAATTTCTGTTTTCCACTTGGTTTAACATAAAGGAGATATTTCTCTTTTCCACTTCCACATACAAAGGCAAGCAAGCATTGTTGTCCTCTCTTCTTTATTTTACCAATTTAGGCAATTTTAGTTTATCGATTACAGTCGGTACTTCAAACAATTGGTTGGAAAGAACCAATCTAGACAATTTTGTTTGTTATTTTATTTTTAATATGCTTAAATTTAGTATGTTTTACATATCAACAAACAAAAATTAGCCATTGTTTGGATCTGACAATAGACAAGTTTACTGGAAGCAGACTTGTCTTGACATATACTCATATAATTAATTTTATTTTTATTTTTATGTAGGTTTAGAGGCTGAATGAACTTCAACTTCACCGTAGGTAACAGCTCGACTCTTTCAAGGTCACATCAAGACCAAAAGAGGATGAACAGAATTAGCTTGATGAACTAAAGGACTGTAATTTTATAAAATCTGATAAGTCTAATTTAAATCTGAAACTTGAGTTGCAACTCAACATTACCAGAATCAAGATATGGCATTGGACCGTAAAAGTCTCACTTGAAGTGTAAACCTGATGTTTCACTAGAAAGTTCACAACTTAAAAGTCCAACTTCAAGAATTTAAACCTGATGAAATCAAACTAAAGTGCAAAATTTAAGAAAGTCAATCTAAGATAAAGCCTTAAGGAAAACAAAGGATATTAGTCTTGACCTACCTAAATGTGACTACTAAAAGTTCAACTTTCGCTCACTTCCAGATGACATAGTGCTTAGTCAGTGGAAGGAGCATGTGTATGTTATTCTTGTCTAAGGGTGGCATAGCGCTTCATTCCAGATGACTTGAATGAAACTCTGAGATATCTCTAATCTCTTAAAACGGTTGAGAATTGACATAGGTTTCCTATCTGTCTAGTGTCAAACTCAAAATCTCAAAACGTTCTTTCGAGACGACATAGCGTCTAGTCAGTGGGAAGAACAACCTCTCCAGTTCTTGTTGAGATAAGGCATAGCGCATCTGTAATCGACACTTGAACGAGAAACCTTCAAATCCTAAATCTCTAAATCGGCTAAATGTTGACCTAGGACATATCACCTCCAGTGGTGACTTTAGTAACCTTATGGTGGCCTCAAGCCGACTTCACCATAGTAAAATAACTAAGTTGATTTAAAAACATGACTTTGAAGTCAACCAAAGTCTGGTGCTAGTCAAAGTTTAGTGCCAATATAAAATTATGTCTATATGGAGATTTCAATAGGGAGATCATATTAGACGGTTTGGATTAGTCATTTTGAACTAAATTTTAGAATTTTGAGTGCGACTCACAGACCTTTTGATGAGTTGCAATTCACCATAGCAAAACTATATATATATATATATGTATTGACATTTTTCCTTTATTTTTCTTTGATGATATCTTTTTCGATTCACTATTTCGGCTTTCATTAAAAAATAAATAATTGAAATTAATTCATCAATCATCATCATCATCATTACTACTGGTAACTGTACCCTATTCGTTATTTTTGAAAAAAAAGTAGCAAATGCTACCCGTTTCATTAGAGAAATAAAGAGTATTACATCCTACACCTAACTTACATAAACCCATTTCTCAGGGAAAATAAATCCCTCAACAACATAAGCGACTGCCAGCAAGCTCAATCAATAATATTTCAGGAGAGCAAAACAGCTTCTTTAAACTAACAATTTTTAAACTAAAATCTAAAACACTACTGCTGGTCATTCTTTTTGTGTTCTATCTTGTCAATCCTCCGTGTCAGCCCTCTCCTCCTCTTGGTTGGTGATAGCCATCACCCCCTCTCCCTGCACCATTTGTAGAGGCACCATGCTCTAATTTTGAACTTTCCATGCCTTCAGCTTTTCTGCATACCTCTTCGGTATTGCCCCTGCCCAATAATCAATTGTATTATCAATCAGTGTGAGCAACATATGAGTAGTTTTAATAGTCATGGAATTAAAGATAATATCATTTCTGTGTTTCCACAGAATCCAACAAACCGCACTATACATCACTAAAAAAGCAACCTTATCAGATTTTGGCAGATTCAAAGCAAAATTATAAATGTTCTCAACAGTTCGCCAATTTTCAAAATAAATATTACTATCTCCCATCCAGAACCACACCTGCATGGCTACCCTGCATTGTACAAAAATATGATTAGTAAATTCATCTGCACCACAAACCTCACAAGCAATGCTACCAGGCCAATTCCTTTTGGACAAATTGATTTTCAATAAGATTTTATCATGGTGAATCAGCCACATTAGGATTCTAACTTTATGAGGAACAAGAGTTTTCCACCAAGTCATAGAATTTTCTATTTTGACACCTCTGAACTGAAGGAAGTTATACAAGGAGTTGGTTGTGAACACCTGCTTACTATCCCATTTCCATAACAACTTATCTTGCTCATTGTTAATCCTAATTTGGTCAATAGTAGTCTGCAATTCTATTCTTTCCTGCCACAAAACCCCATTTAGAGCATCATTAAAGTTTAAAGTGGACCCCTTAGAGAGATACACTTCATATATAGAGCAATTTTTATTATTACACATATCATAGAGAAAGGGAAAAACAATACTATTGTGGCAATCTTGATACCAAGTATCCTTCTAAAAATCTACATCTCTGCCATTACCCACTTGATAGCTACATGAGACCTTACACAGACGTTTCAACTTAATCACTTCCCTCCAAAAAGGTGAGAAAATTGTAGGATTATGACAAGTAGTATACTTGGCCTTAATAACTATTTTTCAAATGCTATTATACCCATTATTGTTAAATTTCCACCACTACTTAGCTAATAAAGCATCGTTCATTTGTTGCAAATCTAAAACCCCCATACCTCCATTCTTCTTGGGTGCACACACCTTTTGCCAGTTAACCGAAGGATATTTTTTCCTATGATTACTACTCCCCCATAAAAATTTTCTCCTATGCATATCAATCATTCTCCTAATTTTTTCAGGCATCCTATACATAGAGAGACTATATATGGGTATTGCACTAAGCACAACATTTATTAAAGTTAACCTTTCACCTATCGACAATAGACTAGCTTTCTAACTTTGTAACTTCTTATTAATTTTGTCTACTATGAACCCCCACTCTCTGGTATTGAGTTTCTTACTTTGAAGGGGTATCCCTAGATAAGACAAAGGTAATTGTCCTACTTTGCATCTAAAAGTGCGAGCCAAATGCTGGAACTCTATACCAGAGATATTCAAAGGGATCATCTCTGTTTTCTGAAAATTAATTTTGATGCCAGATAGAGCCTCAAAAGCAAGCATGGTCCAAAAGGCCCTTTCCACATTGTGCTGATCCGCCTCTAAGAATAAAAGCGTGTCATCAGCATAGTGTGTGTTGAGAACAATTTTTCCATCAGCTAAAGTAGGTCCTAAGCCTTTTAGAAAACCAGCTTCTCTACCCTTATTGAAAATTCTACTTAAAGTATCAGCAGCTACATCAAAAAGAAAAGGGGACAGTGGATCCCCTTATCTAAGCCCTCTTTTGCATAGAAAATTAATACTAGGTGACCCATTAATGTTTATACAGGTCATTGAAGAATGAAGCAAATTATGTATCCAATCTATCCGAACCCTGCTAAAACCTCTAAGTATTAAAATTTCTTCTAATAAGCCCAATTGACTCTATCATAGGCTTTCTCAAAGTCTATTTTAACGAGGACTCCCTTTTGATTTCTAGTCTTACAGTAGCGTATAATTTCATGAGCTAACACCACGTTATCTAAGAACCTACCCTTCAAAAAACCCGCTTGAGAATTGTCTATAAGTTTATCTACCACTAATTCTAACTTGTTGGTCAAAATCTTTGTAATTATTTTCATGTTACAATTTAGCAAACTAATTGGTCTAAACTGTTTGGTAGCATTGGCATTCTTCTCCTTTGGAATTAGACTAACTATTGCCTTGTTGATTTTGACTAATTGAAGGTCATTAGTATAAAAACTATCCACTAGTAGTTTTAAATTAGGCCTAACCAGGTCCTAAAAGAATTGGTAGAAAGCAAAAGAAATTCCATCAGGACCTGGTGTTCCTGTGGCATGAGAGCTAAAAACTGCATCTTTGATTTCATCTATGCTAAAAGGTCTATCCAATATCAAATTATCATGTTTATTGAGCACAAGGTTTTCTTCCCAAAAGGAGTTATCTAGACTAGCTACTTTACAACCTGCTGTTCCTAACAATTTTTTGTAGTAATTTACTATATGGTTCTCAATTTCTATCTTATTATCAACTAAACTTCCATCAATTTCTAGATTTAAGATCAACTTTTTCTTTTGCCTATGGCTAGCCACTTTATGGAAGGAGGTATTTTGATCTCCTTCTTTCAACCATTGTTGCTTGGCTCTATTTTTCCAAAATAACTCTTCTTTAGCATAAATCTTGTTAAGGAGATCATTAGTATCATGCCAAAGCAACTGCTCATCTTCATTTAAATCTCTAGAATCCTAAATTAATTCTAATCTATGTAGTATTTCTAAAGCTTTTTTTTCTTTTTCTTTTCTGACTATCGAAATTCTTCTTCCAACCTTGGATTTTTTCCTCATATACTTATTCTGCCAACTAAGTCCTATATTAGCTTCTAAAGGAACATTTGTCCACCATTTATGTACTAGTCTAACAAATTCATCATCTCTAGTCCAAGCACTATCAAACCTAAAAATAGTATTCCTATTATTAATGTTTACCATAGTATCCAAAACCATGGGACAGTGATCAGAACCAAAGGAATTCAAGTCAGTAACAGTAGTGTGGATAAAATGATTATCCCACTCTAAATTTCCTAAATATCTATCTAACAAGGCAAAATTTCTCCCATTAGTCCAAGTGAAATGTCTATTGTGAAGTTTATAATCTACAAGCGACCAGTCTTGGATAAATCTATTGAACCTCCTACTAGTTGCAATATTAAAATTCAGACCAGATTTGTCACTTGTAAACCTAATGTTGTTAAAATCACCACAAATTAGCCATGCCTTATTCCAAACAGATCCTATCTGGTTGAGCTCTTTCCAAAAATTCCTCTTTAAATTGCTTGCTACCGGACCATAGACTATAGTGATTTTAAGCTCAAAGTTATCTAACCTATGAATGCAATTAATGCTAAGAGAGTAATTTCCAATTTGGATTTCATCACTGTCTAAAATATTACTATAAATGCAATTAATGCTGTACCCTATTCGTGCTATTGTTATTGTCGTTTTCGTTAGTTAATTATCAACATCAATTTTGAATTTATGATCTTGCTTATATATAGGTCCAGTCATCACAAAGGCTCGCTCACTCTCAACTACAACATCGGGCCCGGAGGGATTGCTTCATGACGGTGCCACCATCGTGCCGTGTTAGATGTAGGAGTAGGACCGTCTGTATGGAAAAAATTAATAGTACATCAGATTTTAACTTGTGTTGTAACTTTTGTTTTCTAGGCTGCAAAGTTTGTGAACGCATGAAGGTGGTATCCCCGGAAAACCTATAATAAACATCTTCAACTACGTGCCAACTATCTGCAGTCTTGTATAATATTAATTCTTTTTCAAATAATAAATTATTATATTTCTTTTCATATATTTGTTTTCCCAAGCCTGTTGGCTAGCTGCCAACGAACAATGTAAATAAATTAAAGGAGTTTTTTGTAATGTAACTCTTTATAAGATATATCATTGTTTATAATTGTTTGCCTCTAAATTTTGCAACATAACAAAATTTAAAAAATTCACAATGTGGTGGAATATGGAGCCCACAAGAACATGTCAATCCATATTACTAGAAGAGGGTTTTTTTTTTTTTTTTGAGGGGTAAGGCCCGTGGGCTACTAGAAGAGGTTTTATTGCTAGAGGCGGAAGAGGATTCAAGATTTAAAATGCAGGAATTATAAGTGTCATCGGCAAATATATCATCCCAATCATTGCTAAACACAAAGTGAACATATACAGCAAATAAGGTGAACATATAGATGATCTAAATGAACACTTACAAATAAATAAGTGTTGTCATCACTTGTTCAGAAATTTACATGTATATTCAACTAATTTTCATTGAACTTATTTGTTTATATGTGTTCACTTAGATCGTCTATATGTTCACTTTGTTTGCTGTAATCAATTTCCTTTAAAATGACATGATATTATTATTAATATTATTGTGACACCTCGCATGCTCATATTAATTTAATATTTAATATGATAAAGGATTAATAATATATATTTTAAAATATGATACATATAGCGTGTATGAAATTTTTGAAAGTATATAAAGAAAAATTAATCTCTACTACTTATAAAAGCATCAATCCAAAGGATTGATTATCCAATACTAGGAGTGTCAAACGTGAGAAAATATCACGGAACACCCCCTACCGTTTACCATTTCGTTTTCAAAACGGTACAGAAATCTATTCCGTTATTTGTTCCACATAAAAAAATACACATGAAACGGTTTGAAAAGAGGCGAAACGATTCGAAACGGCACAATTTCTTATTCCGTTTGCTGTTTCGTTATTGAAACGAAATGAAAACTGGTGCCGTTATTTGTTCCGTTTCAGTTAAACGGAACAGCACCACGTTGACACCCCTATCCAATACAATATAGACCATGAATTGATTATGATCTAATCTGATGAGTGGTCTGAATTGAACAGCTAATTAAAAGATTTAAACCTTTCCTATAGCCGTTAACTTTCGCTGGCGGACCGGAATTGCACTGGGTCTAAGGAGACTGTCCGCGAGTTCGATTCTCTGCGCTCTCGTTTATGGGAAATTTTTCCCTCAAATTTTCTCTCGCTTCACTACCGCAACTAAGGATTTCAGAAATGGAAATTTCACCGCCTTAACTACGGAAATCCAAATTTTGGTGCGCCGCTCTACCACCGATATCCTTCCAGGTTGGTGCGCTCTACGCTGCTCCCTTCTCTTCTTCTCCAAACCATCAATCGCGACAAGAAATGCAGAAATGGAAGAAATGAAAAAAAGGAGCGGCTAGGGTTTTAATTTGCGCTGCCCCCTCCCCCAACGAAAAACCCTCATCTCTTCCCCTCTCAAAATCCTTACGGCGCCGCCGATAAGCACCAATTTTCGTTCTTTTTTCTTTTTGATTTTCGCCTCTGCTTCTTCTTCTCTTCGATCTCCCAATCCTGATGCAGCTAATGATGAGAGTAGTGATAAATAAAACCTTTCAATCACTTCCTGAAACTGTGGACATATCGATCTTCCTCGCTATTGCCACAACTAAGTCTTTTCTTTTTACCCATCTGTTATCAAATTTCTTTGGTTCTTCTATTATTTTTGTTAGCTGAGCAATTTTCCTTTTAGTAGTGCAAGATCTTTATCAGTGATGTTGATTTCAGGTGTTGATTTAAGTTTGCCCATGGATACTGTTGCAACTTCTCGCACTGGTATTGATTTCAGGTGAGTTTGAAGGAGATTGTTAACTGTCACAAGGCAGAGATCTATGCGACTCTCAAAAAGTGTTACAATAGATAACTTGTGAAGGAATCAAATTCACCTAAAAAAATGTTACAATAGTTCCTGTTGAGTAACTTAGTTTTAGTATGAATTTTTCAGGTAGTATCAAAACTGACTGAAGGGAAAGCTACACACATACCTTTCAGAGATTCAAAATTAACCCGATTACTCCAAGGCCGAGTTTCTGTAAGAAATATATTATCTTTTCTTGATAAACCGACATCATGTTTTTCATTTTTTGTTAAATTGCAACCGGAGGCCCCCCTACAGGTGAAGTTTGTCGGGTTATTTGTTTTATCCTCAATAATTATCTTATCCGAATTATGCATTTTTTATTTATTATTATAATTGTTATCATCTTATTGTAGACAAGGTGTGAAGCAGCTTATTTTGTGGTAGCTCTACACGAGGAAAGTACAATTGTTATCACTGTGCGTGGGACCAAGACCCAGAGGACTTGTTGATCGATGGTTTGTGTAGAGAATACGACTTGAGCTTTGAAGATTTGGATGGACTTGTCAAGTATGAACCCAGTAATCTCCGAAATGAAATAAAGAAATCCATAAATCAGTATCAATAATTTTACAGTTGTTAATTTTATTTACATTTTTCGTACTGAACACTTGCCAAGTACAAGGGAGAACATTTCCACATTATGAACATAAAGGCATAGTTGGGTCAGTCAGGGAGCTTTTTATGCAAAATTGATGGTCATAAGTCAATTGTAAATAGTTCTTTCAACCCTTTTGCCTAATTTGGTTTCTTGACTTTAGAATAGCAATGTATGTCAAGTAACTTAGATTCTGGAAGCGGCTTTCTGACTTCTTTGTTGGGTGAAGGTGGTAAATGCCATAGATACAAATTAAGGATTGTTGGTCCTTCCTTATGAGGGGCTATTGCCACACTGTTAGGAATTACAGTAAGTTCCATTTTTTAACATCTTATGACTTTGAAATAGTGTATAGGCCGTATTCAATGCCAGCATGTATTGGTCAACATGCAAACCGTACTGGTATAATTTTTTCTTCAATTGTGTGATTGTCTCAAAACAATGGATAAAATAATTATACTTTATTTTGTTTTGTTGATAAATACTCATTGCTCTTTGAATTTATACTTTTTTTGGAAAAAAGAAGAAATTAAACAGCTATATGGAAGGTACCACAACTTATATGTGTATACATATCACATATGGGTCTCTCCCTTGTCTAGACCTTGTAATAGCTGAAGCATGTTCTGCTTTCGTAACCATACAAGTAAAATTCCAATTTACTATTTTGTTTTCCAACTTTTCTTGATATTATGTAATCTCTGAATGATGTTCTTTGTTCCTCTTTCAGAATTGTTTGTAATGATGAATTGTCTTTTTTTTTTTTTTTGAAGGCAGCAATGATGAATTCTTGCCCCGGCTTTAAGCTAATTCAATCTTACGTCTTTTCTAATTGCATAGATCTTAAATCTATGAGCAATTGAATCCATTTAGCCCAAATTTGTATAAATCTGATAAAGCATACAATTATGGGTTTTGGAATTATAAAAGATAAAGAAAACCAAATGAAAAACCTTGTTTTACCATTAGTACAGTGGAAGTAACTTTTTAATGGTTAAGAGGCACTGTTCGGCTCAATACTAAGAGGTGATTTTTCTTTCGGTATTCTGTTTTTTGTTTTGTTTCTCTCTTTTCAAGCATCTAGTGCTGCTCAAATTGATTTCTTTGTTCTATTGCAACATTCATATTTGTTATTATTATTATTTTTGGGTTTGAATTTGGATTTCATGGTTAAGAGCATCAAACAATTGTAAAATTCACAATTATTACTTTAGCAATGCATCTTGAATTTCACAATTTTCTTTTGTTGCTGAATTTGCTAACACCAATTCTCTCTTTCTAATACTCCCAGGTGTTGCTGTCTGTGAGCAACTGGAGGTTGGTGTTCTTTAATTATCCATTGTTTCTTTTTGTAGTTCTTATAATTTTGTTTCCTGCCTTTGTGCAATGATGTAAACCTCTAAAGTCTATACAAAATGAGTGGAGTTAATGGATGGCATCATATGATTGTAAAGATCGTATTGGTGTCTTGATTCAGTTTTTTTTTTTTTTTGATGTTGTTTATTCGAGAGATTTCATCTTGAAATTCACATTTTTCTTTTATTGCTGAATTTGTTAAAATCAAATCTCTCTTTTTAATACTCCCAGGTGTTGCAGCTGTGAGCGACTGGAGGTTAGTCTTCTTTAATAAGATAAGAAATTCACAATTTTATCTTGATGTTGTTTACATCTGCGCCCTTAAGATAAGAAATATTTTCAATGGGTCTCATTTTTCTAATTTCTTCTAAGGAAGTCCAGATGATTCCTTCCCTCAGTTTTGGGTATATCGTGATATGTGAAAAAAATGGATGACCAAGGGCAGAGGATTTATTCATATTATTTTGGCATAGGTGCTAATATTCATATGAATATTGTGGGGAATGCCTGTTACAATATTGCAAAAGCATACAGCATGGTATACAACCTTGTCATTCTTTTTTTTTTTTTCATTCCATAGAAGACCATTTCATATCTGTTAATTTTTATTTTTTTGGTTTGGATTTGGATTTCATGGTTAAGAGGATCAAACAGATTGTAAAGAGCACGAGCTGTAGAATTAAGCATATTATTATATGACATGTCTTGACAAGTGTCACTTGCTGGTTGAAAATTGTTCTTATACACGTGTGTTTGGATGAGCATGGAATAAGGAATAAGAATAAGAAATTTCGGTATGCGTGCTTATTCTTATTCTTGTGCAACCCAAACAACACAAGAATAAGGAATTTGGGCCCTTATTCTTATACTAACAAAACCATGGTATAAGAATAAGGAATTTGGATAAGCACGCAAACCGAAATTCCTTATTCTTATTCCTTATTCCTTGCTCATCCAAACAAAAGAGAAAAGAAAAGTCGCTTCTTGCTCAGCAGCTCAGGTGAATTTCTTCAACAATTTTTTGATCTATTTTTTAGCAAACATTTTTCGATCTATTTTTCTATCTAAATTTTTAGCAAATATTTGTGAAGTTGTGACTTGTAAGAACTATAATTGACTTGTAACTTTGCGTACTTGTCTGCTTGATGCAAGATTTGTGAAGTTGTAAAAACTTTAATTGACTTAGTTTTAACTTGTGAGAACTATAATTTCTGTAAAGTTATAATAATTGTGATTTCTAATATATGTTGGATGTAATTTGTCATTTGTAATTTGTTTGTTTTGGATGTAGTTTAGATAAATAATACTCTAATTTAAACATTGGATATAATTAGTTGGATGGTATAACATGCATGTTTGGATTTAACATTTTTAAACGATTTTAACGTTTGTTACGTTTAAGAAAATGGAACAGAAAATGGAAGATATTTTATTTACATTGTAATGTAAATGAAAATGGTTACGTTAATTATAGCGGAATGTATACGGAAGTAATTACTTCTGTGTACGTTTTCCACGTTTGACAGCCCAAGATGTTGGTATCAATCGTTGTACTTGCTGGTAGAGCTGTCAACGGTGCACCATTTACCGTTATGCCGTTTCGTTTAACCAAAATGGAACGGTTTGTGGCACAGAAAATTATACCATTTTTTAAGTGGCACGGTTGATGACACAGTTGATTATACCGTTTCGACCATTTCAACCTCATTTCAAACCGTTTTATGTGTAATATACGGTTGATGGTACAGAAAATTGTTTCGTTTAATAAATGAAACGGTAAGTGGCATATTGATATTGTACCGTTTAATAAGCGGCACGGTAATAGTTTGGTGTCATTCCATGCCATTTACCATATTTTGACAGCCCTACTTGCTGGTCTCATAAAATAATTGTGTCCACTTTATTTGGTTGGGATCCACCGATCCAGCTACTTCGATGAAAAAGGAAATTTGGGTAGAGACTACATTGAGGCAGTAAATGCTCAAGAAAGAAAGGTATGATAGTGAGTGGATGGGTGTAAATTAAATGCATATAATAAACTAATAAAGAAGATTAAAGGAGAGCCGTGAATGGTAATTTTCTGTACGCACAGAACCAATGTACAGTTACCATTTTTTTGCAACTAGCTTGATGTAGAGGTCATCTTTTGCATGATTTATAAATGCAACAAACCACCAAAAATCAATAACGAGTAATGCTCTGACTGTGCATGAGTTGAAAACAAAATTAATTGTTTGGTAATTTAAACTTCTTCCATTCATAATAACACATTCATATCACGTCCCTCGTCACTAAAACAAAATCTTTCTAAGCAAACAAAAGAATTATATATTGAGGATTTTAGATATTTGCTTTCTATCCTAAATTCAATCTATACTTTTATCTTTCTGTTCATGCATAAAGTTTGAATATTGTCTTTATAATTTGTTTTTCATCGTGCAAAAATTTCATGTGTCCAAATTTATAATTAAATAATTTCAATTTTAATGGAAAAAAGAGCAATCCCCATTTATTTTATAGTCTGTGCCTAGTGCCTACGCATATACATGTCAAACGTCTCAAAATACCACGTTACCACCCATAAGTTTGCCGTGTCGTTAAGAAAACGGTTTCAACATTCATTCCGTTAATCCGTTTTGTTTACGAAACGACACAAAATTCCGTTCCGTTATTCGTTCCACTTAAGAAATTACATATGAAACGGTTTGAAATGAGACGAAACGGTTCGAAATGTCACTATTCTCGTTCCGTTTGCCGTTTCGTTTATTGAGACGAAATGAAATTGGTGCCGTTATTCGTTCCGTTTCGTATAAACGAAACGAAATCACGTCTATTTTTACGCCGTTGACAGGCCTACCTACGCACCAGTAGTACAAGATTAATAATTGAAGTCATTGGTCCCCTAGACTCCCCAAACGGAACCAAAGTCACTTTCAAATTCCTCACACACCCATACTTCAGTAGTTCACACTCCCAAGTACCCCAACTACGATCGATCAAAGTCCTTGGCAGTTGGCACTCTTCTATCTTTCAAAAATTCCCAACCTTAACTTGTTTCCAACGCTCTTGTTCTCTTGATCGAATCTCACCACGCAGAGCGGCCATGTCGAGCTCCTCCCGAACAGATTCTTCTTACCAACCCGACCATCTCTCCAACCTCCCGGATGCGTTGCTCATTATCATACTCTCGTTCCTTCCGACTCGCATTGCGGCTCGCACCTCCTTTCTCTCCCGCCGCTTCCGCCACCTTTGGAAGGCCTGCCCTGCTGTCGACCTCTCTGCCGATAGATGTACCAACATAAAGATCTTTGAGGCCATGGCCAACAGCGCTCTCAGCCGCGATCCCTCCAATCCTTTCCTCCGCCTCTGCCTTCGCCTCGAACCTGGATTCTTCCGTAAGCTACGTGAGCGTGACTCATGTTTGCCTTCTTTACTGGCCAAGGCCCATTCACTTGGCCTCCGCCACCTCACCTTTGATCACTGTGGCATCTTTGATCACACCTTCGATGACCTTGATCCATTGACTGTCTCCATCATATGCTCCATTGATTCTCTCCAGTCCCTCAAGCTTCCTACGGTACCTCCACAGAGTCTTCCCTCTGTTGTCAATTTGCCCTGCTTGAAAACCCTTTCCTTAACGTTTGATATTGAGACTACAGCTGAGGCATACTTATCCGATTCTGACTCTGATTCAATACATGAGGACTACTCAACTGATTTCAATCGATTCCTTTCTCAAATTTCTTTTCTTGAAGATTTAAATCTTCGATTGAATTTGAATGCGGGGTTTACTCTGTCATCACAGACTATCCGAAAACTGGAGCTGTTTATTGATGAAATTTTCGATCCAGATGAATTTGTGAACATATCCATGCCTTCTCAAGAGATGCTTCGTTTGGAAATGTTGAATATTGATTGCGACCGCCTGCCTCGCATTGAAGTGAATATGCCTTCTCTGAGGAAAGCCGACCTTAAACTTCGCAAAGTTCACGAGGGTGATATTGGTGTTGTTGCGAGGCTACTGAATTGTGTCTCCAGAGTTGAAGACCTGAGGCTGGATATAGTAGAGTATTTGGTAATAAGCTCCATCCTTACCTTGCTTTTATTTAGCTGATGTCTTAGTTCTTCCAAGGGACGCATTGCACTGAATAGGAAATGACGGTAGGCGAGATTGTCATACAAAGTTACATGCTGGGAAGCGGTACTAGTAATATGGAAAGTATTTTGGTTGAGAGAACGTAATATAGCTGTAACGTCTAACTGTAAGAGCCAGATTATCAGAATAATTGATTGCCAACCTTGGCCTGTGGTTATATTTTTTTAGTTTATCCACCAGCAAATTTGTTGCATTAAATAATGCAAGTATGTACTTATGTTTAACATTTGTTCGTCATACCAGTAAAGGGTAAATTGGATAGTCGTACCAGATATGATGGATGAACGTTTACTCACCAAAACTTGTGAAAAAGTTCAAGTTTGAAATTTCATTCTGAATAATCTGAGTTTATTCCTATGAAGCTGGGGAAATCCCTGTATGGAGTACGAAAAAAAAGTATCTAATTTTGGTCTTGTGAACTATTTATAAGTTAAGAACTACAGATTTATGCTTTAGTTAGATTTTTATAACTGTTGTGTGATTTCTGCAGAATGTGAACTATCCATTTCCTGTGTTGTTGGAACCAGGCAAAGACGTGCCTTACTTTCCTAATCTGAAGCATCTGGACATGAATATGTGCTTTCACGAGCACAACTTTGAATCCGTTTTGGTATTGCTTCGTCATTCCCCTGCTCTGGAATCACTGAAGGTGGTTTATGAGGTGCATTACTTTTTGAAGTGCTTTTACTAGCTCGTTTGTCACTTGATTTTTGTTAATTATGCTACCAATGTTTATTAGATGTGAACATGCGCTTTCCTGTCTTGTTCCTTTAGTTGCATCATATCATTGTTAGGCCTAACAATAGCCGAGTCTATATCAAATTGGCACAAAATTCTGAAGTATATTATCTACGACCCATTTTCTATGTAGTTTTTACATTCTTGGAGTTGTGTGCGTCTAACTTAGGGGAATAGGGGTGTAAATTTGGGATTTTGTTTTCCGAAAGAAATTGGAAACTTGGAATAAATAAGGGTAATTTAACGGAAGTTGGTTTTGTTTTGTCAGCCATCAGCACTAATTACAACTAGGATTTCCATGGGTTGTTCTGGATCCTGTTCCATGGTTAATTTATATTCTTTGTTTCTCTCTGTTAGACAAAAATATGACAATGAAGTCTGAACTCTGAACTAATGCCTTTTATTAGTAGATATAGTGGTTTCAGTAAAATTAGAAAATCAAATAAAGCAGGGTTTTCAATCTCGGTAGGAGCAACTGAGGTTTTGATGGTAAAAGGAGATTATGATAATTGAGAAAGAACCAAATATTACTATATTAGCATATCTAAAAAATATTACAGATATCTTTTGTGACTGAAAAAAACTATATTTGTGACTCTTTTTGGCTTTATTAATTTGTATTGTTGTGTTATGTGTTTTGTTGGTTGTTTGATGCTTATTAAGCTTGAGCGTAAAAATATCCCCAAATAATGAACTAAAGAATGGAAAAAAAAACTTAACCAGAAGAAGTTCATAGTGTCTAATTATTTGTCTGTCTTCATGTCCCTCAAACATTGGAAATTTGCGCTGTTTGGAATAGAGTGCTAGCTACTTCATTTGAACTTTCAGGTAACTAATAGCTGTTTCTAGGATAACTTTTTAAGGGGTTATAGACAAATTAGTTAGGCGACTTTAAGGAGGTTTACTGCTGTTTGCATCATATTTTTATCTATTTTCAAAATCTTTTAGGTGACGTTTAAAAATATTATAGACAGTGAGATTAAGAATTAAAATTAGTACTTTTAAATAATTATAGATTTCATGATCTTCAAATTTCAAAACTTGGAATAACTTTAACTTAGGGGTGTAAACTTGAAATTTGAAATTTTGAAATTTTGAAATTTAAAATTACAGCAAGTCAATAAACACCTATCTATTTTATTTTTTTTAGACAAAATGATCAAGTTAGAAAGGTAGTGTTGATTCTATTTACTCCAAAGTTATTTGGCGATGTAAGGTCCACGAGTTAGCTCGTTGACCCAAGAGTCAAACTAAACTTGTCATTGCCAAATGAGCCCAATTAAAAGTTAAACTAACTTTATCCTATTCTTAATTTGCTTTAATTAGGCTCCAGATCCCAAGTATTTGACATTATCAGAGGAAGGAAGGGTTGTGCGTGTTGATGCTGTTATCAATTACGATCATAACTGCATTCGTCTAAGAGATCTTCATTTGGGACAACATGGTAAAGACTTTATGAAGTTGGTGAGAAAACGAACCAAGACTATTAAGAGACAAGAAGAGGCAGACTTGTTGAAGAATCTTGTATTCGTTCTCTGATATAAAATGTGCTTGCACAAGTATCGGATTAACCCTTCACCGGACGCGACAGAGGAGTAGACAGAGATGGGACCATTACAGACTCCTCAGCTTTCAACTAATGCCTGTGTAATTGCTGCTGCGTGTTTAGTCTTTTGGTTATGTTTGTAACTCTGAATGACTTCTGTTGGTTTGTTTAGGATTGATACTTTAGATGCCCTCGCTTAAGGTGGGGTTTGTTTTGTTATAGTTTGTGCTGTAAACTTTTTGCTCTCAACTAATGATATTCTCTGGTTCCCTGCTTGGGAGCTTTTTTTTTTTAAAAAAAAAAAAACTCTTCACCGGATGCAGTACCTTATCTTTTCTTATTATTGTTATTTATTTGTTTATTTATTCGTTCTTTGTACTCGGACTTTTTCGTTTATTTAAGTAGTGAACTTTTGAGCCTCAACCTGTCTCAGAAAAACAATTAATTTGATTGGGTTCTCCCATGTCAATTCTTTATTAGGAAAAAGAAAGACAAAAATCAGTCCGAACAACTTTGCAAAATTTTGTGGCATCATCGTACGGTAATATTAAAAAAAAACATCTGTGACATCATATTTTATTATATTTTTAATTTTGAGCTGGAGAATGGCTCTTGATTCTTGTGAAGCATTAAAAAGTATGTTGCACCAACTATAGAGAAAATTGTTGGAAAAGTATGAAAACAGAAATCACACAAATTTTTATAATTTTTTATAAAATTTAATTCTCAAAACATAAATGCACTGTCATATGCCACGGTTGTCTTAAATAGACAATATAAAACTTTAGAAAGAAAAAAATACATAAAATTGCTAAAACAATCTTAAAACTATAAAACTTATAAAGAAAGGTCCAAAAATCTATGAAAGAAAGCTGAGATTGCAAATTCGAGCTGACGATTTGCTTGATTTTGTTTTGGGTTTTGGGTCACGGAGCTCCTATCAAAATTTCTAGTTGATCTAATGGTCTGATAACATCCATTTTATTGAAGTATGCGTGGGACCATATTGCATCAAAGTACATTTGATATTATGTTTGATGAATTGATGAATGTATTGAAAAAAAGATAAAAAAATAGAATGAAAGATATTTTAGTCTAGTTTGCGATGATAAATAGGGAAAAAATATAATTAAGGATATTTTAGTCGTTTTCAATCAAATAGAGTGTATTGGAAGTTTGGAACAAAAGGTCTGGTCCGTCCACTGGGCACTGGAAGCGACTCAGTAGTACTCACAGACACTCACACTCACTGCACTTGTTGCTGGTGCTTCTGGACCTGACTCGACCAATCCATATCTGTTCTCAATAGGAGTTCACCTTCGCGAATGGCGGCTGGCATGGCGACCACTCCGATTCCAATTCCAATCAGCTCCAGTGGCAGCTTCCCGATCCCAACCAAATCGAAACCGACCATCTCTCAGCTCTCCCCGACGCGCTGCTCCTGACCATCCTCTCCTTGCTTCCCCTCCTTCCTCTCCCGCCGCTTCCGCCACCTCATCAGCCGAGACAGCTGAAGTCAACCGGCTTCTCTCTCAACTGCCTTTACATCTTCAGGTTTGTGTTACCGATCCAATGCTTCTTTCTTCCCAATCAGTCAGAACAGAAAATTGGAGTTGATTGTCGTTGTGGGTTGTGAAAATTTTGATACTTTGGAATTATCAATGCCTTTATTGGAGTTTCTTTGTTTTGAAGCTCATGGGCTGTCCATCAATAAAAGCCTACCTCGCATTCACGGAGCAATTCCTTCGCTCACAAAAGCTGTCATTAAACTTGATGAGCTGCACAGAAAAGATGCCAGTGCTGTTGCTGGGTTGCTGAAATGCATCTCATAAGCACAAGAGTTAAGCCTGCACCTCAAGGAGAGTGAGGTAATGTGCTTCACCACTGTTTCTAACATTGCTGTTTTTTCTATTATTGATCGAAGGTAAAAAGGCTATGATTTCATTTATTTTTTTATTTGTATATACTTGAACTTGATGGACATTTTGATTTTGTTTGGGTGAATTTGGAACTGATCATGCTATGCTTTAAGGAGTTAAATAGAAAATAAATGAATGGTAGGTACAAGAGATAACCTGGATGCATGAATAAAACTTTTTTTTTTTTGCTTAAAATTGGATTGCCATATAAATTGCCTTAGCGTGATAAAATTGGCTTAAGATAGTGAGATTAAATGAATCAAAATTCCAATATTGCCAAAGCTGTGATTTCTATGTAAAGTAGTCTTGTGATTCTTTGATGGTGGCTCAAGTCCACTCTCTCCTGGCGAGTAATTTTGTTGTGTTGGGTATTGCAAAGTTGTTGACCTTCTTGGCAATATTGGTAAAGCCAGTAATTTACTAGGTCAGCTAACTAGCTACAGTTCTGGTGCAGCATATTTTCATTTGATTAGACATGTCTGTCAGAAACCTATCAATTAGCTTATGCATTTCAAGATTAATAATAGTGTAGTGATATTTTTGTCTGTGTGTTAGGTATTTGGGCTATAATTGTTTGTATTGTTGAATTTCAACTTTCAACGCCTTTGTGTGATTCCTACAGGATGAGATGGTTCCATTTACTATACTGTTGGAACCAGGCAAAGATCCCCCAATTTTTCCTAATCTGAAGAGCTTAGATGTGACCATGTGCTGTCACAAGCACAACTTCGAAGCAGTTGTTGCAGTGCTCCATCATTGCCCTGCTCTGGAATCGCTTAAGCTTGTTCATGAGGTGCATAACTTTTTAAGAGTTACTTTCTTTTTTTTTTCTTTTAATTGTGTGTTGGTTGAATCCTACCTTATAGTTGGTCTAACCCATATTGTGAAGCGTGCTAAATAGAGCCAATTTCTTTTTATACTTTTTTTATTTGTCTTGGTGTGTGTGTGGTTTTGGTCGTGAGTTCTAAGGTTTTTTTTTATTATCCTTTTTTGAGAAAGCAACTAGGTTTATTAGGGTAAGGATAGTACCTGATTTTTTATTCAATTCATTCCTGTAATTTGAGCTGAGAGCTCTGTATTTTGTTCCCGGTTGTGTACTTTTTAAATTATTTTCTGTTTATTGCTAGTGCATTTTCAAATCTTTTTTATTTAGCTCTTGAAGTAATTTTTTGGAACTGAACCCTGAACTTTTGTGTTAAGTTCAATTGCACTCCTGATCTTTTATTTGTTGAGTGGCCCTTTCAGCTTTTGAGTTGTGCAGCTTGTGCTTAATTGATCTCTCTGTCTGTTATTGGCTACCGGTGCTGTTATAATGTTAAATTAGGTGCTATTGCAGCAAGGATGGATCGAGAATAGGGAATAGATTAGGAAGAGGATGGTTGGGAATGACTGACCCTTTCACTCCTTTCGATGTTCTGTAGGAGGAAGTCAGAAAGACTGATAAATAGAACCATCTGATTTGATTCGTTCTCAATAGCCATGAGATCATCAACTGTGTACTCGCTTGCATTCTCTGTGCCTGTGCACAATTGCTCTTTTATTTTTATATTATTATTATTATTATTATTATTATTATTATTATTATTTTGGGTTGAGGTAGAAAGCCAATTTAGTATTGTGATGTAAAAAGCCTAGCTTCCTTGCTGTTGGCATTATTTTTTGTTTGCATTTACAAATTTACAACTATAATGCCACTGATCATATGTATTTCATTTTTTTTATTTTAGTTTCCAAAGTTCACTTATAGGTCAAGATTGAGGAACTGGGAAGATTGGGTATCGGAGCTGCCGTGCAGTGGTTGCCGCTACGTTTATTTCAGAAATCTCCATTTAGGGGAGAACGTTAAAGAATTTGAATATATAAAGTCGTTGAATAACAAGTATACATCTAAGAGGCAAGCAAGTACGTAGGTTGTATCAGTTATAAGTTATATGTAAGTCATTTTTTTTTATCAATTTTTTTTTGGAAAAATATTTGTAGACGAGTGGTGTTCTCATCTACTTGTAGTTGCTAATTTTTGAAATTTTGAGAATGCAGGAGTATGTTTTTAAAAGCAACAAAAGGAAATGTTTTGTGTGTAACTCATGTTTATGTAAATTAAATTACACTTTTGTACCCTGGAAGTTTATTTTGAATGTCTTCCTTTTAGCTTATTGTTCTGTGGGGCCTTTCATGCTATTTATTTATTTTAGACATAATCATGAGTCTATGATGTTTTGTTTCTGCATTAATTGAATTGATGTTTCAATTTCAATTGTCTGAGGAAATGACAAAGTGAAGGGAATAAATCCAAAACAGGTTGAGATGATAGGCTTTACACTTTTAAGCATAGTTTCAGTACTCACTGATGCAGCAAAATCTACATTTTCAGCCATTTCCTGAAGAGGTTTGGGCACCTTGAAAAACAAATGAGTTAATAATGCTCAGTACATAACCTCAGAACACCACAATTGACTTCAGATGTTGCTTTGCAGTGAAACAATTGAACAAATTTCCAAAGCTTCTAGACAATCCATTATGGCAACGGCAAAGGATTTCTGCGATGTTTATTAGCGTGCATTGTATTCTGATGGTTCATATATTTTCTTTGCAAATTAGTGACACTTCATTGAATTTAAGATTTTTGGTGCCTTGGTAAATTATAGTGCAATATTAGAGGAATTTTACAGAAAAGTATGGATTTCCACTGAAACTACATTACAGTTAGCAATAATAGAGGAACTTCAATGAAGGTTCACTAGGCAAACAAAAGTAAGAAATGTTTTGTAAAAATGAGACCATAAAATTTAAAATAAATTTCGTGGTACTTCACAAGTATCAATGTTTTTGAATTGAATCTTTTACAAGCAGCAACAATCACAATTATTCAAATCAATTAATCAACACACAAATTTATTTAGTGTAATGATAAAAGCAGTAGAATAGGACAGATAACTTCATTCTACTGCTTGTAATTTCACAACTACAATTCTGAAATGAAAACAAATAGAAATTAAACTATGATGTTTTGTTTAATTTCAAATGGAGACAGTGACATTTGAGAATTGTAGAAATTCTCAAATGATGTTTTGTTTAATTTCTATTTTTAGAAATTAAACAGGTACGAGACCTGGCTGTTATGTGTTTCAAGCTCTGATGTTGGTTGGCCAGTGGATGAAATACCTGCTGATGAGGCTTGGGTGGAAGCTGTTAATTTTCCTGCAATCTGTGGGCCTGCTGAGTTGACGGGGATGGTCTGGGCATGGTTTGACCTAAGCATGATTGACAGAACACTATGATTTAGGATCTAAAACAGTCAAGCATATACCCTATAATATACTTCAACTGATAAATGATTAGTCATTTTGAACCATAAACTGTCAACGATAAACTATATTCCTAGAAAACCGTCAACTTTATTGGTAATTAAGACTCAAACTATTATTTTCTCTTTTATTTCAATCGATATTTTGTTTCCTACTTAAAAACAGTATTAAGAAAGGGTATTTTGTTTCCTACTTAAAAACCGTCTATTTTGTTTTCTACTTAATATTTTGTAAATTAGTAAATTTTAAATCCCAATAGAAGTGGTTTAGTAAATTATATATAGATTTTTAAATTTGTAGTTGGAAATGAAATTAATCCATGGGCATAAGATAAATTTATAATGAGTGGTTTAGTAAATAGAAGTGCCAAGTTGGAGGACTTGATGTACATCTTATCTTTTTTTTTTTAAAAAAAAAAATAGAAGTGCCAAGTGCAAGGTAGTTAAAAAAAAAAAAAGAAATCATAAATCAAAGCATGAAAAAAAGAAACAGAAGAGAGGGTAGGTACAGTTGGTAACTCACTGAGTATACCAGTAAGGTTTTCTCACTGCTGGAGATTTTGTCATGTCTTCAAACCAAACGGGCTGCTGGTGGTGCCTCACTGAGTATACCAGTAAGGTCTTGGCATATGTCTTCATGTGCCCACTATAATTTCTACAGATTCTTCAGTGATGACTTTAACACAAAATATTGAGGGATAACACTATAAATGGGCACGAAGACTAAAGCATTGTAAATCATCAGAAATTAATCATAAAAAACAGATTCGCTAATACTCTAAATTTTATCACAAAACAAACTTTGGCACTTTGGCGAGCCTAATGAAATGACGTCTCTCTGTGCGTGTCTTCTTTTAAATTGTTTTGCCCTCCCAAAGAAAAATAAGAATTAATTTACTAATCAATTTACTAAACACAACAGCAAATGACTTATAAAATAACCTTACCTTCTGTTGGAAATCTTAATAAGGTGGTTCCGTCATAAGAATAAACAAACAACAAATGCTTTTCAATAGCGAGATCGTATTGAACGGTTTGGATCGGTAATTTTGAACTAAATCTAGGAGTTTTGAGCGCAACTCACCGTAGCTAAACTCATATATATATATTGAAATATAAGGAAGTTCATGCTAAATTATTGTCATGTAAAAAAACATAATGCAATGAAACTGCGACTTTCATGTCTAGTATTAATTAAATCGTGATATTTTTTATAATTTTAAATAGTTTTTTTTATTAAATATATTAAAAATGATCATACCAATCATCATTTAATTTAGTAATTAAATATATTTAGAAATCTAAGATAATTCATGCTGAAGGATCATAATCATCATTATATTAATCCGATTGTTTCCATAAATTAAAAACCGGTCTTGAACATGCAATATAAGAGTACACACAATTTTCTTTTAGAAATTATTTGGGGCATTGAAATTACAAAAAAAAAGTGATTTAGATTTATGCCAGTGTAAATATTTCAAATTAGAGATATGTCATCACTAAATGATAAATTATTTTTTTGCCACTATAAAATAATAAAAATTATTTTTTTCCATCGGACATTTATATGACAATTTTATCCTTTTCAATATGCCACTATAAAACTAAAAAATTAGTAATATGTCATCTCAAAAGATATAATTAGTTTTATGCTATTATAAATCATTACCAATTTGTTTTATGACACTGCAAAATAACAAAATTATAATATGCCATTGCCGCATAAAAATTAAAGATTTATATACTCATTATATATTATTTTTCTTTTCTACTTTCTACCCTCTGAAGTAATATTTGGATATATTTATTAGCTTTCATTGAACGTGGTACCTGGAACATGTAGAAAATGATTTTGCCGATAAGATGTTCAGTTATATATGTTAAATCTTGCAAACAATATTTGTTGTATTATGTCTATTCACGAATTTGTCCATGTACTATAATGAAATAATCATTATTTGCTGCAACTAATGTTAAAGGTTTAATTGTTTTCTGGCGCCGCCTTTTTTTTAATTATTTTTAGGGTTTGTTTTCACAAGGGATAATTTGGTCATTAAAAAATATTAATGAAAAATTTGGGAATGACATTTTTAGAATTTAGTATGTTTTTAGAGAAATAGTGGCATAAAACTAATTTTAGCAATTCTATAATGATATAAATTTAATTAGTAATTTAAAAATAGTATTTTTCTAATTAATAAAATTTACGGTGGCATAAAACTAATTATAAAAATGTGTTAGTGGGCGGTTGGCCCAACTTAGATTAAACCTAATCAAGTGAAAATTAAGTTAAGAGGAATAGAAATAGAGCAACCTCTTTTGCCGTCGTCCATGGTCCATGGATGCCCTGATTCAGAGAAGGCGCAGGATGAGTCATGTCATGGTCCCACGTCAAGTCCGTCAACGGCAGGCGGCCACAGCCATGTCATGCTTCCGCTCCAAAGCGGACACCCGCCAAATTGACCGTCTCTCGAACCTCCCTGACGAGCTGCTCGTCACAATCCTCTCCTTTCTCCCGACTCCCACAGCCGCTCGCACCTCCGTTCTCTGCCGCCGGTTCCGCCACCTATGGGAAGCCTCCCCATCCGTGCAGGTCATTTACCGCAATCCCGACCATCTCGACAAGTTAGTTGCACTGGCCGATCGTACCATCCTCCACCGCAACCCTTCTTTCTCCCTCCTCAGCTTGCACCTAGAGCTCTACTATTTCGACCTATCTCTCCCTAACTCATACATGCCTTCCTTGCTCGCCAAGGCTGCTTCCCTCGGCCTGTGCCACCTCACCATTGTTGGTTATGTGCATCTTCAACCTATTCTCCCGATCATCTTCTCCATCAAAACTCTCAAGTCCCTTGCACTTCCTAACGTAGCAGGAGATCATCATCATGTGTTTCCCTCTAAATTCGCTTTCACCTCCCTGACAAGTCTCTCTCTTGGATTTTCTAGCATCGACCTCGACCCACCCAATTTCAACCAACTTCTCTCCGAATTGCGTTCATTGGAGGAGTTACAACTTGATATTTGCTCCATAAGTAGCCTTATCATTTCCTCCCAGACTATCAGAAAACTCAAACTGGAAATTAATGGTTCAGAACTCCATACATTGAGCTTGTTTCTACCATCATTGGAGTCGCTTAATTTGAGAACTCAGGAACTCTTTCCAAGTCTTCACATCCATGGAGAGGTTCCTTCACTGAAAAGTGCCGTGATTGGCCTTGATGAACTTCATGCACAAGATGTCACTGCTGTTACCAAGCTGCTGAATTTTATCTCACATTTGGAAGAATTAAGACTGCTTTTAAGGGAGAGTACGGTAATAAGCTGCTCTCTCTCTCTCTCTCTCTCTCTCTCTCTCTCTCAATTCGAAAGTCAGAACAAATTAAAAAATTATCAAATTTAAGAAATCTTCATGTCAAATCAGCAAAGCCTGACACTATTGAGCTCGACTATTTAATTTAATTCAAACCGTATATATATATTTTGCAGAATATGTTTTTGTTAAATGTTTTATTGTTCTTGCCAAACTGACTATGATATTGTTCTATACTGAATAGGGCAAACTGTCACGTTTAAATATTCTAAAGTCGGAAGAAACGAGATTTTGTCAATCCTAGTTTTTTGCTTTTGATGGTGAAACACGCTTGAAAGTTGCAACATTTTTAATACTAGAATTGGTGTATACTTTTGTTTCAGTTAGAGGCTTAACACAATATTTTAGCGTCTGCTGAACCAAAAAAAATAAATGGCTGAGATTCAAATGTATATTATCATTATGTTTTTTCTCGATTATTGAAGAAATAAAGGTGTTGTATTAAATAATAAAGTCAATCAATATTCGATACATTTGGTTATCCAGAGTCCAAACCCAGAATACCTACAACTACAACCATGGGTCACATTTAATATTACCTCTTCACAAAACAGGCCCTAAAACTAAACAAATGCACAAATAATATTTTTTGATAAGTCTATGAGTGGGCCTGGCTTGCTGAAACAATATGTGGGTATTGGGTAATATAGAGGAGAAATGCATAGTTGTGCTTTACTTGGATAACCTTGACTTCTTTGTGATTATACTACAGGATGAGAAAGATCCAATTCATATCTTATTGGAGCCTGGAAAAGACGTGCCAAATTTTCCTAATCTGAAGCACTTGTATGTGCGCCTTTGCTTTCATAACCACAACTTTGAAGACGTCATCATGATGCTCCATAATTGCCCTGTTCTGGAGTCACTGAAGCTTGTTCATAAGGTACATAACTTTGTTTAATTTTTGGAGTCATGTATTGGTGGAATTTCCTTATGTTCTAACATTTTAATGGGTGAAGATTTCTTTGATGAAGATATTCCTTTTTGTTTTATATCTCTTGGTCTTAAGTCTTAACTATAACAATGTCTAATATTAGATTGCAGAGAACACACATTCTGAAGCATACAACTGACCCATTACTTTTTTTTTATATTCGCCTTTGCAAAGGGATATTAGTCAGGGCAAACCTCTGTTTCCTTTCTGTGTGTGTGTTGGGCGGGGGGGTAATTGTGGGCCTTATGGAAAAGAAGATTGAAAGTAACTGATTCCTGACTTAATTCAATGTGACCATTATAATTATGGCTAAACTTCCATGCCCACTTCTAAATCCTGTACCCTTTTAAGGAATCATAATATTTGTTTGTTAGTTTTTATATTTCATTTAGGCCCTGATGAAAACCTTATTTTTAAACATGTGATTTCATTTCATTAGAAATTTGTTTTTCAAAATTAATGGATTTGGTGTAATTTGATTGGAATTTTCTTGTAATTAAATCCAATGAAATCCTGAGAATTAAATGAAATAAAATGCTGGGTACAAAGCATTTTCATAAGCCTTAGTATTTTGATGAAAGCTTGGAAATAAACGCTGTACTATCTTGGTTCAAGTGACCTCAATGCCTATTATACTTTTAGTTGGGGTTCAGTTAAATTATTACTGTTACTGTGTTAATCAAGTTGCTAATGTGGCTTTATTGGATTTTGAAAATGAAATATATGTGCAATCCATGTTATATATATATAAATACCCAAAATCTCAACAGGTCAGGTACTTTATGCTCACCTTTTCCTATCTCAATATTTAAAAATCAAACCATTAACCATTGATTATCTGAATTTCACATGTCCCTTTCTCTCTCTCTCCCCTCTCCCAAACTCTCCAAAAATAGTTGGCAAAATGCCATTCTATATAGTACAGTGACAATCGAGCAACTGAACTGAACTACCTGAGCACCCATGTGGTTTCAGCTCGTTCATGGTTATAATTCAAACTTCTTGTTGCTCTTTTTTTTTTGTGTTATTATTTCTCTTGGTTCATGGGAGTTGGGACTTGGGTGTAAGAGTACGTCCTATATTAAATTAATTGAAGAACCAGGCACCTTGCGCAGTACTTTGCAACTCTTTTCCCATTCCTGATCATAATGTATTTTTCTATTGGTGGTATTTGGCAAACTTGTTGCAATATTTTGCAAGTGGATTAGAATGTTAGCTCCATTAATTTTCTGGTCAAAGTTTTGGATAAGTATAGTTGGTGTTCATTTACTAAGGTTGACACTTGCAAAGGATGCATCCTCTTTTGTCTGTAATTTCTGAAATTAACATTATTCTTTTTTATGTTTTTTATTTAGAAACCAAAAATAACTCATCAGGCAAGAGGGAGGAAGAGAGAAGATTGGTGTTCAAAGCTGCCACGTCGTCGTAATGTTAATTTCAGAAATCTCCATTTAGGAACGAACAAAAGAAAATTCATGAAGTTGCTGGGAAGAAATTAATGTACGCTGAGACACAAGCACAGAACTAGAACTTGTGGCGTCGATTAAGATTAATGCTGTTTTGTAGTCTGCTGAAGCTAAAATATCCTTGGCAATGTGTTGTGTCAACAACGAAGCTTGTTGCCAAAAGCAATGATACAATTGTCCTTTTTGTGGCTAACTTTTGTGTAAAAGATACTCATGTCTAGTTATCTAGATGCAGTGGATGTAGAATGAATTCGTTTTAAAAATTGAGATTGAAATAATTTCTTTATTGACCTCGTAACCACAAAAATAGTATGCTTACGGTTCCTTGATAATATTTATTCAGCTTCTAAATGAGAAATTGATATGTCAATCAAAGGAACATCCCAAATATTGAACTCAATCACCCTAACATCTGTTATGATTACTCAGTTAACACAGCAGTGATTTTCTATTATTAAATATGCAACATTTGATAAACATTAATTTGGGCAGATCAAACTAGATTAAAGACAAGCCCTTTCACAAAATTGGAAGCACAGATTGAGTTAATTTGGATCAGACTGGGGATCTAAAATTGGTAAGGGTACAAATATAAGTATATAACCACAGAAAATGCAGCTTTTTGGGAAGAATATTTCTATCTTTTGGCAAAATAAGAAATTGTATATATAAACAGAAAAAAATTCCAGAAAAAGATATTTTAGCAACTTTTGAAAAATTAAATTTTAACACTAAATGGTTCTTATTATTCCCCTATCAAATGAAAATAGCAACAAAAATTGCTCTCTGGCTTTCTTCCTTTTCCCATTTATTTCGTTGCCATTAATCATCACTTTGACTCACTCTCTATGCGCATAGCCTTCACTCCTCTCCTCCGCACATAAACCTCCTCTCGTCTTGCAATTGTCAGTTGTCACCTTCATTTTACATTTCTCTTGCGACCCGAGCGCACTCCAACTAGTAAGTTTCTCTATATTTTGCGATTTTGTCACAATTTGTCTGACTTTCTCAATCTGGTCAAAAGAGGTTTTAATGCAAAGTCTCTCTCTCCCCCACCACAAATTGAGTGATTTTCTAATCTGGTTAACAAAGATGTTTGGATGCAAAATCAGAGGCTGTTTCAATTTATGAGAAGCTTGTTGCATGCTATTGCTACCTTCCCAAATCCCAACCTCAGTAAGTTTAATGTACTAGTTGCGGATGGTCAAATCCTTATGCGACTATCTACGTTCACAGAAATTCTTTTAATATTGCCTCCTAATTTCATATTGTATTAATTGTCCATGAATTTTCATAGGCCAAAAATCTCTTGTCAGAATACCAGCCAAGATGATATTGATTGAAGCGTGCTTGTTGTTCTCCCGACTGGCTCCTCTAAGGTATCTAGCTTGTTGTTTATATGATCTAACAAAAATGTAGAAGCATAGATGGCAAATGGATAGTAATGGACTGGTATCCTTCAATCATCATGGTAAATGAACTTGATCAGTTCAGATTTGTATGTATTTACAAAAGGGAAAAAAATAACAAAAAAATTAGAGAGATGGGGTGTTGTATATATTTCTGAACTGCAGAGGGACTACTTAAGTTGGATCATTACTTAATTAGAATAGTTTATTATATTTTTCAACATCTATCATTTTCTCTTTTGTTTTATTACAGCCTACAAGTCCAGTGCCAAAGAAACGAACATCAAACACAAATCCAAATGCAAACAAAAGAGGAGAGTCATTTGAAATAAAATGCAATCTGTGCAAGGTATGAATTAGTTGCATTTATAATTTTGATATAAAGGAAAACTTTCTTTTTTCAGGAGGCTTGAAATGATTTTAGTCATTTTTCTTCTGTGATTAAAATAATGTATTGATAATTTGATACATATGAGTATTATACTTCCTTTTTGACAACAAACATGAAACACTCATGTAAATTGTCATGACAGATTTGATTTTTCTTGTAAACAAGTCTTTAAGAATCGGATAATATGATCCAATTTGATTATTTGCAAACTTAGATTTTTTTCTTGTATGGTCAATTTGACATAATGATTGATATATTAGAGAGATGCGGTAATAGTTTGTGACTATTGTCTTACTCTCAGTGACAAGCGTACTCACTGAGATGCCCAAGCTACGAGACAATATATATGATCCAACTTTGTCTCCGAGGAAGGCCGTGGCTGAGGGAACGAAGGCCCTGGCCATAGTGATAGCACCAAAATGTAAATTATCTTTATGTTCAAAATATAACAATATACTCCTAGCAAACTTACCCACCCAAATAGCTAGATAAATCACAGATGAGAAAATTTTACACATGTTATATTTTCAAAATGAAAAATAATCATTATTTTAATCAATTTTTTTTTCATATTTATCGTGCTCTCCTTTCACAAACCTATATTTAAACTCTTTATACAGTGGAGAATGAGTTTATGATCATAAAAGTTCAAAAGGGTTGGATCATACATGGCAATTACGCACATAAATTGTGAATCAAAAGCGTTCTTGACAGAATTGGACAATTCAAGCGATTGTGCATTCATTTCAACCCATTTGATCACTATAATTTATATTTAAACTCTTTATACAGTGGATAATAAATTTATAATTTTAAAATTTCAAATGGATTGGATTATACATTGCAATTACGCACATAAATTGCAAATAATGAGCGTTCAAGACAGAACTGGAGCATTTCACACTATTGTGCATTCATTTCAAGTCATTTGATCACACTAATCTATATTTAAGCTATTTATACAGTGGAGAATGAGTATATCATCTTAAAAATTCAAAACAGTTGGATTATACAAGGCAATTACGCACATAAAGCGCAAATAATGACCATTCTAGACAGAATAGGAGCATTTCACGCGATTGTGCGTTCATTTCAAGACATTTGACACAATAATCTATATTTAAGTTCTTTATATAGTGGAGAATAACTTTATAATCTTGAAAATTCAAAAGGATTGGATTATACAAGGCAATTACGCACATAAAGTGCAAATAATGAGCATTCTGGACAGAATTGGAGTGATTCACGCGATTGTGCATTCATTTCAACCCATTTGATCACTATAATCTATATTTAAACTCTTTATACAGTGGAGAATAATTTATAATTTTCAAAACTCAAATGGGTTGGATTATACATGGTAATTACGCACATAAATTGCAAATAATGAGCGTTCAAGACAGAATTGGAGCATTTCACGCTATTGTGCATTAATTTCAAGTCATTTGATCACACTAATTTATATTTAACCTATTTATACAGTGGAGAATGAGTTTATGATCTTAAAAATTCAAAACAGTTGGATTATACATGGCAATAACGCACATAAAGTGTAAATAATGACCATTCTAGACAGAATTGGAGCATTTCACGCGATTATGCGTTCATTTCAAAACATTTGACACAATAATCTATATTTAAGTTCTTTATACAGTGGACAATAAGTTTATAATCTTGAAAATTAAAAAAGGATTGGATTATACTAGGCAACTACGCACATAAAGTGCAAATAATGAGCGTTCTAGACAGATTTGGAGTGTTTCACGCGATTGTGCATTCATTTCAAACCATTTGATCACTATAATCTATATTTATCCTCTTTAAACAGTGGAGAATGAGTTTATGATCATAAAAATTCAAAAGGGTTGGATCATACATAGAAATTAAGCACATAAATTGTGAATCAAAAGCGTTCATGACAGATTTGACAATTCAAGCGATTGTGCATTCATTTCAAACCATTTGATCACTACAATCTATATTTAAATCTTTTATACAGTGGAGAATAAGTTTATAATTTTAAAAATTCAAATTGATTCGATTATACATGGTAATTACGCACATAAATTGCAAATAATGAGCGTTCATGACAGAATTGGAGCATTTCACGCTATTGTGCATTCATTTCAAGTCATTTGATCACACTAATCTATATTGAAGCTATTAATACAGTGGAGAATGAGTTTATAATCTTAAAAATTCAAAACAGTTGGATTATACATGGCAATTACGCACATAAAGTGCAAATCAAGAGCGCTCTAGACAGAATTGGAAACTTTCACGCGATTGTGTGTTCATTTCAAGCCATTTGACACAATAGTCTATATTTAAGCTCTTTATACAGTGGAGAATAAGTTTATAATCTTAAAAATTCAAAACGATTGGATTATGCAAGGAAATTACAAACATAAAATGCAAATAATGAGCGTTCTGGACAGAATTAGACCGTTTCTCGTGATTGCACATTCATTTCAAGCCATTTGATCACAATAATCTATATTTAAGCTCTATGAACAGTGGAGAATAAGTTTATAATCTTAAAAATTCAAAAGGATTGGATTATAGATGATAATTACGCACGTAAAGTGCAAATAATATGCGTTCTGTACAGAATTGGAGCATTTCACGCAATTGTGCATTCATTTCAAGTCATGTGATCACAATAATCTATATTTATGTTCTTTATACAATGTACAATGAGTATATGATCTTAAAATTGAAAAGTATTGGATTATACATGATAATTACGCACATATATTGCCAAATTATGTGTGTTGTGGACAGAATTGAATAATTTTTAGAGATTGTGCATTCATTTCGAGTAATTTGATCACTATAATCTATATTTAAGCTTGTCATACAGTGTAGAAAAATTTAATGATCTTAAAATTCAATAGGATTAGATTATACATGGCAATTACGAATATAAAGTGCAAATCAAGAGTGTTCTGTACATAATTAGAGAATTTCAAGTTATTGTGCATTAATTTCAAGTCATTTGATCACTATAATCGATATTTAAACTCTTCATACAGTGGAGAATAAGTTTATAATCTTAAGAATTCAAAATGATTGGATTATAATGGCAATTACGCCCATAAAGTGCAAATCAAGAGAGTTCTGGACAGAATTACTGAATTTCAAGCTATTGTGCAATTATTTCAACACATTTGATCACTATAATCTATATTTAACCTCTTTATACAGTGTATAATACGTTTATAAACTTAAAAATTTAAAAGGATTGGATTATACTGGGCAATTACGCACATAAATTGTGAATTACAAGCGTTCTTGACAGAATTGGACAATTCAAGCGATTGTGCATTCATTTCAAGCCATTTGATCACTATAATCTATATTTAAACTCTTTATACAGTGGAGAATGAGTTTATAATCTTAAAAATTCAAATGGATTGGATTATAAAAGGCAATTACGAACATATAGAAAAATAACGTGCGTTCTGGACAGAATTGGAGTATTACAAGCGATTGTGTATTTATTTCAAGTCATTTGATCACTATAATTTATATTTAAATTCTTTATACAGTGGAGAATAATTTTATAATCTTAAAAATTCAAAAGGACTAGATTATACACGGCAATTACGCACATAAAATGCAAATAATGACAGTTTTAGACAGAATTGGAATATTTCGTGCGATTGTGCAGTCATTTCAAGCAATTTGATCACAATAATCTATATTAAACTCTTTATACTGTGAAAAATAAATTTATACTCTTAAAAAATCAAAAGGATTGGATTATACATGGCAATTACGCACATAAAGTGCAAATAATGACCGTTCTGGACAGAATTGGAGCATTTCACGTGTTCCTACTGGAATCATTTCAAGCCATTTGATCACAATAACCTATATTTAAGCTCTATATACAGTGGAGAATGAGTTTATGATCACAAAAATTCAAAAGGGTTGGATCATACATGGCAATTACGCATATAGAGTGCAAATAATGAAAGTTTTGGACAGAATTGGAGCATTTCATTCGATTGTGCATTAATTTCAAGCCATTTAATAACAATAATATATATTTAAACTCTTTATATAATGGAGATTGATTTTATGATTTTAAAAATTCAAAAAATTTTATTACAGATGGCATTACGCACATGTAGTACAAATAAATGTGCCTTCTTGAGAGAATTGGAAATTTCAAACGATTGTGCATTCGTTGCAAGTCATTTGATCACTATAATCTATATTTAAGCTTTTTATATAGTGGAGAATAAGTTTATAATCTTAAAAATTCAAAAGGATTCGATTATACAAGGCAATTACGCACATATAGTGCAAATAATGAAAGTTTTGGATAGAATTAGAGCATTTCGTGCGATTGTGCATTCATTTCAAGCCATTTAATCACAATAATCTTTATTTAAGCTCTTCATATAGAGGATATTGATTTTATGATCTTAAAAATACAAAAAGATTTCATTATAGATGGCAATTACGCACATAGGGTGTGTTTGGAATGTGTCACGAACAGCTAGTTCGTGAACTAGCGCTGTTCGCACAAACCAAACAACCCACGAACAACCGTAGTTCGTGAACTTCTCCCTAGTTCTTAGTTTCCCGATTTTCACGAACTAGTTTTGTTCGTGGGCCTATTCGTGGACTTTTGTTCTTCCCCTTGTTCATCCCTTGTTCGTGAAGCATCCAAACACACCCATATAGTACAAATAATGTGCCTTCTTGACAGAATTGGAGAATTTCAAATAATTGTGCAGTCATTTCAAGCCATTACGCATATATAGTAATGGATTGAATTATACATGGCAATTACGCATATATAGTAAAATAACGTGCATTCTGGACTGAATTGGAGTATTAAAAGCGATTGTGCATTTATTTCAAAGTCATTTGATCACTTTAATTTATATTTAAACTCTTTATACAGTGGAGAATAAGTTTGTAATCTTAAAAATTCAAAAAGATTGGATTATACATAGCAATTAAGCACATAAAGTGCAAATAATGAAAGTTTTGGGCAGAATTGGAGTATTTCATGCGATTGTGCATTCATTTCAAGCCATTAAATCACAATAATCTATATTTAAGCTCTTTATATAGTGGAGATTGATTTTATGATCTTGAAAATTCAAAAAGATTTTATTATAGATGGCAATTACGCACATATAGTACAAATAATGTGCCTTCTTGACAAAATTGGAGAATATCAAACGATTGTGCATTCATTGCAACTCATTTGATCACTATAATCTATATTTAAACTTTTTATACATTGGAGAATAAGTTTATATTCTTAAAAAATCAAAATGATAGGATTATACATGGCAATTACGCACATATTGTCCAAATAATGACCGTTCTGAACAGAATTGAAGCATTTCACGCGATCGAGCAGGCATTACAAGTCATTTGATCACAATTATCTATATTTAAACTCTTTATACAGTGGAGAATAAGTTTATAATCATAAAAATTCAAAACGACTAGATTATACACGGCAATTACGCACATAAAGTGCAAATAATGACCGTTCTGGACAAAATTGGAGCATTTCACGCGATTGTGCAATCATTTCAAACTATTTGATCACAATAACCTACATTTAAGCTCTTTATACAGTGGAGAATGAGTTTATGATCATAAAAATTCGAAAGGGTTGGATCATACATGGTAATTACGCATATAGAATGCAAATAATGAAAGTTTTGGACCGAATTGGAGCTAATCATTCGATTGTGCTTTCATTTCAAGCCATTTAATCACAATAATCTATATTTAAGCTCTTTATATAATGGAGATTGATTTTATAATTTTAAAAATTAAAAATTTTTTTATTATTGATGGCAATTACGCACATATAGTACAAATAATTTGCCTTAATGAGAGAATTGGCGAATTTCAAACGATTGTGCATTCATTACAACTCATTGATCTCTATAATTTATATTTAAACTCTTTATACAGTGAGGAATAAGTTTATAATCTTAAAAAGTTAAAAGGATAAGAGTATACATGGCAATTACACACATGTAGTGCAAATAATGACCGTTCTGAACATAATTGGAGCATTTCAAGCGATTGTGCATTCATTTCAAACCATTTGATCACAATTCTCTATATTTAAACTATTTATAATGTGGAGAATAAGTTTATAATCATAAAAAATCAAAAGCATTGGATTATACTTGGCAATTACGCACATAAAGTGCAAATAATAACCGTTCTGGACAGAATTGGAGCATTTCACGCGATCGTGCAATCATTTCAAACCATTTGATCACAACAACCTATATTTAAGCTCTATATACAGTGGATAATGAGTTTTTTTTTTTCGAAGACTCAGTGGAGAATGAGTTTATGATCATAAAAATCAAAAGGGTTGGATCATACATGGCAATTACGCACATAGAGTGCAAATAATGAAAGTTTTGACAGAATTGAAGCATTTTCATTCGATTGTGCATTAATTTCAAACCATTTAATCACAATAATCTATATTTAAACTCTTTATATAATGGAGATTGATTTTATAATTTTAAAAATTCAAAAAAATTTATTATTGATGGTAATTACGCACATATAGTACAAATAATTTGCCTTAATGAGAGAATTGGCGAATTTCAAACGAATGTGCATTCATTACAACTCATTTGATCACTATAATCTATATTTAAACTCTTTATACAGTGAGGAATAAGTTTATAATCTTAAAAGGTTAAAAGGATAGGATTATACATGGCAATTACGCACATGTAGTGCAAATAATGACCGTTCTGAACATAATTGGAGCATTTCAAGCGATTGTGCATTCATTTCAAACCATTTGATCACAATTCTCTATATTTTAAATCTTTATAATGTGGAGAATAAGATTATAATCATAAAAATTCAAAAGCATTGGATTATACATGGCAATTACGCACATAAAGTGCAAATAATAACCGTTCTGGACACCATTGGAGCATTTCACGCGATCGTGCAATCATTTCAAGCCATTTGATCATAACAACCTATATTTAAGCTCTATCTACAGTGGAGAATGAGTTTTTTTTTTCGAAGACTCAGTGGAGAATGAGTTTATGATCCTAAAAATTCAAAAGGGTTGGATCATACATGGCAATTACGCACATAGAGTGCAAATAATGAAAGTTTTGACAGAATTGAAGCATTTCATTCGATTGTGCATTAATTTCAAACCATTTAATCACAATAATCTCTATTTAAACTCTTTATACAATGGAGATTGATTTTACAATTTTAAAAATTTCAAAAAGATTTTATTATTGATGGCAATTACGCACATATAGTACAAATAATGTGCCTTCTTGACGGAATTGGAGAATTTCAAATGATTGTGTGTTCATTGCAAGTCATTTGAGCAGTATAATCTATATTTAAACTCTTTATACAGTGGTGAATAAGTTTATAATCTTAAAAATTCAAAAGGATAGGATTATACATGGCAATTACGCACATATAATGCAAATAATGACCGTTCTGAACAGAATTGGAGGTTTTCACGCGATTGTGCAGTCATTTCACACCATTTGATCACAATTATCTATATTTAAACTCTTTATACTGTGGAGAATAAGTTTATAATTTTAAAAATTCAAAAGGATTGGATTATATATGGCAATAACGCACATAAAGTGCAAATAATGGCCGTTCTGGACAGAATTGGAGCTTTTCACGCGATCGTGCAATCATTTCAAGCCATTTGATCACAATAACCTATATTTCAGATCTTTATACAGTGGAGAATGTGTTTATGATCACAAATATTCGAAAGTGTTCGATCATACATGGCAATTACGCACATAAATTGTGAATCAAAAGCGTTTTTGACAGAATTGGACAATTCAAGCGATTGTGCATTCATTTCAAGTCATTTGATTGCTATAATCTATATTTAAACTCTTTATACAGTGAAGAATAAGTTTATAATTTCAAAATTTCAAATGCATTGGATTATACACGATAATTATGCACATAAAATTGCAAATAATGAGTGTTCAAGACAGAATTGGAGCATTTCACGCTATTGTGCGTTTCATTTCAAATCATTAGATCATAATAATTTATATTTAAGCACTTTATACAGTGGAGAATAAGTTTATAATCTTAACAACTAAAAAAAAATTGGATTATACATGGCAATTACTCACGTAAAGTGCAAATAATATGCGTTCTGTAAAGAATTGGAGCATTTCACGCGATTGCGCATTCATTTCAAGTCATGTGATCACAGTAATCTAGATTTATGTTCTTCATATAGTGTACAACGAATTTATGATCTTAAAATTTAAAAGTATTGGATTACACATGACAATTACGCATGTATATTGCCAAATTATGTGTGATGTGGACAGAATTGGAGAATTTTAAGTGATTGTGCATTCATTTCGAGTAATTTGATAATTATAATATATATTTAAGCTCGTTATACAGTGTAGAATAAGTTTATGATCTTAAAATTCAAAAGGATTAGATTATACATGGCAATTACGCACATATTGTGCAAATAATGTGCGTTAAGGACTGAGTTGGAGCATTTCACACGATGGTGCATTTATTTCAAGTCATTTGATCACAATAATCTATATTTAAGCTCTTTATACAGTGGAGAATGAGTTTATGATCTTAAAAAAAAAAAAGGATTTTATTATACATTGCAATTACGCACATAAAGAGCAAATAACGAGTGTTCTGGACAGAACTGGAGCATTTCACGCGATTGTGCATTCATTTCAAGTCATTTGATCAAAATAATCTATATTTAAGTTCTTTATACAGTGGAGAATGAGTTTACGGTCTTAAAAACTCAAAAGAGTTTTATTATACATGGCAACTACGCACATAAAGTGCAAATCAAGAGCGTTCTAGACAGAATTATAAAATTTCATGCGATTGTGCGTTCATTTCAAGCCATTTGACACAATAATCTATATTAATCTCTTTATATAGTGGAGAATAAGTTTATAATCATAAAAATTCAAACGGATTGGATTATACAAGGCAATTACACACATAAAGTGCAAATAATGAGCGTTCTGGACAGAATTGGAGTGTTTCACGCGATTGTGCATTAATTTCAAAACATTTTATCACAATTATCTATATTTAAGATCTTTATACAGTGGAGAATAAGTTTATAATCTTAAAAATTCAAAAGGATTGGATTATACATGCCAATTACGAACGTAAATTGCAAATAATATTCATTCTGTACAGAATTGGAGCATTTCATGCGATTGTGCTTTCATTTCAAGTCATGTGATCACAATAATCTATATTTACATTCTTTATACAGTGTACAATGAATTTATGATCTTAAAATTGAAAAGTATTGCATTATACATGACAATTACGCACATATATTCCTAAATTATGTGTGTTGTGGACAGAATTGGAAAATTTTAAGAGATTGTGCATTCATTTCGCGTAATTTGATCACTATAATCTATATTTAAGCTCGTTATACAGTGTAGAATATGTTTATGATCTTAAAATTCAACAGGATTAGATTATACTTGGCAATTGAGAATATAAAGTGCAAATCAAGAGTGTTCTGGACAGAATTAGAGAATTTCAAGCTATTGTGCATTCATTTCAAGTCATGTGATCACAATAATCTATATTTACGTTCTTTATACAGTGTTCAATGACTTTATGATCTTAAAATTGAAAAGTATTGGATTATACATGACAATTACACACATATATTGCCAAATTATGTGTATTGTGGGCAGAATTGGATAATTTTAAGAGATTGTGCATTCATTTCGAGTAATTTTATCACTATAATCTATATTTAAGCTCGTTATACAGTGTAGAATATGTTTATGATCTTAAAAATAAAAAATATTAGATTATACATGGCAATTATGCACATGTATTGTGCAAATTATGTGCGTTCAGGACTGAGTTGGAGCATTTCAGGCGATTGTATATTTATTTCAATCCTTTTGATCACAATAATCTATATATAAGGTCTTTATATAGTGGAGAATGAGTTTATGATCTTAAAAATTCAAAAGGATTTGATTTATACATAACAATTTTGCACATAAAGAGCAAAGAATGAGTGTTCTGGACAGAACTAGAGCATTTCACACGATTGTCCATTCATTTCAAGTCATTTGATAAAAATAAACTATATTTAAGTTCTTTATACAGTGGAGAATGAGTTTACCATCTTTAAAACTCAAAATAGTTTTATTACATATGGCAATTACGCACATAAAGTGCAAATCAAGAGCGTTCTGAAAAGAATTAGAGATTGTCAAGCTATTGTGCATTCATTTCAAGTCATGTGATCACTATAATTTTTATTTAGGCTATTTATACAGTGGAGAATAATTTTATAATCTTAAAAATTCAAAAGGATTGGATTATAATGGCAATTACGCACATAAAGTGCAAATCAAGAGCGTTCTTTTCAGAATAAGATAATTTCACTCTATTGTGCATTTATTTCAAGACATTTGATCACTATAATCTATAAGCTCTTTATACAGTGGAGAATGTGTTTATAATCTTAAAAATTCAAATTGATTGGATTATACATGACAATTACACACATATAGTAAAATAACGTGCGTTCTGGACAGAATTGGAGTATTACATTCGATTGTGCATTTATTTCAAGTCATTTGATCACTACAATTTATATTTAAACTCTTTATACAGTGGAGAATAAGTTTATAATCTTAAAAATTCAAAAGGATTGGATTATACATGGCAATTACGCACATAAAGTGCAAATAATGAAAGTTTTGGACAGAATTAGAGAGTTTCATGCGATTGTGCATTCATTTCAAGCCAATATACTGGAGATTGATTGTATGATCATAAAAATTCAAAAAGATTTTATTATGGATGACAATTACTCACATATAGTACAAATAATGTGCCTTCTTGACAGAATTGGAGAATATCACGTGCAATCATTGCAAGTCAATTTATCATAATAATTTATATTTAAACTCTTTATACAGTGGAGAATAAGTTTATAATCTTAAAAATTCTAAAGGATTGGATTATACAAGACAATTACGCACATAAATTGTGAATCAAAAGCGTTCTTGACAGAATTAGACAATTCAAGCGATTGTGCATTCATTTCAAGCTATTTGATCACAATTCTATATATTTAAACTCTTTGTAATGTGGAGAATAAGTTTATAATCATAAAAATTCAAAAGCATTGGATTATACATGGCAATTACGCACATAAAGTGCAAATAATGACCGTTCTAGACAGAATTGGAGCATTTCACGCGTTCGTGCAATCATTTCAAGCCATTTGATCACAATAACCTATTTTTAAGTTCTATATACAGTGGAGAATAAGTTTGTAATCATGAAAATTCAAAAAGGTTGGATCATACATGGCAATTACGCACATAGAGTGCAAATAATGACCCTTCTGGACAGAATTGGAGAATTTCAAACGATTGTGCGTTCATTGCAAGTCATTTGAGCACTATAATCTATATTTAAACTCTTTATACAGTGGAGAATAAGTTTATAATCTTAAAAATTCAAAAGGATAGGATTATCCATGGCAATTACGCACATAAAATGCAAATAATGACCGTTCTGAACAGAATTGGAGCATTTTCACGAGATCGTGCAGTTATTTCAAGCCATTTGATCACAATTATCTATATTTAAACTCTTTATGCAGTGGAGAATAAGTTTATAATCTTAAAAATTCAAAAGGACTGGATTATACACGGCAATTACGCACATAAAGTGCAAATAATGACCCTTCTGTACATAATTGGAGCATTTCACGCGATTGTGCAATCATTTCAAGCCATTTGATCACAATAACCTATATTTAAGCCCTTTATACAGTGGAGAATGAGTTTATGATCATAAAAATTCAAAAGGGTCATTATTTGCACTTTATACAGTGGAGAATGAGTTACTTAAGCCTACTATTTCATATATTGGAAAAAACATATGAAAGAGCAAGTTCAGGATCTATTTCTGAAAATCGATTAGATCGTACCAATATCAATCCTTTTGACTCTAAGACAAAGATTGAATCATTTAGTCAACGGCAAGGAACTATGGGCACTTTGTTAAATCAAATAAGGAATACCAATCTTTGATAATCTTGTCATCATTCGACTTGTAGCATTCGATATGTGGTATTCGCCAATATAGCTCCTATTCACCTACTCTTCTCACAACCCTTGTATTCTGCATTTTCATCGCAATTATAGCTCCTATTCCATGATGAAGAAAGTAAGCATCATGCAAAGAGAAGGTGTGTAGTGTATGTTCCGGGGCGCAGCTGATAAGTATTACGACTATAAAGAGAAGTCTGAATTGTTTATATCTGTCTGTCTTTTCTGTCTTCTTCTGGTGCATAAGAACTGCTCCTCGATCTTTCAGTGAATAGCGCATAGTTTGATCATACATGGTAATTACGCATATAGAGTGCAAATAATGAAAGTTTTGGACAGAATGAGAGCATTTCATTCGATTGTGCATGTATAATCCAATCCATTTGAATTTTTATGATTATAAGTGTAAATAATCTATTTGACACAATAATCTATATTTAAGTTCTTTATACAGTGGAGAATAAGTTTATAATCTTAAAAATTCAAAATGATTGGATTATATAAGGCAATTTCACACATAAAGTGCAAATAATGAACGTTCTGGACAGAATTGGAGCGTTTCACGCGATTGTGCATTCATTTCAAGACATGTGATCACAATAATTTATATTTGCGTTCTTTATACAGTGTACAATGAGTTTATGATCTGAAAATTAGAAAGTATTGGATTATACATGACAATTACGCACATATATTGCCAAACTATGTGTGTTGTTGACAAAATTGGAGAATTTTAAGAGATTTTGCATTCATTTCGAGTAATTTGATCACTATAATCAATATTTAAGCTCTTTATACAGTGTAGAATAAGTTTACGATCTTAAAATTCAAAAGGATTAGATTATACATGGCAATTACTCACATATTGTTCAAATAATGTGCGTTCCGGACTGAGTTGGAGCATTTCACGCGATTGTGCATTTATTTCAAGCCATTTGATCACAATAATCTATAATTAAACTCTTTATACAGTGGAAATGAGTTTATGATCTTAAAAATTCAAAAGGATTTGATTATACATAGCAATTACGCACATAAAGAGCAAATAATGTGTGTTCTGAACAGAACGAAAGCATTTTCAGGCGATTGTGCTTTCATTTCAGTTCATTCGATCAAAATAATCTATATTTAAGTTTTTTATACAGTGGAGAATGAGTTTACTATCTTATAAACTCAAAAGAGTTTTATTATACATGGCAATTACGCACAATTCAACAGAATTGGAGAATGAGTTTTATTTTGACAGAACTGGACAATTCAACAGAATTGGAGAATTTTAAGAGATTGTGCATTCATTACGAGTCATTTGATCACTATAATCTATATTTAAACTCGTTATACAGTGTAGAATATGTTTATGATCTTAAAATTCAAAAGGATTGGATTATGCAAATAATGAGCGTTCTGGACAAAATTGGAGCGTTTCACGCGATTGTGCATTCATTTCAATACATTTGATCACAATAATCAATATTTGAGCTCTTTATACAGTGGAGAATTAGTTTATGATCTTAAAAATTCAAAAGGGTTGGATTAAGCATGGTAATTACGTACATAAATTGCAAATAATGTGCGTTCTGGACATAATTGGGTCATTTCACGCGATTGTGCATTCATTTCAAGTCATTGATCACAATAATCTATATTTATACTCTTTATACAGTAGAGAATGAGTTTATGAATTTAAAAATTCAAAAAGGTTGGATTATACATGATAATTACGCACATAAAGTGCAAATCAAGAGCGTTCTGGACAAAATTGGAAAATTTCAAGCTATTGTGCATTCATTTTAAGTTATTTGATCACTATAATCTATATTTAAACTCTTTATATAGTGGAAAATAAGTTTATAATCTTGAAAAAGTATTGGATTATACATGGCAATTACGCACATAAAGTGCGAATAATGAAAGTTTTGGACAGAATTGGAGCATTTCATGCGATTGTGCATTTATTTTAAGCCATTTAATCACAATAATCTATATTTAAGCTCTTTATATAGTGGAGATTGATTTTATGATCTTAAAAATTCAAAAGGATTGGATTATGCATGGCAATTACGTACATAAATTGCAAATAATGTGCGTACCAGACATAATTGGGGCATTTCACGCGATTGTGCATTTATTTCAGGTAATTTGATCACAATAATCTGTATTTAAGCTCGTTATATTGTGTAGCATAAGTTTATGATCTTAAAATTTAAAAGGATTAGATTATACATGGCAATTGCGCACATATAGTGCAAATAATGTGCTGTTCTGGACATAATTGGGGCATTTCGCGCGATTGTGCATTCCTTTCAAGTCATTTTGATCACAATAATCTATATTTATACTCTTTATACAGTGGAGAACGAGTTTATGAACTTAAAAATTCAAAAAGGTTGGATTATACATGACAATTACGCACATAAAGTGCAAATCAAGAGCGTTCTGGACAAAATTGGAAAATTTCAAGCTATTATGCATTCATTTTAAGTTATTTGATCACTATAATCTATATTTAAGTTTTTATAAATGCATTCATCCTCTTCAAATACAGCATCAGTAGCTAGCTATTAACTTCTATCACTCTCACATATCAGATTAACTAGTGAACATATAACATTGTAAACAATACCATTCATAAACCTTAGATTATGTGAATTATCAAGCCTCAACACCCAACTCCTTAATAAACTTATTTAATCTTATTGAACTTTAATTTTAGTAAAACCAAATTACCTAACAAATAGTGACAACTTCAACTGGCTCAATTCCCACAAAACATGTGAAATTAGCATAACCCATATTTCTTCTTTTTCCAAGCGATAGAACTAATTTACGAACCAATTCATACCAAATCAAATTGTTTCAGCAATCAATTAGCTTAACGGACATTAGGAAATTCCCAAGTCCACTTTTCCTTACCAGTTAACAGATAACAAAATCAATTACTATGTATAACCTCACTTAATAAAACCAATAACCATCATTTCCAACAGATCATTTTCCTTAAGCTCCATCAGATATTGATTGAGTAAAACAAAGATTTACTGATATACCAGAGAAAGGTAAAAAAGCAGAGGAGGAACTCGGCCCCCACCACATCGACTTGCTGCCGCTGTCATTACCTTGCCTCTGTTTTTCCGAGCCATCACTGCCACCATCTCCTCCCACCATGGCCGCCATCAATCTAATTTTTCACAATAGCCGCTATCTCCACTATCTCCTCTGGTTTGGATTTCGGTGGAGAAGAAAGAGAAGGTGCGTACGGTTTTGAGCAGATAATATAGAGAAGGGAAAAATAGAAGGATGGAATCCGAAAGGATATCTCCAATGCTAATCAGACGGCCTTGATTAATCTCATCTAAAAATCCATATCCAACGTCTTATATTGTTCAGAAATTAATTTAATGCCTTTGTTGCTGAATTCAAGTGATTCATATCGAATTTCATGATAATTTAGTCGACCGTGAACTTAATTATAATTATAGCATGATTTAAGGTAGTAACGGGTCATCTCAATAACAGATATAGTTCCACAATTTCTAAGCCAGATTGTTAAGAAATTTCAAGGATCAATTTAACTAATCAGAGGGTCTCAACGATTTAAGGCTTAATTTATTGAATTTTTGGGCTGTAGATAGCAGAGTTGTTTTATTTTGATTTTCTAATTTCAGATACAATAATTTTTTTTACTAATTTCATATATTCAAATAATCTCAATTGTTTACCAGAATTAGGATAATAGCTGCATTCCCTTTTTTATTTCTTGATCCTATAATTAAATTATCTTGTTTGCTATCATCTTGTTTTCCGAAATTATTGACATAATTTTATTAACATAGCTAGTCATTAAATTAAATCCTTTGATTACATAATTTGTCGGACAAATCTTTAACGGATGTTACAACTCGATCCGGACCTGTAGACTACTACCCCGAGTACGAGATAGTAGAGACCGGTGAAAACTTCACCGACCATCCCAAAGACTAGTTGTATCGTCTCTGATTTATTCAAGTGTGGATGCATTAGGTTTTATTTATTTTTTAGTCTAGAATTCTATCAATAATTAATTAGGCGCAAATTATGTCATTAACACCTATGAAACACCTAAGTGCAAGCTATTAATCTAAGATTAGTTTTGCATATAGAGGATATACATTCATATTAATAATGTAATCTAATAAATTTAAAAGTGTCCTTAATCAAAACTTGCTTCTAATATAGTTCAGGATAGTGAGATCAAGTGAGATAAGACCGTTTTGTTTAGGATTTACATTATCGAGAATTTGCACCCCAACTATATGTCGGTGGTCTCCTTGTGGTAGCGATCACGGGTAACGCGTTTCTGATGATCACTCAGCATACCGACCTTTAGGCGGCACTGCGATCACATGGCTATCACTTTTGTTGCACTATAGTATTATAGTCATTGTTGATTTGACTTGGACCATGGATGTGTGCCATTATTACCAGACTTCCTCTCGACTCTCCACATATTTAGTTCACAAGTACCGTGTATTAGTGCTCACTCCCTTTGGCCCGTGATGTAAGATTGGAGTTTCCGTTAGGGTTTAGTCGAGCTGGCTTTGTGCTCATGTTGATCTGTAGGCATGGTTCTTGTCATATTGGAATTGTGTGATAGATTCTGAATTTTATGTCACTTATGATTAGACCATTGAGTGTGGATGTGTTGAAAATCAGCACCGAGAGTCTAATTCCATTGGAAGGCCCAAGCCCAATAATGCTATCGAGCGTAGTCCAGAATTTTCTTCATTACCAACTAGTTATGAAGAATCCAGCGTATACTAGCTTAAGTCTAGAAATTAGGTAGTATAAACATGTACTATGAAGATTAGTATAGTATAATCTAGAAACTTGTATAACCGACATTGTATGCCTATAAATAGGCATCGGTCCATTTGAAGAGAGATATTAGAACCAATGAAATAAGAGAGTGTATGAGAGATAGTATATGAAGTATCAAAGAGAGATTGTATAATTGTACTCCTTCAAGTTAGTTAATAAAGAGAGTTATAAGAAAACAATCCTCTCAATTAATCCCATAGCTCAAGATAGATCCGAGATAAAATACTCAACAATTGGTATCTGAGCCAGATCTGTCAGACGCGAGCATAGAACGAGTAGCGACGTATTAGTAAAGATCAAAAGAGCATCTTAGCTAATGGCATCAAGTTTCGGCGCAAGCATGGCGCAATCAATGGTTCCGATATTCACTGGAGAGAACTACGACATTTGGAGAATCAAGATGCAGACATTGCTACGGTCTCAAGGATTATGGGACATCGTAGAAAATAGCTACACCGAGCATGCTGAACCGACGGCGCAACAGAAGAAACAGTTGGCGGAAGACACAATGAAGGACGCCAAGGCATTGTTTCTAATCCAACAAGGTGTTGCCGAGAATCTATTTTTGCGTATCATTGGCGCGAAGAAGGTGAAGGAAGCATGGGAGATTTTGCGAGAGGAGTTTCAAGGATCTGCAAAGATAATTGTGATGAAGTTGCAGACCTTGAGGAAACAATTTCAGAATCTGTAAATGAAGGAGTCAGAGAAGATAAAAGAGTACTTCACAAGAGTAATCGAGATCGTCAATCAGATGCGGGCATATGGCGAAGACATGTCAGATCAAAGAGTTGTCGAAAAAATCTTGATCAGTCTGCCAGAGAAATATGAGCATATCGTCGCAGCGATTGAGGAGTCGAAAGATTTATCAACTCTTTCGGTTCAACAACTCATGAGCTTGTTGGAGTCGCATGAAGAAAGAAGGCTACAACGTGGGACAAATTCGAACTCGGCGGAGCTAAACTCGGTTGAAACAGCGCTCCAGACAAGGTTCGAACTCCACCAAGCTCACAGTAAAGAAGATTCAGGTACGCGTAATTCATCTCTATGGTGCGACGTATGCAAGATGTCAAATCATGATACGTCAAGATGCTGGCGGAAGAAACGATGCAACAAATGCAAAAAGATCGGCCATATAGCTCGAAAGTGTAGAACAAAAAATGTTGATCGAGCAAACTTCGTTGAAGAAGATGACTACGAAGAAAGTATCTTCTATGCGTGCCATTCTGCAATTGAAGAGAGAAACAACATGTGGTTCCTCGATAGCGGTTGCACAAACCACATGACAGGAAATGGTGAAATCTTCAGAGATATCGACACGTCGTATACACCAGAGGTACGCATGGGTAATGGTGCTTTAGTTAAAGCGAAAGGAAAGGGTAGTATTGCCATCCAAACTAAGTTGGGCCCGAAATTTATTCGAGACGTACTATATGTACCGGACTTGAAGCAAAATTTGTTAAGTGTGAGGCAGTTGGTTCAAAATGGATATGCAGTCCATTTTGAAAATGGAGGTTGCAAAATAATGGATAAGAAAAATAAAAATTTGGTGATAGCAAGGATCTCTATGGAGAGATCTAGAAACTTCCAGTTAAGATTTAATTATGCTCCACAACCACCGGTAGAAGAAGAAGCACAATTTGCGTTGAGGGCTCAAGTGATCAATGACCCCGTTAAAATTAAGAAGATGACAAGTGATCAAGAGAAGAACACACATAAAGGGGGAGCTCGAAAAGAACCGGAACACCAACAAGGTACGAGTAAGACATCTTATCAAAGAAGCATCGTATGCTACAACTGTGGAAGACGAGGACATTATGCACGACAATGTTGGCACAAGAAAGCTATTAAGAACAAGACTTCAGACATGAGTAGCATAATGAAGCAACAAGAAGTGCAATCGAAGTTCAGTCGAGAAGACAGGCAGTTCGCTGACAAGAAAGTGCTATTCGAGAAGAAATATGCAGCATTGGTAAATCAAGAGAAGATCGAATCGGTGCTGAGGGGGAGTGTTGAAAATCAGCACCGAGAGCCTAATTCCATTGGAAGGCCCAAGCCCAATAATGCTATCGAGCGTAGTCCAGAATTTTCTTCATTACCAACTAGTTATGAAGAATCCAGCGTATACTAGCTTAAGTCTAGAAATTAGGTAGTATAAACATGTACTATGAAGATTAGTATAGTATAATCTAGAAACTTGTATAACCGACATTGTATGCCTATAAATAGGCATCGGTCCATTTGAAGGGAGATATTAGAACCAATGAAATAAGAGAGTGTATGAGAGATAGTATATGAAGTATCAAAGAGAGATTGTATAATTGTACTCCTTCAAGTTAGTTAATAAAGAGAGTTATAAGAAAATAATCCTCTCAATTAATCCCATAGCTCAAGATAGATCCGAGATAAAATACTCAACAGGTTGCTTCATTCTCACATCACATTATATATATATATATATATATAGAGAGAGAGAGAGAGAGAGAGAGAGAGAGAGAGAGAGTTTAGCTATGGTGAGATGCATCACAAAAGATCTTCTATGAGATGTGATCAAAACTCATGAATCTAGTTCAAAATGACCGATCCAAACTGTCTAATATGATCTTTCTATTGAAATATCCATGCAGACTAAATTTTACATTTTTTTTTTCAAATTTTGTAAGTATTTTTTTTAATTTTAGAAAATCGTTAATCTAATTAGTTCTGTATTGTTCGAAAACTGTCATTTTTAAAAATCCGAAAAAATACTTAAAAATTCTTAAAAAAATGTAAATTTGGTCTACTAGCAAACTTACCCACCAAATAGCTAGATAAATCACACATGAGAAAATTTTACACGTGTTATATTTTCAAAATGAAAAATAATTATTATTTTAATCAAATTTTTTTTTCATATTTATCGTGCTCTCTTTTCATTAGCCCACCGATCGACCTTGTGTTATAGTCCCCATCACCTGAAGTGCTGAACCCTTGAACCTATTTAAGCCCTGTAGTGAGACCAATACGAGCTAGCATATATGTGTGTGATGAAATATTATCTGCAGCGTGTACTTGGTAGCCACTACGTACAACTTAAGACATGATGGCAAACCAGTCGAAAAAATGTTGAAACCGGAATCCAAATTTCTAACGCTTAATATATATATTGCCAGCCTTAATTACTTTAATTAATTCATTCGTTAATTAATAACTTGAGCTTATTTACCTTCCATCCACGAAGAAAGGCTCTTGGAGTTTCTTTCAATAGAAATGATTTTGAAAATGCCGGGTTTCATGTCTTGGTAGCTCGGGCCAGAGACACTACAGAGGTTTTGCTTAAGTTGATGTTTTGCCTCTCTCATTTGTCACTTCTTTGTGGAGTTGTGTTGTGCTGGATGAGAGTAAAGATCCTTTTATATAGGTGTTTGGGGCCAGCAAGAAGTAATGAAATTACAAAACTGTAAAAGGCTAAGGCTACTAAACAATTAATACGCTCCATGTGGACTCGCTATCTAAAGTCTAAACAATAAATACGTACTGTTTCAGTAATTAAAGCATCTTCAATACTTGGGAAGGAATTAAAATCGCTGCTTAGCTGTTTCCTAATCTTAGTACAGCAGAACAACTTGTTCAAAAAAAATAAATTTAATTTGTAAAGAGTTCTAGATTAGTCCATGAAAATATCTGAAGTTCTAAATTAGTGTAGGGAAATATTTCTGAATCTAGAACGAATGAAAATATTTAGGTCTAGAACATTTATGGAAAATATTTAGAATATTATTATATAAGTTTAAATAGTTTTTAGATGTAGTGTAAATATAAGTATCATATCATCAAAACGAAGGTAAAGCACTTGGGAGTCTGAGAAAAAGCCTAGGGGGTCGTTTGGGTGCGTCTCAAATTCCGGGAATAAGCAATTTCGGACATAAATTTTAATATAAACAATCCAAACTCTTCACAAAGTTACACACTTTTCAATAAATTTATGCCTAAAAATAACAAATTCCCTCAATTCCCCCAATTCCTAAGCGATCCAAACGCCCCCTGGATCTTAAAGCAAATTTTGGGGCCTGTGTGGTTGAACCTAGATCTTAAAAGCTATACTTAGGCTGCTGAATAGCACACATGCAACAACCAAATGCATGGCACAAGCCTTCAGCCATATTAACTTACAACCAAATAAAGAGCGCGCCCTTGTGTGGTAGAGTCTAATATATTGGACGAATGAATTCTGTCTAATACGATCATTTTCACGTTTTTAAATTTCAAATAACCGATCCGAACCGTTAAATATGTTCTCCATATTGAAAACTTATAAAAAACCAATTTTTACATTTTTTTTTATTTTTTTACTATTTTTTAGTATTTTAGAAAATCGTTGTTATTGGACGATCTATAATGTTTATATCATGAATTTTCAAAAATACCAAAAAAATAGTAAAAAAATTCGAAAAAAATGTAAAAATTAGTTTCTTGCAAATTTTCAATATAGAGAAAATATTTAACGGTTCAGATCGGTCATTTGAAATTTAAAAATATAAAAACAATTATATTAGACGGACCCATCCGTCCGGACACTAGCATTTCTCCCAAATAAATCATGCATACTCTTTTGAAACTAGGTTTCTGACCTAAAAGCCTACATACGTTTTGAAAAATAAAGCACAAGGTTGGCAGCCTTAGCCACATAATAAATGATGGTGCTAATAATAACAACTTAGAGCTTCCAGAATGAGAAATATAGTTTGCAACAGGTCTCTTTTCGCCTATATATAATTGCCAGGTTTATGGATTATCCAAATGCCTTGGACAGCAGGAGCAATACTTTGACAAAAAAAAAAAGAGAAAATAAAAAAACAAGAATGTCCAGACAGCCAGTACTTCAAAAAAAATATAATAATAATAAATAAAAACAAATAAGAGTTGTGAAATAATTCAACCAAACATAGCACGGCCAAAGAATAAAATTTTTACTTACCTTCTAACCACAAAAACAGTATGCTCAACAACGTTTATCCGCTTCTGAATGAGAAGTTGATAAACTTCTTATTACAGTTTTCCATTTGATATTTCAATCAAAGGAACCCCCCAAATATTGAACACTCAATCACACTGACTCACGCCATCTGTGATTACTCCAAAAACACAGTGGTTTTACCCTTTATTGAATTTGCGACATCTGATAAAGTTGGGACAGATCACACCAGATTAAGACCAAGCCCTTTCACAAAATTGGAAGCACGGATTGAGTTAATTTGGATCAGACCAGGGATCTAATATTGGTAACAGTAAGGACACAACCACAGCAAATGCAGAATGGGATCAACTTTTTGGAAGAATTATTCTATCTTTTGGCAAAACAAGGAATTGTATATATACAAACAGAAAAAACATTCCTGAAAAACCCAAAAGATTTTAAAGCAACTTTTGAAAAAAAAAAATTTAATTTTAGCACTAAGTGGTTCTTATTATCCCCCTACCAAATGAAAATAGCAACAAAAGTTGCTCTCTGCCTTTTCCCATTTATTTTGTTGCATTAATCATCACTCTGACTCACTCTCCATGCACATAGCCTTCAGTCCTCTACTCCTCTGCAGGAAAGTAAATTAAAATAAGAATAGGTACTTGTTATTTGGACAATAAAGTTGACAAATAAGAAGGCAAGGCTATGCACCACCAACAATTCTATTTTGCTAAAACAGCCTCCATCATTTGATACTAATCTACAGCTCAACTTTGGGAAAACCCATGCTTTGGTAAGAGAAGGAACTCGTACTTAAATGACTAAAAAGTAACTAGATCTAAAAATTTGTATAAATATCTTTCTTTTAGTGAAGGCTGGAAGTGCTGCACTTTTTATTTCAATCTAATCCAGTGCAAGAGTGAGATAGTTACAGATATGCATATTCCTTTAAATTAAGAAGATTGTGGACAATGAAAGAAAACCTCATTAGTTTGCAGATATTGCTACCAAACTTAAATATGACGTATTGTATAGAATGACTTCGCAACCACTATTTGCAGGCCAAAAATAGAGTCTGCAGTCATTGTAGTTTAAAACATTCGTGTCCACTCTTCTAACTAAAAAAATTGCAAAGAAGAGGGACGTGCTGCATCTTTTATGGCCTATTGCAGAATTTCTTTATATTGTCCATCTTTTCAAAATGCACTTGGTCCAAAAACTAATTTTCAATAGCCCTTGTTTAAATTTTGGGCCCATGTGCCTTTGTCTTAATATGAAGAACAATCTCATATTTATTCATCTTAAGGGATGTAAGCTACAATTAAAATCAAACTCATGCAAAGTGTTGCAATCACCCAAATTCCAAATTCCTTGACCACCATTTGGTGCTGTACAATTTGTACATGTGTTCTTCCCCCCTTTTGTTTTTATTTTATGTATATACCACCACCACCCCCCCCCCCCCCCAAAAAAAAAAAAAAAAAAAAAAAACCAATGCACCACACCCACACCCACACCCACACATTTTTTTTGGTGTCTTTAATTACTTTTAAATATAAAATCAGTTAAAACAGATCGGAATTCATATGGAAACATTACCTTTCGAGAGGCCTTCTTCTCCCTGACCTCATATCGCTCATGAGAGAGATCTGATAACCATGCTCCGGGACTAACAGTCTAAATCGGAACCAAACAAGATAAAAATAAAATTCCAATCAGTACCATAGATAATTAACTTAACAAGGAGGCAAACCACCTCTACACATATTGCATTTCTACTTCTCGAATTTAATAACTCTGTTTATCATGAACAAAACCAAATCCCACAATTTGGTCCATTCCTTGTATATTCAATTGGTGGGAGGCAGAAATGCCTAGAGCTGACAATTTCTAACTGATCTGACCGACATAGGACTGAGCCTATGAAATAATGGGTTTGGTCCAGACCAAATATCCCAGGAGCCACTATGGATTCAGACTTGGGGCCGTTTTCGACCAGAGCAATTTCCGGGTTTCTGTATGTGCCAATTATACTATTTGAAAACACCCAGGTGTATAGAGGCAACAGATAAACCTGTTATCTGAAAGGTTGATTGGGGGTTGGGTTCTCAACCTGAAGGTGAACAAAAAAGATAAAATATTGCCAACTCAAAATGATTCATTGCCAACCTACGTATTGCATATTTAATAAGTTGATTCAAGTCTTACCAAAACCATTCCCAATGCAATGCAATGCTTTTAAAGTTTCAGCAAGGACATCAATTCATATCAATTCATGTCAGTAAGTAGATCAACTGCTTGGGAACAACTACAACCCATTGATCCGTTTTATTAACTCTTTTCCAAGAAAAACAAGATACCACAATTTGAATCTGAAAGCCTAAGAAAGGCCAGAAAAAAAGGAACAAATAATGAGGTACATACAAGCAAGCACTTCTGAATGGATTTAGACCTCTTTTTTGGCCTCTGAGGTAGCTTACAACCCTTCATCCGCATGAAATCCTCTTCTTTTTCTTTAGTAGAGAGTGAGATGAAGAATCGAGGAAGCACAATTGAACCCTTCTCATCAAGACCTAACATGCCATTAGTGGGGCAGTTCTCTTCAAACACTAAAGCCGAACCTCTTGTCGGGTAATAACGATCTTTATTTGAAAGATTCTCAGAAACAGCCAAGTCAGACTTTCTGTTAAACAATAGAAAATTTAAGGTAATTTATTAATAAAAAAAAGTCAGAAAAATGGATTGGGCATATCAAAGAGCATGTATTTCCCATGCCTAACAAAAAATAAAGAGAAAAGAAAATAGATATTTATTTTACAGGGTTCGTCTCTACATAAAAGGACAATACAAAAAGCAATCTACCACATATTTTGAAGAAACACAGGGACCATAACAAATTAATTAGCTAGTTTGTTCCAAGTAAGCATAATTTTGTCTATATAAAAGAGTTAGTTGTGAGAGATAAACAGCCTATTTTTCACAAATTCTATTGAAAATTCAGTAACAATCTCTAAAAATTAAAATTTAGTTTATTTCTTGCTCTAGTATCTACTTTCAAAAGAAAAAGTTAAAACAGGGCAACTTCGTGGACAAAAATCTGGTCCTAGAACAATGTCTGAAATAGAACCACAGGGTACATATGGGTTCCTTGTTATATTTCCTGTAGTGTTGGTATGGACTCTGGAATAGATAAGACTTGAGGATCTGATGCAGTCCTTATAACACGTGCATTTGTGCAAGTAAAAAAGCAGCTATATCTTCTGTAGGACTGATTATTATTGTTCAATTTCAAATTTGTGAGGATTTTGATTGACCGAGTGAAAAATACTGCAAAAACTCTAGTAATTAAAATTCATAATTACTAATCATATAAGCAATGTTTGATATGCCATAGAAAATATAAGACTTTGGAAATTATCTCCCCACATTATTAAGCATTCAAACAAAAGAGGATCTAAATTGACATCTTGAATCAAGGGAAGTCGCTATGAACCCTTCTTTCCTTGTTTGCACAATTTCTTATGCAGTGGGCAAGATGACTTTGGTTAGAGCTATTTAGACTGCAAGATGACTTTATTCCAAGAATCCCAAACCCAGGAAGAAAGACTGCTAGGAATACAGAAATATACAATGATTACCATATTTTGATTTGTAATTGTAATAAAAGGCATTCAGTTACTAAAAATGAATTCTAAAATTGCCAAGTTTGTTAGGCGACACTTTGACCTTTCCTCTTCTTCTTTCTCTATATATTTACTATCTCCTCTCTCTTATTATTAGTGTTTTTTCTCACGAGAAGCCCATTAACATTTTTAGTAAATGGCCAGCAGCTTCCTTGTTAGTTGAGAAGGGAAACATAATACAAAATAAGTACTACAACTACAATACCTTTCGGTGGCTATGAATTTGCAAATGATTCAAGAAGAACATTACAACAGACTACAGTGGAAAAAGGTTATTTAGATGAAAAGTAGCATACCTAGGCAACCAGTGATGAGCTTGCAGCTTACTGAGTAATAAAGCGAACAAGGTTATAACACGGTATCCCAACTAAATTCCAGGTAATCATCTAACTAAAACATTAACAAAATACCACTTTAAGACTACATGACCCGGTAACGTAATTTTACACATGTGATTCAGAGACCACCACAATAATTTAAAAACAGTAGCTTTCATAAATAAAAATCAAGAAAAATTCAATATACAAAATTAGAGGCAGGCCACGAAGCAAAACAGATTACATATTTCAACCTATTTAATTATTTATGTTTACCCATGCTTTTACCTGCGATGAAGGGAAGAAGGTTGGCTTAAACTTGGTGATGGCAAAAGTGATGCTTCATTTTCTCCTAAGATCTGACGGCTCACCGAAGGAGAGATTCGTTTCAAACCATTAAATTTAATTGGACTGATGTCATCTCGAGCCTTCCCGCGGTGAGTTTTCTTGCGGCTACCCCACCTTAACACCAAATCAGGTTCCTGATCCATCTGGTAATTGGCATATTAATCCTTTTAGAAAATTTCTAATTCTAATTTTAGAATTTATATGTAGGAATTAGATAATTTTCAGATTGAAGCCTTCAATAAATAAAAGGTACTGATATACACTGTTCACAAAAATAATTTTAACAGATCTGTAAGAATTAAGCTTTAAGGATAAAACGCCACAAATCCAGGTCTTTACCAACGCTATTTATTTATGAATTAATACAAAAGACTTAAAAAGGAGAAACAATTGAAATTAAAACCTATGAATTGAGAGTACTCACGGGAGGAAAAAAAACAGAAAAAAAGCTAAAGGAAAAAAACAAAAGTTACTGACGATTTTCATCACATAATACAACAAATCGAAAGCATGCAATCAACAGATTGGATTAAGAAGAGTTCTGATAATTGAATCAAACAATGAACCCAGTATGAACTCCTACCCAGAAAAAAAATTGGGCAAAAAAAAACCCAACTCCTCTTTCCTCAAAAATTGGCCAACAAAAAAAACAAAAGAAATCCAACGAAACTTGTTCTATATCGCTCAGAAACTCAATACAATTCTCAAAACCACACAAAAAGGAAAATAAGAAAACGAAAACAAACCTATTCAGGCAAAATATTCTACTAAAAACGAAACAAAAAATCGAGAAGAGATATCGAAACCTTACTTAGATAGAGATCTCTTGGATTTCCTCTGAGGAAAAGGAGGAAAAGCGATTTTGGTTTAGAGGATGAAACTAAACTAAAGAAAAATATGATATCCATCTATTTCCTCACCAAAACATAAGAGGTTGATGAAGGCATGCGCCTCGGATGAAATGAACCGTCGGATCATGGAATGGACGGACAGATGAAGGGGTTCATCCAAAAATCGCTCCACTTCTAGTACCACTTTGGCGCCGTAGGTGAAGTACTGCGTTACGGCTGGATACATACGACTGGATATATCCAGTGATCTTTTATTTTTATTATTATTATTATTTTTTTCTGAATTAGGTCTAAGCAGAACTAGGCTGTCAATTCAAGGCCCAAATTAGGCCTTTGTAGGACTATGAAATTATTTTGATTTGTTTTACGTTTATGGCCCAGAATAGAATTGTGAGTTTGTGACTGTACAAATTACTCAAATCTGCAATTTTTTCTTAATTCATTTTTGCTTCTTAACAACGTCTTAATAGTCCAAACCAGTAATTCTCTACTCTCCGTTATGCTTGCAACTAGGTTAGAGTCCATTGGCTTGAAATCATCTTCTGTGAAAATAAAAATAGATAATTAATATGAGCATTAGTTTCTTGATTGAATTAGCTGAACTGCTTATATTTTTACAATTTTCTCAAGCTAGACTATTGGTGATGTTGAGCCATTTATAGGTGCAAAAAATGAACTCACATAATTTTGTTGAATTTGTGTGTATTCTTTATGTGTTACTTCAGTTTTGCCTTACTTTTATAGAGTAAATAATTCGATTTGGTTTATTAAGGCTTCCACGATTGCTGGACATTTAATTTTGGATGCATGTGAATAAACACTAGGGTAAAAATAATATTACTACTTGTTTTGTTTGTAATTCAGATTCTTTTTGTTTGCTTTCCGAAATAGTGCTGGATTAGTACTATTTTACTTTTTCTTTTTGAAAATAAAGCCCCATAGGTAGGTTCTCATAGAATCGGATTAGTTCCTTTGAATTTCTTAATTTGTTTTATTTCGAACCGTACAATTTAAATAATATTTTCACCAATCCAAATAATATAATTTAGTACTCATGTTCTAATATTTCAATTCTTACCTTTTTTATACTATTTTTGCATCTATTCAAAACTAATATTACACTACTCCTTCCTTGGTGATTGATAACATACCTTGGGTGCTTCCCTCTAGAGGTTCGCTCCAAAACATTGTCTAGTTTAACATGTTATAATTAATATTATTAATTATAATTAATGTCACCTATATTATTAATATAAACCAAGTTCATTTAATATATTTATCTAAAGGGTGCACCAGATTTTGATAGAAAATTTGATAGACCAAATTCATTTAATCGGATCCTTTTAATTATTTTAGTTATATATTCATCTCCTATGAATTAAGAAGACACCTTTTCTAATTTTCGTCCACTAAGAAAATTGAAAACGCCATAATTTTGCCATCATTTCGACTAAGAAAAATTAAAGAGGATCATATTTCTGTTTATCAACATGTCTGCTCTTCAAAACTGTGAGTTCTAACTTGTGAATTATTATTTTATATGAAAATTCGGGATCTTAGCTGCTTAATTAGAAATATTATTATGATTAAATTTTGAAAATTCCTTCTATCATAACATTTTTGAAAAAAAAATTTTGGTTATAACGATAACTTAAAAGGCAAAAACACCATCACCAAATTTGTCAACATATTTTACCAATTTAATGCCTGTATAACGTGGAGCAATAGAAGTTTAGTATTCATTTATATCTATATTTACACTACTTATAAAGCATCCATATAAAATGAGTAAACTTGTCATATAAAAGGAGTAAACTTGTCAGATAAAAGGATGTAAACAATTCTTATATCAATTATATACCATTTATTTGTGTAATTTAATTTGATTAGTGGTCTTGATCAAGGTTAGACTTTTCTTAAAAAAAATTAAGTTACTACCAAATTAACTATTTATTTTTAAAAAAAGACTCGATTATTGATTTTACCATATCTTTATTGCCTAGCAGATACCATATCTTTATTTTAAAAAAAAAAGACTAAAAAAGAGAGCAGTTCCGCTGCCACAGCTTTTCTGCTGCCACAGTTGCCACAGATTTGCAACCGTCCGATTAAAACAGATAAATGGATGAGATTAGACTTTAAACAAGCAACTTTTAATTACTTTTAATAACTTTGTCTCCTTCCCGTAACTTCTCTTCTCCTTCCCGTAACTTCTCTGCCAAAGGAATACGAAACATCAATTAACTCTCAACCTTTCTCTTTTCTCCCATGCCATCTTTCGATCGATCTATTGCTTTCCCTCTCTTCTCTCTCGCTCTCGTGTTACTATCGAGATTTAGAGTAACTGTCGAGATATTGGAATTAGAAAGGTTGATTTGGAATCTGATTCTGATTCCTGGTACTTGGTATTAATACGCCGAATCTAGTTAAAAGTTTTAAAAGATCAATAAAGTTCTATTCAAATAAGTTTCATGTTATTTGACAACCATTACCTCTCATTTACGAGTTACAATCACATGGAATTTCACACTAGTTACATTTTTTTAATCTTTACAAAATATCAAAAGAAAAAGAAAGCATGAGTGCCCTATGCATAAATACTCAACCACGCCTTTGTCTTTTTTTTCTTCAAGTTTGCTGCATCATTCTTGTACAAGTAACAGTGAGTGTAGTACCAGCATTCCTTCATTTTCACTTGTCTCTGTATTATGATCTTGCATCAAACTGTCTAGTTATTTATCTAGCATGTAGTAGCATTAACAGCGAGAGTAGTACCAGCATCCTTTCATTTTCATTGAGTCTATCGATTTAAGGGAGATTATGTAACTGTACAATATCATGAATATTGAGACAGTCAATATTTTGGTCCCTAGTGTCTCCAATCCAATAACAGATGTGCTTGAATAGGCGAATTATTTACTTAATCGAAAAGACAGTGAAATTTGCCCAGTAAAAAGAATGAGATTGCAAAATACCTCCTCGTTATTGCTTGAATTTGGAGAGATGGTCATCTTCTTTCGAGGAAAGAATCGGACAGAGAGCACGCCGGCGCTAGAAAGGAGAACACGAGAGCGAGAGAGAAGAGAGGGAAAACAACAGATCGAGCGAAAGATGGCACGGAAGAAAAGAGAAAGGTTGAGAGTTGTATGATGTTTCGTATTCCCTGGGGCAGAGAAGTTACGGGAAGGAGGCAAAATTATTAAAAGTTGCTTGTTTAAAGTCCAATCTCATCCATTTATCTGTTTTAATCGGACGGTTGCAAATCTGTGATAACTGTGGCAGCAGAAAAGGTGTGGCAGCGGAACTGCTCTCATAAAAAAATAATATCAATATTTTATTTTATTTATTTGCCCACGTATTGAGGGCATCTTTTGCTAGTAATCCAAACAAAACAACTAGTGCACATTTCACTATAACACCCAACAAAATAGACAAATACAATTTACATCTCACACATCAAACACATTCTTCCCGGTGAACTTAACCTCGATTGGGCTGACGTTCTTGCCGATGACCGACTCCCTGACGATTATTCAGCCTACTTACTCTTTCATAAAATGTGTTATTAGTCAATGGAACATTAAAAGTCTACTGTTTGGATGCATGGTTGAATAAGAAATAAGAATAAAGAATCTCAGAATGCGTGCTTATTCAAATTCCTTATTCTTATATCATGTTTTGTTAGTATAAAAATAAGGACCTAAATTTCTTATTCTTGTGTTGTTTGGATTGCACAAGAATAAAAAATTTAATCCTTATTCTTATCCAAATCTTATTCTCCTCCATCCAAACATACCAAATGGAAACATAAAAGACATTCTGTTTACCGATAACGGTACAATCTTTATTTTCGTTTTTTGTTTCGTTTTAGAAACAAAACATATTTTTGTTCCCTCAGTCGTTCTGTTTCGACGTAACGGAAATAGAACTACAGATGACAATTGTTCCACACATGTAATTCACTATTGCGTTTAAATGAATGCAGAATAAGGCATTCTGTTTTACCGTTCTATTCGGGCAAACAATACCTCTAATTTCGTTTTCCGTTTCGTTTTTTAGAATCAATACACTTTTAGGAATGCTGAGTGCACATTGGGCTGTCCGATACATATATATTTATATAATAAATAGTGAATAATTTGACTATATTTATAATATTCTCGATATGAATTATAACAAAGAAATAATAATAATAATAATAATAATAATATTAGAATCAAGTTTGACATGATGTATATATATATATATTTTTTAAGGATAATATTGATTGTGTGCATAGTAAAGGATACTATTGATTGCATGGTGAAGAATAAGTAGGCAAAAAAAAAAATAGAAAAAAAAATCAACAAGTTATTTCGTTTTATCAAAAACAGCAAGCTTGGCAAGAAAAAAAAACTCCAAAAAAATTACACACGTTTCCTCATATATATATAAAAGCAGAGCATTTTTTTAACCATATACACATATCACACAATAATACATTTATTGTTGCTTGTTCCCTTACACGAGCGGAATGTGTTGCTTTTACTTTTTTTTTCTATTTTTTAAAGATAAGAGCGAAGCACATTACATACGCCAAGCATGATCATACACTTAATTTTTTTAACCATATTGCACATATCGCACAATATAGCAGCCATTAATTGTAAGTACCATAACCAAATTAACTTGACTTGACCGACTGGGTCACTTATTGCAACAAATTAAACCCGGATGAAGCAAAACCAATAAATAGCACGCGTTAATAGACATCACCAACTGCTCCATCAGATGCACAAAGGTTCAACATAAAGTAAACTTATATATTTTTTGACGTTCGTCGGCTCATTGAAGCCGTTGCGCATGTGAATGTACAAGACATGGGTCGTTGCAATGAAGTTAAATATTCGTTCTATCAGCACCGGAGAAACAGCAGTTGGCTCAAGGAATGCTTGGTTGAGCCGCCTCCAACCATCTCGAGTCCATTCTTCAAACCTGATAACTGCTGCATCTTTTGTCATGTTTTGTTCCTTCATGTAGCAGTCCAGTACAGATGGTAATTCCTCCAGTGAATGCTCACGCTGCATCAAACTAGCTAATTAATATAAAAGCTACAATGTATCAATGTATCATCCATTTTCTTTACATCAATGCCTTTTAAGAAAATCCAGATACGGAATTGTATCTGATAATTGAATCATTACAGGTGAATCAGAATTATGCATTCAAAAAATTCTGTAAATAATAACGTTAATTACTTAATTAGAGGTTGTTTGAATATTTGCATACCTCATATCCAATTACATCATCAATGAATCTGGCAACCTCACTTGCAGCCCTGACCATATCTGGGTTTTGGTTAACCCACAAAAACGCCTCTTTTGTAGCAACATCTCCCATTCCAACGAAAGAGGCGCAACACAGCATAGGGATGGCCGAAGATACTAGCGAAACTTCCAAACGCTCCTGAAAAGTTGGGAAATAGCCCTGTGCAAGCCACTCTGCTTCTTGAAAGTAAGATCTAATGAGAGTTTTGAACTGAAAAAGATAAATAAGCTGTTAGTGTTGGGGTGATCAGTTTAAAACTTTAAATCAATACAGAAGCATGCACCACTCATGTTGCACAAGAAATCTTTATAAAAAATCACGAAATCGTTTATTACTCTAATACTCTCTTTGCAAATCTTATAGATATTAATACTTTGTGTCTAATTATCTTATTTTGTAATTGTTTCCAGAAAAATGTGATATTTAGCTTGGAGATTGTTTTACTTTTCGTTGTTGCTTTGTGACTTTGGTTCAAACCCGACTTGTTCTTGTTTGAAGAGAACTGGTCATTTCTATGTGGAAGTTAAAACCGATCTAAAATGGAAAATAAAACTAATGCTTCATTAAAACCATTCTTGATCATGAGCAATCGCCCACGTCCTTTTTTTTTTATAGCCTAGCCAACCCGTTAAATTAGAATATGCATCTATTACAGAATAAGAGAAAATACAAACCCCTTCAATCAAGTAAGACGCACGATACTTCTCACTAGGCTCTAATTCATTCTCAATGTCTTCACACAAGTTGATTAATGTGAGATACACTAATTTTAGGTACTCGTCCAGTATCTCAGCAGATTTTTTATCCCACCTGCAAGTGTACAATAATCAGTTCCATTTGGGCATTGGGCACATATTGGGGAGGCAGTGAGGGGGGGGAGGTGATAGAAACCTCTCAACAACATGAGCCAGCTGTCGACATTCCTCCAAAGTTGCATGAATGTCATATGTATCATCCAATATTGTAGCCAGAGCAATAACTTTTGCAAGTATGATGCGGGCTCGAGAGAATTGTGGCTCGAAATATACGCCTGTTATAAAAAAGTATGACTCGATTATGCGATCGCGTCCATATCCTAACTTCTCTTTAGGATTAAAATCCTTCCACCATCTGCCACAAATTAAGATACATGTACATAAGATTAAGGAGCAAGTCTATGATTTTATGTTTTTGGATTAACTGCCATTGAAGAAACAATACTATTTGTACCACCGTAATCTAAGTAGAAGAAAATGTTAACTAATTAAATGAAAAACTGTTATCGAACTAGAATAAACTCACAATGAAATGGCCTTCAGCTCTTCACAATGTAGTGCTTGGACAATATTGAAATCAAGCTTGGCAAGCTCCAATATCACATGATTAGGGGTTTCTTCTTCCTCGTATTCATCAATATACCACCTTGCCTCGAGTCTCTTCATCATTTTAGGCAAAGGAGTATTTAGTGCACGTGATACTTGGTCTCTCAATGGGGATTTCAGATCATGAACCAAATGTTTTAGACCATCGTGTGTAAAAAAACTCGCTTTTTCAAGTATGTCCTCATCACAAATCTGAAGACTAGCTGCATTGTATAGGCTTAACAGTCCTCTGGCATCTCTGCTCAATGTCGTTTTAAAATTTCCATCATCGTTTTGGAACTTGAGAAAAATATCTGAAATAGTTAGATTTTAGAAAGATTTCATATAAGGATTGATCAAATAATGTATATGCTGTCATCTGTCCAAGTTTTTGTACGGATATATATTGCTTTCAAAAAAAGAAAAAAAAAACTCTAGATTTCACGTCTGTCAAACAAAAATATTTAGAAAGATCCCAAATTGCATTCGATTTAAGGGTGATGAGGATTTTTTTTTCAGAAAACTATATATTCATCAACTTATTGAGTGTTGTGGCCGGTCTCCACTACTGAATGAACCTAATTTTGGTCCAAAGTGCTTATTATGTATAATATGTTAGCCTTTTTTTTTTAAATGTGGACAATCAGATTAGTTATAAACAGCCCTTTAGATATTATTGTGCAGCAGTAATGTGGATATTGTGGAGAAATAGAAATAATTGTTGCTTTAATGAAGCCAGACCAAATACTAATAGGCAATGTATCGCAGATATAAAAAGAGTGCTTATGTATTGGTCAGGCGGGTGGAAAGCAACACTCAAAGAAGCAGTTTGGAGCTTCTGGCCAGATGAAATCGGTGTACCAGAGCAATTGGAGGATGAGAGACCAAGGATAGATGGTGAAGTTGAAGGGGGACAAATTATGATACACATGTTGTATAAATTTCAATGTTATGTTTGTTTTCCTTCTCTTATGTCAGATTGTTGTAATAATTGGGTATTAAACTTGTTTCCGGTGATAGGGTCCGAGAATGTGAGATAATAATGGGGGCACTGGTATTCAATTTGGTACCAGTGCCGAGTAACTTGGGTGTTTTGTTTTTTTTCTGGAACGTTTGTAATAATGGTATGCTTTTCAGTGAAAATGAAAAGTGGTGGGTGTTTTACCCACTTATTTCAAAAAAAAAAAAATGTATATGTAGAATGCAATTGGTTGTATAAAAGAGTATAATCTAATTTTAGTTTACATGCGACATGTTTGGCTTACTCTATTTGTCTCTCTTGCTTTCTTTAGCTGACTCTAACAAATTAACTACTGCATCATAGGTTTCATCTCAGTTCTGGATGTTAGAAGATTTTTACTATTTTAGGTTTAATGCGATATTTTGTAGCTTGATTTTGTGATTAATGGGTCCCAGAAACTTTTGAGAACTGGATGTAGGCAGTTTTAGCATTCAAAAGTATTTAACAATTTTAATAATAAGTTGAGAGCCGGTCCTTGATTTAGTAGCAAAAGGGATAATTACTTGATTCACATGGTTAAAATCCGAATGACAATCATTTATAATTATGGATATATAAATTTCAAGTAGTTGAGAGTCTTGACCCTCATATTATTCTAAAAAAGGAATGCTTCAAGAATTTTTGGCAGTGTTTTTAAAACTGTACCGGCACTCTTACTGGCCAGATGGCCGAAATCTGGTATTTTCAGGTATTTTCCGAAATCATCTTGTATTTCCACTCACAATACCGGATACTGTCGTTTCGGTCACTGTTCCAGTTTTCGATATTACAAGAATTTTCGGGATCCAGTACGGTTTTCAAAACACTGATTTTTTGGAATTTTATGTGACCAAATATCGTGGGTAATAGATTCTAGAATCTTGCGGGATCAGAATTTTCAGTTGCCAAAATTGTTGATAATTAATCAACAATGGATAACTTGCATCTCTCTCTTCTTATATATTATTATATCTCCCCTGCAGAAGAAACTCTAAATAATAAATTAAAATTTTATTGTATAGTATGGACAAGTTAGATTTCGAATTTGAAATATTGCAGCACCTTCAGTTGCTATCGGTGTTCGGTAGATATAAATATTCTGATCGATGGTGACAAGGTAAACAGCATTGGACTTCACACTACCAAGTATGGATCTAATTTTATTCACAAAGTCATTAATATTTTTTTTTCTTGAGATATTTCGGTTTAATTTTTTTGTAATTTTTTTATTATTCACTCATCAAGATCAGAAAACTGAGTTTATTTACTTAGTCAAGTTCAGTCATTATCAGCCAATTCCTATCCATAGTCTCCCGAACCATTAATTAATTTCCAAATTTTAGTGTCAACTTTTTTAATACTTCTTGATGGAATTACATGAAAGTCGTGTGAGAGTGCTGCAACAAAGAAATTTCTTACCTGCAGAGATTGGAAAACCATGCTGCCTGAGCAATTTGAAATAAAGTGCAACTTCGTGAAGCTCATTACTTTCAAATGTAAGAGCACGCAAATTAGTTAATACCGCATCTATTTCTTTCTGAAACAGATAACCAATACCAAGGTGTTGAATTGTGTCGATTAGTGTCATCTTTTCGACTGTATCAGCTGAAGATTTAATCAAAATTCTCACTTCTTCTTTCAGGTAATCTGCCCTCGTCTTGTTCGACATCTACAGAAATAAATTTTTTTTTACAGGAATAATATATATTGTGATGAGTAGATCAAAGTAGTAACAGATTAACGTATGTATAAAGAAAGAGTATTCAACAACATATTGACAAGCTTCTCACACTTTCTCCCGCCAGTAGATGACACAAAATTTAGGCCTCTATTAACTCAACCAGTTTCATGTAGTATAATAGCTCATAAAATCACCACATTAATTACTTCTGTTTAGTCCTAAGTATGTGTATAAATATCTCTCCTCATAAAGTATATATATAAAAAAAAATAAATCATTGGTTTTTCTTCATATATTTCCTCCAAACAGGAAAAAGAAAAAAAGGATATGTCCTTTTAATGTATGTGTGCACACACACACCCGCACACACGAGCGCGCATTCGTATAAGCTCTGAATTCATATGTGTTTTGGCATTGAATATATCCTGTAGGTTTTAGTCGGTCCTTGACCTAATATGTATATCTAACCTATAACCATGCATAGAGTTCAGATATACCTATTAGGTCAAGGACCGACTAAAACCTACATTGGTATCAGATATACCGCAGCGGAAGTTGATCGATTGCCTAGATTCTTCTCAAAACTTTGCTGCAATCCCTCCTTGTCTCTTGGTCTTCCTCCGTATGCAACTGGCACACCACAACCTCAAGATAGGGCTTGGCGTCACCTTTCACGAATCCAGATGCCGGTCGACTCGTGCGTGTGCTTCCTATTGCTCTCCAAGCAATAGGATGGCTCCTCCCTCTTTCTGATCTCTCTCTGGACTCTCTAGGATGGTGGTTATCTCAAAAGACACGAAATCCAACCTTAGAGACGCTTCAGGAAGAGAGGGGTATAAATAGCCAGCCTGGAAACAGACCTTTCAGATTCATAACTGTTGTCTGGAACGGTCCGGTCCAGAGTTGGACCGGGCCGTCCCAACTGGTTGGACCGGGCCGTTCCAGAGTTGGACCGGGCCATCCCAACCACAGCGAGACTGTTGGTTTGCCCAGCAAACCAGTCCGTTCCAGAAGTTGGACCGGGCCGTCCCAGAATTGGACCGGGCCGTTCCAACCATAACAACATGGCTCTACACACTTTTTCTAACATCTCCCTCTTGGAGACATTGTTGCCAAACACAGAGTCAGACCTCATACGGCAAATGGACCGTGCGACCAGCGCATACACTTGTCAAGCGGGAGCTAAAACGCCTCACCATAACAAAGTTAAGGCCAGCGAGAAAGCATCTACCCTTTTATGAAAACAGTTAGATAATTGTGTATACTAGTACCTTAGATACATTCAAATTTGCACTAGATCAGACATTATCGACCGCTCAATGATACATGTCTTTTCCTTTTCAGTCTTAGTATGTTGTATGTTCCCAACCTCAGTCCATATGACGAGTTTGGTGGGCCCTGAACACCAACAGATCTCTCGTTTGTGCAAATTGAATCTGATCTTCCTTTCGTCTCATGAGAGTCAGAACGAAATCAGCTGCTTTCCCAGCAATGCGACAGGCGGAATATGCATCACCATAGGGTACACACCAAAGTAGCAAGCACTGACTCCATCCCTCATGACATAGTCAAAAGTCAAAGGGTACGTGACTATGGAACTCACACATGGGGAGTCATACGGTCTTGGTCCTGGAACCACTCAACCCACTTCCAAATGTCGCCTAGCACATGTGGTATGAGCACATGTTACAACGAATTATCTGTTCCAACAGACGTGTGTTCACATTCATTGTACGAGTCTAGATTCAGTTTGCAAACCAAGTGTCTATGGTCTAGACCACTCCTTATTGCAACTAATCCTGAGATTCTCCACTTAAACACTCCCAGAGTTTTAAGGAGATTCTCACCTCGGCTAATATTGAACTACATGATTGTTTGGGGCACAATCATATCGGATCGCCTAAAAGAAGACAAGCCTCATTTCAGTCCCAGACTGAAGCGACATTGAGCTTAACCACCCTAGGCGGCTCCTTAGTCCCTGACTAAGCTTACACAGCTCAATCTAGTCTCATCTCTACATGTCCCAGACATTAGAGCCGATTTCTCGTGTGAGCGAGACAACCTAAAGTTCAATGACACACTACCAATAAGTGCTAACATGTACTTAATCAATAATAAACACATGTACATTATTGAATTTCAAGTACATACAATCATAAAGATCTGATTGTCAAATGGATCATCACCAAATGAAACAAACCATGTATCAACTCTCCAAACCATTAAAGAGTTACGAGTATCCTATAACGGACAATTAGTATTTCTAATGGACCGTTCTACATAGGAATTCACTCAATATCAGATCAACTCGCTTTATGCTATCATGTCTCTATATATCTGAATCTGTTTGGTCTAGTCCACTATCCCCATAGTAAGCTTCCACAGCTATACTCAACAATGAGTTGTTATCAACCTCCTTGAAGTTATAACAACTACCAATTGTGTCAAGGGACTATCGCAACCAAACTTCCTCTTGACATAAATATCAATTATGTCAATGTTGCTCCATCTCCCAAATGAGAGAGCTAGTATGACAATCAGAACATGCTATTGACTCTATCTCCTTCATGAGAGAGTCACACTTAATCTCCACAATGAGAGAGTAAACTATTTTGTTTCATAAAGAAACTGTTGTTATCAAGTTAACTTTATTCATAAAGTATACTTGCATGCACATAATTGCTTATCCATAAGCCAATCATTTGCAAGTATTTAAACTTGATAATCTTGCATGTTATTTATCATACATTTATTCAGATATCTCAAAGTCAATGTACCTTTCCAAATAGGTACAGGAATTGGCTTATTATTTGTGTCAAACTCATAGCCTTGCTAGAGTGACCTTACTTTATGATCTGTTATAGGGTTTAAAGTAGAATATGCCTCAATGCACAAGTCTACCATGCTTCTAACTCAAAATAGAAGCTCATGAGTCCCAATATCTCATTTCCATAACCACATGCATTGGAAATCAAGCAAGCATCTCTTGTTGCTTGTACTAGTCCTATTGCACCTTGCAATCGACTAGGAGACATTTGTAATTGTTTGTGAACACAATACAATACATTAATTTTAGGTTCTAGAATTTCCTGACAATCTGGATCAGTCCGAACGGACCGTTCCAAATCCAAATGGTCCGTTCCAAACGGAGCGTCTGGAAGTTCATCTCAATCTAAGCAGCCTGCTTGCCCAGCAAGCGTTCTGTTTAGATTATACAGATAAAAGTTTATTGCTAGTTGAGCTTCCTCTTCTTCAATAATATTTGACCCCTGGTCAGATATATTGAGTTATGAAGGCATAGCTATACTTAGCACTTTTTCTCAAGACACCTCAATATTATTAGAATCTCATTTTCACCGCTGCACCACTCTCGAAATGCAATTAGATGTGTGTCTCTTCCGATTGCTCCAAGCAATGGAATAACCTCCCTCTCAAACCTAGTTCTACTCTCTATTCTCTGATTATGCACACAAATGGCAAGTTCCAGAAGAGAGAAAAATGGTTATTGTAAGGGGTATAAATAGACCAATAAGCCATTCAGAACGGTCCGTTCCAAGTATGGAACGGTCTGCCCCAATCATCATGGGACGGTCCAGTCGCCCAGCAGACTGGTCCGTTTGAAGTGTGGCTTCATGCACTTTATAACATCTAATGTGCCACATTGCACAGCATCCAATAGTGCTCAGTGAACCCTATTTTCATATAGATTGCTTTCTTTCTTCTCAGACTTGTTTAGATTCAAACATGGGATATTCAACACCCAAAAATAAAGAAGTCATTTATCTATTCTTCAAGCCAATAGTGCACCAAATGTGCAATGATTACTTGACAACTTATTCTTAGACCATGTAACATATATTTTAGACAACTAACCAATTGGCTAAGCGTGCACGCTCAGCCACGGATCATCTAAGTCTGCACCTCTTGTGCTCTTAGTTTTCCACTGCTCAATCAGTGAAGTGATCCTTGTCTAAAACTGTTATATGTCTAGAATAGTTTCAACATAATCATATCTATTGCTTAGAATTAGATAGTTAGAGGCAAACTCATCTCCAATAAGAGAGTTTCCTCACAATACTCCCTCTATTCTGGTGTATCACTTCAAACGGACTATACCGGAGCCACAGCTCTTGAAGTTCTCCATTTAGAATGAATCATCATAAGTCATGCAATAATCTTTCTTTCTTTACTCTATCTCATATGTCATCATTGAATGAATTCCTTTAGCAATGAAACTCAAATTGACCTCAACATCAATTTTATTTCTACATTGCCTTTTTGAGCAAACACTCCTCCTAACTCTCAATTTTAAAAATCGGATATTAGGGCATATGTGTCTTAATTGCTCAAAGTGAGATTTAAACTCTATAGTATCTTTTCTTAAGCTTAACTTCATTGAACTTATGCGAGAATGTTGAGGAAGAACCTATTTCATTTCCCCCTCTTTTCCTCAGCATCCGAGTCAAGTTCATAATGACTGAAGTAGCTTGCATGAGAAACTATAAGTTATCTATAAATCTCAACTCTGCAAGGAATTTATTTCATAAAGTGATCCATTAATATGGAATAATTATGGTTCTTCTCCAATAAATTTCCTCAAAATTTATGAGAATATGCAATCAAACATGCATCTGAATCTATGGCTATATGAGAATCCTCCCAGGAATCTTTAGAAGCTCATAATTCAAACCATAATCTTTTGGAGATTACAGCCCACCTCGGACTGTATTCAAACGATCCGCTCCAAACTTGGACGGTTCGCTTGGAATTATTTCGAGCAGAAATTCTATAGTTAGAAATTCTCTCCACTGTGCATCTTTTATTGCGAATCATATCCCGATTTGCAGATCACAGTGATTGCACTTAGTCTTTGTAGAACCATAATCAAAACAGTCCTTTAACATCATCATGCAACACAATTTGTTGCTCGATATGAGAAATAGCGAATCATCGAGCTATTTCAATCTTATCACAACTCATAAACTCGTACAGCAAGTCCAAATGACTGCGACTTGTTTTAAGAGATTTCACATTTTTATGACTGAATTGAACCTAGTCATAAATGTGATAAGAACCAAAAGCTTAGTGCAATGAACACATTAAATCTCCATAACTTAAATCGCTTTTCCACAAGCATTCAAGTTCTTACTTATCGCTTACTATGCCTCAAGTTGGAATAGATTGGCGATTATGACCTAAAAGTCAATCCCAGTCTTTACCTCAACTTGCATAGTTAAGCATGCCAAATAATCACTACTCATGAGATTATGTAAAATTTAAAGAAAAATGCATAGAAAGAAAGCTTACTTAGTACCACAAACCATAATATTTTGGTACTAAAGTCAGCACCATCCACATGCTCAATTCTGAAATCCAATACCAAAAGAAAAATTCCACAAGTACTTGTTATTGTCAAGGTTTGAAGTTATTAAAGTATCATGGAGCAATCATTTGTGTCCCCCCTCTTGGAGCAACAAATCTGCATGTGCCAATCCCCTGGACTGCACCATTGCATTGATTCTCACATTAATCACTTTACTTCATATTTATGACAATCAAAATGCTATGTTACATAACCAACATTAAGGTAGTAACATTCAAGCAATTTGCTATTTCAGTTTCTCAGTACTTTAACCAAGTCTAGAAACATTTCTAGTTCACAACAACAATCTCTTAGTATTTATATAATTACTTGACTATGTCATCAAACTTGACCAATTTGAGCAACATTCGTTAAGAAACGAACAACACAAGACAGTGAAGTTTACTTGTACATGCTCTCACTAATTAGAAAGCAAACAAGTTAACTCTAACACTTATTGCTCAAATGTCAACTTATGACTCTCTTTATGCAACTCAAAATTTATTTGACCTCATGTGAAGATGCAGCCCCCAAGGCGCTTCTTTAACTTGTCAAAAATTTATTGAGATTACAAGTTATTATAGTCAATAATTATTAATACTGTTCTCAGAGATTAAGTTAAGTTGTAACTCATACAATAAATAACAAATTCTTCTCAACAACAAAATGCGAGTGGAATTGTTGTGGGTCAGTGATCGCAAACGGTCCACTACCAAATTAAGCGATCCGTTTCACTGCCCTTAATATGTTTCTAACTTCTCACAATTCTTTTGGGATTTCTCATTAGATGTGATGGTCTCAAGTCCATCCTGATTCTCTATAAGATAATGAGAAACTATAATGCCCAGCAATATACATCCATCAATATCTTCTATAATCAGTGATGACTTTTGTAAGCCAATGCCTTACATGGAGACAAGCACACAAGTTAGCACTTACACAATTTGTCTCACAGCACAACCCTTAAATCAACCCAAGAAATGATGCAACATAGCAATGATAACAGAAAGATGACAACCAGGGCCACCAATCATGTCTCATGTACTAAGTGCACCACATCCCAATCGACTCGATTGGCGCAAGACGCAGAAATTGGATGAGACACCATCGTCTACATTCCAAATTCACCCTTTGTGTGCAACTACACAGTGCTAGCCGGCACCCAATTGTGCCATGCATGCAATCACAATGGTGAGACGGCACCTCATGCACCATCAATCACCCATAATGCAAGTATGCAACTAAAGTAGTGCATTAACCATTGAGCTATCTCGAAGATAGCTTCAAACACCATGTTGGACATTTTGATATGTTCAAAATTGATCAGGTCAAACCTTAGGTTTACACAATTTTGTTCTGTCAGACAATCAGAACGGTCCGTCTCACCGTTGGAACGGCCCGTCCCACCGTTGGAACGGTCCGTCCCAGAGAAAAAGCCACGACTGGCTAAGGGTTTCCAGCCTGGAACGGTCCGTCCCACTGCTGGGTCGGACCAGCCTACACGCCGTCCTGTCAGCAAAGTCCTGGGACGATCCGTCCCAAAGTTGGAACGGTCCGGTCCAGACGTTGCTGAAACCCTGATTCTGGTATTTCCAGCGATGGAATTCCTCAGAAATCAGTTTTCTTTACCAGTAAGGTTGCTCTATCCTAAATTGACTGGTTTGTAGTATTTGCTACTAGTTCTATCAATCATAGAGAGATCTAAAGCCAAAAATACTAGTAAAATCAAAAATAGGATTCCAATAGAGCAACCAAGTCTCAGACCAGAACAAAAAACCAACTAGCCATGGTGTCTAGGGTTTAAACAGTACCAAAACTTCGAAAAGAACCTTATGGCTCTGATACCAATGTAGGTTTTAGTCGGTCCTTGACCTAATATGTATATCTAACCTATAACCATGCATAGAGTTCAGATATACCTATTAGGTCAAGGACCGACTAAAACCTACATTGGTATCAGATATACCGCAGCGGAAGCTGATCGATTGCCTAGATTCTTCTCAAAGCTTTGCTGCAATCCCTCCTTGTCTCTTGGTCTTCCTCCGTATGCAACTGGCACACCACAACCTCAAGATAGGGCTTGGCGTCACCTTTCACGAATCCAGATGCCGGTCGACTCGTGCGTGTGCTTCATATTGCTCTCCAAGCAATAGGATGGCTCCTCCCTCTTTCTGATCTCTCTCTGGACTCTCTAGGATGGTGGTTATCTCAAAAGACACGAAATCCAACCTTAGAGACGCTTCAGAAGAGAGGGGTATAAATAGCCAGCCTGGAAACAGACCTTTCAGATTCATAACTGTTGTCTGGAACGGTCCGGTCCAGAGTTGGACCGGGCCGTCCCAACTGGTTGGACCGGGCCGTTCCAGAGTTGGACCGGGCCGTCCCAACCACAGCGAGACTGTTGGTTTGCCCAGCAAACCAGTCCGTTCCAGAAGTTGGACCGGGCCGTCCCAGAATTGGACCGGGCCGTTCCAACCATAACAACATGGCTCCACACACTTTTTCTAACATATCCTCTTATAGAAATTTCCAAAAAAACAAAAAGAAAGTAAATCATATCTATACCTGTATGGGTACAGCGTGAGTTATGAAAAAGTCACCCCACAAATTGGGTTGGTAGGCATATGATTTCCGTCCAAGTTTCTCACTTTTGAATGTATCCTCCATCTCTATAAGTTAATTTCAAGTTATCAAGAATTAATATTTTCAGAAAGACAAAATAGACAAATACAAGAAATTCAACTATATAGTGGGAAGAGAAGAGAAACATCACTATTACTTGAGGCTGTGTTTGGATGATGCTGAAAAGGGGAAAGTGTTAGTGCAAAGTGGAGAGGTGTAAGAAAGATCAAAGAGAAATTGGAGCGTTAAGAGAGGGAATGGATTTGGGTTGATTTGGAGAGAGGTAAGAAGTGGATAAGGGGATATGGGATTGGCCAATGGGGATTGGGGAGGGCTGATTTTGATACGCTCAGGAGCTGGCTCCACATTTTTGAGCTAAGGAGAGACTGTTTTTTTTCTTCATTAAAAAAAAAAAGAGAGAGAGACTGTTTTCTTCCCTTTTTCTTTTTTTAGTCCTAGTTTCAGTTGTATAAAAATCGTAGAACATCCGTTACATCCCTCATGTTTCGAAAATTGCAGTTTAACCCCTTTTTTCGTTTCATGTTTCGTTTGAAATTAACGGTGAGATCAACTTTATCGGAATGATTTTATAAACTTGTTTTGCCAACCAAAATGAAGACAAAATAATATAGGCTTGTTATGTCAATTAATTTGCAGCTAAACCTTAAGTTATTTAAAAATTTAAAAATTGAAGCCATAATGGAGGTGCCGACTGTGCAAACAGTTTAACCCTCGTACTCTTTTGTTATTTTGTTTTTATTATCATTGTTCAACAAATTAGGTGCTATGAACCATAAACCCATGAAACGATTTGAACCCTGAAAAACAACTTATGCAAACCATCATTTAAGCAAATATAATACCGAAATAAAGAACCTTTTAGTCGGAATTCAAAACTTATATTCAATACAACGAAATTCAGTACATCCATTCTGAGAAAATAGTAGGAAAGCACATAAAATTTAGACCATCAAAGACAGCACTCCAACTTATTGAATTCAAACGGCCCAACTACAACACAAAATTATTTCTAAGGCTATGATTATGAACATAGAAAACTGGAGTTTGATGATATAACGACACAAAAGACCTATGAAACCCAACAAACAGAAACTCTTTTTATAAAAGACCCATTAAGACCCAAACTAGAACATAGACCTTTCTAAGTAAAGATCTGACAAAAGACCAAAATCTCAGGACAGAGACCCAAAATACCTAAAAACCCCGGGTTTGAGGTCAAAGGAGCAGACACAACCTCTTTTGATAAAAGATCCAATGCAAATCCCAAAATATGCGTATGTATTAACAATAGAACATGACTTCCTTCACATTCTCCTTGACCTTAGGTAGGGGCTTGATTTCCAGTGGCTTATCCCTTGTCTTGGCTCCACCTCCAGTCCTTGCGCTTACCAGAGCTGACCCACCTGGTCCATTTCCACCAGATCCTGGACCTTCTTCAACTTCACCTATGTTGTCACCTTCAACATAGTACCTTGCTCGAAATGCCGCAAGATGAGCATAATATGCTGGCGGTACTGCAGGAATCAAGATAATACACCACTAATTACAGACATAATTCAAACCTATGATTACAGTATTCAACAACTTAATGATGTATACAATTAACAACTCAAATTATGGTCTAATGTTAAGTGTAATTTCAGATCAAGTACTGTACCATGATAAGTATTATAATATGTGATTAACCAGAGTTAGATCACTGACATCTAACAAAGTACATACAATTATTTGGCAGGAGATTTTCTTTAGGCTATCTAATAACATCTACATACCAAAACTCATCTAATAGCATTTACATATCAATAATAATTAGAGAAAACAAAAACATTGTTAAAGCAGAGTGTGAAGCAGATGATGGAAAAAAAAAAGGTAAGATTCCAAAGATACATACCAACTGAGACAGAGCGGGTGCACCTCGCATAGCTGTTTTCAAACATGAAAGAAGTGAAAACAAATCCAATGAAATTGTGAACTAGGGGAAAACAGAATAGTGCTGTTCCTGATTTTACTTACGTGTAGCACAAGTTGTTGGTCATGACCTGGATTGCATCTGCTGAGTACCCATTTTCATCAAAGAGGACATGGTAATGTGTAGGTCTGCTGGTACCCTGGAAATTAGAGACCAAATTAGGTAAATAACTATCAACACAACTAAAGCACATGTAGTTTTTGTATTTCAAGCAGGGTTCAAATAATACCTGAATACCAGCATGACTGCAGAGATAGAAGTCAAATTCTGAAGGGTGGCAGATCATTTTGTCAACAACAGTCCCTGAAAGCAGTTACATAGCAAAAATTAATTTTATCCTGAATTATAATTTGATGTGAATCTAAATGACAACATACAGGAAGCTAACTAATAATAACAATACTGGTGTACAATCTTTGTATAAATACCAAACGTATCAGTTAATTTAGAATTTATTTAGGAAAGGTAATTTTTTTTTTTTTTGTACTAAAATGATCTAATACAAGAAAGTAACATCGCAAACACTACAAACATACCTGGAAGGATGTTTCCACTCCTGTCAGTCATGTCGCGCCTTCCATGCACTTCTGGAAAGAGGCGAGTGTGATGCCTCTTCTGCACAACCACAAATGTAACTTTTGGCAAATAACCGTCTTCCAAAGACTGACAGGCCTACAATTAGGTTGAACAAAACAATAACTGATATATACTACAAATTTAAAACATAATATCTAGATGATCTGAGGATGAGAGAAAAAATAAATCAAGAAATGGATTCAGGATTAATACCTTTCTGATGGAATCCATTTCATACAGTAAGACATGGTTGAACTGTCCTTCACTTACACCATCTCTGCAAAAGATAGAAGTCAGGATTTTTAAATTAAAACACACTAAAAAAATTGCATAAAATCTTAAAATGATTAGTAGATGTAATGTAACCTGTAAAAGATAATTCTGGCAGGCTTCATCTTTGTGGCTCTGAGAAAGGCAATGAGCAACTCCCTGCAAACAAAAGGAAAAGGGAGAAAATTAGTTTAAAAAAAAAACCAGGACAAAAAAAAATAAAATTGTTAAAAGCTGGTTACTTATACACGGTGCCCTTTTGAGGATCCAGCTTCTCTGTGAACAGATCACTGATAATCTCTTGCCTATGCTGCTGGGCACAAACAAGGCCTTTGTACTTGGTTGCAGTCGGCCAATCCATGGATGCCACAACCTACAAACAATATTGGCAAACAGTATTTTAAAAAAGCCATAGTGATATTCCTTTCATTTGCACACTTGGAAATATTAACTTTTTAAATATCAAATTTATTGAAGAAAAGGAGATTAACAATTTACAGCAGCAATTGAAGGTGAGGAGTCCTCGCCAGGTGGTGGGTGTGTGACATCAGCGCCAAAGATGATTGTCGGCTTGTCAGTCAAGAAAGGGTTTCTGTCAGGACCATTTCTCAAGAGCGTGCTTTCAAGGAATGTGTTGGTTCCACTGTTTTGTTGTTGTTTTTCATCAAATTGTAGTCAATAGTTAACAACATAAGTGCATAACAATACAGATAAGAAAACAAAACTTAAGCAATGTATTGTAACATGAGATATACCTTGACATTGATTTTCAATGCAACATTCTCAAGGTACTGCTTATTTCCCTTCAGAACATTCTTAGGCAAGCAGCATTGAGACACGATTCCTAGTTCAGTCTCACAAACCCTTTTAATCTTGCCTACACATTGAAAATCAAAACTCACACCAACCACAATTACAGATGGTAAAGAAAATTCAAAGACTTTTGGAATGAAAGGGTTGTACCATAAGAGCCACTAAATTCAGGCAAGATTACAAGTAGCATATTAAGATCTTGACAGTCCCTATGAATGTTTCTCAGAGTCATTTCAATTCTATCAGAACGCTCCAGGCGAAAATCGATAGTAGGCTGTCGGTTGAATTTCTTCAAAAAAGAAAAACAGAACATTTTACATGCAATTTTAACCTAAAGGGGGCATAAAAAAGGGGGAAAAGATGGAAAAATATCAGTCCATTTTGTGGAAAAAATTGTTAAGTACCATGCCAATGGTGTTGCACATCTGTACAAGGTCATCACAGAACCTCCTGACCTCCTCCAGACGTAAGCGGGAAAAACTCACACAGGTCCACTTTTCAACAGTAGCTCCATGGACCATTTTCTGAATAGACATATTGGAAATATTATAACGATGTTCTGGATGATGAGATTGTCTGTACTGTTTTTGTTATTTAATTTGTTGGGAGCCTACTTAGTTATCTTGTTTGCAATAACTTCTGTATTTTGTTCTTCACTAAAACCTTTGTTTTTTTTTTAGACCAAATAAAAAAAAAACAAAGATAAGCATTTCTTCAAAAGATATAAAGAAAAATAATTACATATTTACCGATGCAGTGTAAAATTAAAAGTTAGGAATAGAATTACCTTCCCTATCATGTTCCATTGCCCAACGCCAGGAATGCATGTTTTTTCTCTGCCATATTCACTATACTTTAGCTGAAAATTAGCATTGCTTAGTCCTCAGAAACTCAATTAGATCAGCTGGAGTTAATTTGGGAAAGAAAGAAACATGATGTAAAGAAGAAGCAATACTGTAGGTGCTGGCAGAACACGGGCATCTACAGTGATGAGCTGGTCAGTGACTTTGATCCCAAACTCTTTGGCATACTTGTCGTTATTATAGTCATTGTGACGAACCATCTGCAATTAACAAGGAAGAAAAAAAAAAAAGGATTTAGCATCCTTAATACCATGGATTTAAGCAACTAAGATCTACAATTCATACATTAGCAATGCTGCTCTCTCTATCACTGGGTCTCTGACATGTGGCCCTTAGCAACCCTGTAACCTGCCTGTCATTCAGCTTTTTTGAGAACTTCTGTCCTTCAACAATATTGCATACCTACCCACATTCAGCCGAATTAGAGAAGCATCAGATGATTAATGGGAAATTATGCATAAGGTGTGGTGTGACCAACATACCTCCATTGGCAAGTAGGTGGGCCTGTTTTCATTGCCAGACTGGAGACAAGGCCAGGCTGTATACCTCAGGTTGCAATTGTATCGCTCCCTGAAATAATCCACGACAGAGATACTTGTGCCCTGCTCATCAACTGGGAACCTGAACAACACAAAATAAATTCAGAACATGTATAGAAGGATTAAATGACTTACTTATTTGAGGAATGAAAGTAAAGTAAAATACATTAGGTTACACATAGGAATTGTTGTAATTCCACTGATTTTGTAACGCTGAACCATATCTTTCCTATGTGTAGCCTCCACACGAAGTCCTCTGAGTGCTTTCTTCAACTGCACATTTCAAAGAAATATCCTAATTAGCATCAAGATTATGCCTTCTGCAGGAAAAAAGTTAAAAGTGAGGTATATACAATAGCAGGCTACCTTCACTCGGTCCTTATCACTAAGAGCTTTGGATGTGTCCTGAATGTTGAGATTGCTTTTACCAAATTCAACCACTGGCATTGGCTGATAGAAAGCTGTTGCTGAGATATCTATAACACGAGAAAAGAAAAATGAATAAAAACAAATTATTACAAATTAGATTAGCTTTGTCCATAAAGATTGATTTCAGAAATAAATTACCAATGTTCAATGAGAGCCCCATTTGGGTGGGACGAAGGCTCTGGTAGTAGCCTTTCCAGCATTCCAAGCCATCACCAATGTCACCTCTGGGGCCCAACAGGGGAGAGAAGAATGACCTCGATACAATGGTATAGCTGCACAACAGCCAATTCAAGCAATGATTTTACAAGTTCAGACAATTTCACTTCATTTTTTCTTAAATTATTTCATCTTTTTTTGGAAATAAGTAGGGGAGCACCCTACCAAATTTCTTTTATTCAAAGGAAAAGCGTCTAGTTTTTATTAGAACTCAGATTCATCTAATAAGAAGCCCAAAACCCTATAATCTGAATACAAATATTCCTAAAAACCAGTACCATCTAGACCAGTACAAACCTAAACAGAGCAACTTGCAAGATGGAACCATCACAACTTGCATCTTTGAACAAAAAGCAATCAACACAAAAATTAAACCACAGAGTTTAGAAACAGGAAAAAGGCTATAGGAAAGACTTCTAAGCAACAACTCAAACAGCTACGCAGAGACTCTCTCTTTCTTCCATCACTTCTGTTTCTGGAAGCAACCCACAACATTCCAAATTGGCATAAGGAATTATGTATCAGATCAGTAAAAGAACCCACAACATTCCAAATGAAAGGTTTTGTGATGGTCCAGTCAATTCAGTAAGTAAATAAACCCCTCCATAAATTGAAAAAAAGAAAAAGTCAGAAAGCACGCACTTAAGGGATGGAGACTCTCTCAGAACTACATCAAGGGCTTGGATCGCCTCCTGAGGCAAGTCCCTTAACTTACCGTGAAGGAACAGCTGAAGGAGGGCAAGATCAGCACGGCCAGCATATCTGATGGTCACCTTGTATTCCTTGTCATCCCTAGACATTTCATAATTCAAAAGTTAAGGAACTACAACAATTTTTTTGACCCTCAAAAAAAAAGTTTAACAATCTTTTTGATTGCCAAATATGTCAAATCCAGAGAATAATCACTGATTAACCAACAAATTGCACAACATTGACATCATATTGAACTATAAAACCAACATTTGTCAAACGGATATTAAATTATGATTGTCAGGATCAATAAACGTGTAAACACATCAAAAGGCATATTCTTTCTAAAAAAAAGCTCATAAATGCTAGACTAAAGTTATTAAATAAGCAAACTGAATATTCTTTCTGTTAACAAGAACCTGAAATAAATCAGAACTTGAAAATCATACAGATCTTCAATAAATACTCTGTTCATCAACGAAACCATATAGCTTCAATAAATAGTTAAATACTCTTTCTATAATACAATGCAACCTTAAGAGCTTTGTCAAGGGAGGACACGTATGAAAGCTCACTATAAAGGTGAGATGTATCGATCTCGCTTCATGAACAAAACAAAGAATTTTCATAAAAATATCATCCACTTCAAAAACAGATTTTCTTCTTAAAAGACAAAAGAAAATACTACTATAGCGCACTAATGCAGAGAGTATACTCTGTTCACATTGTGAGATATGTTCGTCTCTCATTATACAAGTAAGATCGGGCAGATCACGAACTCAAACGCAAAATCTCAGCAAAAAGGAGCACAACTATCGATCTAAACAAAGAAAACCAGATCGGATTAAGAAGACAAAGAAGATCTTACATCATAATGATAGAGATTGTTCTCAGCGACTTGAACGAGGAAGTGATTCGCTCTGACACGGCACTTAGCCCCAACGGTGCCTGAACCTGGTCGAGGAGCGTGAACTAGCACCTTGCTTGAGGCAGGCGGGAGAGATGAAGGCACAGCCACAGCCGACTCCGCCACCGCCACGTCAGCTCCAGATCCAGATCCGACATCTGGTTGCTCAGTCAGAAACAAACTCCTCTTGATCTCTCCAGCCAGAGATGCCACGTCAGACGGAGTATAGCCTGAAGGAGCGTAGGTACCCCGACCAGAGGAGGCGTAAGAGCCACCAGCACTTGATCCCCTGCCACGTGGCGCATATCCTCCGTCTCCACCACCACGGCGACCTCCTCCACCACGACCGCCTCCACGGCCGTCTCTTCCACCACCTCGACCTCCTCCACGGTACATTTTGACAGAAATGGAGAAGAACAAAGGGGAAAAGGAAGATTGTAGAAGGAATTGAAGAGAAATTAGAGATAAGAGTGAGTGTGAGGTGACAAACTGACAATGTATTAACAGAAAATGGAAAGAAAGAGCTTTCCTTTGACAGAGTGCAGCGACTTGCGAAAGGAAAGGCCTATTTATAGACTACTCATGGACTGGAATTTGTGTTCATAAACTTCACCTAACAACGACAATACAATGAGCGCAATCTACACGGACCCGAATCCGGTGTAGCGCGGGACACCGTGTAGCACGCGTACGAGCCGTCTGATCTTGATCGGACGGTTCATTTTTTACGGGCCTATCAATCTAGGTTACATGCACGAGGCTCCCTTGTCCATTGGATCTTGATCAGACGGCTCTGATGCCGCGCTACACGGTGTGCCGCGCGGCACCAGATCTGAATTCCAATCTACACAGCTGGAACCTTAACGGGAGCTAAAATTCTTGTTTGCGCTCGGTGTAGAGATTATTTACATACAGTCAATCTAATTTACAGCAAGGATGACCACTTGTTATGGGACGGGTCTTTCTTGTTGTGTAGTCCACGTGCATATATCATAAATTATCATAAATTCAATTAAGAGCCGATTCGAACATTGTAACGAGTCCGTTGAGAAAATCAGCGTCCCAATCTTCCTAGGTTAATAGGATTTTTTTCAATTAAAAAAAAAGGTTAATACAATTTCTTAAAATATCTGATTATTCTTAACCCCTCAACTGGCTGAGCGACAAATGAGTAGTAGGACCCACTTTTCCGAAGTCAATTGATATATTTTTTTATATTATAAGTCAATTAATTCCGGAGAGGTAATTCTCAACCAATTAATTCAGCTGTCTCCGTTCTAACAGGGTCTGACGTTTGTAAATTGTAATTCAACTCTGTAAAAAATGTACGCCCAGAAACTTAAATTTTTTTTTATATACAAGCATCATAAATATTAATGTTAAACTATTAATATAAATCACATACAAAATACAAGATTGTAAAAGTTTGTACAGAGAAAATTTTATATCGTTGTGGGATTAAAACATAATTTATTTTTGAAAAAATGTATACGCAACATTAATAAAATATTATGCATCCATGCATCATCTAATGCAAAAGGGAATTAATATCTCTTATTCTTTATTAAATATAAACTCTAGCTCTAAATGACACAGTCTTTCGTACATGGCTATGTAATTTTTTTTTTTTTTTTTTGAGCTGATGTAATGGCGCACTAATTTTTACCACAGAGGAAGTTTTTTTTTTTTTTTTTGAAACTAAGACCCCAAGAAGGGGTTCCAAAGAATAAAACCAAAGAGTTTTGAGTCACTATAAGTGACTCCATACACGAAACAGGAAAAGAAAGAAAAAACTAGCTCTAACCGCTAGTTGCAATTCTAAACTATTACAGCTGAAAGAAAACTCTTCTGAAACTACACAATTTTCCACAATAAAAACTGCAACCCAAAAAATGCAGCACCAAACGTCAATCAAGAAGGTCCTCATCAGAGGTGTCTGCAGCATAGTTGACTTGCTGTTCCATGCCAGCTTGAGTTATTTCTTCCTCAAGTTCCTGAATCACTCCCTGATGATTGTCAGACCTGTTCTCAATCTCCCCAATTTCTGGATCAAAGTTTGGCAAACGAATGATTCCATCTATAACTCCATTCACTCTATTCTCCAATCCAGTTGCATTGCCTGTCCAAATTAAAAATAGATTTAACACCTGAAGCACTACAGCCATAAAGTTAATACCCTTTTGATTTCTAAAAATTCTACTATTCCTATCCTTCCATTGAATCCAGAAAGTGATTGCAATGAAATGCAGTGCAAAAACTCTGTCTTCTTTTGGAAGAGAATCACTACTATTCCAAATGGTGTTAGTATCCTCAAACTGCAAACTAATTGCTCTATTATTATAGTTGTTAAAAATGCTCCAGATATGATTAATTGAAGGACACTGCACTAGTAAATGATCTACTGTTTCATTGTTAGCGCAAAAAGAACACTTGTTTGGCCCAATCCAACCTCTTTTCTGAAGGTTGTCTTGGGTCAAAATTTTATTGTTTATTGCTAACCAAAAGAAAAGCTTTACTTTTAGAGGGGTTTTTAACTTCCAGACTGAGTGATTTAGATCAATCTTAAATCCCCCATTGTTGAGGAAGGCATAACAAGATTTTACAGAATATAAATCAGAATTTTCCAACTTCCAAGTAGCTGAATCAACTTCTTTAGAAAAAGGAAAATTATGGAGAATATTAAAAATTTCTATCTTTTCTAATTTCAAATTTGCTGAAATACCCCTGGAAAAGAACAAATTTGGTCTCCCCTTATTCCAAACTTCTGCTACAGTAACATTTGGTCTAAGTGTTTTGTTAAATGCCAGGAGATATTTTTTTATCAAAACTATCACTTCCATACCACCTATCTGTCCAAAAGTTAGTGGTATTTCTTTGTCCTACTACCACAGAGGAAGTTAACTGGCGGTGATGCGCAGGAAGTCTCTGGGCCACTGTGTAATGCCCAGTTGAATTGGATTGCAAATATCATATAGGAAAATAAAAATTATTGACTGATCGTAGAGAAATTTTGATTAGAAAGGATATCGCATGAGAGCTACTTTTATTTTTTATTTTTTAATGAAAGGCATGGGCACAATTAAAATTCTGTTTTCAAAACAAGATTGCTATTGAAAGAATGAGCACAAACTTTATTGTTTTCATTTCCCAAATAAATATATTGTAATATTCATTTACTGGATACTTTTTATCTTCAATGTATTTAATCAATTTGAGCATTGTTACAAATTCTGAAATCAACAAAACTAATAAAATATTCTTTTAAAAAATAATTTAATTGATATAGAAATATGTGATTGTGTTATAATCCAAAAAAGATACCACAATTTTTTAGCGAACAAAAATGCTGAAATATATTGATAGCAGGCTCTACGTGTATTTTTGTTGGAGTTTTTTATTTTATAATTTTAATTCCATATCAATTTATAAAATTACAAATAAAGACATATATGCTCCAAATATAAAATCAAATGTGCAGAATAGTTTGTTTGTGTAAATGGAACTAACTTTTAGCAAACAAAATTGTTGAAATACATAACAATCATTAAAATTCCTCTATTTTTAAGTTGCAACACTTTTTTTAAAATCCTAATAAATTTTTATTTAGGCATACAAAATGCATAAATGCATTTACCCCATATTATTTACATCTTTTGATATATTTAATTAATCCTAGCATCATGTCAAAGTCATAAAAGCTGTAAAACTAACTGATATGTTTAATATAATTTAAAATATGCATGACAGAAGTTGAAATATATTTAGTATATGTTTTAAATTATGAATTGTATCAAATAGATATGATATGGCATGAGAAATATATTTCCAGTCCGTTGTCTGTTTAAAATTATGGATTCATAAATATATGGCGGGAGAAATAGAGCGCCAAAATAGGGAGATTATAAGATTCCTAAAACCCCCAATTGATGCACCTCTCAAATGTGCGCCAACGGGTCTTCCCTCTAAAATCATATTTATTCAAATTGGATAACAAGCAAGTCGATTTCGTTTAGAACAATTGACCAGATTGCCCTTTATTAACAAAAAATACGAGGAAGCATTGGGCAGATGATGAATAGCACAACCAATATACAAAAACAACATGTACGTCCAAATTAATCAGTGCATTGTTTAAGTTATACGAAAAGTAATTGTAGTTAAATAAATTATAATAAACAATATTTTAATATTAAAGTATCATGTTTAATTTAGTCACTAGTACTTATATTAAAAATATCTTTTATATAAATTTGAAGAAGCAGATCAAAATTGGAAATTGCAAATAATGAATTGTTTCCGGTTGAAATACTTGACAAAAATGATAGAAATAATGGTTTAATTGCACTCAGAGGGGCAGTGGCGGAGCCACATGCAACCGAGGGGGTCAATTGACCCCACATTTCTTTTGAAAAATATACCATTTTGGATATAAAAATATATTTATCACATGATTTTTTTTATAATTATATGATATTTTATTGTTGAACCCCTTGTTTATTTTCAAATTTTGCATCATTATGATTATAAATGTAAATTTATATATCAATAGATGTATGAATTTATTTCAAAATTTTGTATGATAACGTTAATATTATGAATTTATTGAACCCCATTCGAAAATTTTCTGGCTACGCCACTGTAGAGTGGGCGTTTGTTTGTGACTTAAAGGGTGCATAACTTAAGTTATGTATCCTTAAGTCACCAAACACCTCTTACATAAGATGCCTTAAGGGTACATAAGTTATGCAACCTAAATAGGTTGCATAAGTTATGCACCGGTCCCCTTTAATTTTTTTTCCAACAATACCCTTAGAAATAATTAATAATAATATTTAATAATCTATAATAATTAATAATAAATAATAATTATTATAATTAATAAATAATAATTTATAACAAGTAATAATAATAATTAATAAACAATATTGATTTATTATTAAATAATTAATAATATTTATAATATTTAATTAAAAATAATTAATAATATTTCATAATAATAAAATGATTTCTTATTATCATTAATAATTAATTTTTATAATAATACTTAATAAGTAACAATAATTATTAAAAAAACATAATTAATAACAAAGATTAATTATTATAATTAATAATATTTAAAAAGTAATATTAATTATTAATAATAATGATTTAAGAATAATAATTAATTTTTATTACAAAATAAATAATAATATTTATAATATTTAATTAAAAGTAAATTATTAATATTTCATAATAGTAAAAATGATTTATTATCATCATTAATAATTGATTTTTATAATAATTAATAATTAACAATAATTAGGTCACAACATATAATACATAATACTAATTCAAATTTAAGGGCATTTAGTCTTTTGACATGAATATATGCATGCATTAAGTTAGTCATCCTTACTACACAACCAAACATCTATTACATAACACTACATAAACACTTAGGCATCCTTAAGTTATGCAACTCCTTACTATACAAACAAATGCCCCCAGAAGTCAGAACATAAATTTTGAAAATAAGATTATATTATTTTATGAATAGCTAGCGTTAGAAGGCTTGATTTATTTGATGTTCAAAATAAGGCTTTAACCTCAAAATCTTATTTTGGAGGGGAATAAAAGGATGACACCAAACATATCTATTTTTTCCTTTTTTTTTCTGGAATAAGCAACTTACGTCGAAATTCGTAAATTCCCTGGGTGCACAAGGACGAAAGATAATTCAACTGCATGATAGATTCTAGAACGGCAAGGCGGAGCCGATATCCTTATTTGCGCTTGGTGCAGCAAGAGATGATACGCAATCAACTGGTGTGAAGCTAGTGGGACCCGCTTTTCAGAAAATAGTTCTTGCTTGGTGTGTAGACCTTGTTCACATATTATATTATGCACTTCAAATTGGAGCAGATTCAGACACTCTAACGTGTCCGTTAAGAAATCACAACGGAGAACTGAGTGGTTCCCGCGGACTCCGTCTCCCTTGAAGGCCTGAAGAAATACACTCTCGGACTCTCGGTGCATAACCTCTCAAGTATCAACTGTCTGTCGGGACATAATTTGAGCGTTTCACGCGATGGGGCATTCATTTCAAGACATTTTATCACAATAATTTATATTTGAGCTCTTTATAGGGTGGAGAATAAGTTTATAATCTAATTACACACATAAAGTGCAAATAACGAGCGTTCTAGAAAGAATTGGAGCGTTTCACGCTATTGTGAATTAATTTCAAGACATTTGATCACAATAATTTATATTTGAGCTCATTATACAGTGGAGAATGAGTTTATGATCTTAAAAATTCAAAAGGGTTGGATCATACAAGGCAATTACGCTCATAAATTGTGAATCAAAAGCGTTTTTGACAGAATTGGACAATTCAACAGATTGTGCATTCATTTCAAACCATTTGATCAATATAATCTATATTTAAACTCTTTATGCAGTGGAGAATAAGTTTATAATCTTAAAAGTTCAAATGGATTAGATTATACATGGCAATTGATTGTACATTTATTTCAAGTCATTTGATCACTATAATTTATATTTGAACTCTTTATATAGTGGAGAATAAGTTCATAATGTTAAAACATCAAATGGATTAAATTATACATGGCAATTACGCACATATAGTAAAATAACGTGTGTTCTGGACAGAATTGGAGTATTAAAAGCGATTGTGCATTTATTTCAAGTCATTTGATCAATATAATTTATATTGAAACTCTTTATACAGTGGAGAATAAGTTTATAATCTTAAAAATTCAAAAGAATTGGATTATACATGGCAGTTACGCACATAAAAGTGCAAATAATGAAAGTTTTGGACTGAATTGGAGCATTTCATTTGATTGTGCATTCATTTCAAGCCATTTAATCACAATAATCAATATTTAAACTCTTTATATAGTGGAGATTGATTTTCTGATCTCAAAAATTAAAAAGTTTTTATTATAGATGGTAATTACGCACATATAATACAAATAATGTGCCGTCTTGACAGAATTAGAGAATTTCAAACGATTGTGCATTCATTGCAAGTCATGTGATCACTATAATCTATATTTAAACTCTTTATACAGTGTAGAATAAGTTTATAATCTTAAAAATTCAAAATGATTGGATTATACATGACAATTACGCACATAAATTGCAAATAATGAGCTTGAAAAGATAGAATTGGAGCATTTCACGCTATTGTGCATTCATTTCAAGTCATTTGACCACACTAATTTTTATTTAAGCTATTTATGATGTGGAGAATGAGTTTAAGATCTTAAAAATTCAAAAGGGTTAGATTATGCATGGCAATTACGTACATAAATTGCAAATAATGTGCTTCTGGACATAATTGGGGCATTTCACGCAATTGTGCATTCGTTTCAAGTCATTTGATCATAATAATCTATATTTAAACTCTTTATACAGTGTAGAATGAGTTTATGAACCTAAAAATTCAAAAAGGTCAGATTATACATGGCAATTACGCACATTAAGTGAAAATCAAGAGAGTTCTGGACAGAATTGAAAAATTTCAAGTTTTTGTGCATTCATTTCTGATTATTTGATTACTATAATTTATATTTAAACACTTGATATAGTGGAGAATAAGTTTATAACATTAAAAATTCAAAAGGATTGGATTATACCTGGCAATTACGCACATAAAGTGCAAATAATGAATGTTTTGAACAGAATTGGAACATTTCATGGGATTGTGCATTCATTTCAAGCCATTTAATCACAGTAATCTATATTTAAGCTCTTTATATAGTGGAGATTGATTTTATGATCTTGAATATTCAAAAAGATTTTATTATAGATGGCAATTACGCACATATAGTACAAATAATGTTCCTTCTAGACAAAATTGGAGAATATCAAACGATTGTGCATTCATTGCAACTCATTTGATCACTATAATCTATATTTAAACTCTTTATACATTGGAGAATAAGTTTATAATATTAAAAAATCAAAATGATAGGATTATACATGGCAATTACGCACATATAGTCCAAATAATGACCGTTCTGAACAGAATTGAAGCATTTCACGCGATCGTGCAGGCATTTCAAGTCATTTGATCACAATTATCTATATTTAAACTCTTTATACAGTGGAGAATAAGTTTATAATCATAAAAATTCAAAAGGACTAGATTATACACGGCAATTACGCACATAAAGTGCAAATAATGACCGTTCTGGACAGAATTGGAGCATTTCATGTGCAATCATTTCAAACTATTTGATCACAATAACCTATATTTAAGCTCTTTATACAGTGGAGAATGAGTTTATGATCATAAAAATTCTAAAGGGTTGGATCATACATGGTAATTACGCATATAGAGTGCAAATAATGAAAGTTTTGGACCGAATTGGAGCATTTCATTCGATTGTGCTTTCATTTCAAGCCATTTAATCACAATAATCTATATTTAAGCTCTTTATATAATGGAGATTGATTTTATAATTTTAAAAATTCAAAATTTTTTTATTATTGATGGCAATTACGCACATATAGTACAAATAATTTGCCTTAATGAGAGAATTGGCGAATTTCAAACGATTGTACATTCATTACAACTCATTTGATCACTATAATTTATATTTAAATATATTTAAACTCTTTATACAGTGAGGAATAAGTTTATAATCTTAAAAAGTTAAAAGGATAGGATTATACATGGCAATTATGCACATGTAGTGCAAATAATGACCGTTCTGAACATATTGGAGCATTTCAAGCGATTGTGCATTCATTTCAAACCATTTGATCACAATTCTCTATATTTAAACTCTTTATAATGTGGAGAATAAGTTTAAAATCATAAAAATTCAAAAGCATTGGATTATACTTGGCAATTACGCACATAAAGTTCAAATAATAACCGTTCTGGACAGAATTGGAGCATTTCACGCGATCGTGCAATCATTTCCAGCCATTTGATCACAACAACCTATATTTAAGCTCTATATACAGTGGAGAATGAGTTTTTTTTTCGAAGACTCAGTGGAGAATGAGTTTATGATCATAAAAATTCAAAAGAGTTGGATCATACATGGCAATTACGCACATAGAGTGCAAATAATGAAAGTTTTGACAGAATTGAAGCATTTCATTCGATTGTGCATTAATTTTAAACCATTTAATCACAATAATCTATATTTAAACTCTTTATATAATGGAGATTGATTTTATAATTTTAAAAATTCAAAATTTTTTTATTATTGATGGCAATTACGCACATATAGTACAAATAATTTGCCTTAATGAGAGAATTGGCGAATTTCAAACGATTATGCATTCATTACAACTCATTTGATCACTATAATCTATATTATAACTCTTTATACAGTGAGGAATAAGTTTATAATCTTAAAAAGTTAAAAGGATAGGATTATACATGGCAATTACGCACATGTAGTGCAAATAATGACCGTTCTGAACATAATTGGAGCATTTCAAGCGATTGTGCATTCATTTCAAACCATTTGATCACAATTCTCTTTATTTAAACTCTTTATAATGTGGAGAATAAGTTTATAATCATAAAATTCAAAAGCATTGGATTATACATGGCAATTACGCACATAAAGTGCAAATAATAACCGTTCTGGACACCATTGGAGCATTTCAGGCGATCGTGCAATCATTTCAAGCCATTTGATCATAACAACCTATATTTAAGCTCTATATATAGTGGAGAATGAGTTTTTTTTTTCGAAGACTCAGAGGAGAATGAGTTTATGATCATAAAAATTCAAAAGGGTTGGATCATATATGGCAATTACGCACATAGAGTGCAAATAATGAAAGTTTTGACAGAATTGAAGCATTTCATTCGATTGTGCATTAATTTCAAACCATTTAATCACAATAATCTATATTTAAACTCTTTATATAATGGAGATTGATTTTACAATTTTAAAAATTTCCAAAAGATTTTATTATTGATGGCAATTACGCACATATAGTACAAATAATGTGCCTTCTTGACAGAATTGGAGAATTTCAAACGATTGTGTGTTCATTGCAAGTCATTTGAGCAGTATAATCTATATTTAAACTCTTTATACAGTGGTGAATAATTTTATAATCTTAAAAATTCAAAAGGATAGGATTATACATGGCAATTACGCACATATAATGCAAATAATGACCGTTCTGAACAGAATTGGAGATTTTCACGCGATTGTGCAGTAATTTCACGCCATTTGATCACAATTATCTATATTTAAACTCTTTATACTGTGGAGAATAAGTTTATAATCTTAAAAATTCAAAAGGATTGGATTATATATGGCAATAACGCACATAAAGTGCAAATAATGGCCGTTCTGGACAGAATTGGAGCTTTTCACGCGGTCGTGCAATCATTTCAAGCCATTTGATCACAATAACCTATATTTCAGATCTTTATACAGTGGAGAATGAGTTTATGATCACAAATATTCGAAAGGGTTCGATCATACATGGCAATTACACACATAAATTGTGAATCAAAAGCGTTCTTGACAGAATTGGACAATTCAAGCGATTGTGCATTCATTTCAAGCCATTTGATTGCTATAATCTATAAACTCTTTATACAGTGAAGAATAAGTTTATAATTTCAACATTTCAAATGGATTGGATTATACACGATAATTATTCACATAAAATTGCAAATAATGAGTGTTCAAGACAGAATTGGAGCATTTCACGCTATTGTGCGTTCCTTTCAAATCATTAGATCACAATAATCTATATTTAAACACTTTATACAGTGGAGAATAAGTTTATAATCTTAACAACTAAAAAAAATTGGATTATACATGGCAATTACTCATGTAAAGTGCAAATAATATGTGTTCTGTACAGAATTGGAGCATTTTACGCGATTGCGCATTCATTTCAAGTCATGTGATCACAGTAATCTAGATTTATGTTCTTCATATAGTGTACAACGAATTTATGATCTTAAAATTTAAAAGTATTGGGTCATCTATGACAATTACGCATGTATATTGCCAAATTATGTGTGATGTGGACAGAATTGGAGAATTTTAAGTGATTGTGCATTCATTTCGAGTAATTTGATAATTATAATATATATTTAAGCTCGTTATACAGTGTAAAATAAGTTTATGATCTCAAAATTCAAAAGGTTTAGATTATACATGGCAATTACGCTCATATTGTGCAAATAATGTGCGTTAAGGACTGAGTTGGAGCAATTCATGCGATGATACATTTATTTCAAGTCATTTGATCACAATAATCTATATTTAAGCTTTTTATACAGTGGAGAATGAGTTTATGATCTTAAAAATACAAAAGGATTTGATTATACATTGCAATTACGCACATAAAGAGCAAATAACGAGTGTTCTGGACAAAACTGGAGCATTTCACGCGATTGTGCATTCATTTCAAGTCATTTGACACAATAATCTATATTTAAACTCTTTATATAGTGGAGAATAAGTTTATAATCATAAAAATTCAAACGGATTGGATTATATAAGGCAATTACACACATAATGTGCAAATAATGAGCGTTCTGGACAGAATTGGAGTGTTTCACGCAATTGTGCATTAATTTCAAAACATTTTATCACAATTATCTATATTTAAGATCTTTATACAGTGGAGAATAAGTTTATAATCTTAAAAATTCAAAAGGATTGGATTATACATGCCAATTACGAACGTAAATTGAAAATAATATTCATTCTGTACAGAATTGGAGCATTTCACGCGATTGTGCTTTCATTTCAAGTCATGTGATCACAATAATCTATATTTACATTCTTTATACAGTGTACAATGAATTTATGAACTTAAAAATTGAAAAGTATTGGATTATACATGACAATGACGCACATATATTCCTAAATTATGTGTGTTGTGGACAGAATTGGAGAATTTTAAGAGATTGTGCATTCATTTCGAGTAATTTGATCACTATAATCTATATTTAAGCTCGTTATACAGTGTAGAATATGTTTATGATCTTAAAATTCAACAGGATTAGATTATACTTGGCAATTGAGAATATAAAGTGCAAATCAAGAGTGTTCTGGACAGAATTAGAGAATTTCAAGCTATTGTGCATTCATTTCAAGTCATGTGATCACAAAAATCTATATTTACGTTCTTTATACAGTGTTCAATGACTTTATGATCTTAAAATTGAAAAGTATTGGATTATACATGTTACGCGCATATATTGCCAAATTTTGTGTATTGTGGGCAGAATTGGATAATTTTAAGAGATTGTGCATTCATTTCGAGTAATTTTATCACTATAATCTATATTTAAGCTCATTATACAGTGTAGAATATGTTTATGATCTTAAAAATAAAAAATATTAGATTATACATGGCAATTATGCACATATATTGTGCAAATTATGTGCGTTCAGGACTGAGTTAGAGCATTTCACGCGATTGTATATTTATTTCAATCCATTTGATCACAATAATCTATATATGAGGTCTTTATATAGTGGAGAATGAATTTATGATCTTAAAAATTCAAAAGGATTTGATTATACATAACAATTTCGCACATAAAGAGCAAAGAATGAGTGTTCTGGACAGAACTAGAGCATTTCACACGATTGTCCATTCATTTCAAGTCATTTGATAAAAATTAACTATATTTAAGTTCTTTATACAGTGGAGAATGAGTTTACGATCTTTAAAACTCAAAATAGTTTTATTATACATGGCAATTACGCACATAAAGTGCAAATCAAAAGCGTTCTGAAAAGAATTAGAGATTGTCAAGCTATTGTGCATTCATTTCAAGTCATGTGATCACTATAATTTATATTTAGGCTATTTATACAGTGGAGAATAAGTTTATAATCTTAAAAATTCAAAAGAATTGGATTATAATGACAATTACGCACATAAAATGCAAATAAAGAGCGTTCTTTTCAGAATAAGAGAATTTCACTCTATTGTGCATTTATTTCAAGACATTTGATCACTATAATCGATAATCTCTTTATACAGTGGAGAATGTATTTATAATCTTAAAAATTCAAATTGATTGGATTATACAGGACAATTACACACATATAGTAAAATAACGTGCGTTCTGGACAGAATTGGAGTATTACATGCGATTGTGCATTTATTTCAAATCATTTGATCACTACAATTTATATTTAAACTTTTTATACAGTGGAGAATAAGTTTATAATATTAAAAATTCAAAAGGATTGGATTATACATGGCAATTACACACATAAAGTGCAAATAATGAAAGTTTTGGACAGAATTAGATAGTTTCATGCGATTGTGCATTCATTTCAAGCCATTTAATCATAATAATCTATATTTAAGATCTTTATATACTGGAGATTGATTGTATGATCATAAAAATTCAAAAAGATTTTATTATGGATGACAATTACTCACATATAGTACAAATAATGTGCCTTCTTGACAGAATTGGAGAATATGAAACGATTGTGCATTCATTGCAAGTCAATTTATCATAATAATTTATATTTAAACACTTTATACAGTGGAGAATAAGTTTATAATCTTAAAAATTCAAAAGGATTGGATTATACACAGCAATTACGCACATAAATTGTGAATCAAAAGCGTTCTTGACAGAATTAGACAATTCAAGCGATTGTGCATTCATTTCAAGCCATTTTATCATAACTCTATATGTTTAAACTCTTTATAATGTGGAGAATAAGTTTATAATCATAAAAATTCAAAAGCATTGGATTATACATGGCAATTACACACATAAAGTGCAAATAATAACCGTTCTACACAGAATTGGAGCATTTCACGCGATCGTGCAATCATTTCAAGCCATTTGATCACAATAACCTATATTTAAGCTCTATATACAGTGGAGAATAAGTTTGTAATCATGAAAATTCAAAAAGGTTGAATCATACATGGCAATTACGCACATAGTGCAAATAATGACCCTTCTGGACAGAATTGGAGATTTTCAAACGATTGTGCGTTCATTGCAAGTCATTTGAGCAACTATAATCTATATTTAAACTCTTTATACAGTGGAGAATAAGTTTACAATCTTAAAAATTCAAAAGGATAGGATTATACATGGCAATTACGCACATATAATGCAAATAATGACCGTTCTGAACAGAATTGGAGCATTTTCACGCGATCGTGCAGTTATTTCAAGCCATTTGATCACAATTATCTATATTTAAACTCTTTATACAGTGGAGAATAAGTTTATAATCTTAAAAATTCAAAAGGACTGGATTATACACGGCAATTACGCACATAAAGTGCAAATAATGACCCTTCTGGACAGAATAGGAGCATTTCACTCGATTGTGCAATCATTTCAAGCCATTTGATCATAATAACCTATATTTAAGCTCGTTATACAGTGGAGAATGAGTTTATGATCATAAAAATTCAAAAGGGTTTGATCATACATGGTAATTAAGCATATAGAGTGCAAATAATGAAAGTTTTGGACAGAATGAGAGCATTTCATTCGATTGTGTATGTATAATCCAATCCATTTGAATTTTTATGATTATAAGTGTAAATAATCTATTTGACACAATAATCTATATTTAAGTTCTTTATACAGTGGAGAATAAGTTTATAATCTTAAAAATTCAAAACGATTTGATTATATAAGGCAATTTCACACATAAAGTGCAAATAATGAACGTTCTCGACAGAATTGGAGCGTTTCACGCGATTGTGCATTCATTTCAAGTCATGTGATCACAATAATTTATATTTACATTCTTTATACAGCGTACAATGAGTTTATGATCTGAAATTTAGAAAGTATTGGATTATACATGACAATTACGCACATATATTGCCAAACTATGTGTGTTGTTGACAAAATTGGAGAATTTTAAGAGATTATGCATTCATTTCGAGTAATTTGATCACTATAATCAATATTTAAGCTCTTTATACAGTGTAGAACAAGTTTACAATCTTAAAATTCAAAAGGATTAGATTATACATGGTAATTACTCACATATTGTTCAAATAATGTGCGTTCAGGACTGAGTTGGAGCATTTCACGCGATTGTGCATTTATTTCAAGCCATTTGATCACAATAATCTATAATTAAACTCTTTATACAGTGGAAATGATTTTATGATTATAAAAATTCAAAAGGATTTGATTATACATAGCAATTATGCACATAAAGAGCAAATAATGTGTGTTCTGAACAGAACGAAAGCATTTTCAAGCGATTGTGCTTTCATTTCAGTTCATTCGATCAAAATAATCTATATTTAAGTTTTTTATACAGTGAAGAATGAGTTTACGATCTTATAAACTCAAAAGAGTTTTATTATACATGGTAATTACGCACATAAAGTGCAAATCAAGAGCAAACTAGACAGAATTAGAGAATTTCAAGCTATTGTGCATTCATTGCAAGTCATTTGATAACTATAATCTATATTTAAACTCTTTATACAGTGGAGAATAAGTTTATAATCTTAAAAATTCAAAAGAATTGGATTATACATGGCAATTACGCACATAAAGTGCAAATAATGAAAGTTTTGGACCGAATTGGAGCATTTCATTTGATTGTGCATTCATTTCAAGCCATTTAATCACAATAATCAATATTTAAACTCTTTGGGTGTGTTTGGATAGGCCGGTAATAGGGAATAAGAATAAGAAATTTCGGTTTGCGTGTTTATTCTTATTCTTGTGCATTCCAAACAACACAAGAATAAGGAATTTGAGCCCTTATTCCTATACTAACAAAATCATGGTATAAGAATAAGGAATATGAATAAGCACGCAAATCGAAATTTCTTATTCTTATTCCCTATTCACGATTTATTTCGTTGCATCCAAACACACCCTTTATATAGCGGAGATTGGTTTTCTGATCTTAAAAATTAAAAAGTTTTTATGATAGATGGTAATTACGCACATATAATACAAATAATGTGCCGTCTTGACAGAATTAGAGAATTTCAAACGATTGTGCATTCATTGCAAGTCATGTGATCACTATAATCTATATTTAAACTCTTTATACAGTGTAGAATAAGTTTATAATCTTAAAAATTCAAAATGATTGGATTATACATGGCAATTACGCACACAAATTGCAAATAATGAGCTTGAAAAGATAGAATTGGAGCATTTCACGCTATTGTGCATTCATTTCAAGTCATTTGACCACACTAATCTTTATTTAAGCTATTTATGCTGTGGAGAATGAGTTTAAGATCTTAAAAATTCAAAAGAGTTAGATTATGCATGGCAATTACGTACATAAATTGCAAATAATGTGTTTCTGGACATAATTGGGGCATTTCACGCAATTGTGCATTCGTTTCAAGTCATTTGATCACAATAATCTATATTTAAACTCTTTATATAGTGGAGAATGAGTTTATGAACCTAAAAATTCAAAAAGGTTAGATTATACATGGCAATTACGCACATTAAGTGAAAATCAAGAGAGTTCTGGACAGAATTGAAAAATTTCAAGTTTTTGTGCATTCATTTCTGGTTATTTGATTACTATAATTTATATTTAAACTCTTGATATAGTGGAGAATAAGTTTATAACATTAAAAATTCAAAAGGATTGGATTATACCTGGCAATTATGCACATAAAGTACAAATAATGAATGTTTTGGACAGAATTGGAGCATTTCATGCGATTGTGCATTCATTTCAAGCCATTTAATCACAGTAATCTATATTTAAGCTCTTTATATAGTGGAGATTGATTTTATAGATGGCAATTACGCACATATAGTACAAATAATGTGCCTTCTTGACAAAATTGGAGAACATCAAACAATTGTGCATTCATTGCAACTCATTTGATCACTATAATCTATATTTAAACTCTTTATACATTTGAGAATAAGTTTATAATCTTAAAAAATCAAAATGATAGGATTATACATTGGAGAATAAGTTTATAGTCCAAATAATGACCGTTCTGAACAGAATTGAAGCATTTCACGCGATCGTGCAGGCATTTCAAGTCATTTGATCACAATTATCTATATTTAAACTCTTTATACAGTGGATAATAAGTTTATAATCATAAAAATTCAAAAGGACTAGATTATACACGGCAATTACGCACATAAAGTGCAATTAATGACTGTTCTGGACAGAATTGGAGAATTTCACGCGATTGTGCAATCATTTCAAATTATTTGATCACAATAACCTATATTTAAGCTCTTTATACAGTGGAGAATGAGTTTATGATCATAAAAATTCTAAAGGGTTGGATCATACATGGTAATTACGCATATAGAGTGCAAATAATGAAAGTTTTGGACCGAATTGGAGCATTTCATGCGATTGTGTATTCATTTCAAGCCATTTAATCACAGTAATCTATATTTAAGCTCTTTATATAGTGGAAATTGATTTTATGATCTTAAAATTTCAAAAAGATTTTATTATAGATGACTATTACGCACATATAGTACAAATAATGTGCCTTCTTGAATGAATTGGAGAATTTCAAATGATTGTGTATTCATTGCAACTCATTTGATCACTATAATCTATATTTAACCTCTTTACACAGTGGAGAATAAGTTTATAATCTTAAAAATTCAAATGGATTTGATTATACATGGCAATTACGCACATATAGTGCAAATAATGACCGTTCCGAACAGAATTGGAGCATTTCACGCTATTGTGCAATCATTTCAAGCTATTTGATCACAATAATCTGTATTTAAGCTCTTTATACATTGGAGAATGAGTTCATAATTTTAAAAATTCAAAAGGATTGGATTATACATGGCAATTACGCACATAAATTGCAAATAATGAGCGTTCAAGACAGAATTGAAGCATTTCACGCTATTGTGCATTCATTTCAAGTCATTTAATCTCACTAATCTATATTTAAGCTTTTTATACAGTGAAGAATGAGTTTATGATCTTAGAAATTCAAAACAGTTGGATTATATATGACAATCACACGATTGTGCGTTCATTTCAATCAATTTGACACAATAATCTATATTTAACTTCTTTGTACAGTGGAAAATAAGTTTATAATCTTAAAAGCTCAAAAGGATTGGATTATGCAATGCAATTACGCACATAAATTAGAAATAATGAGCATTCTGGACAGAATTGGAGCGTTTTCACGCGATTGTGCGTCATTTCAAACCATTTGATCATTATAATCTATATTTAAACTCTCTATACTGTGGAGAATAAGTTTATAATCTTAAAAATTCAAATGGATTGATTTATACATGGAAATTACACACATAAATTGCAAATAATGATCGTTCAAGACAGAATTGGAGCATTTCACGCTATTGTGAATTTCATTTCAAGTCAATTCGCCATAAAATGCAAATCAAGAGCGTTCTAGACATAATAGGAAAATTTCATACGATTGTGCATTCAGTTCAAGCCATTTGACACAATAATTTATATTTAAGCTCTTTTTACAGTAGAGAATAAGTTTATAAACTTAAAAATTCAAAATTATTGGATTATACAAGGCAATTACGCACATAAATTGCAAATAATAAGCGTTCAGGACAGAATTGGAGCGTTTCACGTGATTGTACGTTCATTTCAAACGATTTGATCACTATAATCTATATTTAAACTCTTTATACTGTGGAGAATCAGTTTATATTCTTAAAAATTCGAATGGATTGAATTATAAATATCAATTACGGACATAAATTGCAAATAATGAGCATTCAAGACAGAATTGGAGCATTTAACGCTATTGTGCATTCATTTCAAGTCATTTCACAACACTAATCTATGTTTAAGCTATTGAAAACAGTTGGATTATACATGGCAATTACACACATAAAGTGCAAATCAAGAGCGTTCTAGACAGAATTGAAAAATTTCACGCGATTGTGCGTTCATTTCAAGCCATTTGACACAATAATCTATATTTAAGCTCTTTATACACTGGAGAATAAGTTTATAATCTTAAAAATTCAAAATTATTGGATTATACAAGGCAATTACACACATGAAGTGCAAATAATGAGTGTTCTGAACAGAATTGGAGCATTTCACGCGATTGTGCATTCATTTCAAGTCATGTGATCACAATAATTTATATTTACGCTCTTTATACAGTGTACAATGAGTTCATAATCTTAAAATTGAAAAGTATTGAATTCAACATGACAATTACGCACATATATTGTCAAATTATGTTGTGTTGTGGACAGAATTGGAGAATTTTAAGAGATTGTGCATTCATTACGAGTCATTTGATCACTATAATCTATATTTAAACTCGTTATACAGTGTAGAATATGTTTATTATCTTAAAATTCAAAAGGATTGGATTATGCAAATAATGAGCGTTCTGGACAAAATTGGAGCGTTTCACGCGATTGTGCATTCATTTCAATACATTTGATCACAATAATCTATATTTGAGCTCTTTATACAGTGGAGAATTAGTTTATGATCTTAAAATTTTAAAAGGGTTGGATTAAGCATGGTAATTACGTACATAAATTGCGAATAATGTGCGTTCTGGACATAATTGGGTCATTTCACGCGATTGTGCATTCATTTCAAGTCATTTTGATCACAATAATCTATATTTATACTCTTTATACAGTAGAGAATGAGTTTATGAACTTAAAAATTCAAAAAGGTTGGATTATACATGGCAATTACGCACATAAAGTGCAAATCAAGAGCGTTCTGGACAAAATTGGAAAATTTCAAGCTATTGTGCATTCATTTTAAGTTATTTGATCACTATAATCTATATTTAAACTCTTTATATAGTGGAAAATAAGTTTATAATCTTGAAAATTTAAAAGTATTGGGTTGTGCATGGCAATTACGCACATAAAGTGCGAATAATGAATGTTTTGGACAGAATTGGAGCATTTCATGCGATTGTGCATTTATTTCAAGCCATTTAATCACTATAATCCATATTTATACTCTTTATATAGTGGAGATTGATTTTATGATCTTAAAAATTCAAAAGGATTGGATTATGACGTCTTATATTTTCCTTACAAGTCCACTTTTCCTTAGCTGTTATCGTTAGGGAAAAAAGACAGCTGTTGCCACGGGCTTGCAAAGTTAGTAAAGAAAATGCTTCCGTTATAACGGAATTGGATCCTAAAGGCCTTGTTAATGTTCCTATAACTTTTAGTGAAGCTGTGGACCTTGCCTCTTTAATGGGCCTTGATAGCACCTCCTTAGTGGTTTTCAACCCAGATTTAGCAAATAAGAACCAGGCCCTTAGTGCAACTAATCTCAGTTCTGCTCCCAGTAGAGTAATTGTGAAAGAAGCTACTAATGCCCATATTCGTCAGGTTGTTACTCCCCTAAAAGCTGGTGCAAAAAAAGCTAAGCAGGCTCACAGCTCCAGGGTTGAACAAGTGGTTGCAAGTCTGAATAACTTCAACGAGGAGTATGCGCTTCAGTTAGATGCCAGCTCCATTGATGAGCTCTCCTCGGAGTGATTTAAGTTCAAAGCTGTTGCTTTTTTGAGGCACTGTTTGTTTACATGAACCGTAAACCTTTAAATCTTCTTTCTTGGAATGTTAGAGGGTTAGGAGATGTCTCCAAGCGAAAAGTTGTCTCTGATTTGATTCGCACGTCCCATGCAGACGTAGTATGTTTACAAGAAACTAAGTTGGATTCTGTTGATCCTTTTTTGGCACATTCCTTTTTTCCTTCTTTTTTTGACTCTAATGTTATTGCCTTACATGCTGTGCAAACCCGTGGGGGTTGTTTAATTGGCTGGAAGCGTTGCTTTCACTTACAAAATTCTTGGGCCACGAAACATTCTTGTTCTGCCTTACTGTTAGACTCGCGTTCTGGTAACTCTTTCCTTATCTCTTGCGTGTACGGCCCTACTGACAGTCACCTACGTCCCCGCTTCTTTCGTGAACTTCTTTACACCTCCTCTCTCTCCCCGGAGTCTTGGATCGAAGCAGGGGATTTTAATGTTGTGCGTTGGCCTCACGAACGTTCAACAATTTGCTTGGATTTTTCGGCAATGAATCAGCTCAATAGTTTTATTGATGGAGCACATCTCTTGGATGTTCCTCTAGAAGAGAAACGCTTTACTTGGTCTAACAAGCAGCCGATACCGGTTATGTCGAGGCTCGATAGAGTTCTCCTGTCAGGGGTTTGGAACTCCCATTACCCTCTTATCAAGCTGTTACCCCTGGCAACAATTGTTTCTGATCACACCCCTTTGTTACTCAAGTGCCGGCAACTGACCACAATTCCAAAGCCTTTTAGGATGGAGCTCTTTTGGTTACACAACGAGCATGCACAGAGTATCATACACGAGGTTTGGCAAAAAATGGCTTTTACGGGACAGCCGTTAGATTCCTTCAATGCTAAAACGATTAACTTGCACAAAGCTTTAAGGGAGTGGCACGTAGCAAATTTTTTCCATGTCCAATGTCTTTCATTATAATGCTCAGCAAATCGTCCATTGCTTGGACTCACTAGAAGAACTGAGGCAACTGACCCCTCTGGAAATACACTTACGAATTCTGGGCCGTCAACGGGCTTTTCAACTTGCTAGTATTAGTGAGTCGAGGTGGAGGCAAAGGTCTAGGGCCCGTTGGTTGAATAATGGAGATAGAAATACTAAATATTTTCATGCATTGGCTTCCTTCAGGAATAGAGCAAAGCACGTTTCTAAATTGTTGGTACAAGGAGCTCAGCTCACTGATTTTACTCGCATTTGTGATGCCTTTACCTCCTATTATATCCAGTTACTTGGAACAGAGGCGAATACCTCAAGCTTTGACCCTGCGGCCCTTTACACCACCCCTGATGTTGATCTTTCCAGCCTTGCAAGTCCTTTCACTCGGGCTGAAATGAAACGGGCCGTTTTTAGTTTATCCAATGATAAATGCTCTGGCCCTGATGGTGTACCCAATGAGTTTTACAAGTTGAATTGGGGTTTGGTTAAGCAGAACCTTTTTGATATCTTCAGTTCATTGTTTAATGGAACTTTAGATTTGCAATCTAGCAACATTGCACACATTGTCCTATTACCGAAAGAGCAACATGCTTGCACACTTTCTGCTTTTCGACCTATCAGTGTGATTGCGTATATTCCTAAATTAATCTCAAAGGTACTTGCCAATCGTTTGGCTGCCTTCATTCCGTTGCTAATCCCTGAATCGCAGATAGGTTTTGTTAGGGGTCGTTTTATTGCAGAGAACTTTATAGTTGCAAGGGAAATGGCATTCACAGTTCAAAAGCAGTCGGAGCCAGCGTTTATCCTCAAGTTGGACTTCAAGAAGGCCTTTGACTCAGTAGCATGGCCATTCTTGATGTCTGTTTTGCGCCGGCGTGCCTTTCCGGTTAAGTTCCTGCACTGGCTTCACCTAATGCTTTCTACCGCTTCTTCTTCCATCCTTCTAAATGGCCGTCTGGGTCCATCCTTTCAGCACAAGCGGGGGCTCCGTCAAGGAGACCCGATTTCTCCTTTCCTTTTTAATCTAGCGGTTGATTTTTTAAGCAGGATGCTGCAGGCTGCGTCTTTGACAGTGCCTCATTGCATTTCGGATAAACTGCAGCAGCCTTTCTTTTTGTTACAGTACGCTGATGACACGATGATTTTCTCAACGGCAAAGGGCACGGCAGTTCATGTTCTTAATAGTGTCATTCATGCCTTCTCCTTAGCTTCTGGGATTGAGTTGAATCTCAGTAAATCAGCCCTCTTGACCTTCAATTTGCTCAATTATCAAGAGGAGGCAGTGCAGGCAACTTTACAGGTCCCAGCTTCTTCCTTGCCGCTGACTTATTTGGGACTTCCTCTCACTGTTCGAAGGCCCGATCGGCTGGCTTACCGAACTTTAATTGACAAAGTCCAAGGCAAGCTGGCGGGCTGGAAAAGTTCTCTACTTTTCAGGGCAGGAAGAGTTGTGCTAGCTGCCTCTGTCCTTTCTACCATTCCGGTGTATTTTATGACAGTTTTCAAGCTGCCGGTTTGGGTTATCAAATCCCTGGATCGCATTCGGCGAAATTTTGTTTGGGGATCTGCTAACAACACTGGGGGCTCGGTGCATTTGCTTTCCTGGGATAGAGTTTGTTTACCTAAGACACTCGGCGGCTTTGGCTTAAGGGATTTGCGCCTACAGAACGTGTCTCTATTGCTGAGATGGTGGTGGCGACTTTACCATGACACAGACTCCTTGTGGAACAAGCTGGCTACCGTCCTCTACGGTAAAAGAAACTCCAACATACCTCCTTTGGCTTGGAATAAATGTGGCTCCTTCTTTTGGCACGACTTGTTCTCAATCAGAGCATTGTTTCAAGTCTCAACTTATTCTGTTATTGGGTCGGGTGTAAGCACTTTGTTTTGGTTCAATAACTGGGGAGGTGGTTTTCAGTACTTTTTCAACTCTCTTACTAAGCCACCGGTAAGAAGTGCTATATCTGTCAGATCAGCGCTACAAGATTTCTTTAAGCTCTTGCCGGCACCGCTGACTTTGCAGCAGAGTTGTCTTCTTCAACAAGTTCAGAGCATTTCCTTCAGTACCGCTCCTGATGATTTACTTTGGAGATGGAGTTCTCATGGGGAGTACACGGTTGCCTCTGCTTATAACAGTTTTATGTTTGCTGGCAAGCGAGAAAGCCCCCTCAAGTTTGTTTGGAAACTTAAGGTTCCCCCTTCTGTCAAACTATTCTTAATCCTCTTAGCCCATGGTCGTCTCTTAACGCAGGACCAGTTAGTCAGAAGGAACATTAACTGTGTTCAAGGATGCGTTTTGTGTGGTCAGTCTGAGTGTGAGAATGGCATTCATCTGTTCTTCACTTGCACCTACTCCAGTTGCCTTTGGCAAGCTCTAGGAGTACAAATTTCCTCTGCGCAATTGGATACGGCTCTCAATCTACAGGACATGGTGATGGCTCTCTTTACCCCTGCTTTTAATCAGAGGTCAAAAATGGTGCTTATAGCTACAACTTTTTGGGGGTTGTGGCTTGAAAGGAATAATAGAACCTTCCGCCAGCAGAGGAGAAGACTTGGAGCCATTCAGGACTGGATCATAAGCGAATCTACTTTGTTCATGAAGTTCTGTTAGCTTTTTCAGTTTTGACTTTCTCTGTTTTTTATTTTTCTTCTTTTCTTCCCTAGGTAGCCAGTACCTAGCTTGTCAAAAAAAAATAAATAAATAAAACCAATAACCATCATTTCCAACAGATCATTTTCCTTAAGCTCCATCAGATATTGATCGAGTAAAACAAAGATTTACTGATATACCAGAGAAAGGTAAAAAAGCAGAGGAGGAACTCGGCCCCCACCACGTCGACTTGCTGCCGCTGTCATTACCTTGCCTCTGTTTTTCTTAGCCATCACTGCCACCGTCTCCTCCCACCATGGCCGCCATCAATCTAATTTTTCACAATAGCCGCTATCTCCACTATCTCCTCTGGTTTGGATTTCGGTGGAGAAGAAAGAGAAGGTGCGTACGGTTTTGAGCAGATAATAGAGAAGGGAAAAATAGAAGGATGGAATCCGAAAGGATATCTCCAATGCTAATCAGACGGCCTTAATTAATCTCATCTAAAAATCCATATCCAACGTCTTATATTTTTCAGAAATTAATTTAATTGCCTTTGTTGCTGAATTCAAGTGATTCATATCGAATTTCAGGCTAATTTAGTCGACCGTGAACTTAATTATAATTATAGCATGATTTAAGGTAGTAACGGGTCATCTCAATAACAGATATAGTTCCACAATTTCTAAGCCAGATTGTTAAGAAATTTCAAGGATCAATTTAACTAATCTGAGGGTCTCAACGTTTTAAGGCTTAATTTATTGAATTTTTGGGCTGTAGATAGCAGAGTTGTTTTATTTTGATTTTCTAATTTCAGATACAATAATTTTTTTTTACTAATTTCATATATTCAAATAATCTCAATTGTTTACCAGAATTAGGATAATAGCTGCATTCCCTTTTTGATTTCTTGATCCTATAATTAAATTATCTTGTTTTCCGAAATTATTGACATAATTTTATTAACATAGCTAGTCATTAAATTAAATCCTTTGATTACATAATTTGTCGGACAAATCTTTAACGGATATTACAACTCGATCCGGACCTGTAGACTACTACCCCGAGTACGAGATAGTAGAGACCGGTAAAAAAATTAACCGACCATCCCAAAGACTAGTTGTATCGTCTCTGATTTATTCAAGTGTGGATGCGTTAGGTTTTATTTATTTTTTAGTCTAGAATTCTATCAATAATTAATTAGGTGCAAATCATGTCATTAATACCTATTAAACACCTAAGTGCAAGCTATTAATCTAAGATTAGTTTTGCATATAGAGGATATGCATTCATATTAATAATGTAATCTAATAAACTTAAAAGTGTCCTTAATCAAAACTCGCTTCTAATATAGTTCAGGATAGTGAGATCAAGTGAGATAAGACCGTTTTGTTTAGGATTTACATTATCGAGAATTTGCACCCTAACTATATGTCGGTGGTCTTTTTGTGATAGCGATCACGGGTAACGCGTTTCTGATGATCACTCAGCATACTGATCTTTAGGCGGCACTGCGATCACATGGCTATCACTTTTGTTGCACTATAGTATTATAGTCATTGTTGATTTGACTTGGACCATGGATGTGTGCCATTATTACCAGACTTCCTCTCGACTCTCCACATATTTAGTTCACAGGTACCGTGTATTAGTGCTCACTTCATTTGGCCCGTGATGTAAGATTGGAGTTTCCGTTAGGGTTTAGTCGAGCTGGCTTTGTGCTCATGTTGATCTGTAGGCATGGTTCTTGACATATTGGAATTGTGTGATAGATTCTGAATTTTATGTCACTTATGATTAGACCATCAAGTGTGTGTTTAGCTATGGTGAGATGCATCACAAAAAATCTTCTATGAGATGTGATCAAAACTCATGAATCTAGTTCAAAATGACCGATCCAAACTGTCTAGTATGATCTCTCTATTGAAATCTCCATGCAGACTAAATTTTACATTTTTTTCAAAATTTGTAAGTATTTTTTTTTTGAAATTTTAGAAAATCGTTAATCTAATTAGTTCTGTATTGTTCGAAAACTGTCATTTTTTAAAATCCGAAAAAATACTTAAAAATTCTTAAAAAAATATAAATTTGGTCTACTAGCAAACTTACCCACCAAATAGCTAGATAAATCACAGATGATAAAATTTGAGAAAGTTTAATATGCACTATAGTGCATTGGACGTTCTATGCACCACGGACTTTTTCGGGGATATTTTTATAAATTGACAAATCAAATTTAACCAAGCTAATCTACATATTGAAATCTCATAGCAAACTAAATTTTATAATTTTTGAGATTTTATTAATATTTTTTCAAATTTTTTAAAACATGTCATTTTTGAAATGTTATACTATTTACAATATTCCAAAAATGGCATGCTTTAAAAAATTCGAAAAAAATAGTAATAAAATCTCAAAAATTGTAAAAATTGGTTTGCTATGAGATTTCAATATGTATATTAGATTGGTTAAATTAGATTTATCAATTTACAAAAATATCCTTGAAAAAGTCCGCAGTGCATAGAACGTTCTATGCACTATAGTGCATATTAAACTTTCTCAGAAAATTTTACACGTGTTATATTTTCAAAATGAAAAATAATTATTATTTCAATCAAATTTTTTTTTCATATTTATCGTGCTCTCTTTTCATTAGCCCACCGATCGACCTTGTGTTATAGTCCCCATCACCTGAAGTGCTGAACCCTTGAACCTATTTAAGCCCTGTAGTGAGACCAATACGAGCTAGCATATATGCGTGTGATGAAATATTATCTGCAGCGTCAGCGTGTACTTGGTAGCCACTACGTACAACTTAAGACATGATGGCAAACCAGTCGAAAAAATGTTGAAACCGGAATCCAAATTTCTAACGCTTAATATATATATTGCCAGCCTTAATTACTTTAATTAATTCATTCGTTAATTAATAACTTGAGCTTATTTACCTTCCATCCACGAAGATTTTCAATAGGTTCAAGGGTTATAGTCCCCATCACCTTGTGTTATAGTCCCCATCACCTGAAGTGCTGTTTCCTAATCTTAGTACAGCTGAACAACTTGTTCAAAAAAAATAAATTTAATTTTTAAAGAGTTCTAGATTAGTCCATGAAAATATCTGAAGTTCTAAATTAGTGTAGGGAAATATTTCTGAATCTAGAACGAATGAAAATATTTAGGTCTAGAACATTTATGGAAAATATTTAGAATATTATTATATAAGTTTAGATAGTTTTTAGATGTAGTGTAAATATAGGTATCATATCATCAAAACGAAGGTAAAGCACTTGGGAGTCTGAGAAAAAGCCTAGATCTTAAAGCAAATTTTGGGGCCTGTGTGGTTGAACCTAGATCTTAAAAGCTATACTTAGGCTGCTGAATAGCACACATGCAACAACCAAAAGCATGGCACAAGCCTTCAGCCATATTAACTTACAACCAAATAAAGAGAAATGCTAAAGTCTAATATATTGGACGAATGAGTTCTGTCTAATACGATTGTTTTCACGTTTTAAATTTCAAATAACCGATCCAAACCGTTAAATATGTTCTCCATATTGAAAACATATAAGAAACCAATTTTTACATTTTTTCGAAATTTTGTACTATTTTAGAAAATCGTTGTTATTGGACGATTTATAATGTTTATATCATGAATTTTCAAAAATACCAAAAAAATAGTAAAAAAATTCGAAAAAATGTAAAAATTAGTTTCTTGCAAATTTTCAATGTAGAGAACATATTTAACGGTTCAGATCGGTCATTTGAAATTTAAAAATATAAAAATAATTATATTAGACAGACCCATCCGTCCTGTCCTATATTCAGGACACTAGCATTTCTCCCAAATAAATCATGCATACTCTTTTGAAACTAGGTTTCTGACCTAAAAGCCTACATACGTTTTGAAAAATAAAGAACAGGGTTGGCAGCCTTAGCCACATAATAAATGATGGTGCTAATAATAACAACTTAGAGCTTCCAGAATGAGAAATATAGTTTGCAACAGGTCTCTTTCCGCCTATATATAATTGCCAGGTTTATGGATTATCCAAATGCCTTGGACAGCAGGAGCAATACTTTGACAAAAAAAAAGAGAAAATAAAAAAACAAGAATGGCCAGACAGCCAGTACTTCAAAAAAAAAAATATAATAATAATAAATAAAAACAAATAAGAGTTGTGAAATAATTCAACCAAACATAGCACGGCCCAAGAATAAAATTTGTACTTACCTTCTAACAAAAACAGTATGGTCAACAACGTTTATCCGCTTCTGAATGAGAAGTTGATAAACTTCTTATTACAGTTTTCCATTTGATATTTCAATCAAAGGAACCCCCCAAATATTGAACACTCAATCACACTGACTCACGCCATCTGTGATTACTCCAAAAACACAGTGGTTTTACCCTTTATTGAATTTGCAACATCTGATAAAGTTGGGACAGATCACACCAGATTAAGACCAAGCCCTTTCACAGAATTGGAAGCACGGATTGAGTTAATTTGGATCAGACCAGGGATCTAATATTGGTAACGGTAAGGACACAACCACAGCAAATGCAGAATGGGATCAACTTTTTGGAAGAATTATTCTATCTTTTGGCAAAACAAGGAATTGTATATATACAAACAGAAAAAACATTCCTGAAAAACCCAAAAGATTTTAAAGCAACTTTTGAAAAAAAAAAATTTAATTTTAGCACTAAGTGGTTCTTATTATCCCCCTACCAAATGAAAATAGCAACAAAAGTTGCTCTCTGCCTTTTCCCATTTATTTTGTTGCATTAATCATCACTCTGACTCACTCTCCATGCACATAGCCTTCAGTCCTCTACTCCTCTGCAGGAAAGTAAATTAAAATAAGAATAGGTACTTGTTATTTGGACAATAAAGTTGACAAATAAGAAGGCAAGGCTATGCACCACCAACAATTCTATTTTGCTAAAACAGCCTCCATCATTTGATACTAATCTACAGCTCAACTTTGGGAAAACCCATGCTTTGGTAAGAGAAGGAACTCGTACTTAAATGACTAAAAAGTAACTAGATCTAAAAATTTGTATAAATATCTTTCTTTTAGTGAAGGCTGGAAGTGCTGCACTTTTTATTTCAATCTAATCCAGTGCAAGAGTGAGATAGTTACAGATATGCATATTCCTTTAAATTAAGAAGATTGTGGACAATGAAAGAAAACCTCATTAGTTTGCAGATATTGCTACCAAACTTAAATATGACGTATTGTATAGAATGACTTCGCAACCACTATTTGCAGGCCAAAAATAGAGTCTGCAGTCATTGTAGTTTAAAACATTCGTGTCCACTCTTCTAACTAAAAAAATTGCAAAGAAGAGGGACGTGCTGCATCTTTTATGGCCTATTGCAGAATTTCTTTATATTGTCCATCTTTTCAAAATGCACTTGGTCCAAAAACTAATTTTCAATAGCCCTTGTTTAAATTTTGGGCCCATGTGCCTTTGTCTTAATATGAAGAACAATCTCATATTTATTCATCTTAAGGGATGTAAGCTACAATTAAAATCAAACTCATGCAAAGTGTTGCAATCACCCAAATTCCAAATTCCTTGGCCACCATTTGGTGCTGTTTTATTTTATGTATATACCATTTGGTGCTGTACAGTTTGTACATGTGTTTTTCCCCCCTTTTGTTTTTATTTTATGTATATACCACCACCCCACCACCCCACCCCCCCCAAAAAAAAAAAAAAAACCAATGCACCACACCCACACCCACACATTTTTTTTGGTGTCTTTAATTACTTTTAAATATAAAATCAGTTAAAACAGATCGGAATTCATATGGAAACATTACCTTTCGAGAGGCCTTCTTCTCCCTGACCTCATATCGCTCATGAGAGAGATCTGATAACCATGCTTCCAGGACTAACAGTCTAAATCGGAACCAAACAAGATAAAAATAAAATTCCAATCAGTACCATAGATAAATTAACTTAACAAGGAGGCAAACCACCTCTACACATATTGCATTTCTACTTCTCGAACTTAATAACTCTGTTTATCATGAACAAAACCAAATCCCACAATTTGGTCCATTCCTTATATATTCAATTGGTGGGAGGCAGAAATGCCTAGAGCTGACAATTTCTAACTGATCTGACCGACATAGGACTGAGCCTATGAAATAATGGGTTTGGTCCAGACCAAATATCCCAGGAGCCACTAAAGAGCAATTTCCTGGTTTCTGTATGTGCCAATTATACTATTTGAAAACACCCAGGTGTATAGAGGCAACAGATAAACCTGTTATCTGAAAGGTTGATTGGGGGTTGGGCTCTCAACCTGAAGGTGAACAAAAAAGATAAAATATTGCCAACTCAAAATGATTCATTGCCAACCTACGTATTGCATATTTAATAAGTTGATTCAAGTCTTACCAAAACCATTCCCAATGCAATGCAATGCTTTTAAAGTTTCAGCAAGGACACCAATTCATATCAATTCATGTCAGTAGGTAGATCAACTGCTTGGGAACAACTACAACCCATTGATCCATTTTATTAACTCTTTTCCAAGAAAAACAAGATACCACAATTTGAATCTGAAAGCCTAAGAAAGGCCAGAAAAAAAGGAACAAATAATGAGGTACATACAAGCAAGCACTTCTGAATGGATTTAGACCTCTTTTTTGGCCTCTGAGGTAGCTTACAACCCTTCATCCGCATGAAATCCTCTTCTTTTTCTTTAGTAGAGAGTGAGATGAAGAATCGAGGAAGCACAATTGAACCCTTCTCATCAAGACCTAACATGCCATTAGTGGGGCAGTTCTCTTCAAACACTAAAGCCGAACCTCTTGTTGGGTAATAACGATCTTTATTTGAAAGATTCTCAGAAACAGCCAAGTCAGACTTTCTGTTAAACAATAGAAAATTTAAGGTAATTTATTAATAACAAAAAGTCAGAAAAATGGATTGGGCATATCAAAAAGCATGTATTTCCCACGCCTAACAAAAAATAAAGAGAAAAGAAAATAGATATTTATTTTACAGGGTTCGTCTCTACATAAAAGGACAATACAAAAAGCAATCTACCACATATTTTGAAGAAACACAGGGACCATAACAAATTAATTAGCTAGTTTGTTTCAAGTAAGCATAATTTTGTCTATATAAAAGAGTTAGTTGTGAGAGATAAACAGTCTATTTTTCACAAATTCTATTGAAAATTCAGTAACAATCTCTAAAAATTAAAATTTAGTTTATTTCTTGCTCTAGTATCTACATTCAAAAGAAAAAGTAAAACAGGGCAACTTCGTGGACAAAAATCTGGTCCTAGAACAATGTCTGAAATAGAACCACAGGGTACATATGGGTTCCTTGTTATATTTCCTGTAGTGTTGGTATGGACTCTGGAATAGATAAGACTTGAGGATCTGATGCAGTCCTTATAACACGTGCATTTGTGCAAGTAATAAAGCAGCTATATCTTCTGTAGGACTGATTATTATTGTTCAATTTCAAATTTGTGAGGATTTTGATTGACCGAGTGAAATACTGCAAAAACTCTAGTAATTAAAATTCATAATTACTAATCATATAATCAATGTTTGATATGCCATAGAAAATATAAGACTTTGGAAATTATCTCCCCACATTATTAAGCATTCAAACAAAAGAGGATCTAAATTGACATCTTGAATCAAGGGAAGTCGCTATGAACCCTTTCCTTGTTTGCACAATTTCTTATGTAGTGGGCAAGATGACTTTGGTTAGAGCTATTTAGACTGCAAGATGACTTTATTCCAAGAATCCCAAACCCTGGAAGAAAGACAGCTAGGAATACAGAAATATACAATGATTACCATATTTTGATTTGTAATTGTAATAAAAGGCATTCAGTTACTAAAAATGAATTCTAAAATTGCCAAGTTTGTTAGGCGACACTTTGACCTTTCCTCTTCTTCTTTCTCTATATATTTACTATCTCCTCTCTCTTATTATTAGTGTTTTTCTCACGAGAAGCCCATTAACATTTTTAGTAAATTGCCTGCAGCTTCCTTGTTAGTTGAGAAGGGAAACATAATACAAAATAAGTACTACAACTACAATACCTTTCGGTGGCTATGAATTTGCAAATGATTCAAGAAGAATATTGCAACAGACTACAGTGGAAAAAGGTTATTTAGATGAAAAGTAGCATACCTAGGCAACCAGTGATTAGCTTGCAGCTTACTGAGTAATAAAGCGAACAAGGTAATAACACGGTATCCCAACTAAATTCCAGGTAATCATCTAACTAAAACATTAACAAAATACCACTTTAAGACCACATGACCCGGTAACGTAATTTTACACATGTGATTCAGAGACCACCACAATAATTTAAAAACAGTAGCTTTCATAATAAAAATCAAGAAAAAATCAATATACAAAATTATAGGCAGGCCACGAAGCAAAACAGATTACATATTTCAACCTATTTAATTATTTATGTTTACCCATGCTTTTACCTGCGATGAAGGGAAGAAGGTTGGCTTGAACTTGGTGATGGCAAAAGTGATGCTTCATTTTCTCCTAAGATCTGACGGCTCACCGAAGGAGAGATTCGTTTCAAACCATTAAATTTAATTGGACTGATGTCATCTCGAGCCTTCCTGCGGTGAGTTTTCTTGCGGCTACCCCACCTTAACACCAAATCAGGTTCCTGATCCATCTGGTAATTGGCATATTAATCCTTTTAGAAAATTTCTAATTCTAATTTTAGAAATTTATGTGTAGGAATTAGATAATTTTCAGATTGAAGCCTTCAATAAATAAAAGGTACTGATATACACTGTTCACAAAAATAATTTTAACAGATCTGTAAGAATTAAGCTTTAAGGATAAAACGCCACAAATCCAGGTCTTTACCAACGCTATTTATTCATGAATTAATACAAAAGACTTAAAAAGGAGAAACAATTGAAATTAAAACCTATGAATTGAGAGTACTCACGGGAGGAAACAAAACAAAAAAAAAGCTAAAGGAAAAAAACAAAAGTTACTCACGATTTTCATCACATAATACAACAAATCGAAAGCATGCAATCAACAGATTGGATTAAGAAGAGTTCTGATAATTGAATCAAACACTGAACCCAGTATGAACTCCTACCCAGAAAAAAAAATTGGGCAAAAAAAAACCCAACTCCTCTTTCCTCAAAAATTGGCCAACAAAAAAAACAAAAGAAATCCAACGAAACTTGTTCTATCTCGCTCAGAAACTCAATACAATTCTCAAAACCACACAAAAAGGAAAATAAGAAAACGAAAACAAACCTATTCAGGCAAAATACTCTACTAAAAACGAAACAAAAAATCGAGAAGAGATATCGAAACCTTACTTAGATAGAGATCTCTTGGATTTCCTCTGAGGAAAAGGAGGAAAAGCGATTTTGGTTTAGAGGATGAAACTAAACTAAAGAAAAATATGATATCCATCTATTTCCTCACCAAAACATAAGAGGTTGATGAAGGCATGCGCCTCGGATGAAATAAACCGTCGGATCATGGAATGGACGGACAGATGAAGGGGTTCATCCAAAAATCGCTCCACTTCTAGTACCACTTTGGCGCCGTAGGTGAAGTACTGCGTTACGGCTGGATACATAGGACTGGATATATCCAGTTATCTTTTATTTTTATTATTATTATTATTTTTTTCTGAATTAGGTCTAAGCAGAACTAGGCTGTCAATTGAAGGCCCAAATTAGGCCTGTGTAAGAATGTCAAATTGTTTTTTCCGAAAAATTTAAAAATAATATTAAATTAATATCATATATTAAAAATAATATCAATACAATAATATTTTTTTAAATAGTATCACAAGATCGGAATTTGAAATTCCAACTGCAATTACGGAATCCTGGATTCCGAACTTGGCTAAGATCGAAATTCCAAATTCCGAACTTAGCTAATTCCGATCTTAAAATTTTCCCATTTTTTTCGCACTTGAGTCCTTGACCTTTTCCCTTTGGCCTTTTCCGTTACTAAGTAATTCGGATAGTGGCGCTCCCTTATGGCCTTTGGCTAACACTAGTGACGCCTTTCGAGCATCAAAACGTGTGAACGTTGGCCATTCCTTTTGCTTTGTTTCTGATCCGTTTGCAAAATGAATTACATTTATTTGAGGAACGTGGCTGGTGCCCAATAAATAATATATTAATTGTACTTTTAATCTTGGTTATACACAAGAAGTCATTTGATTTTCTATAAGCAGTTTGTTCGGAAGATATTTAACATACCGAATATACCATTTGATCAAGGGAGCAATTGAGCCAGAAAAATAAACCTGATCAAATGTTTATTCTCATATTGATATTCCTCATAGTAATTTTCAATTTGATTTGAATATTATTCCGATTGATTCTGCTGGATATTGTAGAGATCTCTCATCAGTCACTTCTCCGGTCGTGCCCTAAGGAGTGACATCTACCCGAATTATCTTGGTTGCGGTTCCTCTTGTACGTTGAAACGGAATACGCTTAAGGACAGTGCCTAGCGCGATTCAGATAAAACTGTTTTAATTATTTATTTTATTTATTTTTATTTTATCCGAATTTATTTATTTGATTTTGCACCAACAATCTTAAGCGTAAATTCCGTGATTCGGATTATAGACTATTTGTTTTAATAAATTATTGGACTATTTAGCAATACATTCCGAATGAAAATTGTTGGCAGATTAAATATGTTGATTCCAGTGCTGTAGATTAATTTTATTGGGTCCGTTTGTTTGTGACTTAAAGGGTGCATAACTTAAGTTATGTATCCTTTAGTCACCAAACACCTCTTACATAAGATGCCTTAAGGGTACATAAGTTATGCAATCTAAATAGGTTGCATAAGTTATGCATGATTCCCTTTAAATTTTTTTCCCAACAATACCCCTTAGAAATAATTAATAATAATTAATAAATAAAAATATTTAATAAGTAACGATAACTATTAAAAAATTATAAATAATAATATTTAACAAGCAATATTAATTATTAATAATAATGATTTAATAATAATAATAATAATAAATTAATTAAAAATAATTAATAAATATTATTTTTTATTATTAAATAATTGATAATATTTCATAATAATAAAATGATTTCTTATTATCATTAATAATTAATAAATAATTAATATTAATTAATAAATAATTAATAAATAATTAATAAATAATTAATAAATAATAATATTTAATAAGCAACAATAATTATTAAAAACCATAATTAATAATAAAGATTAATTATTATAATTAATAATATTTAACAAGTAATATTAATTATTAATAATAATAATTTAAGAATAATAATTAATTAAAGGCATGAATATAAGGGCATTTTAGTCTTTTGACATGAATATATGCATGCATTAAGTTAGTCATCCTTACTACACAACCAAACATCTATTACATAACACTACATAAATACTTAGGCATCCTTAACTTATGCAACCCCTTACTACACAAACAAACGCCCCCATTATATCTAACAGAGATCTTAAATCGTTAGCGAATTTGTCTAAAAAAAAATAATTGATTGTTAGGAAATTTAACTATCCCTATACATATCGTGATTCCCTCTTGATTAAATTTCTTTGAGTGTTGTTGATCTTTTAATATCAATTATGCAAGAAATTAAATGATCCATGTGACCGCCTCTCATTGTTTTTGTAACATATGAACATTTGTAGCATCATCATTATTTTGTTGTTTATTACTCATTATTAATCTGAAATTATTCTGACAAAATGATATATTTGTGATATTTCAATTCAAAACCATAAATCTCAGCCGTACTTTTATACACATTTGAGACCTTCAGTGATTCTGAATTAATGATTCTCTACTACTTGTAGTTAAGTTTTTGGCAAATATTTTAATATAGGCTTTCATCTCTTGGTGATAATTAAAATAATTCTATTCATGTGATTAATGAGTCACTTTTAATTTGAGAATAAATGTCAGAACGTCGGTTCATTTCCTCATCTTATAATTTTCATTACTTTATTTGGTTATCTTTCAGCCACTTCACCAATTAATTGCGTTGATTTATAATATTTTATTGTTCAGCAATGTGCTTCCTTAATTGCGGTACTATTTTAAGATCAGCGGTACTATTTTATTGTTCAGCAAAGGCCAAAGGAAAAAGGCCAAGGACTCAGCGCAAAAAAAATGGAAAAATTTTAAGATCGGAATGTGGGATTCCGTAATTGCGGTACTATTTTAAAAAATTATTATATTAATTCTTTTAATATATTATATTAATTTAATATTATTTTTTAATTTTTCGGTTGTTTTTTAGTGTTTTACGTTTACGGCCCAGAACAGAATTGTGTTTGTGTACAAATTACTCAAATCTGCAATGTTTTATAATTCATTTTTGTTTCTTAAAGTCTTGACTCTTGAAGTCTTAATAGTCCAAACTAGTAATTCCCTACTCTTCAGTATGCTTGCAACTAGGTTAGAGTCCATTGGCTTGAAATCATCTTCTGTGAAAATAAATTTAATATGAGCATTAGTTTCTTGATTGAATTAGCTGAACTGCTTATATTTTTACAATTTTCTCAAGCTAGACTATTGGTGATGTTGAGCCATTTATAGGTGCAAAAAATGAACTCACATAATTTTGTGGAATTTGTGTGTATTCTTTATGTGTTATACTTCAGTTTTGCCTTACTTTTATAGAGTATAAATAATTCGATTTGGTTTATTAAGGCTTCCACGATTGCTGGAAATTTAATTTTGGATGCATGTGAATAAACACTAGGGTAAAAATAATATTACTACTTGTTTTGTTTGTAATTCAGATTCTTTTTGTTTGCTTTCCGAAATAGTGCTGGATTAGTACTATTTTACTTTTTCTTTTTGAAAATAAAGCCCCATAGGTAGGTTCTCTTAGAATCGGATTAGTTCCTTTGAATTTCTTAATTTGTTTTATTTCGAACCGTACAATTTAAATAATATTTTCACCAATCCAAATAATATAATTTAGTACTCATGTTCTAATATTTCAATTCTTATCTTTTTATACTATTTTTGCATCTATTCAAATCTAATATTACACTACTCCTTCCTTGGTGATTGATAACATACCTTGGGTGCTTCCCTCTAGAGGTTCGCTCCAAAACATTGTCTAGTTTAACATGTTATAATTAATATTATTAATTATAATTAATGTCACCTATATTATTAATATAAACCAAGTTCATTTAATATATTTATCTAAAGGGTACACCAGATTTTGATAAAAAATCTGATAGACCAAATTCATTTAATCTAGATCCTTTTTATTATTTTAGTTATATATTCATCTCCTATGAATTAAGAAGACACCTTTTCTAATTTTCGTCCATTAAGAAAATTGAAAACGCCATTATTTTGCCATCATTTCGACTAAGAAAAATTAAAGAGGATCATATTTCTGTCTATCGACATGTCTGCTCTTCAAAACTATGAGTTCTAACTTGTGAATTATGATTTTATATGAAAATTCGTTGATCTTAGCTGCTTAATTAGAAATATTATTATGATTAAATATTTTTTTCCGTCTATCATAACATTTTTGAAAAAAAAATTTTGGTTATAACGATTACTTAAAAGGCAAAAACACCATCACCAAATTTGCCAACATATTTTACCAATTTAATGCCTGTATAACGTGGAGCAATAGAAGTTTAGTATTCATCTATATCTATATTTACACTACTTATAAAGCATCCATATAAAAGGAGTAAACTTGTCAGATAAAAGGATGTAAACAATTCTTATATCAATTATATACAATTCATTTGTGTAATTTAATTTGATCAGTGGTCTTGATCAAGGTTAGACTTTTCTTTAAAAAAATAAGTTTCTACAAAATTAGCTATTTGTTTTTTAAAAAAGACTAAATTATTGATTTTGCCATATCTTTATTGCCTAACAGATAACATTTTTTATATAAAAAAATAATATCAATATTTTATTTTTTTTTATTTACCCACATATTGAGGATATCTTTTCTAGTAATCCAAACAAAACAACTAGTGCACATTTCACTATAACACCCAACAAAATAGACAAATACAATTTACATCTCACACATCAAACACATTCTTCCCGGTGAACTTAACCTCGATTGGGCTGACGTTCTTGCCGATGACCGACTCCCTGACGATTATTCAGCCTACTTACTCTTTCATAAAATGTGTTATTGGTCAATGGAACATTAAAAGCCTACTGTTTGGATGCGTGGTTGAATAAAAAATAAGAATAAAGAATCTCAGAATGCGTGCTTATTCAAATTTCTTATTCTTATATCATATTTTGTTAGTATAAGAATAAGGACTTAAATTTTTTATTCTTGTATTATTTGGATTGCACAAGAATAAAAAATTTAATCCTTATTCTTATCCAAATTTTATTCTCCTTCATCCAAACATACCAAATGTAAACATAATAAGACATTCTGTTTACCGATAACGGTACAATCTTTATTTTCGTTTTTCGTTTCGTTTTAGAAACAAAACATATTTTTGTTCCCTAAGTCGTTCTGTTTCGACGTAACGGAAATAGAACTACAGATAACAATTGTTCCACACATGTAATTCACTATTGCGTTCAAATGAATGCAGAATAAGGCATTCTGTTTTACCGTTCTATTCGGGCAAAGGAATGCTGAGTGCACATTGGGCTGTCCGATACATATATATTTATATAATCAATAGTGAATAATTTGACTATATTTATAATATTCTCGATATGAATTATAACAAAGAAATAATAATAATAGAATCAAGTTTGACATGATGTGTATATATATATATATATATTTTAAGGATAATATTGATTGTGTGCATAGTAAAGGATAATATTGATTTGCATGGTGAAGAATAAGTAGGCAAAAACTAAAAAAAAAACAGAAAAAAAATCAACAAGTTATTTCGTTTTATCAAAAACAGCAAGCTTTGGCAAGAAAAAAAAACTCCAAAAAAATTACACACGTTTCCTCATATATATATAAAAACAGAGCATTTTTTTAATCATATACACACATCACACAATAATACATCTATTGCTGCTTGTTCCCTTACACGAGCGGAATGTGTTGCTTTTACTTTTTTTTTTTTCTATTTTTTAAAGATAAGAGCGAAGCACATTACATACGCCAAGCATGATCAAACACTTAATTTTTTTAACCATATTGCACATATCGCACAATATAGCAGCCATACATTAATTGTAACCATAACCAAATTAACTTGACTTGACCGACTGGGTCACTTATTGCAACAAATTAAACCAGGATGAAGCAAAACTAATAATAGCACACGTGTTAATAGACCTCACCAACTGCTCCATCAGATGCACAAAGGTTCAACATAAAGTAAACTTATATATTTTTTGACGTTCGTCGGCTCATTGAAGCCGTTGCGCATGTGAATGTACAAGACATGGGTCGTTGCAATGAAGTTAAATATTCGTTCTATCAGCACCGGAGAAACAGCAGTTGGCTCAAGGAATGCTTGGTTGAGCCGCCTCCAACCATCTCGAGTCCATTCTTCAAACCTGATAACTGCTGCATCTTTTGTCATGTTTTGTTCCTTCATGTAGCAGTCCAGTACAGATGGTAATTCCTCCAGTGAATGCTCACGCTGCATCAAACTAGCTAATTAATATAAAAGCTACAATGTATCAATGTATCATCCATTTTCTTTACATCAATGCCTTTTAAGAAAATCCAGATACGGAATTGTATCTGATAATTGAATCATTACAGGTGAATCAGAATTATGCATTCAAAAAATTCTGTAAATAATAACGTTAATTACTTAATTAGAGGTTGTTTGAATATTTGCATACCTCATATCCAATTACATCATCAATGAATCTGGCAACCTCACTTGCAGCCCTGACCATATCTGGGTTTTGGTTAACCCACAAAAACGCCTCTTTTGTAGCAACATCTCCCATTCCAACGAAAGAGGCGCAACACAGCATAGGGATGGCCGAAGATACTAGCGAAACTTCCAAACGCTCCTGAAAAGTTGGGAAATAGCCCTGTGCAAGCCACTCTGCTTCTTGAAAGTAAGATCTAATGAGAGTTTTGAACTGAAAAAGATAAATAAGCTGTTAGTGTTGGGGTGATCAGTTTAAAACTTTAAATCAATACAGAAGCATGCACCACTCATGTTGCACAAGAAATCTTTATAAAAAATCACGAAATCGTTTATTACTCTAATACTCTCTTTGCAAATCTTATAGATATTAATACTTTGTGTCTAATTATCTTATTTTGTAATTGTTTCCAGAAAAATGTGATATTTAGCTTGGAGATTGTTTTACTTTTCGTTGTTGCTTTGTGACTTTGGTTCAAACCCGACTTGTTCTTGTTTGAAGAGAACTGGTCATTTCTATGTGGAAGTTAAAACCGATCTAAAATGGAAAATAAAACTAATGCTTCATTAAAACCATTCTTGATCATGAGCAATCGCCCACGTCCTTTTTTTTTTATAGCCTAGCCAACCCGTTAAATTAGAATATGCATCTATTACAGAATAAGAGAAAATACAAACCCCTTCAATCAAGTAAGACGCACGATACTTCTCACTAGGCTCTAATTCATTCTCAATGTCTTCACACAAGTTGATTAATGTGAGATACACTAATTTTAGGTACTCGTCCAGTATCTCAGCAGATTTTTTATCCCACCTGCAAGTGTACAATAATCAGTTCCATTTGGGCATTGGGCACATATTGGGGAGGCAGTGAGGGGGGGGAGGTGATAGAAACCTCTCAACAACATGAGCCAGCTGTCGACATTCCTCCAAAGTTGCATGAATGTCATATGTATCATCCAATATTGTAGCCAGAGCAATAACTTTTGCAAGTATGATACGGGCTCGAGAGAATTGTGGCTCAAAATATACGCCTGTTATAAAAAAGTATGACTCGATTATGCGATCGCGTGCATATCCTAACTTCTCTTTAGGATTAAAATCTTTCCACCATCTGCCACAAAGATACATGTACATAAGATTAAGGAGCAAGTCTATGATTTTATGTTTTTGGATTAACTGCCATTGAAGAAACAATACTATTTGTACCACCGTAATCTAAGTAGAAGAAAATGTTAACTAATTAAATGAAAAACTGTTATCGAACTAGAATAAACTCACAATGAAATGGCCTTCAGCTCTTCACAATGTAGAGCTTGGACAATATTGAAATCAAGCTTGGCAAGCTCCAATATCACATGATTAGGGGTTTCTTCTTCCTCGTATTCATCAATATACCACCGTGATTTTTTTAAACCGAAAAAACAGAAAATGTTATTTTAATATAAAACCTGCGACTGAGTAAATTAGAGGAATGAACATGTCAGGACGCAGGTAACCTGCGCAGGTTCTGACGGCGCCATTGCCAGTGGCGCGGGCATTTTTAAAATTCGCAACTTTTGAAAAGCCTGAATCTGGCTGAACACATTCAATAGAGACTTTCAGGCTTGTACAGTCTAGGTGGGTGAATTGAAAGCGGTACATCACAGAAAGTAAAAGAAGTCAGAAGATTATAATCTGCGTAACACGCCATATAATTTTTTTTAGTATAGTGAAAATTTAAAAAATAATCATCATACTAACTTTAAAATACTGATTTATATATTGATTCTGAGAAAGAGGAGTGATATTTATAGTCCACACACGCGCCAATGTCATTGGCTTCCTTAGCAGGAATCGATACACGCGCCAATACCATTGGCTTTGTTAGCAGGAATCTAGTCACATTACAATTTACAAATAGAATCTTTCTAGGCTGCGAGCCTGCGACTTTGCTTTTTAGCTTTACTACCTTTTTTTTTTTTGATCACTCAGCTTTACTACCTTTACTCTCTCTCTCTTTGACTTTTCAAGTTTCATTTTATTTTGAATAAAGAAGGCCCGACATTTAATATTTTTTAAAAAATCCATTCATTTCGAGTCTCAACAATATTCGGGCTTGTGCTGCTGTGCACAAAGACCAGTCCCAATAAATGCACTTAAACAAAATCTAATTCAACAATATTATACATGATTAAAGACAGTGTGCCTGCGCCAGTCAGATTGGCTTGGGCAGGATATGCCCGCGCCACTGCCAATGGCGCCGTCAGAACCCGCGCAGGCTACCTGCGCCCTGACATGTTCATTCCTCTAATTTACTCAGTCGCAGGTTTTATATTAAAATAACATTTTCTGTTTTTTCGGTTTAAAAAAATCACGGAATATACCACCTTGCCTCGAGTCTCTTCATCATTTTAGGCAAAGGAGTATTTAGTGCACGTGATACTTGGTCTCTCAATGGGGATTTCAGATCATGAACCAAATGTTTTAGACCACCGTGTGTAAAAAAACTCGCTTTTTCAAGTATGTCCTCATCACAAATCTGAAGACTAGCTGCATTGTATAGGCTTAACAGTCCTCTGGCATCTCTGCTCAATGTCGTTTTAAAATTTCCATCATCGTTTTGGAACTTGAGAAAAATATCTGAAATAGTTAGATTTTAGAAAGATTTCATATAAGGATTGATCAAATAATGTATATGCTGTCATCTGTCCAAGTTTTTGTACGGATATATATTGCTTTCAAAAAAAAAAAAACTCTAGATTTCACGTCTGTCAAACTAGTTTATAATCTCGCAGCGGAAGACATACTATAATAACAAACTTTTCAAAATATCTAATAAATAATCTTAAACTACTCATAATTAAAAACTAAATAACTTCTCGATTAATTTCACGCAACGGCTCCAGCTATTAGCAATATCCTTACTCCAACATTGTCACTATAGATTAAAAATTGGGATGAGTATAATTTTCAACTCAGTAGGAATGATCTCGACTACCAACTTCTGGAAGTCAATCGGAGATATCATTCAAAAGATTATGAAATTGAATAAGTCAACTTAATGAAATAAATCAAAATTCCATCAATTATCAACATAATAAAATGTATACGTCATTTGTAATATATCAAAATCTTACTGATAATCATCATAAAAACAATACTTTCTTTTGGGAACCAACGTCATCAACATACTTTGGCCAGACTTCATAATAGAATTAGACTACTTAACCGTTAGTTTGGACAATTTCGCACTCCCAACAGTGGATGGAGTGGAATTTTCACCTGCCACGGTGAAAATACGTTCCAGCATCTTGAAGGAACCAAGTTCCGCCACGCCTGACGGACCGCTAATCCCGAAGGAATCGCCAACCAGGTACCGGCCAAAAATAATAAATTCTCCTTGTGTGTATATCAATCATCAACTCAATTAACTTCACATAAAATTTTAATTTCATCATTACAAATACACCAAACCATTAATTAGTTCTTCTCCAAAAATTTTAATACTCCAAGTAGTTTATATTTTGAAATACCCACTATATATTATGGCTAAAGATTTTGATCGAAAATTTGAAAACAATAGCACCACACAATATGATATAATATAATAAATAAAATTTAAATCTTTCTAATGTATCGAATTTACCAAATTGAAATATATGTAGAAAAGTTATCATGATTAAAATAAGGACTATGATAAGTTTGAAAAACATATTGTTATAATCTTTGATTTTCAAGATAAAACTGACTTTAATTTACAATATATTGACCCATAAATTTATAATGATTATTTAGAACATTTTATAAGATTTCCAACGAACTAAAGTTTGTAAAAATCAGAGTTAAATTGAAGAAATTTTAACATGGAAACCAATTAGAATTTCAGAATTTCAAAAGCAAGTTTCATGGCTGGGATTCGAACTTGGCACTCCTAAAAAATTTCAAAGTTTTAACTGTACAAGTAATGACCAACTGGACTACACTTCCTTCATTAACCAAAATCGAATAATATAGATATATACCCTACAATATCGAAGCTTTCTTCTCCAACCAGAAGTCCGCATTTTTAACAGTTCAAAACGTGTTTTGTATTTTCACCTTTGAATGATATTCAACATTGTCAAATTTTCATTCTAATTCACATAAGCCATCTACTTGGTAATTATTTAGATCAAAGTAACAAAATAGGATTGAAATTCAAAAGGAAGAGAATGGAAAAACAAAGGTCGGGACGGCTCCTACCTTAACGATGAACTCTTCGGAAAAACACCGTGAACCCCTTTCTGTTCTATCCTGCTCCTGCCCAAGCTACTTCTCGCTCTCTCAAACTCTCTGAAGTCGTTTAAAAGTGGTTTTGATTTGGTTTGAGGATTTGATGAACCATGCACCTTTATTTATAACTAAAATTTTCACATAAAACATTTCCATATTTTCCACGTGTTTTGAATGAGATTTTGGCTTCTACCACTTCACACTTCACTATAGAACAGTTTTGCAAAATTTTCCAAGCATTTATTGCAATGTCTATTCATGTTTTCCGAGATTATTGACCATTTTAACCCATTCTTTCATATGAGCCACATTTCTACTACGACTAGCACTAGGTTTGTAGCTATTTCATTTTCATGCTTTTACCACACGTGTGTAAGATAGGTTTGACATAAAGCTTAAGTGACTTAATACAAACTTATTCATTGATATTTTGTTAGATTATAGTTATAACTTATAACAATCTTTACCCAATTTCAAAGTCATCACAGAACTGTAGAAAAAATATCCAATCCCAGCTGTCCGATTTTTTTAGTCTGCTTGATGGATTTCATCTCATCCCTTTGCCTCCACTACGGCTTGCATGTTTTTCCCTCTTCGGTTTTTCTGTTGTGTTTTTCTTTCTGCCCTCCTGTGTCGCTTCTTGGTCGCGTGTCTGGAGTTTGTGTTCGATGCGTTCCGTATTTTATTTGCTCTGGTGTTTCTGCCGTAGCGGATCCGGCGAAACCCTTTTGTCCAGTCCAGGCCATGCCTCTTCTGTACTCTGCGGTCACTCCGCTGTGTCGGATGTCTTCGCTTTCTCTAGAACTATCTTCAATGGTACTGTTCTCTTGCTAGGCTTTCTGTCTCGCCTTTCTCTCTTGCTATTCTGTGTTCTTGCTTTCGTTGTTTGGTAGACTAGCTGTATCTCTTCTTTCTCAGTTTTTAGGAAGAGAATATTTCTAACCCCCTTTCATCTATGTTTATGTTAGGCATTCGATTTCATCATGACCTAAATTATTTCAACTTTTGGATGAATTGTTGATGGTAGTATATGGACACATACTTTATTGTACCCATGGTTTGAAAAATCGGCCGATTCCGATTCGAATCGTCCGAATCGGATCGGAATCGGCGGAGGCCGAACCGATTTTAGGTGGTTTGGGGCGGAATCGGGCTAAGATCTTCAAAAACCGCCATTAATGGTGATTCTCACCAGCAGATTGAGGAAAAAGGATGTGGGAAACGCGGCCTGAGGTGTGTAAAGGCGAGAGAGAGACGAGTGAGAGATCGGGAAAGGAGAAGGAGGAGGGTGGCGTCCGGCGTCCCCTCTGATGGGTTGTTCGGCAGCTTTTCTTTTTTCTTTTTTAATGTGATGCAATGAAGTGGCAGAAAAATCAAAGATGGGTTTGGGGGAGAAAGGTTCAAGTGGAGAGAGCCAGTTACGCATTTTTAAACATTGGTATATTAATATATTTTGTCACAGCTTAGATTTTCTTGAATGGAAAAATAATTTTAAACAAAACTATGCTAGAAAATGATCCAAAGTATAAAAAAATTGTAATTTTTTTATTCTAAGATCCTAACTGAGACATTAGTAATGTTTGCATATCAAAAATTTTTTAATTATTTTCAAAATTTTATTTTCTAAAAACTCTGAAAGTATCACAATAGCTTCCATAATGATATAAATGTAATATTTTAATTAATTTTATACTTCCAATTGATGATTTTTTAGCTTACATTTGACAAAATATGTTTTCCTAATTTTTTCGTATTTTTTCTAAATTTTAATTGCATAAAATATGATTTTCGTTAAAAATCTGATTTTTCGATCTGATTCATCCGATTTTTCTGATTCACCCGATTTAACTCCTTAGATCAACAGTCTGATTCCGATTCCAATTCCGATTTTCAGAACCATGATTGTACCTATTACGAATAAGTTGTTTTCTGGTGTCAGGAAAGGAATTGGTACATAGAACGATATACACATTTAGAATATCAGCTTTGATTTTATGATCCTTGGATTGCTGGTATTTACTTTCTCATTTATTGTTTTAAGCTTTTATTTATCCAATTGATAACCAATTTACTATTCATGACCTGCACGTTGTTGGGCCTACAAATTAGTTGCTTTTGTGTTTTTCAGATTTTTTGTTCGCACATCCTATTCCTCGTACAAATGTTATCTGTACAATATATTCCTGGCCAACCAAAAATAGTGGCGATGATTTATAACACCAAAAGTCATATTTGGTTGGCTGTTATTACTCCCAAAGATGCTGATATATAACACCAAAAGTTATAAAATAAAAATCGATTGATGTCCAAATACTGGCTGTGTAGTGCAAAAAAAGCCTCATGGGATAAAAATTTCAACTGCTGCAGCTATTTGTTAACTGAACAGGAACAATAAAAAAAGAAAAAGGTAAATCAAGTGATGAGGAAACTCTGTAGTATCTACTATGATAAATAATAAAAAAGAACTTAAACAAAAAAAAAATTCATCTAATTTCCTGGATAGAGTTTTTTTTTTTTTTTTGCTTCTTGCTATAACTTTTTTCTATTTTGATCTCTGAAGTTGTTTTTTCTTACACCTATGTATCAGATTGGTTTGTTTTACCTTTGTTCCTTTTGCAGATCATAGTTTTGGTGGTTCAACTTAATTTTACCCGTCAATTGTTTATGCAAAAGATTGGAAAAGAAAAAAGTTGGAAGAAGGGTCTGGCATGGCACAAGTAGGTAAGATGGTTCATGGTTGCTAATGCTAACAGCTCATACTCAATCATGTTTCTGTAACCTATTTACTGGTGTATATCAGTCACTATCATATTTAGTTGTTTTCATATATTCTGATACTTGAAATATGGGGAATTTACAAACTTATGCAATTTTGATATGGTTGGGTTTTTTTCTCTTTTTGGTTAAACTAAGGGATGCCTGTTTGTTGAACTAAGGGTGCGTTTGGATCGTTGGAAGAAAGAAGAAGAAGAAGAAAAAAAATTATAAACAATCCAAACTCACACATTTCCCAATACTTCTTTCCACTTCTTCCCTTCTTTCCTTCTTCCCACACCTATCCAAACGCACCCTAAGGGATACCATATGTGACCTTGATAAGGTATCCATCTGTTTTTTTTTTCCTATTGCTTCTTGGTACTGATTAGGCTGTGTGCTAGATGTGGTAGAGTTTCAAGCAGTGGGTGTCAGAAAATGATAAAAAAAAATAAAATATAATATGGCTTGAAACGTTTAACATGTCATGCTAACACAACACAACATGTCGTGTCATTATGCATGTCGTGTTAATCAATTCTATCACGTAACACGACACGACACGACACGACACGTTTAAAATATTAACTCGTCTCAACACGACACCACAAGGAGAAGAAGGTTTTGGTTTCAAGTCAAGAGGAGGCGAGCTATGGCTATCGACAACCGGCAACGATCCGATCTAACAAAATGATAAAAGAATTGAAATTCATAAAAAAGACACAACTACGAGTAATAAAATTCTAAAATTGAAAAAAAAAACATAAAAAGATCATGCATATTCAGTTGAAACTAGTTGCGTACCTGACCTGAAAGCCGCAACAAAATCGCACTCTCTTTTGCAAGTCTAACCTAAGGCTCCGTTTGGATGGCTTCTCCCCAGAATAAGGAATAAGAAATAGCTATTTTTTACCAATAAATTTATTTCTAACCATCCAAACTCTTCACAAAAGTTACACACTTCCCAATAAATTTATCCCTTCCCAATAAATTTCTTCCCTTCTTCCTTCTTCCTTCTTCCTACCTTATTCTCAACGCATCCAAACGGAGCCTAAAAGCCTACTTACTGTTTTGAAAAATAATGTTCAAGGTTGCAGTACAAGAAATACGGTCTTTACATAAACTTCATAACTAAATTTTTTTTATTTATGTTGGTTATTGTTAGATTAATATCTAATGTAGTAAAAAAAATTGTTAGACTTTTTCAAATTACTACACTAGATATTATCCAATGACGGCATGAGCAATACTTTGACCAAAAAAAGAAAAAAAAAAAACAACTCCTTCTTTCCTCAAAAATCGCACCCTCCCCCCCCCCCCCCCAAAAAAAAAAAAAAAAAAAACCCAACGAAACCTGTTCTATCTCGCTCAGAAACTCAATACGCATCTCAAACAACACAAAAAGGAAAATAATACAACAAAAACAAACCTATTCAAGCAAAATATTCTACTAAAAACGAAACAAAAAATTGAGAAGAGATATCGAAACCTTACTTAGATAGAGATCTCTTGGATTTCCTCTGAGGAAAAGGAGGAAAAGCGATTTTGGTTTAGAGGATGAAACTAAACTAAAGAAAAATATGATATCTATCTATTTCCTCACCAAAACATAAGAGGTTGATGAAGGCATAGGCCTCGGACGAAACGAACCGTCGGATCATGGAATGGACGGACGGATGAAGGGGTTCATCCAAAAATCGCTCCACTTCTAGTACCACTTTGGTGCCGTAGGTGAAGTACTGCGATATGGCTGCTTATAGTTATAGGACTGGATATATCCAGTGATTTTATTTTTATTATTATTATTATTATTATTATTTTCTGAATTAGGTCTAAAAAGAACTAGGCTGTCAATTCTAGGCCCAAATTAGGCCTGTCTAGGATTGTGAAATTATTTTGTAGTGTTTTACGTTTACGGCCCAGAATAGAATTGTGTACAAATTACTCAAATCGGCAATTTTTTCTTAATTCATTTTAGCTTCTTAACGTCTTAATAGTCCAAACCAGTAATTCCCTACTCTTTCATTATACAGGAATTATAAGTGTCATCGGCAAATGTACTATTCCAGCCATCGCTAAATACAAAGTAAACATATACAGTAAATAAGGTGAACATATAGACGATATAAGTGAACACTTACAAACAAATAAGTGTTGTCATCACTTGTTCAGAAGTTTACATGCATATTCAACTTATTTTCATTAAACTTATTTGTTCGTATGTGTTCACTTAGATCGTCTATATGTTCACTTTGTTTGCTATATATGTTCACTTTATATTTAGCGATGACAGGGATGACAAAACTACAGATGACAGTAATCAATTTTATGCTTGCAACTAGGTTAAGAGTCTATTGGCTTGAAATAATCTTCTGTGAAAATAAAAATAGATAATTAATATGAGCATTAGTTTCTTGATTGAATTAGCTGAACTGCTTATATTTTTACAATTTTCTCAAGCTAGACTATTGGTGATGTTGAGCCATTTATAGGTGCGAAAAATGAACTTACATTGTGTATTCCTCCTGTGTTACTTCAGTTTTGCCTTACTTTATATAGTAAATAATTCTATTTGGTTTATTAAGGCATCCACAATTGTTCGACATTTAATTTTGGATACATGAGGATAAACACTAGGGTAAAAATAAAATTACTATTTTTTTTAAAGATAAATTGGGGGTCAAGTCTTTCAATTTATTTTTAAATTAAATGTCTATAAAGACCTCTTCAGCCGGATTTCGAACCTGCGACCTCTCATTTGAAATGCATTGATAAAATTACTATTTATTTTGTTTGTAATTCATTTTTTTTTGTTTGCTCTCCAAAATAGTGTCGGGGTTAGTACTATTTTACTTTTTCTTTTTGAAAATAAAGCGCCATAGGTAGGTTAGTACTATTCTATTAACACAATATTCTGTTAGAATCGGATTACTTCCTTTGAATTTCATAATTAGTTTTATTGCGAACGGTACATTTTAAATAATATTTGCACTAATTCAAATAATATAAATTAGTACTCTTGTTAAACTATTTCAATTCTTACTCTTTTATACTATTTTTGCATCTATTCAAAACTAATATGGGGGCGTTTGGATCGCTTAGGAATTTAGAGAATTTGGAGAAGTTGTAAATTTCTAGGAATAAATTTATTGGAAAGTGTGTAACTTTGTGAAGAATTTGAATTGTTTATAATAAATTTATAGTAGGAATATGAAATTATCCAAATTACTTGGCGATCCAAACGGCCCCATCATTACCCCTTGGTAATTGAAACATACCTTGGGAGTTGGGAACTTGCCTCGAACTTCACTCCAAAAACATTGTCTAGTTTAACATTTTTGCAAAAAAAAAAAAAAAATTGGTTATAACGATTACTTAAAAGGCAAAAACACCATCACCAATTTTGTTAACATATTTTACCAACTTAATGCCTGTATAATGTGGAGCAATAGAAGTTTAGTATTCTTTTTGTAAGGGTTTGTAAAAAGTTGGTGTCCTAAATTAGAAGATGAATTAAAAACATGAACTACCTGCCTAACAACTGCTCATGTCATACCAAGTAGATGCAACCGAAAAAAAAAAGGGGAAAAAGCATGGAAATGAAAAACCCAATCTATACATTGAGCTTCATACAGTCAAGAAGATTAAGGAGCTCAAGTTTTTCAATTTTAAGTTACACAGCTAATTAAATCCAAACAAGCAACCATTGCACATTTCACTATAACCCCAACAAAATAGACAAATACAATTTGCATCTCACACATCAAACACATTCTTCCCAGTGAACTTAACCTCGATCGGGCTAACGTTCTTGCCAATGTTCCTGAAGTTCTGGCCAACTCCCTGACGGCCTGCGTTCACCTTCTCGGGGTAAACACCATCCTTCGGGTGCAAGTACTGGACCTCTCCATTGGGGAAAACCCTGTAGAACTGGTAGTTGATCTTGTACTTGGACCGAAGCCTTGTTCCAAGGGCAAGACATTGTTCCTTCCTAGCAAGCTTCAACAGATTTGGCCCTTCCCTCATGATAGCAGCGCCTCCGGTCGGCATTTCAAAGACCTGCTCCTTGGGAGAAGTCCATGTTATGACGTAGAATTCTTCAACTTGGGCCTTGCGCAGGAGACCTCCGGTGCTTCCAGCAAAGATAGGGGAAGGGGTGTTGGGGTCAAGCTGAGGTGGGGTGAAGCCGGCGGGGGCCTCAGCTGGAGCAGGGGCAGCTGGGGCAGGCTCGGCAGATGCAGCTCTGATCGGGATGGTGCGGAAACGGACTGTGGAAATCTGTTTGGAGGCTACACGGGGCCGGGAGGTGGCAGGCCGGGAGAAAAGGGAGGCTTGGGTTGTGGTCATGGATGCCATGTGTAATAGGTTGTATGATGCTGAAAAGGGGAAAGTGTTAGTGCAAAGTGGAGAGGTGTAAGAAAGATCAAAGAGAAATTGGAGCGTTAAGAGAGGGAATGGATTTGGGTGGATTTGGAGAGAGGTAAGAAGTGGATAAGGGGATATGGGATTGGCCAATGGGGATCGGGGAGGGCTGATTTTGATACGTTCAGGAGCTGGCACCACATTTTTGAGCTAAGGAGAGACTGTTTTTTTTTTCTTCATTTAAAAAAAAAAAGAGAGAGACTGTTATTTTCCCTTTTTCTTTTTTGAAGTCCTAGTTTCAGTTGTATAAAAATCGTAGAACATCCGTTACATCCCTCATGTTTCGAAAATTGCAGTTTAAACCCTTTTTTCGTTTGAAGTTAAGAATACAGAATTCATTTTTTGTTTAATTGGTATTTACAACGTTAATTTAGAAATTAACGGTGAGATCAACTTTATCGGCATGATTTTATAAACTTGTTATGCCAACCAAAATGAAGACAAAATAATATAGGCTTGTTATGTCAATTAATTTGCAGCTAAACCTTAAGTTATTGAAAAATTTAAAAATTGAAGCCATAATGGAGGCAAACAGTTTAACCCTCGTACTCTTTTGTTATTTTGTTTTTATTATCATTGTTCATCAAATAGGTGCTATGAACCATAAACCCATGAAACGATTTGAACCGTGAAAAACAACTTATGAAAACCATCATTTAAGCAAATATAATACCGAAATAAAGAACCTTTTAGTCGGAATTCAAAACTTATATTCAATACAACGAAATTCAGTACATCCATTCTGAGAAAATAGCAGGAAAGCACATAAAATTTAGACCATCAAAGACAGCACTCCAACTTATTGAATTCAAACGGCCCAACTACAACACAAAATTATTTCTAAGGCTATGATTAGGAACATAGAAAACTGGAGTTTGATGATATAACGACACAAAAGACCTATGAAACCCAACAAACAGAAACTCTTTTTATAAAAGACCCATTAAGACCCAAACTAGAACGTATACCTTTCTAAGTAAAGATCTGACAAAAGACCAAAATCTCAGGACAGAGACCCAAAATACCTAAAAACCACGGGTTTGAGGTCAAAGGAGCAGACACAACCTCTTTTGATAAAAGACCCAATGCAAATCCCAAAATATGCGTATGTATTAACAATAGAACATGACTTCCTTCACATTCTCCTTGACCTTAGGTAGGGGCTTGATTTCCAGTGGCTTATCCCTTGTCTTGGCTCCACCTCCAGTCCTTGCACTTACCAGAGCTGACCCACCTGGTCCATTTCCACCAGATCCTGGACCTTCTTCAACTTCACCTATGTTGTCACCTTCAACATAGTACCTTGCTCGAAATGCCGCAAGGTGAGCATAATATGCTGGCGGTACTGCGGGAATCAAGATAATACACCACTAATTACAGACATAATTCAAACCTATGATTACAGTATTCAACAACTTAATGATGTATACAATTAACAACTCAAATTATGGTCTAATGTTAAGTGTAATTTCAGATCAAGTACTGTACCATGCTAAGTATTATAATATGTGATTAACCAGAGTTAGATCACTGACATCTAACAAAGTACATACAATTATTTGGCAGGAGATTTTCTTTAGGCTGTCTAATAACATCTACATACCAAAACTCATCTAATAGCATTTACATATCAATAATAATTAGAGAAAACAAAAACATTGTTAAAGCAGAGTGTGAAGCAGATGATGGAAAAAAAGGTAAGATTCCAAAGATACATACCAACTGAGACAGAGCGGGTGCACCTCGCATAGCTGTTTTCAAACATGAAAGAAGTGAAAACAAATCCAATGAAATTGTGAACTAGGGGAAAACAGAATAGTGCTGTTCCTTGTTTTACTTACGTGTAGCACAAGTTGTTGGTCATGACCTGGATTGCATCTGCTGAGTACCCATTTTCATCAAAGAGGACATGGTAATGTGTAGGTCTGCTGGTACCCTGGAAATTAGAGACCAAATTAGTTAAATAACTATCAACACAACTAAAGCACATGTAGTTTTTGTATTTCAAGCAGGGTTCAAATAATACCTGAATACCAGCATGACTGCAGAGATAGAAGTCAAATTCTGAAGGGTGGCAGATCATTTTGTCAACAACAGTCCCTGAAAGCAGTTACATAGCAAAAAATAATTTTATCCTGAATTATAATTTGATGTGAATCTAAATGACAACATACAGGAAGCTAACTAATAATAACAATACTGGTGTACAATCTTTGTATAAATACCAAACGTATCAGTTAATTTAGAATTTATTTAGGAAAGGTAATTTTTTTTATACTAAAATGATCTAATACAAGAAAGTAACATCGCAAACACTACAAACATACCTGGAAGGATGTTTCCACTCCTGTCAGTCATGTCGCGCCTTCCATGCACTTCTGGAAAGAGGCGAGTGTGATGCCTCTTCTGCACAACCACAAATGTAACTTTTGGCAAATAACCGTCTTCCAAAGACTGACAGGCCTACAATTAGGTTGAACAAAACAATAACTGATATATACTACAAATTTAAAACATAATATCTAGATGAACTGAGGATGAGAGAAAAAATAAATCAAGAATTGGATTCAGGATTAATACCTTTCTGATGGAATCCATTTCATACAGTAAGACATGGTTGAACTGTCCTTCACTTACACCATCTCTGCAAAAGATAGAAGTCAGGGTTTTTAAATTAAAACACACTAAAAAAATTGCATAAAATCTTAAAATGATTAGTAGATGTAATGTAACCTGTAAAAGATAATTCTGGCAGGCTTCATCTTTGTGGCTCTGAGAAAGGCAATGAGCAACTCCCTGCAAACAAAAGGAAAAGGGAGAAAATTAGTTTTTACAAAAAAACCAGGACAACAAAAAATAAAATTGTTATTAAAAGCTGGTTACTTACCTAATCATGCCTCCATACACGGTGCCCTTTTGAGGATCCAGCTTCTCTGTGAACAGATCACTGATAATCTCTTGCCTATGCTGCTGGGCACAAACAAGGCCTTTGTACTTGGTTGCAGTCGGCCAATCCATGGATGCCACAACCTACAAACAATATTGGCAAACAGTATTTTAAAAAAGCCATAATGATATTCCTTTCATTTGCACACTTGGAAATATTAACTTTTTAAATATCAAATTTATTGAAGGAAAGGAGATTAACAATTTACAGCAGCAATTGAAGGTGAGGAGTCCTCGCCCGGTGGTGGGTGTGTGACATCAGCGCCAAAGATGATTGTCGGCTTGTCAGTCAAGAAAGGGTTTCTGTCAGGACCATTTCTCAAGAGCGTGCTTTCAAGGAATGTGTTGGTTCCACCAACCTGTTTTGTTGTTGTTTTTCATCAAATTGTAGTCAATAGTTAACAACATAAGTGCATAACAATACAGATAAGAAAACAAAACTTAAGCAATGTATTGTAACATGAGATATACCTTGACATTGATTTTCAATGCAACATTCTCAAGGTACTGCTTATTTCCCTTCAGAACATTCTTAGGCAAGCAGCATTGAGACACGATTCCTAGTTCAGTCTCACAAACCCTTTTAATCTTGCCTACACATTGAAAATCAAAACTCACACCAACCACAATTACAGATGGTAAAGAAAATTCAAAGACTTTTGGAATGAAAGGGTTGTACCATAAGAGCCACTAAATTCAGGCAAGATTACAAGTAGCATATTAAGATCTTGACAGTCCCTATGAATGTTTCTCAGAGTCATTTCAATTCTATCAGAACGCTCCAGGCGAAAATCGATAGTAGGCTGTCGGTTGAATTTCTTCAAAAAAGAAAAACCGAACATTTTACATGCAATTTTAACCTAAGGGGGCCATAAAAAAGGGGAAAAAGATGGAAAAATATCAGTCCATTTTGTGAAAAAAATTGTTAAGTACCATGCCAATGGTGTTGCACATCTGTACAAGGTCATCACAGAACCTCCTGACCTCCTCCAGACGTAAGCGGGAAAAACTCACACAGGTCCACTTTTCAACAGTAGCTCCATGGACCATTTTCTGAATAGACATATTGGAAATATTATAACGATGTTCTGGATGATGAGATTGTCTGTACTGTTTTTGTTACTTAATTTGTTGGGAGCCTACTTAGTTATCTTGTTTGCAATTACTTCTGTATTTTGTTCTTCACTAAAACCTTTGTTTTTTTTTAGAGCAAATAAAAAAAAAACAAAGATAAGCATTTCTTCAAAAGATATAAAGAAAAATAATTACATATTTACCGATGCAGTGTAAAATTAAAAGTTAGGAATAGAATTACCTTCCCTATCATGTTCCATTGCCCAATGCCAGGAATGCATGTTTTTTCTCTGCCATATTCACTATACTTTAGCTGAAAATTAGCATTGCTTAGTCCTCAGAAACTCAATTAGATCAGCTGGAGTTAATTTGGGAAAGAAAGAAACATGATGTAAAGAAGAAGCAATACTGTAGGTGCTGGCAGAACACGGGCATCTACAGTGATGAGCTGGTCAGTGACTTTGATCCCAAACTCTTTGGCATACTTGTCATTATTATAGTCATTGTGACGAACCATCTGCAATTAACAAGGAAGAAAAAAAAGAAAAAGGATTTAGCATCCTTAATACCATGGATTTAAGCAACTAAGATCTACAATTCATACATTAGCAATGCTGCTCTCTCTATCACTGGGTCTCTGACATGTGGCCCTTAGCAACCCTGTAACCTGCCTGTCATTCAGCTTTTTTGAGAACTTCTGTCCTTCAACAATATTGCATACCTACCGACATTCAGCCGAATTAGAGAAGCATCAGATGATTAATGGGAAATTATGCATAAGGTGTGACCAACATACCTCCATTGGCAAGTAGGTGGGCCTGTTTTCATTGCCAGACTGGAGACAAGGCCAGGCTGTATACCTCAGGTTGCAATTGTATCGCTCCCTGAAATAATCCACGACAGAGATACTTGTGCCCTGCTCATCAACTGGGAACCTGAACAACACAAAATAAATTCAGTACATGTATAGAAGGATTAAATGACTTACTTATTTGAGGAAAGAAAGTAAAGTAAAATACATTAGGTTACACATAGGAATTGTTGTAATTCCACTGATTTTGTAACGCTGAACCATATCTTTCCTATGTGTAGCCTCCACACGAAGTCCTCTGAGTGCTTTCTTCAACTGCACATTTCAAAGAAATATCCTAATTAGCATCAAGATTATGCCTTCTGCAGGAAAAAAGTTAAAAGTAAGGTATATATAATAGCAGGCTACCTTCACTCGGTCCTTATCACTAAGAGCTTTGGATGTGTCCTGAATGTTGAGACAGCTTTTAGCAAATTCAACCACTGGCATTGGCTGATAGAAAGCTGTTGCTGAGATATCTATAACACGAGAAAAGAAAAATGAATAAAAACAAATTATTACAAATTAGATTAGCTTTGTCCATAAAGATTGATTTCAGAAATAAATTACCAATGTTCAATGAGAGCCCCATTTGGGTGGGACGAAGGCTCTGGTAGTAGCCTTTCCAGCATTCCAAGCCATCACCAATGTCACCTCTGGGGCCCAACAGGGGAGAGAAGAATGACCTCGATACAATGGTATAGCTGCACAACAGCCAATTCAAGCAATGATTTTACAAGTTCAGACAATTTCACTTCATTTTTTCTTAAATTATTTCATTTTTTTTTTTGGAAATAAGTAGGGGAGCACCCTACCAAATTTCTTTTATTCAAAGGAAAAGCGTCTAGTTTTTATTAGAACTCAGATTCATCTAATAAGAAGCCCAAAACCCTATAATCTGAATACCAATATTCCTAAAAACCAGTACCATCTAGACCAGTACAAACCTAAACAGAGCAACTTGCAAGATGGAACCATCACAACTTGCATCTTTGAACAAAAAACAATCAACACAAAAATTAAACCGCAGAGTTTAGAAACAGGAAAAAGGCTATAGAAAAGACTTCTAAGCAACAACTCAAACAGCTACGCAGAGACTCCCTCTTTCTTCCATCACTTCTATTTCTGGAAGCAACCCACAACATTCCAAATTGGCATAAGGAATTATGTATCAGATCAGTAAAAGAACCCACAAAATTCCAAATGAAAGGTTTTTTGATGGTCCAGTCAATTCAGTAAGTAAATAAACCCTTCCATAAATTGAAAAAAGAAAAAGTCAGAAAGCACGCACTTAAGGGATGGAGACTCTCTCAGAACTACATCAAGGGCTTGGATCGCCTCCTGAGGCAAGTCCCTTAACTTACCGTGAAGGAACAGCTGAAGGAGGGCCAGATCAGCACGGCCAGCATATCTGATGGTCACCTTGTATTCCTTGTCATCCCTAGACATTTCATAATTCAAAAGTTAAGGAACTACAACAATTTTTTTGACCCTCAAAAAGAAAGTTTAACAATCTTTTTTATTGCCAAATATGTCAAATCCAGAGAATAATCACTGATTAACCAACAAATTGCACAACATTGACATCATATTGAACTATAAAACCAACATTTGTCAAACGGATATTAAATTATGATTGTCAGGATCAATACACGTGCAAACACATGAAAAGGCATGCTCAATCATTACAGTTAACTGAAATCTTTCAGTTGTCCATTTCTAGATGAAGTATGCTTTCATAGAGCTTAGTTGAGTCCCAATTGCAGTAATCATAAATTTAAATGAACCATTAACCTAGTTTTTAAAATATATACCTTAGTTTTCCTTTCTTCTCTTTGTCTTTGTCTTTGTCTTTATCTTTCTCTTTGTCTTTGAGCTTGACAACAAAGTCCTTGGATTCAAATGGCAGCGATCCAGCAGTATATATGCTCTTCCTTCCATCATATGCCGGTAGTTTTCCACCAAAGAAGGAGTCCTTATGAACTGCAATGAGTTCTGCCATTACAGCTCTGTTGGTGCCCCTCGATTTGGCTTCAGGAGTGATAGACACCTAATAAAAGAACAGAGAGACATATTAAAGTACTGTTGATAGAATATAAGAAAATCTGGCGCTCACAACATGGATCCTTAACCATCAGATCTATTACTAAAGCAACTGTTTGATTTTAACAAATTAGTTAGTAAAATAGGAAAAAAAACCTTAAGGATATAGCCTTTTTTTTCATGATCTATTCAAAGGAGCCCACATAATGCACTACTAATCACAAAGGGAAGAAACAAAAGACAGTCGAGCAACTCAATCTAGCAATATGTCATGTGTAAATCAATTTCCTAGCTAATACAATTATCCAGCCTAGGAAAAATGATACATACTAAAAAGTAAAAAACCACAGCTGTCCTAAGTCCTGCAAATATGTGTGTAACTTCTCATAGATCTAAAATTGTATCAATGGGGATGATCTTTTAATTTTAAAGGGGAAAAAATGGAATATTGATTACATTAATCAGATGATATGCAAAACATTTTGTTAAAAAATGAACAAAAAGGTACTTAAAAAGATGATACACTACAAACCGATAGCATACTCAAATATTCTTTAACTATTAATATTATCATTGTTGTGTGAGATAAAGCATGTCAGCGAAGTAAAACTCTTATCAAGATTATCAATTTATAATGACTAAACAGAGATGAAGGTCTAGAACAAACTTTTCTAAAAAAAAAAGATCATAAATGCTAGACTAAAGTTATTAAATAAGCAAACTGAATATTCTTTCTGTTAACAAGAACCTGAAATAAATCAGAACTTGAAAATCATACAGATCTTCAATAAATACTCTGTTCATCAACGATAACCATATAGCTTCAATAAATAGTTAAATACTCTTTCAATAATACAATGCAACCTTAAGAGCTTTGTCAAGGGAGGACACATATGAAAGCTCACTATAAAGGTGAGATGTATCGATCTCGCTTCATGAACAAAACAAAGAATTTTCATAAAAATATCATCCACTTCAAAAACAGATTTTCTTCTTAAAAGACAAAAGAAAATACTACTATAGCGCACTAATGCAGAGAGTATACTCTGTTCACATTGTGAGATATGTTCGTCTCTCATTATACAAGTATAAGATCGGGCAGATCACGAACTCAAACGCAAAATCTCAACAAAAAGGAGCACAACTATCGATCTAAACAAAGAAAACCAGATCGGATTAAGAAGACAAAGAAGATCTTACATCATAATGATAGAGATTGTTCTCAGCGACTTGAACGAGGAAGTGATTCGCTCTGACACGGCACTTAGCCCCAACGGTGCCTGAACCTGGTCGAGGAGCGTGAACTAGCACCTTGCTTGAGGCAGGCGGGAGAGATGAAGGCACAGCCACAGCCGACTCCGCCACCGCCACGTCAGCTCCAGATCCAGATCCGACATCTGGTTGCTCAGTCAGAAACAAACTCCTCTTGATCTCTCCAGCCAGAGATGCCACGTCAGACGGAGTATAGCCTGAAGGAGCGTAGGTACCCCGACCAGAGGAGGCGTAAGAGCCACCAGCACTTGATCCCCTGCCACGTGGCGCATATCCTCCGTCTCCACCACCACGGCGACCTCCTCCACCACGACCGCCTCCACGGCCGTCTCTTCCACCACCTCGACCTCCTCCACGGTACATTTTGACAGAAATGGAGAAGAACAAAGGGGAAAAGGAAGATTGTAGAAGGAATTGAAGAGAAATTAGAGATAAGAGTGAGTGTGAGGTGACAAACTGACAATGTATTAACAGAAAATGGAAAGAAAGAGCTTTCCTTTGACAGAGTGCAGCGACTTGCGAAAGGAAAGGCCTATTTATAGACTCTGAGGTCAGGTGAGCGCAGTGAGAGAAGGTCGATTTTTGTTAGCTTGTACCATTACGGAAATTGCTTTATCGCTCCACATGGGTACCCAGTTTTATTACCTTCCCTTTTAATGCTGCCTATAAAGTAACCTTTCATAAATAGAAATTTATTTGAGCTATGTCAATGTCATTCGTCTCATTATTGATTCCTACATGACTACATCAGCATATATATAGCATTTGAATTGTCGGTCACATAATGCATTTATTATGCATTTGTTGGCTCGGTTCGGAATTAAACAATATATCCTTTCATAAAAAAGTCGAATTTACTTGAGCCACGTCATATAATATATTCACATTGTTGATTGATTCAAAAGCTATGTTTTCAAATATTGTATTGATATAGTGACAATAAGAAAATAACAATTAAATTTGATTTATTTTAGGACGACATAAAATGATTATTATCACAATATGTCTAATGATCATTTTTTTATAATTTTTTTGTTTGAAGATATACGAAAGCTATAGTTGTCAACACTAGAAATAAAATTAAATTTTAAATTGCGTAGTTTTTGTTAGCGAGGGACAATATATGCTAATTAAAAGAATGAATGGATAGAGGAAAAAAAAATCAGATGTATTTTAGTATATATTTGTTAATTCCTTTTTTCTTTTCTACGCCAAGCATTTTTTTTTAAATCTTAAAACAAAACACAATGTTTCTACTTTACTATGGTATTCCAATAAAAGTGTATTTTTTAAAAATTTCTCTGGTGATATTGATTGTCGGCCGTATTGACAACTAATGGACTAGAATTTGTGTTCGTTAACTTCACCTAACAAACACACAATTTCATTTATTGTGAAATTAATGTATTTTTTATCACTCAAAAAATGCGTGATTAACTTTTGTATAATAAATACTTGTGAGATTCACAATTTATTTAATTAAACCGATCAAAAATAATTTCAAGATAACTTTTACACCTCCAGCTCTTATTTTGTGGGAGAATAAAACGATGACACCAATCATATCTCTTTTCGTGAGAAGTATCTTTGTCAGGGAGTCGTATAATCCGTAGGTGCACTTGCACAACGATAATACGTTGAGCGCAATCTCATCTGTGAGTCTGACAGCTAGATAGGAACCGTAACGGAGCTAATATTCTTGTTTGCGCTCGGTGTAGAAATTGTTAATAGACAATCAACTAATGTTAAGTTCGGGGGACCCACTTTTCACGAAATGTTTCTTTCTTCTGGTGTAATCCATGTGCATATATTATAAATTCAGTTGAGGAACTATTTGAACATTGTAAGTTTGTAACGAGTCCGTTGAGAAAATTTCATCAAAAAAAAAAAGTCCGTTGAGAAAATCTGGAGGAGAACTGAGTGGTCCAGGGACCAGGACCCAGCTTCCCAAGGTTAATATAATTTTTTAAAATATCTGATTATTTTTAACCTCGTGTCAACTGCCTGAACTACAAATAAGTATTGGGACCCACTTGTCAGAAGTCAATTGACTATTTGACTCAGGCGTAATTAGGCAAAACTAGGGCGGTACTTCTGATTAGGCCTGTCAAACGTGGCCCAATGACACAGAATGGGTCCTTACCGTTTCTGTTTCGTATAATGAAACGGTACACCAACTCATTTCGTAAACCGTTTTGTTAATGAAACGGCACAAATTTCCGTTTCGTTAACCGTTCCGTTTCACAAATAATACATAAAACAGTTTGAAATGAGGCTGAAACAGTCGAAACGGTAGAGTATGATATTTCGTTTACCGTTCCGTTACTGAAACGATACAAAAACCTGTTCCGTTTCGTTTATACGGAACGGCATCACGTTGAAACGGGAGCCGTTGACACCCCTACTTCTGATCTTCAAGTCCGCTAAGGTAATTCACAAGCAAATAATTCAATTGTCGTTCAATCTTGTAACTCAACTGTGTGAATCATATGCGGCCATAAAAAAAAAACATTTTTTTTTCATTTTCAAGCATCATATCAAATATTTATAATAAACTATTAATATAAAACCACATATAAATTACAAGATTGTAAAATTTTATAGTGAGAAAAAATTTTAATTGTTGTGGGATTTAAACATAATTTATTTTTTGTAAAAATATATATATGCAACATTAAAATACAAATGGGAATTGATGTCACCAGAAACACACTCCTCTTGATTTCTCCAGCCAGAGATGCCACACAAACATAGTACAGCCTAAAGGAGAAGGAGCGCAGGTACCCCGACCAGAGGAGGTGTAAGAGCCACCACTAATGATTTAAATAGCGGCCGCAATGACTGCAATATCGTCGTTATAGCAGTGTGATTTGGTAGACCGCAATGCTACTAAACTAAAAGTGCCACTATAGCAGTATTTATAAGCATACCACAATACTACTTAAAAAGTATATATTTTTAACGTTTTATTTCTTATTTTTTCTAAATCAGTAAAAATAAATAATATATAAATGCATTTAGTGGTATTTTATTGAAATATTACTATGCAATTTCCTATTTGTTGATATATAATTCGTATTACGAACATATCTTTGGTATATAATGTCTATATGTATATACTACATATATCTACATATACGAATTACATATATTAAATTACACTATTAAAATATGTATATAATGTTGATAGGATGTTTTCATATCATTGTTTTGATCCGATTTGGACCAAAATTATGTTTGAATCTATTTGTTTTTACTTCATTTCATCATTAATAGGTTAGAAATTAGGTACTACTATGGTCTATTGTTATTTTACAGGACAATCATCAAAATGGACTCGATTTTGTGCACAAGTTGTCATAGTTGGCCATAATAGGTGCATAGTTGACTAGACTGTGAGAACAGTCGGCCATACTGGGAAGATAGTTGACCTGACTAAAGGAGATGGCTAGAATTTAAGTTCAGACATTTTCAGTCGGGTCGTCTGCCAGATTGAGCGACCTGTTTGTCATTTGAGCGACTTGCTTGTCATTTCAGACGATCCGCTCAGACCAGTTTCGACAGTTTCCATATTTAGACAGTAATTCTTGGCAACTATTTTCACGCACTTTTTGCATGATCTAACCGACTTACTTGCACATTTTCTCTCTCTAAAGGTTATTTTCCTTGTCTATATAAGCATCCTTAGACAAAGAGAGAAGAAGTTCGATTTTGGATAGATTTTATAGAAAAACAAATCTAAGGTTTCAAAACCAGGGGCTCCGATCTACCAGACTAGAGATCCAGTTGGACAGTCTGCAGAGCCAGTCGACCCGACTAAGAATCCAGTTAGGCAGTCCGCAGCATTTTCAGAGCAGAATAATCAAAGGAATTGATCTGATTGGTTGTAATCTTTCTTATTCTTTGATTATTTATTGCTTGATGATAAATACATGTGCATGTTTAACTATGAATTCATTAGAATAGAGTAGTTAAGTAGGGGTTATAGTTGTGAACCTATTTACTTATAGTTGAATTTGCATGTTTAATTAGTTTTATTTGATCTCTTGTGTTTTATCTCTTGTGCCTAAATTGATTACTTGATATCTTTGAACTGCGCTAGGTAGATCTAGTAATTTCCCATCAAGTAGTAGCTAAACTTGAATGATTAGAAGTAAGTCCGACCAAATTGTATGATCCCATAATGGCTGCTAAATTATCGTTATCTGCTATCCGCTATGATTTGAGATTGTTCGCTATGAACCTACTATCTGTTATTTAAACCTTTGGCCACCACCACTTGATCCCCTGCCACGTGGCAGATATCCTCCGTACGTCTCCACCACCACGGCGACCTCCTCCATCATGGAGGCCATAATCACCACCACGGTCGCCTCCACGGCCGTTTCTTCCACCACCTCGACCTCCTCCACCGTACATTTTGTCAGAAATGGAGAAGAATAAATGGGAAAAGGAAGATTGTAGAGGGACTTGCGCAAGGAAAGGCCTATTTATAGACTGAGGTCAGGGGAGTGTAGTACTGTAGTGATAGAAGCTCGATTTTCGTGATGCTTGTTAGCTTGTACCATTACGGAAATTGCTTTCGCTCCACATGGGTACCCAGTTTTATTACTTTCCCCTTTAATGCTGCCTATCGAGTAACCTTTCATAAATAGAAATTTATGTGAGCTATGTCTGTGTCATTCATCTCATTATTAATTGTTTCCTACATCGACACATAGCATTTGAATTGTCGGTTACATTATGCTTTTATTTGTTGGCTCGGTTCGGAATTGATCCATATATCCTTTCATAAAGTCGAATTTACTTGAGCCACGTCATATAATATATTCACATGATCTGATTGATTCAAAAGCTTTGTTTTCAAATATTGTATGAGAAATGCTAGCGTCTAATATATTAGACGGATATACGATCGTTTTCACGTTTTTAAATTGCAAACGACTGATCTGAACTGTTCAATATGTTCTTCGTATTGAAAACTTATAAGAAACCAATTGTTACATTTTTTTGAATATTTTACTTATTTTTTGGAATTTTATAAAATTCATGATATAAAAGTTATGGATCATCTGATAATAATAATTTTCTAAAATATAAAAAAATTTGAAAAAAATTTGAAAAAAATGTAAAATTTAGTTTCTTATTAGTTTTCAATATGGAGAACATATCGAACGCTTCGGATCGATCATTTGAAATTTAAAAATATGAGAATGATCGTATTTGATGGACCTCATCCGTCCAATATATTAGACTCTAGCATTTTTCATATTTGTATTGATATAGTGACAATAAGAAAATAACATTTAAACTTGGTTTATTTTTGGAAGACATAACATGATTATTATCACAATGTTCCTAATGATCATTTTTTTTATAATTATTTATTGTTTGAACATATACAAAAGTTATAGGTGTCAACACTAGAAATAAAATTTATTTTTAAATTGCGTAGTTTTTGTTAGCGGGAGAATATATGCTAATTAAAAGAAGGGAAAATCAGATATATACCCCTCTAATCATAACTAATTGGAAATATCCCCCTCTAATTTTCATATTTGGAAATATCCCCCTCCAAACTCAATCTCTGTAGATATATACTCTTTTGAGGAGTTTTAATGATTTTTTAATTGTGGAGAACCATTTTTTGAAATTCTGGACGAAAATATCCTCAAGTCTTGACGTTTGATCTTCTTCCTATTTTTCACTCTATATTATCAGAAAGAAATATATGGTGTCTACCGTGATTGTGTGTTCTCCTTCCTCTGTAGTTTGTACATCTCAACGTCTGGCCTAACTGCCTAAGAGGCGCCTATGTTCTTTGCTACTTTGACAAATATTGATTATACAACCAGGTATATGAGAAGAAAAGTTGGGAGCTGATTCATCTTGCAAATTGGTCTCCTTCACTCACATATGGATTTTGTCGACATGCAATATGTTCCTAGCATCTTATCCCCAGGAGATCCTACTTAATTAATTAAGTTGCTGGTTTTATTTTATTTGATCCAATGACAAAAGCTGTTGTAATTTGAGTAATAGAGGACCACTCTCTCTGATGCAAATTCTATTTTCTTTTTTACAGATTTAATACAGTACTGTTATGCTTTCTAATCAATGACAATGTCTTAAGCTAATCTCTAGCAACCGAAAATTACTAACATTATATTAAATCACTTCATAACGAAAGATATTAAACTTGAAATCGGAGGTCTTGTCAGATCCTTGTCATAAATTCAGAGTGCTTGAAGCGGGCTCTAACTTTTTATGTCAAACCCAAGGCACTTCTTTGAACTTCAATTTGTATTAAACCAGTACTATGTTCAAAGAGAGTAGTACCATTATTTCCAATAGCCACATGTCCTCTTCACTACAAAATAATTAACCAGGATGATGAATTAACAGCAATATAAAATAAAAATAACATCGTGTGATGGGATCAGAAGCAATTGCTTCTTGGTGTGCATGCTCAAGCGGTGGATGGAAGTGTTCTCCAGCTATTTTAAGGAGAATACATATTTTCCTATTATACGAACGATGATATTTGAAAGAGGAAGAAGAATATATGATATAGATTGAGGGCATTTTTGTCTCGAATTTCATAAAATAATATTTCATAATAAAAAAATGCTTCAAATTAATCAAACGGGTATATATATCTATAATGATCATGTTTGGAGGGGGATATTTCCAATTATGAAGATTAGAGGGAGATATTTCCAATTAGCTATGATTAGAGGGGTATACAGCTAATTTTCCCTTAAAAGAATGAATGAATAGGGGGAAAAAAATTCAGATGTATTTTAGTGTATACTTTGTTTCTTTTTTCTTTTCTACACCAAGCATTTTATTGAAATCTTAATGCAAAACACTATGTTTATACTTTACAATGGAATTCCAATAGAAGTGTATTTTTTTTTTAAAATTTCTCTACTGATATTGATTGTCCGCCGTATTGACTTCTAATGGACTGGAATTTGTGTTCGTAAACTTCACCTAACAAACACACATTTTCATTTATTGTGAAAAAAATTGCATATTTTTTATCGCTCAAAAAAAATATGTGATTAAATTGTGTATAATACATACTTGTGGAATTCACAATTTATTTAATTAAACTGATCAAAAAAAATAATTTCAAGCAACTTTTATAAATTGCAAGAGTTAAAGGGTTCAAAATGGAACACCTCCAGCTCTTATTTTGTGGTAGAATAAAAGGATGACACCGATCATATCTCTTTTTCGTGAGAAGTATCTTTGTCAGCGAATCGTATAATCGTAGGTGCACACAACGACAATACAATGAGCGCAATCTACACAGCTGGAACCTTAACGGGAGCTAAAATTCTTGTTTGCGCTCGGTGTAGAGATTATTTACATACAGTCAATCTAATTTACAGCAAGGATGACCACTTGTTATGGGACGGGTCTTTCTTGTTGTGTAGTCCACGTGCATATATCATAAATTATCATAAATTCAATTAAGAGCCGATTCGAACATTGTAACGAGTCCGTTGAGAAAATCAGAAGGGAGAACCGAGTGGTCCCAGACTCCCAAAGGACCCAAACCCAGGTACCCAGCGTCCCAATCTTCCTAGGTTAATACAATTTTTTTCAATTGAAAAAAAAGGTTAATACAATTTCTTAAAATATCTGATTATTCTTAACCCCTCAACTGGCTGAGCGACAAATGAGTAGTAGGACCCACTTTTCCGAAGTCAATTGATATATTTTTTTATATTATAAGTCAATTAATTCCGGAGAGGTAATTCTCAACCAATTAATTCAGCTGTCTCCGTTCTAACAGGGTCTGACGTTTGTAAATTGTAATTCAACTCTGTAAAAAATGTACGCCCAGAAACTTAAATTTTTTTTTATATACAAGCATCATAAATATTAATGTTAAACTATTAATATAAATCACATACAAAATACAAGATTGTAAAAGTTTGTACAGAGAAAATTTTATATCGTTGTGGGATTAAAACATAATTTATTTTTGAAAAAATGTATTCGCAACATTAATAAAATATTATGCATCCATGCATCATCTAATGCAAAAGGGAATTAATATCTCTTATTCTTTATTAAATATAAACTCTAGCTCTAAATGACACAGTCTTTCGTACATGGCTATGTAATTTTTTTTTTTTTGAGCAGATGTAATGGCGCACTAATTTTTACCACAGAGGAAGTTAACTGCTTCCATGCGGTGATGCGCAGGAAGTCTCTGCGCCACTGTGTAATGCCCAGTTGAATTGGATTGCAAATATCATATAGGAAAATAAAAATTATTGACTGATCGTAGAGAAATTTTGATTAGAAAGGACATCGCATGAGAGCTACTTTATTTTTTATTTTTTAATGAAAGGCATGGGCACAATTAAAATTCTGTCTTCAAAACAAGATTGCTATCGAAAGAATGAGCACAAAATTTATTATAAAACATTCAATTCCAAGCTAGAAAATCACTGTTCATTTACATTCTATCCCAGCTGTCCGTTTTTTTCCGTCTGAGCGATGGATTGAATCTTGCCCGTTCACAGGCACTGGAATGTCCGCACCCCTTCGGCTTCTGATTTTCTGTGTGCGGACCATGGTCTCTTTTGTATCGCTTTTCCTTCGATACATTTTGATTGTATGCGCACCACAAAAGCGTACATTCAACCTTTCGTATGAGATAATTTCAAAATGCAGAGGGACGCATGTGATGAGTTATATTTCTTCTGAATGGACGCGGATCACATGAAACAAAGAACAATAAGAGTGGTAAGGATACATGGTGTTCGTGCTCCAGGTGCACATGGACATTTCTTCTCCTCTACAGCTCTACGGATCAATCTAGCAATTATCAAAAAAAAAAAAAAAAAACAATCAGAGTACCTAGCGGCTGGTGCACCTTACTGGGAGAGAGGGAGGGAGATCGAGGAAGGGGCTGAGCAACAAGCGGCTGTGCTTGGCGACCTCGATCGGCACGGTTGCTTCTTTCTCCTTTGGCTCATCTTACGAAGTATTGTTATTGTTATTTATCGCATCTAATTTTGTGTCACTGAATTACAAATCCAGGTACTCAGTACGAATTATGTTTGAGTAGAATTTATGCTTTCTTTGCTACTTCCCTCTGAAGCACAAAATGTGACATCTGAATGAGATTTTATTTTATAATTGCTGGTGAGAAGTGCCCTTTGATGCTGAATTATTTTAGAGATTGGGCTTTCACAAAGGTGCTTGAAATTTAGGCATTTTATTTCCCCATATTACATTATTTTTAATGTTTCAAGCCTTTATTTTTTTATTTTTTGGTGTTTGTTGTCAGTGAGTAGATTGATCTGTCCACTGATGCCAGTATAAGCTGATCCTCGCATTGCCAAATATACAGGACTGAGTTGAGCATGTTAAAGATGAGACTAAAAAAATGCTTTGGTAAATTTATTAAATAGTTCTTCTCTGCAATGTTTAAAAAATGCATCTGGTTGGATTTGTTGAGAATATCATTTGTGCATAAATTTATTCTTCAAATAAATTATTATTCTAAGAACATCATTTGTGCTTATGATTGGGAGTAATTTTCTCTTGTATCAGGGATTTTCTTTGTGATTATTGGTCTTAACATCAGTCACATACTATTGGCAGGTGCCTTATCATGCTGGTGTAAGGTACTTCAAATGGCTAGAGCTTTTTGTGTAAAAATGGCATACTGGTATTACATCATTACAAGTTACCATCCTTATATTAGTTGAGTATCAAAGAGCTTACCATGCCAGTATCTTAGATCAAATTATTTCTATAAAAAATGTATGGTTCTTATACAGAAAAAGAACTGATATAGGATCAGCACCTTCTCAATCTATTCATGTTGTCAAAAAGAGACTCTTTTCAGATGTCACACCATCACCAAGTGCAAGGTTTCCTTGAACAAATTATACTTATATTCTAAATTATCACATTGGCTCGGTCTGTGCTGTTCAGAGTTATAAACTTATCATGCTTTGTGCTGATATTTTTCAGTGACACTAGCACAACCAGTATCAAAGTTGAACCTATCTCATCTAGCCTGTTGACTCTAAAAATGTCAAAAAGAACCTAGGCTCATCTGCGTCACATGTCGGTGATTAGAAGAACATTGCTTAGAGTCCAACTAGGTCACTATTTCTCACAGTACTTGGATCAATTGTTTTTGCCCCAAAAAAAAAACGCTCATTCTATAGTTGTGCGTGACAAAATTGATAGTTTCATCTTTGTTTCTTGCTTAATTCAATACTAATTACAGTGCTGTTCTTGGAGAAGAGCCTGCCACACCAAAGAAGTGAAGATGATTATTTGTAGGGCCCATTGTACATACTGGGAAGTGGGAACTCATCCCTTTTGAAGCTATATAGATGTTCAAAACTTCATATTGATAAGATGCTACATACATATTAATGATCATATATTACTCGTGTATTTCAACTTCAACTTGATTTTTGTCTCATTTCCTTTTCTTACTTGGCCACATTCATCGTTCTTCTCCAAATTTAAACTACACTTCTTATGTACAAAATATTGATACTGTTCCTTTATCGTATTATCTACGCTTGGAATGGATATAGCTTGATCAGTCACTCTGTCCAGTGAGCTTGCTTGGCTAGCATTAGATACTGCAGTTAAATAAATCTGCAAGCATTGAAAAGGAAAAATAGTCTTTATATCCTTCATGTTCTTAAAATCATTTCAGTATTATTTAACCGGTCGTATGATAGCAATATCAATGATATGTATCCGGGCTTAACCTATTGCAGCTAGAATAGGATATAGACATATAGGGTGCGTTTGGATAGGTGTGGGAAGAAGGGAAGAAGGAAAGAAGTGGGAAGAAGTATTGGGAAGTGTGTAACTTTGTGAAGAGTTTGGATTGTTTATAATTTTTTTTCTTCTTCTTCCTTCTTCTTCTTCTTTCTTCCAACGATCCAAACGCACCCATAGTGAAATAACGAAGAAAAACAATAGTCTATTCAAATGAATCTACCCACAGTACACGTGTGACCACAACAAAAGCATAAATAAGATTTTTATTTTCTCAGCTCCTATTGACTGGCTCTTTTATCATCCCTATACTGCACAGTCCGATTTTAACAAGGCTATATGTTGTTTCTTTCCTAACTCTGCAAAAAAATAATGATGATCATAATAATAATAATAATAACCTAAGAAAACTGATGCATCTGATAACTGGGTACGGCTTCTTATTCCATCAAACAAATATAAGTATTCCAAAAAAAAAAAAAACAGCAACATCTATCGCTATTCCAAAAAAGCCCGGTATTGCACTTTGTAAAAAGCTGGGGACTATAAAAAAATATTCGAACACTGCAGTACCACACCGTATCGAGGAAAAAAATAAATAAAAGAACAGACAAATTACACCATCTAATTACCAAAATAACATAAGACACAACTATTCATGGCAAAAAATATATATATAACAACGTAAATACATGAGAACATCAATAAAACGATATACAACTCAACTTTTATCGCGCAAAGCGCGATGCATTCACTAGTTGTTTTCATTTCCCAAATAAATATATTGTAATATTCATTTACTGGATACTTTTTATCTTCAACGTATTTAATCAATTTGAGCATTGTTACAAATTCTGAAATCAACAAAACTAATATAATATTCTTTAAAAAAATAATTTAATTGATATATAGAAATATGTGATTGTGTTATAATCCAAAAAGATACCACAATTTTTTAGCGAACAAAAATGCTGAAATATATTGATAGCAGGCTCTACGTGTATTTTTGTTGGAGTTTTTTATTTTATAATTTTCATTCCATATCAATTTATAAAATTACAAATAAAAACATATATGCTCCAAATATAAAATCAAATGTGCAGAATAGTTTGTTTGTGTAAATGGAACTAACTTTTAGCAAACAAAATTGTTGAAATACATAACAATCATTAAACTTCCTCTATTTTTAAGTTGCAACACTTTTTTTTTAAATCCTAATAAATTTTTATTTAGGCATACAAAATGCATAAATGCATTTACATCTTTTGATATATTTAATTAATCCTAGCATCATGTCAAAGTCATAAAAGCTGTAAAACTAACTGATATGTTTAATATAATTTAAAATATGCATGATAGAAGTTGAAATATATTTAGTATATGTTTTAAATTATGAATTGTATCAAATAGATATGATATGGCATGAGAAATATATTTCCAGTCCGTTGTCTGTTTGAAATTATGGATTCATAAATATATGGCGGGAGAAATAGAGCGCCAAAATAGGGAGATTATAAGATTCCTAAAACCCTCAATTGATGCACCTCTCAAATGTGCGCCAACGGGTCTTCCCTCTAAAATCATATTTATTCAAATTGGTTAACAAGCAAGTCGATTTCGTTTAGAACAATTGACCAGATTGCCCTTATTAACAAAAAATACGAGGAAGCATTGGGCAGATGATGAATAGCACAACCAATATACAAAAACAACATGTACGTCCAAATTAATCAGTGCATTGTTTAAGTTATACGAAAAGTAATTGTAGTTAAATAAATTATAATAAACAATATTTTAATATTAAAGTATCATGTTTAATTTAGTCACTAGTACTAATATTAAAAATATCTTTTATATAAATTTGAAGAAGCAGATCAAAATTGGAAATTGTAAATAATGAATTGTTTCCGGTTGAAATACTTGACAAAATGATAGAAATAATGGTTTAATTGCACTCAGAAGTCAGAACATAAATTTTGAAAATAAGATTATATTATTTTATGAATAGCTAGCGTTAGAAGGCTTGATTTATTTGATGTTCAAAATAAGGCTTTAACCTCAAAATCTTATTTTGGAGGGGAATAAAAGGATGACACCAAACATATCTATTTTTTCCTTTTTTTTTCTGGAATAAGCAACTTACGTCGAAATTCGTAAATTCCCTGGGTGCACAAGGACGAAAGATAATTCAACTGCATGATAGATTCTAGAACGGCAAGGTGGAGCCGATATTCTTATTTGCGCTTGGTGCAGCAAGAGATGATACGCAATCAACTGGTGTGAAGCTAGTGGGACCCGCTTTTCAGAAAATAGTTCTTGCTTGGTGTGTAGACCTTGTTCACATATTATATTATGCACTTCAAATTGGAGCAGATTCAGACACTCTAACGTGTCCGTTAAGAAATCACAACGGAGAACTGAGTGGTCCCCGCGGACTCCGTCTCCCTTGAAGGCCTGAAGAAATACACTCTCGGACTCTCAAGTCTCGGTGCATAACCTCTCAAGTATCAACTGTCTGTCTGCCTTAACAACAAAAATGTAGCGGGACCCACTTGTCAAAAGTCAGTTAAATTTTTTTAATACTATAATTACTATAATAATAATAAAAGTCAGCAACTCCGGAGAGGTAATTTACAAACGATTAATTTAACTGTGTCTCCGTTATAAGTAACGACCCACCCTAGACTTGCGCCTCACACCTCAGCGTTCTTTGTCGTTCGTAGCTCTTCTCTGCATTAGAGAACCTGGATCGGAGAGCATCAACTTCTCCGCACGCCTTGCCTCCTCTTACAAGGTCCGTCTTTCTCTTTATCTGAAAGATTGAAGCTTACCACTTTACGAACTTTAGCAGGTGAATCACCAAAAATAACATCACATAAATTTTGTTTTAATTGATCTTTTGAAATCTAGCTGAAAATAGTAGTTTTTTCTGCGAAAGTCAAACGGGCCATTTGACTTTTTAGACAGTCAGTTTGGAAATTTCAACACTGTGCACTGTTCAATATTTTGCCCATATCTCTTTCATCCGGACTCCGTTTGAGGTGATTAAAAAATTAGTGAAAACCTTACGAGGAGCAATAAATCATCATTGATTCATCCAAGTCATGTTTTTGTCCAAACCTGTATTAAATTAGAAATTATGGTAGCAACTCATTTTTTTATCAAAAAAACCTAATTAAAATGACTCTAATTAATCTAACTCAAGTCAAATTCGTTTAGTTTGAAGTCAAAATCTCTCTCTCTCTATATATATATAAAGAGAGAGAAAGCTTTCAATCAAAGCGCTTTGACCGGAGCCCCAGTTAAACCCCGTTAGATCTCAATATTGAAAGTTCAAATGACCGATCCAAACCGTCAAATATGATCTCCATATTGAAATCTCCTTGCCGACTAATTTTTTCATTTTTTTGAAATTTGTAAGTATTTTTTTCGAATTTTAGAAAATCGTTAATCTAATTTGTTCTGAACCCTAAAAAAACTGCTGTTTTTAAAAATCCGAAAAAAATATTTAAAAATTTCAAAATAGTCGGCAAGGAGATTTCAATATGGAGATCATATTTGACGATTTGGATCGGTCATTTGAACTTTCAATATTGAGATCTAACGGGATTTAACCGAGACTCCGGTCAAAGCGCTTTGATTGAATCCTTCCTATATATATATATATATATATATATATATATATATATATATATATATATATATATTCCTATATATATATATATTCCTATATATATATATATATATTTATATATATAATTCTGTCATCACAAGTCTATGTTTAACCAACAAACGGTGGCTCGGGACTTGGAATAAAGCAGCAAGCCAAAATCACTCACCTTTACTTTCTATTCTTACCGAAGAGAAAAGAGCGGTAATTGCTCTTGAAACTAGTAATTAAACTTGAAAGTGATGAATTTCGAGTTTTAGAGCCCACACTTAAGTGAATACTGAGTCCTAAGATGTTTTTTATTCTGTTTGAAAATTCAAAATGTTACTTTAGTTTATTGTATTATTTTAATTGACAAAACACCAAAAAACATCTATTTTATTGCATCTTTAGATTTTATTCCTAAAAATCTTATAAAAATATTCTGTCTAGATTTAAAAAAAAAGATAAGGCCGGTAGTAATAGATCCGTCCCTTAGGTTCGATCAGAAAATATAGCTCCAAACGACTAGTGAAGTTGGTCAAAGGTTACAAATTTATTTGATATACCTAAGTTTTTAAACCTTCGTAAGTTCTTTAAATGTGGAGGTAGTGCAATTGATGTACATGAAAATAACTGTAACGCGTAGAGATGGTGCAAAACTGGTTGTTCTAATTCTGGAATGTGGTTTCTGTCTTTCAAACGGTCCGTCGTCGATGCTAGTAGCCCGTTGGAATCTTCGTGTCGCCAATCTCATTTGCTACATGCTGTGCTCTTCTATGGGTCTCCAATCATGGTCAAAACAATGATTTTTGCGCTGTTTGAATAGCTACACTGCGTAGAAACAATGATTTTTGCGCTGTTTGAATAGCTACACTGCGTAGATCCTGTACAAAATCACAGAGGCTATAGCAGTATCCAGCTTCTACCTAAGTTATCAAATGAAAGTAAAAAAACACATAAAATTCAATGAAATTAAGTCCTAAACCAAGTTAAAATATATACACCAAAAACGCTTATTAGTTAACTATATATAATTGAAAACAGTGTTGCCTTGTACTACTAGAGGGACTGGTACCAATAATACTGGGTAAAGGACAATGTCGCGTCTAATTGAAAGCAATGTTTCCTCTATAACAGTACGTAGATAGTTGCGTGTAACTCCCAGCGAAGACCAAGACTTTAAGAGTCAAGGTCTCCTCAATACATGTCAAATTATTGTTTAAAGAAAAAGAAATATCAAATAGTAATTTAATAGCAGCGTTCTCTCTCCTTCGTAGCTCTTCTCTGCATCAGAGAACCTGGATCGGAGAGCATCAACTTCTTCGCACGCCTTCCTCTTACAAGGTCCGTCTTGAAAGATTGAAGCTTATCACTTTACGAACTTTAGCAGGTGAATCACCAAAAATATCATCACATAAATTTTGTTTTAATTTGTGATTTCTTCAATTTTCAGTAGTTGAGAATTTGCCTTCTATTGGCACTGCTGTTTCTTCTCTACTACTGCACGACCAGGTTTTCTTTCCCTCTCTTAAATCCTTAACAATTCCTTGATGTTGCATGATTAATTGTTCTTATTTTTCAGCAATTCCTAAAACTTAATTCTTTCTTTTTATTTTTCTTAAACTATTAGCAATTGTCTATTAAACTGCTGATTAATTTCACCAAATGCTTTTTTAGCAATTGTCTGTTAGCAATTCAGGCCCAAACATACTTTTTGAGCGATTGCTGATTAATTTCTCTTAAATTGTTTCCTCTTTAAACAATTGCTGATTAATTTCACTTAAACTATTGCCCCTCTTTAAGCAATTGCAGACATATTCGTTACACAATAGATTAAAGATGCAAACTAACGGTACAAAAAATGTTATAAGACGATCTAATCCTCTTTCCACAAATCAGCAAACTCGTCAGGCACCAAAGCATTCTCCATCTCATGTTACATACTTGCTAGCCTTTTTCTTCTTTTCCAATGCTCTTATCTAGTGTATTGTTAATGAAGTTAATTAGTTTATAGTTTATACAATAAAAATATAGGTCTAAATTATAGTTTATCCAGGAACTTTATAAAATTGACAGACATTACAAAGGAATAAAAATGAGCGAAAACAATATAAAATTGACCACATTGGTCAAACATAGGTCCGAATTACCCTCACTTATCTACAAATTTCTCTCTAAGGGCCTAATTAAATTTTAATACAAACAAACAGAAATTAGTACATGTGGCCTAATTAAATAGAAATTAGTACAAAAATTAATGCAGAAATTACCAATGGAGACAGAACTTAAGGTTATACATACCCGCAATTGAACTTGCTCATCATCATCGACGGCGTTTGTTGACACAGAAGTTGACATATCCACTATTAAAAATTTCTCAACTGTTCAAAATCAGAAAAATAAGAGTATATTACCTATCTACAGCTCAAACAAATTGATACTAGTAGTTGAAATAAGAGTACGCTCAAACAGATTTGATTTGATTTCTCACTGTTGCATTCCGATTTGATTGCTTGGTTCTCAAAAAGAATAAAGACTAGATAATGAAAATATCAAGTTTGGTTCTCAAAACAGATTGAATATTTCTCACTGTTGCTTTGTGAGTTGATTGCTCGGTTATAAAAAATAATAAGGACTAGATAATAAAAATGTCAAGTTTAGCGATTTAGAGCGGGAGCCAAACGAAGAGAGAGAGAGAGAGAGAGAGAATCTGCTCATTCAGGCGCGAGAGAAAGAAAATCTTCTGAGGCGCGAGATGACTAGGCCAACCGTGATCAGGCGCTCTGTATCGCGACCAAGCACTGTAGTAGAGTAGGAATCGCAAGCACTGTAGTCAAAGAGGAGGAGTCGCAAGTACTTGAGAAATCATGTGCTCCGATCAACTAGGCTGAGAATCACATTTTTGGTACGAGAGCAGGCGCTATTTGCTCTGATCTGTTTCCTACGGTTTAATGGAGACAAAGAAGAGGCGCTTAGATCTATCGATTTCGAGAGAGAGAGAGACAGAGAGAGAGGGGAAATAAAGAGAAATAGACGAGAACGGAGAAAATAGACGGAATGAAACAAAGGTTTAACCCATCTCGACGATTAGGACCAGGATCCTCTGGTCAGCGTGTTAAAAACGACCACCTGGTCGTTTTCTGATCTATAACGTCCGATCTAAACGGACGGTCGGATCTAAGACTCCGTCAAAAAAAAAAAAACGCACTTAAGCATACGATTTCGTATATCAGAAATCCCTTCGTATCAGATCCCTCTGTCGGCCGTCGCTTCCTTCTCTCCTCCTCTCTCACTCGCACACCACCCCCAACGTCCCCCTCTCCGCCTCTCTCTCTCTCTCTCTCTCTCTCTCTCTCTCTTTCGACCTCTCCATCTCTCGCTTGCGACAGCTGTCAAAAAGAAAACTAAAGACACAAGTTGGCATCAGCTAATTAGTACCAGAAAATGTAGGGGTCTCTCAGAAGTGATGGAACACAAAATTTTCCTGCAAATTGGTCTGCTCTCTTCACTAAATGAGAAGTTCTGAAACTGGAATTGTTGCATCAAGATAAGCTTCACGAATCCCAGGCACATCCTTCTCATATAGTACCACGAATCACTCAAGGAACTTTTCAGAAATTCCCATAGAATTCCAAGGCGCAAACTTTTCTTCAGCCCCTTTGATTCTAAGGTGCTTAGCACATGATGCCTCGGAACCAATCTTCTCTCTAGGCTATAGCTCAAAAGCACTGGCTGAGAAGCTATGCTCCTCGGCTCAAGCTTGATCTTTCTGATAAGAAACTCCATGATTGGCTTCACTTTCTCCTCCGAATATTCAAGTACATTGGGATTTTTCCTAAAAGCAGAATAAACTTCATCATCAGACCAGCCATATGTCTTCTTAAAGAACTCTGATATCACACATTTATATACATGTTTTGACTGGACTTTAACCTAAATCGCAACTCAATACCTATGTTTTATGCGTGTTTTAGTTTATTTCTGTAGGATTTTGGTACTTCTTGGGTCTATATTCATTTTGTAGGAACTTGGAGGAATTTTGGTGAAGTTTGGCACACAAAACATGAAGATTTTGATCCCGTGCGGCCTGGACAGAATCTTGTGCGGCCCGCACAGCACCCAGCCCACATGCCAGACAAGCGACATGGGTCAGATGACTCATTCCTGGCCCATGCGACCCGCATCAAACTCCCATGTGCCCCGCACGTGACTTCGAACCCTAGTTTCGCAGCTATATAAGCCCCCGAAATCCCAAAATTAGGGAATCCTTTTTCTCTCTCCCATCTAAGGCGGCGCCGCACCAAGACCTACCCGATCCACCACTCCACCTCTCCCGTGCGGTCCGCACAGCCACCCTGTTTAACCCGCACAGAACCTCCGAGCGCCTTGCGAGCCATGTTACGACCTCGTTTCGACTATCTCTCGACCCAAGTAGCCATATCTCCAGTCGAGAGGCGAGGAAGAGGCTTGATTAGAGGCGTTTGCCTTCCTCCTTTCTTCTCTTTGGTTATGGAGATTGTATCTTTCCCTTTCTTGCTTTTTTATTGTGTTTTCATTATGGTAGGCTAGATTAGTTTGTTCTAGGGTCATGTTTGAACCAAGGTTAGGATTGATGTAATGGATGAATGATTAAGTTTCTATGGTTTATCACTTGTTGGTTGTTTATTGTTCATGCTTGCTTTGTGTTTGATGAATTGTGTTAAACCTCCTACTAGGTGAATGGCCACACCTAGTCTTGGCTAAAGGTGTAGACTATTTGATTGAATTGAGTAGGCAACTTAAGGTAGGTTAGGAGCCAAAAGGTGGCCAATTGGTATCCCAAAAGGAGAAGATTTCTAATTAGGCGAAAGTCGGTTAGATACCTTGTAAACCAACTTGTGAACTTAGGATAGTTAGTCCAACAAGCGAAAGTGAGGGTTAACTAGACTAATGGGGGCTTTAGACTAGGTTCCGTGTCACGATGCAATGACCAACATGCGATGACTGAGGTCTAGGGAGTCCAAGTCCGGATAGATCTGTCCCAAACCGGTTAGAAACTTAATTGTCATGCATTGCACCATCAACTAAGGTCGTGCCGCACCAAGTACTACCTGTGCGGGTCGCATGGAATCCCGTGCGGGTCGCACAGGGCTAGTCTGGCGTTGCACGAGTCAACGTTACGTGCCCAACACAAGCGTTGGTACCAAGTATTTGCTAGCATCAAGCCAAAAACGACACAATGGCCAGGAAAACTTTCTTTTTTTCTCCAAAATTTGCTCTAATTGAAGCAGGAGATCATAGCATCCCTCCATTTTGGTGTCGAAATTGATATTGGGGAAGAAGGCTGTCACGATGGTGGGGTCAAGAGAGAGAGAGGTCGTGGGTGGTGTGTGAGTAAGAGAGGAGGAGAGAAGAAAGCGACGGCCGGCAGAGGCATCTGATGCGAAGGACTTCTGATATACGAAATCGGTGCTTTTTTTTTTTTACGGAGTCTTAGATCCGACCGTCTGTTTAGATCGGACGTTTCAGATAAGAAAACGACTAGGTGGTCGTTTTTAACACGCCGACCAGAGGATCCTGGTCCTCTCAACGACTCATCATCTGGCCATATGCACGATTTTTTACAAGGATCGGACAGCGATCTGGATTGCGACTCACTAAAGGGTCTGTGAGTCGCGACTCACCATAGCAAAACTCTATATATATAATATAGAGTTTTGCTATGGTGAGTCGCGACTCACAAGAGGGTCCATGAGTCAGGCTGAAAACTCCTAAATTTTGTTCAAAATGACCGATCCAAACCTTTCAGTACGATCTCTCTATTGAAACCTCCATGCTGACCAAATTTTACATTTTTTCGAAATTTTTAAGTATATTTTTTCGGATTTTTAAAAACTGTTATTTTTTAATGGTTCAGAACTAATTAGATTAATGATTTTTTAAAATTAAAAAAAATACTTAAAAATTTTGAAAAAATGTAAAATTTGGTCAGCATGGAGGTTTTGATAGGGAGATCATATTGAATGGTTTGGATTGGTCATTTTGAACAAGATTTAAAAGTTTTGAGCCCGACTCATGATCCCTCTTGTGAGTCGCGACTCACCATAGCAAAACTCTCTCTCTCTCTCTCTCTCTCTATATATATATATATATAGTTGAGATTTTACTTTCTGCCAAGTAGTTTGGCCTGATCATGACAAGAACTGCATGGTGTCAAGTCGTATATATAATATGTAATGCAGTTCTAGCCCTTCCCGTTTGAAGTAGTGTAAAGTACGTAATATATACCAACAAATTAGGTTGTTATATATATACCGTTGCCTTGCTTTATCTTTTCATTTTTGGGCAATAATTTCCAAATAAATTAATTGTGTGCATGTTTTGCACTTTTCAGGGAGTTGAAATTTGTGTGGGAAAAAATGGCAGATTTAGCTGATGTACGGAAATATGGTGTGGAAGCCGTTAATCGAGCGTACATATTTAAATGTTGTATTTCCCTGCCTATATTAGTAATTCTTGTGGTGCTTTTGAACATCTTCCATTTCTCCCCTTTGTTTTATGTGAGACGACTATACATTCCAGCTCTGGACAAATCCTTAAACTCTTCAACAAATGCAAGCATAATTTTCGACTTAAGCTTTCTAAACATGGGGAAACTTTCAAGCGTATACTTTGATCCAGTGAATATAACATTCTATGACAGCCCAAACCAGAATCACTCCATTGCCAACTTCACCATACCTGAATTCACTGCGGAGAGTCGTGAACCTTTCGAAGAGGGAAAAGTGATGAGTGGAGCAGTGAATGCAACGGGGCTTGATTTAGAGGCTGCAAAGAGAGAGATTGCAACTAATGGGTTTAAGGTCTTCCACCTAAGCGCGGAAACATCGGTGAGGTATGATTTCTATTTGTTTTGGAAGACTAAACGCTATGGATACAGAAGTGGGGAGGATGTGAAAATAGGCGATACCGGTGCTGCAAATTTAGGCAGAGAAATGTTTGTATGGTTCAGAGTCACACTCGTTGGTCTGGTGGTAATCTTTCTTTCTACGGATATATATTTTTGATAAGTTTTATTCAACTTTCGGTTTGGGGAAATATTATGGCAAAATTTGAATAATAGAAAGTACTTATGGCTCCGTTTGGATGGCTTCTTTCCGGAATAAGGAATAAAGAATAACCACTTTTTACCAATAAATTTATTTTTAACCATCCAAACTCTTCACAAAAGTTACACACTTCCCAATAAATTTATCAATTCCTAATAAATTTCTTCTCTTCTTCCTTCTTCCTACCTTATTCTCAACGCATCCAAACAAAACCTATATGCATGCTTGTCATCTTGTGGTCATGTTGGATTATTGTCCATGAACCAAAAAAAAAACAAAAAAGCAATTGTCTAGCTAGCTAGCTCTCATAGTAAGTGATTGGAAAGCTTGTACTTTGTAAGATTTAAATTTTATCATATATTTTCTCTGAATAATTAAATTCGGAAAGCCTTGTACTATCTATATGTGCATGTGGATTCTTCTCTATGTCTGAATGAAATTGGTTTGATGCGATTACAAGTTATCATGACTACAATTATACGCTTGTTTAATAATTAATTAATATTGTCTAATGTTATGAAACGTATTGGCATTCACGTCTACTATTCTGTTGAAATTAATGTTTTGTTTAGTATTTGTGTATTAATATGTCAAAATAGTAGGCTAATAGTTAGTATAACTATTGGACCTTGTTTGGAGATGTTTAGATATATGTTTGAACTAGTATTGATGTTGTAAATGGCCCATGTAAGGCCTAGTACGGAATTTGCATATGTATGACTAGGGGTGTACAAAAAAACCATGAACCCGTTTAATTCGTTCAACCCACCCGACCCGAATCGTATTTTACCGGATTAGCATGATGTTGGGTCGGGTACGGATTCTAATTTTGACAAACCCGTTACTTCGGGTTGGATTATGGATTTTGTACTAGTAAATCCGTGTATACCTCAACCCAACCGTTTATCACTATTTACTCATCTTCTCCTCACATCTCCTCATGTCCTTACTCAAGAAAAAAAATTTTCATGAAATTTCGATCTTTTCCATAGGCATGCACGTCCTCTATGTCTCTCATAAGGTCTTGACAGTTGAAAGATGCTTCGAATGCATCTCTAATTTGCCTCAAACTAAATTGTAATAGCCACAAAATGTTTTTTTTATATATTTTTATTTAATCAAAATTTTAATCCAATAAACCCGTTGAACCCGTTTAACCCGTAAAAACCCGTACATAAAAAAATTGACGGGTTGGGTTAGGTTACGGGTGGATTAACTAAATTTATTTTCTAACCCGTTATTATTGGGTTGGATTCAAATTTTACTAAAATATGATCAATCCACCCGTTGTACACCCCTATGTGTGACCAAAATAATGTATTTGAGATAAGAAAATTAAGAAAATCAATAGAGGGGCAGCAGTAATCTTTCTTCTTCCTCTATTCTTCCTCTCTTCTTCCTCTCTTTTACTACAATACAAACCCTAGATTGAGCAACCAAAGTCAAATAGGCCAACATAAGTGGTATCAGAGCATAGGTTGAAGTTAGATTTCAAGTGAGATTCATCTATTGAAGTTAGAAAATCAAAATAGAAGTTGGAGAGAGTTCTATGGCGTTGCAAGGAGAAGCATGGCCGGCGCGAGGTGCGCAACTCGCCTTCGACGGAGAAAATTATGACTATTGGAGCATTATGATGAAGACTCTCTTGATCTCACAAGATTTGTGGGATATTGTAGAAGAAGGATTTGTGGAGAAACCTCCAAAAGTCGTTGAGGAGAAAGATAGTGATGGGAATGTGAAGTCTACCACCATTGTGGTTGTTGAGAAGGAGAAGGAGAACAAGAAAAAAGATGCAAAGGCTCTATTTTGCATCCAATAAGGTATTTTCCGCAAGCTCTTTTCTAGAATAATTGGGGCAAAGACGTCCAAAGAGGTGTGGGACATTTTGCAAAGGGAGTTTCAAGGGACCGATAAAGTGAGAGCAGTAAAACTCTTGACTTTCAAAATGGATTTTCAAAAAATGAGAATGGAGAAAGAGACTTTAAATGAGTATTTCTCAAAAGTGATTGAATTGGTGAATCAAATTAAGAGCTTGGGTGATGACCTAACCGATAAGACGGTTTGTGAGAAAATCTTGATTAGTCTTACCTCCAAATATGACAATATTGTTTTCATTATTGAAGAAACCAAAGACCTCTCTAAGCTTAGTGTTCATGATTTGATGGGTTCTCTTGAGATGCATGATCAAAGATTGGATAGGCGCAGTGAAAATTCTCTTGAAAGTGCTTTCCAATCAAAGGTGAATGTGAAAGAGGGCTCAAGTCAAAATGTGAATAAAGGAGAAACATCCCGTGGGGGTGGTGGTTATGGAAGAGGTCGAGGTGGAGGTAAAGGCAATGATGACGGTACATTTTTGCAATTTTTGCAAGAAGCCAGGTCACTTGGAAGAAACTTGTTACAACAAGGGTAAGCCTCAATGTTATAATTGCAAGAGGTATGGCCATAAGCAAAAGGATTGTAGAGACAAGAATAAAGAGCAAGCCAATTACACCGAAAAGAAAAAGAATGGTGGAGGTAATGGTAGTACTTTTTATGCATGCCAAGCGGCGGTTGAAAAGAAAGATGATGTATGGTATGTTGATAGCGGGTGTAGTAATCACATGACCGGTGATGAGTCAATCTTTTGCAAGCTTGACATGGCCGCCACTACTCAAATCACAATGGGTAATGGTGCGGTTGTGAAGTCTAAGGGAAAAGGCACAATTGCCGTTAATTCTAAGAAAGGTAAGATGTTGATTCATGATGTGTTGCTTGTGTCGAATTTGGCTCAAAATTTACTAAGTGTTGAACAATTGATTGAGCATGGTCATGCGGTTCACTTGGAGGGAGAGACATGTAAGATTTTTCATAAGGTTGAAAATAAGAGAGAGTTGATGGCCGTGCTGAATATGGAGCGGCATAGAAATTTCCCTCTTACTCTCAAGCCCGCAAATGGAGTTGCTTTAAAGGTTGATGTAGAAGACTTGTCATGGTTGTGGCACAAGAGGCTTGGAGTTGCTTTAAAGAATATGGTGTATGGTTTGCCAAACATTGAAGAGAAGAAAGATGTATGTGAAGCATGTGCTCTTGGTAAGATACACCGGGAAACATTTCCAAAAGAGAAGGCATGGAGAGTAAAGGCACCATTGGAGCTTGTTCACACCGACATTTGTGGGCCGATGAGCACTAACTCTCATGGAGGTAATCGATACTTTATCACTTTCATTGATGATTTCTCAAGGATGTGTTGGGTTTATTTCTTGAGACAAAAATCGGAAGCATTTTCGATTTTTAAGAAATTTCAAAGAATGGTTAAGAGGCAAAGTGACAAGTTAATTAAAAAGTTGAGAAGTCAAGAATGCGCTTTTCGCCCGCCTTGAGGAGATCCATGTTGATCGCTCGGGTTGCCCAATACGCCTTGTGTTCTATCTCAACCGGGAGATGACACGGCTTCCCATAGACAAGTTTGAAGGGACTCATGCCAATGGGAGTCTTGAAAGCGGTGCGATAGGCCCATAATGCATCGTCAAGCTTGTTTGTCCAATCTTTACGGGTTCAAGCATCAAGAGGTTATCATCAAGCATGTGAAGACCGGTGATCAATTGGCGGACATTTTCACCAAAGCACTTCCTTGTGTTAAATTTGTGTATCTTAGAGAATTGTTGGGGATGGAAAACTAAAACATTAAGGGGGAGTGTTGAAATTAATGTTTTGTTTAGTATTTGTGTATTAGTATGTCAAAATAGTAGGCTAATGGTTAGTATAACCATTGGGTCTTGTTTGGAGATGTTTAGATATATGTTTGGACTAGTATTGATGTTGTAAATGGCACATGTAAGGCCTAGTACGGGATTTGCATATGTATAACCAAAATAATGTATTTGAGATAAGAAAATTAAGAAAATCAATAGAGGGGCAGCAGCCACCTTTCTTCTTCCTCTCTTCTTTATTTCTTCCACTACAATACAAATCCTAGATTGAGCAACCAAGATCAAATAAGCCAACATATTCTGCTATTACTGTACAGTGAGTATTTCTTTTTCGTTTTTTTTTTTTACAAAAATCATAGGAAATCAATAGTTCATTAAATAAATCCCAAATCCTGCATTTTCAATTTAATTATTCTATAATATCATAACACTCCACCACGTGTTGTATTTTACAACGTTGAAGTTAATTATGAAATCTATGACAGGCATGGGCCCGTCATTATGGGGATATTGTTAAATAAAACTAATTTACAATTTAAGAGTAATGAAATAAAAATGAAGCTAATTGTAACCGATGCATAGTGGTATAAAGCTAATTTACAATTTAATAGTGCACATATCTCTAATTATCAACTTTTATGGTGGCATATATCTAAATATATTTCTTTCTTAATAATCATCATTTTTGTTGATTTTTTTTCTTAAACAAACGATAAAAGTATAACCACGCATTTTAATTTGACACAATCCATTGTATGTGTGTCGTTAAAAACCATATCTGTCGTTGTGTAATAATAATGCCATGTAGAAAATGCATACTCTTTCGGAGACTGATCCGACCGGCCAACATTAAAAATGATCCGAACAATATCCATAAATTCTTATGACAGAAATGCCCTGATATTAATTAAAAATTTATTTTGCTTTATTACCTAAATTTAATATACTAATTATTATTCTTTCCTTAATTACTCCTCTATATTTCACGCGCCACATTCATATGGTCCTCCTAGAATTCACATTGTTTTTTGTTTGATTAATTTTAAACTCAAAATAAATTAGGACTTCAGATTTCTGTCTGAACGTAGTGGTACTGCTGTATTGGAAGTGGTTTTTTAGAGTAATTGACAAAAATTTCTTTGTATGATAATAAAAAAGAGTAATTTTTTTCAGAGGTCACTAAACTTTGTTTAATCTAGTTTTGGTCCCCGAACTTTCAATTCTCCGTTTAGAGTCCTTAAACTTAGCAATCATCCGTTTTTGGTCCCTCCATCTATGTTCCGTCTGTGTTCTGTCTAAATATTAACGGTGAATGTGCAAATAGAGGTCACCGACGGCTTTTAATATTTCTCCTCTCCCACCCAACTCTCTTCTTTTTAATCCGACATCTTTCCTCTCTCCCTCCTCTGATTTTAGAACTTTGACACTTCCTTCTTTTTTCACTGGTGTTGAGACTGTAAGAGTGAGAGCGGATGAGTGAATTAAGTCTCGAAACTTCTCAAATCAGTCCTTGAAATCAAGGGTTTGTTTATCAAAATTTGAAATTGAAGTTGTATTGAACTAGTACAAGACATGTACCATGATACAACCAAATAATATACAAGGGAGATTCATGAAAAATGACCATCGTGCACAGACTAACTAGTGATGAGATATTTACATTAAGTTCAATTATTGTACTTAATCTAGCTTTGTCTATATATACATAGGAACTCTATACATTACATTTTTTAAATGGTACTGGTAAATTGAAAGAGAAGAAATTATTGGAATACTTTCATTCTTGTTATTCTATCTGATTACAAGTTTACAACTCTTGTATATATAAGAGGCGAGATACAATCATTCATCTACTCTAAACCAATCACATAAGTCCAAGTGTATAATCTAAACCAATCACATAATTCCAAGTGTCTAATGAAGATTGCTCATGTGAGGACCACAATGATGCGATATCCAGAGAGAGAGTTGGTTGTTTCAATTGTTGCAATTGTACAGATGCATATTACTCTCCATTTGATTTATCAAACATAGTCTCCAATTGTGGTCTTACAATTTTTCAATCAATTACATTCTTACACGATTTGTCTTCTCTCTTAGCTTGCAATTACCAGTAAACACAAAACCTCTAGAAAGGGAGAACATAGGAACGAAAAGAAGATAGCATCTGAGCCTCCGTTCTCGATTAGATAACACCTAATCTAGCAAGAGATAGCACCAATGTTTAAGCAAGAGAGAAGGCAATAGTTGAAATCAGAGTAGAAGAAGAAAAGAGGAGGCCGGAGAGGGAAGATGTCGGATTAAAAAGAAAAACAAGAGTTGGGTGGGGGGGAGAGGAAGAATTATTAAAAGACCCCTACGTGCACATCCACCGTTAGTACGTAGTAGACAGAATAGAGACGGAATATGGACGGAGGGACCAAAAACGTATGATTGTTAAGTTTAAGGATGCTAAACGGAGAATTTAAAGTTTGGGGATCAAAATTAGATTATATATAAAGTTTAGTGGTCTCTAGAAAAATTTACTCTAATAAAAAATGACTCGATTGAAATTACTGCCTTTGGAAACTTTAATTTTTTGAATCTACATATCAGTATATGCGTACTTTAATTAACCAAAGTAACTTGAAAAAAATATTAAAGCAATTGCAAAGTCGGATTGAGGATTTACAAACACAAATTAGATTGAAGACCCAAGTATTATTTGCCCCAGTATAGAGATGGATTTTCAAGCTAATAGAAACGAGTCTTAATTTGGTCACCATTGGCACCGTTTAGATGCGTTGAGAAGAAGGTAGGAAGAAAGAAGAAGGAAAGAAATAAATTATAAACAATCTAAATTCTTCACAAAGTTATATACTTCTTAATATTTCTTTCCACTTTTTCCTTTTTTCCACACCTATCCAAACGGAGCCATTATTCAGCAATTTGGGAGAAATAAGAGAGAACTTGTGGTCAAGAGATTGGTTGGAGAAACTTTGAATTGAACAAATGAGAGAGAAGTGTTAGGCTAGAGAGACGGGACATGTTGGCTAGGAGAAGGTGGTTATTGTGATCGGCTCTGAGGTTGATGGAGTTGGCGCAGCCACGTAGGAAGAGAAAATTTCGGAGATGAATATGAAGTTGTTCCTTGTTCCGTTGTTCGGTGTATAAGATTAGTATCGTCAACATTAAAAAAAATAGGGTTAATTAGATTTATGTCATTGTGAAAATTGAAAATTAGTAAAATGTCATCACTAAAAGGCAAATTAGTTTTTTGCCATTATGAAATAGAGAAAATTAGTTTTATGCCATTGACAAATTGATTTGCCAATTTTGCCCTTTTAAATGTGCCACTATAAAAAATTAAAATTAGAAAAATACCATCACTATATAACAAATTAGTTTTATGCCACTATATAAATATTGCACTTTTAATTAAAATGAGTTATGTGCCATTGTAAAAATATAAAACTTAGTTTTATGCCACTAGTACATTAAAATTACGGCATAAAACAAAATTTTATATTATTAACAACAAAAATGCGATAAAATTAAATTTTATCCATATTAACTTATATCATTAACTTGTATCATTAATGAGAAATAAAATATTAGACAAATAGCTGAGACGTTGCAATAAAATTGTAAAAATCAAAATACATAAGATAATTAACGGTCAACAAGTGAGTAATATGGTTACTTATCATGGGTTCATTAATCTAAATATCCAAAATACATAGTAAGAACGCCATCAAAATTTAAAAAATAAGAAAAAAAAATTGGAGATTTGCACGGAATATTTTAGCGAATTATAGTGTGCAAATCTCCAAACATTTTTAGCTAATAGATGAAATACAAAATACATACTAATTTTGGAGATAGACTTGGCATACTGAAAATTTTTTCAATTTAGCGTTTATTTTTCAGCATTCTTTTTAGCATTTATTAACAAGGGTAACTTGAGAATTTTTAAAAATAATGAGATATTTTAGGATGACAGTTTTAGAATTTAATCCTTTTAGGACTAAAATAATGGCATATATCTAATTTGAACAATTTGATAATGGCATAAATCTAATTAACAATCTAACAATGACATATTGCTAATTAACTAATTTTTACAGTGGCATAAATCTAATTAATCCAAAAAAATAATATTGTACGAATCATTTTTAGTGTTGTCCGGATCACTACCTACTCTTTCTTCTGAGATTTTTAAATTCTATCAACAAACCGAACACGAAACCTTTATATCATATATGACGGAACTAATAGCAACAATCTTAGTGTTGTTCGCTTGACGTAAACTGCTCAATATTTATTTTTTTTGAGGGCCTTTTTTAGTAAGTGTGGTTCGCTTGATGTAAACTGTTTTAATATTAAAGCCCTTTTTTATTGACTACCAAGCATACCAAGTTGCGCTAGATTCCATGATGTCAATTCTTTACCCGATACTGCATAATTGATAATTCATGCCGGACCCGATATAGTACATAACTAGGTGGAGAAGCGCGGCTCCGCCGCACCTTAGTGGATTTATTGTATTTCTCATATGATAGTTGCAACTTCACTGCGCAATATTTTTTTAAATTAAGAATAGTCTAATTATATGAATGTATGAATTCATAATACATGCCTTGTTAATTATACATTTTAGAAAATGCATGATTTCATTACTATCTGCCACATGCTTTGCAGTTTCTCATTCTCAACATTTTATGGTTTTTTGTTCAATGAAAGATGTTTGTACAGCTAAAAACACCAAATATGTGAAATAAATTAATTACTTTCTTGCAATAAATACCTCTATAATCAGGTTTCAAATTCTATGCAGGGAAAAGTTTTTTAATGCATTACTAAAAGAGAAGAAAAATGAACCCCATTCACAGTACCAATGCCAATCAAGTACCATCTTGATTCAGCAAAGATTGCACGGGAGTTCAAAAATAGTCCCAATACTTGTTCTATTAACAACCTAGAAAAGTCAAGGTGATCATGGCTCTTTCATTTTTTCCTCGGCCCCACATGATCTTCTTTCTTATTTTAGTTGTAATTAAGGATGCATGTATGCCAAATAAGAACTCCCTAAGACAAATTGCAAAATAGATAATTTATTTTCAATTGTGCTCTCAAGTTTTAGCTGTTAATCAAATTGGTCTTTGTTCATTACTTTTTTTTTTATCTTTTTATTATGTTATTATACAAATTACTTTGCCTTGCCTCTGAATTTTATAAATACCATACTAATGTTGTTTCAGGAAGGGCCCGTACCTATGAATACCAGCAAAAGTTGAACTTAAACTACCCACATCTTTAACTGAAGTGTGATGTCTTTGCCTTGTCTCAGCTGTGTCCCATAAATTCGTTCACAGATAGAGCATTATTCACACTGTCCATCTTTTAAGACCAAAATTTAGGAAAAATAATAGTCTATGAAATGAATTAGAAACTTAATATTAACTCAAATCCAATTTTGCTTCATTGGCAGATGTTTATGTGTCTACATGTCCTTTTACCTCATTCTCACAAAATAAAAAAATTTCTAACAGACTATGTTGAAGGTGCAGCAGCTCCATTGGACCTTCACGAAGCCTAGTTGAAATCATGGAAATTACAAGGCCGAAAAATGCAATTTCTAGATTAATCTTGTACCGACTTTGATAATTGTAGAAATTTCTAGTATTGTTTAGTACAATCATGTATTTATAAAGAAGTCGGTGTATGTTCTAGAGATTACTTATAACCGACATGTACATGTATAAATAGACCATAACCATGAATCAATGAAAGTGTGTATAAGAGATAGTAAATAATTGTACTCCTTCAAGTTAGTAACAAAAGAGTGTTATAAGAAAATCATCCTCTCAGTTAATCCCATAGCTCCAGATAGATACGAGATAAATTACTCAACAATTGATATCAGAGCCAGATCGGTCAGACGCGGGCATAGAAGGAGTAGCGACGTATTAGTAAAGATCGAAAGAGCATCTTAGCTAATGGCATCAAGTTTCGGCGCAAGCATGGCGCAGCCAATGGTCCCCATCTTCACCGGATAGAATTACGATATTTGGAGGATCAAGATGCAGACGTTGCTACGGTCTCAAGGATTATGGGAAATCGTAGAGAACGGCTACACCGATCATGCTGAACCGACGGCGCAACAGAAGAAACAGTTGGCGGAAGACACAATGAAGGACACCAAGGCATTGTTTCTAATCCAACAAGGTGTTGCCGAGAATCTATTTTCGCGTATCATTGGCGCGAAGAAGGCGAAGGAAGCATGAGACGTTTTGCGAGAGGAGTTTTAAGGATCTGCAAAAACAATTGCGATGAAATTGCAGACCTTGAGGAAACAATTTCAAATCTGCAAATGAAGGAGTCAGAGAAGATAAAAGAGTACTTCACAAGAGTAATCGAGATCGTCAATCAAATGCGAGCATATGGCGAAGGTATGTCAGATCAAAGAGTTGTTGAAAAGATCTTGATCAGTCTGCCAGAGAAATATGAGCATATCGTCGCAGCGATTGAGGAATCGAAAGATTTATCAACTCTTTCGGTTCAATAATTGATGAGCTCGTTGGAGTCACATGAAGAAAGAAGGTTACAACGTGGGGTGAATTCGAACTCGGCGGAGCTAAACTCGGTTGAAACAGCGCTCCAGACAAGGTTCAAACTCCACCAAGCTCACAGTAAAGAAGATTCAGGTACGCGCAATTCATCTCTATGGTGCGACATATGCAAGATGTCAAATCATGATACGTCAAGATGCTGGCGGAAGATGCGATGCAATAAGTGCAAAAAGATCGGCCATATAGCTCGGAAATGTAGGTCCAAAAATGTTGATTTGAAGAAGATGACTATGAAGAAAGTATCTTCTATGCGTGCCATTCTGCAGTTGAAGAGAGAGACAACATGTGGTTCCTCGATAGCGGTTGCACAAACCACATGACAGGAAATGGTGAAATCTTCAGAGATATTGACATGTCATATACACCAGAGGTACGCATGGGTAATGGTGCTTTAGTTAAAGCGAAAGGAAAGGGTAGTATTGCCATCCAAACTAAGTTGGGCCCGAAATTTATTCAAGACATGCTATACGTACCCGACCTAAAGCAAAATTTGTTAAGTGTGGGGCAGTTGGTTCAAAATGGATATGCAGACCATTTTGAAAATGGAGGTTGCAAAATAATGGATCGGAAAAATAAAAATTTGGTGATAGCAAGGATCTCTATGGAGAGATCTAGAAACTTTTAGTTGAAGTTTAGTTACGCTCCACAACCACCGGTAGAAGAAGAAGAAGCACAATTTGCGTTGAGGGCTCAAGTGATCAATGATCCCGATAAAATTGAGAAGATGGCAAGTGATTAAGAGAAGAGCACACATAAAGGGGGAGCTCGAAAAGAACCGGAGCACCAACAAGGTACATGCAAGGCATCTCACCATAGAAGCGTTATATGCTACAACTGTAGAAGACGAGGACACTATGCACGACAATGTTGGCACAAGAAAGCTACTAAAAACAAAATTTCAAGGATGAGTAGCACAGTGAAACAACAAGAAGTGAAATCGAATTTTAGTCGAAGAGATGAGAAATTCGCTAACAAAAAAGTACTATACAAGAAGAATGCTCGAACAATTGAAGAGAAGATTGAGTCGCTGCTGAGGGGGAGTGTTGAAGGTGCAGCAGCTCCATTAGGCCTTCAAGAAGCCCAGTTGAAATCATGGAAATTACAAGGCTAAAAAATGCAATTTCTAGATTAATCTTGTACCGACTTTGATAATTGTAGAAATTTCTAGTATTGTTTGGTACAATCATGTATTTATAAAAAAGTCGGTGTATGTTCTAGAGATTACTTATAACCGACATGTACATGTATAAATAGATCATAATCATGAATCAATGAAAATGTGTATGAGAGATAGTGTATAATTGTACTCCTTCAAGTTAGTAACAAAAGAGTGTTATAAGAAAATCTTCATCTCAGTTAATCCCATAGCTCCAGATAGATACGAGATAAATTACTCAACAGACTACGTAGAAAATGGACTGAAAATTAAAGACAATTATCTCACAATAAAAAATTGTCAAGCTTAATAAACTATTATCAACATTGTGAAGTGTACGCCTGGCACTCGACATCCTTTTGATAGGCATAAGAATATCCATCCCTAGATGGAGTAAGGCACCAAATTAAACTTTGACTTGACGATTAAATCTTCTGTATATTTTTTAGCACATTTTATCTGCCAAAACAGTACATTACTCTACTGTATGCTTTGTTGCAAATATGCCCCTATATTCCGAGATTCATACCAGTCACGGTACCAGACTCACCATAGCAGTACCAAGGACTGGTAGCAAGCATGTACCATGAGTATAAGGCCCTATAAAACTCATCCCAAGTATTTATACATCAAACACACAACAAAAAGGTTTGTATATGCATTAAATTATAAAAAGACATAAGCACAGGTTTCATTATTTTGTTGGCTTCTTTTATATTGCTTTTGGTATCATGTCCTCTCAACATAGTATTTTTCTATCAATTCGTTATGAGTACTGTATTGATAACTCAGTCAAACATTATTGCAAATCTGAAGGAAAAAGAGAAATAAAGTTTACGAAATTTGAAAGTATTCTAAAATTAGTATTTCTAATACCGATTTTGCATCCATTTCAGTGTCAAGCTATTAATTCTATCGAAATTAGCTAATAAATGAGAATTGCTGTTACTTTCTCAAGGGACAAATCTACACTTGAAATGGGGATTGCTTCTTAACACATTAATTAAATCCAACATAGAATGGAACTCCTGCCACGCAACTAACTCAGGTTTCACCCGACTATCCAGAATCTGTCATAGGAGATGGCCATTTGTATAAAAGTTACATAGATCAATACAACAACTATCACCGCTTGTAATGCCAGTTTCAAGCTTATATATTCTGACAATGTATCTCTTTATTGAAATCTAAATCTTTTTCTCATCTTAAGGAAATAAAATTTTTATTGCAAAACTCTATTTTCCAATAAAAGTATTTTTATCTAGTTATATAGGCAATACATTGCAATCAGTGAAGTATTGCCTTAATTGAAATAACACTTAACCATATAATGAAAAATCTTTATTCGATAATTGCAATGTCACAATTTAGTCCCTGATTATTCTCACTACTTGTACCAATAGCATGAAATATAATCAGCACCACCCTGTCATAAAAACACTCATGATGGCAATGAAAATCTTTCTCAAGCAAGGAGAGTGTAGATTTAACACTTCATGTTCTATTATATTTTCTAAATCCAAATAGAACTTGATAAATCATGTGAACAAAAGATGTATACTTGTAAAGATATGTGATATTCTGCTGCTGAGGTTTGCTTGCAGAAGTTTTGTTGATTTTGCCTAGTATATATAAAATAAAAAAAAAGAGTGAAAGAAAATTTACCTATCAAGATGACAAATTGAGCCAGTTACAGCTTTGTTAAAATGTATTCATGCAAAGAAAAATAGAAAAACCTGAGAAAAAGTTAATTAAATGTAGTAGAGACCTGAGCTTATAAGAACTTACAAATCTTAACAATGTGCAATATAGAAACATAGTAGCAATAGTATATTGCAATGAATTCAATGCAAGTAGAGACCTGAGCTTCTAGTTTATTCGAATTAGGATTATTAATACAAACAATTTATCAAATAGAAATAGAAGAAAGTGTGACCTGAGCTTCTAGTTTATTTGTAGTGGTTTCAAAAGGAGGAAGAATATCTGTTCCTGCTTCAACAATAACTTGAACCCTTCTCGTGTGAAAATCTTTAAGAGTCTTCAATGTAACTGATTCGCCATATTCATGTGAAATAGGCTTGACAGAATAAGTGATCATATATAGATTAAAGCTCCAGTGTGCATAAATGACAGAAAAAACGTACAAATGAAGCAAGCAATAAATCAATAATACAACCTCCATTTTTCTTAGAATTAGATGTTGAAATTTGATTTTGTACATCTTACTTGCAAACAATTCACAGGCAAAGAGCAATCAGTTAATGGAATTTGTTTTTTGAAATATGAACAACATAAAATTTGAATAGGAACAAAAACAAAATACAATAGGTAACCATGAAATGTACCTATTTACGAATGAAATGTTGACAACTTATTTATTCTATATGTCGATATTTAACTTAACTGAAAAAAATTAAAAAGTTAATTGTTTTGGCCATGTACTGACACCAACTCAACTTTATTCTATTTTTATTTATAAAATTTGATATCCCCAACATTGACTTCTTGGGCGACTTTCTCAAAATAAATAAATAAATACGAACAAACTCTTTTTGCAGATTGTGTTCATATGCTTCTTCATATTATGCTACAAATGAAAGAAAATATAATTTGTAGGAATTGTGTAGATAAAAAGCGTAAACCATCATATGGCGTTGGATTTACTCATAAGGTAATTGTTGGTTTGGAAATGTACCTCGATTTTTATTCTATTGTCATCCAACAATCATCCTGCAAAAGTTTGATATAACAATATTATAATAAGCTACTATCATTCACATAAATTTCAAATTTAAAAAAATGGTTGCAAATTGTTAAGGGTGTGTTTGGATGCAACGGAATAAGCCGGAAATAGGGAATAAGAATAAGAAATTTTGATTTGCGTGCTTATCCTTATTCCTTATTCTTATACCATGATTTTGTTAGTATAGGAATAAGAGTCTTTATTCCTTATTCTTGTGTTGTTTGAGTTGTACAAGAATAAGAATAAACACGCAACCCGAAATTCCTTATTCCTATTCCCTATTCCCTACCCATCCAAACACACCCTAAGAGAATAAACATAACACCTTACTTAAGTCATTACAGCATCTTGATACATGCTGCACTCCTTGATGTGATCGTAATTCTTCTTAGCTAAAGGATTAAAGGTAACATAATCTAAAAATTAGTGGACGATTTAATAAGGAAACATGACAATATGGAGTACATTTAATATATAAATAAGTACCGTGCAATATTAGTAGTATGCAATAGACTGGTGAAAAATCTATTTGATAAGCATGCTTCCTTCTTCATCCATACTGCTTATGGCCTGTTAGGTATTTCCATCACCTTCCAATTGTTCATTTGAAGAGCTTGAGGAAAATCATTTTATACAGCAAACTAAGAACATCTAAAACCATAATTTATTTGTTTCATCTTGATTTATAACTTTCATAATACTTATACCTTTCATGCCAACCTGCTACTAAATCAACATAAGCCATATCTCACAAAAGGTTCACAACGCTTTAAGTGTGATTTATCCTATTTGCATTTCTTGTTCAAATGTGGATTATCTCAAGCTATCAAAATTAACATCAATAATAAATTCATGAGTACCGGAGCCATGACGTAGGAACTTAGGGGTAGGAGCGATGCCATAGGTTTGTAGGGCCCTCTATTAGATCATGGTCGAGGTCTAGGTTTCTACTATTACTATTATTATTATAGGTATTATTATTAGTATGGCTACTCTTATTTTTAGTATGTTTTTATGTTTTGTTTTGTTCTTGGATGTGTTCTCTTATTGGGTTTCTTTCTAGCCTACCCCAACTTGTTTGGGACAAAAGACCTAGTTGTTGTTGTTGTAATAAATTCATGAGTACTAAACATACCCCTGTGCCATCAACCGTGTTATAATCGATACCAAAAACAGTAAGTTCTTGTCTTCTGTCAATAGCTACTTGTTGTACAAATGGCATGAGGTTATTACGAATGCCACATGGGTCCTCCCCTATGCTACGGTGCTACCCAAGGGCCTAAATATGAGTCTGAGCTCCTCAAATTAACACGAAATAGAAGTTCGAGCTTCTCAAACATACAGAAATTACATGAAACATAAAATTAACATGAAATAGAAGTCTAAGCTTCTCAAACATGCAGAAATTATAGAAATTACTACATGTCACAAGGGCCTAATTAAATGCTTCATACTTCTCAAATGCTCCTCAAATGCTTCAGTTATATCCAAATTTGTCTCCAAGGACCTAATTAAACAATACAAACAAACACAAATTAATCAAGAAGGTGTCTCATGTGTCATCTATCTCCAGATTTTTTTTTTTTGTGCTAGTTGGTTTGATCCACAAACATAAATCACTAATGTTCACATGGATTGAGACTACCCGGTCTTTATTTTAGCATAAAAGTAAACGCTGATTTTTAAGAGAAATTAATCAACAATTGCTGAAAAAATAAATTTGGGCCTGAATTGTTAACTGTTTAAGAAAAATAAGAAGAATTATTTTTTAGCAATTGCTGAAAAATTAATCATGCAAAATCTGCTAACGGTTTAAGAGATGGAGGACATTTGTTGAGCCAACCGTGAGCCAATTGTGAGGAGAGGGAGAGAGAACGAGAGATAGAGAAAGAGAGAGAGAAAACCTACTTCGTGGGCTCAACAATTGAAGGGACTGCGGAGCTCTCCGAGGCGAGCGATGACCAAGCGACAAGAGGAAATAGTCGCGAGGAGATGAGATTCTCTTCGATCCAATTTTCTAGGGTTGATCCTCTCTGAGGCGCGTTGATGCTCTCCGATCCCCTCGCTCAGATGGTCAGTCGCAACTCTAGGGTTTCGGAGAGAGACGAAGTAAAGAGAAAGATAAGGGAGACGGAGAGAAAAGAAGACGGAACGGAAAAATTTTACTCGAAATCACGCAAATCCATCTTAGCGATCTGCACGATTTTTAAAGCAAATCGGATGGTCTGGATTGCGACTCACCAGATGTCCTGTGAGTCGCGACTCACCATAGCAAAACTCTATATATATATATATATATATATAGAGAGAGAGAGAGAGAGAGAGAGAGAGAGAGAAAGCCTTCAATCAAAGCGCTTTGACTGGAGTCCCAGTTAAACCCCGTCAGATCTCAATTTTGAAAGTTCAAACGACCGATCCGAACCGTCAAATATGATCTCCATATTGAAATCTCCTTGCCGACCAAAATTTTCATTTTTTTGAATTTTTTAAGTATTTTTTCGGATTTTCAAAACAGCAATTTTTGTAGGGTTCAGAACAAATTAGATTAACGATTTTTTAAAATCCGAAAAAAATACTTAAAAAATTCAAAAAAATGGAAATTTTGGTCGGCAAGGAGATTTCAATATGGAGATCATATTTGATGGTTCGGATCGGTCGTTTGAACTTTCAAAATTGAGAACCGACGGGGTTTAACTGAGACTCCGGTCAAAGCGCTTTGGTTGAATTCATTCTCTATATATATAATATATATATATATATATATATATATATATATATATATATATATATAGAGGATGGCTAATGTGCTATATATGGCACAGAGGGTCCTGTGCCATAGAGTCGTTTTTCGAGATTCAAACTCCAAATTCTCAATTTGAACCGTTCAAGTTATTCACCACATTAAAATATCCTTGGAGACCAAATTTTACATTTTTTCGAATTTTTTTACTATTTATTATGATATTTTTTAAAAACGTTATAATTGGAGTATTTCAGACCCTCCAATTTGAACATATCAAAATAAATACCAAAAAAATTAAAAAAAAAATGTAAAATTTGGTCTCCAATGGTATTTCAATATGGTGATCAATTTGAACGGTTTGGATCGACCGATTGAATTTGGGATCTTAAAAAAATGTCTAAAAAAAGACATCTATGGCATTGCCATCTATGACACTTTAGCCCACGTCTATATATATATATATGTATATATATATATATGGCTTCTATATATATGTATATATATATATATATATATATGCATATATATATATATATATATATATATATATATACACACACTATAGATAAAGATTCGTGCCGATACTACATAACTTGTGAGATATTTGTCTGTATATATATATTGTAGAGATATAAGAGTGGAGTAACTTATTCCTTCGAATATGACTCGACTTCGCTATAATCAAACGATACCGACACACATCATTGGAACAAGTGTTTAAAATTTCCATTATCATTTGATAGGCGTGGTCAAGAGCAGGAAAGAAACCCAGCTGTTAATGAAAAACTAAGTAACTTGTACGAACTACAATCAATTTTTTTTTTTTTAGGGTCGGGTGACAAAGTACCATACCGGCAAGATTTTATTTAAAAAGATTGAAATATTTACAGAAGAAAAGAAAACGAAAGCAAAACCTAGTGTCTATACAAAATTAAAAAAAAAAATTTAAAAAAAAATTTAAAATATTTCATCCAAAGATCGACACATGAGTAAATCTCCTTAACCACAAACTCAGGAGGAGTAGAACAATCTGAAGCCCAGATGGTGTCCCAAAACTTGTAATCAGATGGTGTCCCAAAACTTGTAATCAGATTTTCATTGTGAGAGCTAGAAATCATTAATTCCAAGTGTAAAGTCGAGTAGAGGCAACCTAAAACGAAGTTGTATCAAGGACCAGACTGAGATCGCAACCGATGAAGTTAAGCAGGAGGGACACGTAGTGGAAGAGGGCCAACTTCTTATCATAAGATTCTGCTGTTTCAGGAGTCGATCTTGAAGAAGTAGCCAGAGAAAAATTTGTACTTTCGGAGGACATTTTAGTTTCCACAAATACAATGGAATCTTGAGAGGATACCAGTATTGAAAAGTAGAATGAAGGCACTGGCGGAAGAGAAGAGTCCAGGGGATGTCCATTTCCATGTGGGGAGGGAGTATATGTGTGGAAAAATGCAGGAGAAGTTGAAGAAGGCCCCTGTTGAAGAATATCAGCTAGACCGTATGAGACTCTACATGAGATAAGGTTGTTTACTTCCAGAGTACCATAAAGGAGATGGATTGTAGAGGACCAGTTTGAATTTGGCTCATGTTTGAGTTTCCAAAACCAGTTCAGTAATCAGAATTGGTTTTGTCGACGAAGGTCAAAGATTTCTAAACCACCATTGAATTTATGTAGACAAAATTTATTCCAATTAACGAGACAGTGACCTCCAAGGCATTTATCATTTTCTTTCCATAAGAATCTTCTTCTGATCCCTTCTAAGTATTTTATTAGTCATGGAGGCAACTTTAACACTTGCATGAAATGCAGGACCAGGATAGTCAGTATTGATTTTACTAGAGTGAGGCGTCCCCCTAGAGATAGGAACCGAGCCTTCCAGCCATTGAGCTTTCGTTGAAAAGTATTTATTAGAGGTTGGAAATGGATCTTTTTTGGCCTGCGAATGGATAGAGGCAATCCTAGATAGGTTATGGGAAGATCCTTTGGTTGACAACTCAAAATAGAAGCAATGTGCGAGTAGGCAGAATCGTCAATGGAAATCAGGACAAGAAGACACTTTACATTATTGACTCGAAGACCAGACAATTTCACAAAGTTAGAGACTATCTCTGAAACTACAAGTAAGGAATGCGAGTCTGCCTCCATTAAAATGATGGTATCATCAGCATATTGTAGAGCTCAAGGAGGGATCAGTATAGAACCAGGGATTAGTGGAGACACATTATTAAAGAAAGATTGGAGAGCGTCTATGACAATGATGAACAACAGTGGTGATAAAGGGTCACCTTGTCTTAAACCCATCTTGTGAGGAAAAAGTTGAGAATTCACTATTGACTTTTACAGCAGAGGAATAAGATTTGAGTATTTGTAGAGTCCAAGCAATCCAAGAAGGCGGAAAATCTCTTTCAATAAGAACATTAGTCAAAAAAGTCCATGAAATAGTCTCAAAAGCCTTTGCAAAGTCAATCTTGTATAGGATATCAGGTATTTTATGTTTGTGCCAGAATGATATTACCTCCCTAGTCACCAAGTAAGATTCCATGATAGTCCGACCTTTAGTGAATGCAGTTTGCAGTGGGCTCACAAGATCCTTCATAAACGGTTGTAACCTGTTTGCCAAAATTTTGGAGATGATTTTGGCAAAAGAATTGATGACACTTATCGGCTTATAGTTAGAAATCTTTGCACAAGTTTTTTTTTTTTTTGAACCAAAGAAATGTTCCAAGTGAGCAATCTTGGAAAGCCAGAATGGCGCGCATCATATCAAACTTTACAATACTCTAAATTTTCTTAAAGAAATCAATTGGAAAGCCATCAGGGCCCGATATCTTGCCAGAAGGAAGTTGATTGATGGCTTGTAGAACTTCTGACTCAAAAAAAGAAATTAGTAAGACAGAGAGATCGAGCGGACTACCTAGCTTTCCACTAAGATCATAAGGCGGGTGCTATGGAGGATTGGATCCTAAAATTGAGGAGAAGTGATTAAAAAACGCCAAATTTAAGTCAGAGGGTGAAGAGAGGGTGTTTCCATCTAGGCAAATGAAATTAATGGAGTTGAGAATATGTCTAGAAGAAGCGACAGCATGGAAAAACTTTGTGTTTTTGTCACCAAGTTTCAACCAAGTGACTCCACTCCTTTGTCTCCATTTCTCTTTCCTGATCTTGGATTAGGAAGAAAACATGTTCTCTAAGAGAAATTCTAAGGCTCCGTTTGGATGTGGCCAAGAATAAGAGAATAGCCTCTTCCCTTATTTCTAACCATCCAAATTTATTATAAACAATCCAAACTTTTCACAAAGTTACACACTTTCCAATACTTCTTTTCACTTTTTCTCTTATTCTTCTTATTCCCACATCATCCAAACGGAGCCTAAGAGAAAATTCAGCAGTACTCAGAGTTCTTGATTCCTCAAGTAAATTTAGGAACTCGATAACAAGCTTACTACGTTTCAAGAAAGTATTACAATTGGAGTATTTGATATTAGCCCACCTCATAAGTGCCAAACTAACAGATTTGAGCTTATTTTTAAGATTTTTGGCTAGATTAGGATGATTCGAGACCCCCAACCATGCATCAGAGACAACACGAGTGACATCCTTTGCTCGGAGCCAAAAAGATTCAAATTTGAAGAGCATCTTCTTGTTATGACGAGGAGGAGGGATAAAAAGGAGAAGAACATGGTCAGAAGTTGTTGTAGGAAAATCAGAAAAAGAATGTTGTAGATAAGAGTGAGCCAATCAGGGGAGAGAAAAGCTCTGTCAATACGTGAAAAGCAAGGAGGACTCTTGTTTGACCAAGTGTATTGACGACCAAGAAGAAGCACTTCAAACAAGTTGGCGGTAGCAATGATAGAATTGAAACGAGAGATTGTAGCGAGATTACGTGGTCCGCCTGTTGAGTCTAAGAGGTCACGAATTAAATTGAAGTCTCCAAATAAGACCCAAGGAAAGACAGAGAGGGCTCTAATAGAGGAGAGCTCATCTAAGAAAGCTTGTTTGAGTTGATCATCGATGGGACCATAGACAGTAGTTAACATGAAAGAGAAGGGTCCATGAGTAAGAATAGCCGTACAAGTGAAAGTAAAAAAAAAAACATTTTCACAGGTAAAACGATCAGACCAAACTAACAGAATACCCCCTTTGGAGCCAGTAGAATCCAAAGAAACGAAAGAATTGAAACGGAAAGAACAAACAGTGCGAACTTTAAAATAATCACAGGAGGACCATTTCGTTTCCAGTAAACAAACAATATTACAACCACAATCATTGACTGTCTCTTTGATAACAGAGCATTTTTTAAGATGACATAGTCCTCGTACATTCCAACATAAGATTTTGATAGAAGGTAACATCATTAAAAATAGAAGAGAAGACTTGCTAGCAAAAAAGCCAACATTATTGAAATTCAAAAAAACAAAAACATCAACGAAGACTAAAAATTAGACTTTGATGTATCCTGTCTATCTACTTTTTCAAGTTCTACTTCAACCGAAGATAAGAGGCCATAATATTAGGAACTACAACCACTTGTTTCGACAAAAAGCCAATTCCAGTATCCTTACGAGAAACAACCTCCAGGTCCCCCATAGACGAAATGATCATCACTACCCGTAGGTTTGCCAAGTCCATAGCAATTCAAGTAGCCGAGTTTGTAACTGTATGAATTAATAGAGACGAATACACCATCTGGCCTGACGTAATAGAGGCCTGTCATCATAGCAGGCCAAGGTTGTCCTGCTGGAACAATATTTCGTGCAAAGACACCATTACCCATTGGAGGGCTTGATAAAGAATTGATGAATTTGACTGAGCCTCCAAACTCAGCATGATTTGCTTGAACAGCTAACTGGGTGAAAAGAGATTTAGGGAAGCGGCCTATCTCGCTAAGGAAATTAATGCTGGCCCCGGCATACAATATCCAATCTCCTGTTCCGACATCCTACATCACCAATTATTACAGAAAAGTTTGGGTGGTTTAGATTTAATTAGATAATTAAGTGTACTTTATTCAAAAGAATTGCAAACAGATTTATCGAATGTCAATCTTACCTTCAGAAACTTTAGTGTCATATGGTTGCCTGCATCTAGTGGATCCCCCGGTGCTAGGTAAGCACTCTGTTTCGGTACAAATCCATTACGACATTCAGAATTAGGACAGCCGACACCCTGTTGAATTGTACCACAAAATTAGTTAAAACACCCAATAAGATTAAAGAGAAAATGGAAAGATAGAAAATTACATAAGCAAAAGAAACATATAAAATGCCTACCTTCCATTGTGCAAAAAAGCGAGTTCTGGAATCACCAAATGTCCAAGGATCAACCTGTTTGTGAATTCATTAAACTTAAAAGCCAAGTAAGAAAATGTTCGGGACCTTTAACAAAAGCAACAATTTTTCTCCTGCAAAATGATTAAAGTAAATTGTAAACTAGAAAGATGGTTTTACTTACCACCCATCCAGCTGTAATTTCCTCATTTGCATTACTTCGAATGCTAATATAGGACCTGGTCATCTGTCCTTTCCTGATATTGTGATTATACACAGTCATTGATCCTATAAAGCCGGTGAAGTCGTGATTCGTTGTAAAATACGCTGAACGCTGTGATAGAAATTGGAGAAATTAATATTTTTTAGGTGTAGACTTCTTTTATTTGAAAATTTTTAATATTAAGGGATGTTTAAGCTTACAGCCGTTAAGATGTCATCAGGATTGGCAAATTCTGTCCATGCATCGAAATCTGGTAATTTGCTACCTGTCTGACACAAATATATTCAAGCGTCAAAACTTGTTTATTAGTAATTCCATACTTCTCCAAATAAACGAATGCTTTAGAACTCTCGCAAGAATTCAAATTCAATGATCATGACAATGTTCAAAACCATTTTGTTATTTAGTACAAAGAGTAGCATTATGAATTTATCAACTTATCATTGTTTATATATGTACAGTACCGAAAGCAACTTGTATGCATACATTTTATCATATGAATGATATTACCTTTCGGGAACCCAAACCATGCACTTCTTTTGCTTGTACCTCTCCAATGATAAATGTACAGAGACAAAGAACAACCATTCCAAAGCATAATTTCGAATCCATGATGATAGATATTTGGGTTGTTCTTTTTTTATAAGTGTATTGTTTTGTTAAAGTAGGTTGGTAGCAATCTACCTTAACGATTTTTTATTTTTTTTCCTTCTTATCTTAATGATTTAGATTACATATATGTACATATAGATCTTTTCCATCTGAAGAAAAATAGAATGACCAATCTGTTAAAACTAACAGCCGTGCCACTCAAACAGAAAAGTTGTAGCTATGAATCATACAACAGTAAAATTTGAAAATGGCTGACCTGTGTATTTTCTTTTCTTTCTTTAGTTTTTTTCTCTGTTTTTTCTATTGAAAGATTATCATAGGCTGGCAATCAACTGTATTAAGAAAATCGAGACCAGTTTACATCATTACAGAGAACAAAACTAGAAATAGAAAATGAATAGGAAAACTCTGCTCATAACGTTTCAGGTTCCAAAATATGCTCGCTACATCATGGTACTTAAGATAATTATCGTCCTAGCATTGCGTTAGCTGTAGATTTGTTAACTAACCAATTTTAGTAGGATCTTCTTCCTGACATGACAATAATTCAAGTATTATATTGACACTATACAAACCATATTTCAGAAGAGAGAGTACAGATAAAACAGGGGTGCAATATTGCAGTCTCTACTGATCCCAGATGGTAAAAGGTGCAATATTGATTAGAAATAAAATTCATCTTAAATTCTTGCATGAAGAGCTTGTTGTATCAACGGTATTAATTAAATTAACATAACTTAGTAACATAAGCGATTAATGTAACATTCTAATCATAGTAGTATAAGTAGTTAATATAGAACATGTTGATTGACCTGGCTGATGTTATTTGTTTATACTTATGCAGTAAAATTAATTAATTTTAAAATCCATCAAACTTTTCAACTTATGTTCCTTCAATCAATCAACTTAATATGATCAAGATTTAAGGGTTATTTAGTCTTTCACATCCTTTCTCAAGATAATGCTCAATTCTTATACTCCATCTAGCTATATATAATTCTGCCAATTTACCGAATGTTAGCTCCTTAGTACATATTAAATCCTCAACTTCTATTTTCACAATTTGTGTTGCCGAATGGCTCCTAAGGGACGAGAACCATTTATCAACAAAATTACATGTTAGAGGGTGAGAGCATGAAGATATCTCCATTTTATTTTCAGAGTCGTTAACTTTTATACGTCAACAAGTTTCAAATTTTTCAATCAGGCCAAAACAGGGACAAGAATCCTGGACTAGACTTGTTTTGTTTCTGGATAGCAAGTTTCATTTAGACCTCCGATTAAGAAGAGTAAAGTCAGATTAGTCCTCAATTAATGGCCGATAAAAAAAATTCATTGCAAGCACTGCTATTTGTGCATTCTATCCATTCTGAACTTCAGCCACTTTTTATTTCTCAGATCAAACTAGAATCAACAAACACTCTCTAGATGTTGTCCTTTACATATTTAAGAAATTAATTTATACTTTTACAGTGTGTTTCATTTGATTAGTCCTCAATTAATGGCCGATAAAAAAAATTCATTGCAAGCACTGCTATTTGTGCATTCTATCCATTCTGAACTTCAGCCACTTTTTATTTCTCAGATCAAACTAGAATCAACAAACACTCTCTAGATGTTGTCCTTTACATATTTAAGAAATTAATTTATACTTTTACAGTGTGTTTCATTTGATTAGTCCTCAATTAATGGCCGATAAAAAAAATTCATTGCAAGCACTGCTATTTGTGCATTCTATCCATTCTGAACTTCAGCCACTTTTTATTTCTCAGATCAAACTAGAATCAACAAACACTCTCTAGATGTTGTCCTTTACATATTTAAGAAATTAATTTATACTTTTACAGTGTGTTTCATTTGATTAGTCCTCAATTAATGGCCGATAAAAAAAATTCATTGCAAGCACTGCTATTTGTGCATTCTATCCATTCTGAACTTCAGCCACTTTTTATTTCTCAGATCAAACTAGAATCAACAAACACTCTCTAGATGTTGTCCTTTACATATTTAAGAAATTAATTTATACTTTTACAGTGTGTTTCATTTGTCAGTTAATGTATTTATTCAATGTCGACCATACTTCTCAACTGAAAATCACAAAATCTGAAAGATAATGTACATCTCTTGTCTTTATTTGCTGAAAAATTATATTTAGAAAATTCATGAAAGTACATCAAAAATAATACAAATGAAATGTTGCTCGAGTAATGTTTTAAATAATTTTGGCAATATTTCTCACTCTAAAATCAGTGAAGCCAATATACTATCTATATATATTGATTATATGCTCATGAACATATTTTTCAAAATTCATATGTCATTAGATACATAAATAATACTTTATTTTTTTTTTTGGTAAAAGTGTCTTCGCAACTATCTTTCAGTCGATTTACATAATGTTGGAGAAAGACAGCGAGGAACAGGGTACATCAGACAAGCAAAAGCCGAACAAGGGATTCTAGTTCTAGGTGAACAGTTGCAGAAACATCTAAAATCTGATACCAATTTGATTCATTTGGAGAAAAAAAATCACAAATCCCCACTGTCTTTGGGATTTACTCCTCCCAGTCCCTTTCCTCCGTTAATTTTGTTAAAATTGAAATACCATGGTGTTAAATTACATGGATATTTTTATCGTCCAGTGGAAAACTAAAATCGAAACTTCTACATTCTTGGAAAGCGAGAGCAATAATTGAATGATATCAACACACATTATTATAATAAAATAAAAGAGACATGTAAGCATAAGAAAAGTACATATTAAATAATTAAAAAATATTATCGATCGTAACTAGATTTTAAAATTTTCATTTACATATTTACAATTTGCTGATAGATACAGAGTCCAAAGTTCACTTAACATTTCAATTGAAAGGTCAAGTGCTGGTACAAAAGCTGTTAATGGAAAACAAAGTACATTACTTTGTACCTAACACGGCAGGAGTTTCATTAAATAACCATTTCTGTGTCCTTATGCACGATTACAACCTGCGACTCCACCATAGGCGAAATGATCAAGATCATTTACTGTTGATTTCCCAAGGCTGTAACAGTTTATTTTGCCTATTTTGTAAGTGTATGTTTTAATGGAGTCGAATTTACCATCCGGCCTAACATAATAGACATCTGTCATCATAGCGGATTCGCATCCTCAGCAGCCGAATCTTGGTTGTACCAAACAGCCAAGTCTTTTATTTTTTAATATTTCAACATTTTAAAATTCAAATGTTGAATCCAATTCATTGATCTTGTTTAATTTTACTGACGATGCGTTTTCATATAGGTTTTATAAAATTTGGAGTTGATTTGATACTAGATCAAGCGGTCAATAAATGAACGAATCTTATTAACTATCACTGATTAATTCTAATACGTTCATAATTTAGTCACTTAATCAAGTATCAAATTGATTCTAAATTTTATAAAATTTATATGAAAACGCATCGCCCGTAAAATTAAACAAGATCAACGGATTGGATTCAACATTTGAATTTTAAAATGTTGAAATATTAAAAAAACAAAAGACTTGGTTGTACCATACAGCCAAGATTCGGCTGCTGAGGATGCCGATCCTCATCATAGCAGGGGTAGGTTTTCCAGGTGGAATGTTATCTTCTGCAATGACACCATTACCCATTGGCGGGCCTGTCATATAATCAAGGAATTGAACAGAGCCACCGAACTCGGCATGATTTGCTTGAACAGCTAGCTGGGTGAAAAGAGATTTAGGGTAGTAACCTATCTCACTGAGGTAAGCAGCACTAGGTCCCACAAACAACTTCCAATCTCCTGTGTTAGCATCCTACATTATGGATAATAATGAAAATAATTCAGGGTGGAACTTAATTTGAGAGAAATATACTTTAATAGAATGAATTGCAAACTGATTTAGTGAAATGTGAATGTTAAGTACCTTGAGAAACTTTATTGTCAGATGGTTGCCTGAATCCAGTATATACCCAGGTGCCAAGTAAGAGCCTTCTTTGGGTACAAATTCATTATGGCATTCGCTGTTGGGACGTTTGAAACCCTGTTGACCCAAGATAGTAACACAGAATTAGTTAAGAAGGCACCAAACAAGGTTAAATTACAAATGAAAAAGGATACAAATGATTACAAGCAACAGAAGCAAGCAAGACAAGAATGCCTACCCTCCAATATGTAAAAAATCGAGTTCTTGAATCACCATATTTCCAAGGATCAACCTGTTTTAATTCATTAAAATGTTAAAAGCTAAGAAATAGGAGTTGGGACTGATAATAAATGTGTTGTACTGAACGTCTATAGGTTTGTCGATTACAAAACAATATCATTAAGTATTTAACAATCTTCTTTGAGTTTTATAGGAAGAAAGTGCAAAGTTTGAAGACTTGGATAAAAACTATATGCAAGATCAAGATCAAGTCTTTAGAGAGCTTATATACTAGTTTAGACTTTAATAGAAAGTTTACTTTAATCCTTTTATCCTTGAAATGGTCTAGTTAGCAGAAAAGCTCAAGAACTCAGTATTTTCCTCAGACCCAGTGCGTCGTGTAACGCAATATTGGGTTACACAACGCACCAGTATTGTGCAGATTTTTTCCGTTTCTTAATTTAACAGAAATAGTGCGTTACACAACGCAACAGAGGGTCGTGTAACGCACTAGTTGCATCATACAACGCAATTTACGCGTCGTGCAACACAATTTTCTCAAATCAAGCCAGAACGTTGTATAACGCACTGAAGCGTTGTACAACCTTCCTTTGTTTTTTCTCTGGCCTTTTTCACTCACTTTTCCTGATCATTTAATGTCATTTAATGTTGCGTTGCACAACGGGTGGTCCGCGTCGTATAACGCGCCTGACAGCTCAAACGACTAGTTTATCCGTTTTGTTTTATTATAACGGTCGTCCAGTGCGTCGTACAACGCAATATTGGGTCGTGTAACGCACTGCCAACGGATAGCTTGTTTTCTTTGTTTTATTATAACAGCTATCTGTGGGTCGTGTAACGCAATATTGCGTTGTGTAACGCACAACAGAAAATTGAGTTGTTTTGTAGCTTTTGACGAGCTCTATTTATATCCACCCCTTGTTCTCTCTCAATAGAGAGCCTTACCTTGCAAAATTTGACCAGAATAGAGCCTTTAAGCACAGGGATACTCTCCCACTTGAGCTTTTCATAGCTAGACCATTTTGAGAGATTTAGTAGCCTCAAACACCACCGCCCTGACATTGTCGCTAGGTGTGGTTGGAATAGGTTGAGATCTCTTCTCCTTTGAGGCCGTTGTGCCATTTGAGTTAGGCCGATCCACCTCGAGTGTCATTGTGACGAGGTGATTCGGTTCGAAGTTGTAGACCCGTTCTTATTGGAATTGAACGGAGCGCGCCCTTTGGTGGTAGCGAAACTCCCGGAGACGTACGAATAAGGCTAGCATTTCCTAGCGGGTCGGAACTCCGTAATCATACCGAGTGTTCAATTTCTCTCTCTCTCTTTCTCTTTATTATCTTGCTACTTGAATTGCTTGTGTGCTTGCTTGTATTGGGTACCAATTGAATTGTGTTACGGTAGTTAATACCAAACCGGTTCAAAACCACAATTGCTTCCGCTAAACCCTAATTAAGCCGCCTCCTTTAGGGACAACGAAGTGGTATCAGAGAGGGAATGTTATAACTATAGTCTAACAAAATGTCAATGAATAAGCATTGTATTATGTCACTTAAGCATTCTGTCAAACACTTCATAATCAGTTACACATGCAACACACATAAACCTATCTTACACATGTGGTAAAAGCATGAAATAGGTTCAAACCTAGTGCCTAGCCGTTGTAGAAATGTGGGCTACTAAACTCACATGAAGGAATGGGTTAAAATGGTCAATAATCTCGGCCTTGTCTCAGACATTTCAACAAACACATGGTGCTCATGGTAAAACTTGATTAGACATTGCAATAAATGCTTGGGAAATTTAGTAAAACTGTCCTACCGTGAAGTGTGAAGTGGTAGAAGCCGAAATCTCGTTCAAAATACATATGTAAAATATGGAATGTTGTTAGGTGAAAACCTTAGCTATAAATAGAGGTGCATGGTTCATCAAGTTCTCAAACCAAATCAAAATCACAAATAAACGAGTTCAGAGAGTTTGAGAGAGCGAGAAGGAGCTTGGGCAGGAGCGGGCTAGAGCAGGAAGGGCGTTTGGCATCTGTCCGAAGAGTTCGTCGTTAAGGTAGGGGCCGTCCCGACCTTTGCCTTTCCATCCTCTTCCTTTTGAATGCTATATCATATTCTGTCATTTTGATCTAAATCAATGTTATAAGATATCTTTAAATCAATTAGAATAGATATGCCGATTTGGTTCCAAGTTATGTAAGATAAATGAAAAACATGTTTGAAATTGTTAAAAACGCGGCCTTCTGTTTGGAGAAGAAAGGTCCGACTAATTGGTTTAAATAAAACTATTTACTACTATTTCATAAACATGTTCGAAGCCCAGTTGGTTCTGCCTGAGTGTTTAAGGAGTTTTGCAGCCCAAACCCAAGTTCAATCCCTGGTCCCATCAAGTCTATTTTTGAAATTCTGAAATTCTATTTGGTTTCCATGCTCACTTTGAAATACCATAATTCTTTCGATTTGACTCCGATTTTTACAAACTTTAGTTCATTGGAAAGCTTACAAAAAGTTCTAAAGCATCATTATAATTTTATGAGTTGATATATTTTCAATATATGTCAATTTAAAATTGAAAGTCAAAGGATTTAATGATGTGTTGTTCAAATATTCAATCTTTCCATTAGTTTTTTATTTTGAGTAAAATTTATACATTAGAAATCTTTCAAAACTGATGTTAATCATATTACTTCAAATTTACAAATAATACAAAACTAATATGTCCTATTTCATTTTTGAAAATTTAATGATTATATAGTAAGTCAGTCATTTTATTTGAAAATCTTATACTATTTTTGGTATGATTATAAATTGATGGAATTTATAATGGTAAAATTATATTTTATGGGGAAGTCAATTGAGTTGATGTTTGATATACACACGAGGAGAATTTATTATTTTGACCGGTACCTGGTTGGCGATTCCTTCGAGATTAGCGGTCCGTCAAACGTGGCGGAAGTCGGTTCCTTTAAGGTGTTAAAAGGAACGTATTTTCACTTTGGCATGTGAAAATGCCACTCCATCTGCTGTTGGGAGTGCGAAATGGTCCAAACTAACGGCTAACTAGTATGGTTCCATTCTGAAGTGTGGCCAAAGTATGTTGATGGCGTTGGTTCCCCAAAATAAAATACTTTTTATGATGATTATTTTGATATATTCTAAAGGAAGTACACAATAAAATTGTGTTGACAAGTAGTTGAATTTTGATTTATTTCATTAAGTTTATTTATTCAATTTTTATAATCTTTGAATTTATCTCCGATTGACTTCCATAGGTTGGAAGTCGAGATTGTTCCTACTGAGTTGAAAATTATACTCACCCCCATTTTTAATCCACAGAGACAGTGTCGGAGTAAGATTATTACTAAAACTGGAGCCGCTGCGTGGAGTTAATCTAGAAGTTATTTAGTTTTTATTTATGAGTAGTTTAAGATTATTTATTAGATAGAAAGTTTGTTATTTTAGTATGTCTTCTGCTGCGAGATTATAAACTCGTTTGGGGTCGGATGGACCGGATTTTGTATTTGAGACTTTATTATTTTAATGATGCTCAGTTTATGATTGCTGTTAAGTTGTGTAGTTGTGTACATTCTGAGAAAAAAAATGCACTCTCGGGGTGTGACAGGGAACCTCGATTAAGTTAGTCTTAATCTCGATTTTCGGTCATGGCGGCTCGGTTTGTTGAGAGACCGGATAAATTAGGCCAAAATTGTAGAAATTTCTCTTTTTGGAAGAGATGCATGGTGAACTACCTTAATATCTTGGGATATTGGCATGTGGTAGAAAATCGATATACCCCCCAACTTAAACCAAATTCTACCGAATTGACCAAGAAGTCCCGTGATAACCGAATGGACAATGATTGTGCGGTTAATGCCATATTAGCCTCGGTCCATGAATCAATTGGTGTGACCCTTAGTTGTTTTGATCTAGCACACGATATGTGGATGGCTCTCCTAACTCGTTATGAGGGAAATTCTCAAATTAGACACTCTAAATTGTATGAGTTGTACTCTCAATTTGAGAATTTCCACATAAAGGATGGTGAATCCATTGAGGATATGTACACTCGTCTTGTACAACTCCAAAATGAATTCACCGAAGGAGGTGAGCCCCTAACAAATGGAAAGATTGTAGGGAAGATGTTGCGAGCTATGAGTAGAAGGCACGAATGGGATGCTCATATCACATCGCTTGAGACCATTATCCGCATGGACCATGAGTACACACCGGAGCAAATGTACACCGAACTCCGATGTGTTGAGGAGAAGCTCAAACAACTTGCCAAACTAGAGCATACTCCAAGAAATCTAGCCATGACCTCCACAAACAATCCCGCCTCAACATCCTCTTCTCAACCCCCCCATCGCCGATACCCACATCAAACACCATTGACCCTCTACGAGCTTGATGAGACAAAGCAAGAGGTGGTGATTGAGAAAATGTTTCGTGGGTTGCTCAAGCATGAGAAGAAGTTCAACAATGAGAGATTAGCCAATGATGAACGGGAGTTTTGCTTTGTGTGCAACAAAGAGGAGCACTCAATACACAAGTGTCACAAGATTTTCCCTCAAGTGCAAACCGATAAGCCTAAGCCTAAGCACAAGAAGGAAAAGAAGAAGGCTCAAGCCATGCATGCCTTGTGGGATGTTGAATCCGAAACAAGCTCGTCCGATTCAGATTCTCATGAAGTATATGCTATGGTGGCAAATGTGGAAGAGGTGGTATTCTCAACGGATGATGTGGAAGATGACTTCGTGAAGGACATCCTCAACGAGTTCAATCAAGGGACAAGATTTGTTCATCCACTAATCCAAGCGCGTAAACCACCACCACCTCCATCTCCACCGACTTCGCCAAAATCGAACTCTCCTAAGGTATATCTTCCTCTCAATGAATCTCTTAGTAGTAGTGATAGTGAGAGTGATGATGAACCAACTAGTTCAACCCCATGTGTTGATTGTGATAGGTTGAACTCTATTCTTGATGCTACCCATGATGCCTTGGTTAGGAAAGCCGATACCATAGAAACTCTAAAAACCAAGGTAGATGAGCTTACTTCTAAGATGGGTGAGTATGAGGCTAAAATAAAGGAGTTTGAAAAACCGATTTTAGCCCAAGCTCCTAAAACAGATTTGAAAAACCTTTTCAAAGGTCAAAAGCCTCATGACAAGTCCGGTCTTGGTTACCAAAAGCCTTATCAAACCAAGAAAAAGAACTTGTCATACAAAAATGGAAAACAAGTTGCACAAAACACACAATTTTAAAAACCTAGGAATTCTCGTGGTCATGCACATATGTACCAAAGGAAACCTAGAAACACTAGAGTGCAAACCGAAAAGAATTTGCAAAATCAAGAAAAGAAGGTTTTTGTTCCAAAGGCGTCCAATAAAATTTATTTTAGAGGACCCGATGGATGGTTTTATGAATTTAAAGAGCAACACTCTTCTCAAAACCACAAAGCTCAATCCAATGGGCATAAAAAGAATGTTTCCCAACATTTCCAAAAGGATTGCAAAAAGAATTTTAAAGCCTCATTCAATGATCCTAAAAAGAAGGCCGAATACCTTCGAGCCCATTACTATTCTCATTTTGTCAAGGGTTCCACCATACCTAAGCCAACCAATGCATTTTGCAACTATTGTTGTCAAAATGGACATATCTCGTTGGAATGCAAACTTAGGAAACCAAATGGTGAGTCCAAAGGTAAATGGGTTCCAAAAGCTTGTACCTATAGTGGTACAACTCCTTGTATGGTAACCAATGTGGCCTAAATACCAAGTTTACCCCTGGTCCTTTAAGCCAAATTCTTAAGGGGAGCCTTTTTATTCTTATCTTCTTATTGTTTGAGAGGTTAAATTTGGTCACACTATCTTGTGTAGTGCCCTAAATTAGTTCTCCAATTCCGTTTCTCCAAAAATAAGGGGGAGCCATAAATTTAGGGGGAGCTTGCTTCAATTTTCACCTTTTGTCGTTTTACAAAAAGGGGGAGAATTGTAGTAAAGCTTGTGAAATGCCAAAATTTAATCGCTTTACTATGATATTGTTTTGCAAATCGTCAAAAGTGGGAGATTGTTGTACTAAACGTCTCTAGGTTTGTCGATTACAAAACAATATCATTAAGAATTTAACAATCTTCTTTGAGTTTTATAGGAAGAAGGTGCAAAGTTTGAAGACTTGGATAAAAACTATATGCAAGATCAAGATCAAGTCTTTAGAGAGCTTATAGGCTAGTTTAGACTTTAATAGAAGGTCTACTTTAATCATTTTATCCTTGAAATGGTCTAGTTAGCAGAAAAACTCAAGAACTCAGTATTTTCCTCAGTTTCAGACCCAGTGCGTCGTGTAACGCAATATTAGGTTACACAACGCACCAGTATTGTGCAGATTTTCTCCGTTTCTTAATTTAACAGAAACAGTGCGTTACACAACGCAACAGAGGGTCGTGTAACGCACTAGCTGCATCATACAACGCAATTTACGCGTCGTGCAACGCAATTTTCTCAAATCAAGCCAGAACGTTGTATAACGCACTGAAGCGTTGTACAACCTTCCTTTGTTTTTTCTCTGGCCTTTTTCACTCACTTTTCCTGATCATTTAATGTCATTTAATGTTGCGTTGCACAACGGGTGGTCTGCGTCGTATAACGCGCCTGACAGCTCAAACGACTAGTTTATCCGTTTTGTTTTATTATAACGGTCGTCCAGTGCGTCGTACAACGCAATATTGGGTCGTGTAACGAACTGCCAACGGATAGCTTGTTTTCTTTGTTTTATTATAACGGCTATCTGTGAGTCGTGTAACGCAATATTGCGTTGTGTAACGCACAACAGAAAATTGAGTTGTTTTGCAGCTTTTGACGAGCTCTATTTATATTCACCCCTTGTTCTCTCTCAATAGAGAGCCTTACCTTGCAAAATTTGACCAGAATAGAGCCTTTGAGCACAGGGATACTCTCCCACTTGAGCTTTTCATAGCTAGACCATTTTGAGAGATTTAGTAGCCTCAAACACCACCGCCCCGACATTGTCACTAGGTGTAGGTTAGAATAGGTTGAGAGCTTTTCTCCTTTGAGGCTATTGTGCCATTTGAGTTAGGCCGATCCACCTCGAGTGTCATTGTGACGAGGTGATTCGGTTCGAAGTTGTAGACCCGTTCTTATTGGAATTGAACGGAGCGCGCCCTTTGGTGGTAGCGAAACTTCCGGAGACGTACGACTAAGGCTAGCATTTCCTAGCGGGTCAGAACTCCGTAATCATACCGAGTGTTCAATTTCTCTCTCTCTCTCTCTTTCTCTTTATTATCTTGCTACTTGAATTGCTTTGTGTGCTTGCTTGTATTGGGTACCAATTGAATTGTGTTAGGGTAGTTAATACCAAACCGGTCCAAAACCACAATTGCTTCCGCTAAACCCTAATTAAGTCGCCTCCTTTAGGGACAACAAAATGGATCAATTTTTCTCATGTAAAATGAATCTAAAATAAATTGTAAACTGAAAAGATGGTTTTACGTACCACCCATCCAGCAGAAATTTCCTCATTTGCATTGCTTTGAATGCTAATATAGGAATTGGTCATCTGCCCTTTCTTGATATCGTGATTATGCACAGTTAGTGATGCTATAAAGCCGGTGAAGTCATGATTCGTAGTAAAATACGCAGCATGCTATAATAAGAAACGGAGAAGTTAAATCTATTTTAAGATCCACTTATTTTATGAAGCATTTTTGTTTTAAATGTTAAAACTTACAGTTTCTACAATGCCATCAGCATCAGAATAAGAAGTCCCTAGTGGTACATTGCTTGCTGGCTGGCACAAAAGTATATATTGTCAAAGTTCCGTTGATTGATAATTCAGAATTCTATCCAAATTAATGAATGAACACAGTAGCACTTATCAAAGAATTTAAATTAAATTTCCATGACATTTATCAAAGCTTAAAAAGAACATTTTGTTAGTAATTAAATAGGGTGGAACGTATAAAATTATCATTGTTCTCGTTGATGTAGTAGTAAATTAAAGCAACTTGTATGCATACAGCTTAGCATATGAAGCATATTACCTTATTGACAAAAAAAAAAAAAAAGAGAAGCATATTACCTGTACGGAGCTCAAGCCACGCAACTCTCTTGCTTGTACTCCAATAGTTAAAATAGTGAAACAAAGAACAACAGTTCCAAAGCATGACATTTTGATATCCATGAGATGAGTAATTTGTTCCGTATATTTTGTGTATTTTTTCGTTAAAGTGGACGGTGACCTGATTTACTGTTTTTTTACTTTTACAACTGTTTTAGTATGTATATATAGACTTTGCCATGAGGAAAGAATTGAGTAGATGAACTGAAATAACATCCTTTCTTGAACAGAAAAGTTGTTGATATAATTATATGATAGTAGAATTTGAAATTCTGAGCTGTGATTCTTGCTTTCTATTCATATTTCTCTCTGTTATTCTCTTTTGAAAGATTGTTAGAGGTAGATAATAATCTGTATTTGATAAAAATAGAGAACAGATACAGAGCACATAACCAGAAATAGAAAAGGAAAAGGAAAACATCGTTCCCAGCATGCCAGAGTATCATGGTCAGTAGTGTCCACAATAGGCGTTTCATATCTTGGCACACAGAAAAATGCACCACTTGTTAAATTGAATAAGATCAACGGTTTAGATTCCCATTTAAATTTTAATTTATAAAATACTAATAAATGAAAAAGAATTCTGGCATTTGGTGACCTCATAAAGTGGTGGCACTAGAACCCTCTTTTTATAAAATTATAAAATTAAAATATGTAAATGTATTTATTTTTATGATGTTATATTGTTATTTATACTTTAAAGAACATATTTACATTAAATTATTATGCTTTGGTTCTTTTAAGATCAAAATACTTATGGCATCATCCAATTCGGTACAACTGATTAAACTGATAAAACCTCGTACACTGTTGTGCTTGACCGGTTTGGTGGCCCGCTTTTTTTTATAGTATTCAAAATACTGGAAAAAAAAATGATGAACATGTATTAAATGATGAATTAGTACTTTTTATCACAAATGCACTTTCTTTTATGTACAAATATTGCTATATTTTTGCTGCTGTATAAATAAATAGTTCAATTACTGCAACATATAGATCAATTCTATCAAGTTGGAATTACTTCAACTTTATTTTGATAGCAACCATAACTGTGAAAATTGTATCCTTTGCCAATATCTTGCGAAAATACTTTTTGAGGCTGTCAGGCTCAGAAATACTAGTGACCGTTGGAGACATTGACTGGGTCAAAGCAGCTACAGAACAAGAAGACCCAAAGGAGGAAACGGAGAAGGCAGCCTCCGTTAAATAAGCACTTGTTAGAAGAGGGGGCCCATCTCATCTGGAGCTGACGGCGTTGGAGATAAATGGTTTAGATATTGTTAAGATTGGTGTTGATAGAGATTGGACGGATGGATAAGAGTAAAGAGGTTCTTATGTATTAAAGCAGAAGCTGACGTGTCATAAATGTATTGGTCTGTAGATTAGAAGTGAATACTGTTGAGTGAAGTTAGTCATGAGGAGGATGTAACCGTTATATATAGATCTGAATTCAGAAAGTAGAATGTAAGAAAAATTCCAAGAAATAATTTCTATTTTCTCTTCCAATTGATGTTTCCTTTCCTTTTCCCCTTTTTATTTCCTCTCAATTTATCTCTTAGTTGCCCTGATTACGCTCTGAGAGCATGACAATTGGTATCCAGAGCCTTCAAGATCACAACTGGGCTACTTGTTGTGATTCAAGATCTCACTAACTCCAAGATGCTGCCAGCTAAGAAGGATTCCGCTGATGGAAACAATGGTGAATCTCAAACTCAGCTAATTGCAGCCATGACGGCAGTTATGGAAGGTCAACTGGCGCCTATTAGAGAAACCAGTGCTCGAGTGTAGCAACGCTGTGAGTCATTGACCCAATTCACTGAGAAGGTTACAACACAAATAGGGGGTCGCATGGACAATTTGGAGGCCATGTTCTCGAAATTCATGCAATTGCAAGGTTCCTTGGCTGCTGCTGGTGCTACTCAAAGTGGTCTGGGTCCTTCTACTGTTCCTTCCACATTAGTTACTGGTTCTCCACATGGTACCCCATTGGGTGTACCAGTGGGTACACCACTCAGACCTCATCTCCACAATCCAAGAAAAAATCTTGGGCCTTCCTTCTTGGATACTGAAAGCGACACCACTTCTTCTTACAGATGCCCTTTACCCAGGTTAGATTTTCCCTCTTTTGATGGGTCTGATGTATTGACTTGGGAAGAAGATTGTGACTTCTATTTTGATGTGTTTCAAACTCCTGAGATATACAAAACAAGAATGGTTGTTACACACTTCACAGGAGATGCTAGAGACTGGTATAGAGGGTTTAAACAAACTAACCCCCACCCACCTTGGCCCATATTGGTAGAGGAAACTAAATCAAGATTTATTACTATGGATGTTGACAACCCCTTGGATGACTTTAGAAGGGTAATTCATTCTGGAAAAGTTGAGGAGTATATCAAGAGTTTTGAGAAGGTCAAATCCAGACTCATGTCTTCTACTAAGGTTACTGATGACAGTTTTTATCTGATGGCTTTCTTGAGTGGATTGAGAGAGGAGTTAAAATATACTGTCAATATGTGTGCTCCTATTTGTTTATCCTTGGCCTACAAATTTGCTAGACAAGCTGAATTGTCATTGGAAGGACAAGATAAGAGAGGAAAATCTTATACAAAACCTTTCTTTTCTACCCTCAACACCAGATCAGTTAGCAACACTACCCCTTCTGCCAATAAATTATTACCTATGGCAACACAACCCAAATTACTGCCCAATCCACCTGACACCTCTAAAATGTCATTTGACCAAATGAGGAAGTTAGGGTTATGCTATTGGTGTGGGGAGAAATATAACCAAGGTCATAAGTGTACAAAGAAAAGAGTGCATCTACTAGAAGCTAGTGCACTGGAGGAGGAAGTACCACATCCTGAAACTGATTTTGATGCATTCCACCCTATTCCTGACATGGAGGAAGATAATTTTGTGCAAGCCAACATTTCCTTGTGTACCCCTCATGGCCAGGCTGGCTCCCAGACCTTAAAATTCAAAGGATTCATCAATCAGTTACCAATTTTGGCCCTCCTTGACAGTGGCAGTACACACTCCTTCATACACCCTTCAATTGTCCATCTCAACAAGGTACCCACTGTCCCATCTCCTCCAATGTTAGTCAAAACAGCTAGTGGGGCTAAGTTATTATCTGATTCTAAATGTCAACCCCTTACATTTGATCTGCAAAGCCATCAATTTGAAGGTGACTTTAGAGTTTTGGAAGTCCAGGGGTATGATGTGATTTTGGGTATGGATTGGATAGCAAAGGTGGGTCCTGTGGTCATTGATTTTGCAAAGGGATTGGTACAGCTTAAGCAGAATGACAAGCACATTTCCTTTCAAGTGCAAGAAGAGGTAGCAGAAGTTAAATTATGCCAAGGGGAAGTATGTATTAGCAAAGAACAACAGAAAGGGAGTGACATCATCATGGCTCAACTTTTTATCACTGACACAGTATCTGCAAGAAGTGAGGTTCCTTTTGCAGACCATATGAAAAATGTGCCACTTTCTTTGAAGGAGGTATTAAGCAAATACCATTGGGTCTTTTATAATCCATCATCCTTGCCTCCTATCAGAGATATTGATCATCAAATACCTCTCCAGCCTGACTCATCACCTGTGAATATTAGACCATACAGATTTTCTCATTTTCAGAAATTGGAAATAGAAAAAATCATTGAGGAGTTGCTGCAATCTGGGTACATTAGAGCCTCCACAAGCCCATTTGCATCTCCTATCTTACTTGTGAAGAAGAAGGATCAGTCTTGGCGACTTTGTGTTGATTACAGGAAGCTGAATGATATCACTGTGAAGAATAAGTTCCCTATACCTATTATTGATGATCTATTGGATGAACTTCATGGTGCTAAATATTTTTCCAAAATTGATCTCAAATCAGGTTACCACCAAATCAGGATGTTTGATTCTGACATTCCCAAAACTGCTTTTAGGACTCATTTGGGTCACTATGAATTCACAGTGATGCCTTTTGGTCTCACCAATGCACCAGCTACATTCCAGGCATTGATGAATACAATCTTCAAACCATACCTCAGGAAATTCATTTTGGTTTTCTTTGATGACATTTTAATTTATAGCAAAACCCTAGAGGAGCACAGTCAACACCTCTCTCTTACATTACAACTCCTACTGCATCATAAGCTATCTGCCAAGCTCAGTAAGTGTGCTTTTGGTACAACCACAGTAGAGTATTTGGGACATTTAATTACTGCAGAAGGAGTCTCCACTGATCCTGCTAAAGTCAAGGGTATGACTGACTGGCCCACTCCTGTGACTATCAAACAATTAAGGGGGTTCTTAGGGCTCACTGGTTACTACAGGAAGTTTGTGAGGAACTATGGTATGATATGTAAGTCACTCACTGAATTACTTAAAAAGGATTCCTTTAGGTGGAACAGTGAGGCTCAGCATGCTTTTGATACATTGAAAACTGCTATGGCTACTACACCTGTGTTGGCCCTTCCTGATTTTACCAAACCATTTGTAATAGAAGCTGATGCTAGCCAATTGGGTATTGGTGCTGTGTTACTTCAAGACAAGAAACCTTTGGCTTATTTCAGTAAGGGGTTGTGCCCTAAGAACCAGGGATTATCCACCTATGAAAAGGAGTTGCTGGCCCTGGTATCTGCAGTTACCAAATGGAAGCATTATTTGATTGGGGGCCCATTTATTATAAGAACTGATCATATCAGTTTAAAACACCTCTTGGAACAAAGAGTGAATACTGCCATGCAGCATAAGAGTCTCAGTAAACTTCTGGGGTTACACTATACTATTGAGTACAAAAAAGGGTCCCACAATATTGTGGCTGATGCCTTGTCTAGAAGAGAGGGACACAGTGATTCTGAAGAAGTACTAGCTCTTGACTTGCATATGGTGTCTGAAATCATCCCACAATGGATAAGTGAATTACAAGGGAGTTATGACAAAGATGATTGGATAACATCATTGAAGCAGAAAGTGGAAAACCAGCCAGAGGGGTCCCACCAATTGACAAGTCATCAAGGCCTCATCCGTTACAAAGGGAGAATTTGTGTTGGTAGTGCACATAACTGGAGAGACAAACTTCTTCATGAATTCCACAACTCTAATTTAGGAGGCCATTCTGGATCCTTGGTGACATACAAGAGAATGGAGGCTATCTTTTATTGGCCATCTATGAAGTCTCACATTATGGAACACATTAGGAAGTGTGAAGTGTGTCATCTCACCAAGCCAGAACATGTTCCCTCTCCTGGCCTTCTCCAACCCCTTCCAATACCACCTGAGGCTTGGAATAGCATTGGCATGGATTTTGTCACTGGCTTACCTAAATCAGAAGGTAAAGAAGTTTTGTTGGTAATTGTGGATAGACTGACCAAATATGGTCATTTTATACCCCTGGCACACCCTTATACTGCAGCATCAGTGGCTCAGGCATTCTTAGATAATGTATATAAATTACATGGCTTGCCTGTAAGTATTGTGTCAGATAGGGATCCCATTTTCACTAGTCAATTTTGGAGGGAATTGATGACTAAACTGGGGGTTCAACTGAATCTCAGTACTTCTTACCACCCTCAAATTGATGGTCAAGTAGAAAGAGTGAACCAATGTGTAGAGGCTTACTTGAGGAGCATGGTATTTCAGCAGCAGAAGAAATGGGTCAAGTGGGTCCCTTTAGCTGAATACTGGTATAACACCAACTTTCACAGCTCCTTACATACCACTCCATTCAAAGCTCTCTATGGTTATGACCCTCCTGTATTAGGCCTGGGCTCTGCTCCGAAAAGTTCCATAGAATCAGTAAATGAGGTTTTAAGAGAAAGACAACAGATGTTGGTAAATTTGAAACTACAATTGATGAGAGCCCAAGAGAGGATGAAGAAGTTTGCTGATGCTAAGAGAAGTGAGAGGCACTTCAACACAGGTGACTGGGTCTATTTAAAACTGCAACCATATAGACAAATTTCTGTATCTGGTTGTCAGAACAGCAAATTGAACCCAAAATTCTATGGGCCATATGAGATCATTCAGAAAGTGGGTCAGGTGGCTTATAAGTTAAACCTTCCTCCTAACTCCTCAATCCACCCAGTGATTCATGTGTCCCAATTAAAAGCAAGGGTAGGATCAGGCCAAGCTGTGGCTCCAACATTGCCTATCATTAGCAATACTACTTCCTTGGTAAAAGAACCTGAAGCTATTTTGGCAAGGCGCCTAATAAAACGACATAATGCCCCAGTACCTCAAATTTTAGTGCAATGGCGTAATTACCCTCCTGAAGAAGCTTCATGGGAGGATTTCGACTGGGTCAAAGGTCGTTTTCCCCACATAATCGTTGAGGACAAGGATTCTTTGAAGCAAGGGGGAGTGTCAGGCTTAGAAATACTGGTGACGGTTGAAGACATTGACTGGGTCAAAGCAGCTACAGAACAAGAAGACCCAAAGGAGGAAACGGAGAAGGCAGCCTCCGTTAAATAAGCACTTGTTAGAAGAGGGGGCCCATCTCATCTGGAGCTCACGGCGTTGGAGATAAATGGTTTAGATATTGTTAAGATTGGTGTTGATAGAGATTGGACGGATGGATAAGAGTAAAGAGGTTCTTATGTATTAAAGCAGAAGCTGACGTGTCATAAATGTATTGGTCTGTAGATTAGAAGTGAATACTGTTGAGTGAAGTTAGTCATGAGGAGGATGTAACCGTTATATATAGATCTGAATTCAGAAAGTAGAATGTAAGAAAAATTCCAAGAAATAATTTCTATTTTCTCTTCCAATTGATGTTTCCTTTCCTTTTCCCCTTTTTATTTCCTCTCAATTTATCTCTTAATTGCCCTGATTACGCTCTGAGAGCGTGACAGAGGCCTGATTTAAAAAAAACATAATAATTGGGGAAAAATGAATGACATATAAAGAGGAAAAAAAATTAAACTGGTTATCATTAATAAGAAATAAATGGAGATATAAAGTAAAATAAATGAAGTGCCTAAAGCTGGGTGGCATCATCAAAGAAATCAGGAAATGTGACGCATTTGTACACTTTACATTTTTCACACAATATGCAGCCCACCTGCAAATGCGTAGAAAACAGCAAGTGAGAAAGATTGTATGTAAAAATACTAAGAAAAATTAAAGGTTCAGAACGTGTTAGTACCAGTGGTTCAGTTATCAGAATTATCAATTATTCAAATACACACCTCACATATACTAATTGGGTAATTTGAAAGTCCAATTCTTTTAGGGCCGAAATTGTGTGCTTAAATGGCGAGTATACCCAGCAGAACTGGTACGAGTTGTGGGACAGGTACAGTATCTGTGCTATTCAATTTGACTTTTAGTGAACTATTTAAGTAGGTAGAACTGAAGCACAGAAAATGAATTTTGCATGCTATGAATCAATAGACAGAGAAAGGAAATATGTACATACAGCTTTACAAGTTGGACAACGGCGATAGACGCGGTTCTTCTTTGTCTGAACATTTACTTTCTGACCATTGCAGAAATCACAGAGCAGCCATCCCTTTCCTTGACACACTTCGCACATTATCCCGTCCTCTTGCTCTCTTTCTTTCTCATTCTCTTCTTCTTGCTTACAATTCGGAAACATAAGATATATATAAAAAACGATTAGCAATTCGTAACGACAAATTTGATTGTGAATGTGGTGGTGAAAAGAAAAGAAAAGAGAAGCAATAGACCTGATGAAGAAGGGGAGTTTGGTTAGTGAGTTGTTGAGGGGAGGAGAGAGAACAATGGCAGCTGAATGAATTCTGTGGTAAGAATAGATGATTTTGGCCCAGATATCTTGTTGTAGAATGATGGATCCATGGCTTTATCTGATGGTTCAGGTTCAGTTTGAGACTCCCTCTGATTGCTATTGCCATGAACAAGTGCTGTTTTTTGCTTTTTATCTGATTGTGTGTTTGTGTCTGAGCCGTGAGGTTGGGGTGGATAGAAAGAAGGATAAACTGTGGCACATCTTGGCTTGAATCTTTTTTTGTTTTTTTGTACCGGGACGGAGAGGCTCATTTTGTGTGGCTAATTGCTGTCAAGTTGGGTCCCACAAGTCATAGAAAGATGGAAAAAGTCCTACAGTTGTAATTTTCGGTGCTTGTCATGTGAACACGTCACTAATTAGCACTCAAGACACCGCACGAGTGTTTTATATGTGCTATATACCAACATATTTTGACATCTCTCCTATTAAAATTAAAATTGAGGAAAATCACTTCCTAAAATAAGTTAACATAATATTAAATAAGGTGAGTTGAATTGCCACGACAATTTTTTGTTACAAGAATATAAAAAATTACATTTATTTTATTATATTCCAAAAATAATTTTTTTTTTTCGAATCGAGAGGTTTTAAATTTTTGGAAAGCAGATTTTGTACACATATACAGTATTAGAACTAATGTTTAACAGTTAAACAATTTGTTCATTTAAAAAAAATACTCTTAATCTAGGTAGGAATTAAATATCAAATTTACGATTTATAATACCAAAAATTGTTGTGGCGCGAAAATTGCTGGCGTGTAAAAAATAAAATAACCTTCTTTCATTATTTTTATTACTCTAAGCATGTATACTTCCCTCCGTACCAGACCAGACAATTGGGAAGGTAATGGCGAGAGCCTTGGTACCGATTCCACTCACTCTCCCTTATTCCAAGAATAGCAAGGTATATAATAACTGAAACCTCTCTTTCTCTCTTCTTTTCCCAATTCTTAAATTTGGCGCAACTCTCTCTCTCTTTCTCCTTCTCATTTTTTTTTTATTTAAATTGTATCCATGTAGTACAACAACTCACGCCGCTTTTGGTGTGCTGCTAGTTATAACAACGGCCGAGATGCTTCTCCAGCTATCAAACTAGCCGTTGAGGGAGTCACCGAGCTACTAAGACTTTTCTCTTCTAAGAATCCTAGGTTTGCTCAGAATTGCTAGTCTTAAAAGCCTATTTGGTTTATAACAATAAGTTTAGTCATCTCTAAACTGCCCATTGTGGCTAACACTGGCATTGGGACTGATTGCCTTTTAATTTATTACTTTTATGTTCTTAACTTTGAGCACTCCTAATAATTGATTTGCCATCTAGTGTGGGATGGGTGGGATAACTGTACCAGAACCAGAAAATGTGAACTTGGTCTATAACATGTCAATTTCTGAGTGACATACTAGCATATTTGAAATAGTATAGCTGAGTTATTCGTAGCATGTTCCCAAAGTGCCATTATGCCCTCTAAAGAAAAAATGTGGGATCAGAAATTGTACATCACCAATTGTGCAGTTCAATTTTACTGGTATGTGTATAAAGATAAGGGCTAGACCCTTGTTTTTGTTCAAAAAAAAAAAATTACTGCTACTTTGTCCTGTTCATTGAATGTCCTGGTGCCAAATCTTGTTTCAAAATTGTTCATGCTTATTTTGTTATGGAATAACATAAAGCCAAAAGCCCAATGTTGTAGTAAAACAGTAGAACTAGTTGGACTGTACTGTAAGGGCTGGCATGCCTGGCATAATTACTTGGGATATATTTTGTTTTGCATTGTCATTGAAATATTAACCTGCAGATGAAAAAAAATTATAAAAACAGAGAATCAAATGCTAGAAATGTAGAAAAGATGCCTCCAATTAGCTGTGTTGAAGATGTTTTAGAGATTATTCAAGATGATTACCAACGAGCTTATTTTCTTACTGGTATTGATTTTTAATATTGACCATATTATTATTTACCAAATTGCCCCTGAAATCAATACCTAATCAAGCTTTCATGATGCCTATAACAACAATGCAAATAGAAAGGAAAGAAAAAATTTGGTATGATGAAATTTGTATTTTTGTACCTATAACTTCTTAAATTATCATTAAAGAGACCAGTATTTATCTATTGGTATCTTAGTGGTAAACATAACAGGTTCGTGACGGGTATATGGTAATTGATTCAATGCTTTGTTGCTTTGTCCTGGTATTCAAACAGCATGAGCCAAGTGCAGCCTGTTTACACTGGCCTTGCCTCACTTTGTCTCACTGTTAAGTTACTGGTAGCTGGGACAATAGTCGTATATCTGGCTCTTTGAATTGAGGACCTGTCCTGTCATAAATATCAATAGATAAAATTGAGTATGTTTCTAAAATTACCTTATGCACTAGATAAAGATAATGGTTTACCTTGGGGGAAGAAAACAAGTACAGAAACTGATCAAGATAACTCAGATATATCTTTGATTGCAAAATGATCCATTTACTGTTACTTTGGTTGTACGAGCCTAACGAAGTTCATAAATAAAATTTGACATGAGGGATTGACATTGTATCTTTGAAAACAGGTAAATTCACGCCAGACATTTATGCTGAAGACTGCTTGTTTGAAGATCCTACGATTAAATTTCGTGGTATGTAGTATCTTTCTTTCAGGTCTCCTCCAATAAAGCACTTGTCACTATTTAGAGTTCACAACTGTAGAGACGAAAAATTACTATTTGAGCTTTATTTAATGAAACCCTGTCCAGTACCATTTGTGCCCTCAGATTGGGTATTAAAACATTTAAATCAGGTTGTCCTTGAGCAAAAATATTTTGGCTGAAAATCATTCGACCACTGTATTGCCTAGAGGGCTTTTAAGCAATTTATTGATTAAGAAATTATGAAGGTGAAGAACAACCTTTTTCTTGTTTTACAAGGTAGAGAACGGTATGGTCAAAATTTGGACTTGCTTGTGCCTTTCTTTCACAACCCTTCCCTTCAGCTAGAAGAAATTCAGAAGGTATTGAGCAACAAATATCTAACCAATTTGATCATGTATATTGTTTGGTAAACATTGTTTGTAACGACAGAGATATCAACACTCTTCTTATTCGCTTGTCTTGTAGGATCTCTGCGTTGAAACAGGTTCCATTTTGGCATCATGGAAGCTCAGGTACTAAAGCTAGATCTGCTTATTTTAATTTTTCTATTATAATTTAACTGTTAGGTCTTAGGTGCATTATGACAAGTAAGAAACTTTGTTCTTCTTTTATTTTTTTCTCAAGTTCTGTTGTATTTACAGAACTTACTTAAAACTTCCTTGGAGGCCACTTATTTCCATAAAAGGAAAAACAATTTATAACTTGGACAAAGACTACAAGGTAGTTCCCCTTCTTGTACAAATTTTTGGATTATTATTATTTATGCTCAATTAATATAAATCTGAACACAATACTTTTTGTAATTTTATTTTAATAGATTATAAGACACTCTGAGAGTTGGAATATATCTGCAATTGAGGCTATAGGTCAGATATTTGGGTTCAATTCTAGAGAGATTGATGCCTAAAGGCTAAAAGTATTGGTATCTGTTCGTTATTGGTGCTGTGAGTTGATATAAGTCTTTAATTAAATTAAAGACAAGGCAATGTCAGGAGTAAAAATACTATAGAATTATAGAAAAGTTGTATATATGTGTATCTATTTTGTCTGCAGGCTCCAATTTACAATTAAAGTAAATCTGACTCTTTTATTGTTAAATATATTCAATCACATCCATTTGAATTGTGTACCCCAGAGTCCCAGGCTGAATAAAACTGATTAAATAACTTACGTTTAATTTTTTTTCTTCACTGAGTGTCGAGTGGCATCAATTTTTCATAAAACAGGTTTCTACTTCAAACATTCCTGGACTCTTTTTTAAACTATTCTTCGCAGAGTAAAGTAAAGTTTTCATAACACGAGTTTACACTTCTAAACTGCAATGAATTGCCTAGTTTCAACATGAGAATTTGATTTGTTTCATTTGCAAGATCAACTTCAGCTTGAAACCAAATGAACTAAATATTAATGTAATCTACAATGTACAACATAAGATCCTCATTCTTCATAGTTTGCACAAGCCATCAGCCCATCACTGGTGAGCTTAAATGTTTTGCTTAATTGAAGCTCGTGAATGTAATGAAAATGAAAATAAAAACAACTTACCATTTTGCTACCTACCATCCCCTAACTATGCATAACAAATTGAACCACTACAGATGTACTAAACAGCGAATATTGCTACATCAACCATGTTCAATAAAACAATAACACAGTTTTACAACACATCTAACATCACAATCTTACTTTTAAAATTAAGCTAACAATCAACAACTGCTTACATCAGAACCTGTTAACTTCCACTAAATTACAACATTAGGTAGCTGCCATCTATCCTCCTGCGTTTTTACAAGCAGTCAACATGAGTAATTTATAAGAACAGAACTACTCAGGTATTAAGTCTAACAACATTATTTAGGCCGTGCTACCTAAAAATAATAAATTTGAGACAACAAAGATTTTTTTTTTTTTAATGACAGCACCTATAAGCTAATAGTTGCCAGTACCTGAATTCAGATGAAAACAATGGATGAAAACACTGATACAGCAGCAACATTATCAGACCCCAAGAATACCTAGATGAGATAGAGGAGCAGATCAATAAATATGGTAGCAAAAGTTTTTTCCCAACTGTTATGTAGAAAGGATGAAAACAAAACACTCAAGAAGTCAATGTCATCAATGAAGAAAGTGAGATACTATCGGCTACAATTCAGTAATCACAATAACAGTCATAAATTAATACACGCATACAAACCATCAACCACTGTATTTACTTGGCAATCCTATATATCACCACATATAAAATTGAAATGTGAACTCTAACAATTAAGCCTGATCTAGAGTACACATATTTCATGTGTATAAACATATAGCATGTTTTACTGTTCATCAAATTGTTTGAACTTAGCAACAGTGTAGATTTAGCAACATAATACACCATCAAAACATAATCTGCATGAAATCAACAGATATTCTATCTCATTGTCCAACAATATTATACTCAAATTTTCTGTTACTTTTCAAACTTATTGGAGCAATCTCAAAAATTTTGCAAAGACTGTAAAATGGATTATTTTTCAAACTTATTGGAGCGAACTGACAAATTTTGCAAAGACTGTAAAATGGATCTGAACCCCTTAAATAAGTAATAACCCCTTTATCTGAAACTAATCAACAAGAAAAAAGATTTCAAAGCAAAATACAATAAGGACAATCTGACCAAACAACCATTAATTCAAGCTCAATGTTTCACAATGGATGATACAGTATTAAACCATATTCAATTAATGAACAAACAAAGAACTTTTTTAAGAGAAAAACGAGGTACCATTTGCGGCACGAAGCAGCGGGTTTCCTTGTGGGCCCCTAACTATATTATGAGGCTGAGCACTTGATGATGGCCCAGGTGCAGGAAGAGCTGCATGGTTGCCCATCTCAGAAAACCCACTTGTCTGAAAGATGTGATCAAGGTGTTTCATGAGTGCATTCGACTGGCTCTCAATAAACCCCATTGCCTCATCAGCCCTAGCAGCCCTAGCTGCTATCATGCTAGCAATTCTACAGAGATCCTTGTACCGTGCCTCAGCGGTAGAGGCTCTGAGACTACTATCCAGATCGGTAGTAAAATGACCCGATCTTGCATCCTTGATCCATCTCCTGATAATGTACTGCTCTGGTAGCTCCTTGATGTTTTTCAAGTCAAGGACCTTAAGCACGTGTGCGCACTGGATCCCCGTTGATTCAAAACGCTTGCAAGTGCATGTGACTGAGCCATCCAAAGAGTCGTACCTGACAGTATGCTCACCCGGTTTCTCATCAATGGTCACTTTGTACTCTGAAACCATGCCAGCTGCTGCATGCGGGTATGCCAGGCTGTTCATATAGTCCTCAAACTCGGTTTGAAACATTTTGAAAGCTGCAGTGGTATACAGGTTGCCAACTTGTTTCAGAATTCTGAGAGTAGGGATTGGTAGGGGTGCCTCTGTGTCGACTGGTAATTTTGCAGCTCTGTACTCTTCCAACATAAGATCATACCTTTTTAAGAGTTGAAGGAGATCTTCCTGCTCATTTAGCTCTTTTCTCAGCTGGCTCATGATGTTCTCCTTTCGCAAAGTGGTAATAATGTCAGCTGTGAACACATGCTTCCAATATGGCAAAGCCCAGCTATCTTTTGTCCTGTACAACTCATTCATCCACTCGTTGTCACCGAGATTGTACTTCTCAACCAATTTATCCCATGACAACAGAAAGCCTGGTTCATCTTCATTTTCAAACATGACAGGTGCAAAGGAATGCATGAAACTAGCCTTTGCATTGTCAACCAACTGCTTCAAGCTCTTTTTTGCACTGTGATACACATGCCACACTGTGGCATGATGCATGCTTCCCGGCCAAACAGCAGCTACTGCATCAGCATACTTCTGACCCACATCTGTCAGAACAGAGCCTGGTTGCTTGCCATGCATTGCATCATTGAAAGCCTGAAATAGCCATTTAATGCCCTCTGGGCTGTCATCATACATTAATGCAGCTCCAAAAATCATCGGCTGTCTGAAGTTATCAACACCAATGAATAGTCCAAAAGGTCGGCTGTAGGTGTTCAGACTGTATGTTGTGTCATACAGTACCACATCATTGAAGTACATGTAATCAAGACATGACTTTGCATCAGCCCAGAAGAAGTTGATTGCCTTGCCTTCATCGTTGCAGCCAACAGCATAGAACAGTGAAGGGTTTTCAACCTGAAAGCAGAGGTGTTCATAGATCAGATTTATACTAGAGCAAGACACATACTCATGACAAGGAAACTTCTGAAGGATCCAAATTAACTTCACTAAGATTGAAGAACTCATGTACCAATCAGGGTGATAAATTTTAAAAGCAGATAACAGTTAGGTATCAGTATATAAAGGTCCTTCAGAAATGAGCAACTGTTGAACAAGCTATCAATATTAATTTTTTTACTCAATATATTGTACAATTATTAAGGGTAAATATGCTAAAATCTTCTTTTAATTGATTGTGGCTCTCCTCGAGCAAAATACCAAAATCCTGCCAATACCAATCTATTACAACTTACAAGTACCAGATACCAGTTTGTACTACACAGTCTTCTATTCAAAAACCAGATACCTGGAGATTCTGAAGGTACTCAAGAGCGGCCCCTGCATCTCCAGCCAGCATACCATGCATGCGCTTGCGGCGCTCTGGTAGTTCAAGCTCTAGCATCTTGGACTTGAGCTTGTGCGAGCGCAGTTTGTGGACACTCTCAGGGTCCTCCAGTGGGTGATTGTGCTCTGAGACAAATTTGGAGACTTTAAATGTTTTGCTTGGAGGTTGGACCTTGATGATCAGGCAAGCCTGGCAGCCTGTCCTGCTCGGAGTCGGCCCTGCCCGTCTTGGCGTATCTTCTGGATCCCTGTGCTTGTCCTTCTCAGCTAAAAGGGCGAAGAAAGGGATATAAGTAAGAATAAAAATAAACAATGGGGAGGTACAATTGCGAATTGGTATTTGCAAATTGAATACAAGAAATTTCAATCAGAAGTTGCAACTTGACTAAACAGCTTTTTTAGATATCAACAAGACTGTCTCCAATAAGAATTCTCGACCAAATCCTCATCTCAATTAACAATATTTTTACTGTACAAATAAGTGATTACTCAGAACTGATAACACGCTATGATCAGATTGAATTTGTTAACTGGTAATTTACGTGGTACTCAGAAGGATGTGACCTCAACAAAGTTGGAATACAATAAGCTAAAAGAGGGGTTTATCCCCACCAGTCACTATTCTTTATATTGACAACAGCTGTGACAGAAACCGTGTATAAATTGTTAAAAGAAACTCACCAAAGCCCTCCCGGGAGCAGACAAAAATGCGCGAGACGAGCAGGCCTTTGTGCTTCTTCTTGTACGACTTGCGAACACTGAAGCCGACGTGCTCAGCATACTTGTTGTAGAAGGCATACGCATCATCCTCAGTTTCAAAGCGCATGTCAAGTGCTGGTCCATCCTTTGGATCATATAACGGTGGCGGTGCTCGTGGTCCCAGTACCATCTTAACCGCAGGCTGATCTGCCAGGGGGTGGTTGTGCTCCTCCACAAATTCTGTGACCCTGAAATATTATAAATTTAGGGTTAGTTAACTGCACAAATAATTCTGTTTTCATTTTGGTAGCCTGCTATTTTACTTTCGCAAGGAAAGAAAGCAAGCTCAAATCCACTACGTACTGTTTGATTGGAAACAAGGCTCGTTAGGACATGGGAACACTTAAAGCTCAAAAAATAAAGAGAATTTGTCAATCAATACATGAGAAAATGGAGTAGTCAGAGTCTCAGGGAATGAAAAAAAGAACAATTACCTAAATGCACCACAAGGGATGATCTTTATACAAAGGCATGCTCCACAGCCAGTTCTGGACCCGGGTGCCCGGGGATTCTTGGTCTCGCTTCTCTCCTGCTTGAACCCTTGTCTATGGCACACGAACCACCTCTTGGTGACAGCCAAGCGAGTGTTTCGGCTCTTGTGCGACTTCCTCACGACAAACCCAATTCCCTCCGCATACTTCTTGTAGAACTCGTACGCATCATCCTCCGTTTCGAAATACATCCCAATCTTCGGCTTCAAATCGAGCTCCTCGTCTTCGTCTCCTTCATCGTCTTCCGCCATCGCGACTGATTCGTCGGGGTTGGTGTCGGAATCGGGTCCGGGGAGAGGTAACACCTCCGGATCCGCCATTTTTGCTAGGGTTTTGGTCGGATCGTTGGTTAGAATTGGCGAAGCGAGAGAGAGAGGAGGCGGAGATGAAAGAAATTGGGATTTGCTATAACCTAGATTGGGTTGTTGCCAGATGTGTCGAATTGTAGAGTCAAAGACACAAAGCCTCTATCGCACGATTACAAATATAGCTGCACCTGGCACAAAATATTAGACCTAGACCATAACGTTTGAAGAGTAAAGTGGGACCTACTTTGGGAGTCGGTGTATTTCGTACGGATTTGATAGGAGCGTGAGACGGGTGTTTGATTGGAATGGAGAGGAGCGGGTTGCGCGTGCGCTTATGGCAGTGGATTGGGAAGGGAAAGCGGGGGGATGAGTACACAGTGAGGTCACATGGTTCCGGACACAAGGATTGAACGGAACAGACCGGAGCGGAGCTGCCAAAGTGGCTCGCTGGAGAGTACAGTGAAAGAAGTGACACTCCGTAACTTTTTTTTTGTCATTTTTGCGCCGCTGTTTGCTCAATGCGCGCAGTCCGAAAATTTTAATATATATAAAAAATATATATATTAAGAAATTTTAATAAAAATAAAATTTTACTTTTTTTTTCTAAGAACAACCAAGCATTTATCAGATTCAGAAACACGTTAAATCCTCTCACCTAATAACGCGTTCTATAAACCTTTTGAAAGTTAATACAGAATTTTTCCTCAAGCTTTCAAATACGGTCTGTTGTCAATTCCCATCACCTTCTCCTCAGATTGCTTATTAAATCTTTTAATACGCATGTAAAACATTTGGCTTATTATCTCTTTTAGTACAAATCCCCTTCTGCAATTAGTATTGTTTCTATAGCTTGGAATTTAAAATACTTTTGGCGCTAGAGAAGAGGGCACGAGAGTGAGAGAGAAGAGAGTGCATCAACACAAGCACCAGAGCGAACACGAGAGAGAAGAGAAAGATTGAGAGTTGATTGATCGTTTCATATCCCTTGACCCTTGGGGTAAAGAAGTTACGGGAGGAGAAAAGATATTAAAAGTAATTGAAAGTTTCTTAATCAAAATCTGATCTCATCCGTTGATCTGTATTTAATCGGACGGATGCAAATTTGTGGCAACCGTGGCAACAGAAATTTTGTGGCAGCGGAACTGCGCTCTAATCATGTTACTTTTCACTCAGCTTCTTTATTGATTTCTTTTATAAAAATATTGGGATATTTAATCGTAGCACATAATTATTTATGAAATTAAGAACTTAGTTGAGGAAGATGATTGACAGTCATTGACGAAAAAAGTTTTATTTTATTTATTTATACTACATAGAACAACACATATATTAATTTATTTATTTTATATGCCAAGAATGGGGCACCAAGAACATAGCTGAGGAAGAGATTAAATTTTATAATTGAATTGTGGATAATTGGATATTGATCGTGTCATAGGCGTTTGTGTTTTATTTCAGGTAATGTTGCTTTTCCTAATATTTTCGAGTACCTGGTGTTGTTTGGAGGTAAAAAAGGTTCAACGTCTTAAATTGTGGATGAAAGACACGTAGTAGTTGACCTTGCACCGCCTGTAAATTATTCTATTGAGAGACAAGCTTCTCTTCTCGAGTTAAATCTAGCAATTACTATTGCTCTAAATTTTATGTTCTCTGATTTGTTCAGCTACAACGTTTGAAGTTTCTACTAATCATGAAAACGTTCCATTTTTCGTTGGAGTGCGTATAACTTAATTTTGTTTCTATAATGCAATTTTTTTTAGATCATGCGCAGTTATAGTAAAAGTAAAGGAAGTTTAAAATTACATTTAGTGGGATTGTACAATCTATTACCTTAATATTTCTACATTTGTTAGTATTATAGGCTCCGTTTGGATAGGTGTGGGAAGAAGGGAAGAAAGGAAGAAGTGGGAAGAAGTATTGGAAAGTGTGTAATTTTGTGAAGAGTTTGAATTGTTTATAATTTTTTACTTCCTTCTTCCTTCTTCCTTCTTCCTATATCCAAACGCTGCCATATAGATGATACTGGGACGATCGATTCTTATGCAAGTATAAGAGTTGTTTTCTTCATCTAGGGACTTAAGAGTTTTATATGATCTTCAATAGACCTGTCAAACGTTGAAACGGAACGCAAAATAAGTCTGTTCCGTGTTAGTCAACGAAACTGAAATTTATTACGTTTAACGTTCCGTTTCGTCGAACATAACAGTTTTTCATTCTGTTTAATGTTCCGTCCTTCATTTACCATTGATTTTAGTGGAATTTCGTTTTCCGTTTCAGTAACGTTTATAAATTTCAATTATGTTTTCGTTTCATTTTCAGAAAACGAAACTGAAATCTCTTTCGTTTAACGTTCCATTTGGACAGAACGGAACGAAACAACGTGGCGGAACGGAATACTGACAGGCCTAATCTTCAATGGTTAAAATATGCCAATCTCCTTGCCGTGAGGCTACTGAAAGAGACCAATTTCAGCGCCCAATCACTTAAGGTTCCGTTTGGATGGTGTGGGAATAAGAGGAATAAGGAAAGAAGTATTGGGAAGTGTGTAACTTTGTGAAGAGTTTGAATTGTATATGATAAATTTAGAAGTAGGAAGAAACTATTTTCTTATTCCGGCATCCATCCAAACGGAGCCTTAAAGAGTTTATTTGTTCAGTTCTTCCATGTTATGGCAAAATAAAAAAAAAAGTCTAAGTCTTTTATCCCAAACAAGTTGGGGTAGGCTAGAAATGACACTTTGACCCTAGTCATTTCTAATATATATGGCTGAGTTTTTACGCTCACCAAGCCTATCGCAAGCATGCGGGCTTGAACCCTGGACCTCTTAGAATAGAGTCAAGTCCTCTTACCACCTGAGCTACTAGACCATATACAAAATAAGTGACTAGAAATTTATTTTCACTTTTGCTAGGGATTAGATTGTATATATTTTGTACCAAAATCTAAATTTTATCAAATTTATTCAAATAAAAAAGTATTTAGTACGAATTATCCAAATCTAATTTTTATCCCGCAAAGAGTCATATTTTAGCTAATTATACTCAAATTTTGGAGAAAAAAGAAAAAAAAAGAGACACAAACACAACATAGCCGTTCCTGACTACCATCTTTTCCATGAATGTTCCGTGATTAATATCGGATCTGTACAGCTGTAATTTTTTTAATCGTCGAAATTAGATCGACGGCCGTGTTAATTTCATCACTGTTTAAGCAATGTTTATACAGACATTATATTAAAAAGCAAAAATGTTACACTCGCTACATACTTTATTTGCTTTCTGCCATAAAAGATCCTAGATCCCAACCATTTTATTTACGAGTTTTTCCTTCTCCCCCATTTTCATGTCCGTATTGTCCCTTCCTCTCCTTTTTTTTCATTAATCCGAAAATCTCTCTATTCTCTCGTTCTCATGGAATCTCTACTCGAAATTAGTTTCGCAATCTCTCCCCTCCTTCTCGTTTCTTATTGGCTATATTACTTTCTTGTCTCTCCCCGTGAGTCCCTAGAGAAATTGAGAATACATCGCGCCGGAGATCCAAGCGTGACTTCCTATACGGATATCCGTTTTCCAAAACATATCGGATACGGATTTTTATCCGTATTCGCATCCGTATCCGCACCAAAACTTCTTTCCACATCCGCATCCGATTAAAAATATCCGAATCCGCATCCGTATCCATTTGAATACGAATATTAATATCCGAATCCGCAATTTTCGAATTTAGATGCAGATGTAAGCGGATATTATCCGTTCCGTTTTCATCCCTAGACACTGCAGAGGATATTTATCCCCTTCTCAAGTACGTACATTGGTGAAATTTGGGGTACACAAATGTTGTTTTATTTCTTTTTCTTATATTTAAGAATTCGTCAAATAATTGCTAGACCGTAACGTGCGGAAGCGGCGCTTCCCTTCCCTATCCAGTATAAAATAAAGTCAACTCTTTTTCGAAAAAATAAAAAAAATTAACTAAGACCTTCATATCTCTCTCTCTTTTTTCCATTCTCAGCTTCTAAGGCTTGCCATACACCAGTTTATCCTTTCATTTTTGTTCCTTTTATTCCTTTTGTTACCAAAAAATAAATAAATAAGTAAAAAGGAGTCCTCTTGTAATCCTCATAACAAAAAGTACTTGATTTCTTATCATCATCATCAGAAAGAAAGAAAAGGACGGACCTGACTCCTGTTAACAAAAGGGGGTAAATAATCTTTTTTTTTTTTTGGTTTGTTCTTTTGTTTTTTCCTTATGTTCCTTCCACTTTGAATACTCTATAACCTATGACGGAGTTCTGGAACAAAGCAATTGAATTTTTGGCAACAACCATTGGCCAATCTGCTGTTGATGCATTTGGGCAAAATTCGGCTGTTAGCACAAACATCTCAAGGCTTCGTGCCACATTGCCCAGAGCAAGGCTACTAATCGAGAGATCGGAGTGCTGGCGCTTCAGATATAAACCCATAGACGAGCTCCTTCCCCAAGTTAAAGCAGCCGTCTACGAAGCAGAAATCAGACTTGATGAACACGAATCTGAGAAGTGGAGAGTAGAAGGTGCTAATTGGAGGATTCCAGGTGAGCTTGTTAATAACTTTAGGAATTGGATAAACCGTTTCCCATCCAAGGTGGCAAGTGCTCAAGATGCGCTAGAGCATGTATGTGACGAATTAGAAAAAATATGCACCATTTTTAGTATACCAGAAAACCCGAACCAATTTGGTAAAACTGCCAGAACTATTACGAGTTCAGATCATCCAAAAATCTATGGTCGTGAAAAAGAACTGGACAGTGTGATCCGTTTACTTGAAGTTCAAAAATCTCATTTATGTATTGGTGAAAGTAGCAGAAGAATGAAGAGAAAACGAAAATTAGCTGTTTTACCTATTATCGGCATGGGAGGTGTGGGAAAAACTACACTAGCTCAAATGGTTTATAAAGATAAACATGTGCAAACTTACTTTAATTTAAAAGTCTGGATTTGTGTCTCTGACCAATTCAATCTTTCCAGATTGATAAAAGAAATAATTCAGTGTGCCACAGGTAAGGACTGCAATCTTACTAATATAGACCTGCTACAAGGGACCTTAAAGAAACTGGTCAAATCCAAGAGAGTTCTGTTAGTCCTTGACGATATTTGGAGTAATGAATGGCAACAACTGCTGGGGCCAATGAAGGGCGCCTTTGATGGAAGTGCGATTATATTGACCACTAGGTTGCCTGATGTTGTTCAATGTACTGATTGGGACATGACTATTTTGGATTCTATATGGTTGGAGGGTTTGGAAGCGAACATCTACTGGGATTTCTTCAAGAGCTATGCTGGTTTAGAAGTTGATTCTGAGAATTATTTTCAGTTGGAGGATATTGCTAGAGAAATTTGTAGTAGGCTTAAAGGATCACCGCTTGCTGCAAAAACACTAGGTGGTCTATTGAAAAAACAAATTGATAAGCAACATTGGATTAATATCAGAGATAGTAAAATGTGGGAATTGAAACAAGGGGAACATGATATAATACCAGTACTTCAATTGAGTTATCAGTATTTACCATCTCATTTGAAGAAATGTTTCTCACTTTGCTCGCTGTACCCCAAAGATCACGAATTTACTGATATTGACTTAGCCAAGTTGTGGATCATGTTCCGATTGATTCCAATACAAGAAAGCCTGAAACGTATGGAAGATGAGGCATTGGGTTACTTTCACTACTTGGTAAACAGTTGCTTCTTTCAACGTAAAGCAATTTGCCCCTATGAAACATATGTGATCCATGACTTGATGCATGACGTTTGTCAATTTATTACAATCGACGATTGTTATTGCCTGGAAAATGATGATTTTGGAAAAATCTCTGTAGATGTTCATCATATATCTGTATTTGATATGAGACATGCATCTGCAGAGAATCTAAGAAAAATTCATAAATTAAAAAAACTGCAATCATTAGTCGTCTCTCCTTACAGTAGTTTTCGAGCAACCAAAACATTTGCCACGAGCTCAGAAATATTCGTAGCCTATCACTTTGCAAAAGCAAAATAGAAGAACTACCTGAAAATATTGGATATCTAAAACATCTCCAATATCTAGACATATCCTATACTGGAATTCAAAATTTACCGGATTCATTTTGCACCCTTTATAATCTTCAGCATCTAGATATGTGGGGTTGCGATAAGTTTTCAGATTCTTCAGGTTTTCCAAATGGTTCAAATAAGTTGACTGGGTTGCAATTTTTTAGACCGCCACTTTATACGGTACATTTTTTATCTCACCTGCCTAATCTTTTGAGGGCAATGCAACTGTACAACTTTACATATCACGTAGGGAATGACAGGAGAAATACAATTGAGAATTTAAAATACATGACAATAGTTGATGGTTTTCTGAATATAAGAGAACTTGAAAAAGTTTCTAGAAAGGAAGCTGCTGAAGAGGCTGAGCTATACAAACAAGAATTTCTTGACACATTGCGTCTATATTGGGATGATGCATTGACGGACCCAGTCAGATATGAAATTCAAGGGGAGGTTCTTGAAGGTTTAAGTCCTCATTCTAATCTCACAGTGTTGGAAATTTACGGATATAAAGGGCAGGATTTATCGCCAGGTTGGATGAGAGATGGATTACCTAATTTAAGAAGAGTTTTATTTAGGAATTGCTTCTACTACACTCTCTCTCAATTGCCTCCTTCCATTACTGAGCTTGTAATATGGCAATGCGATAAGCTGTCAAGTCTTCAGGATTGTTTACAGCCAAACCTTCTGCCAAAACTTAAATTTGTTGATATAGATCAGTGTAACGGACTAGTGTCGCTGCCGGTAGAATCCTTCTGTGGATTTTTTTCTCTTGAGAAGTTAACTATCAGAACTTGCTTGAATCTCAAATGCCCTAGAACGATGGAATTACCACCCTCCATCAAAATTCTTCATTTGGGCAAATGTGGCGAACTTGATTACTCAATTCCCAGCTGTTTGTGTGACCTCACTTCTCTTGAGGCTTTGACCTTATTTGGTTGTCCACGTATAGTATCCATTCCAGATGAAGTGATGAGGAATCTCAATTCACTCCGACGCTTAACCGTATTGCACTGTGAAAATTTACGGTCGTTAGGAGATGAACAGTTTCTTGAATCTATAAATTCTTGCATAATAAAGCATTGTCCTCAATTCAAAACAACTAGGAGGCGAAATCCAGATGGCAAGCAGTTATTAGGTACCTCGCCATCATTTCACATTTATGTTTATTATTTATTTATTTAAAAAATGAAGTACTACTTGTAATTTCAACACCATCTGGTTCCTTTGATTAAGCAACTGATTTCGTGGACGGAAAAACAAATCAAATGGTACATTTTAATTTTTCATACCATAGGTTTCACAATTCCTGCAAAAAGATTATTCCTGAAAGCTAATATAATATGCATATATATGTGGCTTTACACTACGCGAAAAACGTTAATCTGTAACTCTTCTTTTATAACGGTTTTCGAAAAAACCGTCATACAAGTCGGTGTGGCAGTGGTGTAAAGAATACCAAGTTCATTTAGTAACGGGTTTTATAAATAAACCGTTATAGAGCTTCCGTCCAATTTTAAAAAGTTCCTGTCAACTCATTTGTAACGGTTATTATCTAATAACCGTTACAAAAGGCCATGTTGTTTGTAACGGTTATTAGATAATAACCGTTACAAATTGTTAACTTTAATTTTCAAACGGTTTTTAAATAAAAACCGTTACAAATTTGCCGAACTTTTTCACTTATGCTAGGGTTTTCTCCTCTCTCTCGCACTCTCCTCCCTCCCGACCCACAGCCGCACGTATTCCATTGAGCCGAAAATTTTTCTCTCTTTTTTCATATTTATTTTCACTCTTAAACAATAGCCAAAAAAATTTTCAAAAATTCTAAAATAATAAGAATTATAAAGAGAAGGAGAAGAAGAGCAGATTTGAGGTAAAAAAAAATAAATTTTATGAATTTTTCTTAATTTTCTATTTTTCCCTATTTATTTCGGTTTAACTTTGATTTATGGTAAAATTAATGATTTTTCGTTGATTTTTATGGACAATTTCAGATCCATTCAAGAGGAGAAGCTTGGACAATTTGAGATCTAACTCATTCAAGAGGAGAAGAATAAATCGGATTAAAGGTATATTAATTCGACTCTCTCCAACAAATACTTCGTAAATTACCTCAGTTACAGCTTGGGACTCTTAACTTTTCCCCTTTTTTAACCTACTTTTTACAGACTTTACAAGCCATGCGCAACATTTTTATCTTTTCACTCTACTGAATCAAACCCCAAGAGCAGCTTGCATAGCCCTTGATGCTGCTGTAGGTGAGTCTTCGGTTCAATGTGATCAGTTTGAGGTAGACCATAGCACTAGGTTGATCTTTTTTAATAAGCATTGCAAATATATCTGGAGCGCTTTCGTCCAGGGGTTTCAAGTTATAGTGTAATGTGTATTTTTCAAGATTACATTGAATTTTGCGCTTTATTTTAGCATTTCCCTTTAGATAATTAGAAATGTTATCTTTTAAAAAGAACTCCACATTTTTATTTTTCATATCTTGCTCGTTCCTTGTCTTATTTTTTTTAAGGGTATCACGGTCATTGAAACATGAAGGATCAGTTCTAATTTGTTCCTGGAAATTATTAAGAAAGTCCACTTCTACTTTTCTCCTCTTGCTTTCTTGATATTTCTTATACAGAAACTAGATAGTTGAAACCTTTGATCTATTTCTTGATGTTTGATACTTGACATGTTAATAATAATTAATCTCAATTACAGGTTTCATTGGACAATCCTTCTTATTAATATCAACAAACTAGAGATTCATTTCTTAGATTCATTGGTACGCGAAGATGTCCCCTCGTTGTTATCGATTAAATCGTTCATAATTATGTAAGTTTTTGTTTCTAAATTCGTAAAATAATGATGCCATTTTGGAATTGATAGAATAATTTGAATTGCATGCAGGGCATATAAAAATTATCTGATGGAGAAGTTTCAAAAAAGTCATCGTGGTGGCCGGTTGTTTACATGGTTCGAAATACCGGTACGAAATTATATCTATTAAGTTCTTGAAATTAGAATGGGTGCAATTATGAAAAATCATAACTATTATTTTGAATTTTGATCTTAGTGTCCGAAACAGAAAGGGAATGTCGAGTGTGGATACTTTATTTATTTCAAATATAGAATTAGAGTTTAGGTTTTACGATTTAGGGTTCATAGTTGCCAATACTATAAAATTTAGGACACTCATGTTATATGTTTTGGTTTGTTTATAATCAATTGCAGAGAATCGAACCGGTCGGAGAACCTTATGAAGAAAAAAATATTGGAGAGGTAGTGGATGAGGTAATGCAATTCATGTACGGAGTATTGTTCGGCAGATAGTGGATTATTGAACCTTTGATTTGAACCTTTGTAGAGCATTATTGTTGTATACTTTCGATTATTTATGCATGCTATCTTGATTGATTCTTAAGGTTGATTTAGATTATTATTAATTGAGATCTGTACCAATTGGTACACACTTATTTCGGCTAGCAACAGGGGCTAGCCACAGAAAACAACAATTTTTTTTTTAATTAATGACCTTTTGTAACGGTTATTATATAATAACCGTTACAGATTATAAGTCTTCTGTAACGGTTATTACATAATAACCGTTACAATCCACAAACAAAATAAGAAAATTAAATAAATTTACTATTGTTTGTAACGGTTGTTTTACAATAACCGTTATGAAACTACCGCTATGTGTAACGGTTAATTTGTATTAACCGTTACGAAACGCTCCTTCGTGACGATAAAATTGTGACGGTTATTATAAAGATTAGTAACGGGGGCTACTGTGACGGTTGCATACCCGTTACTATTCGATTTTATTAACCGTTACTGGTCAGATTATTTCGTGTAGTGTTATTTTCATATGAAAACTCCTAAATTGTAATACCATAAAGTTTTTACCTGATAATTTTATTCCCACATTTCCATCAAATGTGTTCATTAGGAAGCAACATATGATTGGTCTGTTTTGCCTTTTTTCTTCTCTAGGTGTACCTGTTACTACAGTTGCAGATTCTTCGTACATTATTCCATCAAATCTAGAAATACCCTCCACTGAGACAATGAGTACGTGGCACTCCCTCTATGTGTTAAGTATTCTTTTGGTCAAGTCCCAACAATAAAATTAGTAACATAATTAAGAACATTTTTATAAGATTATAACATTTAAATAAAAAATTATAACATTAATTAAGGTATTCTAAAATAAAAAGAATCATTTGTGATGCTTTATTTTGAATACAAAACTAATGATTTAGTACTCTTAGAACAGTTAGATTAGAAAATTGACCCTCCCAACTACAGTCCAGAAAATGCAAATTATGGCAATTAACATCGTGAGATTATCTTTTTGCGGCTGCTACTGCACCGAGAGTTCACCTCACTCTTTATCCTCTTATCTGACCATGCCATTGATTCAGGCTCTGTCGGCCGGTAACGCTCCTACGATATTTGAGTGTTTTTTTTTTCCATGTGTATATAAGAAGAAGTCTTCAATTATTCACACAACTAATAATTAAGTAAAATATATATGAAGATCAGTTGAAAATAGCTTTAAAAATAATGATTATGATTTTCTAAATAAATTTTTAATTAAAATTGAAAAGTAAATTTATATTACTAAATATTTAGATAACCTAATTAACTCCTTCCCGGAAAATGGAAAAACAACCATTGACAAAACAATACGCTGGGGGTAAAAATAATATTTATTATCAAAGGATAGCAGGGATTACTGGACAACACTAACCAACCAAATTTTGTACATTTTGTTGGTTAAACTTTTTCTCTCGATTTGTCGATTTGCAAAACAACACAAAACCTTTACTAATATTTCCATTTAAGTGTTTCATAGATAGATCTTTTGAAGAATGGATTAAGGCAAATATGGCACATGTCCTAGAGCTTCAAAAGATTGCATCGGACTAGTTAGAGTCAATAGATTAGGTTTAATTTATTTCTAAAACTAATCTCAATAAGTTTGCTGTTAAAATGCTAGTTTCTCAGTGCAGTGCATTGTACAACGCATCTGGCGCGTTAGACAACGCACCAGTACGGTGCTGAACTTCCATTCTGTTTTGATTACAACAGACAGCGCGTTACAAAATGCTCCAGAACGTTGTGTAATGCACCTGAAAAGTCATACAACGCATCTCCTCCGTTGTGCGACGTTTTGTCTTTGACCTTTTGAATAGAGCGTTACACAACGCTCTGCAGGGTCGCACAACACGCCTTTGTAAATTCTCTGAATTTTCTGATCGCTATTTTTAGCCAAAATTACAAGCATTTAATGCATTTAATGAGGCGTTGTATAACGGACCAAGGCGTCGTATAACGTGTCTGAGTTCCTTTGACTCCTGAGCAGTTCTCCTTGCGTTGTGTAACGCGTCGTGACGTTACACAACGCGTCTGACACCTTTCTAACCGTTGAGTTTTATCTCTGCTCATGCGTTGCATAACGGGTCCTTTGCGTTGTGCAACGCTCTGACAACTCAAATGGATATCTTATCCGTTTTGTCTTATTATAACGGTTATCTGTGCGTTGCATGCCGCCCTGTTGCGTTGTGCAACGCACTGGTAACGGATAGTTCAGCTTTTTTGGCCTGTTTATAACGGCTAGTTGAGCGTTGCACAACGCACCTGTTGCGTGATGTAACGCTCTGGGTATTTCTGAGTTGTTTTGGAGCTCTTGGCACCCCATATTTACAGCAGTCCCTTTGGGACTGAAACAAAACTAATGCTAGCTTGCCAAATCTGTCTTTCTCAGCTCCAAACTACCAACTCTAAAACTCTTCTCTATTTGAACATTAAAAATAGCAAAACCATTGAGATTAGAGTGTGTAAACCAATCCACAAGTTCTAATTGCTAGATTTGTTGAGTGATTTGGTTAGAACCTCAATTTTTTGAGTATTTGTGATTGTTTATTTGAGTTAGGCCGATCCACCTCGAGTGTTCATTGTGACGAGGTGATTCGGTTCGAAGTTGTAGACACGTTCATATTGGAATTGAACGGAGCGCGCCCTTTGGTGGTAGCGAAACTCCCGGAGACGTACGACTAAGGCTAGCTTCCTCTAGCGGGTCGGAACTCCGTAATCATATTGCGTGTTCAATTTCTCTCTCTTTTTCTTTCTACTCTTCTTATTACTTGTGATTGTTGTTTTGTTAGACCAAGTTTGAATTGAACCAAATATTGACCATATCGGTTTAGAATTTTGTTTTTGTGCCTATTCACCCCCCTCTAGGTCTTTATTTAGGGACAACACATTTGAATATCAATTGATAAAGCATCAAGAAAGCTTACTTTAGATCGTTGAAAATTCAAACTACATTGTAAACCATAAAATGTACACCAAAACTCAAATGTTCTTTATAGGCATATAATATAAGAAATATTTAATTCATAACTACAGTTTCAAAATTCAAACTTAAACATCATTATTCATAGATTGTTAATGCTGTCAAGATAAATGTTCTTCAACTGATATAAAAACCTACAATACCACGATTGTCATTTTTTAAAGTTTTTGGTCTTTGTTTTTGTTTACACAAGATCTGTTAGAACGACTGGTCCATTATATATCTTAAAAAGATGATAATCTCCTTTATTTACATTATACTGTCATCATAGATAACTGGATTAAGACATGACTAAAAATTTTGCGATAATTATGGCCATTTGTGTCAGTATTGTGTTGGAGTTATGTCCTAGAAGTTAATATGTTAATGACTTAATTTTAGTTTATATTATTGATGATATTTGATCATTTGTTCCTAGAATTTATTATTGACAGATCATTCAAATTGAGGATCTGAATTGTAGATCATTTATTAGAATAAATAATAAATCTAAATCGTCCATAATCTTGATAATTAACAATGAACATTAATTTTCATATAAGATTAGTATGCAAGTTAAGTGATAATTAAATTTTACAAATCATAGATAAAGAGTTATCAACTTAATTGCATATGTGTATATTACTAGAACATTAGTACATGACTTGACCAAATAAAATAAATATATGGATTGTGTTATGTGTCATTATTTAATTCATATGAGTTTGATTCTAAGTTTGAGATGGTTCAACTTTTTCACATGAGGATGGGTTCTATAAATATCTTCTAATGTTGATTCCTGATCATAAGTGCTACTATACAGACTTTATTTATGTTCTCTTGAATTGTGCGGGAAAAAAATAATCAAGAAAACCGTATATTCTTTATTAGTACACCTAGTGGGTGATGATATCTGTTGGGCCCTTTGATGGAGCTGGATCGTATGCATGCAAACTAGACGATTATATCTAGATCAAGAAATATATAATCTGCAAGAATGACACATTTCTATTTTGGATTATATAGTGATATCATGTTGTGACACCCGAAATTTTTATTGTTTCTGAAATTATTTTTAATATAAATTTGGGTGCACTTGCTTAGTTTTTTATGAGTAATTTCTTTGTATGAAATTAAATTTGTAAACTTATTGCTTATTCTGAAATAGAAATATGAAAATTTTCTAAATTTCTAGTTTGCATTATAAAGAGTTTAATTATATTTCTTATGTTGTATAATTATTTTTATGCAAGGAGTATTGATCTTTAATTTATTGGATGAGATATTGATTTGTAAAAAAAAAAAAAAAAATCGGAAATAAAGGTTAGCAGACCTTCTCTCTCTCTCTTATTCGAACCAACAGAGAGGCTTGCGCCTCTCTTCTCTCCCAAACCGAGCCCCTCCCCTCAAACTCAATCCCCACCATTTCTCCGTCGTTTCACCGGATCGAAGTATTCACGCGTTCGCCTCACCGCCCTCTTGCACTATCTACCTTCGGATCGTTGATTGGTGGCCTCTCCTCGTCGTATTTCTCGACGGAAGTTTTTCGAAAATCGAAGCGAACTCGTCGGATTTGGCGCCGTTCGACTTGGAGCACTCTACGGCCCTCTCCGTCGATTTCCAAGTGGACTTGCAAGGTTTTGCCGGGAATAAGTGGTGAAAATAGAGAAATAGCGAATTCGTCTCTTTCTTGCGTCATCGGTCTTTAGCCGAAATTAAGTAAGCATTTCTTTTCATTGATTTATGGTATAAAAGCTATCTTCCCAATTTTCTTGAGTTAATTATCATTTTCTTGCCAATTGCATGTGTATTGGATTTCTAGGGTTTATCGAGAATTTCACGAAATCTAATTAGTATGTGTAATTTGAGTAATGGGAATTTGTGTTGGATTGAATACTTGTGTTGATATGTCATCAATTGATGAATGGATTGATTGCTTTGATAAATGTTGGATATTTGGGAATTTTATGAAATATTGGAATTAGTAAGCATATGGTATTGAATAGATTTAGATCTTGTATGGTTTTTTTAAAAAAAAAGATGATTTTCATGCATATAAAAGATAAATCAGAAGTTTTGCATGTCATGTATTTGCATGGGGATAATTGTTGATTGTGTTATAATCTGGATTTTTATGGATTTTAAGGTTTAATTTTGTCACACATGCATGTGTATTTAAAATTAGATAATGGATTAGTAAAATTGATAAATCATGTTTATTGGAATTGCTTAGAAAGTATAAAGATTAATATTGCATTGCATGTGTGGTCGGATGCGTATTTGGTACAAGGTCATACCATTTGAGTCGAATGGCATGTCTTGGATATTTAAACATATGGATTTAAAAGACCATTTAACAATATGAATAATTATATTGAATTATTGCCATGCATGGTTGAGGTTATAAAAGAAGTTTAATAAAATAGTTTGCATGTTGATTTAGATTTTAAAAAAAAAAACAGAGGTCATACACTAGTATACATTTCATTGCATGGTGTCTTAGAAATGCCTAATATTCTAAGATGACATTCAGTTAAATAATGCATAGCATGATTTATAATAGTTGTACATTCTTACATTTGTTAAATGAGTTACATGATCTATAAATGAGTTGCATGACTTACGATTATTGAGCCTAGTAAATGCATGGTATAATCATGACATATATGCATGATTGTATAATTTCTAATTTATAAAAAAATTAAGTAGCATATATTAGGTGTTTATAAAAATTAAAAGGAGATTTATATTTGTTTTAGAGTTGGGTGGTTATGTATCGGAATTAGGAGCAGCTGACTTGACAGAGCCACTGTAGAATTATTTTGCTTGCTTGCTTGCTTATACTTTGGATTTTGCTTGCTGTATAAGGTACGGATTTCACTTGAGTTTTAATTATATGTGTTATATATTCTGATTGTTGTTATTATTATTATTATTATTATTATCATTATGCATTCTGAATTCATAATTGGAATTTTGTTCATGAGATCATTTTGTGAAATTGTATATTGATGCATGATTGGAAAGTGGCATATTGAATGGTATCCGATTGAAATGTTGGAAAATGGCTTATTGAATGGTATCCGATTGAAATGTGATTTGATTGAGGTAAGTACAACTTGTGTGGTTGAGATAGACACTCGTAATGTTTGGAGGTGGAGTCATGACCCATCCTACCAAGCACCGTGTAATAAGCGCTTATGTACCGGGACTCAGTAGGTCTAGTCTGGAATGGACCGGAGTGTGAGTGTTCCTAGCTTGCTTGTACATTTTGATGATTTAATTGATTGAATTATGTATGAATTGAATTGGCCGTTGGCATCCATCTATAAGGTGGTTCGCGGTATCTGAAGGAAATGACTGAAATGATTGACTTGTGATAAACCAGACTTGCATATTAGATAATTGCCCAACCAAATGAGTCGGCTTTTGCTATACTTTGAAATTTGAATTGTTATGGAATTGATGCCGAGCTCACATTGCATATTGCATTGATTTAGTTAATTTTACATAGTCTTGCATGCTTGAAATGAGATGTGAATGTTTTACATGTTAGTTGTTGCATATGAATAATCACTTTTCCAAGAAATTGAAATGACAATTGTTATACTTGAATTTTAAATGTTTTATGAAAGATATTGAATTTATTTCACAATTACACTGTTCGATCGAAATCTTATATTTAAATGTTTATTTAAAATAAACGTGGATTTAAATTGAAATTTATTTGACTCAGTCATGTATTTAGTTCTAACACATGATATTAAAAACTCAAGTGGCTGGAACTGAATACCGTACTGAGATAAATTTTATTTATCTCATTCCGTGCTTTTTGCATTGTTTCCACGATTGGTTGTGGGTTCCAGGTTTCAGATCAAGTGCGGGACTGCAAGACGAGTAGCATACCATTGGATATTGTGGTTAGTAATCCAAATATACCAGACCTTTATAGTATTTACTTATATTTAAGTAAATAAATTATAAATTTCTAATTGATCGGTATATTATTTGAGTAGAATCAATATTAATTGGTAAATTAGGTATTAGTAAGCCTTGCGGGTGCAGCAGGCATCCGCGGCGGGCACTCCATCGTGTACTGTCCAGTTACAGTATTCGACGGGGTGTCACAGATGGTATCAGAGAATTGTTTAACAACCAAACCAGACCAATAGATTGCGTGAGAATGGGTACGTCTAAAGGGTTGTTTTGTAGGTAAGTTGATTTCTTACTATTTGTGCTAGCTAAATAATATTTGTCTAGCTAAGTTATAAGTATTATAGGATACATATGCTTTGTATTTGTATATATCTAATATATTAATTGTTTATAGTTGCTTGATTATTTTATATATGTGTTGTAATTTTAAAAGTTATGTTTAATAGGTCGTAACAATTTTTGTGGATGAAATTAATAGAGCTTATTTTGTAATGTTTGAAATGTAAAGTGATTTTGATAAGTGCACAAAAAAAAAAAAGAGTTGGTATGGCAAGTTAAAGGATTTTGGTTATTATAGTAAGCATGTTCTATGTTATCTTAATGCTAATTGGAATATTAAGGATTTTTGAATTTACTATAGTATGCACAAACTTTTGGAACTTATTTGAGTAAAGATTTTCTTATCTTTTGTTGGCACAAGGATCAAACAAGCTGACTGATCATCTGACTTGTTAATTGAATCTCAATAATATAAGAATTATTCTTACTTCCTTGACTGATCACCAAGGCAGTCAAGAATAATTTTGATATTACCGTGCTTCCTAAAAGATAAGAAAAGAACTGGATATTTCAAAATGTTACTAGTTACGAGAATTGAAAGATTTGTTTTTTAAATGATAACGTAAGAAATGGTAGTATTTTCTGCTTGTAGTACTCTGTTATTTGAATTGTTATAATGTTATGATACGGAATTGACTGAATTGTAAAGTGAATTGATTGACCGTTGGCAACCCTCTTTAGAGGTGATTCACGGTATCCGAATATCTGTAATCACTGGCTGCTCTCTGAGAAAGAGACTCGCGATATCTGAGTTTGAATTGATTGACCTGTAATTGTGACTTATGATTTGTCATGCTTGCATTTAAGTACCGAGATTGGGCCGACATTCTAGTATTATTAGTAGTATTTTAATTTTGAATTGAATAAAATGTCGGGCTGAGTTGCATTGCATAAATCTGTAATTGTTGCATAATATGTTTGTACCATTTGATTGTATTATTGGCTGTATGATTGCTATGTATTTAGATAAATTTCGAGGTCGAAATTTTTTTTAAGGAGGGAAGAATGTGACACCCGAAATTTTTATTGTTTCTGAAATTATTTTTAATATAAATTTGGGTGCACTTGCTTAGTTTTTTATGAGTAATTTCTTTGTATGAAATTAAATTTGTAAACTTATTGCTTATTCTGAAATAGAAATATGAAAATTTTCTAAATTTCTAGTTTGCATTATAAAGAGTTTAATTATATTTCTTATGTTGTATAATTATTTTTATGCAAGGAGTATTGATCTTTAATTTATTGGATGAGATATTGATTTGTAAAAAAAAAAAAAAAAAATCGGAAATAAAGGTTAGCAGACCTTCTCTCTCTCTCTTATTCGAACCAACAGAGAGGCTTGCGCCTCTCTTCTCTCCCAAACCGAGCCCCTCCCCTCAAACTCAATCCCCACCATTTCTCCGCCGTTTCACCGGATCGAAGTATTCACGCGTTCGCCTCACCGCCCTCTTGCACTATCTACCTTCGGATCGTTGATTGGTGGCCTCTCCTCGTCGTATTTCTCGACGGAAGTTTTTCGAAAATCGAAGCGAACTCGTCGGATTTGGCCGCCGTTCGACTTGGAGCACTCTACGGCCCTCTCCGTCGATTTCCATGTGGACTTGCAAGGTTTTGCCGGGAATAAGTGGTGAAAATAGAGAAATAGCGAATTCGTCTCTTTCTTGCGTCATCGGTCTTTAGCCGAAATTAAGTAAGCATTTCTTTTCATTGATTTATGGTATAAAAGCTATCTTCCCAATTTTCTTGAGTTAATTATCATTTTCTTGCCAATTGCATGTGTATTGGATTTCTAGGGTTTATCGAGAATTTCACGAAATCTAATTAGTATGTGTAATTTGAGTAATGGGAATTTGTGTTGGATTGAATACTTGTGTTGATATGTCATCAATTGATGAATGGATTGATTGCTTTGATAAATGTTGGATATTTGGGAATTTTATGAAATATTGGAATTAGTAAGCATATGGTATTGAATAGATTTAGATCTTGTATGGTTTTTAATAAAAAAAAAGATGATTTTCATGCATATAAAAGATAAATCAGAAGTTTTGCATGTCATGTATTTGCATGGGGATAATTGTTGATTGTGTTATAATCTGGATTTTTATGGATTTTAAGGTTTAATTTTATCATACATGCATGTGTATTTAAAATTAGATAATGGATTAGTAAAATTGATAAATCATGTTTATTGGAATTGCTTAGAAAGTATAAAGATTAATATTGCATTGCATGTGTGGTCGGATGCGTATTTGGTACAAGGTCATACCATTTGAGTCGAATGGCATGTCTTGGATATTTAAACATATGGATTTAAAAGACCATTTAACAATATGAATAATTATATTGAATTATTGCCATGCATGGTTGAGGTTATAAAAGAAGTTTAATAAAATAGTTTGCATGTTGATTTAGATTTTTAAAAAAAAACAGAGGTCATACACTAGTATACATTTCATTGCATGGTGTCTTAGAAATGTCTAATATTCTAAGATGACATTCAGTTAAATAATGCATAGCATGATTTATAATAGTTGTACATTCTTACATTTGTTAAATGAGTTACATGATCTATAAATGAGTTGCATGACTTACGATTATTGAGCCTAGTAAATGCATGGTATAATCATGACATATATGCATGATTGTATAATTTCTAATTTATAAAAAAATTAAGTAGCATATATTAGGTGTTTATAAAAATTAAAAGGAGATTTATATTTGTTTTAGAGTTGGGTGGTTATGTATCGGAATTAGGAGCAGCTGACTTGACAGAGCCACTGTAGAATTATTTTGCTTGCTTGCTTGCTTATACTTTGGATTTTGCTTGCAGTATAAGGTACGGATTTCACTTGAGTTTTAATTATATGTGTTATATATTCTGATTGTTGTTATTATTATTATTATTATTATTATTATTATCATTATGCATTCTGAATTCATAATTGGAATTTTGTTCATGAGATCATTTTGTGAAATTGTATATTGATGCATGATTGGAAAGTGGCATATTGAATGGTATCCGATTGAAATGTTGGAAAATGGCTTATTGAATGGTATCCGATTGAAATGTGATTTGATTGAGGTAAGTACAACTTGTGTGGTTGAGATAGACACTCGTAATGTTTGGAGGTGGAGTCATGACCCATCCTACCAAGCACCGTGTAATAAGCGCTTATGTACCGGGACTCAGTAGGTCTAGTCTGGAATGGACCGGAGTGTGAGTGTTCCCAGCTTGCTTGTACATTTTGATGATTTAATTGATTGAATTATGTATGAATTGAATTGGCCGTTGGCATCCATCTATAAGGTGGTTCGCGGTATCTGAAGGAAATGACTGAAATGATTGACTTGTGATAAACCAGACTTGCATATTAGATAATTGCCCAACCAAATGAGTCGGCTTTTGCTATACTTTGAAATTTGAATTGTTATGAAATTGATGCCGAGCTCACATTGCATATTGCATTGATTTAGTTAATTTTACATAGTCTTGCATGCTTGAAATGAGATGTGAATGTTTTACATGTTAGTTGTTGCATATGAATAATCACTTTTCCAAGAAATTGAAATGACAATTGTTATACTTGAATTTTAAATGTTTTATGAAAGATATTGAATTTATTTCACAATTACACTGTTCGATCGAAATCTTATATTTAAATGTTTATTTAAAATAAACGTGGATTTAAATTGAAATTTATTTGACTCAGTCATGTATTTAGTTCTAACACATGATATTAAAAACTCAAGTGGCTGGAACTGAATACCGTACTGAGATAAATTTTATTTATCTCATTCCGTGCTTTTTGCATTGTTTCCACGATTGGTTGTGGGTTCCAGGTTTCAGATCAAGTGCGGGACTGCAAGACGAGTAGCATACCATTGGATATTGTGGTTAGTAATCCAAATATACCAGACCTTTATAGTATTTACTTTATATTTAAGTAAATAAATTATAAATTTCTAATTGATCGGTATATTATTTGAGTAGAATCAATATTAATTGGTAAATTAGGTATTAGTAAGCCTTGCGGGTGCAGCAGGCATCCGCGGCGGGCACTCCATCGTGTACTGTCCAGTTACAGTATTCGACGGGGTGTCACACATGTGACATAAGAATCAAAATAAGAAAATGCTTGTATTTCTTATGTATGATTGAAATACTATATATAAAAGAATAGTATTTATTTATGTTAATTGGAAATCATAATGTATTGCTAGATACCACTTATGATTATTGGAAAGAAATAACGATTTAATTTTCATGGCCAACATAACGTAAATTCTCCGAGGGTTACATGAAAACAAAGCTCTTAACCAATGTGCATCATATTTAGTTTCTTTGTATTGGAGAATACAAAATATGATAAGTTAAATAATTAATCATATAACGTTATGAACCGTTATGATTAATTGTTTCAAAGGGATCATATGAAACTAAATTAATGTAAAGTCTAAACCAAATAATAATTATCAAATAGTTGATATTTATTCTTGTTTCAACTCAATTGATATAATTGTGTGAATTATATCAATTAATTAGGCTATCATTTAATATGTCGGTTTGGACCAACTTCAAATGCAATTAAAAGAGGATTCAAAAGAAAATAAAAGACCAATAAAATTGGGCTTAGAAGCCTAATTTGTGGCAGCCAAGATGGTGGGAGTGGTCTTCTTTTAGGGTTGTTGGAAAAGTCTATATAACAAGCACTAGTTAGTGACTTAGGACACTTATTCTCTCACTTTCTCTCTCTTCCTCCATGGAGGCCGAAATTTCAAGGATGAAAATAAAATTTTTAGATCTGAAATTTGTCTCTCTCTTGCATTTGAATAGGGCTCATGGGTTGAGCATAATTCCCTTTATTAAATAGTGATTTAATAAAGAAAGAAAGCAAATGTTTTGACGTTTCTGTAGATTTGCTAGCACAAATCACATAGAAATTGGTTAAACTTTGTGTAGACCTAAGATGCATGGAAAACAAGAGAAGAAACACGCCATCGACTCTAATGTAATGAATCGAACCTTCTAATTATAAGATTAGAAGAGGTAATCAACTCCTACTCTCATGAAGTGTAAAATCGCTTGAATGACTAGATCTATAACTTGTGTTTGTTAATTACTTGTTAATTAGTAACAAAAATTTAAATTGCACATTGAATGAGTTCCTAACGTACTGTGTGTCTCACAATCTGAAATTTGGGCGGAGTCTTTTTTTTTGGAGTAAAAAAATGAGGATCGAGCCTACATCTTTTTTATTATAAGAATTAAACTACAAAGTTTAGTCAGAGGCTGTTACCAATCCTCATTGGGTTAAGGTGTATAAACGTTGGCGTAAGAAAATTAAAAAAATTTAGAATAATTAGTTTTTATATGGATAACTATGTATTTTTTTTATTTTCTTAGTTGATAATTAGATCATATAAAAACTATTATGTTTTGATATGTTGTAATAACTAGAGAATACTCTTTATAATGAGCTTTGGTAAGGAAAATTAATATATTTTCTTTTAGCTCTTTCTTTCTCTCTCCCTCTCTTCTCCTTCTGCCACCTCGGTTGATCTCAACTAATCCCACATAATTCCTTACAACTTGAGACCTACCAAAGTGCGTAATAGAGGCTGAAAGAAAAGACGACGACGACAACAACAACAAAAGCTTTTTGTCCCAAATAAATTAGGATATGCTAGAAAAGAAATCTAGCAAACAGGCTAAAAGAAAAGAAATTAACTTGAAAAAGATCTAAAACACTAAAAAACTAACAGAATTGAAAACAAAGCAAGATTGTTACGACCAGAGCAAGTTCTGAACTGGTAAAAGAAGGTGAAGGTTGTCTATAATCTGGTAAAGAGATCGTAGCTTATTCAAGAGATTAAGGCCGAGTATTGAGTGTCCCCCATTCCATGAAGATTTGCTCAATCAGTGCACTCCGAGACATGGCTGTCAAACGTCTACAAACGGAACAAAACAGGCATGTTTTTGTTTTCATTGTGTTTCGATAATCGATAACGAAACAAAACACAAGTTAAGTTTCGTTTATGTTCCGTTTCAGTAAACGAAACAGATTTTTGTTCCTTTTTCTGTTCCATGCCTCATTTTCTATTGATTCCAGTCTATTTTCCATTGATTTCATCCCCGTTTCTAGTAAACGAAATAGTAATGTGTACCAATCTCCGTTTCGTTTCAGAAATGAAACTCATTTTTTCTTTCATTTAATGTTCTGTTTGGACGAAATAGAACAAAATCGTGCGAAACGGCACGATATTGACAGCCCTACTCCCATGTAGTTGCATTCCTCTAAAACATAAAGTTGAGACGAGTTGTCAGAGAGGGACATCCTATCTCTTCATTATGGGTGTCAAACGAATGCCGTTTCGACCATTTTCGTTATGTTCTGTCCGAAACGAAACGAAAAGAAAATGAAATGGTTCTTTATTACGTTATCAGAAACGGAACAAAAACGAAACTGATATGTTTTGTTCCATTTCTAAACGTTTGACACCCATGCTCTCCATACTTAACTTCCTCGCAAGACGGCTGAAATTTTGGCGGAGTTTGTGGTGCTATGCATGAATCCTTCATTTTCTTTTTCTTTTAACAAGTGGAAGGAAACCTTCCACCATTTTTCCATTCATACAAAACTAGATACAAAACAAACAGCAAAAGTTTCATCCCTGTATCATCTATAGCCTTATAAAATTCCATTTCTTAAAATCCTAAGGTGTTTGTACCGAAAATGCCTGTACCAGTGCCCATCCATTTTCTAAATTTCTGCATATCCAACAGCACAATTGCACAGTACAACATGAAGAAAATCCAGCAGCAAAAAAAATATACATTGCTTCAAGTCTTCAACCATACATGCTCATGAGTCGTGATTAGTTTTCTGACGTGTAGAAAGAGAACATAAATTTAAATTGTATTTATTTGCTATTTGATTCTAGCATTGAGTATTGTTCAGTTCCTGTTTTTTTTTTTCAATTACAATTTTTCAAGTTAAAATTGTGAATTCCCAGCTTTAGCCTGGAAATAAGAAAATTACAAGTTCATTTGAGATAATCTCGGTGATAAATATAAATAAAAAATATCGGTTCATCGACCACTTTATAGATATTTACTTATGTAAAAAATAAAGTTAACCCTTACATCATTTTGCAGATATTCCTTCCTCTTCAAATGCTAGGAAAAGAAAAGCCCGTGCCTGATGTAACTAGCTATTACAGGTGTCAAATTTTTTTTTTTTTTTGAAGATAAATTGAGAGTCTAAACTATTCAACTTATTTTTAAATTAAATATCCATGAATACTCCCCAATGTCAAATTTGTACACAGTAGTATTTAAATGTAACTTCAACCAAGTAAAAACTTGAATATTCCTTACGTCTTGAGTTATTAGCTTTCTCATTCTATATCAGACATCTAGAATTCATTTGCCTGTATATGTAACCGGGGAGGTGCTTTGGGCAACATAATTTTTTCTTGGAGCAACAGAATTTTTTTGTAAAATGACCAAATTGTCCTTAGCATAATAGCATCAATCAAGATTTATTTTTCTAATTTATTTCCTTAGCATCAATTAAGATTTACTTTTTTAATTCATTTCCTTAATTGTGCTTTCTTTCTCTTCTATCTTTTTTGTCAAAAGAAAATCAACCTAGTTAATGAAAATCACATTTAAATATCATCAAAATCCATTATCAGTATAAATAATGAAAAGTTTGAACAAAGTATCGAAATTCAAAGTTATTTGTTCACTAAAAAAATTATTAAGACAACTTCATGTATATATACCTAAAAATATGGAAAACAATAAATTCAAAATTCACGGGAAAAGGGAGGAGAGGAGAGACGAGAATTGATCATAAAAATACCAGTAAAATTACTAAATTTAGAAGGACCATTTTACTGGTATTTTCATAAATAATTCTGTTGCTCCAAAAAATAATTATGTTGCACAAAGCACTTTCCATGTAACCACTGTCTACTTCCAATGATATAAAAAGGAAAAATAGTTGTTATTTAGTGTGGAATTAGTTAGCTAACAGACAGAAAAACCTCGGGGGTGATAAGGATCATCTTCGATATTTGTCATCTCCATCATTCCCATACGTTTTCTAAATACGGAAATCCAATACTCAATTCTTTTTCGCTCTCCTCTCTCGCGCGTGTACGCTCGCCCCCCTCCCTCCTCCCACCCTCCTGCGTACGCTCCCCAACTCCCACCCTCCCCCAACTCATTCTAACTGTTGAGGTTAACATATTTAAATGTTGAAGTTAATATATATAATTGTTGAAGTTAATATATATGTCAACTTCAACAATTTAAATATGCTCACTTCAAATATTACCTTCAACATTTAAATATGTCAAATTCAACAATTATATATATTAACTTCAACAGTTATATATATTAAATTCAACAGTTACATATATAACATATTATACAACAGTTACATATATAACTTCAATAGCTACATATATAACTTCAACAGTTATATATATTAACTTCAACAGTTATATATAGTAACTGCAACAGTTACATATATAACTTCAATAACTACATATATAATTTTAACAATTACGCATATAACTTCAACAGTTATATATATTAACTTCAACAATTATATATATTAACTTCAGCAGTTACATATATAACATATTAACTTCAACAGTACATAGAGGATGTTTGTGGCGTGTAGTTTGATTTCCGAATTATGAAATTTTTGGCCATAGAGTTAACTTCAACAGTTAGGATATTACCTTCAACACTTAATTATATTGACTTCAACAGTTATGAAGTGTGTAGGAGGGGAAGAGGGAGTGTGGGGGGACGGCGTCCGTGAGAGGGATGAGGGGGGAGGGGGGACAGCGTACGTGAGAGGGAGGATGGGGGACAATGTACGCGAGAGGGGAAAGGAATTAGTTCACGCGGGAGAGGGGAGACACGGCGTATGCGGAAGGAGAGCCACGCGTTTTCTCTTTCTGAAAATCAGGAATGATAGGGATGATATAATCTCTGGGATGGTCCTAAGCAATTCCGGAAAAACCTATGACAATGGATTTGTTGGCACACGAACCACCTCTTGGTGACAGCCAAGCGAGTGTTTCGGCTCTTGTGCGACTTCCTCGCGACAAACCCAATTCCCTCCGCATACTTCTTATAGAACTCGTACGCATCATCCTCCGTTTCGAAATACATCCCAATCTTGGGCTTCAAATCGAGGTCCTCGTCTTCGTCTTTGTCCCCTTCATCGTCTTCCACCATGGCAACTGATTCGTCGGGGTTGGTGTCGGAATTGGGTCCGGGGAGAGGCAACACCTCCGGATTCGCCATTTTTGCTAGGGTTTTGGTCGGATTGTTGGTTAGAATGGATTCGTATCCTCTGGAAATCCTATTAAGATTTCCAGAGTGGACATCTCTCGACGAGGACCGTTCGATGGAAATGGACGGTTGGATTTTGAGCGATCCATTTATTCCTCAAAATGAAAAATTTCAGAATCGTCGTCGGACTCTCCGTCTCCTATTCCTTTTCTTACTACGCTCACAACTCTAGAAAAACCCTCTTGCCTCGCTCCGCGCTTCGATCCCTCCTCTTTCTTTCGAAATGGTGTCGACGGCGGGAGAACCCTAGCGACCGCCTAGGCAATGGCCGATGGGAGAATAGAAGGAAGGGGTTGCGATGGTTCCAACGGGGCCACCTGTGGTGAAGGTCGGAGACGCGAAGCAGAGGTGGTAAGAGAATCTGGTGCCTCTAATTCAACCGAAGAATGTGGTCTCGAATGAAGAACGTAATTTGATTTTTCATACACGCTATTATTTCTTTAGTAACAAAACTAGTAATTTGCTTTTACCTTGTTTATATGCAGTTGTTCTGCGCCATGCTTCAAGGCCTTGGATATACGGGTGGGGAAGGTGCTCAATGTCTGGCGCCATCCTGAGGCCGATTCATTGTATGTCGCGGAGGTTGATTTGGGAGAGCTTGAGCCTAGAACTATCTACAGCGGTCTTGCTTATTATATCCCTTTATAACTCCTCCAGGTACCTGTTTCCTCTCTCTCTCAAACACACGCACAAATGCACATTTGGACTGTCAAGAAGCAGGAAATGAAATAATTATATGGTTTCAGTGCAGCCAATACTGGAACTTTGGTATGAAGAACTTTTCAATGTGTGAAGAGATGTAATTTGAAGAACTAGTCTTTGTGTTCTGGCCCAGAGTCTGTACAACTAGAAGTTCCCACATCAGTACCAGTCCGTGTTGCAAAGGAGCTTATTCAAGCCGAGTACCACTATCTTGATGTTAGGTAAAATATTGATCATTAGCATTCACAATTCAAGACCGCTTGTTTCTTTATTTTTTTCCCCTTGTGTTGTATTATTTATTACTCTATGCGGGACTGCAGGAGCTATTGAGCTAAGGTTTGCATACATGAGCATTAACTCAATTACTAAATTGATTAGTTGTCGATCTCCCTATTGGGTCTGTTAAGTGAATTGAGTAAATTAATTTGCATACAGTGTTCTGATGGGATTTCGACTCTTGTTTGTGTTTTTGTGCTTATGTGCAGCCTCCAAGAAAGGTTAGCATTGATGGAAGGATGTACGCTAATGGATGGTGTCTAATGGATGATGGAAGGATGTACGCTTGATGCTCTAAATGGAAAATGGATGGTGTCTAATTGATGGACGCTGATTGGTACATAATGGATAGATTTTAGTTATCTTGCTGTGTTTAATCATTCTCTTGCGTGTATAATGGCTGTGCACTGATCTATTCAATATTCTTGTACCATTAACTAAAGTGTTAGATTGTTTATTAACTTGTACCATTCTCTTGCATCTATTCAATATGATTGTTTATTAATTTTAGTTATCTTGTAATTGGATTTGCTTATTAAAAGTCAAATGTAGCTGTATATGCTCCTTTGTTTGTTTGTTCCATGTAATCAACATGTTGGACATAAGTGATATAACATGTAAGTGGTCTTCTTTACTATTACCAAAATATACCCAGTAAAAAAAGTTTAAATACACTCCATCTTCTATACAAAATGGTCAAAATAACTATATCATTAATTCATTGTATAAAGTTAAATTTCAAACTAATAATACTAGACTCCAACAAGTTTATCAAAATTGACATATAATTTAAGCTATTGTTCCAAACAAAATCGTATCCAAAACTACAATAATATGAAAACGTCCAATTCTTGAAGTCCCAAGACTCCTTAGCCTGACGAATGCGCTCAAACCTTTCAATGTTTTCATGGTCAAGGATGAAAGAATTTAATAAATTACAATCATAGACCTGTACTATGGTAAATAAAGTGTCTTAGTGCTGGCATTGGTACCAGTCATTGGCACAAGGCAAAGCTTGAAATAGCTTGAAATTGTACCAGTCATTGGTACAATCGCAAAACTAAGGTCCAATTATAGGTCGAATTGGTACAGATTTATTCAGAGGCTTCTGTAATTAAAATGAAATGTCAGCAATTGAACCAAAAGAAAACATTCAGCTCTTTAATCTAATTCTTCAATATCCAAATACGTGCAAATCTATTACAAGAAACATAAATTAATGGAGTATTACAAGTTACTGATATCAACTATCCCCTACCAGTAACACCAGTGCTATCTACCCCCATCAAAAAGTTCATATTAGGGTGCTTTAACAACTTACATAACACATTAAATAATGCATAAGAATAACATGACAAGAGCTTTGCATCCTTCAAATCAGCTACAAGTCTATCGAAACAGTTATTAAGGCAATGAACCATATTTATATTCGATCCCTAAAGGCTCAGATCATATAACTTCCCTGTACACTCTACTTGTGTCCCCATCAATATGTTTCATGCAAAATAAAGATGCAATCTCAGAATCTCGTAGATGCTCATTCTACTTCATCTCGCTAGAGAGAGAGAACCTCGAAGAAGGAGAGAAGATCAGATGGTCGCGAGAAATCAAATCGTCGGAGATCCTCTCTAGTACTCTGATCTCGTCGTTCTCGTGTTCGAGTGAGAAGGGGCTGAAGCAGTTTTTCGATCAATTTCGCTCTCGTGCGAATCGCAGAGAAAGAAGAGGATACCGATCCTGAGAGAGAGACTTTTTTTTTTAGGGATAAATGAACCGCTCAAAATTCAACCGTCCATTTCGATCAGACGGTCCTCGTCGAGAGATGTCCACTCTGGAAATCTTAATAATCTTAATGGGGCCGTTTGGATCGTCCAAGGAATTTGGGGAATTTCATCTTCCTACCATAAATTTATTATAAACAATCCAAACTCTTCATAAAGTTACACACTTCCCAATAAATTTATTCCTAGGAATTGCAACTTCCCCAAATTCCCCAAATTCCTAAGCGATCCAAACGGCCCCAATAGAATTTCCAGAGGATACGGATCCTGGTTAGAATTGGCGATGAGAGAGAGAGAGAGAGAGGAGGCGGAGCTGAAAGAAATTGGGATTTGCTATAACCTAGATTGGGTTGTTGCCAGATGTGTCGAATTGTAGAGTCAAAGACACAAAGCCTCTATCGCACGATTACAAATATAGCTGCACCTGGCACAAAATATTAGATCTAGACCATAACGTTTGAAGAGTAAAGTGGGACCTACTTCGGGAGTCGGTGTATTTGGTACGGACATGACTTGGAGCGTGAGATGGGTGTTTTGATTGGACCGGAGAGGAGCGGGTTGCGCGTGCGCTAATGGCAGTGGATTGGGAAGGAAAAGCGGGAGGATGAGTACACAGTGAGGTCACATGGTTCCGGACACAAGGATTGAACGGAACAGACCGGAGCGGAGCTGCCAAAGTGGCTCGCTGGAGAGTACAGTGAAAGAAGTGACACTCCGTAATTTTGTTTTGTCATTTTTGCGCCGCTGTTTGTTCAATGCGCGCAGTCCGAAAATTCTAATATATAAAAAATATATATATATTAAGGAATTTTAATAAAAATAAAAGTTTACTTTTTTTTTCTAAGAACAACCAAGCATTTATCAGATTCAGAAACACGTTAAATTCTCTCACCTAATAAAGCGTTTATAGAATGCGTTAATAGGAATAATGCCTTTTATAAACGTGCTAATAGGAATAACGTCTTTTATAAATGCATTATTAGTCTAATAACGCGTTTAATTAACGGAATTGCTTAAGACCATCCTCAATATTCTATCATCCTCATCATCTCTGGACTTCTATTAATGAGGAAGCTAGTTAATTAATGAGGATTTCAAGGAATGATAACGTATTTTCTATTTTGGCAAGGATCATCCACGCGTATCCTAGCGCCTTCTGCTTCGCTTCCGTTCCCCACCCTTGTGCTTCGCTCCTAACTTCAACGATTATATATCAACTTCAACCGTTACATATAAGTATCATTAATTATCCAGTCCCTCTGTTGAAGTAATATACATAACTGTTGAAGATGATATATATAAATATTGAAGTTAATATAAATAATTGTTCTATTTATATATATTAAATGTTAATGTATATAACTGTTGAGGTTAATATCCTAATTGTTGAAGTTAATATTTACAACTGTTGAAGTTAATATCGTAACAATTCTAGTTATATATATTAAATGTTGAAGTTAATATGTAATTGTTGAAGTTAAGTGGCTCTGTGTCGCTCCCCTCCGCTCTCTCTGTCCCCTCATTCCCTCATCCAAATAAGGAAAAACGCGTTAATCATCCCCTCATCCTCATTGCTTTTTTTCTTTTTTTGGAATACAATTAATCTAACCGAATCTAACTGTTGAGAATAATAGAAATGATGAATATTGATGAATGACTGAATCTAACTGTTTAATTAATTAACACGTTAATAGGCTGAATTTTGCAGACTCTGTGCTCTGATTTTCAGAACTTTTCATACTCTGTCAGGAATAATAGCGCAGTTACGAAACACGCTACTGACCTAAAACGTATTTTATAACCACGTTATTAGGCCGAATTTTTCAAATTTCGTTTTTTTTATTAATGTTTCGTGCCGCATTATCTTCTCTCAACCTCTACCGAGCTCCATCTCAAAAAAAAAAAAAAACTCTATTACATCATTTTATTTCATTCGTGAATATCAATACTATGTAAAATTTAAAATCAAAATAAACTAGTTTTAATAAAAAAAATATATATTATTTTTCATCTACGATTTGATTTACATATATGTTATTAGCCAAAAGACAAAAACTTATATTAATGTCAATGGTCATTTACTATTTTGTCTATATCTAATCATCTCTTTTTATATTTTCCTAAACGTGTCTGCCTTTATTTTTATTCTCTCTAATGAATTTGACTAGCAAAAATACCTTTCATTTCCCTTGTTCCTCGTATATTATAACCGCACATAAAAAAATAAAATAACTGTAACATTTTAATTGCCTACGGCCTTTCCCTCAGAAAAAGATGTAACCGTTTTCACTTTATCTATTAATAACCGTATTTAACATATCTCGAGTCAATCTCTACCCTTTTGTTTCCTATATATGTTGCTAACCGTCTAGATTTTTGTACATCGCCTACATTCCCATTATTGCATGATGATTAATTAAACCATTTCTTTATCTTTCCATAATTTCTTCTGGCCGAACATCTATGGAGCCGTTTGGATCGTTTAGGAATTTGAGAAATTTGAAAAAATAGCAATTTCTAGGAATAAATTTATTGGGAAGTGTGTAACTTTATGAAAAGTTTGAATTGTTTATAATAAATTTATAATAGGAAAATGAAATTCTCCAAATTCCTTGGGGAATCCAAACAGCCCTATAAGATTTCTGTCGAATTAAATTCCTAATACAGAGAATTATAACTTTGCTTGATTTGCCTAAATGCCATTCCTCCTCGTCATTTCCTATCAAAGCCAATTAAAATACATCACCCCATATGTCATCTCATTTGATTAATATCTATGATCCTCCGTTTCAATTTCAAGCCATGAAATAATCGCGCATTCATGTTATTATTCGATTGAAATTTGGATCCTCCATCCGATTGAAATTCGAGTTCTACGTCGCAATCATGGTCGTTTCATTTTTTCTGAATCACTCGTCAGGTACCAGACTTCTCTATAATTTAATTTTCGCATTGACTGATTAAATATCGTTTGTTTATTTGATTGAATTGATATATGCGAATTGTGACTAATATATTAAACGAGTCAATGGGTGTCTGATGTGACTTGATTTGAAATGGAAAAGTGATATGGAATGTGAAGCGGAATCGCCTAGAGAGGGATTCGCGCTAGTGTGAAAGTGATATGAGAAATTGATTTGAGAAAACCTAGACCTGTTGATCTCTGTAATATACATTTACTTTCTTGTTATTGAAGTGTGGATTAATCCGATCGTTTGATTTTGTTATATAAATTGGTTAAAGAGAAGCTGCGTCGTTAAATAACTGGTTACTCGGCTTTGTAGCTGACTCCGTTCTGCTTTTATTTTTGTTGTGACGTAGGTTGACGGATCGTCGGATGAATAATCAGATACTGTGTCACCTCACGCCTCGTATCTCGGATACAGGGTGTCACAAGATTATTGTGATGAAATGACTTACAATTAATGCAAAAACGATTGAAAAGCATAAATAATACTCATAATTGCATTATTTGCAACTTATATAATGTAAACCAATCTTTTTTAATCAACATGATGTAAACCATATTTTAGAGAGTATAAAGTGTTTAAATGTAGATTATTATGAAGAAAAATAACTTAGAATGAATGTAAAAACATTTGAAATGCTCAAATGATATTCGGAATTGCATTATTTGCATTTAGATGCTTATTTACCATATATAATCAAACTTTTTTTAATAAACAAGATATGAATCATTTTCTAGAAAGTACAAAGGGTTTTAATGTAGATTATTGTGAAGAAATGAATTAGAATAAATGCAGAAACGATTGAAATGCTCAAATTATACTCAGAATTGCATTATTTGCTCTTGATATGCGTAATTACCATTTATAATCCAATCATTTTGAATAAGAAATATATGAAGCATATTCTAGACAATATAAAGAGTTTAAATCTAGATTATTGTGATGAAATGACCTTTAATGAATGCAGAAACGATTGAAATACCTAAATGATACTCAAAATAGCATTATTTCCAATTTATATGCGTAATTACCATGTATAATCAAATCTTATTGAATAAACAAGATAAGAATCATATTCTAGACATTATAAAGAGTTTAAATGTAGATTATTGCATGAAACGTTCATAAAATGAATGCAGAAAAGATTGAAATGTTTTAATAATACTCAGAATTTCGTTATTTGCACTTCATATACGTAACTACCATTTATAATCCAATCTTTTTGAATAAACAAGATGTGAATCATATTCTAGGGAGTATAAAAGTGTTTAAATGTAGATTATTGTGATGAAATGTCTTAGAATGAATACAGAAATGATTTAAATGCTCAAATAACACTTAGAATTGCAATATAATCACTTTATATGTGTAATTACCATGTATAATCCAATATTCTGGAATAAAAAAGATATGAACCACTTCCTAAAATGTATTAAGAGTTTAAATGTAGTTTATTGTGATAAAAAGACTTATAATTATTGCACCAACGACTCAAGTGCACAAATGAAACTCAGAATTGCATTATTTGCAATTTATGTGCGTAATTACGATGTATAATACAATCTTTTTGAATAAAAAAGTTGTGAATCATATTCTGGACAGTATAAAGAGTTTAAAATTAGATTATTGTGAAGGAATGACTTAGAATATATCATGAAACGATTGAATACTCGAATGATACTCAAAATTACATTATTTGCATTTTATATGTGTAATTACCTTGTAAATCAAACTTTTTTGAATAAAAAACATATGAATCATATTCTAAACAATATAAAGAGATTAAATGTGGATTATTGTGATGAAATGAAGTAGAATGAATGCAGAAGCAATTGAAATACTCAAATGATAATCAGGATTGCATTATTTGCACTTTATATGTGTAATTACCTTGGATAATCCAATTTTTTTAGTAAACATGATGTGAATCATATTTCAGAGAGTATAAAGTGTTTAAGTGTAGATTATTGTGAAGAAATGACTTAGAATGAATATAGAAACAATTGAAATACTCAAATGATACTTAAAATTGCATTATTATCACTTTACATGCGTAATTATCATGGAGTAATACTAGAATCAAACATATAGGACGTCAAACACGATCCAAACGTAGCACATTAAAATTTCAAACGGTCGATCCAAACCGCTCAATATGATCTCTATATTAAAATATCTTTGATAATCAAATTTTATATTTTTTCATATTTTCTAACTATTTTTTTCGAATTTTCAAAATTGAAGGGTTCAGAACTTTTTAGATTGAGCATATTGAAAAATTCCCAAAAAATAGTAAAAAAATTTGAAAAAATAAAAAATTTGGTCTCCATGAAGATTTTATAACACAGAACAATTTGAGCGGTTTGGATCGGCCATTCCAATTTTAAAAATTAAAATTTCATCGCGTTGGACAAGTGTACGTGTCCTATATGTTTGACACTAGCAACTCCCATTATCATGTATAATTCATTCTTTTTGAATAAACAAGATATGAATCAGATATTGACAAAATAAAGGGTTTAAATGTAGATTATTGAGATGAAATGACTTAGAATGAATGTAGGAACGATTGAAATGCTCAAAGGATACTCAGAATTGCATTATTTGCTCTTTATATGCGTAATTACCATTTATAATCCAATCATTTTGAATAAACAAGATATGAAGGATATTCTAGACAATATAAAGAGTTTAAATCTAGATTATTGTAATGAAATGACCTTTAATGAATGCAGAAATGATTGAAATGCACAAATGATACTCAAATGTGGATTATTTGCACTTTATATACGTAATTACAATTTATAATACAATCAATTTGAATAAACAAGATAAGAATCGTATTCTAGACATGATAAGGAGTTTAAATATATCTTTGCATGAAACAACTTAGATTGAATGCAGAAACGATTGAAATGTTTTAATGATACTCAGAATTTTGTTATTTGCACTTCGTACACGTAACTACCATTTCTAATCCAATCTTTTTGAATAAACAAGATGTGAATCATATTCTATGGAGTATAGAAGTGTTTAAATGTAGATTATTGTGATGAAATGTATTAGAATGAATACAGAAATGATTTAAATGCTCAAATAACACTTAGAATTGCAATATAATCACTTTATATGTGTAATTACCATGTATAATCCAATATTCTGGAATAAAAAAGATATGAACCACTTCCTAAAATGTATTAAGAGTTTAAATGTAGTTTATTGTGATAAAAAGACTTATAATTATTGCACCAACGACTCAAGTGCACAAATGATACTCAGAATTGCATTATTTGCACTTTATGTGCGTAATTACGATGTATAATACAATTTTTTTGAGTAAAAAAAGTCATCAATCATATTCTGGACAGTATAAAGAGTTTAAATTTAGATTATTGTGAAGAAATTACTTATAATATATCATGAAACCATTGAATGCTTGAATGATACTCAAAATTACATTATTTGCATATTATATGTGTAATTACCTTGTAAAATCAAAGTGTTTTGTAATAAAAAACATATGATTCATATTCTAAACAATATAAAGAGATTAAATGTGGATTATTGTGATGAAATGAAGTAGAATGAATGCAAAAACAATTGAAATGCTCTAATGATACTCAGGATTGTATTATTCCCACTTTATATTTGTAATTACCATGGATAATCCAATTTTTTTAGTAAACATGATGTGAATCATATTTCATAGAGTATAAAGTGTTTAAGTGTACATTATTGTATAGAAACGATTGAAATACTCAAATGATACTCAGAATTGCATTATTATCACTTTACATGAGTAATTATCATGTATAATTTATTCTTTTTGAATAAACAAGATATGAATCAGATATTGACAAAATAAAGGGTTTAAATGTAGATTATTGAGATGAAATGACTTAGAATGAATGTTGGAACGATTGAAATGCTCAAATGATACTTAGAATTGCATTATTTGCTCTTTATATGCGTAATTACCATTTATAATCCAATCATTTTGAATAAGAAAGATATGAAGCATATTCTAGACAATATAAAGAATTTAAATCTAGATTATTGTGATGAAATGACCTTTAATGAATGCAGAAAGGATTGAAATACCTAAATGATACTCAAAATAGCATTATTTCTAATTTATATGTGTAATTACCATGTATAGTCAAATCTTTTTGAATAAACAAGATAAGAATCATATTCTAGACATTATAAAGAGTTTAAACATAGATTATTGCATGAAACGATCATAGAATGAATGCTGAAACGATTGAAATGTTTTAATGATACTCAGAATTTCGTTATTTGCACTTCATATACGTAACTACCATTTATAATCCAATCTTTTTGAATAAACAAGATGTGAATCACTTTCAAGGGAGTATAAAAGTGTTTAAGTGTAGTTTATTGTGATGAAATGTCTTAGAATGAATACATAAATGATTTAAATGCTCAAATAATACTTAGAATTGCAATATATTTATCTTATATATGTATAATTACCATGTATTATCCAATCTTTTTGAATAAACAAGATATGAATCACATCCTAAAATGTATTAAGATTTTAATGTAGTTTATTTTGATGAAAAGTCTTATGATTATTGCAGAAAAGACTCAAGTGCACAAATGATACTCAGAATTTCATTATTTGCACTTTATGTACGTAATTACCATGTATAATACAATATTTTTTAATAAAAACGATATGAATCATATTCTGGACAGTATAAAGAGTTTAAATTTAGATTATTGTGAAGAAATGACTTAGAATATAACATGAAACGATTGAACGCTGGAATGATACTCCAAATTACATTATTTGCAATTTATATTTGTAATTACCTTGTAAAATCAAATCTTTTTGAATTAAACACATATTAATCATATTCTAAACAATATAAAGAAATTAAATGTGGATTATTGTGATGAAATGACCTTTAATGAATGCAGAAACGATTGAAATGCCTAAATGATACTCAGAATAGGATTATTTCCAATTTATATGCGTAATTACCGTGTATAATCAAATTGTTTTGAATAAACAAGATAAGAATAATTTTCTATACATTTTAAAGAGTTTAAATGTAGATTATTGCATGAAACGATCATAGAATGAATGCAGAAACGATTGAAATGTTTTAATGATACTCAGAATTTCGTTATTTGCACTTCATATACGTAACTACCATTTATAATCCAATTTTTTTGAATAAACAAGATGTGAATCATATTCTAGGGAGTATAAAAGTGTTTAAGTGTAGATTATTGTTATGAAATGTCATAGAATGAATACAGAAATGATTTAAATGCTCAAATAATACTTAGAATTGCAATATATTTACCTTATATGTGTAATTACCATGTATTATCCAATCTTTTTGAATAAACAAGATATGAATCACATCCTAAAATGTATTAAGATTTTAAATATAGTTTATTGTGATGAAAAGTCTTATAATTATTGCAGAAACGACTCAAGTGCACAAATGATGCTCAGAATTGCATTATTTGCATTTTATGTGCGTAATTACCATGTATAATACAATCTTTTTGAATAAAAAAGTTGTGAATCATATTCTGGACAGCATAAAGAGTTTAAATTTAGATTATTGTGAAGAAATGACTTAGAATATATCATGAAACGATTGAATGCTCGAATGATACTCAAAATTATATTATTTTCATTTTATATGTGTAATTACCTTGTAAAATCAAATCTTTTTGAATAAAAAATATATGATCATATTCTAAACAATATAATGAGATTAAATGTGGATTATTGTGATGAAATGATGTAGAATGAATGCAGAAACAATTGAAATGATCAAATGATACTCAGAATTGCATTATTTGCACTTTATATGTGTAATTACCTTGTATAATCCAATTTTTTTTTTGTAAACATGATGTGAAACATATTTCAGAGAGTATAAAGTATTTAAGTGTAGATTATTGTGAAGAAATGACTTAGAATGTATATAGAAACGATTGAAATACAATGATACACAAAATTACATTATCACTTTACATGCGTAATTACCATGTATAATTCATTCTTTTTTAATAAACAAAATATGAATCAGATATTGACAAAATAAAGGGTTTAAATGTAGATTATTAAGATGAAATGACTTAGAATGAATGCTTGAATGATTGAAATGCAAAAAATGTTACTCAGAATTGCATTCTTTGCACTTTATATTCATAATTGCCATTTATAATGTAATCTTTTTTAATAAACTAGATATGAGTTATATTCTACACAATATATAGGGTTTAAATGTAGATTATTGTGATGAACTAATGTAGAATGATTGCTGAAACGATTGAGATGTACAAATGATACTCAACAATGCATTATTTGCACTTTATATGCGTAATTACAGTGTATAATCCTATCTTTTGGAATAAACATGATGTGACTCATAATTTAGAGAGTATAAATTGTTTTTATGTAGATTACTGTGATGAAATGACTTATAATGAATGCAGAAACGATTGAAATGCACAAATGATACTCAGAAATGCATTATTTGCAATTTATGTGCGTAATTACTGAAATCCACAAATGATACTCAGAATGGGAGTGGCTAGTGTCAAACATATAGGATGCAAGCACTTGTCCAACTTGATAAAATTTTAATTTTTAAGATTAGAATGACTGATCCAAACCGCTCAAATTGTTGTATGTTATAAAATCTCCGTGGAGACCAAATTGTTTACTATTTTTTGGAATATTTTTATATGCTTAATTTAAAAAGTTCTGAACCCTCAAATTTTGAAAAAAAAATAGTTAGAAAATTCGAAAAAAATATAAATTTTGATTTTCAAGAATGTTTAAATATAGAGATCATATTGAGCGGTTGGGATCGGCCGTTTGAAAGTTTATTAATGATCGATGTTTGGATCGTGTTTGACGTCCTATATGTTTGATTCTAGCATTACTCACTCAGAAATATATTATTTGTACTCTATGTGCGTAATTACCATGTATAATCAAATCTTTTTGAATAAACAAGATAAGAATTATGCTCTAGACATTATAAAGAGTTTAAATGTAGATTATTGCATGAAACGTTCATAGAATGAATGCAGAAACGATTGAAATATTTTAATGATACTCAGAATTTCGTTATTTGCATTTCATATACGTAATTACCATTTATAATCCAATCTTTTTGAACAAACAAGATGTGAATCATATTCTAGGGAGTATAAAAGTGTTTAAATGTAGATTATTGTGATGAAATGTCTTAGAATGAATACAGAAATGATTTAAATGCTCAAATAATACTTAGAATTGCAATATATTCACTTTATATGGGTAATTACCATGTATAATCCAATCTTTTTGAGTAAACAAGATATTATTAAGAGTTTAAATGAAGTTTATTGTGATGAAAAGACATATAATAATTGCAAAAACTATTGAAATGCACAAATGATACTCAGAATTGCATTATTTGCACTTTATATGGGTAATTACCACGTATAATACAATCTTTTTGAATAAAAAAGAGATGAATTATATAATAGACAGTATAAAGAGTTTAAATGTAGATTATTGTCAATAAATGACTTAGAATGTATCCTGAAATGATTGAATGCTCAAATGATACTTAGAATTACATTATTTGCAATTTATATGTGTAATTACCATGTATAATACTTTCATTTTGAATAAATAAGATATGAATCATATTGTAGTCAGATTAAAAGTTTAAATGTAAATTATTGTGAAGAAATGACTTAGTATGTATGAAGAAACGATTAAATGCTCAAATAATACTCAGAATTACATTATTTGCAATTTATACACATAATTACCATATATAATCAAATCTTTTTGAATAAAAAAAGATATGAATCATATTATAAACAATATGAAGAGATTAAATGTGGATTATTGTGATAAAATGACATAGAATGAATGCAGAAACAATTGAAATGCACAAATGATACTCAGAATTGTATTATTAGCACTTTATATTCGTAAGCACCATGTATAATCCCATATTTTTGAATAGAAATGATGTGAATCATTTCTAGAGAGTCTAAAGGGTTGTAATGCAGATTATTGTGATGAAATGACTTATAATGAATGCAGAAATGATTGAAATGCACAAATTATACTAAAAATTGCATTATTTACAATTTATATGCGTAATTACCCGTATAATCTAATCTTTTTAATCAACATGATGTGAATCATATTCTAGAGAGTATAAAGTGCTTAAATGTAGATTATTGTGAAGAAATGATTTAGAATGAATGTAGAAATGATTGAAATATTCAAATGATACTTAGAATTGCATTATTAGCACTTTATACGTTTAATTACCATGTATAATGCATTCTTTTTGAATAAACAAGATTTGAATCAGATTCTTTACAGTATAAAGGGTTTAAATGTATATTCTTGAGATGAAATGATTTAGAATGAATGGTGGAACCATTGAACTGCAAAAAATGTTATTCAGAATTGCATTATTCTAGACTTATATTCATAATTAACATTTATAATGTAATCTTTTTGAATAAACAAGATATGAATAATAGTCTAGACAATATAAAGTATTTAAATGCAGATTGTTATGATGAACTGACGTAGAATGATTGCTGAAACGTTTGAAATGCACAAATGATACACAGAATTGTATTATTCGCTCTTTATATGCGTAATTACCATGTGTAATCCAATCTTATTGAATAAAAACGAAATGAATCATATTCTAGACAGGACAATGGGTTTAAATGTAGATTATTGTGATGAAATGATTTATAATTAATCCAGAGACGATTGAAAAATGCACAAGTGATACTCAAAATTGCATTATTTACAATTTATATGCGTAATTACCTTGTATAATCTAATATTTTAGAATAAACATGATGTGAATCGTATTCTAGACAGTATAAAGAGATTAAATGTAGATTATTGTGATAAAATGACTTAGAATGAATTCTGAAAATATTGATACTCAGAATTGTAATATTTGCACTTTATATGCTTAATTACTATGTATAATCCCATATTTTTTAATAAACAGGATATGAATTATATTTTAGCGAGTATAAAGAGTTGTAATGTAGATTATTGTGATGAAATTACTAATAATGAATGCAGAAATGATTGAAATGCACAAATAATACACATAATTGCACAAATAATACACAAATAATGCACAAATAATACACAGAATTCAATCTTTTTTAATAAACACGATGTGAATTATATTTTAGAAAGTATAAAGTGTTTAAATGTATATTATTATGAAGAAATGACTTAGAATGAATGTAGAAATGTTTGAAATGCTCAAATGATACAATGAATTGCATTATTTTGCATTTAGATGCTTAATTACCATATATATTCAAACCTTCTGGAAAAAACAAGATATGAATCGTATTTTAGATAGTATATAAAGGGTTTAAATGTAGATTATTGTGACGAAATGACTTAGAATGAATGCAGAAACGATTGAAATGCTCAAATGATACTCAAAATGGCATTATTTCCAATTTATAAGCGTAATTACTATGTAAAATCAAACCTTTTTGAATAAACAAGATAAGAATCATATTCTAGACATTATAAAGAATTTAAATGAAGATTATTGTGATGAAATGTCTTAGAATGAATCCAGAAGCGATTTAAATGCTCAAATGATACTCAGAATTGCAATATATTCATTTTATATGCGTAATTACCATGTATAATCAATTTTTTTTGAATAAAGAAGATATGAATCATATTCTAGAAAGAATTAAGAGTTTAAATGTAGTTTATTGTGATGAAAAGACTTACAATTATTGCAGAAATGATTGAAATTCACAAATGATACTCAGAATTGCATTATTTGCACTTTATGTGCGTAATTACCATGTATAATCCAATCTTTTTAAATAAACAAGATATGAATCATATCCTAGAAAGTATTAAGAGTTTAAATGTCGATTAGTGCGATGAAATAACTTATAATGAATGCAAAAACGATTGAAATGCACAAATGATACTCAAATTTGCATTATTTGCACTTTATATACGTAATTACCATTTATAATACAATCATTTTGAATAAACAAGATAAGAATCGTATTCTAGACATGATAAGGAGTTTAAATATATCTTTGCATGAAACAACTTAGAATGAATGCAGAAACGATTGAAATGTTTTAATGATACTCAGAATTTCGTTATTTGCAATTCATATACGTAATTACCATGTATAACCCAATTTTTTTGAATAAACAAGTTTTGAATCATATTCTAGGGAGAATAAAGTGTTTAAATGTAGAATAATTTAAATGCTTTATTGTGATGTAATGTCTTATAATGAATCCAGAAACAATTTAAATGCTCTAAAGATCTCAAAATAGCAATATTATGTTCACTTTATATGCGTAATTATTATGTATAATCTAATCTTTTTGAATAAACAAGATATGAATCATATTCTAGAAAGTATTAAGACTTATAATTATTTCAGAAACGATTGAAATGCACAAATAGTACTCAGAATTGCATTATTTGCACTTTATATACGTAATTGCGTTGTATAATACAATCTTTTTTAATAAAGAAGATAGGAATCATGTAGACTCTATAAAGAGTTTAAATGTAGATTTTTGTGGAGAAATGACTTAGAATGTATCCTGAAACGATTGAAATGCACAAATGATAATCAGAATTGTAATATTTGCATTTTATATGCGTAAGCACCATGTATAATCCTATATTTTTGAATAAAAATGATGTGAATCATATTCTAGAGAGTATAAAGGGTTGTAATGTACATTATTATGATGAAATAACTTATAATAAATGCAGAAACGATTGAAATGCACAAATGGTACTTAAAATTGCATTATTTACAATTTATATGCGTAATTTCCATCTATAATTCATTTTTTTTAATAAACATGATGTGAATCATATTCTAGAGAGTATAAAGTGTTTAAATGCAGATTATTATGAAGAAATGACTTAGAATCATTGTAGAAACTATTGAAATACTAAAATGATACTCATAATTACATTATTAGCACTTTATATGCTTCATTACCATGTATAATCCATTCTTTTTGAATAAACAATATATGAATCAGATTCTTGACAGTATAAAGGATTTAAATGTAGATTATTGAGATGAAATGACTTAGAATGAATGCTGAAATGCTTGAACTGCAAAAAATGTTACTCAGAATTGCATTATTATATTCGTAATTACCATTTATAATGTAATCTTTTTGAATAAACAAGATATGAATCATATTCTAGACAATATAAAGGGTTTAAATGTAGATTATTGTGATGAACTGACGTAGAATGATTGCTGAAACGATTGAATTGCACAAATGATACTCAGAATTGCATTATTTGCACTTTATATGCGTAATTACCACATGTAATCCAATCTTATTGAATAAAAACGATATGAATCATATTCTAGACAATACAAAGGGTTTAAATGTAAATTATTATGATGAAATTACTTATAATGAATCAAGAAACGATTGAAATGGACAAATGTGTTTAAATGTAGATTATTACTATTTTTTTTGAATTTTTTAAGACATGCCATTTTTGCAATGTTGTACTCTAAAAAATTGTAAAATTTGGTTTACTATGAGATTTCAATATGTAGATTAGATTGGTTAAATTAGATTTGTCAATTTATAAAAATAGCTCTGAAAAAATCTGCGGTCCATAGAAAACTCTATGCACTATGATGCATCTTAAACTTTCTCTAATATTTATCTCATCTTATCTCGATATTTGGTTTTTTTTAGAAGAATTGACGGTGGCTGTCAATTGAGTGAGGAAAAAAGAAAGGAACAACAAGAAAACAGCCAAACGAAACTAAAGCCTTCTGATGCAATCCATCGCCTCCTGAGTAACTCTAGCCACCATAGCAGTAACAGAGTAGGGCACCTACCGAAAGATAACATTGTTTCGCTCCAACTAAACACACCAGAAGGTAACCACCATCCACACTTGCTGCCTGTCATTCGAACCCAGCGCCAAGGAGGAGGTTAAAGACGCCTGCACTGAGTGAGAGATCACCAAAGGAGGGGCATTTGAGAGATGCCTAACAATGTTCCAGACTTTAGAGACAAAAGGACACTGGAAGAACAAGTGCAAGGCGTCTTCAAAGGCTTGAACAGTGCAGAGAGCGCAGGAGGTCCCAAGGGAGATGTGCCTTCTCTGCAAATGCTGCTGCATGAGGATGCGGTTATTAAACAGCAAGTGAAGGAAAAATTTGACCGTTGGTCTCACTTTCAAGCTCCAGCAACTCATGAAGGGGTTATTGACCTTCCCTGCTAGAGCAAGCGAGAGGTAAGCTGAGGAAACTGAGAAAGCGCCATTACTGGACCAGCGAAAGGAGACTGTGTCAGATTGACTGGTAAAGGTAAGATCCTGTGCAGCTAGACACAATGAGTTTTCTCTGAAGTTGCGAGGCATCAGTAACAGTGTATTGAGCAAGGGAAGAGCATCATGAAGGCTGATTTTCGGCCTTAAAGGTTTATCAGACTGTTTGAGACAAAAAAGCAAAGGTTCCCCTCCCCAATTGTCAAACCAAAAAGAAGTGCTAGCACCATTTTCCACAAACATGATTGTAGAAATCTGAAAGTAGAACCGAAGAGATCGAACATCTCTCCAGAAAAAGGATCCAGCACTGTTCCAGTTAAAAGGAGAATTGCTGCCACGAATAGAATAGTATAACTATCGGGCAACAGAGGTCCAGAGTGAATAAGGGGCATCATACAATCTCCAAAACCACTTGAGGATTAAAGCCAAATTTTGAAGACGCAAGTCAAGTAAGCCTAACCCTCCAGCAGCCTTAGGCAGGCACACATTTTGTCATGAAAGCAAGGGAACTCTCGTGTTGCCTTGAGAATTTACTCCCCAAATAAAATGGCGCCTTGCCTTGTCAATTGCCTTGACCAACCAAGAAGGAAGCTTGAAAATCGCCATGAAGTACGAAGGGATAGCTGACAACACAGAGGCAGCCAAGGTGAGCCGACCTGCTCGAGAAAGAAGCCTCCCCTTCCAACCTGAAAGCCTTTGCTCAATTTTATCTAGGATCGGTTAAAAGCAAGCCCTATCCGGCCTGTGCAGGGTTAGAAGCAGACCTAAATAGTCAATCGGCATCTCAGAAAGGTTGAACCCCAAAATAGAAGTTACCATGTTTATTTGTGGCAAAGAGAGATTAAAAGGGACGAAGGTAGATTTATCCACATTGACTTGAAGCCCAGAAGCCTTAGCAAACAGATGCAAAACTAGCTTTAAGGTACATAAAGTTTTGTTATCTGCTGAGGCAAAGATTAGGGTGTCATCGGCGTACTGCAGAAGGAAGAAAGGAGAAGAGAATCTCGTGGAGAGAGAAGAGCTTAAGGCAGTGCCCGCACCTTGAAGCATTCTCGCAAGAACATTTGTGGCCAACAGAAAAAGAAACGGGGAGATGGGATCTCCCTGTCGAACTCCTCTTTTATGAACAAAAGGCCGCAACCGGCAACCATTGAGCAGAACCGATGAGGTCGACGTGATTAGCAGGAGGTTTATCCAGCCAATATAATTCGAAGGAAAATCTCTTTGCGAAAGGACAATATTCAAGAAGGACCAGTCAACCATATCAAACGCCTTCATAAAATCAATCTTAAGGAGAACTGAATGCTTTGAAGAGGAACTAAGGTGAGCAATTAGTTCTCTAGCCACAATGAAATTATCGGCAATCATCCTTCCTTTTATGAAGCCCGTTTGACAAGGAGCGATCAATTCCGGCAAGAAAGGTTTGAGCCGCAATGCCAAAACTTTGGAGATTAGTTTGGGGATGTAGTTGATAATACTAATCGGCCGGTAATCACCTACACAAAGTTCAGCCTCTTTATTGGGCATGAGAATTATGTGCGCGTAATTAAAATTATGCAAGCACAAGGAACCAGAAAAGAGCTGATGAAAAACACGCAAAATGTCATCCTTGAAAATATGCCAGTATTTTTTTTGAAAAGTGCATTAGGAAGCCCATCTGGACCGCTGGCCTTGTTATCAGCCATGCTCATGACGGCTTTGAAAACTTCATGCTCACTGAAAGGCAACCCAAGGGGAGAAAGATCAACGAAAGCTGGATACAAGAGCGATCAAGAGAAGTTTAAGGTTTCAGAGGAGGTGCCAAGAAGCGACTCAAAGAAAGAAGAGAACGCACCAGAAATCTGAAGAGGATGTACTAAGGTGTGGCCATTGTGCTGCAGAGAGGAGATGTATTTAGCTCTTTGTTTAGTCGAGGAAAGAGCATGAAAATATGCCGTATTGCGATCACCCCATCTCAGCCAATGAGATCGAGCCCTCTGATGCCATTTAATCTCAACAAAGTTGGCTAGTTCATATACCTTAGCTTTTAATTTAAGCCTTAGAGCAAACTCAAGGGCCGTAAGTGGTCTAGTCTCTTCTAATCTATCGAAGGCAGCAATGAGATTATTGGCACTAGACATTTTTAAGCAAGGCCTGTGGAACAATGATCTGCTCCAAGAGTTGAGAGAGCTGTGAAGCAGTTCACGTTTTGAGGTAAAGTCCGACATGGCATCCTGGACTCCTGTCACGGCCCCATTCCAAGTTGAAGATACAACATTTGAGAAGTCATAATGCTCTAACCAGAAACGTTCAATCCGATCGATTCTCCTCTGAGTTGGGAGTCCAGAGCACCTTAGAAGTATCGGCGAATGATCTGAGACTGCAAAAGGCAAGACACGCAAGAGCACTTTAGGATAAGCAGTTGACCAAACTGATGAGAGGAGAAATCTGTCAAGCCGAGAGAGGATAGGGATCGGTTGTTTATTCGACCAGGTGAACTGTTTGTCAGACAAAGGCACATCAAACAGTTGAAGGTCTGTAATTAAGTCATTGAAATCATCCATAGAGTGGAAGTCCAAAGCCAAAGAAGATCTCTCATGAATCCAACAAAGTAGATTAAAATCTCCAAATACAACCCATTATGTAGGGGCAGAAGAAGCTATAACTCGCAATTCTTGAAGGAAGGCTGAACGAAGAGCGGCGAAGGTTGGGCCATAAACATTGGTAACTAAGAGCTCATGAGAAGATCTAGAGTCCCTGAGCAGAGCATAACACGTAAAAGAAGAAACCGAAGAAGCAAGTAGAGAGAAGCAACGCTTCCAAGTAATGACACAACCACCACGCGACTGTGTAGCATCTAAGCAAACAAAGGAGGAATAAAAAAAAACTTGGCAAAAAAGAGTAGAGCAAGGGAACATAAATACTTTGCAACTTTGTCTCCTGAGAACCGATGACATCGCAATGAGAAGTCCTAACAAGATCAGAGACCACACGCCTCTTACTAACATCACCTAAACCACGCACATTCCAAGAAAGTAACTTAAGAGGTTTTAACATTAAAAACAATAAGAAACACAACCACCAAAAACAGAAGCATTACATCAATCATAATCTACTAAATCCAAATATGGATCATCCCTATCTGAGAGGTCCTCGGCCACATGGTGGTGAACAGCAGGACTCGCAGCAACTTCTACCACCTGCTCCTTGCCAGCCCTCTTCTTGAAATGTGAGCACACCAAATTTGTATTGAGGGGAGTTCTACCTTCCTGCAAAGCAGAGGAGGCAGGCGGAGGCCTAAGGGAATTAGCTAGAAGATCATTTGTTATCTCAGAATTGAGCTCAACACCAGAGGGGTCACGTAGTATAACTCGTGAAAGGCCTCGATATTTGGTTGCAGTGAATTGGGAAGGAAAAAGGAGATGGTGTGTACACTTTGAGCTCACATGATTCGGATTTCCGGACGCAACATTAAACCGAATAGACTGAAGCTGCCAAAGCGACTCGTTGAAGAGTACAGTAGAGGAAGTTACACTTAATAAGTTAATAAAAGACCTTTCTGCGCATGTATGATAGGAGTGAAGAGCTAAACATGTCAGTTCGTCAAAAGAAAAATTAAGAATCGCATGAAATCTCGTAAGAGTTTAAATATTATATTTTTAAAATTAAAAAAATCATCAATCTACTTAGTTGTGAAACCTTCATTTTTAAAAATTTGATTTCTAAAGGAGATAAATTGAGCAGTATGAAATGTCAAAAATTGAAATTTGAATCGGGTTTAGTGTCAAATATATTTTGACTATAGCATTACTAACAAATTTAAGTTACATTATAGCATATTTATCGACCGAAACAAATAAAATTTCGCCCAGAGAAAAAAAAATCATTTTTAAAGTAACTTCCCGCACATAAGTACATGACAAGTTCACTTTCGATGCAATTTTTTTCATTTCTTATGTTTTTTGTTAGCTTGTCATTTTCCGTCTTCAAATATCCATATTTTTAATGTATAATAAAAAAAATGTTGATAAAAGAGGAATGAAAAGCCATATGAGCATCAAAATTTTAAGTTCTTATCCTGAAAAGAACAGCAAGTAACTCTTTAAAAATCGGAGAAAATGTAAAAGAATTCTAAAGTATATATTCAAATTAATCAATTTGATATCTTATGGAAGATAAAAAAAATCAGATATATATATTCTAAATTTCTTAATTAATTTTGAGATATATATAAAAAAATATTGTTTTTAAACAGTTCATGTAATCTTTTAGATGTTTTCTGAATTCTGAAGAAAACAGAAAAAAAATATTAAATCAAACTTTTTACTTGATTTCAATATAAATATCACATTAAACAGTTCGGATTAATTGTTCAAAACATGAAAATTTGTGAATTTACGTATTCGATATCAATAAAATTCATATTAAATATGAGTTTCTTGACTATCTTGTTGAATACATTGAATTTCCTTTGGTGTGGTTGAATTTTGTTCAAAATAGAATAGAAGAGTTCCAAAGAACACGCATCGCCATTACGAATATCCTAAATGGGCCTAAAAGAAGAATCATTTGAGAGTTTTCAGATGTACTTTAAGGCCTTAGTAGATATGTATCGATTGACCCAATATATTTGAGTGCTGGCCTTCTTTCCCTTCTTTTTGCGCCCATCACTAGTTGTACTTCACTTAGTTGTCGATCGGAAGGCTGGTAAGACTGAGCCCATAAAGTTTTTTTATTTCTGGATCATGAAAATCATATCAAACATACGTAGGCTTTATAAGAGACGGTCCTTTTATACGCTTTTATTTTTAGAAATATGACATGTATTTAAGAAAATCTATCATATATGTCCTTTTTTTTTAGAAAACTAAATCTAACATTTATGTCATATCTATTAGGTTGGGTAAGTAGTTGTGCACTGCACATATATATATTATGTTGTTGGACGGGCGATCAGTGATAATTTGTCACTGCTGTTAGAATTAATTCATGGATTGATCATGATCAAAGAGCTAATAAACTTGAATGATGATGCATCATATCGTACATTTTCAGCATCATGTGTACCTTATTGGCCTTTTCTAACTCCTGTAGAATAGCTATATACATATATGGGCGACCAGTGATTGTGAGATCATAAAAAGATAAGAATATGGAAGAAGCCTTTAAATGGAAACTTTCTGATAACATAAAAGCCCACAGTTGTCGCACAAATACATAATAATTATACTCAAATTCTGGGGAAAAAAGAAAAAAAAAACAAAGAAAAGATACAGGCAACATAGACGGATCCTGACTACCATCTCCCCGAGCAGCAGAGAAGGACCTGGGTTTTACTTGTTCCTCAAGTACTCTAAGACTGCTTTCTTCGACTTGAAGGCCTTGTTAGTGCCCGGCTCATAGTACATCTGCACAAAGTAATAGAACAGCAATTAATTTAGAAATTAATTACTCGAAATCTGATGATAGATGCCTGCAGTATGAGTTGCCGGCTTAAAAGTAATTCTGATATTTTATCTAACAGCATGCATGCTAATCCAAACTTCAGCATTAACTGACTGTCCAAGTTTTTCTTTCTATATATTTCTTGTTTTTGTCAACAAAAAAAATGCAAAATCACAGAACAATGCTGGACTGACAGATATTTTTTATCGATGTAGCAGGTCATCAGTCATTGATAGAAAACTTCTTTCGGATCGCATAAAATGTTTGCGACTGTAACTATGCAGTCTTATATATGTAAAATATGTATCATGAAAACCCTGTAAGCAAAAAAAGAAAAGTAGTCCTAAACAAAACAACAAAATTTCTATCGTAAAAGTAGCACATTGATATAAAATAAAAGAGTCTAAATAGATAAATCTTCCTAATTTTGTAAAATAACTTTAGAGATCAAGAACATGCAAATTTGTACAAGAATTAAGTTTATACAAAACAAATCAAGAGTGGAATTCAGTGTACAAGCTGCTTACCTTATAGGTCGTTCCCGGGGTCTTTCCCCCATATCTAATCCGTATTTCCATCTCCCACCCAGCAGGGAGATCACTATCAGCTGGGTGCCTACGGTAGAAACGTTTGAAATGCTGACGTGGATCAACACCAGGTGGGGCGTATGAAATGGGGTCGGGGTTCAATATGCCCGACCCAGGTAGGACAGTTGACGATGTTGATGCAGCCATGCCCTGCATGTAAATATGTAATAAGGATTAGTTAACGTAAAATAATTTTTTTATTTTAAGATCTAAGATATATGGTTTCCATTTAAGTATTTCTCTATATAGGCTGCTAATTGTTTGACATTTCTAATTATAAGCTAATTCAACTTGCTAGAATGTTAACCGATGAAAAGATTTTGAAAAGAAACTGGTCTAGTAATCACATAAAAACTAGTCTATAATAATAGGAATATATATGGGATATGAACAAATGGATTAAGGATTTTGTATATATTAATGGGCATACAGTTTGTAAGAATTAGTTTTACCTTACTTACAAAGGGCATAAAAGTTATTAATTTAAATTAGCTAGCTAGCTAGGCTGGGTACTGGGATTTTGTTTCAGTGCAACTGATGGTATATATATATGGTGAAACTAAAAGGCAGCAATATATTTAATTCAAGTTCATTTAAATGTATAAATAAATAACTAATAATTAGATGTTTGGAGGAGTATTATAGCTCCTTTTTCATAGGGACGACGAACGTTAAATGGAAAGAAAAAAATTACAACTAACGAGCTAGCTAGCATGGAAATAGAGAGTGTTCGAATTAAGGTGCTTATACATGCAAGGATAAAAAATGTTATATTACGGAAATATTTAGTCAATCGAGAAAACTAGCTACCACCTGAGTAGCAAGAAAAATATCAATGCACCTAAAATACATAAGAAAGTAATTAAATGAAAATCTTTTTTATTTTTCATGCTTATCACTTTTTCTTTGTACGGCTATTGGAAATATATAAAAGTAACCCCATTCATTACTCATTAGTAACGCTGAAAACTAATTAACATGCCTACTAAATTTCTGAAAGGAGTTGGAATCAACGATTCAAATAATTAAATTAATTATTGGGCAAATTGAGATCAACTGTAATTATTTTATCAACTATATATATATAGCTATGAAAACCAAGTATTCTCTACAAATTAGAGGAACATATGTTTTTTTTTCTTGAAGTAATTAAATTTTATTTTCTTAAATAAATCTGAGCGGTTAAGGGGACTAACATCTATATACTCTGGCCATGTAGTGAAGGGGAGTTCAAGTAATTGTACATAGAATAATTGTAATAATGAGGTGGACGCATTTATATAGATATATAGGTGCGTAGGATATTGGGAAGGTTACAGTAAAGGGAGGAACAAGAGGAGTGGAATGGATAGTAAAGGGAGGGAAGAGAGAGAGAGAGAGAGAGAGAGAGAGAGAGGTTACCTGCTAATGAGAGTGTGGAACTGATAGAGATTGGAGAGGGAGCAATATTGAAGAAGCAATTTCTTTAAATTAGTACCTTTCAATATAAAATTTTACCTATGTTAGAAATTCAATATAAAATATTATATGCATCAATCAATATTTACATATAAAAATTTTATAACAATGCAACCGAGAGTGAGAGAGAGAGGGAGAGAGAGAAAGAGAGAAAGAGAGAGAGATATACCAAAATTTGATCGAGGATCACAACGAGCAAAAAATGAGAGTGAGGAAGAGAATGAGAGACTGAGAGTATATAAACAAGTGTTTTTTCTATGGGCGTCTTAAAACTATAGCAGTAAAGTAACGGTAGTACATTGAATTAGAAAAAGTAATTAATGCATGATTACTTGTAGCAAAAAAGATGTGCATTACATATTATGGTCGCTTTATTTTAGTTTTATTAAAGGCAAAAATGTGATACTTGTAAGTCATATGTTTTGTTCTCGCTATATATAATCAGATTTTAGGTTTCACTAAAAACCAATTAATAACAGGTCATGTCATGCCATAGAAGCCATCTTTCTCTAGAAAAATACAATGGTCTGACGATTTAGTTAAGCAATCCATCTCTTCATCAATGAAATTCTTACAGTGAAATTTTAATAGCATCTTCTAGTGTAAGCATATATTGAACTTTCTTTCAAATTCTTTTTACGTCGACACTTTTTATTTTTATGGCCACTCTCAACTTCAAACCTTGCAGTTTGAGTAAGAGCCGTTGGTCCAATCGTGGACGCTCTCTCTCTCTCTCTCTCTCGTTTTTATCCACTGGAAACATTCATGAATGATGTTTCCATGAATAAATTATACATGTTGATTAGATAATTAATTTGCTATGGGAATTGAAGATTTAATAAATAAAACTCCATCAACCAAAAGAAATTCAAAGTAAATATGCACTTTTTTTGCAGGATGCCTTAAACTTTCCCATATTAAAAATATTAATTATTGTAAATTAATTGCTGTACAAATTTCATCAAAATAGAATATTTACTAACAAAATTTTCTGAAAAGTTGACCATATACAATACAACCATTATTTATGTTTCGCTTAAGTATACGGCAATCATGCATTAGTAAGAATTATTGATAAGAAAAAATTATTCATTTCATATATGAGAAAGTTTAATGTGCACTATAGCGCATAGGGGTTTCTATGCACCGCGGACTTTTTCGCGGGTATTTTTGTAAATTGACAAATCTAATTTAGCCAATTTAATCTACATATTAAAATCTCATAGCAAACCAAAATTTACAATTTTTTAGATTTTATTACTATTTTTCTCGAATTTTTTTAAACATGCCATTTTTGGAATAAATCATACACCACCTATATTCTATTCAAATTTTAATTTAGAAGTGAAACTAAAGGGAATTGCAAATATAACGTAACAAAAGTGATTCAAACTAAAATCCAATTACTCTTTACAAGTATGACCCGGCACCTGCTACTATTCAGTTTGTAGTCAGGAATTTTCGGGTATTTCTATAAACTTGTCCAAAAGTGCATTTCTGCCGTTCAACCTTTCTGTGCAAACAATGCAACTCCTTACAGAGTACACTTTCATGTGCATTGTCTGACTTTCCTCTCACGTATTTGGGGCTACCGTTGCGTGTGGTTAAGCTTGGCAGGCAAGCCTTCCAGGCTTTGGTTGATAAGGTGCAAAAAAAGTTAGAAAGTTGGGAAGGTACGTTACTGACAAGGGCGGGAAGAATCGTTCTGGCAGGATCGGTTCTATCTTCAATCCCTGTCTTTTTTATGTCTGTTTTCAGACTACCTACTTGGGTGATCAAAGCCATTGATCGGATAAGACGTAATTTTGTGTGGGAAATAACAGGTCCACAACCAGAGGGATACCTCTCCTTTCTTGGGACAGAATGTGCGCACCGAAGGTGGCGGGGGGATTTGGTTTAATGAATCTGAAAATGCAAAACCTTGCTTTGCTCTTACGGTGGTGGTGGAGGCCGTACAACACTGCAGACTCTTACTGGTACTTCATCACGCACTCCCTCTCTACAGGAAAAATGATGTCAATACTCCACCTTTGGGATGGAAACAACAAGGGTCCTTTTTTTTGGAAAGAACTGATGGCCTTGAGATTTTATTTCCAGCTTTCGACTCATACGATTGTAAACTCAGGAAGGCAATCACTTTTTTGGTTTGATAAATGGGGGCGGCCGCCGCCTATCTTTCTTTGGTTATGATGGGGGCACGCTCTTAAGGAAGTTCATCTCCCTGTCGAACGCCCTTCCTATCTTACAGCAACTCCTGCCTTCTCCTTTAAATTGGGACCAAGTGGATTTGGTAGAGTATACATCTCATTTAAACACTTCTACTGGCCGTGACCAGACGATTTGGAAATGGACTTCAAACAGTGTCTACTCAGCTGCTTCTTTCTATCATGCCTTCATTATGGCTGGTAGACATAAGTTCCCACTTTACTCCATCTGGAAATTAAAGGTCAAACCAACAGTTAATGCTTCTTCATCTTACTGGCACATGACAGGATCTTAACTCAAGATCAGCTACATAAGAGGAAGATTCCAGTGCAATTTGGGTGCGTTCTCTGTGGTGACCAAAGCTGTGAAACAACAGTTCATCTTTTCAGCTCTTGTCCTTTTACCATTGAGCTTTGGAATCGCATGTCTCAGAGCTTGGGTTTTGCTCCCCTCGGCCAACACAGTAGCTGTCTTGAGCTGCTCTTACATGCTTTCCATGTTTTGAGCTTAACAGCTCTCCAAAAAGTTTCAATTGCAACAGCTTTGTGGGGTATCTGGCTTGAACGTAACAATCGAATTTTCAGACAGGAATCTCGTTTGCTTGGTGCGATACATGATTGGATCATCGGGGAAGCAACGCTGTTTTTGAATCACTGCTAAAGCGCTAGACAGGGGTCTGGTTTAGTTTCAGGAGCTGTGCTCATCTTGCTTTTCACTTTTCTTATTTTACCTTTTGCTTTTTCTTTGTACCTGGTAGCCGCTGCCTGGTTTGTCCAAAAAAAAAAGTATGACCAATAGAAGGCGAGAAACGGTACATGTGTGCTAGAGATAGAGAGACGGAGTCGAGTGAAGAGTAGTAGGACACATCTAACAGTTGCAACAACTCGCACAAATTGCGAGCGAGAGGTGAAGCGTTGCTGCGTGAGCGAAAGGCTAGCGCAAGAGAGGAGGAGATCGCTGATTTTGCGGTGAGAATTTAGATTTCTGGTGAAATGAAGAAGAAAGAAGAACAAAAGGTGTAATTAGTAGATTTAATCGGGACCGTCGATCAAGACTAAATCCAACGGATAGGATTTTGTGACAACTTGTGGCAACAAATTTGATTGGTAGCGGAACGCTCCTCATATAAAATTCTGCAGCAGAAACGAAGAGCTGCCCACAGGTCCACCCAATCTGAACCCATTTGAACCAAACTTGTTACTGCTTTCTATATTGTTTCTGGATAATTATTTTTGTTTGATACCCTAAAAACAAAACAAAACTCAAATAATGTGGCCCATTTTGTTTAATTATGGACCATTAGGAAAAAAAAACATTAAATAAAAAAGAGTACATGAATTCCGTTTAGACTCCTATTAAACTGAATACTCTTCTACTTCCTGTCAGTACCAGTACAGCATTGCAACAGTGCTGCTCTTCCATACCGGTAATGCTACCCTAACCTAGAAATCAACTATTAGAACAGTAAAAACCTTATTAGTGCTTAGATTTAACAAAAGCTAACTTGAACAGAACATATCATATCATAACTTCAAGGAATAAGAAAAGCAATTTCCTTGTACAGTGGCTCATTTCGGTGCATATGCGTGTGACACATCCTTATTCCCATCTTACCTCCTTTCTCTCGTGACTCAACCAAACCATCATCTTTGGTTTTTAGGTAATCACATGATTTACAGAACTAAATAAATAAAACTCCTCTTCCCAACAAAACCTTTATCCTCAACCTTCTCTTTTGCCACTTCTAAACCACCTCAGTTTAGACAGCTGTCCATGCTACAACTAAGTTAAAAGATTCTGGTATTCTTGAGTTATTGTGACATTAAACAGAAAAGAGAGAGATAATGAAAGTTTGTAATGAATGAATTGAATAAATAGCATCTGTTACAATGTTCTATACTTCTATCTATCCTAATACAGGCAACAGCTAAGTATACTCAACCAATGAGAGTAAAGTACAAAATTAAGAACCCAGTCTATACTTAGTTCTAATTATTTAGTACAAGCTTAATCAGAACATCAACGGTCATCTTGATCCTGGCTGTCCATGAATATTGGAGACCTCCAGTGTAGCACCTAATATAAGTTCTTAGAGTATCTTTGGAAAAGGAAACCCTTTTTTCTTTTTCTTATGCGCATTTTCAGCAATCCCCTTCAAAAGAAGTTTAAAATTATCCGGAAAAAAAAAGGCAAATTAAAAGGGCTAGATAAGACCTCAAATCTGACTGAATTCGCCTTCCCTACATACACCTACATCAATGTGCATGCTGCTCTGGTCACCACCTGGTGTGGCCAATATCCGACAGCAATTCCTTCTAGGAGACTTCAAATTCATGTATACAGCATTAACAAAACTATAAATAGCATTAAAGATAACACAGAAAACCTAGTCTAAGTGACAGTACAATTGCAAAGAGAGCAAATTTGGTGATTTAAGAATTATATAGTCAAAGTCAACATTAAGAGTTTAAGGAGAAAATAATTACCCGGTCCCACAATCCAGGGTCTGGTTTCTTGTACACAATAATGTGGTCCAGCATCTCAGCCGGGTCGAACATCTTCCACTGGCAAGCCGGTCGGTCGGTATTGTTGAGATCATACCGTGTCACGGTGGTACGCTTGGCCGCATCGAATCTTGCTTCAGACATATAATACACATACCGCTTCTGGCACGGGTTTCGGGCCACTGGCCGGCTGTTAAAAGTATACGCAGTATAGTCAGCCCGTCGGTACCAATTCAAGAACGTTCTTATGGGCATCTCCATTTCCCTCGGTGACATGATCCCTCTCACCACCTGCACTGCAAAACCCCAGGATAGTGACACTGTCAACTGGTTAACATTGTCATAGCATATCGACTGTTGCATGACACTGGCTGAGTCCAGCCTAACAGGCCCCGCAAATAGTTTCTTCAAAGCAACTGCCTGAGTGGAAGAATTTGGGAAGATCGGGCGCACGACATTAAGATGGTGCAGGGAAATCAATGGGGCCACTGGGTGCGCCAAAAGAAGTCCCAATAAGTCACCATACACATCATATTGGTGGAAACCCGGGTGCCGGGTTAGCGGCACACCTAGCTCTGCCATGCATGCGTGAATCCGATCGTCACTCCCATACAGCGCAGGGTATCTATTGAGGCAGCCATCTTGCATGGAGGCAAGAGCCTCAGCCAGTGGCTGGCTGATTGCGAAGCCACCACCGCCAAAAGCCATATTGTAAGAGAAATAGATGTTTTGTAAATGACTCTCCGAGTTCGACCCAATGTAGTACATCTGACGATGATCAAACTTGGCAAGGGTTCTGACGAGGTTGTCAGGCACAAAGACAGTATCTTCATCGCCCATGACATACCAACGCACGTTAGGGAGAGAAAGGCGGTGAGTCTCAGCAACAATTCGCGAGAGGCGAATCGCAGACCGGTGGCCCTGCCGGTGCTTGTAAAGGAATCTTGATGTGTCAGAGGAAACCCTGAGCATGGGGAGACCGAGCGGCACAGTGGAGTTGAACTCACCAATGGGTTTATCTAGCCAAACAAAGCCCCGCATTCGGTTAGGCTGCCACCAAACCTTGATGTATTCTTTTCGCTTGTCCCACAACCGTGTCGAGGCGGCAATGCCGAAGACTATGTGTTGTAGCCCTGTCTGGGTGAATTTGGTGTTGGGGTTTGAATCGTCAGTAAAGGAGAGGTGATTGGCAGTGCTGGTTGTGCAAGGTTGTCGATGGTTGGCGGAGGAGAGAAGGAGGTTTAAGGTGTACAAGAAATAGAAAGAAAGCATGGGGAGGAGTATGTACAGCACAAGTCGGCGCCGAAGCGGGTATGGGTATGTGCCGATGTCTTTGTGACCCAATAACCCGTTTTTGTACTTCATTTCTTTCTCCTATTGATTGAATCGGAAAAGATGGAAGGCGAGGTGAGATTGAGAATGTTGGGTTGTTTCGTTCTTGCGTGGGGATCAAAATTCGACAAAAGTTAACAAATGAGAGGGATTGAGAGAGAGAGAGAGAGAGAGGAGGTGGTGGAATGGCGGGGTTGGAATAAGAGCTCGCCTTTGCAATTCTCTAGTTTTATCAGCCGGAATTGATTTCATTCCGGTATTGGAAACGGAATTCCTATTTTAATGAAATTCTCTGATTGGAACTGAATGGGAAACGAGAATTGATTTCATTTAAAGAGATTCGGCAAGGACTTTTTCGCCTTGGGAATTCATGTGAAAAATAAATCTGTCCCTGAAATGTCATATTGGTATCACAAAAAAAAGGTCTTTTGAGAAACCTGGAAAATGAAAAAAAATAAATAAAATGCAGCTTTTACACAGATTCAATCTGTCCCTGGAATTGTATGTGAAATGGATTATTTTCTTGTTTAGCAAGTTGATAAATGGATTTCCAAATGGAATTTAAAGAAACCAATAAAACTTACTTGACTCGAAGATTATCATATTTATAGAATTATAGAGGTACAACTGTTCTATTGCTTCAAATGAGTTGGATTTTCACACATTAGTGACGACTAGATACGCCAGATAATGCTCATGAAGCAGTGTGTGCTACTGGAAGGCTAAACTCAGGAATGTCAAATGCCTCCACTTGTCCTTGACACACTCACTTGAACACTGATGACAAAAATTCACAAACTCAGAATGGTGAAATAAATCAGCCCATTTGCTAATATCACTCTCTCTACAATTTGGATTTTGGAGTTTGGACATAATCACAGCTCAAATACTCCTCTCTTCAAAAATTGTTCAAAAAATCATTTAAAAAAATCAAGTCCGAGATCAGAATTGATCCTTGCAAAAATTGAGCCCAAACATGTCCGAGAACAGAATCTACCAGAAACACTATAACCAAATAATCAATCTACTAAGAACCCAAAGCATTCTAATTCCCCACCAAACTAGGCATTATAACCCAATATTTATATCACCCAGAAGGCCAGACAGAACCCATGGTGAAGCCACCTGACAATTAACCACAAGAAGTTAGTATTAATAAAGGATAGTAGAGTATTTTTTTAGAAAATTTAGATAGCGACTATCTAGAGTAAAGGATCGTAGAGTTAATGAAGCCAATTCTGTATTTTGTATTTTCACAGAGAATTAGGAACTTATTGAGCAATAAGAGGATGAATATCACTTAATCTGGAGTATTGCATAAACTATATAGAAACCCATTGCAAAATAGGAGCAGAATCAATTTGGATAAAATTACTTAAGAAGGATTTTTACTGCACATGATTACGCAATGAAATCCCATGAAGGCTCCAGAACAAGAACCAACGCTTCATGCATACAACCACTACCACATTCCTTTTCAACCGAATCTGCTGATTCTCTCAAATAACAAAAAGTCTCAGGCCTTGCAATACTCAACCAAAGTGCGTTGTATAAAATTTGTTCAGAAAACTAACGATGGACATCAGTCGAAGCCTCGAAGGCTAGGGTTGTAGCAGTAGTGAGTTGACACAACAGCAAACAAGGTGAACATATAGACGATCTAAGTGAACACTTACAAACAAATAAGTGTTGTTATCATTTGTTCAGAATTTTACATGCATATTCAACTTATTTTCATTGAACTTATTTGTTTGTATGTGTTCACTTAGATCGTCTATATATTCACTTTATTTGCTGTATATGTTCACTTTATATTTAGCGATGGCAGGGATGACAAAACTGCAGATGGCAGTAATCAATAGGGCTGAAAACGGTAGTCGTTTCAACCGTTCTTTCGTTTCGTTTCGTCCGGAACGGAACGATAACAGATAAGGATTTCAATTTCGTTTAAGGAACGGAACAACTAACGCAAATAGAAATATTGTTTCGTCTCAGAACAGAACGATTAGTGAAACTGGTACGTTTCGTGATCGTTTATTTCGCGTATTTCGTCTAAATTTTTTTTTTCATGGTTTTATTATTAGATTGCAGAGGACCTCAGCAGAGAGATCGAGGGAGAAACGAGTAAAATTAGATTTCTACAGCGTCGCTCCGTCATTTCTCCGCCGAACACAGTCACATCTATCTCTCTTGCCTCTGCACCACTCAGTACAATCGCCGTCGAGAGCGAGAGGTGATGATGTGCCTCCTCCACCTTTTCCGCATGACCTAACCTGTCATTTCTCTATCTCTGTTTCATACAAAATGTAGAATAATTTATTTTCTTGTATCTTACTAAAAATGCAAAACAATTAGGTAGTAAAAAACGGTTATAACCGTTTTGATCGTTCCCATCAACGAAACGATCAACGCAACATGTGTTAAACGGGTGCAACAATCAACGCAATAAGTACAAAAATTCCGTGCATCAATGCAACGGTTAACGAAAATGACCACTTTCGTGGTCATTTTCCACGTTATGCACCCCTAGTAATCAATTTCCGAGTTGACACAAGTAGGAGAAAGAAGGGGAAGTTTTCTTGGGCTGTAGTTTCAACTGAATTGAGCCCAGTGGATCGAATCATCTACACAGCAGCTATATACTTGTATACATATTCCAAGAATGAATCCATTGCAACTAACTTTTTGCTTTTCATTTTTCTTGTTTACGTTGTAATATGCAAACTATATATCAGGTACTTGCACTGTTTCTACGGTGTAGATAATAATTGTACCAGAAAATTATGGAACAGGTATTACGCTTGTTTGACAAATATTTACTCTTTAATCCATCGATAAGTAAAGTAGATATGCACACAAGGGCTCATAGGTAAGTCTAGTCATCGTCCCATGATCAAAGAGATCACCAATATAAAGATTTGCAATTGAATATTTCTCAAATACTAGACTAGACAGGGGAATGCAATCAAGATATAAAGGAAAAGCTAAAACTTTTATTCAATTTTTAGAAAGAATAAAGAATACAAATATAATTACAACAAATAAGACCAAATGCTATGAATTGGCTTACACTTTATTTGATTTCTGTATTACAATCATCATAGGTACAAAACAATAAAGAATTCCATGGTAGCAACTGGGCAAATCAGATGCTTGAAAAAGATCGGGCAAATCTAGTTTGAGGTGATCGGCTTTCACGCAGTCGCCTTTCAGCAGATAATAACTTTGCAAATCTGCAAAATATTAACCATTTTTTAAAACAGGAGAAGATCCAAATTCAATCAAGATAATTCTTTTTGTTGTTGTTATCATTATAATAATAATGATGATGATAATAATAATAATAATAATAATTATTATTATTATTATTACAAACGATGGACGCAATGTTAAAACAAAGTGCATTTCATTAAAATTGTTGTTAAAAATAAACAAAATAAATCATAATTATATTATTATTCTAAACATATCATCCAAACGACATTTCTCTATTCATGAATAGGCCTATTCTTCACCGAATTATATTCACACTCTTATTCATGAATAGATCTATTCACGCTTATTCGCGACACATCCAAACGTAATATGAACTTACCTTACTAAAGCTTGTGCATTGGTCCCTTCATCAGTGGGCTCCACGCGGCCGGTCTCGAGATTCTCCCTCGAGACTGGTTTCTTCAATAACGACTCACCCACCTTGACCAAATTCTCCAAGTTCTCCTTGGTCGCAACATCAACTGAGGCTACCGTCCCAGTCAGCATATCATCCTATTTACCCAATATCTTTAAGTCAACATGACAACCAAAGTATATGGAACCAACTTGGAATAAAATATAAAGACGCTCTTACTTGGATTCTGAGATAATTTTGCTTCGAGTGGAGAGCCTGGAAAGCAACTGAGATGTGGATGTCAACACTGTCGGCACTTGCTTGAGTGAAAACATCAACCAAAGGAGTTGATCCATTGCTAAGCAGCCAACCAAAGACTCCCCACCCTTTGGCGAGCTTCGCACTGTACCTGTCTTCTCCCTGCGAGGAGCCAGTGCCAATCGAGATGACCAGGAACCGGCGATAATCCATGGGTTTTCTTGGGAAGAAATCTGGATTCTCTTTTATCACCTGCTTTGACACCTCTCCCATTGCAACCAAAGCCTGAGGAAGAGAATTGAACTCCTCTTCAGTAAGTAAATAATTTATAAGATGCAAAAAAAGTTGCCAAATTTTATGGGACAAATTTTGTCCTTTAACAGTTCATGTAACAATTCTGTTTTGTTAATTTACATTTGTTTCCCAGTACAGGCACAACCTGGACTGACCTGAAAATACCAGATCAAGAACATTACAGGATTGAAACAGCACCCCGTAAATCAGAGTTACATCCCAGTTTGACATTAAAAAAAAAGGAAAAAAAATAAAGTCAACAATGATATGCAAATCATGTTTGTCAGGTAAAATCTCAAAAAGATCCAAGCCTCCAAGCAAAATTAACCTGATATGAGACAAGGGGATCCAGAGAAGTGAGATTTGAAAAAGATGCTCTACTAGGCATTGTTAGGAACTTAACATTTAATATAGTAGAAGAAGATAATATTTGGTGGAACCTGGAGAGTCATGGTTCATTTTCTGTTAAATCTCTTTACAAGTTCCTCAATATTGGGGGTATTAGCAGTAACTTAGAACTCTCAGTGTGGAAGCTAAAAGTTCCCCTGAAATACAAGTGCTTTTTGTGGTTAGCTATTAATAATAGGATCCTAACCTATGATAACTTAATGTTTAGGGGATGGCATGGGCCTAATAAGTGCCAGTTCTGCTCCAACTCAGAGAGTGTAGATCACTTGTTTGTTAACTGCCCCTCCATAAAGCCCTTCTGGATAAACTTCAATATGTTTAAGGATAGGAACATAAATCTTGATATTTCTAGTCTTAATGCTATTTGGGATAATATAAACTTGTTGAGTAAGGAGGATAGAAGATTCTCTAAAACTTTGCTTGCAGCTCTATGTTGGATTCAGTGGACTGAAAGGAATAAGAGAACTTTTAATTCTATAGAGGGCTCTAATTCCCATTCCTTGTTTTTTAACATATTGAGCTTATATACTTTTTGGACAGGTTTTGAAACAGGCATGGAAGCTAACTTCAGGAGCATAGCTGAATTGCAGAGGCAATTAGCAGAAAGAGATGAAGAGGGAATTCCGACAGATGTTGAAGATTTGCTGGACTGAGCCTCTGTCATCTCACCACTCCTGAACTAAATTCAAAACTTGGAGCTACTCTGTGACTGTTTTTTGTGCAAATTGGCTTTTTACTTGTAGCCGAATAGTTTTTTTCTGTGTGTTTGTTTGAGTCTCTGGCGTTTGTGTCTGCTTCATTGGGAAACTATGTGTAGTTCTGACAGTGAAGTTTGGTAGACTTATTTTGTTGGGAAGTGAGAAGTAGCTCCACTTTAGTAGTAAGGTCGTTATATTTAGATGTTGTTAGTTAGTATCGAGTTAATTAGTTGCTTGTATGTTGAACCCTTTATTTTTCAATGGAAGCCTACCTCAGGCTGCTTTTGCTCAAAAAAAAAAAAAAAAAAAAGAAAAAATTAGCCTAACCCAATACTGTAATAAAAACTAAAGACCAAGGCAGCTGGATATCAATAGACCTGATACCAAAACAACTCCCCATTTTCTACCTCTCTGTTTAACCAGCCAGTCAGAAAAGAAGTCAAATCATCCTTTTTTTCTTTTGGTTTCTACTTTTTTCATATATAGTAAACATACAATATCATATCAATAAACTATTTTATTAAATTAATTTCAGGTTTAGCCAATTTCTTACTGGGTTATTAGCTGCTACACCTCCATCAATTAGGTTAAATTCTCTCATGTTGCCATGGCTGTCTTCAGTTGTGAAATAATGTGGTGGCAGATAAGTTGGAGCAGCGGATGTGCCAATGATGATATCAGATAGAAGTGCATCTTTTAGGCTTTTCTTGTTGCGCACCTATTAAAAACAAGTCAACAGTTTCATTAACATGGAGAATATGTTTTGAGAGGGAAAGAAAGAGATGGGTTGGTAAGGAGGGAGCCAGGGAGGGAAGGACAGAGTGAGAAAGATATGGATATACCTCATAGGTGGAGAAGATGGTAGGCTGAAGGCGCTTAATATCAAAGGTGGGAATGACAACATTAGTAACAGTCTGATGCAGCCTAGTGTTTCCTAAGTTCTTTCTGATAATATTATGAAGGTACTTTACATCATATCGTGGGCCCCAAGTGGCTCGGAGCAACTTCATCGCTGTTCCTACCATTCCACTGCCAACAAAGAAAATATTAATATGACAACAAAGTACACAATCACATGATCACCAAATTAAACATAATAAACTGCATTTGGTAGAATCGGTCATCAGAGTGGCATCCTAGTTAGTACCAGTCAGAACTCAGAAACTAATGCTAATAGTACTTAAATCAGCACAATGCATAACCAGTGGCAGTGGTAGTAGAAATTGCACTTCACACAAACTATAGATTCCTAACGCCAGTGCCAAATATTCACAGAGAAACCAACCAGGTTTGAGGAAATATCTTGCTTGAGTTCTCCATGTAGAATGTCTTGATCTCCTTGGCTGCAAAAAGAGGCCTATTTTTTACGTCTGGAGCTGTCAACATGGCTGTTACTAACCCACCTGTGCTGGTTCCTGCTATCACATCAAAGTAATCTGCTATCCTGGCACCTTCTCCATCCAGTTTCTTCAAAACAAGTTTTTTTTTTAAAAAAAAACGAAGTTAACGACAAAACCATGAGCACACCTCAAGACTCGGCTCTTTAGTGGTGCCTGACTGTTCTGTGGAGTTTGCTAGTACTAATAAATAGTAAGCCTAGCTCCACATAAAGAAACCTTTTTTCTCTATTCCTGGCTGGCTGGCTTCATTATGCCAAAAACAGAAAAAAACATAGGAAATCATTCAACATGCTCCTTTTAACAATGCTGGCATAATATATTTCACATGCAAAAGAGTACAGAACTAATATTTGATAACCTGATTAACAAACAAAATACCACTTGTCACTTGAGGTATCACAGTTAAGTGGCAATACCTGCAACTCTGATTCAAGGAAAGATAAAATAACAGCTGGTATAATGCCTCTAATCCCTCCACCATCAATACTCAGAATGGTGATTAGGTTGCCATAAGTTGGTGCCTGGAACTGCAATTTTGTGCTGGATCTCTTTACCATTTTTATATCTATTAGTTTCTTTTTTGCTTCGTCCGAGAAAATTTTTCAGGCTTACAATTAAGAGGACAGGTATATGACTGCAGAAGTGCAAATCACAAGAGAAGTTAAAACTATTTTGGGTTTGATGAAATTGGATGGCTAGGAATCTATACATATATATAGATGGATTTTCAAATCCTAAAAAGTCCAATGAACCTTAGCTAGTCATACTTTGTTTACGGAACGCACACCACAAAAAAAACACGTGCAGTCTTTTCGAATGGTAGACTTTCTGTCTTAGTCAATATCCACAGCTGGCTTTTGGATTTTGCATAAGCTTCCATGCACTTTAATCCCTCACAATACTTTTATCTGTACAGCATTACTCCGAGATTAACTATGTGTTTCTGTTGTTGAAAATGGCATGCTTTTAAATATTTTTGTTGGTTTATGCATGTGTAATTTCAGATATGACATAGTAAAATAAAAGGTAGATCAACTCTGATATGCTCTCACCAAATTTTGTATCAGGACAACATTAAAAGTCTAAAGTCTAAGCCTTTTATCCCAAACAAGTTACTTTATAAATATTAATATAAAAAAAATAAAAGATAAGAGTATCAGAAGTCATAATCTATATCGACATCTAAAAAAGTTAGTTGATTAATCAGTGCAATTCACGTCCACCCCATGAATGTTTTAGGCGTTTACGCAAATGAAATTATGTATTAAAATATGTAGGATTTATCCATACACAGAATTTTCAAACAGTCATGTATGACCCCAGCTATAAAATTCTTTGGAGGTTCCGATTGAAAAGATAGACTTACGCAGTCATGCTTATTTAAATTTAATGTGTGGAGCCATATAATGGAAGATCCCTGAAACTGAAGGTAAGACAGGGACTGATAGTTTTGATTGTTAGGTAGCGTCTTAATCTTACTTTATACAATTCAATACCATATTTAGAATAGATAATCTATTATAACACAGCAAAAATAAAGTTCCCTAGGAAAGTTGGTTCAAATCAACTCAAAAAAATTGCAAAATAGCCAAACCAATGTGCCGTTTACTTGTTTCAGTTAGTTCTGTAATTGATAAAGTTAAGGATATTACATTTTCGTATGATCGATCAAATGTAGCAGTCTGTAGTTATGCACTATATTCATGCAATGTGTTACTTCAAAAGAGAAAGATTGTAGGAGCTAAAGCAATATTCTTACTTATTACTACAATACATTCCTAGAGGATTAGGGACGCACTGCTTAAATAGCATGTACTAGAAAAATATGAACAAATACAATAATCGGAAAATTGTATAATCTATAAAAATATGTTTTCCTGCATTTATACCATGTATTATCACTTATCAAATACTATTACAACACACGAATAAGCATTGTTGGTGTTTTCTTTTGGCATAAACTGTTAATGCACCCCTCAAATAAGTTGCACTATTTCATGATATTTTTATTATTTTGAATATTCCACAAGTGTTTTCTTTTGCAGTTCAATTCAACACTTGTCAATTATGTTGTTTATTATTTGGTTGTGAATTCTATAGAGCCTTGTTAAAGTTTGGTGAATACATGACAGGCTAGGTATGGCTCATAGTGTAATACTTAAATGCTAACAGAGTAACAGCTAAAGTAAGCAAATAATTTTTTTTAATTGAGGCCTTCAATACCTCCACCTTTGTGCATCCTTCATTGCTCCAGTTAAAAATTGACAAAATGAAAAGTCAAAACTATTTTTCTTCTTTATTTTGTTTATGATTGTGCAAATGCTTGGTTACAGTTAGGTTGAGGATAATCATTTTATTTTCAGCAAAAGCCACAATTAATCTACTCGTTGTACAATTGGCTGAACAAAATGAATCTAAACTCGATCCCAAAATGAGACCAGAATGAACAAAGTTCATAAACAATCTGAAACACAACCAACAGACAATCTATTGGAAACCCAATGCAACCAGTTATTTTACATAATATTATCTTAACATAACTAAACACAACCGACTTAACCATTTGCAACTTCAAATTTACATAATAATTACATAAAAGATAGTGACAGTGAAGGGAAACTAGTATTAACAAAGACTATTTGACACCATGGCATTCTTCCCTATGTTGCCGGGCAGATAGCACTCTATTCAGTTCTACCCACAAAAGTTATACGGTCAACTTTTGCCTTTCAACAGAGAATGGAAAAGTGTTAGGTAATACAAGTACCAAGTACCAACTATTCTATCAACATTCTACTACCTGAGACAAAATTCAGGATTATTACAGTTTGTACATGACACAACAGCATGACCATCTCCTGCCTAAATAATAGTCTACCTACAAACTCTACAACATTCTCAAAATACCATATAAAGTATCATCTTACAAAGGCACCCATCACTAGCGGATCTCTCTTGACCCACTTACCAGTAATTTATTCCTAGCACAGTACACCCAATAATTACTGATTAAACTTACAAAAGGGAGTGACCCAACAAACAGTTCATGAATCAATAAAATTACCTCGTATTATCACGAGATCAGTTTCCACAGAGGATCAAGAACAGGAAGCAGCGCCTCATGCCTCCAACAAATGCCACGTTTCTCCGCAACTAAATCCGCTAATTCGCTTAGGCAGGAAACGTTTTCAGGATTCGTAATGCTTTCAACCAAGAGCATTTTGGAGAACTACTCCAGGAAGAAAACAAAGTGCGATCCAAGTTAAAGTCTAGGGTTTCACTGTTTCAGTGTTTTTTTTTTTTTTTTTTGAGATAAAAGCAGGGCCGTTCGGTTAGGATTAGAGTCGGAGGCATAGTGGCCAAATAATAATATAAAAATGATGTTGGAGAATTGAAAATTAATAAATATAAATATAGCATGAACAGTGAGGAAATTAATATAGCATGCTACTTTTCTTATTCAATCAAACATTGTAATACAATGCAAATTTCTCAGTTTGAAATTAAGATAATGAGAAAATTAATCTGTCAGGATTCAGGAATGCGGCAAGATATAATGAGTTATATTTAATTTTTAAAAAATAATAGAAATAGTCATAATTCTCTCATGTTTTTCGGTACATTTCTAAATTGTGAGCTTTTAGATGCCATGTAATGTAATACCATATTATAATTCCAGTTAGAATTCTTAGTTGAATTTTTTATTTATACTATTTATTGTAAAGCTTAATAACCCTCATTTGTATAGAGCAGCAGTGAGATTTGGAAAGACTATAAATAGATAAACAGATTTCACAATTAATTGTTCTATCCATGATTTTCAATTTTTTTTTTATAAGGGTCTGTGTGCGTTTTAGTTTTGTTACTAGGACCCCCGTGCCCCTAATAACAATCAATTAAGTAGACAACAAAAAATATTTAGATCGAAACTCTATATATATTCCTATATTCTGATTACCCTGACAAAACATTAAAAAGTTGGGACAATATTTCTTTATTCTTTTTGTTATAGTGTTATGTAATTTCCTTAGCCTCTGTTTGGATGCGTTGAAAAGAAGTAGGAAGAAGAAAGAAGAGAAGAAAAAAAAAATTATAAACAATCTAAATTCTTCACAAAGTTACACACTTTCCAATACTTCTTTCCACTTCTTCCCTTCTTCCCGCACCTATCCAAACGGAGCCTTAGTTCCGATTATTTGTTTGTTTTTTTTTATTTTATTTTTTGCCATTTATTCTCTATGGTGACCTTAAAATCATCAATACGTGAGATGATTTTGCAAGTAGGTTATTACATAACATTGGCCTGATGTAATTATATAAAGTTCAATAAAAAGTACTCATCACATACATTGTGCACGATGTCAATGCAGAAGCTGTTAATAAAAATTCCTAACGTGCCACTTATCTTAATTGCCTGGTTAAAGTGAGAGAAGACATGAAAACAAAAAACAAAACAACACAAACCATTTGAATAGTTATGAGTATTATTTTCATTATGTTATGAGATATTGGAAGATATTGAAATTTATCCTTTTTATTTATTTTAAGATAATAAGAGTCAAAATGTATTTTAACTTTCACTTTCATTAACATAAGTGGGAAGGAATAAACAAATTTATTGAATTATTAATCGATAGTCAAAAAATATGCAAAAGATCTCATTATTATTGACATGATAATATCACAATTTAAAAATAATATTAAAAGGAAAAAATAATATAGGCATAATCAATGGGATTTTGATGCCATCACCACCTCCTCCTCCTCTTCTACCTTCGCCTCCTTCCTTTTCATCAGACATGTCTGACTCAGGCATTTTGATGACATTTGCTCTCTTGATTAGTGCAACCTCAGCCAAACCACCCTCAAGTGAGTGGTTTCCATAACGAGTTAACCTGTGACAAGAATTTGTTAACATGGCTGTACAGATCATCGACCAATCCCTTATCAAGTCAGATTGAGCTGGTTTGAAAGAGTTGTAGCTGGAATCAGGTTTCAGAATCCCCAATGCTCTCTCACAATTGAGTTACAATGAGCTGCCTCACATGTGAACAATATGATAGTTAAGAAACATTTAGCAAGCATAGCTGGTTTCGTCGTTTGTGGGTTATAACGTGCTAACTCGTCAAAAGTATTTTTAAGTGTCTCCATACTCACAAGTCACAATAACCCATGGATATAATCAGGGGCGGATACAGGCAGGGGCAGGCATAGGCCTGGCCTACGCTGCGAAAACTGTTTTTAGTGTTAAAATGTAACAAATACAGTGGTAATTCGGTTATCTAATGTATCTGGCCTATTCTACTATTAAAATTTCAAGTTACTAATGTCTAGTTGAAGTCGACCTCGACAATTCGGCCTACCCTGTCCTCAAATCCTGGATCCGCCCCTGGATATAATCCTTCTTGGCTTCTTGAAGTAAAGAGCAATAATTTGATTGAACATGCAAGTCCTTACTCGAGGGTACAAAACCAACTGCAACGCTAAAAGCATACCATGTACCATGAGCAAGAAAACCAATAACATACAAATCATCGATTCTACCTCTTACTCTAAGTTCACTTTTGTTGGTTTTCAAATACATCAACCACAATTTGACTTCATTTGACAAGCTACAACCAGTTTTCCCTTCCACTTGCATGGTGAATTTGTTGGAGTTATGTCCTAAAAGTCAATAATTTAATGACTTAAATATTAGTTTATGTTATGGATGATATTTTATCATCTGTTCATATGTTTATTATTGACAGATCATTCAGGTTGAGGATCTGAATTGTAGATCTCTGTGGATCATTCTTTAGAATGACAATAATAAATCTAAATGGTCCATAATCTTGATAATTAACAAGGAACATTAATTATCTTATAAGATTAGTATGCAAGTTAAGTGATGATTAAGTTCTACAAATCATAGGTAAAGAGTTACCAACTTAATTGCATATGTATATGTTATGGAACATAGTATAGGACTTGACCCATCGAAATAAACATATTGATTGTGTTATGTGTCATTGTTTATTTCGTTATGATTTTGGTTCTAAGTTTGAGATGTTTATCTTTTCCACATGAGGATAGGTTCAATAAATATCGTCTACCGCTGATTCCCGATAAGGGCTGCTATACGGACTTTATTTATGTTCTCTTCAATTGTGCGGGGAAAGGCTAATCATCAAGAAAATCGTATGTCTCTCATTAATTCACTTAGTGAGTGACGATATCTGTTTGGGCCCCTTGATGGAGATAGATTGTTTGCATGCAACTTTATACAATTATCTCTAGATCAAGAAACGTATAATCTGCAAGAATGACACATTCCTATCTTGGATTATACGATGATATCGTGTGACATAAGAATCAAAATAGGGAAATACATTTATTCTCTTATGCAGGATTGAAATATTGTAGCAGTACACTATTTATGCGAATTGGGAATCATAACGTGTTGCTAGATACCGCTTATGATTATTGGAATTAAATAGCGATTTAATTCTATGTCCAACTTAGCATAAATCCTCAAAGGGTCACACAAAATAGAGTTTTGACCAAGACAATGCATTATTTATTTATTCGCAATAGTTCGTATTGCGGAAATATGATAAGTTGATTAATTAATTATGTACCGTTATAATTAATTATGTCAAATGGATCATATTGAAATAAATTAATGTATTAGCTAATCCTAGAATAATTATTAATTAGTTAATAATTATTTTAGCTCGACACAATTTAATATAAATAGTTATATTAATTTATTGGGCCAATATTTATGTATTAAATATATAGCCCAATTGAAGAGCATTTGGAGTAGCTTCTAATTATGTGAATTAGAGGCCTAATTAAATGAGATGAGAGGCCCATGTGAGCCCATAATGTGGCCGGCCCTAGTGGTAGGTGAGAGTGGCATTCTTGTAAATAGATGGTTGGTGGTAGGTAGGGATTGTGCACTATATATAGAGATGTATAGATGCAAAATTGAGCTAGCTCTCTTCCCTAACCCTAGCCGCACCCTCTTTCTCCCTCTCTTGGCCGGCGCCACTCTCTCATCCTCTCCTCCATATGCTCATGTGTTGAGCTACAACTCTCCACCAAAATCAAATAGGTTGATTCTTGAAGAGGGTTGATCCTTAGGATTAGCTTTGTTCTAATCGAATCGCTAGCACGAATCGATTTAGACCTTGGTTAATCTCTAGGTGGACTCGAGGTGATTTGGAGAAGAAGGAGAAGCACCCCATCGATTCCCATGCCGTAGGATCGAGCCCCGCGAATACGATTTCGCAGGAGGTATAATTTCCACCTTATTCTCTTGTGTCGAATTGCTTTAAGTACTAGATCCTCTCTTGCTCTTTGTTTAATTGGATTAATTAAGGGTAATTAGTCACAAAATTAAAATTGGATAATTTCCTAACAGTGGTATCAGAGCACATGGTCGTACTTAAGCTATTTTGACACTTAATTAAGAGAAATTGGCTAATTAACGGATTAGTAGAGATGATGCGTTTGTTTGCTGTCTGGAAATGGCATTTTCTGTGTTGTTTCGCGTTTTTCGCTATGATATGTTCTCTGAAAGTTGTAGATCTTTGGATTGTGATTCTTTTGGCGTTAGATTCACATTTTTCTGAAATTGTATGGATTTATTGTGAATAAAACGGCGACAGTGCGCAGAACCAGTTTCTGCTCGCACTGTCCTGTTTGAATGGCTTGAAAGATTTATATTTTGAATATAAGTACCAGTATTCTCTGGCTAGATTTAAAGAGGACTTGAAGTTCTTTCTGATCATGTGTAAATTGTTGCATGACTCAGATTAATTTGTGGGTTTTCAAGTATGAAAAGGAAGATCTTGTCAGATCCAGTTTATTGAGCAAATCGATTGTTCTAATAAACTGTACCAACTGAGAACTCCTTTAAAAATTCTGTTTAAATGGAGTTGTTCTATTTTGGAGTTAGGATTTCAGGAAAATTAATTTTATAATTTTTCATGGAAGTTTGGACCTTCAACTAGGTTAAAACATTTCGATCGACAGTCTGTTCCAGTACAGAATTTGTTGATTGTTTAGTATGTAACTCGAATTTTTTGAACTGAACTTGGTTGTTTTCTTTTCATGGATGGATAGCCTATAGTCTAAACTAGTTTTTCTATGTATATTGTATATATAAAAACTGGATAGAAGGTGGTCTAACAGACCAAATGGTTGAGAGGATAAGCTGAAAATCTCATAACGGTGTTTCGTTACTATTTTTCTTCTCCCTGATGGTTTAAGATCTCTTCTTGAAATTTTTACTGGTAATCAAAACTATGATAAGGATCTTAATTAATTTATTTGAGAATTTTTGGAGACCCAAAACTATTGATTTTGTTGGATTCCATTAGTTACGTTTTTGGTAAATTACTATTTTTCTAATTATTCAAACTAGTTGAAAACAATTAGAATACTCCTTGTTTGATCTCTTTTTAGTTATGGGATGTTGAAAGAACTTTCTAAATGAATTTAAACAAGTTTTGTTGTTTAAAATTGAGAATTTGTACACGGAATTTGTTTATGGCAAACAATACGCAAAGATGTTTGAAAATCGTTAATTGGAAACAAAGTGCTTGTATGTGCTAACTTTGTTTTGTAGGTGGATAGTGGGTTTATTATGGCTCATGACTCAATGCCTTGTGGTTGTAATTTGAATGCATGTGTGAATGTTTGTAATGCGGTATTTGGTGCCATTAATTAATTAATTTGTTGATTAATTTTTTATGTAACTTGTGAGGCTTGCATGCCCCTAAGGTTAGGATGGGAATAGGATGTTTTCACATGTATTTTGTACCTTTATTTTATATAGGATTTAGATCCTTATAGAATTTAGTGGGAGGGACAAGGATTATATTAGTTTTGCTCCATGGACGATGTGGCGAAACTAATGCAAGCGGGAGCCATACAAACCCACAACTATGAGATGCTTATATGTGATTGCTTGTGATTGCTTGTGTATGCTTACACGACCACCAAACAAGTGTCATATGATTGTTAGTCCCAACTAAACTCGATTAAGTGAAATCGCCCTCCTTCTCTCTATCCCCTTCACGCCGATTGTCACTCTTGGCGCGGTCCGCCCAAGCGGACGTCATGGTTGCCAATTCGGTAGTCGGGGTGCAAATAGCTAAGATTTGCAAGGAGCAAATAGTAAGAGGTTACTTTTCGATGGACACAACTAGAGTTTGGACATCGGGGCGAAGTTTGTAAATATACTTAGATATTCACAAACCAAAAATCATATGGAATGATATGATTGGTTGGAGAACCTACCTTGTCTAATTAAGTAGGGTGACGTGCCATAGCAGGCTCTACTTGATGAAAATCGGGATCTTGGAAAACCAACTACATTTGGGACATTAAATAAATATAGTGGGAGTTTTATTTGTTATAAATAAAACAATTGCATAAACTAAATGATCTTAAATTGTTTTTGTTATAGATGTTAAAATTGTTAATTTTGTTGCGATCAATCTTTGAAAATTAACAAACTCGTTTCCAAAAGGTATTTACTTAAAGAAGTAATACCGATTCCTAAGACATGGTATTAGTGAAAAGAAATTTGAGTATGTCAATTCTCAAAATTTTCCTCAAACTACCCGAACGTAGCAACGCGATGATTGACTTTTGGCGAAAAGTTATTCAATAAAGCGTATGGCTAATATCCTCATTTGAAATTCCTAGACCTTTTGAATTAGAGAATTCATATGGACTAGATTTAACTCGTGCGCTCTCATCCACTTACTCAAGAAAGTGTTCTTAGAGAAAGTAGATATTAACTCCATCATTTATGATCGAGTATAAAGAGTATGAGTTGACAAAGAGATTCTTCTTTTATAAAAGGATACATGAACGTTTCATTGGCTTACAAATCGAAAGATTTAAGTAGCTAATTGATAACTAGAGATATTGATCTCCGATATCAATGATTAATGATATTGTCATACGATCTCTTTCTAGTATTAAAGGATATGATGTTACCTTTTACGCACACTTGTTGGTGAAAAAGGTAATTGGTTAAGTATTCAAGAAATGCTTCACCAAGATATGAGTTGAAATTTCGAGACTCTCATTTATGACCATACGTCACATGAGATGTTTCATTTGCCGTTTATGGGAGGCATTTGAAAGGTTGTCCGAAATACCATGATTGTGACGATTAGAAATATTCTAATCCTAAAGTGTATTTGTCGTTCAAATTATCTCACTATCTCTAATTTACACTAGTAACTTGATACTAGTTCATATGCTCGCATTTAACGAAATGTGTTAGCAATGAAGAATAAGAGAAATATTGAGAGATATAAAGTAAACTCCGTATATGAAATGACTTATTCGTTTAAGTCATTACCATTGAATACGTAGAGTTATATTTATTAAGAGTTTGTTTAGGAATTGAAGGTTGCATACCTTAATCCTAACTTCTCAAAACATCTCCATTTCATATTCGATGAAATGGATGATTATGTTTAATAAAAGATAAGTTCTTTTATTCTGGATTTGTTTATATGATTTCATGCATCTTGATTGAATTTGCTTGAAATAGATAAGCAAGTTTTGAATGACAAATAGGATGCGTAAGACTTGACATAAAGTATTTGACTTTCATGTTATATATGTTAGAAAATTGCCCAATTTTAATTTTTGTGACTAATTACTATTAATTAATCCAATTAAAACATAAGCAACACGAGATCTAGTACTTTAAGCAATAGACACAAAGAGAAAGAGGAGAAATCGATACCTCCCGCGAAATCGTATTCGCGGGGCTTGACCACGGCATGGGAATCGATGGCGTGCCTTCTCCACCGTCTCCACCACGTCTAGTCACCGGCGCCGCCTCGAGTCCACCAAGGTATTAACCAAAACCTCGATCTATGCTAGTAGATAGGAGGTTAAGCCTAATCCCTTCTTTCACCAATCAATCATGCAATTAATTAGTGTATCTATGCTCAACACATGAGCCCTATAGATGGAACAAAGGATAGAACCAAGGGAGGAAATTCTGAAATTTTCTCCTCTTGATGGAGGTGGCGGCCTAGAGAAGGAGGAGGAGAGAGAAAAGAATCCTTAGGTTTGTTCTCCAAGTAAGTGGTCCTTATATAGAGAAGCCAAAACCTAATTGTTCTCTTCCATAATTACAAGTATGCCATCCTAATAGGCCGGCCCACTATTATGGGCTATCTAATTCAATTAATTAGGCCTCATTTACTATATTAAATCATATATTTAATATTCCTTTAATTCCATTTCTATTCGGGCTTGGTTAGGCTACTAATTAAAAAGCCTAGTATTTTAATTTAATTCCATAATTAAATTAAAGTGTCTTGCATAAAATAATTATCAATTCATTGATAACTATTTTAGGATTAGGGAATGCATTAATTTATTTCTATATGATCCTTTTGATTTAATTAATTATAACGGTTCACAACCATATATAATTAATTAATCAAACTATCATATTTTCACAAAACTAACTGTTGCGAATAAATAATTAATGCACGTATGGTCAAAACCTATTTGTGTGACCCTTTGAGGATTTATGCTATGTTGGCCATAGAATTAAATCGTTATTTAATTCCAATAATGATAAGCGGTATCTAGCAACACGTTATGATTCCCAATTCGCATAAATAGTGTACTGCTACAATATTTCAATCCTGCATAAGAGAATAAATATGTTTCTCTATTTTGATTCTTATGTCACACGATATCATCGTATAATCCAAGATAGGAATGTGTCATTCTTGCAGATTATACGTTTCTTGATCTAGAGTTGATCGCTTAGTTGCGCGCATACGATCCAACTCCATCAAGGGGCCCAAACAGATATCGTCACTCACTAAGTGAATTAATGAGGGACATACGGTTTTCTTGATGATTAGCTTTTCCCCGCACAATTCAAGAGAACATAAATAAAGTCCGTATAGCAGCCCTTATCGGGAATCAGCGGTAGACAATATTTATTGAACCTATCCTCATGTGGAAAAGATAAACATCTCAAACTTAGAACCAAAATCATAACGAAATAAACAATGACACTTAACACAATCCATATGTTTATTTCATTGGGTCAAGTCCTGTACTATGTTCCATAACATATACATATGCAATTAAGTTGGTAACTCTTTACCTATGATTAGTAGAACTTAATCATCACTTAACTTGCATACTAATCTTATATGATAATTAATGTTCCTTGTTAATTATCAAGATTATGGACCGTTTAGATTTATTATTGTCATTCTAAAGAATGATCCACAGAGATCTACAATTCAGATCCTCAACCTGAATGATCTGTCAATAATAAACCTAGGAACAGATGATAAAATATCATCCAAAACATAAACTAATATTTAAGTCATTAAATTATTGACTTCTAGGACATAACTCTAACAATATATAACCGCTTAGTCACATACATAAACGAGAATCGCATTACGAGAGTCTCCGTAACGTAGAGCTCGTAATTCAATTCGATTTCAAATCGATTGATATGCAAATCATGTTTGTTAAATGACAAAAGCGCCTTTAACCTATGAAGGTTTAAGGACAAGTGAACTAATTAGGACTTATACATATCGATGTATAAAGACCTATAAGTACTTGTGCAATGAAAGGTTGTTGATACTTTACTACTTAACCAACGATCATTGTAGATATTAACATATCTATTTGATAAGGTATAAGTTTGAACCTTTTGACTAGTTCAAAGGAGTTCAAGAGTGAAATTTAAAAGACCGTTCAAGAAAAATGGAAGTCTTACAATTAATCGTGGTAAATAAGTGGTTAAGTCATATGATTTGAAATATTATCTAAAGATTATGAAAGTAGTTTCATAACTCGCTCCATGAGGAATAATATGTCCAAGAATGGAGGTATCGAACAATATTTTGTATAGTTCGATCGATAATAAATCAAATGGACTTATTCAACTCGTATTAAGAAATTATATTTGAGGATAATATTGTTTACACTGAATGGTGTTCCATCGAAGTCTATTGAGGAAGATATCTTACGAGATTTTGATCTCTAAGTATAATACTTCTCAAGATTTGGTGTTGAGAAGCTTATTTCAAGTATTGTTGACTTGTAAGCTTAAACCAAATAAGACACTATATATTTGTAGGATGCTTTATATTAAAAGGCATTACTTCCACGAATATGATAAGAACAAAGTAGTTGTTGCTAATCATAATGTAGTCTTGATGAATTGAAATTCTCAAGAAGAAGTAGTGGGAGTAAAGTGAGCATTAAAATAGTTTATGCGTCACTACAAGAAGTACTCTTATGGGAAACTTATCACTCCGTACATGGTACTTAGTGGGAGTTGAGCGGAACTTCATTCACAAGTTGTTTTGAAAGAAGATTAATAGTACGCTCCTTCCAATGAGGACTCAACCATCTCACGAGTTGATGATGATTCGAGAAACTAATGGAATATATATGAGGAGTCAAGAACTCGTTCGACAAATCATTGTGGAAGTAGTTCATGAACCTCAAGTACCAATCCTACAAAAAGATCAACGAGAGATGATTGCCTAAGCCGTTTAGTGCATTGGCTTCACGACATTCTCAAACTTAGCATATGAGAATCCGTTGATAAAAAAGGAAACGATGGAACGATCCGATTCCACATATATGGTTCGAACTCATATGATCTTTAAATAAAATCCATGTATAACAACAAGGTATAGACCTTGGTTGATGTTCATGAAGGAGCAATCCATCAAGAACGTTTAGATTTTCAAAAGGAAAGATCGACATGGATAACAAATCGACTATGTACAAAGCGCGGCTTCTCGCTTGTAGCTATGTCTAAGTCGATGGCTAGTTGACTACGTACAACGCACAACTTCTTGCTTGTGGCTATGTATAAGTCAATAAAGATCATTCTAGCAATAGTTGTATTTCATATATGTCGATATATGGAAAAATACATAAAATCGCCTTCTTCGTATGAATGAAGGAAGATGTTGTGCATTTGACACAAATCGAGGTTTATGTATTGCTAAAAACATACGCATGCTTCAATGATCCATTAATGGATTAAAGCAAGTGTTGTGGAGATTAGAATAAAAGTTTTGACAATGAAGTCAAGGAGTTGAACTTCGTCAAAAGTATCTTGTATATACAAGATATTCAGTGGAAGCATAATTGTATTACTTGTATTGTTCAAGATAACAATTCATTAAATTGGGAATAACATTAAGAAAATGAATATTGTCGAGATCTCTTTGGAGAATGCTTTCTCAAATGAGAACTTGGGCAAAATCACCTAATCCTAGGAAACAAAATTTATAAAGATAGATTATGATGGATGTTAGGTTTGAGCAAATATGCATATATTGACGAAGTGTTCTAGAAACATGAAAGTTACACTCCAAGAAAGGATGTCTAACTATACGTCACATGGCATGACTTGAGTATTTAACTCGGTTTATTGCAACTCAATTCGAGAAAGTGCATGAAACAGTTCAAGCATTCTTTCATTATGAGTTTCATTTTGTACGCCATATTTATGCATATGCCCCAATGTGTAGTATCCAAAGGATATGACAAACAGTTGTCAAATGGATACAAGAGAGACACATTTGGACGATAATCAAGGATATCCTCGAGTACCTTATGAGAAAAAGTGATATAATATTTCATCTCTTAAGATGAAAGAAATCTCATGTAAGTTGTTACACTGATAAAATTTTTCAAAGGATTGATATAATCACGATTGAGCTACATATTTTGCTTTAAAGGTGGTGTTGTAGACTTAAAAAGTGTTCTAAATGGAATATTACAACCGTTTCCGTCACCAAAGTAAAATACATAGCAACTTGTGAAGCAATAAAAGAAGTTTATTTTGGATCGAGTTCTTAGTCGAGTTATTATGGTTCTATGCATCTCGAACCACAACTTACTCCTAAAGAACCCAATGTTACATTGGAGATTCAAATATGATCTATAACGATATCACTTGATATCATATGATGATGATCAAGAACATATATATAGTAGTATATATATATAGGGTCAAACAAAATTGGACAAGTTCGCGAACACAGTGAACACTCTAACTTGACCTCTACCTTGAGCAGTATACGAGATGCAGTTATGCATCCATACGTGGTGGACGTATGAGTAACTAGTTTTAAGCGTATTATTTATTTTGAGGTCCGAGACATGTATATATGTAGATATATGACATTGTTCTCAATTCTTCGTTGGCTAGAAATCACTACTGATTGACTCTAGGCCAAGTGGGAGATTGTTAGAGTTATGTCCTAGAAGTCAATAATTTAATGACTTAATTATTAGTTTATGTTATGGATGATATTTTATCATATGTTCCTAGGTTTATTATTGACAGATTATTCAGGTTGAGGATCTGAATTGTAGATCTCTGTGGATCATTCTTTAGAATGACAATAATAAATCTAAACGGTCCATAATCTTGATAATTAACAAGGAACATTAATTATCATATAAGATTTGTATGCGAGTTAAGTGATGATTAAGTTCTACAAATCATAGGTAAAGAGTTACCAACTTAATTGCATATGTATATGTTATGGAACATAGTACAGGACTTGACCCAATGAAATAAACATATGAATTGTGTTATGTGTCATTGTTTATTTCGTTATGATTTTGGTTCTAAGTTTGAGATGATTATCTTTTCCACATGAGGATAGGTTCTCTAAATCTCGTCTACCGCTGATTCCCGTTAAGGGCTGCTATACGGACTTGATTTACGTTCTCTTGAATTGTGCGGGAAAAAGCTAATCATCAAGAAAACCGTATGTCCCTCATTAATTCACTTAGTGAGTGACGATATCTGTTTGGGCCCCTTGATGGAGTTGGATCGTATGCGCGCAACTAAGCGATCAACTCTAGATCAAGAAACGTATAATCTGCAAGAATGACACATTCCTATCTTGGATTATACGATGATATCGTGAGACATAAGAATCAAAATAGAGAAACATATTTATTCTCTTATGCAGGATTGAAATATTGTAGCAGTACACTATTTATGCGAATTGGGAATCATAACGTGTTGCTAGATACCGCTTATGATTATTGGAATTAAATAGCGATTTAATTCCATGTCCAACTTAGCATAAATCCTCAAAGGGTCACACAAAATAGAGTTTTGACCAAGACAATGCATTATTTATTTATTCGCAATAGTTCGTATTGCGGAAATATGATAAGTTTATTAATTAATTATGTACCGTTATAATTAATTATGTCAAATGGATCATATTGAAATAAATTAATGTATTAGCTAATCCTAGAATAATTATTAATTAGTTAATAATTATTTTAGCTCGACACAATTTAATATAAATAGTTATATTAATTTATTGGGCCAATATTTATGTATTAAATATATAGCCCAATTGAAGAGCATTTGGAGTAACTTCTAATTATGTGAATTAGAGGCCTAATTAAATGAGATGAGAGGCCCATGTGAGCCCATAATGTGGCCGGCCCTAGTGGTAGGTGAGAGTGACATTCTTGTAAATAGATGGTTGGTGGTAGGTAGGGATTGTGCACTATATATAGAGATGTATAGATGCAAAATTGAGCTAACTCTCTTCCCTAACCCTAGCCGCACCCTCTTTCTCCCTCTCTTGGCCGGCGCCACTCTCTCATCCTCTCCTCCATATGCTCATGTGTTGAGCTACAACTCTCCACCAAAATCAAATAGGTTGATTCTTGAAGAGGGTTGATCCTTAGGATTAGTGTTGTTCTAATTGAATCGCTAGCATGAATCGATTTAGACCTTGGTTAATCTCTAGGTGGACTCGAGGCGATTTGGAGAAGAAGGAGAAGCACCCCATCGATTCCCATGCCGTAGGATCGAGCCCCGCGAATACGATTTCGCGGGAGGTATAATTTCCACCTTAATCTCTTGTGTCGAATTGCTTTAAGTACTAGATCCTCTCTTGCTCTTTGTTTAATTGGATTAATTAAGGGTAATTAGTCACAAAATTAAAATTGGGCAATTTCCTAACAAAACATACCGATTCAATAAATATAATCATAAGAAAAACTACGACATAAATCATTTAACTTAATTTATACTATCTTTGCATACAAAAAAAATAACAATAAAGCCTTAAAAATAAGTTGGATAGGCCAGAAATGAAACCTAAGAAGATCAAAGAAAATAAAATAGTGGCAGTAGTATACTATTTTTATATAAATTCACTTATAGTTTCTTATATAAATAATTAATGACATATACAAAATATATGATATTTTTATTAAGAAAACAATATTATGTAAATAACTTGGAAAACAATCGTCTCAAATCACTGAACCGAAAGATCTAAATGTACATGCATCCAATACAAAAGATTTAGAAAATTACTTCAAAACAACAGAGTAATTAATCACAAAAGTACATGCAAGTTAAACAAACAAGGGAATTTTAAAAAGGAAACCAGAAAAACAAACCGTTAACCTATCATCAATACAATACATCAAGGCAGTATTGTTAATCAAATAAGAAAGTATCAAAGTAATATCCGAATGTGAATTTGGTTTTGAAAAGATGAATATTTTATCAACAAGAATAATAATACTGATTTGTTTCCCTTCTCTCTTTGGCTCCGTTTGGATAACGTGTGGAAAGAAGGGAAGAAGTGGGAAGAAGTATTGGGAAGTGTGTAACTTTGTGAAGAGTTTGGATTGTTTATAATAAATTTATTCCTTTATTATCTTCTTTCCTTCTTCCCAAATAGAATCCAAACTCTCTATCTTGCTCTCTATAAAATAAAGGAACTGAAAGATTGAGTTAAGTCATCTGTACTCCATCAAAACAAGGCTTAAATAAGGATTCTAATCACTCGGAGGGTGCAACAAAGTTAGTGGGATCAAAGGATGCAAAGATCAGATCGTTCTGTCCATATTCAAAGGCAGCGACCCACTTGACTCTTTGGCAACCCGCCAGAAGCTCTATCGACCTGCTTAAAAACTAAGCGGTCCACTATAAAACGTTACATTTTCCCACTTGAGCTTGCATCCTTTGTATGCACAGTCCCATTTGTTTTTCTTATGCTAAATGATCGAGACGTAATACATGAAATAGGCAGTAAGTTATCATTATTGTTATTAGTGGTGAACGCAACTAATAAATGCGAATATCACTTTCCATAATTGATAGGACGTTTTCATACTATGATTTTGATCCAATTTGGACTTAAATTATGATTTATTATAGAGAAAGCTTTCAATCAAAGTGCTTTGACCGGAGTCTCGGTTAAACCCCATCAGATCTCAAATTTAAAAATTTAAATGACCGATCCAAACGGTCCAATATGATCTCCTTAATGAAATTGATGAAGGCTTAAAACCTAGGAATCAAATAAATTTATAGACCTAGAGCTAACCTCACTAGTCTTTTGGAGTACAGCTTTAGGGTCGAACCCAAGGGACAGTACAATTGATTACTGGACTTATCCTTTTTCAAAAGCTAGACAAGAATATTTTGGTGGAGAAATAATTGAAATAAATCTAAGTGCAATAAAGTAGATATTTTTGGTTGTTTTTGTCAAATAAAATAATCTAAATAACAAAGTAAAGTTTTTAGGGTTTAAACAGTAATAAAAAGCGTCTTAGGGTTCAGGTTTCACCTCGGTTTGGACTCTAGAACACAAAACTTATCACTTTCGTGCATCGATTGGTGTTTTTCAAGCATATACCGCTCTGTTCGGTTCGAACAGGAATCTGTTCGGTTCGAACAGATGATATAAGTGTGTGGTTTTGACCTTTTATGATACTTTATGCCTTGTGCTAGGGTTTGTTGGTCAAACCTAGATATTCTAAACCTCAGCTGTCACAACCTAACCTAATTAACTCGATTGGTTCACAACTTTTGGTATAGAATTCAATCAATTTAAACTTGTTTGTTGGAGTTCGTAAGGATATCTAGAGGTCTTTTGGACTTGTCTAAAAGTTACATTTTTTATGTCAACTAATCTCCCCTTTCGGATCTACGATTTATCCCAAATACTTTATCTAAATTATCTTGATTAACCTAACTTTAGAACTTAACTAAATGTGGCCATTCATCTAGAAGTTAATTAGACTTAACCAAGCAATTTAAACAAGCAATTATAATAATTCTCAACAAAACAAATCAACAAAACATATCATAACATAACGAGTCAAATCACAACATCCAAACCTAAGTTACTACCTTATCCCTAAGACTACATAAATTTAGCCTAACATCGAATCAAAACACACAACAAATAACATAGAAATAACAAGATACAAGCCCATTGAAAATAGAGAAGAAAACATAGAAGAATAAACCGAATACTCCTTTATGCTTTCGAACTACGATCTCTAGGCAGTAAGGTGTTGCAAGATGGTCACCAAACTCGTCTCCTTGCTGCCGTCGCTTCAAAGAACCACGCTTTGATGATCTCCAATGGTGGAAGAGAGAAAAACGCCTATGGAAAGTGGAATTTTGTGGTATGAAAGGGTGTCCCCTTTCCTTCAGGTCTAGAGGTGTATATATGGATGTCCCATGTTGCAAGGATGGAAGGCTAGGGCACCAGGGCGCAAGAAATTACCATTTCCATCAGTTTCTATGTAAGAAATAATGCCTTATGTGATATGGCGGCACCCTGGTCAAACCGAACAGGTGTGCAGTCAAACCGACCAGGAGAGAGAAATAACGCCTGGCTGCCATAGATGCTGGTCGGATCGAACAGGCTTGTGGTCGGGTCGACCAGGAGAGAGAAATAACGCCTGGCTGCCATAGATGCTGGTCGGATCGACCAGATGATTGTTCGGGTCGACCAGGAGAGAGAAAAGAGCCTCCAATGCTAGGAATGAGTCGTCTAGCGTGCGTGCTACATCGGGAATCCATCTATATGCTCCAAAATCACCAGAAATCATCAAAGTCCTGTAAAATGAGAGAAGAAACGACGGTAGAGCCAATTCCTTGGAAATCATAGCAATCTATTGAATAATTCAATGGTTTGAGTGTTATTTGAGTGCCAAGTACGGTCCAAATGCCTACAAATAATGACGATATCAGAAATCTCCTTGCACAACAAATTTTATATTTTTTAAAAATTTTTAAGTATTTTTTTGAATTTTAGAAAATAGTTAATCTAATTTGTTCTGAACCCTATAAAAACTGTTATTTTTTAAAATCCGAAAAAAATTCTTAAAAATTTAAAAAAATGAAAAAATTGGTCGGCAAGGAGATTTCAATATGGAGATCATATTTTACAGTTTGAATCGGTCATTTTAAACTTTCAATATTGAGATCTGACGGGATTTAACCTGGACTCCGGTAAAAGCTCTTTGATTGAATCCTTCCTCTTGATTATATGTGATTTTAACTTATTCATTATTATTAGTTTTTAGGTAAGTCATGCCCCTTTATGTTTATATAGGATACTCATTATATGTGGCTTCAAATTTGTAAATAGCAATAACTTTAAAGCGACTCAACTAAGTGCTTGACGGGACAGATTAGATATTTGGAAGTTATTTTGAACGGGCCACTTGAGAAGTTTTCGACAGTTTTCCACGTTTAGATAGTTATTTTGGCAACTTCTCCTATGCTACTTCTGTCATGATCTGAGCCACTACCGAAGCAATTAACTGACCCTGACAGTTCACACGGCAACTATAAAGGGGTAGGAGACTTGAAGGTCCATTGTTCCTAATTTTTCAGAGAAATTCAGCCGCTAGATAGAGGAGGAACCGAGCAGCCCTTGTCTTCAATTGAGAAGATCATGAGTCAGGCGGATCGCTCATTTCATGCCACATCAGACAATCTAAGGATTCAACTCTAATCTGTTGTAATCTCTCATTAATTTTTAATTGATATCTTTGTTTGTATTGTTATGATTATGATACTTGAGTAGTTTGACTAGGAGCTATGTCTGAAAAAACAAATACATAATAGTTTGCGCGATGAGTTAGTTTAATACTTTATTGGGCCGAGTGAGCCATTGTAAGATTTGTAGTCCATAACAGTAATGTGTGGTTCCCTTCAATCGAATCACATCCTCTACCAACTTTAAAAGGGTTGGTAGAGTGCCGACTTATGATCTGAACCGTTAGATCTAATCTCAACGGTTAAGGGAGCTCCGTGCATGTAATCAGATTGATAGGCCCAAAAAATTTTAACCGTCGAGATTAGATCTAACAGCTCGGATCTAATGTTGTCACTCTACCAACCTCAAAAGATTGGTAGAGGATACAGACCCCCCTTCAATGGACTACGGTTTTCTGGCAACATGAACTTATTTTTTCACTTGCTTAATGCACTTGAAATTAGGCTGCTTTGTTGATTTTGTTTGCTTGCAATACACTAAAATTGATTTGATTTTGTTTTGGATTGTTACTACGATCGGCTCTTACCTCAGAGGCATACTAATTGTTCTATATAGAAACTTTATTTTATGGTTGGTTGGTGTTTTTAAATTGTCCAACCATAATTAATGTAATATTAGTACTAAAGTTCTGCTATAGTGCAATCTAAATTAGTGTGTGCACAAATTACAAGAAGCATTTTAAATTTTAATATAAAACTGGGAAAAGAGTACTATGTTGTTTTGATTTTATAATTTGATGCACTATTCGTAGAAACGTTAGATTATTAAAAGAGCAATAGCACACCCTCAATGATACTCTATAGAGGAAGAAAATTATATGTTAAGGGTCGGTTTGGCAATAACAAGTTTAGTTTGACTCCTAGATCCAGTGGCGGATCTAGAAAAAATATCTAGATGGGTCTGACAACTTCTGTTTAAGTCTTCAGCCTCACTTTTGAGTGCTCCAATAGCAGAAAAAATTAGCTGGGGCTAAAGGGGGCTCCAAGAGCTCGACGGCGTGAGGTGGGGCTCTAGCCCCACCCGCCCCGGTGGTAGATCCGCCCCTGCCTAGATCAACGAGCTAACTTATGGACCATGCATCTCCAAACAACTTTGAGGTCAATAGAATTAGCACTGCCTCCCTAACTTCATCATTCCGTAAAAAAAAATAATAATAATAGATAGATGTCGATGGACTTGATACAACAAAATTTGACTTTTCAAATTTCAAATTTCATAATTTCAAATTTTAAATTTTCAAATTTCAAGATTTAAAAATTTTTTAATTCTAAAATGCCTCGATTAAAATGAATGTTATAAATGAACATGCATTTATTTTGATCACTAATTAATTTTTAACCAATCACGTCAAATAATAATTACTAACTTTAACCTCAAACACTAACCAAAATAATACTAACTTTGGGTGCGTTTGGATAGGTGTGGGAAGAAGGGAAGAAGGGAAGAAGTATTGGGAAGTGTGTAACTTTGTGAAGAGTTTGGATTGTTTATAATTTTTTTTCTTCTTCTTCCTTCTTCTTCTTCTTTCTTCCAACAATCCAAACACTGCCTTTAACCCTTGATCTTACTAAACTTTGATGTTGTCAAATGGCCCTAAGTAAAACTTCGATTATTACTCTCAAGAATCCAACTTAACATAAACAGATAATTTAGTCACACTCATAAATTTTTAGGTTTTTGCCATACTATTCACAAATGTGTATTATTTCAGAAAATAAAATGTCATTAATTAACTCCGCACCCCATCCTGTAGATCCATTGTTACATGATCTCATCCCATGCATATGCCCTTTTTTGTCCTCTCCATACACTATTGCCTTTTTCTTTTTGACGAAAACCTTTTTAATATAATATAACTGCATTTGTAAGTATTAAGGTTTATGCATTCGGACTATCAACGCATACCGAAGTCGGAACAAGCAATATTTAAGAGCATGGAGAGTATCTAATTGCACAGAGTACTTACTAAATATTAGTGATAATGAAATGGATAATTTGATAATTTCTATCTCCTACTTGTTTATTAGTATTTATAAATGTACTAAACCATTGAAATTTAAGTGCAAACCAAGAATAGAAGTGTAAATTATCTAAGACTTTTTTTCAAGTGCAAACCTACCAATTGATATTTGAAATATTAATATGGACCGAGTACTGGGTATCAAAGGCTGAAAGGCATGTGCATAATATGTTAGGACTCAACATTATTAATGTAGAAAAAGAGGGACGGAAAAAAAAAAATATCAACGGAATTTTTTTAATATCAATTATTAATGGAGTTGTTACAGTGTCCCTTGTGATGAATGGGAATAAAGAGAATCTGAGCCAATCGAATTCAAAAAATAGCGATCCAAATTTATTGAACAAATAAATTTGAAAAAAATAACATGCATTCTCTACCTACTCACTCATAACTCTGGAGATGCATATCATTATCGCGGATTTAAATCACTTGGTGGGAGCAATTATTCAGCAGCCTTGCAAATGTCCTTTTCGGAGTTACATTTGAAATTGTAACCCCATTTAATGAGGTCAAGTTGGTAGGCGTTTATCCCCTTTCTAGTAACTGCTGTTTTGATTCGCATCTGGCATCATTGATACTTATATCCATTAATTATACCAAGTACCAACTAATGGTGAGTATGAACTGTTAGAGATATGTCCTAGAAGCCAATTCATTAGGCTACTTCTATAGTTTATGTTATTGGTGATTTCAGATCATTTGTTCTTTGATTTACTCGTTGACAGTTCATTCAGGTTGAGGATCTGAATTATAGATCACTGTTATTCATTTAGTAGTAAATGACAACGATAAATCTAAAAGTCCATAATCTTGATAATTAACAAAGGACATTAATTATCAATAAGATTAGTATGCAGATTAAGTGATGATTAAGTTCTATAAATCATAGGTTAGGAGTAACCAACTTAATTGCATATGTATATGTTATAGAACATAGTACAGGACTGGACCCCACGAAATAAATATATGGATTGTGTTACGTGTCATTATTTATTTCGTTATGATTTTGGTTCTAAGTTTGAGATGATTATCTTTTCCACATGAGGATAGATGCTATAAATCATGTCTACCGCTGATTCCTGATAAAGGCTGCTATACGGACTTGATTTAAGTATTCTTGAATCGTGCGGGGAAAAGCTAATTATCAAGAAAACCGTATGTCCCTCATTAATTCACTTAGTGAGTGACAATATCTGTTTGGGCCCCTTGATGGAGATAGATTGTTTGCTAGCAACTGATACAATTATCTCTAGATCAAGAAACGTATAATCTGCAAGAATGACACGTTCATATCTTGGATTATACGATGATATCGTGTGACATAAGAATCAAAATAGAGAAACCATTTATTCTCTCATGCAGGATTGAAATATTGTAGCAGTACATTATTTATGTGAATTGGGAATCATAACGTGTTGCTAGATACCGCTTATGATTATTGGAATTAAATAGCGATTTAATTCCATGTCCAACATAGCATAAATCCTCAAAGGGTCACACAAAATTGGTGTTTAACCATATGTGCATTGTTTATTTATTTGCAATAATGTGTATTGCAAAATATGATAGATTGATTAATTAATTAAATAACGTTATGGACCGTTATAATTAATTAAGTCAAATAGATCATATAGAAATAAATTAATGCATTGTCTAATCTCTAAATAATTATTATTAAGTTAATAATTATTTATAAATAACACACTTAATTTAATTAAGTTATTTGGGCTTTAATTTATTAGTAAATTAAATGTCCAAATTGAATAGCTATGAGTGGGCCTTTAATTAATAGAATTAAAGGGGATCAAATAGAGATGGCCTAGTGGGCCAAGAGAGCCCACTAGGAGGCCGGCCACAAGAGGTAGGTAGGAGTGGCACAATTGTAATTTGTGTGAACTCCTATCTAGGGTTAAGAGGCTATATAAGGCACCTATTGGAGGCTCCCTTGCACCTCTTCTCTCTCCTCCTCTTCCTAGCCGCCACCATAAGGCTCCCCCCTTGTGTGGTGCGCCGCCCCCCCTCTCCCCTCTCCACTCTAGCTCATGTGTTGAGCGTTCCATTCTCCCACAAATTCGTTTGGTTCGTTGGTTGAAGAAAGGGAACGCTTGGGATTAGACTCGCTCTTCTCTTCGCTAGCACGAATTGAGAAGGGCTTGGTTAATACCATAGTGGACTCGAGGCGCCGCGAATAGGAGGTGTTTGGAGAGCACGCCACCGACATCAATCCATTGGAACGAGCCTCTTGGTTGCGATACCAAGAGAGGTAGACTTCCAATCCCTTTTTCTCGTGTGTTTGAATAGCTTGTGTACTAGATCTCTTATGTGTGTGATTTGCTTGGTTAATTAATTGGTAATTAGCACAAAAATGAAAATTAGCACACTTACTAACAGTGGTATCAGAGCACATGGTCGTACTTAAGCTATTTTAACACTTAATTAAGAGAAATTGGCTAATTAATGGATTAGTAGAGATGATGCGTTTGTTTGCTGTCTGGAAATGGTATTTTCTGTGTTGTTTCGCATTTTTCTCTGTGATATGTCCTCTGGAAGATCTTTCCATCTACATGAAAGTTGTAGATCTGTGGATTGTGATTCTTTTGGCGTTGGATTGACTTTTTTCTGTATTAGTATAGATTTACTGTGAATAAAACGGCGACAGTGCGCAGAACCAGTTTCTGCTTGCACTGTCCTGTTTGAATGGCTTGAAAGATTTATATTTTGAATATAAGTACCAGTGTTCTTTGGCTAGAAATAAAGAGGACTTGAAGCTCTTTCTGAGCATGTAAAATTTGTTGCATGACTCGGATTAATTTGTGGGTTTTCAAGTATGAAAAGGAAGATCTTGTCAGATCCAGTTTGTTGAGCAAATCGATTGTTCTAATAAACTGTACCAACTGAGAACTCCTTTAAAAATTCTGTTTAAATGGAGTTGTTCTATTTTGAGTTAGGATTCCAGGAAAATTAATTTCATAATTTTTCGTGGATGTTTGGACCCTCAGCTAGGTTAAAACGTTTCGATCGACAGTCTGTTCCAGTACAGAATTTGTTGATTGTTTAGCATGTAACTTAAGATTGTTGAACTGAACTTGGTTGTTTTCTTTTCATGAATGGATAGCCTGTAGTATAAACAAGTTTTTCTATGTATATTGTATATATAAAAACTGGATAGAAGGTGGTCTAACAGACCAAATGGTTGAGAGGATAATCTGAAAATCTCATAACGGTGTTTCGTGCACTTGTAAGAGATTTGTCTTTTTTGATTCTCCCAGATGGTTTAAGATCTCTTCTTGAAATTTTTACTGGTAGTCACAATTATGATAAGGAGCTTAAGTAATTTATTTGAGAATTTTTGGAGACCGAAAACTGTTGTTTTGTTGAAATCCATTAGTTACGTTTTTTGGTAAATTACTGTTTTTCTAAGTATTCAAATTAGTTGAAATTAATTAGAAAACTCCTTGTTTGATCTCCTTTCTGTTATGGGATGTTGAAAGAACTTTCTAAATGAATTTAAACAAGTTTGGTTGTTTAAAATTGAGGATTTGTACACGGAATTTACTTATAGCAAACGATACGCAAAGATGCTTGAAAATCGTTAATTGGAAACAAAGTTCTTGTATGTGCTAACTTTGTTTTGTAGGTGGATAGTGGGTTTAGTATGGCTCAAGACTCAATGCCTTGTGGTTGTATGAATGCATGTGTGAATGTTTGTAATGCGGCCTTTGGTGCCATTAATTAATTTTTGATTAATTTTTGATGTAACTTGTGAGGCTTGCATGCCCCTAAGGATAGGAAGGGAATAGGATGTTTTCACATGTATTTTGTAGCTTTATTTTATATAGGATTTAGATCCTTATAGAATTTAGTGGGAGGGCATGGAGTAGATTAGTTTTGCTTCATGGAGGATGTGGCGAAACTAATGCAAGCGGGAGCCATACAAACCCACAACTATGAGATGCTTGTATGAATGCTTGTGTTAGGTTAGGTATGGGTGTATGATTACACGACCACCAAACAAAGCGTCATATGAATTGTTTGTCCCAAACTAAAAAGAATTAAGTCTAAACAAAATTCATTCTCCCTTTTTCTATCCCCTTCTTACGTTGTATGATCGGTCATTGATGTATTCTCGCCGACGCGGGACATCGTGATCCATCATCCGTGTCGGGGTGTAAATCGGATTTACTAGGAGCAAATAGAAAGAAGTGACTTAACAATGATTCAAATCAGATTGGTCATTGGAGTGAAGTTCGTTAATCGAACCAAGAATCATAGGAACGTATGATTGGTTGGAGAACCTATCTCACATTTGTTGGTGCAATGTTCTGCCGACGCCGTCGTTGCATTAACAAGTTGTGGGAGTCTTGGAAATTCACTACATTTAGGGACTTGATATAATGTAGTGGAAGTTTTACTTAGTTAAAACAAATTTTAAAGCATAAACTAATTGACCTTAAAACTTATGTATTGTTGTAGATGTCTTCCTCATCTTTTACGCTACGTTCTCTTGTTGAGAGAGAGAAACTCGCTTTTAACGGTGCCAATTTTTTGGATTGGCATCGCAACCTAAGGCTTGCCTTTAGGTATGAGAAAAGAGAGTATCTCCTCACCACTCCCATGCCATCGGCTCCAAAGGCAACCGCTTCCCAAGAGGAAAAGGATGCCTTTGCGAAGCATGAAAACGAGGACATGGAGATGTCCGTCGTGATGGTGGCAACCATGGAAGCGGAACTCCAAAAGGAGTTCATGGATAGTGGCTATGGAGTGTTCGCCATGATCACTCGCCTATCCAACATGTTCCAAACAAAGGCCCGCACCGAAAGGGCCCGTCTCATCAAGGCCGTCGCCAACACTCGCTTGGCCGAAGGTCATGATGTCGGGCCACACGTCATGAAGATGGCGGGGTTGTTTCGGCAGCTTGAGAAGCTTGATACGCCCTTCCCTTCGGGGGCGATACAAGACTTCATTCTCAATTCTCTCCCTCCAAGCTTCACCGGTTTCGTTGTGAACTACCGGATGAACGGCATGGACAAGAGCATGGATGACATCCAAAACATGCTCATTGAGACGGAGGAGAGTCTTAAGAAAGAGAAGGGCCCCAAGGATGTTCTTACGGTGAGTGGGAAAAGCAAGAAGATAAGAAAGCGTGGCCGCAAAGGCAAAGGCAAAGGCCCGGTGACGCCCCAAGGTCCGGCCAAGGGTGCTCCCGTGGGTTCTAAGAAGAAGAAGAACCCGGCCTCTTCCGAGACCGTTTGCTACTACTGTAGCAATAAGGGCCATTGGAAGAGAAACTGCCCAAGGTACCTAGCTGACAAGAAGGCGGGAACTGTCCAACCTTCTACCTCAGGTATATTTGTCATCGAAACCCTTCTCGCTACTTCTCACACAGATTGGGTATTTGATACTGGTTCGTGTGCTCACATTTGTCGAAATGTGCAGGTACTAAAGAATAGAAGACGGCTCGAGAAAGGCGAAGTTCAACTCCGCGTCGGTAACGGCACGTGCGTCTCCGCTATGGCCGTTGGGAGCGTGGAACTAACTTTGCCTAATGGTTTTGTGTTGGAACTCAAGGATGTTTTTTGTAGTTCCATGTATCACTCGAAACATTGTATCCGTTTCTTGTTTGGATTTGGATGGTTATGATGTTGTAATAAAGAACAAGTGCTTGACTTTGTTTCGAAATGAAGTTCGTTTTTGTGATGCACATTTATTGAATGGTCTTTATGTGCTCGATTCGAATGGATTTGTTTTGAGTGTTGAAAATGACAAAAGGAAACGTAAGGTTTCACATGAGAATGCGACTTTAATGTGGCATTGCCGCTTAGGTCATATCAACGAGAAACGCATCAAGAGACTACAATCCGTTGGTCTCTTGGATCAATTCGCTTTCGAGCCAATTGACACTTGCGAATCTTGTTTGATGGGAAAAATGACCAAAGCGCCTTTTCCCAACAAAGGGATAAGGGCAAATGGATTGTTAGATCTCATACATACCGATGTATGTGGACCTATGAGCATTTGTGCACGTGGAGGTTTCTCATACTTCGTCACATTCACTGACGATTATAGTAGATACGGGTATATCTACTTGATGCGTCATAAATCTGAAACCTTTGACAAGTTCAAAGAGTTTAAGAGTGAAGTTGAGAACCAACTTGATCGAAAGATCAAGGCCTTACGATCCGATAGAGGTGGTGAGTACTTGAGCCATGAATTTGGTGATTATCTAAAGGAGTGTGGAATCATTCCACAACTCACTCCACCAGGAACACCACAATGGAATGGTGTGTCCGAAAGGAGGAATCGAACTTTGCTAGACATGGTTCGATCGATGATGAGCCAAACTAATTTGCCTATGTCCTTTTGGGGTTATGCAATTGAAACCGCAGCTTTTACTTTGAACCGTGTTCCATCAAAGTCTGTTGAGAAAACACCCCATGAGCTATGGTTTGGTTCGAAACCTAGCATGATGTTTCTCAAGATTTGGGGTTGTGAAGCTTATGTGAAAAGGCTAGTGAGCGATAAGCTTGGACCCAAATCGGACAAATGTCATTTCGTAGGATACCCTAAGGAAACAAAGGGTTACTACTTCTATAACCGTGTCGAGAACAAAATAGTTGTTGCACGACATGCGGAATTCTTGGAAAAGGAGTTTATCTCAAGAAGAAGTAGTGGGAGCAACGTGGTTATTGAAGAAATTCAAGAACCGCAACAACAAAACATACCTCAAGTAGGTAATGTGGTTGTTCCAAATATAGTGCCAAATGAGGTTGCACCAAACGAGATTGTAGTCGAACCCATTCCTCAAGTTGTTGTGGAAGAAGAGGTTCAAGAACAAGCTCCCTCAAATGAATACTCAAACATATCGCGTGTCGATAGTGTTGAGGACGCACCTATACTTGAAGTTCAAGAACAAAGCCCACAAACCGTTGTGGAGCAAGTTCAAGAACCTCAAGCATCTACCCTACGAAGATCGGCAAGGCCAAGTCGTCCACCTATAAGATATTTAGGTTTGCACGACGTTCTCGTCATGGAGAACGATGAGCCTTTGACCATTGATGACATGAAAAGAAAACCAGACTCCAAGGAATGGCTCAAAGCCATGGAATCCGAAATGCAATCCATGTATGACAACAAGGTATGGACCTTGGTTGATCTTCCCAACGGAGTAAAACCCGTTGAGAACAAATGGATCTTTAAAAGAAAGGTCGACATGGATGGCAACTTGACCATTTACAAAGCACGACTTGTAGCGAAAGGTTACAAACAAGTTCATGGTATTGACTATGAAGAAACCTTCTCGCCCGTCGTTATGTTCAAGTCAATTCGGATCATGTTAGCAATTGCCGCATTTTATGATTATGAAATATGGCAAATGGATGTCAAAACCGCTTTCCTAAATGGAAATTTGGAAGAGGATGTGTATATGACACAACCCGAATGTTTTGTGGATCCAAAGAATGCTAACAAGGTATGCAAACTTCAAAGGTCCATTTATGGATTGAAGCAAGCATCAAGGAGTTGGAACAAACGCTTTGATGAAGAAGTCAAGAAATTGAACTTCGTTCAAAGCGAAAAGGAACCTTGTGTTTACAAGAGGATCAGTGGGAGCGTGGTTGTGTTTCTTGTTCTATATGTTGATGATATCCTCTTGATCGGGAATGATATCCCCGAGTTGAATGCAGTTAAGGATTCATTGAAGAAGGTGTTCTCAATGAAAGATTTGGGCGAAGCCGCCTACATCCTAGGAATCAAGATCTATAGAGATAGATCGAGAAGGATGTTAGGCTTGAGCCAAGATGCATATATTGACAAAGTGTTGAACAAACACAACATGGCAAATTCCAAGAAGGGATTCTTGCCTATGTCACATGGCATTTTCTTGAGCAAGTCTCAAAGTCCGACCAATGATACAGATCGTGAATACATGAAGAAATTCCAGTATCCATCTGTGGTCGGATCGATTATGTATGCCATGCTATGCACTCGTCCTGATGTGGCACATCCGATTAGCGTGACTAGTCGATTCCAAGCCAATCCTGGCATGGCACATTGGACTGCAGTCAAGAATATCCTCAAATATCTCAAGAGAACAAAGGATAGCATTCTCGTATATGGTGGAGACCAAGAGCTCGTTGTAAGTGGTTACACCGATGCTAGTTTCCAAACCGATCGAGATGACTCAAAATCACAGTCCGGCTTCGTATTTCTGCTCAATGGTGGTGCCGTGAGTTGGAAGAGTTCCAAGCAAGATACTACGGCCGATTCCGTCACCGAAGCAGAATACTTAGCGGCTGGTGAAGCAGCGAAAGAAGGTGTATGGATCAAGGAGTTCTTGACCGAGCTAGAGGTGGTTCCAAGCATCTCAGGTCCAGTGGATATTTACTGCGACAACACGGGAGCCATAGCTCAGTCCAAGGAGCCTAGGTCTCATCAAAAGACTAGGCACATTCTACGACGATTCCATCTCATCCGTCAGTTGATCAATGATGGATGGGTCAAGGTCAAGAAGGTGGACGGTGCCGCGAACACAGCGGACCCTCTGACAAAGCCTTTATCTCGAGCCGCACATGAGTTGCACGTTGCATCCATGGGGATTAGGCGTATGCCTGAGTGGCTTTGAGTTGTATCTTTTTATTACTAGGCTTTAGTATGAGACATGTATATTTTGGATATTACATTGAGTACTATGCACTTGCTAGAAGTCACTATTGATTGACTCTAGGCCAAGTGGGAGATTGTTAGAGATATGTCCTAGAAGCCAATTCATTAGGCTACTTCTATAGTTTATGTTATTGGTGATTTCAGATCATTTGTTCTTTGATTTACTCGTTGACAGTTCATTCAGGTTGAGGATCTGAATTATAGATCACTGTTATTCATTTAGTAGTAAATGACAACGATAAATCTAAAAGTCCATAATCTTGATAATTAACAAAGGACATTAATTATCAATAAGATTAGTATGCAGATTAAGTGATGATTAAGTTCTATAAATCATAGGTTAGGAGTAACCAACTTAATTGCATATGTATATGTTATAGAACATAGTACAGGACTGGACCCCACGAAATAAATATATGGATTGTGTTACGTGTCATTATTTATTTCGTTATGATTTTGGTTCTAAGTTTGAGATGATTATCTTTTCCACATGAGGATAGATGCTATAAATCATGTCTACCGCTGATTCCTGATAAAGGCTGCTATACGGACTTGATTTAAGTATTCTTGAATCGTGCGGGGAAAAGCTAATTATCAAGAAAACCGTATGTCCCTCATTAATTCACTTAGTGAGTGACGATATCTGTTTGGGCCCCTTGATGGAGATAGATTGTTTGCTAGCAACTGATACAATTATCTCTAGATCAAGAAACGTATAATCTGCAAGAATGACACGTTCCTATCTTGGATTATACGATGATATCGTGTGACATAAGAATCAAAATAGAGAAACCATTTATTCTCTCATGCAGGATTGAAATATTGTAGCAGTACATTATTTATGTGAATTGGGAATCATAACGTGTTGCTAGATACCGCTTATGATTATTGGAATTAAATAGCGATTTAATTCCATGTCCAACATAGCATAAATCCTCAAAGGGTCACACAAAATTGGTGTTTAACCATATGTGCATTGTTTATTTATTTGCAATAATGTGTATTGCAAAATATGATAGATTGATTAATTAATTAAATAACGTTATGGACCGTTATAATTAATTAAGTCAAATAGATCATATAGAAATAAATTAATGCATTGTCTAATCTCTAAATAATTATTATTAAGTTAATAATTATTTATAAATAACACACTTAATTTAATTAAGTTATTTGGGCTTTAATTTATTAGTAAATTAAATGTCCAAATTGAATAGCTATGAGTGGGCCTTTAATTAATAGAATTAAAGGGGATCAAATAGAGATGGCCTAGTGGGCCAAGAGAGCCCACTAGGAGGCCGGCCACAAGAGGTAGGTAGGAGTGGCACAATTGTAATTTGTGTGAACTCCTATCTAGGGTTAAGAGGCTATATAAGGCACCTATTGGAGGCTCCCTTGCACCTCTTCTCTCTCCTCCTCTTCCTAGCCGCCACCATAAGGCTCCCCCCTTGTGTGGTGCGCCGCCCCCCCTCTCCCCTCTCCACTCTAGCTCATGTGTTGAGCGTTCCATTCTCCCACAAATTCGTTTGGTTCGTTGGTTGAAGAAAGGGAACGCTTGGGATTAGACTCGCTCTTCTCTTCGCTAGCACGAATTGAGAAGGGCTTGGTTAATACCATAGTGGACTCGAGGCGCCGCGAATAGGAGGTGTTTGGAGAGCACGCCACCGACATCAATCCATTGGAACGAGCCTCTTGGTTGCGATACCAAGAGAGGTAGACTTCCAATCCCTTTTTCTCGTGTGTTTGAATAGCTTGTGTACTAGATCTCTTATGTGTGTGATTTGCTTGGTTAATTAATTGGTAATTAGCACAAAAATGAAAATTAGCACACTTACTAACATGAACTTCAAAATTATAGTGCTTTTGGCGGCTTCATATTTATTGGAGATGCTTAATCCCTTTCTTAAATTAAGCAATTATCATCATTCAATGCTCTAAATTAGAGTGAAATTAATTTTAGAAAGTGTAAAAAAAGCTGAAATTTTTAAGAGGAATATAAAAATTGAGTTACAGATACTTTTTAGCACACATGTTTAGTAAGAGTAGAATGCCAAACTTTTAGAGGCCGTTTGGATCGCTTAGGAATAAGAGGAATAGCCTCTTCTTAGGCGAAAATTTATTCCTAACCATTCAAACTCTTCACAAAGTTACACACTTTTCAATATTTTTCGTCTAGGAATAGACTATTCTTCTTATTCCTAAGCGATCCAAACGGCCCCTAATGAATTGAAAAAAAAGTAACACTAATTTCCAATCTGATTCGAAACATTTCAAGGAGCTTAAAATTCATATCACGTGACTTATTAAACTACATAATAGACTGAGTAGAAAATGAGTTTGATCTGGTTGAGGTTATCTATTTGAACCAGGAATAAACTTTCTTTTTAATTGAATTTAGTTCTTATAAGTTCAAATTGACAGGAATTTGGTTTTGTTGTTTATTTTTTTAATACGGTAGTCCATACATTTGAGATGGAAACTAGATGAAGATTAAAATTTTTATTACAGGCGAATTTCAAATCAACTTTGGTTTTACATTGCATATAGTATAATCAATTTGATCCTTGTTTAATAATTGGATGAACTTAAACAAAAAGAGTGCTTTAAATATATTTTGTGGACAAACTGGGTACACTAAGCAGCCTTCTCAAAAGGGCAACAAAAATATGTTATTGATCGACAAATTGAGGCATCGCCATCACCAATTCACCACACATGCGGAGGGTCCGTATCCTCTGCTCACCTTTTAAGGTGAGCAGAGTGCCTACCTCTGATCCGAGCCGTTCGATCTAATCTCGACGGTTAAAATTTTTCGGGCCTTACAATCTGGTTACATGCACGGGGCTCCCTTAACCGTTAAGATTACATCTAACGGTTCAGATCAGAAGTGAGCAGAGTGCTCACCTTAAAATGTAGGCAGAGGATGTGATTCCCACATGCGGATATCGGCGAACGGAGCCGACTTCTCCTTTTATCCTTTCCTAACTTGTTATGAAGCGAGTTAAAAATCGACTACTTAAACATACAGTGACCCGCCACATATATACTCCACAGAGTTGGCACCAGTAAATTTGTGGCGTTCGTTTCGAATGGAGTTTACTCATGAAGGAATATGCGGTTTAATACTTCCCTCCTAATATTTAGAGTTCAGATGCCAACGAATCACTACGCTTCTCTCTCTCTCTCTTTCCCTTCGACCTCTTTCCTCTAATTTTGTGGCCAAACCTCTTTCGTTCTTTCTTTCTCCTACATTTTCCTAATCGAAATTTTTGAACGAAACCCACAAAAGGAATCTATCTCGTTACTCACTCCTTGCTCTATTCACTTGTTTTCGCCTCTCTCTTTCGGAGAATCTGGTTCGATTTGGGTGTGTTTGATAGCTTGAAATTGAAATGATACAAATTGGGGCTGCTATTGTGAAGGTAATTTGTTTTAGTTTTGTTGGTTTTTGTTTTTTAAATTAGATTGTTAATTTAAAAGGAGAAAGGAAACTTGAGAACGTATGCTAAGTTGATACCACTTGTTTGTGACGTAAAGTGATCTTAATCTTTTCAATTAAGTTGCTTTAGGTTGGGTTATTCTGTATTCATTTATTTCTTTTGGAATTGTATTTAACAAATTTGAATAATTTCCGTTAATTTTTCTTAATTGCACAGTACCTTCTTCATTTTTCAACTAAATGGAGTGGTATATTTTTTCTGTTTTCCAATTTTTTAGGATAATTTGTCATAACTTGTGGTCCCATCCTGACCTACGTAATAGAACGTGTGGGCAATCCTTACTTCACTAGTCAGTACTCTGGGCTTTTTTTAATAAATAAATTGATAATGGTTAATAATGCCACTAACTTAGATGATATACAATGCTGCCTAGGTATGATGCAAGAAATTCAATTTTTACAAACTTACAAATTGTCATTTTGAAATAACATTACAAATTTCATTTCAGGACATTGATTGCTGAAAGTTAGAAAGATAAAAGGAGAATTGTCTAAAATGGGTTCAGACAGTCCATTGTTGGGCAACCTGAAGATATCACGGGTTCGAACCATACTGACCCACAAGTACCCGTACCCACATGAGCATTCAAGGCACATCATGATAGCCGTTATAATGGTGTGCTTTCTTTTCATCTCTTCAGATAATATGCACACTCTGATACAGAAGCTCGATAACAATATTAAATGGTGGTCTATGTATGTTTGCCTCATTGGTTTCTTTTATTTCTTCTCTTCACCTTTCATTGGAAAGACTATCAAGCCAAGCTATTCCAACTTTAGCCGCTGGTGAGTTCTATATTTCTAACTTTCAACCATTTTTCTAGTTGATACTTTTGAGCTGCAAGTCTATCAGTAATTTTTTTCTTTTAATTTAGCTTATGAGTTTTTCTTAGGCTTATGCATAAAATTCTTTTTGTTTTAAGACACATAACATGTTATTCTTCTTGACATATTACCAAATCGGCATAGAATACCTTTCTTTTCTTGCAACTCACATCTAATGTTTTTTTTCTTTGTTCCTTGTACATGACCACATGTGCAAATAACACCTTTCTTTTGGTTGCAATTCACATTTTTTGTTCTTTACTTCTTTAATATCACTCATTGCTAAGTCAAGGGAAAAAAATAAAGTAAACTACTCCTTATTCGCTGATTGACTCATTCATATCACTTTATTGCATGTTCATAGAAACTAAATAGTAACGACACCTCAAGGGAAAATTAAATATTTTGTTAAGATTTTACAATTTATGGTGGTTTTTCCATTATAGTAATCTAACAGGTCAGTGCTATTTGCACAAAGAATCAGAATGTTGGCTGGTAACTATTTGTGGGTTTTATTTGCAATTGCACTAAAATATCAGCTCTATTTGGTATGATCCGAACTATATATGTACAGCAATTGTTGTAGCAGAAAAGAACATGGAAGCATCATATAATTTTCTAGTCCTTGATACGAAGCTTAAAAATGAAGTTTTTCAGCAATTATTTCACCTTTTTAAACATTCCCATTTCAGGTATGTTGGTTGGATATTTGTAGCATCACTGTACCACCTTCCGAGCTTTCAGTCTATGGGGGTCGACATGAGGATGAACCTATCCTTGTTCATAACTATATACATATCCTCCGTACTATTTCTGACTGCTTTTCATATTGTATTTCTTGGCCTTTGGTATCTCGGCCTAGTTGCCAGAGTGGCGGGAAAAAAGCCTGAAATCTTCACTATTTTACAAAATTGCACTGTAAGTCCTCTTTGCATTCATTACAATTTTCAATAAGGAATTATGACTACTTGCATACAGGATTGCAATCGTGTAGTGTATGTACTATTAAGATTGTACCACAAATCCAGAATACGACTTATTTGATGAAAAGTTTTGTTTATGGTTTCTTTATGTTTAATTGAGTCTTTAGCAGTGATCATGACTTGACTGAAAATGTTCAAGTGAAATTCACAAAACTTTAAATTCGTTTGCAGGTAATAAGCATTGCATGCTGTGCATTCTATAGCCGGTGTGGGAATCGGGCTTTACACAGAGAACAGCAGCAACCCATTCATGCACACAATAATACTTGGCTTTCAAATTTTTTAAGAATTCATGAACTGAAGGATCAGATGTGCTCATCCTGGCTGGCTCCTGTGGGATCTGCTAGTGACTATCCTCTTTTATCTAAGTGGGTCATTTATGGGGAGGTGCATATTCTTCCCTTCTTTTATGGAACCAGAAGTGTTGACCTCTGGGGAACTTATTTGTTTCCCTATAGTTTTTTTGTTGCGAGAACCTTTTTGTTCTTTTCACTGTACTCCATGATCAACTTTTGTTCTCTTAAACCAAGACTTGTATTGCATTCTGCTTATTAATTTTTATCGATGTCCTAAGAATGTTGCTTTCTTTCTGTTTCAGATAGTATGCAATGGACAATGTGGTGGGACATCTAGTGAAATATCCCCATTATATTCTTTGTGGGCTACTTTTATTGGCCTCTACATTGCTAATTATGTTGTTGAAAGATCCACTGGGTAATTTTTGAACTTCCTTTCATACCAGTCAACATTTTTTATGAGAAAATATTTACAGAATATCACTGCATCTGCAGAAAATGTGAAAAGGCCTTTGTTAGAAACCAAACTTATGTTGTATCATTACATTTCTTAATTCTGGTAAAATTATTACAGATGGGCTTTAACCCACCCTTCATCGACAGCAGAGCAGGAGAAACCAAAGAAGCTGACTAAACCCAATTTCTTGGATATGGTCCCTTGGTACTCTGGGTATGTATTTTGTTATTACTTGATTAAGATAATCCACCACACTTTATATTTCAAATAACATTCAACCCAATTTGCAGACAAGTCCAAACATTCAACACTCTAAATTATATGTGCTTTAAGAAGAGGCAGTTTTGTGTTGCGTTAGTAACTTTCTTTTACTATGTACTTGTTTACTTTGTCCCAGTTCTTATATGGTTCTCAAGCATTATGGTTGTGCTATCAAAATTTCAGAGGAAAATGTTAACCCTCTGTTCTTAACTTGACCTAAGCAGCTAGGCATTGCTTTTCGAAAGAAAAATGAATAGAGAAAAGGAAAAAAGGGCACTTAGTATTACTTTCTACTACCATATTGTAGCCAGATTTTTGAGATGTTAGTAAATAGAGACTGTATTTTCAATAAAAACAAATTTATATTCTGTCAGTTTTTACTACATGGAAACATTCTCTCATCTCATATATATTTGCACTATTTGTTCAGGACCTCTGCTGACTTATTTAAGACAGTGTTTGATCTGTTGGTATCTGTCACACTTTTTGTTGGCCGATTCGACATGCGTATGATGCAGGTATATGTCTATATATTTTATGTATTTTCTGAACTGGCTTTTAAGTATTCTTTTACATTTTCTTTTCTTTAATGCTGAAACCCTATATAGCAAGAGTATGCTAAGAAACTGGCAAAAAAGTGTACGCAAGATAGCATTGTCTAGCATTCTTTTACATTTTCTTTTCTTTAATGTTAACCCTCTTTTCTTTCTTGAATACTCCAACCCTCGTACCTTTTTTGTAACTTCATGACTGCATTGTCTAGCATTTTGAAAGTAACTCTATAGGGTGTAGATAGCAACAGGCAAACATATACGGACCATACTTGAAAACCTATTTTACATCTTGAATGAAGCTTAACCAGTTAGCTTTGTTGTACAGTGTGTAGGATTGTGACACATTACACAATTGAGAGTAATCAGAATATAAATGTAAATAATTTCTTTTATATTAATGCTAATGAATCGTGTGATAATATATTAAGGCGGCAATGAGAAAGGTTCCTGATGAAGCCAAAAGTGAAGATCTATTATACGACCAATTCTGTGGAAGGGATGACATTTGGTTCGATTTTATGGCTGATACAGGAGATGGCGGAAATTCATCTTACACTGTTGCCCGCTTACTTGCTCAACCATATCTCAAGGCTAGAACCGGTGGGTCTAAATTGGTGCTTCCTCGTGGCAAGTTTCTTCTCATAGGAGGTGATCTCGCGTAAGGAATTTAATACCTTCCTTTTCTTTGAAGACTTCTTCTGTCAAGTTTGTTTGATTAACTGGGCTCACATTGAATTAATTAGGGTTTTAAGAGGAAAATGGGGTCTAATTTGTGTTCTCCACCTTTTATGAATTGTCTAGGAAAATGTGGTAGTCACTTTTCTACATAATTTAACCTTTGTTTTAATTGTTTGGTATCAATTGTTAGCAAACTTGAGAAAATAAATAGTGAACAACATTATGTTTTGTTTCAATACCGTGGAAATTTGCAAGTGACCTAACAGTATTGTATTGTGGTCTCTGTAATACTGATGAGCCTCCCATCAACATTGTTAAATATTGACATGCAACATCCTGATATGAGCTGAGCCTCTGCATAATTTTTCCAGTAAAATAGTGAATCTAACAGAATTTACTTCATAGGGTATCCAAATTCATCATAATTTATGTTTTGTTTGGTATCGATTGTCAGAAAACTTGAGAAAATAAATAGTGAACAACATTATGTTTGGTTTCAATACCATGGAAAATTTGCAAGTGACCCAAGAGTATTGAATTATGGTATCTGTAATACTGATGAGCCTCCCATCAACATTGTTAAATATTAACATGCAACATCCTGATATGAGTTGAGCCTCTGCATAATTTTTCCAGTAAAATAGTGAATCTAACATAATTTACTTCATAGGTATCCAAATCCATCGTCATTTACCTACGAGAAGCGGTTTTTTGCCCCTTTTGAAAGTGCCCTTCAGCCTCCCACTTGGTTCAGGACTGAGCATATTGCCATTAACAAGCCAGAGATGCCACAAGGCGTGTCAAATTTGAGAGATTATTATGGACCTCAGTGCTTCATAATTCCTGGAAACCATGGTTTGTGCTATATAATGTCATAGACTGATTCTTTTTGCCAAAGCGAAAGCATTTTCAGACAGAGCTACCACTGCATGCTTTCTTTGACATATTTTACCATTAGGATTAGGGCTGGAGTTTTGGCATTCATTCATATAGGTTGTAATATATTTTTCTTATTTTATAATCTTCTTCTAGATTGGTTTGATGGCTTGCATACTTTCATGAGGTACATTTGTCACAAAAGCTGGTTAGGTGGCTGGTTCATGCCTCAGAAAAGGAGTTATTTTGCATTGCAACTGCCACATGGTTGGTGGGTTTTTGGCCTCGATCTAGCACTCCATGGAGATATTGATGTGTATCAATTCAAATTCTTTGCAGAGTTGTGTCAAAACAAGGTGTTTTTCCCCTCCTTATGATCCATTTTTTTGCTCTCAGAACTATTATGCAAGGTTGGCTATTGTCATGTCAATCCAGGTTGGGTTGGCAATATTCATTATAAAATACAACCTGATTTCATAACTGTGATATGACCTGCCCATGGTCAAAATCATGACCCTTTGTATCCTTCAGTTTCTTGATTGGGCAGGGTCAATTAGATCCAATTTGGTCCAGTATAACAATGACCCAAATTAAATTAGCACAGTTTAGATGCAGTATTCCTTGTTACATAACTGAAGGACTGGTACTGTAATCAATGTCTAAAATCTGAAGTTCTAAACAGCATTTAGATGAATTATTCATTGAATCTTAATATTTCAAAGATCTTATTATAGATTGGAGAGACAGATTCAGTTGTTGTCATGACACATGAGCCAAACTGGCTCCTTGACTGGTACTGGAAGGAGAAGACTGGTAAAAATGTGTCTCATTTAATATGTGACTATTTGAAGGGGAGATGCAAGCTTCGCATGGCAGGAGATCTGCATAATTATATGCGTCACAGTGCTGTTGTGTCAGATGCTGGGCCTACTTGCATCGAGCATTTACTTGTCAATGGGTGTGGTGGGGCCTTTTTGCATCCAACCCATGTATTTCAGGACTTTAAGAGCTTTTGTGGGACCCAATATGATTGCAAGACTACATACCCATCTTATGGTGATTCTAGAAGGGTACTAAAATTAATATTTTCTTAATCTGGCTATGTTCAACCAATTTTTCAGTAGTAATTGCAAATACCACCCACTATTTATTTTGTTTGCACAAACCACTATAAAATTGTTCTTTAGTTTGTAAGACTTTTCCAAAATAGACTGGAAGTGTTAATTTTATTTTCATATTTGTTTTTGTTATTTTTATTCAGATTGCTCTTGGAAACATTTTAAAATTCCGGAAGAAGAACTGGCAGTTTGATACTATTGGTGGTGTAATCTACTTCATTTTGGTTTTTTCACTGTTTCCTCAGGTAATTTTTCTGTTCAAGTTTGGGTTTCCTTATTATACTGATGACGATGAAATGAATATCAAGTGTTAATTATTGATTTTCTCAGTTTTATGAAATTAAACACAAAAATAGCCCTCTCTAAGATGAAATATGCCCTACTTTACATTTACTAACCTTCCATGGGCAAGTTCCATTGAAAGAAATAACAATAACTCAAGAGTCAAATGATTAAACTTAAAAACATTAAAAGTGTATAATGTGTTCTCTTTCTTTTCAGCATAATCATGTTGATCTTTGCATGACGATTCATGATCAGATCATGTAAAAGCTTTATTCTGCAAACCATGAAAACAAAAATATATTGTGTAGTTATGGTATTGACATTCGCAGGAATAAAAACCCAATAAAGGGAAAAAAGTCTGATCTGTTCTTTCCTTTCAGTGTAACCTCGTTCATGTACTACATGAGGATTCATGGGCAGGCTGCATAAAGGGCTTCATTACTACTGTATCCAGTGCATTAATTTACATGTTGGAGCACTCATATATTTCGTCGGCAGGGAGCCTGGCCTTGCTTGTGGTTGCAATCTCTTTTGTGCCAACAAAGCTGTCGCGAAGACGGCGTGTTGCTATTGGTGTTCTTCATGCATTTGCTCACATGACAGCAGCACTGATTCTGATGCTTCTGCTTGAGTTTGGCATTGAGATTTGCATCCGCAATCACTTATTGGCAACTTCAGGTATGATATTTTTTGGACTACTAATTATACATACCAATGAGGACCTGTGCCAGTTAGTTACTGGTATCTTTCTGTTCCATTGGTCTTAACTGAATATCTTTCTGTGTTTTTTTGCAAAAGTATGAAATTGATATAGATACAATGAAATAAGAGATTTAGTCTATCTTTATTTATTTCCACATTATTTATTTCCAGTTTTAGCTTTGTTGAATTAGGAAATATCAGGAGATGGTTGATAGTTAGGCAACAACTATATTAGTGATTACTGTGTAATGGAATAGGCAGAAAAGAAATAAAGTATTAGTCTTCTTTTCCAAGTCTTCTCTCTCTTGTATCTCCCTTGTATTAATTAGGTCAGAATCACGATCATTACCTAAGATCATCTACCCATCCAGAAACACGCATCAGAGATTGTTGGTCTAATTAAAAAAAAAAGAGTAGAAATCCAATGGAACAAATTGACCTATTTCACCTTGATGGTGTTAACTTATTGTTAACGAAATCAATTTTTTTTTCCAGGCTACCACACACTATATGATTGGTACAGGTCGATGGAAAGTGAACATTTTCCTGACCCTACTGGCTTGCGGGCACGCCTGGAGCAATGGACCTTTGGCCTCTACCCGGCATGCATAAAGTATCTTATGTCAGCTTTTGACGTACCTGAGGTTTGAATTATTATGCAATATACTTGAATTTAAATATAGCCCTGGTAGTAGTTGTAGTGTTAAATTTCAAACAACACCCATCTTTTTCTTATGTTTTAATACCTTTGACGTTTTCAAACTATCAAGCAATTCACTGCTGTTCATTTTTTTAAATAAAATACTGCACATTAAAAAAAAAGGTACTAGATTTAATAAATTTGGCAACCTTAACAACCATTAAATATAAATTTATATTTAATAATGACAACCTTTTGCACATTAAAAATGTGTTTGAAGCAAGTTCACTGATCAACAATTGACTTCAAATTTTGAAAAATGATGTTTGATGCAAGTTGTCCATCTTTTATGGTATTTTGATTGAATATCAATGACATTCATATTTCATGAAAGTTGGTTGATATTTGTCCAATCTATAAGATGAAAAGTATGTATATTAATCTTTTTCTATTTTAAAAGGTCTGTTCGACTTGATTTAAGGAAGTTAAGTTATTGTCAAGGTTGTCAAGTTATTTGTGAATATTTCTGCAAATGTCAAATTATCATTTATACCTTTTCAAAGCAAGAAATTTGAAACAAATTCTTACAAAATGGGAAAGTAGATGAGTTTCAGATTTATTGACACAAAACATGAAAGTTCTTTTATACTAAATGGCAAATGAACCCAAAACTTATGTCTTTTTTAGTGCTATGGAGGTTTGAATCTGTGACCTCATGAAAGGTATCCTAGTATTGTATCACTAGAAAACATGAATATATCTTGCCTGCTTCCCCTATTTACATTAATTGGACAATTCTATGGGATGTTTATTGTTTCTTATTTTCTTATGATTTTACTCAGAAGTTTCTTAATAATTTCAGTGATCCTAACTGTTACATGATAAACATGTACAGGTGATGGCTGTCACAAGAACAACCATATGTAAGAATGGGATTCTGTCATTATCTCGCAGTGTCTCTGTTATATACTACACATCGGTGTTTATTTATTTCTGGGTTTTCTCTACCCCAGTAGTGTCTCTTATTTTTGGAAGCTATCTATACATTTGCATCAATTGGTTTCACATTCATTTTGATGAGGCCTTTTCGTCTCTACGTATTGCCAATTATAAGGCCTTCACGCGGTTTCATATCACCAAAGATGGTGACCTCGAGGTGTTCACACTTGCTGTTGACAAGGTAACAAGATTATAATTGACTCTATTGGCCTCTTCCCTTAAATGTAATTTTAATTATTTTTTGTTCTATTTTTAAAAGCAAGTTGCACATCCAGAACTGAGTTCATGGCTAAGTTGAATTTGGTTCAGATAAGTGTCAGGTCTCCGGTTGGGGTTGTTGTTATTGCTGTACATTGGGTTGTTTCGCAAGCTAAGCTGATCCAATACCAAGTGGCTTGTATCTGTGTTAACCTGAACCACCCTGCTACACCCAATCTCAAGTTCATCTTAATTTGTATGGTTATAAAAACCAAGATCCTCACCATATATACGTAGTTGTATGTTTGCTTATTGAAAAATAGCTCTCTTAAAACCACTTTATTATGCATTAAAGGTACCAAAAGACTGGAAGTTAGATCCTGAATGGGAAGCTGAAGAAAAAGGGGCTCACCAGATGAGCCATGACAGGAAACATCCGAGCAAGTGGAGAGCTGCCTCTTCGCCTGACCCTACTAATTCTGTTAAACTAATAGATCATTTTGTTATTAAAAGAACCACAGGCTCCAAAATAAATTCTAAACAGTAATTTTCCTTTGTTTTCCCCTTAACAATAGCAATCCTGTAGTGGTTGAAATGTATATACAAAAGATAGTTGGATAGATTTGTATCAAGCGATAGTAAAGCTAGACATAGCAAGCCTTTTCTTTTCTGACTTATTTGTCTTGCTCACTTCAGACATGCTGGAAAATATAACACAGTAAAACGACGGTGAAAGGATCGTCTCTAAATCCTCCATTCTCAAGCGCACTATCTTCCTTGCATACTTAAATTTTTATACTAAGCCTCACGTACTTCGTATATTTAAAAAATTTTAATGGTCATTTATTTGCTTGCACTTAAAGTACTTAATTACATATAAAAAAAAACTATGCATTGACGAGTTAGTAAAACAAAACCAGATTTGAAGACGTTTTCTCCAGAAATGGAAAATGCGTACTAGATTACTAGGCAAAGAAAATACAGCTACCTAGTAGAAAAACAAGCACACATGAATACAGGAATGTCAGAAACACTACCACTTTAGGAGCTACAAAGAGGATCTAATATTTATTGCAAGCACATATTAAACAAGCACACTTCACTAAACCCGCAAACAATACGGTTAGCTTTCCATGGTATCAAGTTGTAACCATTTTTATGACTGACATTTCTCAATTGTTACATTTACAATCTCCTTGCTAGTTCAATCAACCTGCATATGCAGATAGATGAAAAATATTTTAGAAGAGTATTTTAGCAGTGAAGAACAGTTTCCTGATGCAAATTAATATCAATGGTAAACTAAAGGATTTAATAATAATAAATAATCATGATATACCGAAAGAACATTCGATCAAACAGTATGCAAGTTAGGTTTAATTAGGTTTGAACAAACTAAAGTATATATATCATATTTGCCGACAATACTACTCTTCTTTACAACTTTCATTCAGGTTCTGTAAAAGGCAGACACTTGCACTCCAAGCCCAAAAAATTTCGAGAGTATGCCCTCTTATACTATGTTTTTCTTTTTCCTTTAAAGATATTGTAAAAAATAAGCTTATGAATTAATAGTGTTTCTGGAACTTTGCACTACCCTGTGGAAAGTTCTGGCTCCTTCCCTCCCTAATCATAAGTCGAACCAAAACTGAATAACTATACTGGGTTTATCCACATATGGCATGCCTAATTTTGAAATAAAAATACACAAATTATCATGTTTCATGTTAGTTAATTCATGCTAGGGTTATGGACAAATTTGCCAACATTTAAGATAAGTACTTCCCCATCAGTATGAGGTGACGCTGGCAACTAATTTTACCATGTCAAATCTTAGTTACAACTATCAGAAATTTGGGGTGTCATTGGCAAACATTGTTAAATGTAAGATGTCCTTTGGGAATATGGCTAACTGTCAGGAGTACATTGGAGTTGAGCAATACCTTAAGAACAGTTAAGCATAATGTAATTAATCACTTGCAAAATCTTCATAAGTAACACCTTCAGATATAGTGTCTAGCCTTTTGTTTCCCCCCTCTGGTAAAATGAAGGACAAAACAGAAAGTACATATATTAGCTATGAATCAGTTATGTATCCTATGTGCTGATAAAAGTAATATCATCTCAAAAGGTCAATCACCTCCAGTAGAATCTGAGAAGTTGTTTGCATCGGAAGGGAGGAAAGGAGACCTTCCATAATTTTCCAATATCTCTTAAAGATGTTAATTAAGAATGAGAAAGAGAAAAAATGAGGTTAGAGATCTCCATTTTAGATCAACACAATAATCAGTTTCCTTTACAACAAGTTCCTTAACTAAATAATATTGAAGTAATTAGTGCATACTTAATAAACAACTTTATTGGCCTTTCCTATTTAAATCACCTGATATTTTGGACCTTGCCATACAACACCCACTATTTCTCATATTTGTAACTAATAATTACCATTTGGATCTAAGTAAAACAAAAAGACTAAATTGCCATAACCTCCATATTAGTTAAGTCAATCAATTTATCCAAGGTCATCTGAGCTTATCCCAAATTTATATAGTTTGGTTGATATTATTTTTTTTATGTTGATTATTCCATAATTTTTAAAATTTGGAGAGCAGAATACAGTATCATTTTTAATTTGACATTAATTGCACATGTCAAGATACTGTTGTTGTTATTACAAACATTGGCCTGGGTGTTATGTACCAAAAAAAAAAAAAAGATATACTGCTATATCGCAAAAGAAAAAAAAACACTTTTTTCATTATTTTTCTTAATGGGTTGACCTGAGTCTTTCTCTTTTCAATTTAGGTTTTCTACTTGGTATTTATTTTGATGTTTACATCATCCAATCTTTTTTTCAACATTTTCAAGCATTGTAGCCTTATAACAATATTACCAGTGTCTAAAAAAGGTTGGGGAACATACCAGCACTCTGACTGAAATCCTCTGTAAGATCAGAAAAGCTAAAATTGCGCGGTATCTGGCTTAAGAAACCAAATGAAGAGTCGATATCCAAAATGGGATCAGCCAATGGTTGACCAGTCAACTCTGAGCTGCTAAAGGAACCTCCAGAAGCATCTCCCATGGATGGGCACGGTTCTAAGAAACCAGGATCATTAAACCCAAAACCCACATCACCAAAACTTGACTCGGTTTTAATAACTGGGGCTGCACCATTTACAACACCATTGAACCGCCCTGTGGATCCAGATAATGTTTGTGGAGGGTTCATGGAGCCAGGATTAGGGTTTATGCACTGAACTTGTCTATCTGTATGGATGAGTTGAGAATGTGTGCCATTTATGAGCGCACCAGTAGAGGAACCTGAGCCGCCATTGCACATCATGTTGTTAGGTATTCTACCAGTAGTTGCACATGGCATATCCCAAGTGTTTTGGTTTACTGAAAAGAAGAGAAAAATGAAATATATTACTCACATATTGAATGTCATAATCAAATAGTAAGCTCCAAGCCTCCAAGTATTAAAGGTTTCATTATCTCAAGTTCTTTGTTGCGCAGTTAAGGCTCAATTAGCCTCAGGTAGGACCTCCTAACTAATCCATGTTTCATTCAGTATCAACGTAATCCAACTTTTAATTAATGAACTAATTCTTGTGAAATTGTGGCTCAATTGAGATTTCTCGTTATCTAATACACTGTATACATAATAAAGTCCTACATAGCTCAACAGAACTTAGAACATACATGTAGAAGGATTAGATCCGTTTGAAACAGGAGGTGCTGATGTGAGAGCTGAGGTGTGCTCTTTGCTCATGAGGCGGTACTGATCATCTAGCAGCCGGTTGAAAACCATAATTTGATTTTTGAGCATCAACCTTACATAATAAGCATTAAAGAAGTCACGATTCTCCTCCTCAAGCTTTTGCCATACTATTAAAGTAGCCCATCAAACACAGAAAAGAAGTTAGATTATCTTGTGAACAGCGAACAAAAAGCAAAGAAAAAAAGAAGCCAATAATAATAATAATAATAAATGTAATGAAGGATAAGGGTGCATTTGGCACTGTTGTTGTTTTTTAGAAACAAAAAACAAGTTTCTTTCTTGTTTCATTTGTAAAAGTTAATGCAGGACACCTTTTGTGCTTAACTGAGAACTTTATAATGGTCAACTTTGTAACCAGAACCTCAGTATGCTCTATTTATTATCACATATACATTCCAGTATGCTGTCTTTTGTCAAATAAATACAAGAACTAGTTTTACAGGTCAACATCTGATGATGCAAAATTAAATATTATGATTCTTTCAATTTCAACTGTACGCTATGCTTCAAGTTTTATGTCAGTTAAAATAGTTTTTTTCCCAAAGACAAAAAAAAAAAAGCGAAACTATTCCATCTAGCCAAGCACACTTAAATCTCTTTTCCGAGAAAGGAAAAGAGTGATATCAAACAGAGTTATAGCAACCACTTTCACGACCAAATAAAAATTTAACTGACAGAAAACATAAAAGTGCTAATAAAGAATCCAGCCATGACAGAAACTTTTGCATTCATTGAGGCTCCAATAATTACCCAAAAAATTCCTAATTTTAATAGGGATATCAATCAACTTAGTTTAAAATTATAGATATCTTATTTACAGTTATTTATTTACAGTTATCAGAATCTAAAAAGCACAATTATAGATATCTTATTTACAGTTTGGATTGTATATAAACTTGGTGCAATTTGGAAAATGATAGATCATCTACCAAGCAGTTTAAAAAATTAACAGTTTAGTCTTAGCATTCTAGCCTTGACAGTTTAAATAATTTCTAAATTGCATCAAATTTATACCCAACCTATCCAACTACAGAACAATCTGAATTTCATTGTCAAAAGAAAAAATGGGTGTCAAATTATTATAACAACCCATCAAATCCCCATAGCATGCACAAGCTATGTAATAAATTAAAAGCAAGTTCTCTAATCAACAATTTCATCATAAAGAAAAATCTCACCAAGCTCAGTAAAACTCGGTTCTATTTTTGCAAGCGCCAGAAGTTTGTCAATTACTTCTTTCTTGTTCATATAAAGTTGCAGACATCTCTCAATAAGATTCTGGACCTGAAAATAAATTATAAAAAAAAGAGATTACATTCATATAAATATACAAAGAAAAGCTTTGAATGGACAAAGTTACAAGAAACAAATGTTAAAGAATCTGTTAGACAAGAAATCAAGGTAATGTCACTTTGCAGTAATGCCATATTACTCTGTCTAATTACTTCAAATAATTGCAACAAAATGAAAGGCATTTTTGGGTTAGCAAAAAATTGCACAAAAACACCTTAAGAACAAGAAATTAATTACCTCAGTTAGGCTTTGATAACAGAGAGTATTTTGAGCACTAAATAAAATTAAGAAACCATGATCACTAACAAGAAGTAATTAAATTTTCCTCGTCCTTACCAGCTGTATATCTTGACGAGTAACCTTGGGAAGTTCTCCACCTGACATCTTCTCTTTCCCTCTATACTACTTACCAATTGCAATTATCTATTAATTTCAGGTAATTTAGTAATATTCCCAATTAGAGCTTCTCAATTAAAGTACGAGCTGAAATCGCTGTCAATCCCTGCACAAATAAAACAAAACCAATTAGTAAAAAACCCACAGAGTCAAAGTTAAAGAGGATCAAATTGCAATTTTCACTGAATTCATCAGCTAAAGGATCGCACTTGGGGAAATTGAAAAAGATGATGAGCGATAAAAAAAAGTACCTATGATAAGATCCTTCTAGCAATTACCAAAACGAAGGAGAACGCGAGAGAGAGAAACTGGGTTAAGAGAGAGAGAGAGAGAGAGAATCCGCGAGGCGAAGAGAGAGAATGGGTGGCAAGGGAATACAAATTTTTGGTTGCTTATGGTGCACTCAATATGATAAAAACCCAAAAGGAGAGATGGATTTAACTTAACGGGTTTTATCTGAAACGGATCCATGATAGTGGTTTTAAAACCGTACCGGCACCCCTACCGGCCAGTGGCCAAAATTCGGTATTTTCCAAAATTTTCCGGTTTTTCCTCTCACAATACTAGATACCGCCGTTTCGGTCACTGTTCCGGTCACGGCGTTTGTATAAATAAATCAATTTATTAGACTAAAAAAATAAAATAATACTGTTGTGAATGATATTGATTTATTTAACCTGCGGATTTGTACATTAGTTGAACATTAATATTTATAAAAGAATCAGATTTAAAATATATTACAAATCCATTTATTTACTAATCAAGATATTGTTAAGGTAATTTATATATATATATATATTTAATTAAGAGAATATCATGTTCCTTTTAAGATAACCAAACAAATTTTCTACATCGTACATAATTGCACAAGGAAAACTATAATTAATTCAGTCCTATATGTAATGTTAAAGGAGGTGTCTTATGATTAAAATTGGTCATCTTATCTCTATTATTTATCATTTATTTATTTAATTTTTAGTTTTTCTATCAAATATTATGGCTGTCTTGCTTATTTTTTTAAAAATTATTTTTTACTTAAGTGTAGTTTAACATAGACAAAAGCTACTGTATTGATGGGTTTTAGTTTCAAAACCCAATCCGAAAAAGGGAAGAGAATTGAAAGCTGTGTACCTCTGTACGTTCATAAACCCAGTTCATGAAGAATATATAACCCCACAAAAGGGAACCGGATTCATTGTCTCAGGCTCTCAGCAGGTGACCTATGGGGCCGTTTGGAATTTGGGGAATTTGGGGAAGTTGCAATTCCTAGGAATAAATTTATTGGGAAGTGTGTAATTTTGTGAAGAGTTTGGATTGTTTATAATAAATTTATGGTAGGAAGATGAAATTCCCCAAAATCCTATGGGATCCAAACGGCCCCATATGTGTATTGCTAAAGCCTAGGCACATACAGGCCTTGGTTTTAGTCTCATCCTTTCAAAATTAATTATACTTCTCATATCTATACAAAATTGGTCTTGGTCTCCTCTTCAATTGTACGGAATTCATTGGGATTTTTCCATGTTGATCTGAGCTGTTCAATTTATATCGAACGGCTCAAAACTAATTTATTGATATACCTTTCTATTATCATTAGTATATTTGATTTAAATTGGACTTTAAATAAAATTTAGACCATCCCGTTATATCCATATTATTGGGAGAAAAACCGAGTCAGTAATGTTGAATTTGACTTTTCTCTATACATATTGTTTTAATTTTTAAAAATGATTCCTGTAATAGTTTATATGAAGATAACACCTGCCCATTAACTCAAGATAATAATTAATACAAGCAACTTTCTTATCCAACATTATCCAATTATCCATTTATTGGTCCGACTGCGCTAATTTGACCACGTCAAATAAAAAGTTTATGATTGATCAATAATAATAATTAAATATTTTTTACTTGGACAAATTTGCACAACAGGCGGGAGATACAGATTAAATAAATATTTAGAGAGGTCTATGCGAATCTTAATTTTTTTTTCTTTTACGAATTTGGAAACGACGTAGACCGTCCGATTATGCACAATACAGTATTGCGTTACGCAGGATCTCTATCCGATTATGGGATATAAATAAGTTTTTATAGGCATGTTAGGTACTTAGGTATGGGATTAAGATAAGTTCATGAATTAATGAGGGCCCACATTAGCAGTAAACCTGCAAGTCTGCAACACGTATAATGTATTTTATTTACTATTTGCCACCTGTCATGCAAGTTGTTTAGTGAAACTTGGGAATTGGGAATCCGTCATGGAGCTAAATGGTGCCTTATTATTATTTTATTAAATGCATGGGCTAGGTGGCGAATCATTTGGGCTAACTAAAAAAGGATTTTATTCATCTGAGTATCTGACCCATATTTGTATGGGCCGGAATTACGTAGCATGTTTAGTCCGAAAAATTTATAAATAATATTAAATTAATATAATATATTAAAAATAAAATTAATATAATAATACTTTTTTAAATAGTATCACGAGGTCGGAATCCTGATTCCGACAGCAGGATCGGAATCCGATTTCGATATAAAAACTTGGGTTTTTGCCGTGCATAGTTCGACGGGAATAATCAAGATTTTGCAACTTGAATAAGTACTTAAATTAACCTAGTAGTTCTCCAATTAAAAAAAACTAACCTAGTAGTTTGACCAGCTGATACCCACGACCAATTCTTAAATTCGTACATATTAAAAAGTGATTTGAGTTGTGTATGCACATCCTTATATTTTACCTGTACAAAATCCCCAAATAAACCCGGTCCAACACTCCTTGTTTTTTCCTTTTTCTTTGACATTACCCTTACGGCCTTACCTAGTTACCCTTACCCAACACTTGTTATTATTTGTTAATCGATTAAGCTGTTTCGTATAGAAGAAAATCCATTTTAGAATTCATTTAACACTTATTCAAGAGAGAAAATAAATAAATAAATCTTGTTAACTATGACAAAATAATTGTAAGACGTAAATATTTTAATATCTTGATTAAATATCAAATAAATTTCATTTTTGTTAAATACTAATCAAAATGCATCGATCATAAAGATGTATAAGATCAATAGATTAGATTCGAAATTTAAATTTTATATTTGAAATTAATTACATAAAATGTTATATATTTGTAACATCAATAATTTATAGCAACAAAATCCTACTCAACTTTTTATTATACCATTCTTAAAAGAAAAGAAAAGAAGAAAAAATAAACTAGATCACGCACTCATCCAGACAATGAAAATTAAAGTTAACCGATATGACAGGTTTCTTATGTTTTCTTATTATTTTAGCATTGAATCAAATAAGATGCAGCGAAACATTCAGTATTTCATATGAAAAGAAATAACAAAAAACATTGAAAAAAGAATGATAATCATGTTGTGTAAGTGGCTCTATTTCACTTTTGCAGTATTGCTTAGGTCAGAATTCTAATTATTCCAACTGGGTTATATGGTTATTTAATTCACTTTTTAAATATAAAGCCGATATTTAATTTCCAAAAAGCCTATTGACGAGCATTGAGCCATTGACTAATTTTTCTTTTCTACCTCGCAGTCGTAGAAAAAATTTAAAATCTCTTTTCCTATCGTGAAGTCAAGATGTAAGGCACTTATTAGCGTTTCCTATTTCGAACTAAACACTTGACTCCTGACAATAAATTTTTATATGTCGAGTGATAAGAAGCAACAACGACAACTACGTTTTTTGTCCAAACTAGGTAGGCTAGAAAAAAAAAATCCGACAAGAAAAATCATCCAAAAACAAAAATAATATTTAATGAAATAATTAGATATATGCCACATTAAAATTTGATAATTAGAGATATGTTACTTTTAAATAGTAAATTAGTTTTATACCACCATAAAATGGTTTAAATTAGTTTTATGCCATTATTTTAGATGAAAATTAGAGAAATACCACTCTAACTTTTAAAAATATTCAAAATACCCTCTCAACAAGAAATGACAAAAAAAATTATTGAAATGAATTAAATTTAAAATTTAAAATTTAAAATTTTGAAATTTCAGCTTTACAAACTTTCGATTTTATTTATTTTGGATTTTAAACTTTCGAACTTTCAAATTCAAAATTTTCGAAATTTTTAAAATTTTGAATTTCAAATTTTCGAATTTTACAATTTGAAATTTTCAATTAAAAATTTTTAAATTTCAACTTTTGATATTTTTTTAGTTTGAAATTTTATTTCTTTTGTTGATGACGTAAAATCACTTATTTACTTAACGGTGACATATTTCTAGTTTTAATATTTTACAGTACCATATTTTAAATTTTATTATTTTAGAATGGCATATTTAAAAGGGTATAATGGTCAAATTAATTATCCGGTGACACAAATCTAATTTTATCATTTAGTGATGGCATTTCTCTAATTTCTGGTTTTTACAGTGGCATAAATCTAATTTCGAGACAAATTAGAGATGCATTTGAATCTTTTGTCAAGTTGCAGAATCTTGATTATTCCCGTCGAACTAAGATCGGAACCCGGGACCCGGGAGTCCGATCTTAGCTAAGATCGGAATCAGATTCCGACCTCGTGATACAATTTTAAAAAATATTATTATATTGATATTATTTTTAATATATTATATTAATTTAATATTATTTATAAATTTTTCGGATGTTTAGTTTTCTGAAATATTTTAAGAAAAAAACTATATTTCTCTTAATCAGCCCGTAGTTGCTTTTTCAAACAAGTTTTTATGCTATGTTTAAAGCCTGACGTTTCCTAATTGACTTCATATGAGTAATTATTCTTTAAACATAAGTCCCTTATATAAGATCATTAATATGAAATTTTGGTACTATAATTCCACAAAGAAATAATAGCCGAATAGGTAAGTATTGAGCCTAGAACCTGTCAATCTTATTTTTATCTTTTGCATGTGTAATATGACAGAATAGATGATCATTTTATTTCGTCAGATAGCTTCAACATATGCAATTTCTCCTAGTACCCTTTCCCTATAATACCAATTAGTGTTTCAGTACTGTAATTATCATTTCTTATGATTTATGAATCTATTTTTCTGGACCATCACAGATGATGGTTTTAATCAATTGCTTTATAGCATTTTATGCCATCTGTTGGCCGAAGACAGTACACACAGACAGTCGTCTCATCAACGGATCGGTGACGTAAGTTTTTGCTCTACTGAACATCTGCCGGAGTGGATTTGAGTAGGCAAATATAATAACTTGGATTCAATTTAGGAAGTGGCTAGTGTTAAATATATAGGACACAAACACTTGTCTAACATTATAAAATTTTAATTTTTAAAATTAGAATGGTCGATAAAAACAACTCAAATTGTTGTATGTTATAAAATCTTCGTGGAGACCAAATTTTATATTTTTTCAAATTTTTTACTATTTTTTGGAATATTTTTATATGCTTGTTCTAAAAAGTTCTGAACCCTCTAATTTTGAAAATTCGAAAAAAATAGTTAGAAAATTCGAAAAAAATATAAATTTTGATTTTCAAGGATATTTTAACACAAAAATCATATTGAGCAATTTAGATCAGTCGTTTGAAATTTTAATGATTGGCATTTGGATTATGTTTGACGTCCTATATGTTTGATTCTAGCATTACTCTTAAATTTTTTTTTTTTTTTTTTGTAAAGCCTATGAATAATGGGTGTTTTATCTTCGTGCACAAATTTGCAAATTTATCCTTGTGAATCTCTAGAAATTGCATGGACATTTGTTTGTACTTGTCATTATTGGGCCCATGTCAGTCTAGAAATATAATATGAGCCCATCAGCAAGCGATACCCTTTAAGACCTGTGGGCTGTGGCAACCGGCAAAACTATAGAAGGCAAAATTGGATATAACACCCTCAAAACTTCTTCAATTGGAAATTACACCCTTGAATCTTCAAAATCGAATATTACCCACTCAACTCAAATTCATTACAGATATCAACCATTTTCACTTATTTTGATCATATAATTTTTCAAAAAAGTTATTTCTAAATTTACCCCTATTTCTCATAACTCATTTTTCTCGTTTCTCTACCTTCTCATAACTCCTTGAGTGTTGTCGAGTGTTGTTGGTGTACAACTCGTTACATCACAGCCCGTTGTAAATTGAATCTCCTATTCTCCTTATCCCAATCTCTCCTCCTTTTACGCTAATAACCCTGCTGATTATTTTCTACTTCTATTTCAATTTTGCTCCTGAATTATTTATTTGAATTCCGATGGAATATATGGGAAGGTAAAGGAAGCCTTGTTATAACCATAATCGGCAGTTAAATTGTAACCTTAACACATGATTTTCACAATTTTATTTAGAGAAAATAATCCAATGTGTGCTGCATACTAAATTTGATTGGCTCCATATATGATAATTTTTATATATTTTGCATTGAACAGTTAGAAGTCTTGATTTCAATGCAAAACCGGCCTAGATTAGTACAGGGCTACGGCCTACGGGTTCTACCACTACAGGGTGTGTTTGGATGAACCGGAAATAGAGAATAGGAATAAAGAATTTCGATTTGCGTGCGTATTCTTATTCCTTATTTTTATACCATGATTTTGTTAGTATAAGAATAAGAGTCCTTATTCCTTATTCTTATATTGTTTAGGTTGCACAAGAATAAGAATAAGCATGTAAATCGAAATTTCTTATTCTTATTTCTTATTCCCGACCTTTCCAAACACACCCACGGTGAATTGGTTGCTCGCTCTAGATCCTTCTAGGTGGTTCAAACTTCTTTTTCGTTCCAAATTGGAAAAAAATCGACTTGGTAGCCGCCGCACGAGTCCATTCTGACTTGTCCGAGTTTTCAAAGCATGGGTTATACACTTATACGGCCAAAACTAGCATCGAATCCATTAATAGGGCTGTTTCGTGTTGAGGTTCACGACACAACACAAAACCTTGGCCAATGAGATTTTAATACCGTTAGAGACTAGACTATTTGGATTTGCATATGTGCAGACGAAATTTTCTTTTCTGATGTCGAGGCAGAAGGTCTTTAGGCAATGGGCAGGGACATAGGGTAATTTAATCAGCCATTCACTCCTCTTTTTTGGTCTAGCCAATCTCCGAGCTTTCCTACCGAAATTATTTTATATAGAATTTTTGACACAAAAAATTTTAATAGAAAGAATTATTTATTTTTTTTTTTAATAAGAAGAAAGTTCGAACGCGTTTTATAAAAGCGTACAGTCTCTCTCCTTCGTACCCGTTTATAAAACGCGCTCGAAGGCTTCGAGCGCGTTTTATAAACGCGTAAGAGGAGAGAGCTTCAGATACGCCTGAAAGGCTGGTCAGACTTTCGTACGCGTTTATAAAACGCGTTCGGAGCCTTCGAGCGCGTTTTATAAACGGGTAGGAAGGCGTAAATTTTTCGAAATTGAGTTATTACCATTTTTTTTCAAAATTAATAGAAAAATTAATGTGAAAATTTAAGCTAAATTTATTTTTAAATTTAATCTTATTTAAAAATGACATTAGAATATTAATTTTGACATTAATATCATTTTGTTTGAATAACTATCAAGAAAGTCACTTAATTTACTGCATTTCTCTTTTTAATGATTAATTTATGATTTTAAAAACTTTTTTAGTAGTTTAGAGTGGTTTTTAGGTTTGCAAACTTTCAAAGTGAATTTTGGAGGTCTAGAGAGCGTTTTTTGGCTCCGAAAATGGTCGTTACGGGGTTTCACCCCGGTAACATGTGTAGATCTCGTCGCGAGCTTTCCGGATTGTCCTCGATCACCCCAAACGGACATTCCTATCAAAAGTTAAGCCTGTTTAAAGTTTTAATGTTCAAAATTGTTTTAAAAATTTATATTTTAATTATTTCCATATTATATATTATTTGATTATATATATGGCTAACATAAAATAAAAAAAAGGGAAATGATAAGTATGTAAAATTACAGGGTCGTCGGTGAATAATTATTCAAACAAAATGATATTATACACATGTTCAAAAAAAAAATATGTGCAATTAAATGCATCTTTATCTGGAAATAAAATTTTGATACATCTATTTAATACATCTTTAATTGGAAATAAAATTTTGAGAATTTTGTAAATATGAAACATGCAGGGACCTTATTGCAAAATATTATTTTTAATAAGTTAAATGTTGCGGTTTATGAAAAACTAATAACACGTTTATAAAACGCGCTCGAAGGCTCCGAACGCGTTTTATAAACGCGTACGAAGGTCTGACCAGCCTCTTCAGGCGTAACTAAAGCTCTCTCCTCTTACGCGTTTATAAAACGCGCTCGAAGCCTTCGAGCGCGTTTTATAAACGGGTACGAAGGAGAGAGACTGTACGCTTTTATAAAACGCGTTCGAACTTTCTTCTTATTAAAAAAAAAATAAATAATTCTTTCTATTAAAATTTTTTGTGTCAAAAATTCTATATAAAATAATTCTTGGCTTTCCTAACTTCAGTTTGAAATGCTTCCGAAAATTTAGAAATTAATTTTTTTAAAAATTAAATTATGATCAAAATAAGTAAAAAGTGCTTATATCCTTATTAATGAATATGATTTGAGAGTTATATCAGATTTTTAATATTCGATGGGGTTATTTTCATTGGAAAAAGTTTTGAGGGTGTTATATCTAATTTTGCCTATTAAATATAAATCAAACCTCGTTTTGCGAGATGGAGACATCTTAATATTATAAGATTTTTGGGGGACAAAATTGAAGGAAATTTCAAATTTACAGCTGAACTATATCAACTTCGTGGGACAGAGTTGCAGAAAAACTAAATTCCGTTATGCAAAAATGAGTGGATAAATGAAAAATAAAAGAATCAAAAGAAATGAGTGGCTAAATTCAGTCCTGGCCATGTTGCCATGTGGCAGTAATAACTGAACGCAAGAAATCGAAGATCCCGTTTGTTTATGACTTAAAGGAGGAAAATTTTTATAAAAGACAAAATAATCCCTAATAATTTTATAAAGGACAAAACATCCTCCAAAATTTAAAAAAAGCACAGTTATAGCGGCAATGCTATTGCCGCTATAGCGCAACTATATTTTATTTTTTTTTCTATTTTACTTTGCCTATAGCGGCAAAACTAATGCCGCTATAGGACTTACCTTTTATTTCCCCGTTTTACTTTGCACTTTAATGTTTTTGTTTTCGTTTTATTTTGTTTTTTATTTTACTTTTGTTTATTTTGTTTTTCTTTGCATTTTAATGCCGTTTTTTCGTTTTAATGTTTTATTTTGTTTTTTATTTTACTTAATGTCTTTTGTTATTTCGTTTTATTTTGTTTTTATTTTACTTTTGTTTATTACATAATTTATATATATATATATAATTAATATTTTTAAAATGGTTCAAATTTATTTGTATGTAGGGTTTTACAAAATAATACGGCACGACACGAGTACGGAATTGGCACGACATGATCGTGTTATCGTGTCGTGTCGTGTTGGTAATCTTGAAAAATTAACACAATTTGATACGGCACGACTAACACGCAACACGAACACGAACACGAACAAGAACCAACATGACACTAGCACGCAACACGATTTGTCAGTAGTGTCGTGTCATGTTGACACGTTGTGTTAGAAACTTTTATTTATATTTTTGTGTTAAAAGATTAATTGATGATATTTTTTGTTAACTCATTTTTTTATTATTTCAACATATTAAAAAAAATAAAATATTTTAAGAAAGTAAATAGACATTAAAAAAAAATTACAGTTATAATTTTGAATTTTAATATAAAATCAATTTAAATAATTTTTTTAGAAAAACAATTTTAAAGAACAAGTATGGTTATGATGCTATTTATGATAATGTTAAAAATTAAATACGTGTTGTCGCATAGTGTTAGTTCGTGTTCGTGTCGTGTTGCATGTTAGTCGTGTCGTGTCAAATCTTGTTATTTTTTCAAGATTGCCAACACGTAATACGATCGTGTCATGCTAATTCTGTACTCGTGTTGTGTTGCGTCGTGCCAACACGCATGTCGTGTCGTGCTAACACGCAAAACGACACGTCAAAATTTCTGACACGACGTGTCAACACGATACAACACGACTGACACGATCGTGTCAGAAATATTAAAAAATAAAATATTAATTTTTTAACAACACGATATGATAACACGATCGTGCCGTGCCAATTTCGTACTCATGTCGTGTCGTGCCAACACGCATGTCATGTTGTGTCATTTAAAAACAACTACATACAAATAAAATTGAACAATTTTAAAAATATTAATTATATATATATATATATAAATTATGTAATAAACAAAAATAAAATAAAAAATAAAACGAGAAAAGAAAAGACATTAAAGTAAAATAAAAGACAAAATAAAACAAAAAAAAGACATTAAAGTGCAAAGTAAAACGGCAAAAAAAAAAGGGAAAGTCGGCATTAGTATTGCCGCTATAGGCAAAGTAAAATGAAAAAAATAATTAAAATACTGTTGCGCTATAGCGGTAATACTAGTACCGCTATAGCTGTGCTATTATTAAAAAAAATAGTACTCCTTTGTTCTTTTTAAAATTATTAGGGGTATTTTTGTCTTTAATGAAAATTTCCCCTTAAAGGATGCATAACTTAAGTTATGCATTTTTTAGTCACCAAACACCTCTTACATAAGATGCCTTAAGGGTACATAACTTATGCAACCTAAATAGGTTGCATAAGTTATGCATGGTCCCCTTTAATTTTTTTCCAACAATACCCCTTAGAAATAATTAATAATATTATTTAATAATTAACAAATAATTAATAATAATATTTAACAAGTAAAAATAACTATTAAAAATAATAATATTTTTACAAGTAATATTAACTATTAATTATTATTAATAATAATTTAATAATATTAATTAATTAAAAATAATTAATAAATAAAATTTTTTATTAAGTAATTAATAATACTTCATAATAATAAAATAATTTCTTATTATCATTAATAATTAATTTTTATAATAATTAATAATTAACAAATAATTAATATTAATTAATAAAGAATAATATTTAATAAGCAACAATAATTGTTAAAAAATCATAATTAATAATAAAGATTAATTATTATAATTAATAATATTTAACACGTAATATTAATTATTAATAATAATGATTTAAGAATAATAATTAATTAAAGGAATGAATATAAGGGCATTTTAGCCTTTTGACATGAATATATGCATGTATTAACTTAGTCATCCTTACTATACAACCAAACATCTATTACATAACACTACATAAATATTTAAGCATCCTTAACTTATGCAACCCCTTACTACACAAATAAACGCACCCGAAGGGATTTGTAGATAAGCATGCACTTATTAATTATTAGATATTAGCTTTCTCCAATTGTAGGTGTCGTATCAATACAATCATGTTACAACTTGTGTCGTATTAACATATGCGACATTTTAATTTGTTCTATACATATTGTGCATGTTATGTTGAGTGAAAAAAAAAAACCATCGCAATTCATATTCTGACGCGCAAGATTGACACGTTGTGTTAGCACCACACTAACGAAGTATCGTGTTATTTTGTTAACTTGTTTTTGAAATTTCAATGTTTTATAGAGCAATAATTATTAAATAATAGTAAAAAATATTTTAAAATGAAAAAAATGAAGAAAGTGTTTTTAGATCTTGAGTTCAATTTTTTTAATTTTCACTTCGACATTCTGTATGTATTATTGTATTTAGTTTTGTCGACTTGAATGCACCTAATTGATTTAGGTTTCATGTGGTCGTGCTAATTTGCATTCATGTTCATATTATTATTTTTTTTTCTTTTTTCTGAAAGCTAGGTAGAGACTGCCTAGAGGCATACGTTCATATTATATTTTGTGTCGATCGTGTCACATGTTTATGTTGTTGTGTTGAATCAATTGTGTTAACTTTTCGAGTCATCGACACAATACTGTTGTAACATGATAATATGATAATATGTTTATTATTTATTTTATTTATTATTATTTTTTTTATTTATTATTATTTTTTTGACATATGCCCGTAGGCCCACACATCCACCCTATTCCTCCACTCATCAGTGGGGGTCGAACTGTGGTCTCTCCCGTGGGAGACCTGGTGCCATACCAGCTGCATTACAGCAGCTTCGGCTGATAATATGTTTATGTCATATCAATCTATGCTAGCTAGCGTCTTGTCGTGCCGACACACTCATAGTGCGTCATCTATATTATGGGTCAGACATGTATATTTTAGCGAATATTTTGGCAGACACGATATAAGTATAGGGGTCGTTTGGATGCGTCCCAAATTCCGGAAATAAGCAATTTGGGCATAAATTTTAATATAAACAATTTAAATTATTCACAAAGTTACACACTTTCTAATAAATTTATGTCTAGAAATAGTAAATTCTCCTAATTCCCCCAATTCCTAAGCGATCCAAACGCCCCCATAGATTCATATAACATGAACATATTATCGTGTTACAACAGGGTTTTTGGATAGCTAATAACTAATGATCCGTACGTTACACACTTACACTAGTCGATGACACAGGGGAGCGTATCCTCTGGATGGTTGTTATTCAACCATCCAGTGGACGTCTTTCGATACGAGCCGTCTGATTTAATCTAAACGGTTAGATTTTTTCGGGCCTATCAATCTTAGTATCATGCACGGGGCATTTATAGTCATTGAGATTAAATCAGACGGCTGAGATCGAACCATCCACTGGATGGCCATCCAGAGGATGCGAATTCGATGACACAGATAGCTAATAATTGCACTATTCACGTACAGTAACACCATATTCAAAATTTATATATGATAATGACAGATGCATGTATTTTTAGAAATTTTTGGTAGTGTCTAGCTATCAAGCGACATATGGTAGATGTTAGATGGGATTGTGCATTAATTAATCTCGGAACGTTTCAAATTGGGCCAGTTAAAATTTCAGTCCTTCTCAACTGAACCTAAAGAAATATATGGAATTGTTGACGCTACAAATTTCAAATGGGGTTAGTTTAAATTTCAGTCCTTTTAAGTTTTCAATAAGACCTAGAGAAATAAATGGAATTGGGACATAACAAATTGTAAGGCCATGCATGGCGCAACTTTGATTGTCATCATGTCAAAATTAATGCAGTGGCAAATATATGATTAGCATATATATATGAGTAAATCTATTGTGAACCATGATGCATAGAGCGCTCTGTGCACCACGACTGTTTGACCGGTGATTTTACAAATTGACAAATCTAAATTAACCAATCCAATCTATATATTGAAATCTCATAACAAACAAAATTTTACCATTTTTAGAAATTTTTTACTATTTTTTTCGAATTTTTTAAAACTTGTCATTTTTTGCTTATAAATTAGTATATTTATAGCAAAAAATGACAAGTGTTAAAAAATTCGAAAAAAATAGTAAAAAAATTTAAAAAATTGTAAAATTTTGTTTGCTATGAGATTTCAATATATAGATTAGGTTGGTTAAATTAGATTTTACAATTTGTGAAACCACCGACCAAAATGGTCATGGTGCACAGAAGCTTATATGAACCATGGTTCACAATAGATTTACTCTATATATATATATGAGATTAATTGGCTAAAGTATATTCTAGCATATGGATCAACCCTGTATGTTAGAGTCGTTTCTCAAAATCTAAAATTCAAACAGTCGATCCAAACCGTTCAAGTTGTTCTCCATGTAAAAATATTATTCAAGACCAAATTTTATATTTTTTAGAATTTTTTTTTACTATATATTATGCTATTTTCAAATTGAAGGGTCAGAAATACTCCTTTACAACTCCTTTTTACAACTCCTTTATAGTGTTTTTTTTTAAATAGCATAATATATAGCAAAAAATATTCGAAAAAATATAAATTTTGGTTTCCTAGGAGATTTCAATATGGAGAACAATTTAAAATGTTTGGATCGACTGTATGCATTTTAGATTTTGAGAAACGACTCCAGCGTACGGACTATCTGTATGCTGGAGTATACTTTAGCCAATCTCTATATATTGTTAGTTGAACATATTCTTTCGATTTGCCGATTTACAAAACAACACCAAAACCTAATTTAACAACTCTATTTAAGTGTTTTATAGCTAGATTATTTGAAGAATGGATTAAAGCAAGTGTTGTACAAGTTTTGAAACTTCAAGAGATTGCATTGGACTAGTTAGAGTCAATAGTTTAAGTATAATTAAATCCTAAACTAATCTTAATCAATTTGTTGGTAAAATGCTCAGTTTTTTCTGTCAAGCGTAATACAACGCTGTTTGCCGTTACACAACGTTCAGTTTATTCGTTCTTAAATTGAAAAATTTTTGACAAGGCTGAAACAGCGTTACACAACGCTCAGTAGTTACACACCATTTCCGCTTTTGTGGTGTGCAACGTTGTATAGCGTTGGGCAACGTTTGTCTGAAGCAGGCAACTCTGCACTGCTCAGACAGCGCTGCTGCATGTATGACCCATGCTCCATGCATGCAGCGTGCAGGCAAGTCAGTGTTTTTATATGCAAAAGTGCAACCTCCGTTAGCCAACGTTAATCTGCGTTGTGCAACGTTTGTGTTGTGTAATGCTATATAGCGTTGCACAACGTTAGTCGGAGCAATGCACCTCTACTCACTCGAACATCGCTCAGCAGCGCTGTTGCATGCATGACCCATGCTCCATGCATGTAGCACGCATGCAAGTTAGCATTTTTACATGCAAAACTGCAGGTTTCATTTGCTAACGCTAAATAGCGTTGTGCAACACCAACGTTGTGTAACGTCCTTCCGCGTTGTATGACGTTCTGACAATGTTATTTGAGTTTGTCAGAGCTGCTTTTCCTTTTACAGCCTTCCGTTGTGCAACGCTTCCTAGTGTTACACAACGCTCTGACATGTTCCAACGGAACTGTCTTGCATCTTCTTTGGACTTTTGTTAAACCGTTGTGCAACGCTACAGGACGTTGCACAATACTCTGACAACTCACAACAGTATTGTCCGTGACCGTTTGATTTTTCAACGGCTAGTTCTGCGTTGTACAACGCAATATAGTGTTGTACAACGCAATATAGCGTTGTTCAACGCTAGAGTCTGTTTTGACTGGTTTTTCAAGCTGTTGGCGCCCTCTATATATATTAGTCTTCTTGGAACTGTTTAGACACTTTTAAAACCTTTGAAATTCCTCTTTTTTGAGCTCCAACCAGTTAGAACAACTCCTTCTTGTGTTTGAGCATTTAATTTGCAAAACCATTGAGATTAGTGTGCCTAGACCAATCCCATTGTCTAATTGCTAGATTTGTTGAGTGATTTGGTTAGAGCCTCAATATATTTGAGAGTTTGTGCTTGTTCATTGAGTTAGGCCGATCCACCTTTTGAGAGTTCTTGTAACAAGGTGATTCGGTTCGAAGTTGTAGAAATATTCGTTGTGGAATTGAACGGAGTGCGCCCTTTCGTGGTTGCGAAACTCCCGGATACGTACGACTAAGGCTAGCCTTTCCTAGCGGGTCGGAACTCCGTAATACATCTTGTGTCATTTCTTTCTCTCCACTCTTTACTTAAATTGCATTATGTTTTGTGTGTGACTTGTGTTGCATTAAGACCAACTTGAATTGAACAAAAAATTGACCATACCGGTTTAGGAAACCAAATTCGTGCCTATTCACCCCCCTTTAGGCCTTTTTTAGGGACAACAAAGTGGTATCAGAGCGGGAATTATCTTTTGACCATCTTATTAGGTAGATAATCTCGATTCATGGCCTTTAGGGTGATAGAAAAACGGGACAAGTTTGGTTCTACTTGCAAGAACTTCCGTTATTGGAAGAGATGTATGGTTGTATACCTCAACTTGATTGACTTTTGGGATGTTGTTGACAAGCCCTATACACCGGTTGTAGATAGTGAAGGTAGAGAGACTCATGCCTCTAAGACTATTAGGACAAAAAATGACAATGCCATCAATGTCTTGTTAAACTCGATACATGAGTCCATAGCTGTCATTTTTTGTAGTTCTACTAGTGCACATGAAATGTGGGTTTCTCTCTTGAATCGTTATGAGGAAAATTCTCTAATCAAAAGCTCCCGTCAATTTGAATTGAAGTCAAGTTACCAAGTTACCCAATGTGATTTGCATATTAATTAGTATTTTGTATCAAACCAAATTTTATATTTAATTATTTATTAAAATGTATTTATTTTATTTTCGTATATTTTTTACTAGTTTTTTAGAGGTAATGTGGAAACATTTTTTCTTTTTGTTTTTTCTAGAACTGTATGATCTCGTGCTTAATTAATTTCTACCAAACCTATACCTACCCAAAATTCGATTTATATCAAAATCACAAAAGAGTAAGAGACCGATCGACCAAAGTTTCTGGTTTCTTACGAGACCTAAAAACATTTTGATGAAATGCTAACTATACCAAAAGTAGGTAAAGGAATAAATCTACATAGATCTGATGATTATGGAAATTTCCAAATTAACTAATTAAATTAAACCAGACAAGACGAACACGTCTCTCAGTGTTTTCAACTCCACGCACGTTGGATTTCTGCATGATATATGTAATGGTTCAAGTCGTCTACGGTTCCGGTCAAAGAGCATGAGGATCTTCTACTATCCTTTTCTCCTCTCTGGCTTATCCTTTTTTATTTTACACGTTTCCCTGGCAATTCAAAGTTTTGCCACGTTTACTGATCTTTCGTCTTCTATCTGGTGCAATATGATCCACTTATTATTATTTTTTTTTATGGAGAGCATATATAAACTAATGAATCAAATTTGAACGGACGACACTTAATTATAATATATGATTATGTATATAATTATTATTAAATTAAGCTGCTTGAGTAACTATAATTCAAACTTTATTATATATAAGGTGACTCGACGGAGTTTATTTGTTAAGAATGGTACAAAGTCATAGTGATTAATTAAGTTTGAACATGATATTAAATCATTAGTTTGTTTGAATAGTTGAGATTTTCCAACGGTTAACGTTAAAAGTAGAAAACACAAAGGCTAAAATTTTTTATTGTACATAAAATTAAAATTGCATGGATTGGAATAACCTATTTTATGCATGATAAATTTAGAAGTTACATAAACTACGCATATACATATCAAATGAACTAGTAGTTTTTAGTAAAAAAAAAGGCCTAGTTCGAGTTTAGTTAGGAATGTTTTGACCTCAATAGTTCTATTTGTCAACGTGGCTAGGCCTGTTTAACTTTCAAAACGGCAACGAAATGGACCATTTCGTTTACCGTTCTGTTCCATTAACGATATAGTCATTTCATTATGTTTTTCCTTCCCTTTTAGAAAATAAAATGTCATTTCATCCCGTTTAGATGGAACGGAACAAAATAACGTGTTTTTACACTAAAAACTGCACTATTTGTCGAAACGGAAACGAAACAGACCATTTTGTTTACCGTTCCGTTTCAGCAACGATATGTCCTCTAATTCTGTTTATCGTTCTATTTTTGGGAACAAAATGATTTTTTATACGCCATCCGCCATTCGTTTGGACAGAACGTGCATGGAACCATGGTTTAAAAACTCGGGCGAGTTGGAACGGACTCAGCGGCAGACGAGCCTATTTTTCGCGAGTGAGATCGGAATCAAGAGAAAAAACAAAAAGAAAAAAATAGAAAAATTAGTGGTAGAGGTCGAAGATAGGAGCCACACAAGATTATCTGAGATCACTAGAGATACAGGCTACACGAAATCAGCAAAAATATAGGGGAGGGAGGGATCAAAGTTCTCGATTTGAGCTTCGAAGAGATGGGAGGAGGCAGGAGAGTCATGGCAGAAGGGATGGATGAAAAGAAAGAAGAGATGAGGGCCATAGGATCTTTTGTGGCAACAACTTAACAGTGCCCCATGCACATAAGTGAAAATATATGCATATAACATATATATAACTCGAATTTTCAAACATTTGCGCTATATTTAGATTTATTAAAAATATCAATGCACTTTATTCACTTTTAATTTCCAAATTCATCAATTTACTACTTAATTTGACATATTCAGCTTTAGTATTGTTATTTTGTACTTTTTTTCTAAGACGGATTAATGTTTTGTTTGTAGAATAAAAAATTAACATTTCTAAAGTAACAGTGGCACACTAACATATCGTCTGAAATATAGGATTTATTGAATCAAATAAGAAAAGAGGCCAAAATAATGCTATACATTACAAAAAATTTTGTAACTTCAATTAAAAACGTTGTCATTTTTGCAAAAATATTTTTTTTCTAATTTTTTATGATTTTTACTGATTTTTAAAGTCATTAAATATATATTTTTAAAAAATCTGAGTTTTCGATCCGAGTCACCCGAGTTTTTTCGAGTTTTTTCGAGTTATCCGATTCGACATCTTAGTCCAACGATCCGAGTCCGAATTTCAGAATCATGCATGGAACCATGTAGACGAATGCTCCTTCTGCAGTACTAAAAAGAATTGGCTTGTATTACGTGGACACACAGTACTAAAAAGAATTGGCGTACGTAACACAATAGCAATAGCAAGATTATTAAAAGGTTGCAAGCTGTCGTATTTGACGAGAATTGCATGGCAATTAAATGCTAATTAAGAACTTCACTTTCTACGCGATCCTCTCTTTGTCGACCTTCTACAGAGTGGCTTGAATGTACAGAATTAAGACACTTTCTTGGTAGACCTATCTGGGGAACTAAATTACTTGATCATTAACCTATGCCAAATGAAACATTTCTTATCTCCTAATAATCAACATTAAAAGCTATCCAATTATCTGACATGGGAACTGAAAAGTAACCGGCTGTTAGCAAGTTAGCATTGACCTACACCACATGCTACATTAAGACCACTCCAAAACTTGAACAGTATTAGAGATTTACAGTTTCCATGATACCTAATTAATAACATGGGTGATGGGTGGAACCAGAAATGAGAAAACTTGGGTTCCCGGTATACATTGCATACTCGTGATTTCCTCACCTCTCATTGAGGATATTTTTGTCATTTCTTCCGTTCAATAGGCTTACATTTCCTACTAGTACTTTTTGTAATCGATTAATCATGTATCAGCTGACTTAATTATATAATAATAAAAGAAAAGTAGAGCTGGCAATTGAGTGTACTTTTTTAATCGATTAATGGATGTGGCATCTTTTTCTGGTTACGAAAAATGCTGGCATTGACTCGTTTGAGTAACCCAAGAGATAACGTATTCGATTCCCAAATCCCAAAACATATGGCTCTTATTTTCTAACAATATTATTTAATCTCATCTAGAGATCTCCAACATGACACCATATGAGCTTGTTGATACAACACGGTATGCGTCATACCGTGTTGACACGATACGGTATGGTTATGAAATTAGCACGACACGTGAATGTCAGGATGTCGTGTCAAAATCGTATCGTATTGGAGATTTTTCGATATTGACATGTCTTAACATGACACGAATAGACACGTGACACGAGTTGACACAAAATTAGTATTATTTAGAATTCATTAAATTATTTTGAATTTATATTATACATTTAATAAATTTCATTCATATTCCTTCTTATTCAACCATTAACTTTTATTTTAATATGTGAAGTTAAAAAATAAATTTTAACATTTATTATATTTTATATTTCAAAAATTATTTAAATAATTTCAATGAATTTTTAGTAATAAAATTAAAATAAATTATAATACGACTTGACACGTTTAACACGTCGTGTCAACACGACACACCATGCCGCGTCAATCAATTCTTTCGCGCGTTGAACACGACACGACATGACACGACACGACACAACACGACATAACATATTAAAAATATTAACCCATGTTAACATGACACAAGCTCTAACACGCACGTATTTAACACAATACGACATGACACGTTTACAATACACCAGCCACCAAATTACAGAGCTACCACGTTTTCTCTTCCATCCTCTCGAGTCTCGACTTGCGTAACCTGACGCAACATGATACTACAACACGACTTGCCCTTATAAATATTTAATGTGTTATTAAACTCAACTAAATATTTATTTCTGTTTATTAAATTTTGTATAACAATACAAGTGTATAAAATCTTGTGGTTTCACTCGGTGGCATTCGTCAGTTGGGCTGCTGGCTGTAGAATTATATATAAACGTGCTAGTGTTTTCAAAACTTAATTTGTTTTTTCCCTCTGAATTTAGTTGTTTAGTTGCTACTAGTTCGTGGTTTCTATTTTTTTTTTTTTTGGAAATTATAGTTCTTGGTTTCTGGTTTATAAAATATCGTATATTTTTTTATATATTTTAAATTATGTATATATTGCTTGCCAATCGCCAGCTAACGTTCGAAGGAAAAACCACGTCATGTTGTTTTGTGTCAAATTAAACACGACACATTCGAATCATCATGTGTATACATTTCCAAGAAACAAAGTTATGTGTATTCAAAATCTGACGGACGAACCCAACATGTGCAAGACATACCATTCCAAAAAAAAAAAAAAAAAAATTTAAAGAGACATGCCAGGTGTAAGACACTTATCAGTTGTCATATATGCCGCCTCCTTTAGGCCATATCTAACTTCATAAATTAGTTTCGGGGTGAATTGATAGAAGTGAATGGTACGAATATAAATTTTGGGTGACAAAAATGCTACTCTGCAAATTAATTAATTGGGGTGTAAAAACTGTCACCTCTTACCCATTCAATGCCATCCACTGCCAAATTAATTCTGGAGCGATTTTTTAATTGCACTTGTCATTCTGCAACAGATTCGAGCAAGTTTTCTTTTGTTTTTTTTTTTGTTCAAACTACAGAATTAATAAAATTTTTTGCAAGAAAGTCCAAAATTTCAGGAGTAATATTTAAGATTTAAAATATTGATTTTCTTCAAAACTAACTAAAATTTATTTCTAGAAATAGACCAAAAATTTTGAAATAATTTAGAAATTAACATTCTTCAAAATTAACAGAAACTTCAGAATTCTTCTGATTCGTGTCGTGCCACACGAAATTTCTTTTTCTGATTTTCTACCTCCTTTGTGCCTCCTTTGAGCATAACACTATATCTGTTGGTGTGGCGTGTGTATTTGTGATGCTGGGGCGTACCTCCTTTATTTCGACCGAAGCGGGAGATGGCAGGCATATAGGGTGCGTTTGGATCGTTGGAAGAAAGAAGAAGAATAAGAAGGAAGAAGAAGAAGAAAAAAAAAATTATAAACAATCCAAACTCTTCACAAAATTACACACTTTTCAATACTTCTTCCCACTTCTTCCATTCTTCCCTTCTTCCTACACCTATCCAAACGCACCCATAGACATGCCAAGTGAGCCATGATGTGCCATGGCGTTTCAGATCAAGGCGTATGCGTAACGTCTTTTTCAAAACACTATCACAGTAACAAATTAAATGTGCTTGATAGATATGTTATATATGGTCCTCATTGTCAAGATCAATGCATATCAAGGTTCGTGCAAACCCTAGCTAGATGCAGCCTCAAGCCGGAACCCTCTGTTGCCTATTTGGAAAACTCGATATGTATATCATGTGCTTTTACTTTGCAAAAAAAATGAAATCGTAAGGTATGAAATAAGGAATAGTAATAGCTATTGCACTCAATAGTTGGAGACTAATTGTATTTCACAGTTCTCTATATTGCTCATTCCAACGATTGGGCTAGAACAAATAATTAACCGTGTAGAAGCGCGAAAATTACAAATGTGCTGTTAGATGAGGGTTTTTTCACCTAATCCATGTGCGTTCATCCATCAAATTAATAGTCCAAAAACCTAATTAAGACCACACAACAAGTTCCATTGTGACTTTTAAATGCTGCATACTGTCTATTCTCCACCGTCATGGCACCATGTGACTTCAACGCCACATGCATGGAAGCTAAGCATCAACTACATGATAGTCTATACATATATTATTCTTCCATTAGTAATGAACTTAAGAAGAAAGTCCAACAACCTAAAATTAACAATTACATGAAGATCACATGAGGGATTTATATATATATTGTGTCCCCATCAATGTTGATTTGTCATCATACATTGCTTTCTTCAACCACACAAGGGGAAAAAATTAATTAACGTGATATCTTTAACCCATTGAAAATACAATCTCAGATGTTTGGGAAATAATTCTAATCATGTGGTACCCGGTTTCATTTCGCAGAGTATTTCTGAAAGGGCTAGCTAGTAAAGTCAACCGCGCGATTAGAAATTGTCAATAAATAGATCTACCTAGCTATATGCATGATAGCTTAAACTAATGTAAAGTATCATCAATTATATATATATTTTGAAAGGCTGATTTTTATTAAAAAAATTAACCTATGAAACTGGCTACTGAATTTACCACATTAATTAATGAGCCTTTTAAAAAGGTTCATTGTTTCAAAATTCTGAAATTCTGATTACCAATATATATGAATGAGATTATTGTATATTCTAGATAGATGTTATATACTTTTTTTTTCTTTTGGAAAAAAGGCCATTGAGCCTAGATGTTATATATATACTTTCTAAATCTAGAAATATAAAGAAACCAACGAGTATATCTGTATCGCTTTGAAAAGCATATATATATATATATATATATATATATATATATATATATATATATGACGGCGGGGTTTAAAAGACAAACCTATATATACCAAGTGATATATAGAGTAAAATATCAGTTGTCGCTTTATTAGAATTTAAGGTTTACTATATACACATTATGCATTATGCCTCAATCGGTGAGTCCGATTTTGTATAAAAAACATCAAATTTTTGGACACTCTAATTTCAAATCGGTGATTAAAATTTCATGTCAATTAGTAAATATATTTTTTTGACAAGCTAATTAGTAAATATATTTGAGATGCATATCTTTTTTTTCATCTGAAGAGTACAATCTTGCTTCACTACAAGCAGTGTACATATATGAATTGTCGGGAGGGGAAAAAAAAGTTGCACATAGAAAATCAACCTATAAAATTTCGACATACAAGGTAATTAATGAAGTCTATTGGTATTACGAGAAAGGTTAATTACATTACATACAGAGTAATTCAACATACAGATCAATTACGTCGTACATGATGAATTCTATATATCGCGCCTCCAATAACGACCTTTTACCAAAAAAGGTCATAGTTCGAACATTCTAAAATTCAATCAATGAATAAAATTGTATATATGTATATACACGAATAGGATATTTCATCACGCACGTACAAAAAACTTTTGACTCAATGATCTTTTGAGAATACGTTCAATTTCGAAAATTATAAAATTCAAATTAATGCATAAAGTTGTACGCGCGTATAGTTTGATTGATCTACCTACTTTCTTCATTCGCACAAGAAAAATTAACCAGTTTGACTTGGCTTCTTTTTTGAGGTGGTTCAAAAAATTAACTTCCGAAAGGTTGTCTATTCCCTTTGATTTGGTAACCCAAAAGATTTTGCACTACTTTTGATGTTAGATAATTGTCGTTTAGTAGTTTTATATATGCGACAATCAAGAATGTATTATGCATATGTGTTTGCTAATAATGAACATTTCGAAATATTAATTAATTCATTCATTCATAGTAACTATGAGTCTATGACGCTGACAAGTAAGATATCCAATTTGAGATAAAGTTTGGCTAGTCATGATGACACATGCAACTCTATAGGTTAGTATATAGGTACAGATAGCTGTATTAACGAATTATAATACAGAGCAAGCGACCAATATATCTTGAAAGTTTCTTTATCACGGAGAAAAATACTGATCATGCATATATTATATAGCTACCACATGTCTACATATGCACAATCTTTTGAGTGCCTTATTAGCCTTCTAACGACCACAAAATTATTAAAAGAAAGCAACCTTGACAATATCAAGGATAAAGTTTAAATAATAGTCATACCTAAGAAGTAAGAAATCGATCGCGATAACTTAATAAATGATTAGTATACAATAATAGTCACGCATAGCACGTTCAATTGGACCAAAAGACATTTCCATCCTGTCCTTACTTTCTACTATAAATACCAGTACCTGGGGTGGGAGCTATTACTTCCATCTAATACATTGTAAGAGCTAGCCCCATAACATCTATATCAGATATACATTAATTCGTTCTATTTGCAGCCATGGGTGCCGGTCTCTTTAAGCCCATGATTCATCCAGATTTCCAGGATGTTTTCTCTAAGATGCCTCTTGGTGACCAGCTTGGCTTCATTGTATGTTCTTTTGTTCATAGTAATCAAGGATTAATTTATGTGCTAACCTAGGCAGATTATTTTTATTGCACTTCTTTAGCAAATAGATATGAAGCAAGTGCTTGTGATCAGGAAACTACAGTTAAAGCGATTTGATGGATTGCTCTGTCAAATTCGATTAATATCTTAGATAAAAGCTCATATATATGAATGGATTATCGTTTCAATATATGTAAAGAAACTACATCCATGGTAGAATTATCGTAAATGGAAATAATTTTGTTAATATATATAAAATAAAATCTGGTGTAATTAGAAACACATGAGGTTGAAATTTTCAATGGTTTAGTTATATATATCTGCATTTTGTTGCTTACCAACTATATAATTTCAATTTGCACGAGATCTAAAATATCGACTAATATATTAAGAACATGTTAATAATTCTAGTATATAATTTAATAATTTTGTATGCGGTACGTTATCTATAACTGTTAAATGATTTTGGACGTCAACATGTCACTTTTGGCGTATGTTGTGCTTTCTAACTTCGCAGGGCCTTTGGCTTGCTAGCATATCATGCGTTGAATTGCTAATTAAGCTATATTGTAATTTATTTGCTATCAATCTTTTCTGATGGTTTGAAATAAATTTATCACACAAATTTCTATTCCTCTGCCTGCAGCTGGTTCATGAATTTGATAAGAGAAACTTGTGGCACCGGGTGCCGGTTCCCATCGGTTTAGTGTACTTGAGCACCCGCCGCACGCTCCTTGATAAATATGACTTGAAAGCTGTTGGTAGTTATCATGGCCCACAGTTCGACCCTGAAAAATTTCCGTACCGCACCGGAGACGGCAAGTATAACGACCCAAATAATGCTGAAGCTGGTAGCCAAAACAGTTTTTTTGGGAGAAATATGAATCCTGTAGATCAAAACGATGAGGTATTTAAATTAATAATAAACATATGGATAGTGACATTAACTTGCTGCTCAATCACGATAAAACTGACGTAATAGTGAATTAAAGAAGCCAACTTATATCAAAAAAAGAGAAAGAAGTGATTTGGGTCAATATTGGGAACTGATGTACTATTAGCTTGCATGTTGCCGGATTCATCTTGCATGTGGAAGCAGAGATCTCTTTCTGATTTATCAAAGACAAAACAACTTCTCCAATTAAAGAATCTCTACATTCTTAATTAAGTTGGAGATTAATTAATTTGCTAGCTGAGACATATACCTTCATCAGATATCATGTAGAACTATTTTCTTAATAATTATGTATATTTCTTTATTTATATATTATTCTGTGCAGTTGATGAGCCCAGATCCAGTGGTGGTGGCAACAAAGCTGTTGGCTCGGAGAGAATACAAGGACACAGGAAAGCAGTTTAACATACTAGCAGCCGCATGGATACAGTTCATGGTGCATGACTGGATTGATCACCTCGAGGATACTGAGCAGGTACATGATTTCAAAATTTTAACGAGATATATATGTCTATGCCAGTCTGAAATTCTCAATAAACCAGCCAGCAAAGACCCTTTATCAAGCCTTGACGTACATATATAGTAATTATAATTTATAAAGTCGTCAACAACTCCATGTGTGACAAAGTCATAAGTATATGAAGTAATTGTCGTTGATTTTGTACTGAAAATGTGAAAATAGTGACATATCGTTGATCAGCTAATAGGTGTTCTTTCTTTTTTTTTCCCTGATGAATAATAATAGATTGAAATAACCACTCCCAAGGAAGTAGCGAGTGAATGCCCACTCAAATCATTCAAGTTCTTTGCCACAAAGGAAATACCTACAAATACTGATGGAATAAAAACCGGTCACTACAACGTCCGCACAGCTTGGTGGTGAGTAAATTGAGGACTTAATTACCAATATATGATTTTTCGTCTAAATTATATTAACCACATGGAAGAAAGCAGTTTAGAGTCAAGATTATTAGACTTAGAGAAATAAACTCACATTTATTTTCCAAACAATACAGTACGAAAGAGCCATATATTGAAATTTCAATTATGGGAACACAGTCCTGGCTTATATACATCCAATTAATGATCAGCTAATGAAAGACTACAACAGTTCTAACTTTTTCTACACTTCCATAAATGAAATATAAGGGATGGGAGTGCAATATACGGAAATAACGGGGAGAAAGCAGAAAAGCTCAGGACTTACGTAGATGGAAAGGTGGTGATTGGAGATGATGGCCTTCTTTTGCATGATGAGAATGGCGTGGCATTGTCCGGAGACATTCGCAACAGTTGGGCTGGCGTCTCCATCTTACAAGCTCTCTTTACTAAAGAACACAATGCAGTTTGTGATGCATTAAAGGTAAGAACAAGCAGCATTCTTACTTTTCCACGGTTTCTGGTACATGTCATTGAAAATTGTTTGCAAAATGAATTTAGACACGTTGATGATCGATGTCTATCATTGGAGAGGACAGACGATAAGGATACAAGCAAGGGTTCAAATTTTTGTTGCGTTAACCATACATTAAAAAGAAAATAATGTGAAAAGTATTGATAATGTTTTATATATCTGTAGAAAGAATATCCTAAACTGACAGACGAAGAGTTATACCGGTATGCAAAATTAGTTACTTCTGCCGTCATTGCAAAAATTCACACAATTGATTGGACTGTTGAGCTTCTCAAAACTAAAACCATGAGAGCGGGAATGCGTGCAAATTGGTGAGCATTCATTTATATATCTTTTTAATTTGAAGGCTACCATCAATTTATTTCATTTATTGTATTTGCAGAACAAAGGTTTTAAAACCGCATATTACCTATTGGTCTTATGGTCTATGAAATTTTAAGTGCACCCCCCCGGGTCATTAAAAGGCAGAAAGGTTTCAAATTTGATAATTATTATTCTGAAAATTCCAAAATATTACCAAGGGCCGCTAAAACTTGAAAGAACCATTAAATTATATCCATCTGTTAGCTACGCTTACAATAATGATGAGTACATTTGATTTGACTATCATTAATTTCAAGTACTAAAACACATGGCAAACTTGAGATCATGAGCTAATACAATAACAACTAACAACATTAAATTATGTTTCTTCGTTCCTTTGTGAAGGTATGGATTACTGGGCAAGGGCATAAAAGATACATTCGGCCATATAGGCGGTCCTTCATTGGGTGGTCTTGTGGGGTTGAAGAAACCAAACAACCATGGAGTACCTTATTCATTGACTGAAGAGTTCACCAGCGTTTACAGAATGCACTCTCTAATACCAAGCACTCTCAAGCTCAGAGATCCGACTGCTCAACCTGGCCCAAACAAAGCTCCACCACCATATCTGGAAGAGTACACATCTTTTTTCATCCTTTTTTTTCCTCAGAAAAGTCTTACCTACTAATTGTAAAATTTACTCTAGGTATTCTGTTTCTTGCATCTTAGTGTTAAGTTGTTAACCAAAGCTGACTTGGGATTGATAGTAGCACCACCCTGCTAATCACGGTTTGTATAAGTACCTGTCAATTCATAGTACTCCAAGGACAAGATAACTCAACAGAGTATTTATCATTAAGCAACGATATTTCAGTTGCTGATTTAGTCTTGTAGGTCTACTTCCTTCATGCTTTCTAGTTGGACCTGTTAATTAAAAAAGTGAAGAAAAATAAATAGAAAGCAAACATCCATCTGCAAGTTGACTATTTTGGGTGGTGCCACAAATAAAGGGAAAATGTAAATGCCAAAAAGAAAATAAGTTTATCAGTTGGTATAACAGTAGAGTATGACGCCGATCAGATAGAGGTTTCAAGTAGTAAAGAAGTGTAAGGATAAAATTCACTCAAGGAGGAGTAACACTCAGCTCTCAAGAGAAAGAAAATAGAGATAAAACTCAGAAATTCGTATTCATTTCATAATCTGTCTATTACATCATTATCTTTTGCTTATAAAGCAATCTATTACATTTAAAACTCACTTCCCATTAATACATAACCTCAACCACTTTTTCTAATATCAAAACACATTAAATAAAGTCCTAGAAGACCACAAAACACAACAACAGAATAATAACTTTTTTGACTAATTAAAACAAAAGATAACTCTTAACCAACTAATTAATTTTATTGACTGCTTCTTTGACTAAATGACATGGCTGGGATGATTAGTCAGCATCTGACGTGGCTCGAACGGTGTCATTCGCTTCTGCTGCGCGGTAACTCGTCCCTGAGTTCAATTCGTTATATCCATGGTTAAGAGACAGATCCTTTACATTAAAAGTAGTGGATACACCGTAGTTTGCTGGCAGCTCAACCTTGTATGCATTATCGTTGATGCGTTGCAGAATTTTAAATGGTCCTTTTGAACATTCTTCAATCACTTTGCAAAAGTAATCATCTTTTTTGTACAGCTCCTTAATTTCTTCAAACCCCACAACTTTTGCTTGCAAAATGATCAGCAAGGAACGCCTAAGACTCAAAGCACCAGCCACCTGATTTAGAACCCCACTTTTGTGTTTGATATGAAAAGTATACTCCTGCAAAAATTCAACCCAGCGTGCATGCCTCGGTTTGAGCTTGTGTTGCCCATTGATGTACTTCAAAGCCTCATGATCAGAGTACAGAACAAACTCCTTCGAAATGAGATAATGTCTCCAATGTGATAGTGCTCGAACTATAGCATAGAATTCTTTGTCATATGTCGAGTAGTTGTTGCGTGAATCTGACAGCTTTTCACTAAAGAAAACGATTGGTCGTCCTTCTTGGCTGAGGACAGCACCAATTCCCACACCAGATGCATCACATTCAAGATCAAATACATGCTCAAAGTTCGGCAATGCAAGTAAAGGAGCCTCCATCATTTTCGACTTGAGAAGTTCAAAACTGTTTTCAGCATCTCTTGTCCATCGAAACACACCTCCCTTCAAACACTCAGTGATTGGTGCTGCAATGGTGCTGAAACTTCGAATAAATCGGCGATAGAAAGACGCCAACTCGAGAAAGCTGCGAACTTCATGAACTGAAGTTGGAACTGGCCAAGAGAGAATTGCCTCCACCTTTGATGGATCAACATGAATGCCTCCATTTGAAACAACATAGCCAAGAAACACCAAGTTGCTGGTCATGAACTCGCACTTCTTTAAGTTGACATACAACTTCTGCTCATTTAGCACCTCGAAAATTTTGCGAAGATGCTTGATGTGTTCATCTGGACCTTTGTTGTACACAAGAATATCATCAAAATAGACCACCACAAACCTACCAATAAACGACTTGAAAACAAAGTTCATTAGTCGCATAAATGTGCTAGGAGCATTAGAAAGCCCAAATGGCATTACAAGCCATTCATACAGCCCATCACGAGTTTTAAAGGCTGTTTTCCACTCATCACCAGGTCGCATTCGAATCTGATGATAGCCACTTTGAAGATCAATCTTTAAGAACACATTTGCACCATGAAGCTGGTCCAACATGTCATCAAGGCGAGGAATAGGAAAGCGGTATTTGATGGTGATTTTATTAACCGCTCTACTATCGACACACATTCTAAAAAAACCATCTTTCTTCTGAACCAAAAGAGCTGGAACTGCGCAAGGGCTCATGCTTTCTCGCACCAAACCTTTTTTCAAAAGCTCATCTACCTGCCGCTGTAATTCGGCATTCTCCATTGGATTCATTTGATATGCCGCTTTATTCGGCAAAACTGCTCCAGGAACAAAATCAATGCAATGTTGTATGTTGCGCATAGGAGGAACCCCTACTGGAATTTCATCTGGAATGATATTCTGAAATTCTGCAAGTAAAGGTTCTAACAATTCCAGATTTGTTGTTACATCATTTGCAACCTCTTTCACCACAAGTGCATAAAATAATTCAGATTTTGAGATAAAGAAATTACTGTCTCCACTTGCAGATTTTGATGCACTTTTATGTTTGGAAGGACCCAAAGTCACCTTGATATCATCTTTCATGAAAGAATAGGTGTTTCTAAATCCATCATGCACTGCCTTCCTATCATACTGCCATGGACGACCCAAAAGTAAATGGCATGCATCCATAGGAACCACATCACACCATACTTCATCACGATAATTTTCTCCAATGGAAAAATTCACTAAACACCTCTGCTCTACACGAACTGAATTACCCTTTTGTAGCCAAGAAAGTTTATAAGGTTGAGAGTGTTTTTCAGGTTTAAGAGGCAGTTTTTCAACCATAGTTTTAGAAACAACATTTTCACAACTCCCGCTATCAATAACAACCTCACATACCTTGCCATATGACGTGCACCGTGTCTGAAAGATGTTGTTGCGCAGCCATGCTTCGTTAGGTTCTGAACTTGCATTCAACACCCTTCGAATCACCAACAATTCTCCCACATCACCATATGTGACTTCTTCTTCCTCACATGGCTCATCAAAAACTGGTGGCAACTCCAAATTGAAATTTTCATTCTCCAAAGGTTCTTCAACAATTGCAAAAACCCGCTGGTTTGGACATTCTGAGGCTATATGTCCATAACCTTGGCACTTGTAACACTGCACAGATTTCGGTTTCACTCGGGATGAACCCGCAACACTTTCTTGCATCAGAACAATTCTGGTGGTTTTGGTTGCTGCTGGTTTTGCTGTTTGAGAGCTACTACTACGGTTAGTCGAATAACCGCGGGTTGTTACATGAGAACCACCAAAACTAGTTGATTTTCTGCCTTCCTTCTCCTTCAATTGCTTTTCAATTTTTGTGGCCAGCTTAAAAACATCATGATAAGAACAAAAAGATTGAAGAGTTACCATATCATGAATCTCTTTTTGGAGCCCGCGAATATAACGGGCAATGGTCTGCTCCTCGGGTTCTACAACCCCACACTTCAACATTAGATAATCAAACTGCTCTGTGTAATCAGTCACGGTTAACTCGCGTTGAGTAAAGTCGTGTAACTGAAGGAATGCCTCTTGTAAGTAACCATCAGGTAAAAACTTCTTGCGCAACTCTTTTTTCATCTTTTCCCAAGTTCGAATTTTTGACTTGCCCTCTCGCCCTCGCTTCATTTTTAACTGCTCCCACCAAATAGAAGCGTGTTTCTGAAGTTTGATGGCAACAACTTTCACCTTCTCTTCTTCAGAAATGTTGTTGTAGTCAAAAACTCTTTCAACTGTATTCAACCAATCAATAAACTCATCAGGATTAATTCGACCTTCATACACAGGAATATCACCTTTCAAATCAAAAGCCCGTCGGAAACCAGTGTTCCTTCGGGGTGGGTGTCGATGTCGAGCCTCTTCATCACTGGACCCATGGTCGTGGAAGGGGTTGGTCTCATCATCTTCACCGCTGGATTGATTGTCATCTGAGCCACGATTCGATGTATCGCGGTCACGCCCAGCGACCTCCAAGTGCTCAATACGCTCTCGGAGTTGTTGCACAATCTGTACCAACTGATTCACCTCACGATCTCGATCCTGCACCAGATTTCTAAGTGCTTGGATCTCTGCATCTCGCTGGTCTTGGCCCCCTTGCGTTCGCGGCCTACCACGACCAGCCATCGCAACCTAGAGTGCTCTGATACCAAATGACGCCGATCAGATAGAGGTTTCAAGTAGTAAAGAAGTGTAAGGATAAAATTCACTCAAGGAGGAGTAACACTCAGCTCTCAAGAGAAAGAAAATAGAGATAAAACTCAGAAATTCGTATTCATTTCATAATCTGTCTATTACATCATTATCTTTTGCTTATAAAGCAATCTATTACATTTAAAACTCACTTCCCATTAATACATAACCTCAACCACTTTTTCTAATATCAAAACACATTAAATAAAGTCCTAGAAGACCACAAAACACAACAACAGAATAATAACTTTTTTGACTAATTAAAACAAAAGATAACTCTTAACCAACTAATTAATTTTATTGACTGCTTCTTTGACTAAATGACATGGCTGGGATGATTAGTCAGCATCTGACGTGGCTCGAACGGTGTCAGAGTACACTATAAATAACACTATCAATTTTCTGTGTCACAATACAGCATCGATATCGGAAATTTATTGGGTCTCAAAGGGGAACAACTCCTATCAAAAATTGGGTTTGAGAAGCAGACAGTATCAATGGGACATCAAGCATGTGGAGCACTTGAACTATGGAACTACCCTAGTTTTTTCAGAAACCTCATTCCACAAAATTTGGATGGTACCAATCGACCTGATCCAATTGATCTTGCGGCCCTAGAAGGTACAATTTTGATATCCAATGCACAGCAGTAGAAGTTCTTCATACAAACAGTATAACTGGTACCATAACAGTATATAGAAAAATATGATCACCAGCAAAATTGCAAATGCAATACTAGACTCGTACTATCTGGGTTCAGCTAGATCTCGAGATTCTTTTACCAGTAATGGAGAATGTTAGTAATAATTTCCTTGTATTTAGCTAACAGATACATGAATTGTCTCCATATAGCATAAAACAATTTAGTTATAGAAAAACAATCTCTTTCTGGTACCAATCATCACAACTCAATCCTTAATAAAATCAGATACCAGTTCTTACAGAATATAAATCATATTGTTTTTTCAAAAGGGGACTATATAATTGAATTGTACAAGCAACAGTATGCAAAAGCAAAATCAGAATGTCTTTACTGTGGGTTGTAGAGAAACTGTTTCAAGATCATTTCTTTCACAGCACCAAAAATATTTCCTTTTAAGTACATTTGTATAATAATTTTTTCATCTCTAATCCAATTTTTTTCTTTAAAAAGTATATCGAGATCGAGAGAGAGGTGTTCCAAGGTATAACCAGTTTAGGAGGAATATATTTCTGATACCAATAAAAAGCTGGGAGGATTTAACAGACGACAAGGAAGCAATAAAAGCTTTAAGAGAAGTATATGGAGACAATGTAGAGAAGTTGGATCTTCTCGTAGGCCTCATGGCAGAGAAAAAAATCAAGGGATTCGCTATAAGTGAAACTGCATTCAACATTTTCATCATAATGGCATCAAGGTCAAATTTAGTTTACCAATATTGAATTTTAGAGATAAATATGGTTCCACTGTTCCACATCAACCCACAGGCTTTTTTTTTATTATTATGATTAAACCTCTATTGATAATTTTAACAAAGCTAATTTTGATTCTTTAAACATGAACCAATCCAAAAGTATAAAAAGAGCCAAAAAACAGTAGTCTGACCATCACTTATATCACATAAAAAAATTCAAAGAGCTGTAGTACAAAATTGCAACAACAAAATGGTACTGGTGCACAGCATGATACATGGAGGGCAGTACAAGAGCCATCCCATTTAAAAGGGCAATTTAAATTATAGAAAACTCTTATTTGAATTAGTATTGTAATACATTAAAAGTTACCACCCATAAGTAATCAGATAAAGATATGAATATTGATGTGAAATTTCATGGTGATAAAAAGGTACTGGTATGTACAGGATAGTACCTGATCCATCCCATTTAAAAGGCAAGTTTAAACGTAGAAAATATTATATAAATAAGGTGTGATCTAAATTGGGATTTACTACCCAGCCACAATCAACCAGTCAAGAAATGAATATTGATCTGAAATTTCATGTAAACAGGAGGCTACAAGCAGATCGATTTTTCACAAGCTATTTCAATGAGAAAACCTACACCAAGAGGGGAATGCAATGGGTGAAAACAACAGAAGGCCTAAGAGATGTTATGAACCGCCACCATCCTGAAATTACTGCCAAGTGGATGAACTCCGCCAGTGCTTTCTCAGTATGGGACACATCCAGTTGAAAATAAATAGCCTTTTCCAATTCTTATGCTATAGCTGAAGGGACCCCTATTTATTTCAAATTTATTTGTATATTTCCCATTTTAAATATGGTATTGTTATATATCTTGAATTCTTGATAGAAACATAGAATATTTCATTTGTCGGTTTATTATTTGGGATTTGGAAATTTGGATGTGAATGAATATATGTATATAATTTGTATAAGCAAGTGTTTTAAGCATCAATTGAAACATAATTACCAAAGAGATAGAATTACTAGATCTTCTCTGGTTGTTTCAATATAATTCGAGCTTCAACCAAGTGCCTCTTGTACAAACAACAAACAACTGCATGCAACTTCCTAGAGCAACTAGTTTCGATATCATCATTGTACAGCTCTTTTTATTTTTGGCCTTGGAAGGTAACTGATTTTCCTAACATGGGATCTGTGGCTTGTCTGAAAGAATTACTGAGAAATTGACCAAATCATAAAATTCAGAATCTACATTTAACAATCATAAGCTAAAGATACAATTACCAATATGAATGGCATAAAGGAAGACCCAAGTAAAAATGGCAATCACAGCATGAAAAAAATTAGTTTTAAATTAGGCCAGGTATTTAATTTAGTCACAAATCTCTCTCAGCAACTCTAGCAGAGTGAAAATTTACCATCTTTCCCTCCCCAAGGAATTGGGTTGGCACTATCCCTTGGAAATCACTAATTGGATTCCATTCTGAAATCAAATAGGAAGAACCTGGTCCCACAGAACTGGAGTTCATAGTTGATAGGGCAAACTGACGGCCACCAGCGGAAGCTCACTCACCGAAGGAAGTAAAGAACAACTCTCCTGGTTTATCAATTTGTATGTTATCTAATGTCTCATTAAACTATCATTGAAACATATCCCTTGCCTAGGTTGAAAAATTAATCGACAGAATCCCTAGTGTGCTGTACCTGAATAGAATCAGTGTGGTCTCACAATCAGAGGAGATTCATGGTAGGTTGCACCATACCCCTGATAATGTAGGCAAAGCTGAGCTGGGTTGAGTGAGACTGGCCCACACCAGCGCAGCATCCCTAGATGGAAGCAACCCAAGCAAAGCAAGAGATGGTACCAAATCCGCAGAAATTATTTTATATAAAAATTTAGACACGAAAAATTTTAATATACAGAATTATTATTTTTTTTTAATAAGAAAGAAAGTTTCAACGCGTTTTAGAAGAGGGTTAAGCAATTCCCCTTCGTACGCGTTTATAAAACGCGCTCCAAGGCTCCGAACGCGTTTTATAAACGCGTACGAAGGAGAGATGCTGTCCACTTTCCTCTCGTTTGTCAGAGCTTCGTGCGCGTTTATAAAACGCGTTCAAAGCCCTGGAGCGCATTTTATAAACGCGTTCGAAGGTGTATTATTTAATTTTTAGAAAAAAAAGTACATGCATGCTCTGATAAAAACTGCAAAAGACATGACATGATTTGATTTTACAATGTCATCTTCGAACTACTGAAATTATTTATAATAGCAGCCATTGTTGAATTAGAATGCACAAACACCCACTACCTCTTTCTTGTTAAAACCTTCAGTACAATGGACAAAGGAAATAGCTCTAACTAAAATAATGATGTTCCAAACTATCGAAGAGCAACCCGCATTGAGTATTGGCCAACTTTCTACCATTACCCTGCCAATAGAAATCAACCAGAAAACGGAGAATACGAGGCAATTTGCCGCTCTTGTTATCGCACTTTGAAATACAACATCCATGAAGACACGACTGAAGAGGGAGACATGCTCGAGTTAAAAATACACTACCAATGGCACATTAATGGTGGGCCGGAAAGGGAACAGAAGGTGTACCAGGAGCGGCGATGGCGGGAACACGAAAAGAATCTGAACCGAGAAAGGCGATATGACTGGTAAAAAAAATATTACACAGAACCTCAACCCATCCCCCAACAACAACCGAAACCCTACCTCTCGTGTGAACCAACTCACTGGACCGTTTACGAGAAAATATACAACTTTAATGGAGACCACACAGTGACCTGTACAAGGTGTGCTCAAGTTTTCAATTACAAAGAAAACATATTGCGTGACCACTACCATGAGCACAAACGTCACGACGAGAATGAACAAAGAGCTCGGGACATAGAGACGCAGAGGATTATTAAAGAAAGAAATGAAGAAATGGATCGTAAACAAAAAATTAGGGAAGAAGAGGCAAGGAAAAAAAGGCTCAAAAAATCAGAGCAAAAATTGAGAGAAATGAATAAGAGGGATGAACTTCGACAAATTGCGGCAAGCCGAATGGCAGAGATAGAAAAAGAAGAAACCGAAGCGACTTTTTGGAACGAAGCCGCTCAATTCGTTGACAACAGTGTTCCGAGTAATCAACAAGAAGATGATGCTGCTTTTTGGAACGAAGTCGCTCAGTTCGATGACAACACTGGTGCGAGTAATCAACAACAACCGAATGATGAAGATGAGCAACCATGGTGGGATGAAATTCTACAACATGTAGATAGTCAAAATCTCTAAATATTTATATCATTGTAATATTAATGTGTTTTATTATTATGGTTGTTAATGTACTTTAGTTGGAATTGTTAATGCAATGTTTTATTTTTATGGTTGTTTTTTATTTTCTTTTATTTTTTGTAGTGCTTTGCACTATAAGTTATGGTTTTAATGTGTTGACGTTCAATGGATAAAAGTTGTTGTTTGGAGTATTTCATTTATTGGCGTTTCAATACATAAACGTTTATGGTTCAAGTAGTGCTTTGCACTCTGAAATTCCAAGTCATAATAATACACAAGTCCATCATCACAAGTCATAATAAGCAATCCAATAAATACACAAGTCAATCACAAGTCATAAACGAAAAATAGTCAATCATCATCAGTAATACACAAGTCAATCACAAGTCCATAAACGTAAAATAAACAATCTGTCCATCAGGAGTCATAAACATGTCAGAAGTCCATAAACAAAAAAGAACTGTCAATCATAACTAACGCCGCCGCCTCCTCCTAGGTCCTGAAGGTGAAAATCTGTCAATCACCCTCACCGCACGCCTATCTCGTCTAGCCGGGGCAGTAACGTCTCCTGAGTCAGTGGAGTCCGTATCCCCATCGTCCTCCTCCTGGCGGTCCTCCTGCTGGTCCTGCTGAGCCTCCTGCTGTATGGGCCCAAACTCAACAGGCTGCCCAGCCTCCTGAGGAGTCGCTATAGGGACATAATCACCCTCCTCATCTCCGGCCGTCCGTAGCAATGTGCTGAACGAGTCTGTCCCTCCCATACTACCCAACGGAGTGCCAAATGATGGAATAGAAGAAGGCGTAGGCACTGACGGAACAGTAAATGCAGGAAAAGAGGAAGGCATACCAAATGGTGCAAAGGAGTACAGTGGAGGATCCTGAGGCTGGATAATGCCAGTGGGATCCTGAGAAATGCCAGCAAACTGCGAGGTCGATGCTGATGCACTATGCATGGATGGAGTAGGACCTGAGGCTGGAAACTGAGTAGGAAAGAACGTGCGTGGTCCTAAAATATCATCTAATCGCCCGGTATTCAGTCGACCATCCTATAATATTAAAAAAAACAATGTCAATATAAATAAATTAGTATCTAAAATTGAAACTTGCATATGTACGAATACTAACCGCATGCATCAGATCCTCCGCCTGAAGGTCTGTGGGTACAGTCGGACGTGCAGAAGAAGACTCGTCCCCAGAATCTGGTATGTCCTCAATATTTGTTGGAAGTCCTCGCTGCTCCAACAAATCCTCCAACCTGTAATTTATAAATTATTGAATTTAAAATGCAAAAACGCAATCAAAAAATTAAAATTACCTCAAAGGGATGGAAGCATCATGCAACTGCGAACGACAGTTGGCGAGAATTGCCTTTCCCACCCTTCTGCACTCCTTCTTCACAACCAGTCCCAATGCATGAAGTGCATTCTTCAGCGCAGAATTGCCCTGCAATTTACGAGAATAATGACATATTGCACAATTTCATTTACCAATCATACATTTCATATTTAAAAAAATTAAGAAGTACCGTATTGCGAAGTCTGGACCCCATGTTTGTGTACTGCCTCTGAGCAAGAGGCAGCTGCTGAGTCCGCTGGAGACGTGCCTCGGCATCCTCTCGTGGCGTGGGTCTCTCAGAGGCACCGTATCGCCAAAATCATCGGAAGTACCGCAACGTATCAGTAGCACTCCAGGATCGAGTCTCGAGCTAGCGTGCACCCGCAAAAATGGTAGCAAAATCTGGGCGATCTCGATAGGTACCGTGCTACAAACCCAGCAGGTTCTGTGTCACGTCCCAACTCTGTTAAAATAAACTCGTTAGTTCTTTACTCTAATTAAATTGAAGTTGATCATATGATAAATTGAAAAAATATAGCAAACGTACCACAGGTAGTGGAGGAGGAGTAATCTGGTACAGTCCAAACTGATGCCTACAACGGTCGGGGTAGTAGTAGGCAACAATGTGGTAGAAAATGAGCGGCAACCGAACATGCTCCGCTATGGAACCCTCCTGTGCTACCCGTGGCATAACAGCCCTGTCGAGAACGTACGGAAACCAGTTGACGTCTTCAACGTTCAACACGGCTAGGTAGTCCCGTGCGTTCTCCACTGCCCCGCGGTGCTGGCTCCGTGAGAAAGACCGAGCTTCGCCCCATTTCCTGAAAATTTTGAACGTTAGGATTGATGTGTTGTAATTTGCATAAAATTATTGAAAATTTATTATATGTTATTACCTGCCAAACGACACACATGAATCTAGGTTAGGCTGTCCTAATCCACCGATAGGAGCAACCTCTGGGCGACAAACAGGGAGGTATGACCATGCCCAAAACAATAGTAGCATCCAAGGTCCCGTCACAACCTTGAAACGCATGGAGGCACGGTCCAGAGCACGATATAGCCAAACGACACCTCCCCAATTGAAGTCCGGAACTTCATTCAAATTGCCCTGCATTTAAATTATACAGCGCATTCAAACTCAATTCGAGAACATTGAAAACAATAATAACCATGCAAACAATTTTGCTATAATAATTGTGCTATAATAATATTAGTCTTGCTATAATAATTTATATTTTTTTTAAATAACAAAATTAAATTGCTGCTTAATTGTGCTACATTTTTTTTAAATAACAAAATTAAATTGCTGGTTAATTGTGCTCTATTTTTTGTAAATAACAAAATTAAATTGCTGGTTAATTGTGCTCTATTTTTTTTAAATAACAAAATTAAATTGCTGGTAAACAAATAAAAAAATTATTTAAGTTAAGAAAATTATACCGATACGAGCTCCAAATAGTATGCTGGGACGGAATTCTGAGAAATATCTGGAAACATCAACGTCCCAAATAGCTCTAGAGCAACTGCACGCGTGTATCGGTCTAACTCCTCATCAGTAGCACCTGCCTGTGGCGCCACCCCGCAATTTTGTCGCAACCATTTCAACTTGATGTTGTTGCCCACAACATCGCCCCTGCATTGTACAAATTTAAAATAATCAATACAAGTAAGCAATGCATATACTGAATAGCAAAAATCAATATTGCACTTTATTTTTTTCACTTACTCCCTGCTACTCCTTTCTCTGTGCCAGTCTCCCAAATCTTCATGAGGATAAAGATTTGCACGAATCTTTTCCTCCCAGGGCCCTCTCGTATTCGACCTAACTGGAATGCCCGTCGAGCGCAAACCATATAAGAAGGCAACATCCTGGTAACAATTACAAAATACGTTAAATTCGTGTCATGTTAATATTATGAAAATTAATATTCAAATTTGAATTTTAAATATAAAGTTTAAATAAATGTGACATTAAATTCGTGTCATGTTAAGTCAAAATTTTATGTTACAATTAATTGTGAAAATTAATACGAAAATTAAATTAAAAAAATTTAATATCAAGTTTAAATAAATTACCTGTAAAGTAACGGTCATCTCTCCAACGGGAAAATGAAAAGTATGCGTCTCCGGACGCCAAAACTCGACCATTGCCTTCAGTAATGGCATGTCGACGTTGACATGCTTCACCTTCGTAATGTGACTGAGCCCCAGTTTGATCAGCCTACCCTCAATCCGATCGTCCACCTTAATCGTTCGCTTGTGCGATCTCGTCTCCAAATGTGTTTCACGCTGCATTAACACAAAACATAACCCGTTGTATTAAAAATATAATTTATAATACAATTTATAAGCATTTACAAGCATTTAAAATAAATACAATTTATTAGATCGACAATTAATTTGTTAATCTAAAAATTTACAATAAACCTCATTTTCAACTAATTTGTAAATACAATTTATAATAACCATTTACAATAAAGCAAAAGAATATAAATTAACATAAAACAATCTATTACCTCCTCAAAAGACAAACCAACGAGATGCTCGTTATCCGTAACAAACAAAACCTGTTGGTTTTCTACGTTAGCCGGTTGCACAGGTGGATTGACATTTTGGGCGCTGGGACGGGCTGCGCGACGCCTATGTCTTTTTGGGCGAGGCTGGGTGGAGGGTGCTTCGGTGGGGGGTGCTTCGGTGGGAGGTGGTGAAGTACCAGAAGGACCAGCCTCATCTTCTGCTGAACTCATCTGATTCAAATAATATAAGAACAACAATTTAAAACAACAATGATACAAGAATTCCATGAACATTTTACTAAAATGTCTAATAATATTTCCAATAATTTCATACAATTTACTAAAATTTCGACTACTTTCCATTCAATTTGCATACTAATTTTGACAATAAATTCCTACACAATTTCCATACAAATTCCATACAAATTCCATGAACATTTTACTAAAATGTCCAATTATATCCACAAATTTAACTAATAATTACCACAATTTCAATAATAATCCACAAATTTTACTAATAATTACCACTAATTTTCACAATATTATATCCACAAATTTTACTAATAATTACCACAATTTCAATAATAATCCACAAATTTTACTAATAATTACCACTAATTTTCACAATATTATATCCACAAATTTTACTAATAATTACCACAATTTCAATAATAATCCACAAATTTTACTAATAATTACCACTAATTTCCACAATATTATATCCACAAATTTTACTAATAATTACCACAATTTCAATAATAATCCACAAATTTTACTAATATATCCATAATTTTCAGTAAATGCAAAATCAAAAACCACGATATCGGCGTACGTTGTCTTTCGAACTCCTCTTCTCTTCGCACGGCAACCACCTCCGGCCTCCTCTTCTCTTTCGACGGCCGCAACCTCTTTTCTCCCTTCTCTTCTCTTCTCTTCTCTCTTTCTTTGGCCGCAACTTTCTTTCTCTTCTTCTCCTTCCTTCTCTTCTCTCTTCTCCCTTCTCTTCTCCCTTCTCTTCTCTTCTCTCTTTTTTTCGTTTTCTCTTCTCTGGACTGACTGAAGCGACAAAGAAAGAAAAAAAACGGTCAGAACTCGTTTTCGAAAATTTACCACCTTCGTACGCGTTTATAAAACGCGCTCCAGGGCTCCGAACGCGTTTTATAAATGAGTACGAAGGTGTCAGCTCCTCAAAAGGCGTAATTGAAGAGGCGAACTTATCTCTCCTTCGTACGCGTTTATAAAACGCGTTCGGAGCCCTGGAGCGTGTTTTATAAACGCGTACGGAGAAGAATTGCTAAACGCTCTTCTAAAACACGTTGGAACTTTCTTCTTATTAAAAAAAATAATAATAATTCTGTATATTAAAATTTTTTGTGTCTAAATTTTTATATAAATTAATTTCGGCCAAATCCGACATCCATTAACTAATTGAAAATGGAAGAACAGTTTTTGAGGATTTGTACAGAGAGAGGCGCATTTGTGATTTGTTACTAATCACTTCAGACCGTCCAGATGCAATCTGAGCCGAAAAAAATAAAAATATTATTAAAATATTCAAGAATTTCTAAAATATTATAAAAAAAATCAGAATATATAAATGGTACCACAATATCATTTTCGAAATTCGTAAATATTTTAATAATATTTTTTTTTCCGGCAATATTAGTGATAGTCAACTCAAAACCATACACAAAACTGGGCCTTCCAAAAGGCTTAAGAGCCCAAAATTTTGTTTTCATGCTTAATTTTTTTTTTTCAAAAATGATATAAACCATCCAGTAATATATCATCCAACCATCCACCCTTCAACGACCGATATTTCAATGGTCCTTCTAGGTGTCCAGGCCCATATTTTCCGAATTTTCCTCTTGCTGATGGGCATCCCGCGCGCTGACGTCATGCGCACGCTGAAAGATCATATGCCGCGTGATGATGTCAACATTTAGTGATATGTTTGATGTCTTAAAAGATGCGATTAATGTTCAACAGTTTTTCAAACTAAATACGACAAGAGATGGGTTAATTTGCTAAGTGTTCAGTTTGATATATTTATAAAATGACATAGTAATGATTTTATATCATTTTTTCACGCATTCAGCTGTCAAATTTGGGGACAGTACATAAATGTAAAGTATTTTGTTATTACAAGGGATGATTTAACATGTGTTATATGTTCGATTTGATAGTTTTGTAATATAAAAAAAAACACAGCAACTAGTACAAAAATAAAACATTTACATGATTCATAAACAATAACAATAGTATGATCCCTAAGACCCTAATATAAATTATAACCAATCTAGAAGATAATACCATCATAATTCATACAAATATTAGGATACATGTTCAGTTTACTAAAAATCTAATGTTGGTGGAGAATAAACATACAACGCCACACCAACTTGATAGAACCGCAACCCAAATCAACGTAATATGAATACAAATACATATGTAAAGTGTTAACAACATGATCCCTTAATTTGAAAAACTATAGGCAGAAAACACAATCTGACAATAGAACATAAGATGATCCCTTATGTCATTAAACATAATATTTGCAGTATCTAACTCATCTTTTGTGGTAGATAAGCTTTTCATGTAAAATTTGAAGAAAGTAAACATATTTAAAGTAATCCATAAATGCATGTAATATAAAAAATGGAACAACTAAGTGAACATTTGTATAAATACACATGAATTAGAGTGACAACAATTGCAATAATCTCATCCCATTTAACATAAACACCAAATAAACTAACTGAACACTGCTAGAAATACAATTGAATAACAAATGACATTCCTTGACTGTACGTATCTAGTGACGTAAAATTTCCATGACTGTATTGGTCGAATCCTTCAAACAATGATATGCAAAAAGATACTTGTCAACACCAACATCAAGCTCCTGAAATACACATATTAAAGAGGGTAAAACTTATTAATTGTTTATAACAAAACATATTAAATTCAGTATCAAATTTGTTGAACATTCAATATACTTACCTAGGTTGGCAAGGGTCAATTAACAATTTTGCATACCAAGAACCTCACAAGCTGCATAGCATTGAAGTACGAAAGAAGATGTCGGTGGATACCATCAATTCATTCAATGTGAAAACCAATATATTTGTCGTCATTAGCACGCCACGCCAAAAAATGCTTGAGACTATCGATCTCACTTACTACCTGATTATTGATGAGTTCTCTCTTGATACCTGAACAGTAGATCTCGACAGTGTTTGCTCTGAGGTTGACAACAGTCCTCCACCAACTAATATTGTTGTAAGTAGAGAGCAAAACAAGCATTTTAGCTTCCAAAAATTCAAGGCAAAACACGTGGCTGGCTTTCTCTCTAATTAAGTCCACATTTCAATCTAAAATTTGAAACAACTTTATTTAAGAAAATTAAATCAATATTCGTTGTAATTATACATTTGATAACTAAAATGAATAGAACAGTAAACATCAATCATGCATAAACATCTAACTGAACACTTACTGTCTTTATGTAATTCATTGAAGTAACAATTGAACTAAAATTAGTAAAAATATGATTCATCTCTAAGAATCAGATCAAAGAGTTGCATGGTTACTAACTAACTGAACTTGAAAGATGTTTCAAATGTGTCTCTAATTTGTCTCGAACTAAATTTTAATAGCCACAAGATGATTTTTTGTGTGTATTTTTATTTGCTCAAAATTTAATCCACTAAATCCGTTTAACCCACTTAATCCGTAAAACTCGTATATTAAAAAAAAAAATTGACTGGTTGGGTTGCATTACGGATGGGTTACTAAATTTATTTTTTAACCCGACATTGTTAGATTGAGTTCAAATTTTATTAAAATATCAACAACCCATCTGTTATACACACCCCTAGCTAGTTCCTGCTACCATAGATTGATCGAAATGTGTTTCTTCCCTTTTAAAAAAAAATTAAGATTTACGTAAGATCAAACCCCTTCAATATGGTTTGTGGCAGTTAAAATATATAAGATATAATATTTATTTAGAGTCTTATATAACTTTTTATTTATTTTAAAGAAGTACAATCGCTAAACATTTTTATAGGACTAATAGCTTCTAATACTCATCTATTTTGGTTATTTATATGGGAACAAGAATAACATAAATAATTCAATAATGCTTACCAATTTTGATGAGGAGTTAATATGAAACTTTCTGACATGGTAATATGTATTTTTTTTTATTTGATAGCACTAGTTTCTAATGCATTCAATTTAGATTTTTGTTTTCGTTTTTTCGTTTTTTTAAGAAAGGGGCATATGATTCACAGTTTAATTAGATGAAAAAAAAACAAAGAAAAAAATAAACAAATATTATATATAGCGTTTGATTTACAGTTGATTCTACTGATGAAATGAAATGTTACAAATTTGTAAGCGGTGACAACAATATTCGGTTCCGTACAACAGAAGCAAAATAATATATCCGATATTCATTCACTAATTCCCTTTGATTAAGTTCTTGACTGTGCGGTATGTTTGTTACAATTAACAAGGACAAATTTCCTTCCTCGAAACGACTAAATGGACAAAAAAATTATATTCATTTCCTTTGATTAATTTCCTGATGGGTGTGGTAGGTTTGTTACAATTGATATGGACAATGTTGTCTTTCCTCGACTATCAAGTTTGTTACAATTGATTAATTTCAGATTGGATTTGTCAGTGCTTCCCTGCCAAATGAGTTGACTTTGTTAGATGTTGGAACTTGGAAACGAGATAAGGACGGTTATTTTGGAGGCTCCAAATTCTGTGTATTGCTAAGGCAATAAAGATGTTCACAATGTTTTCACAAAAAATAAATAGAAAAAAAAAGTTTACAATTGCAATTACGGCCTGGACAACAAAATATGCACATGACCAGGCTTTGACTGTACCAAATTAAGCCTGTTTGAGCAAGGCTTCATATATATACTATCACAGTCACATGATGAAGTGGTGACTGGTGAACTGGTGATGTTTCCAGTTTCAAGAGCTGCTGAAGAAAAGAAACCACGAAGGATTTATATCTCCATTTTCACCACTGATTAAGAGAGAAAGATTTGGTTTGCTAACTTTGTTTTTTTTAAAATAAATTAGGAGTCAAACTTTCCAACTTATTTTTTAATTTAATGTCTATAAAAAATTTCCTAGTCGGATTTCGAACATGTGATCTCCCAATTGAGATGCATTATTCTTTATCATTTGACTAAAAACTGGTTCTCCATTTGCCAACTTTGTTATCATTTAGTTTTTTTAGATAGGAATAAATTCAAACTGCTAAGAAAAGAAATCACGAAGAAAATATGGACTTGTCTCGTTGGACAGAAACTGAAGGGTAAAATATTGTATCAATGGTAATGAAGAATCTTTTACTGTTTATAATTTTATTAATATTTAACCATCACGTGGTTTTGCCGACTCTTCTTGCCAAGCCGTACGTGGCCCTAACATTTCTGCAGAATATGTGATTAATTAATTTTGGGTCTTTCATATATAGATGTTATATTTGGAACTTCGGAATTGATGCTTATTTGAAAATTTTATATCCACATGTAAGGCACTGAACATGTGATTAATTAATTTTGCATGATTGCATCATGTTACTCTTAAATGATTTTCGAAGTTCAAACAACAAACCTGAATTTGTTCAAAGATCTAATAGAAAATAATTCTTTTTAATTCAAAATATGTGTAATTTGAATTAAAATAAATTCAAATCAAACAATTTTGGAGATATTTTCTAAACTAATATTGCTTCTTCATTATATATATAGAGAGAGGATGGCTAATGTGCCATAGATGACACAGAGAGTTCCGTACCATAGAGTCTTTTTTCGAGATCCAAAATTCAAATACTCAATCCGAACCGTTCAAGTTATTCACCATATTAAAATACCCTTAGAGACCAAATTTTACAATTTTTCGAATTTTTCTGCTATTTATTATGATATTTTTTAAAAAAACGTTATAATTGGAGTATTTCAGACCCTCGAATTTGAACATATCAAAATAAATAGTAAAAAAATTCAAAAAAATATAAAATTTGGTCTCCAATGGTATTTCAATATGGTGATCAATTTGAAAGGTTTGTATTGACTGATTGAATTTCGAATCTTAAAAAAACGACTCAAAAAAAATATCTATGGCATTGCCATCTATGACACTTTAACCCACCTCATATATATATATATATATATATATATATGAGAATGGCTAATGTGCCACAGAGTCGTTTTTCGATATTCAAAATTCAAATACTCGATCCAAACCATTCAAGTTATTCATCATATTAAAATACCCTTGGAAACCAAATTTTATATTTTTTTCGAATTTTTTTTCTATTTATTATGATATTTAAAAAAAAACGTTATAATTGGAGTATTTCAGACTCTCCAATTTGAACACATCGCGCAATAATGCAAACAATATTAAGCTTGCTAGTAATTGTTCCCAAGTTAATTAGAAGTTTATTAATAATTAACAGATGTTTAATCAATACTTTCTACAAATTACCAGCGGTTTTGTTCACATTTTTCGATCATATCACGAGAGGAAAAAAAATAATTAAGTCAAATTATATTGTGAAACATCAAGCGCCCGTGAATTGATTGCTCTCTGTCATATTTCCAACCTCATAATATTACAAATCTTTATACTATATTTTAAAATTTTGAGTGCCAAAATAAATATTATTTTTTTATAATTATTTCGCTTTTCCATTTTCTCATGGCTAGACATTTTTGTTAAATACAAATAATATGAAGTTTTATGAAGAGATATAGTTTCAATTATGTTGTATTTATTGTATGATATTGACATTTAGAGTGAAATAATATATTTAGTCGTGAAAATTCAATTTCGCAACTTTATACATCGGACAATTCGTGTTTAGGCTTTGAACAATTCAAGAATAAATAAGTACCATTGAACAATTCAAAAATAAATAAGTACCTTTAAGTATAATTTTAAATATCGGAAAATTTAAGTTTAAGCATTAAAGATTAATTATAAACACTTGGCCATTTTCAAATTTAAACTCTAAACATGCAATCAAAGTACTAATATTTGACTCCTATTGGCACGCTCTAAGCAAATTAAACGACTACTATTGGCACGCTCTAAGCAAATTAAACGAAATCAGGTCATGAAAAAGTATAGGTAATTAATTGATTGTTTTTTGAGGACTTCAGGAGGATGTTTGATTTATCTGAAATAATTAACATGCAATGGTCATGTTGATTAGTTTTAACTCTGACAGAAGGAGACAAAAAACTATTGGTTTACCTAACCGTCCAACTGCTGTACTTAAGCTGTTGTATCTAGCGCTGTCAATACCCGTCCGTCTCGGACGTTTCCGTTTCGTTCCATCTAGAACGGAACAAAATGAAAGGTTTTGTGGTTACATTTAAGAACACGGAACAGAAGCGGAACAGTTTATGGTTTCGTTAAACCGGACGGAACGGAAGCGGAACAGTCCTGTTACGTTCCGTATTTTAACGTTATAACGTCGGCCCATATATTTTACAGCCCATATTTATATTATATGTTAGAAATTTGCGAAATTGCAGAGAGAGAGACTGGGACTCTGGGAGAGGTCTCGCGTGAAACTGCTCATTATAACCTAGATCTAGGACTCTAGAACCGCCGCTCTCTCTCAGTCTCTCTCGATTGTATCTCCCTCTCAGCCTCTCTCCTCTTCTCTCTCGAATGGATCTCCGGATCTCCCTTTCTCTTCTCTCTCCTCTTATCTCTGCTGACATCTTGTGTCGCATGCGCCTCTGTGGCTCTGTCTGACTATGTCCTTTGTGAGTTGTGAGGCTCGAGTGTGACTATACCTTCCATCGCCAACTCGCCGTCAGCCGTCAATCAGTATGGACTGTTCGGTAGAGGTAGCTATAGAGAGGCAATCATTCCTACTTTTTAACAAGCAATTGTTGCTAACTTGCTATTATATAGCAATTAGCAAAGGTAGAGAGAAGAGGAAAAATCAGAAAAGTGAGAAGAGGAAAGCCGAAAGCACAATTCAAAAAGGGAAATAGGTAAAGCTCACTAACTCGGTTCATTTTTCGGCTTCTATTTTTCGCTTCTATTCTTTAATTTTTTGTTTCTATTTTTTTATTTTTTCGCCTTCTATTTTTTTGCATGTCTGATCTGGAGAAGAGACAATCGAACAAGTGTTGGAGAGGAACCTTGCTCAGTTTGAATGGCTGATCTGGAGGGAGTAAGAAGTGTTGAATCGGATTCAGAGCCAGATATTGCTGAAGACATTGCAAATGAAAATGAGTATGTCATATGTTAGCTCGAATTTAGTTGCATTAATTGTCAGATTGTTACTTTGTTTGTATTTATTAGCTGCATTTGTTAGTGTGTTTACTGTTAGTCTGTTAGTGTGTTTACTGTTACTGTATTTATTAGCTGCATTTATTTTTAGCTCAAAGTTAGTTGCGTTTATTGTTAATGTGTTTACTGTTAATTAGTAGCATAATTGTTAGTATTTATTAGCTGCATTTATTAGTTCTTATTTTAGTTGCATTTAGTACTGTAATGATATGGCTGAATTAATTTGTTAGTTTGTTATTGTTATAATGGCTCAAAATGAGTATGTCATAATGCATTTAGTGCTGCATTTATTAGGTTTTGCATTTAGTTTTTATTTTTGTTAGTGTTGTATTTGTTAGGTGCATGTATTAATTTGTTACTGTGTTTATATGTTAGTATGTTTTATTTTTTGCGAAAATAATTGTTAGTCTGTTTAATTAGTTGCATTTGTTATCATTGGTTTTAATTATTAGTTATTATTGATTAATATGTTTAATTATTAATAATTGTTAGTTTATTTAATTGTTAGTTTGCTGTTTTTTATTTTGATCTGGAGGCCCATGGGCTGATGTTGATTAATTTTGTACGGTTTAATTAGCATGGGCTTAATTATTAGTTGTTAGTCCTGTTTTTATTTTTTATTGTTTAATTAGTTGCTTTAATTTCGTGTTATTTTTTTATTATTAGCATGGGTTTACACCCTGATTTAACTGGTGATCAAGTTGAAAGAATTGTGCATGAGGCTAATGCACAAAACCCTCAAGGTGCACCTGAAGGTGGAAATATTGATGCACAAGCAGCTGAAGTTGGAGTTCAGATCCCAAAAAAGAGAAAAGTTAGGGAAAGAACGACTGCAGATGTGTGGAAACACTTCACAAATGGTCCCGTTCAAGATGATGGTTCATATGATGCCACTTGCCATTACTGTGGGATAGTTTATCCAATGGAAAATCAAAGAGGAACTGGATCATTGAGGCATCATGTTAAGAGGGGATGTAAAAAAATACCAAGTAGGCACAAACGCAATAAGTTGCAACAGATGTTGCAGGTGCAGCCTGGACTTATAGAAGGTAAAGAATAACTTGTTCAAATTGATTCAAGTTACATTTTCTAAACAGAATAACATTTTCTTGATGAAGACTAACATGTTTGTTTATTCTTTTAGGTGAGAACAAAGTTGCTGTATGGAAATTTGACCAAGCCACATGTAGAAAAAACTTGGCAATCATGGTCATTGTGCATGAATACCCCTTTAATATTGTGACTCATCATTACTTTAAAGTGTTTTTAAAGAGTCTTCAACCAGAGTTTAGGATAATATCTAGAAATACGCTTAGGTCAGATTGTATCGGGGCGTATGGAAAAGAAAGGACAGATTTGTATGATGAGCTTGGGAAATTAGATTGCAAAGTTAGTTTTTCTAGTGATTTGTTGACAAATAATGCAGGAGATAGGAGTTTCATGGCACTTACTTGTCATTACATAGATGATAGTTGGAGAATTAGGAAGAGAATACTTAATTTTATCCCTCTTCCTTCTCCACACACCGGCAAACACATTGCCGAAGCGTTGCTTAGTATGTTGGTCATGTGGAATTTGGACAAAAGGGCTTTTAGCCTTGTGCTTGACAATGCATCATCAAATGATGCTTGCATCAGAGAGCTATTGAGTGGATCATTGGTAATAATTTTGTAAACAGTAATTACATAAGTTACCTAATTATAAATAAGTCGGTAAGTCACTAATATCTTGTGCATGTTTGTTGATATGTAGAAAGAAGCATTGCCCGCTGGTGGCTCAGTTTTTCATCAAAGATGTGGCTGCCACATCTTAAACTTGATTGTTCAAGATGGACTTTCTGAGTTGTCCGATGAGATTACAAAAGTTCGCGAGACGATGAAGTACATTCGTCATTCGCAAGCAAGAATGGAAAAGTTTTGATTGGCAGCTTCTCAGGTCAGACTTTGTATATTATTTCTTCTTGTATTTGAGTTTGATGTTCATGATATATCTTCTTTGAGTTATATGTCAAGAGAAAAGGTTGTCTGCATGATTTGAGTTGCACACTGTTAGCATATTCCAGTATATTATTTTGTCTTCTTTTCCTACTTATTTGATTTTCTTGTCTGCTTGTGTCATGATTGATTGAATATGAGATTTAATTGATGATAATATAATAGTTAGTTGATGAGAATATAATTGTTCTGGAGTCCCTTTGTTATAATTATTGTAAAAAGGCAAGGATTAAAGTGTAAAAAAGTCTTGTAAAAAGACAATGGAGATGACCTGGTTATATTTAGTGGAGCTACTTGTGCAAATTAAGTGAAATTAGCTAATATGTGTTTCACTGGTACAAAATTACTTGTACAAATTAACATAGAACTATCTATACAAATTGACATAGAACTTGTGCAAATTGAGTAGTTACAGACTTGTATATCAATGTTCTTATCAATCTAGAACTTGTGCATATAGAATCATGGCTTTAGAACATTTGGTACTACTGTGCATATAAAATCTAGAACTTGTGCATATATAATCATGGCTTTAGAACATTTGGTACCACTGTTTGGTTGGCTTGAGAATTGAGATAATAACAATAGAATTGAGAGCAATTATAGAAATCTGTATAGAAATTGACATAGGAATTGACATAGAATCAATTATGGAAATCTGTATAGAAACTGACATAGAAATTGACATAGAACTACTTGTATAAAACTTGTCAATTACTTATGTAAAGAAATCTGTATAAAAACTGTATAGAAACTGTCAACTATAGAAATCTGTATAGAAACTGTCAATTATAGAAATCTGTATAGAAACTGTATAGAACTTTTCAATTATAGAAATCTGTATAGAAACTGTCAACTATATGTAAAGAATCTGACATAGAAATTGTGCCATTGTATAAAATTGTGCATTACTTATTTATTAATGTGCTTACTTGTTTACATAACTGCATGTCTAATCTTTTATTTCCATGTTAGGGCTTCAGATAAGAGACCGGCATGGGATGTTCTAACACGTTGGAATTCAACCTATTTAATGCTGGAGCTAGCTTTGCAGCTCAGACCAGCAATTGATAGGTTTGCCTCTCTTGATAAAAATTTCAAACTCAACCTTAATGAAGTCGAGTGGTATACAGTGCAGGCTTTGATGGATTGTTTGAAGATTTTTTATAGTGCCACACTCAAATTTAGTGCCACCAAGTACCCCTCACTTAACCTCTTTTTCCCTGAAATGTGTGAGGTCTTTGTAAACATCAAAACTATGAAAAGCAGCACTTATGATTTTATTGTTTTGATGAGTAAGAAAATGTTTCGTAAGTGGGAAATATATTGGACCATTGGGAATACATTATTAGTCATTGTTTGTGTTCTAGATCCAAGATGCAAGCTAAGCGTTGTAGAGTATTATTTTAGAATCATATACCCTAGCAACTATGAATGGTATATGTCAAACTTGAATGCTTGCATTAGTTCTTTGTTCAAGGAGTACTCGGAAGCATACTCCATTAAATTACAGAGCCAACCTAGTGCATCAAGGCCTCAAAGCCAGAGGTATGATTATACAATGGCTTATATTTGCTCAATTCAATAAATTGCAGTTACTCAGAAATTAACAACTTGTTAATTGTTCATGTTTGTAGTAAACAATCTTGTGTGGCATCTAGTGTGACCGTCAGTCAAGTCAGAGCTGGTCTGAAAGATTTCATAAGCGCAAAGCAAACATCAGAACCAGAGAAGTCAGAGCTTGAAGAATATTTAGGTGATTTCAATTAGCTGAAAATTGTGTGTAATTTTATCTGAAAATTATGTCCATTGTTATTTGAATATCATATGAATTGTTGTTTAGGTCTGCCATTGGATAAAACTAGTGTGGATGATGAATTTGACATCCTTATATGGTGGAAGATGAAGGTGCCTAAATATCCAGTGTTGTCTCGACTAGCCCGAGACATCCTGGCTGTCCCGGCATCTACAGTGGCATCTGAATCAACATTCTCTACTAGTGGTAGGACATTGTCTGCTGTAAGAAATTGTTTGAATGATGAGAGCATGGAAGCTCTCATCTGTGCTCAAGACTGGTTGCGTGCTCGTGTGGCCGGTAAGCTCTGTCTTAATTGTTGTTAGCTATGTTTATTTAATTATTTGCAATAGTGGATAGTTATAATACTTGGTAATTCTCATAATTTACATGCTATGTTAATATGCAGAGAATGGTGAACAAGTTGGTGGTTCAATTTGGGTCACTGCCGAAGTGGTATCAGATGATACTGTTTGTGGAAGTGAAGAATTACTTTGATTATAAGAGAATTGTAGCTCTGCAAGTCACATTGTAAGTGTTATTCCTTTGGTGCTTGTTGGATGACTTGCTGAGTTGATGATTGTCTGTTTTTGTCATTTTGTGGCTTGTTAGTGAGATCAACTGATCTATTGTTGCCTGTTAGTTATTAGACTTGTTAGTAAGATCAAGTAGTTGTAACTTGTAAGTTGAAGCCTGGAGTTTCAGCTCTTGGGCTCCTTACTCTCAACCCCAAGCCGGTATTCTTCGATGATGATGACCTATGTATTTAAATCTTTACACTACCACAAAAACAGGCTTTTGTAACGGGGCGTCAGTAACGTTTTATTAAAACCCGTTACATAACCTGCCAAAAATACGTTTCTGAAAAAAATGAATCTAATCTGTAACGTCTTTTATAAAACAAGCGTTACAGATTTTCCGTCCGAAAAGAGGCACAAATATAAAAATCCTCTGTAACGTTTTTTATATAAAACACGTTACAGATCTGTAACGTGTTTTATATAAAAAACGTTACAGATTATATTTTTTTCTTTTGTAACGTCCTTTTTAAAAAGAATGTTACAGATTTTTCTGATATTTGTTAGGGTTTTCCTTTCTCCTCTCTCCTCCATTATTTCTCATCAATTCAGCCGCAACCACCAAAGAAAAACCGACATTTTTTTCTCTTATTTCCATACTTATTTTTTCCACTCAAAAAAATAGCTAAAAAATTCCAAAAATTCGAAAAAATTAATAATTAGAAAGAAAAAGAGAAGGAGAGCAGTTTTAAGGTAAAAAAATTTTAATTTGAGCAATATATCATATTTTGAGGAAAATTCCGATTTTTGTTTTGATTTTTTGGTTAAATTAAGGTTTAGTTGGTTTTTTGGACTTAATTTCAGGTGTCATTCGAGAGGAGAATAATTACATCGGAAGAGGGGAAGAATTACATCCAATTGAAGGTATATTTTCATAAACTTTTCTATTTTTTCTTTTGTTGTCAAATTATATGCATGCATTAATAATTTGCATATGCATTTAATTAAAATGGTATTGTCATATAGGACCAAAATACCGGAACAAATATCGAATTTAGGTCGTTGCCCGTCCGAGATTAATCCATTAGGGATTAATCTCGGATAGTACTCCCGGTCGGGAGTACTGCTCTTTGGATACGATCTGTCTCATTTAGGACAGCGAGTTGTACGTTAGATGCAATCTGTTGTTTGAGAAAAATTCGATGGTATTTTCCTTTATGTTCCCACGGATGTGTCCTCACGAGCAATCGTGTGTTGGTGCATTCAGGGAACATAAGGGGAAATGCTGCCGAATTTTTCTCAGACAACAGATTGCATCTAGCGTACGCTCGCTAATGAGACAGAGTATCCAAAGAGTGGGCTAGGATGGTGACCAGCCCGAAAACATAATGTGACAAAATTGGCCCATACCCTGACATTTTGCATATATTTTTCTTATTCAGATGGATCGGACGTGGATGTACTCAAATGATCGGTTATCTCCAAGATTTCAAAAAGGACTTCAAGAATTTATGGTTTGTGCTAAAGAGAATATGAAAAAGAAGGAAGATGATAAAATATGTTGTCCTTGTTCTGTTTGTCAAAATTTGTTGAAATGGTCTAATTTTGAAGAAGTGAGAGTTCATTTGATTAGAGATGGGTTTCAACCAGATTATTCTCGATGGACGCTTCATGGAGAGAGTGGGGGGGAACCTTTTATAGGTGGGACTAGTAAAGAAATTGTAAATTCACAACTTGAGGAAGAAAATGTATTATTGGATGATGAAAATGTGTTTGATGATGAAAATGTGTCTGATGATGAAAATGTAGATAATGCAGAATTGAATGATGATTTAGATGAAATTGTGAACAATATGGATGGAGATTTTGTTGATAATGTTGAAATTTTTGGTATGTTACGTGAAGAAGATAAAATAAAGTTATATCCTGGTTGTGAATTGTCCAAACTTAATGCTGTTTTCAAATTGTTTAACTTGAAAGCAAAAAATGGATGGAGTGATGCTAGTTTTACATCTTTGCTTGACCTTTTGCATAAAGATTTTCTCCCCAAAGATAATCAGTTACCGGATTCAGTTTATAAGGCCAAGAAGATGTTGTGTCCTTTGAAACTAGATGTAGAGAGAATTCATGCATGTCCGAATGACTGCATATTATTCCGAAATGAGTATAGTGATCTTGATAAATGCCCAAAATGTAAAGCATCACGGTATAGACCGAGGGACGATCAGATTGATGAAGGTAGTAAGGGACCAGCTGCCAAGGTGGTGTTTTATCTTCCAATAATACCAAGATTTCAGCGGCTCTTTTCTAATGCGAAGGATGCCAAATTGTTGAGATGGCACGCAGACTGTAGGAAAAGAGGTGATGGAATGCTTCGGCATCCAGCAGACTCTCCGGATTGGATGAACATAGATAGGGACTTTGAAGATTTCGGCAGTGAACCCAGAAATTTAAGATTGGGATTATGCACGGACGGAATGAATCCTTATGGCAATATGAGTAGCCGTCAGTCTACGTGGCCAGTCTTGTTGTGTATTTACAATCTTCCTCCCTGGTTATGTATGAAAAGGAGATACATGATGATGCCTTTGTTGATTTCAGGTCCTAAACAACCAGGTAATGACATAGATGTGTATTTGCGTCCATTGATAGATGACCTTGGTGAATTGTGGCGTGAGGGAGTGAAAGTATTTGATGCATACTCTAGAACTGAGTTCAAGCTCCGTGCCATGATATTTTGCACGATCAATGATTTTCCTACATACGGTAACTTGTCGGGGTATAGGAATAAAGGAGCAAAAGCGTGTCCTATTTGCCAGGAAGAAACCCATTCTGTTTACTTGAAAAACTCTAGGAAAACTGTTTACTTGGGACACCGCAGGTTTCTTAAGAACCGCAACCACCCTTACCGTCGAGATAAGGAAAGATTTGATGGTACTGAGGAGAAAGGCAAAGCCCCAATACCGTTATCTGGGTCGGGTGTATATCGACAGGTTAAGGACATAAAGGTCAAATTTGGTAAGAAATTTGCAAATGAGATTCCAAAGGGGATATGGAAGAAGAAGTCTATATTCTGGGAGCTTGAATATTGGAACTGTTTGGAGATTAGGCATTGTCTAGATGCGATGCACATAATCAAGAACATATGTGAATCTTTGATTGGTTGCATGTTGGAAATTCAAGGAAAAACTAAAGATGGCGTGAATGCGAGGAAAGATATGGTTGCAATGGGAATTCGAAAGGATCTAGCGGCACAAGATAAGGGTAAAAGCCGAGATTGGTTACCTGCAGCACAATTTAATTTATCAAAGGAAGAGAAGAAAAGCTTGTTGGGATGTCTGAAGTCGATTAAGGTTCCTTCTGGGTATTCCTCAAATATATCAAGAAAGGTGTCCATGAAGGATAACAAATTATATGGTATGAAGTCACATGATTATCACGTCTTGCTGACTGTGTTACTTCCAGTCGCAATTCGAGGAATTCTCAAGGAAGAAGTGAGAAAAACCGTCACTAAGTTGTGCTATTTTTTCAATGAAATTTGCTCAAAGGTGATCGATCCGAGAAAATTAGACAAGTTACAAGATGATGTTATTTTTACCATTTGTGAGCTCGAGATGTACTTTCCGCCGTCATTCTTTGACTCCATGGTGCATTTGACTATCCATTTGGTTAGGGAGATCAAAATGTGCGGTCCAGTATTTCTACGGTACATGTATCCTTTCGAAAGAGCAATGGGCCAATTGAAAGGACTAGTACGTAGTCGATCTAGACCCGAAGGAAGCATAGTGGAAGGATATGTTGCCGAGGAGGTTATTGAGTATTATACCGATTATTTGGAAGATGTCCAACCTATCGGCCTTCCAAAGTCTCGGCACGAGGGTAGACTTGAAGGAAAAGGTACAATTGGAGCCAGTACTTGTAGAGTAGATCTTGAAATGAGAACAAAAGCACATATGAAAGTCCTCCAACACATTACCGTTGTGGCACCTTACATCAATATGCATCTAGTCGAGCTGCGCAAACAATATCCATCTTACAACGAAAACTTGATTATTACTGAGCATCAATTATACTTTGTGCAATGGCTTAAAGAAAAGGTAGCTTCCCAGTTGAAAGAAGGAACCAAGGTCGATGAAACCGTCAAATGGTTATCGAGAGGTCCTGATTCCGTGGTCGATACCTTCCAAGGGTATGACTTAAATGGATTTATCTGGTACACAAAAAAACAGGATGGTAAAAGCACCGTGCAAAATAGTGGAGTGTCAGTTGTAGCTTTATCTAGTAATAATGGAAAGTCTGCTACTTATTACGGATGGATTGAGGAGATTTGGGAACTAGATTATATGAAATTCAAGATACCTTTATTCAAGTGTTCTTGGATCGAGAATGGTCATGGTGGAGTCAAAAAAGATAAAAATGGGTTCATAACCGTTGACTTCAAAAAAAAGGCTTATCATGAAGACCCTTTCATACTTGCAAATAAGCAAGCAATGCAAGTTTTCTACATTGAAGATCCGGCAGATAAGAAAAGACATGTTGTCATGCAAGGTAAATGTTCAATTTATGAAGTATAACCTTTCATTTTATGAAATATAAGTGTTCATTTTATGAGGTATAACTGTTCTTGTAGGAAAGAGACGTATTGTTGGTGTTGGAGATGTCGTTGATGAAGAAGCATACGACCACTTCGAGGAAACACCTCCATTTTCCACTGGTATCGATGATGCATCACAACCAGTATCGATCAATTATAGACGTACAGACAACACCGAAGGTGTGTGGGTCGATAAACGAAGGAAAAAAAAGAAAGCAGATGCATAATCACACGTGAGTTAAAAATCTAATTTAATTTTAAATTTATATTCAAAATATTTTTATTTTGAATATTAATAATTATTATTTTTTTTATTTTTGCAGGTGGTCAAATTAATTAGGATTTCTAACTTTGTCATGTGTAATAAAATTTTTGTACTTTAGGATTTCTAGCTTTGTCATGTTTTAAAAATCCGAATATTTTGAAATGTTTGAAAAGTTAGAAAAAGTAAAAAAAAAACAGAAACAAAATATTTTAAAGCAAAATTATTACTGAAATTTTTTTATTACTGATATAAATATCAGTAATAAAAAAACAGATCGGAAAATTTTTATTTAATCTGTAACGTTGATTTCGTAATAAACGTTACAGATGTTGGAAAATTTTTATTTAATCTGTAACGTTGATTTCGTAATAAACGTTACAGATGTTGGAAAATTTTGGCGGAGTGCTCGATATGGAGCGCGCGTGTACGAAAATTTCGTAATCTCTATCTCCTCTTAGGTTTTTCCGCAAATTTCTAAGTCTCCTTTCGACTATCACACTCTCTTACTCTCTGAACAAAACCCTAGACGACCAACAAAACCCATACGAAAAACCCTTTCTCGTCGGAGTGCTTTTGGCCGGCCTCCTCTCGTCGGCGACAACACTCAATTTCCTTTTCACACATTTTCCCTTTGTTTTCCGCTTGCTTTCTCTCGCTACTTCTCTTCGCTGGAACTTCGATCGAATCTATCCGACCTCAAATTGACCTGGTATATATCTTTATATATCTTTAAATTTGGTAAAGTTCTCTTCAATCTGTCGTAAGCTCGATAGTCGCTTCGATTGGTTCTCTACCAAAGGTTGAATTTCAATTTTGGTGCTTAATTGTTGTATAATGGATTTGTTCTTGCTGTATTTCAATTGTTGTATAATGGATTTGTTCGTGCATATTTTAGAGTTTGTCAAACTATTTCAATTTTAGTCGCTTCTGAGTGTCAGACTATGAATTTCAATTTTGGTGCTTAATTGTTGTATAATGGATTTGTTCTCTACCAAAGCTCGATAGTCGCTTCTTTTCTGTTTAGAAAAAAATGGATTTGTTCTTGCTGTATATATTACTTATTTTAGTCATAGTCTGACATTTCAATATGAAGCTTCGTTCCCCTTTCTGAACTAAAAGTAAAAGTTGTGCGTGACTATTTAAAATCAAAGTTCATAACTGAGAATTTGTAAAACAAATTGAAAATCAAAGGAGGCCTAAGGGACTGGTTTATATAGCATGTCTATATATAAAGGGACTGGTTTCATTGTTAAAACAGTGGTACCAGTAGTTTCATTGTTGTTAGGCACTGGTTTAAAACAGATAGTAGTTACTGCCACCACTTTAATAATTTCAATTTGTGAAATAAGGCATTCATGTATGTTAAGTTGTGAATGTCATATGTGACTGTACGCACTCAATTATTAATCTGTGGAGAATAAAATAGACCCTGATTTAGAGACATCTTTGATTTAATGGTAAAGTATTAAGAGTAAAATAGACCCTGATTTATAGAATTCTTTTATTATCAATGTGAATTACATGAAAATGTTTATTGCTATCAATTAATAGATGTCTGGACAAGAAGGAGACTTTGAAAAACAGACATTGGAAGACTCTGAAGAAGGATCCGATGAAGGGACGAGAGAGAATAAAAGAAATAGGACCAACATGGAAGAATTTAGGCGACTAAGGGCTTCAGGGCACAAATTCAAAATTACATTTGACAACGAAGGATTGCCAACCGGTGATGCGACATCAGTCAAGAAATTCGGTACATTCTGCGCGTATCTCGCTAGGGCAAGAGTGCCAATAACAATTGATTCTTGGGCGAAAGACGTTTCAAAGGATTTGAAGGATGAAATGTGGGCGGAGATCAAGGTAAACTACCTTCTCTACATTATAAAATCACCTTTTCAGTTGCCTTTTTTAAAATCATTTTATTATAATTTCTTGTTAGGACTTAGCTGTTGCGGCAAATTTTCTATGTTTTTTTTTTGAAGGTAGGCAGACGATTGTTTTCCTACAATTTCATTAAATCAAAAGAATTTGTTACAAGTAAAATAAAGATCAAAAGAGAAAAATTTACAGTAGGCGCACTGAGCAGATTTATAAGCTCTGAACAACCTAAAATATAAGATGACTAAGACATCCTATTGGTACTAGCACTGGCAGTAAGATAACCAAAATTTTCTATGTTTTAAAATCAATATATTTGAGCTGGAGGAGTTGACCTTTGTTTAACAATATTTATCAACACTGAACTACCTTGAAAATGCCTTGAGATTGAAATTTATCAAGGTGCCTCAACTTGCTATTTTGATCTTATTTCAGAAAACATTCAACATCGACGATGATAATGATACCAAGATCAACAAGAAGAGAGTACTCAGGAACATGGGCAGAACTCATAGGACCTTTAGGAGTAGGCTTGTTCGCGAATTCATTACAAGAGCTGATCCAAACAACCCCAAAAGTCCGTGCGACATATACCCTATCTCAAAGAAGGAATGGGAGGAGTTTTACCTTAAGAAAACAAGCCCAGAATTTTTGGCAAAGAGTCAACAAGGAAAGTTGTTGAGAGAGAAATGGAAGGAGGTTCACAGGCTGGGTTCCACTGGTTATAAAGGAAAGAAGAATAAGTGGAAACCTACCGACAAGATAATAATACCAGGTGATTCTGAAGGGGTTGGTTCCACAAGCATCATCATCGGTGACTTAGAACCGAGAAGTCAACGATATTTCATGGGAAGGGTTGTGTCTACTGGAACAGAAGGTATTTACATATTCCACCAATTTGATTTGATATTGAATGTGATTTTTATATTCAATCTGATTTGATATTGAATGTGATATTGATATAGGTTCTTACAAATTCCACGAATCGGATACCACGACTATTGAAGCATTCAATCGGTTACAAAGTCTGTCTCAAGAAGTCACTTCCGAGACAATCCAACCTAATGAAGTCCTGAGTAAGGCGGTTGGGAGGCCGGAATATTCCGGTAGAATGAGAGGAACCTCTGGATGGACCAAAAAGACAGATATGTGTGAGAGGAAGTCAAGGAAATATGTACATGAAGGATGTTTAACACCGGGACAGATTGCACACTTGATGGATGCGGTGACAGAGAGATGTAAAAAGGACTTACTTAACTCCCTGGAGGTAAGGAATGAATTGAAGCAGCAATTTTTTATGGAGTTTACGTCTTGGTTGGAACACGAGGGGATTCAAGTTCCAGCAATACCGCAATTCTTACAGACGTCACCACAAGTTGTTTCGGCCGAGGTGGACTCAGCAATGCCCAGAGATAATGAATTATATGCCTCGAACTATGTGCCTCCAGATCCGAGTGGCGATGTTCAGGTTGATTTCATCTTATCATTTATTTTCAAGTAATGAATTTTGATATATATTTTGTAAATAAAAATGTGATGTTAATCTATTTGCAATTTTCAGAAACTAGTTGAATGTGATCTTTACATCACAAGTGCCACTCAAGTGCGTACTAAGGTGGCCGAGGGGTGGATCATTCCGTCATATGTGGGTCAGATAGTACATTGCGAGCCTTTATCTGATTTCGATACCTACATCCAACTTGGCAGATGCGGCGATGAATTCCGTTCGTGGTATATCCCTGGAGGGTCACAGGAACAAATAGGCACTAATTTAGGGGGGCGATTCGCGTGGCCGTCAGTTGATGTGGAGCCAAGGCAAAAGGTATGCCAATTTGTTCCACATAATTCTTCTATTAATATTAATACTTGTGAGTTGTGACTTTAAGTTATGAAATTGCATGCAGAGTAAGAGCTTACATGCAGAGAAGGAGATGGAGAAGAAGGGGAAGGGGAAAGGGAAAGGGATGGGGAAGGGAAAAAAGAGGAATAGGAAGGAGAAGGAGAAGGAGAAGGAGAAGGAGCAGGAGCAGGAGCAGGAGATGGAGAAGGAGAAAGAGCAGGAGAAGGAGAAGGTGCCAAGTGAGGCATCCGGTGTTTTCCGCGATGAGCTCCTCGAAAAGAAGTTTCTTGACAAACTTTCTGATTCTGAGCGGAAAGTATACTCATTGTTGATGCTCGTAGTGGTAGGAGATGAGAGTTTTGAATTGGAGGATTGCAACCCTTGGGGTACGCACTATGAGGTGCCCTTCACGTTTAACTTGTTCGATGTCATCGAATGTTTTCGAAGAGAAGCCCTAAACACATCGATTGTCAAGATTTACTCCTGGTATGATTTTTCGAACTTTGTTGTCATTTAATTTTCATTAGAAGATCCATGGGTTTAAGTTAGGTTGTAAATATGAAATCAAATATGAATTCTGGTGCCCCTTGTCAATAACTGAAAGTAGAAGGGTTTAGATGCTTAATTTTATTTCCAAGACGTGTTCTTCTTGCCTCTGATTTGGTCTGGAATTTTGGTATTTCTCCTTTGGTAGGCTATTTTGTATTACAGGTGATTATAGTATTGCTGTTTAATTGGGAGGAGCTTAAGGTTCAGTTGTGTTTTCTCTCAAATGAATTTAGTAAGTAGCTTAAAAGTACAGACTCAGTGAGACCATTTCTCAATCGTAATGCATTCATGAAGACCAATTACTAAAGCTCATTTTCTATAAGATGTTCAAAATAAAGAATTGTAGGGCCTAAACTGCCAAATTGTGTCTTAACCGCACTTTTGAATAATTCCGCTATTTTACTTGTTCTTGCAATCTGTGTAAAATTGTTTCATAGTAAAGGGGTTGATGTGTCCTTTATTTAATATATATATGACACCATGAATTGACCCTGTCTCAATAGTCTACAATTATTAATGTTAAGCGTCATATCATGGCCTTTCTATATTGAGTGATACATACTTATGCGAATAAGAGTATATAGTGTATGCAATAAATTTTGATTTGATAAGTATCTAGGCAAATATCAACCATAGTATTTTCAACAATATCAGTACATGGAAACGTGTTTGAAAATATGTAGAAGTTAGGTGGTATTGATATGTTCAGTCTTAAACTATGCATATTTCAAAATCCACATTTATCTCAGCACCTGAGGCTGTCACTTTGATCATAACACCAAATTAAATCAATGCAAGACTAACTGAGAGTGAAACATTGTTCTCATGCTCCTGTAATGACGGATAACCTCCACTGGTATGAAGCAGCATCTTCAAACCCCACTTGGTACCAAGCCCACTGATGCTCTGTACTAGCACTTGGTACCCCCGTGAAACAAAGCCAACGCAACCTCAATTGAGTATACCCTCATGTTCCTCTCTACGTCGTGATCCTATAAAACTTGGCTAGTTTAGACTCACTGCTCTTTATCAACCTAAAAAATACTTTGCCTACTTACTGTATTTGATGAATATAGGTATTGGATGAAAGAACTTTCTAAAGGATATGGGTTCTCTAAAAGCATCACCATATGGGATCCAGAATTTCTACCTGAAGCTAAATTTGAGAAGAACTCTGCTTATAACGTGAATTACATGAAGAAGTCGTTCATAGATAATCCAGAGTGCACTTATTTTCTTTTGCCATATAATCAGGGGTAAGAACAATTATTATTAAACTTGTTAGTTTTCCTTCAATCAAAACAATAAGTAATCTATATTACAGGTATCATTGGACGCTCATTATCGTTGATGTCATGAAGGAGAATATTTACTTCGTAGATTCCTTGTCACGCGAAGATTGTATACAAAGATTAGTAATTAAGCCGTTTATAACTTCGTAAGTTTCAGTTTTTAAATTAGCAAAATAATAGTGATAATTTGAGATTGTGCTTATCTCTGAATTAGAGTAATGTTTCTGCTGCTTTGTTTTCTAGGAGCAGCTGGCGACTATAAAATCATTTTAATGTTGCTGGGGTCAGCTCTATATGTCTAATCTAATTTAATTAATTGAATTGCATGTAGGGCATATAAAAATTACAAGATGGAAAAGGAACATAAGAGTATACGTAAAGCCCGGATATTCGACTGGTACGACATAAAGGTACAAAGCTTATGGATTAAGAGATTAGAGTTTGTCAAACTATTCCAAAATCTTAACTAGCTACTTGATTGAATTGTGTTTTTAGGCTCCGAAACAGAAGGGCAATACAGAATGTGGGTATTTCACAATGTTGGCCATGAGACATATAATAAGCCATGTGATACAAGCCGGAGAACTACCTAAGGTATTTGTTTTAACTACTTACTAGACTATAAAGTTGAGAAAAAAATCCGCTGACTCAATAACGTTCCCCTCGCTTTTCAATTTTCTTTCTCTTATTTTTTCTTGTAAAAAGGCTTGTACTCAAATTACTGAAAATATGGGGGCAAAAATGAATAACATCCTCTCTGTGAAATGTACTGGTACTAATTTTTTTAATTCAAGTAGGCCTATGGCATTTATAAAATGTACTGGTACTTTAGGGTTTAGAGTTTAGGATAATTAATCAAATACTTTAGGATTTATGATATCAACTAATATATGTTTTGGTTTGCTTATAATCAAATGCAGAAAATCGATCCGGTTGGAAAGCCATACACTGAAGAAGACATTGGAGGAGTTGTAGATGAACTCATGGAATTCATGTATGGTAATATATTTGGATAGTCAATTTGAAATGTATCATGACTGATCGAACTAAACAAATGGATATTATATTTTTGTTGAACTTAATTTTTTTCTCATTTGCATGGCTTGTTTGTTATTTTGATGTGTATATATATGGATATATCCATGTGTTTGTGTATATAGGAGTTGTGATATGCATGTTAGTCAAAAAACAGGTTACAGAATCCTATATTCTGTATGTTTGGTACATGATGTACCAGTTGATACGGCTAGCAACATGGGCTAGCCACAGGATACAAGCTCTATAAAAAAAAATAAATAAACAATGTGCAACGTTCTTTTCAAAAAACATGTTACAGAATACCATAATTCTGTAACGTTTGTTTCAAATAAAACGTTACAGATTTATTCAGAAAGTCCTGTGTCATTAATAATCTGAAACGTTGTTTTTGAAAAGAGCGTTGCAGATCTGTAACGTTTAATACTTTTGTAACGGGGCCTACTGTAACGTGCCCATGAACGTTACAGATCAATTTTTTTGAACGTTACAAAAAGGAAAATTTCGTGTAGTGTTATAAGCTTCTGTTTTAAGCCAATGGCTGAGAAAGATTTCCTGAGAAGATAGCTTGGGAGTTGAGAATAGGTGGAGCTCGTTGCTGGAACTGTGGGTTTCAAGTTCATGGTTTTCGTTGCGACTTGTGTGCTTCATGACTTGAATAGTTCAATTTGTAGTTCTGTACTATGTTGTGAACTTAGTTCAATTTCTGATTTGTGTTGTGAACTCAAAATTATTTGTCAATTTGTGGGTTTCTCAATTTGTCAATTTGTATTGTGAACTCAGATTTGTGGATTTCTATTAATGTTTGTTGATTTTTCTATTTTTTAAATTTTTTCGGATAACTTTGGTAAGGTCTGAACTTTGTTCTCTGTGTAACTACTTTTTAAACGTTACTAACGTTATTCTTTTGAAGAAATACGGAACATAAACGTAACATTTTTCAGTTCCGTTATCATTACGGAACATTAAACGTAAACTAAGTGGTTTCCGTGTAAAAAAACGGAACATAAACGTAAGAGGTGATTTCCGTGCACGTATTGCACGTTTGACAGCGCTAGTTGTATCATAAAATATGTACTTTGACTTGGGATAATTATATTCCCCAATCCCCATGACCCCATATATGTCTAGAACTTAACTAACGTTGCACCTGAGATATTAGCATCAATTTATGGTGATTCTATCCGGTCTGAAATACAGAAATAGACGCTTCCAATTTAACAGTAATATTTTTTTAGCAAAACCCATATGTGGCGCACCCTTCTAGGTACCTAACGTCAGCTCTTCTATGGCAGTTCTTATATTTCTAGTCCTGTGCAGCAACACTTTTTTTGTAATCTAATGTTTCTAATTACATGAACTAAATCTAAATGACAGACGAGAGATATTTTTTGCAATTTTTAATATTTTAATTGCCTGGTGCAAAGCTACTTATGTTCTGAAGAAATACACCAACATAGTACTTGGTAACAATTAGTGCAAAAGCCGACACTGTAAGCACCAACATATCTATAACTAATTATCTATTGGTACTTGAGTAACTCTGGATACTCATGACAAACCACATACTCCGCTGCTTTTCGATTCTAATGTATTGAATTCGACTATACGAGGAGGTGTTATGGATTAACTAAAGAAAAAGAAAAAACAATCTTAAAACTCTAGGTGGACTATACGAGGTGTTATGGATTGACTCAAAAAAAAAAAAGAAAGAAAGAAAGAAAAAACAATTCTAAAACTCTAGGTGGACCAGAGGTGCAAAGTAAAAGACAGTTGAGAAAAGGAGCCACCAACTTGAGAAAAAGAAACTATTCACATATAACCCGTGACTCCTGAGCGTCCTAAAGGAGGTCCCCTTTGCAATATAACATTAAATGATGGAAATACTGCCCCTCCATGATCTAGTATTACAGACCAGTATTTTTTTTTTCTAATTAAATTTGCATTCATTTCTTTTTTCTATTTGGTGTTACCAGCGCATAGTTAATTTGCAGTCGTATTTGGCTTCCCAATCGGAATTAATACCAGTAACTCCCACCACTGCTTAGTTACTGGGTTCCAAAAAAAGAAAAAAAAAAAAGGAGGAAAGACGATGTAAATGAGACTTGAGACAAAGTTAGAAGCTAATTAGAGCTCATTTGCATGCTTGAAGTTCTAACTCTAACACATCCAACAAAACACTTTCTCAAAACCCTTACATATCTAACAGAAACATGGCCCCAAAAAAAGGAAAAAGAAATAATATACTTGCCTCTCTCTATTGCTTGTATAGTAGTTATGCTCTACAACAACTACTTCCTTCTGCCTCCTAATTTCAGCCCAACTAAAGCAAACTGATGACTTCTCTGTTAATCTGCCATATAAAAATTATTTAGCACCCTACATTATGTGTTGCTATGTGTTAAAAATTTAAAATTCAAATTATTAGCAATAATGTTAAAAGTACCTTGCAATACACTGGAAAACAAGACAACCTTCTTGACACTTCATGCTTATTACTCCGATCTTCCTCAAAACCTGTTTGGTTTCCAAGTAGAAACAGCATAAATAATTCTCCCTTTCCAACCTTGCAACAACCAATGGCTGTCTTCATCTATCACAAAATCCTTATGATATATTGCTTTGACCTTCTCTTTAGCCTTCTTCATGATATCCGAGTTAAGCGGTATCTGCACAAACCCAGCCCGCAAATTCCTCACTTGCCATTGCTTATATGTTTCGGGTCTCTCAACCCGCTCTGAACCTTCACAAGCAATCACGTTCAAAGCTTCTCTACCAAACAGATCTCTCTCGATTAACAACCTCTGTTCATTCTCTCTCGGTACTGTTGTTTCTAACATGTCAAACAGCGCGGAGAAATGGAATAGGGCCTCACGGAACCGGGTCACAAAAAAGGGTACACTGTATGACCCGTTAACAATACCGTGAATAAACACATCCGGGTTCATTTCCCTGATAGTCTTTAACACCCGGTTCCTTGGGCTATCCACTGCTACAGTCTCGTCTATCAGGTTTCTAAAGCGGTACAAGCAATTAACAATAACGACCTCATCCTTGTTGATATTTAGATCCTCAACCTGAATTGTGTCCCATTTCTGGGCAATTCCTCGGTACTCAAAAGGCACATTAAACATCTTTGTATAATCTTCAAGCCTCTGACCAGTTTCTTCAATCCGCTCAGTTGGTCTAAACCCAGGTTGTGGCACATCTATGCCTGTTATGCGGAGCATGGGGGGGCCGCCTTCTCTGTGAGAGAGCCTCTGTATCAGACTTGGCCACTGAAACCCGAAATATATACCAAAATCGATTATGTGAACCCGAGACGCCTTCTCAGCTACATTTAGTATGGTTTGATTTGAGAAAAAATGTGAGACCTTTTTAAAGGGGCAAGCAGCCAGGTACAAATGGTATGCCTTTAGCATATCAGTGGCAGTTGTACGTTTTGCGATTAGTTGTTTGTATAACTGGCTGCCAGTGCCAGCTAAACGAGCTTCCAACCCATCTGCAAAGCAGTATGCAAGTCTCTGAGACCCATCCCCATTAGGAGAAGAGTGCTGCCTTATTTGTTTCAGCAACTCGGAAGCAGAACGTCGATCATCAGTGGCCACGGCCTGTGCGCAATGTATGAGGAGTGTTCTCAAATCCACCACTTCCTTCTTTGTCTGTCTTCTCCCTTTGGATTTAGCACTGCTCAGATTTTTAGCTTGGCCATTCTGCAAGATCTTGTTGGCTTGTTTCATCCTCTCTCTTAAATCGGCTGCATTTCCTGCAGTGCAGTTCAGGAGTACCATGTCGAAAATGTCAGACCGAGGAGGCTCGTCAGCAAACAAAGCCGACTGCTTATTGCTTCTCCCTTCCAACAAATCCAAATCATGACCATTCTGATTTGGGCTTTTCCGAATTCGGGACCCAAAACTGATCATGATCTCCTTCTCCTCTTCGCCTCCTTTCCGAGTTTCATGTGGCAACACAACTCCACCTGTAGCCTTCTCCAAATCTATCACCAGCTTTTCACTTGCAGGAAGGAATTTCTGTGCTTCCTCGGCCCCCCTTCTGAAATTCCATGCTGGAAGGCTCTCGATCAAGAACTCGGGCACGCGTGTGGAGGTGATCAGTGGTTCCTCAAATGACTCAGCAAAATTACTGCTAATGGCACTGGAGGAACTAACCGGAGGCTGGGACAACTGGTCGACCGAAACAAACTGGTAATTGCAGCTGTTGGTGCTCTCATGGGGGCTGTCCAGAGAGTAACCGGGTATAGGTAAAGAGACAGCTCCAGTATTGTCAGAACCAGGAGACAACGGGTATTTCTGACCCAAAATGTCGTAAAAGGGCTTCGCCGCAGCTCGAAGCACGGCCGACTCCTCCTGGTAATGGCTCACCTTCTCGTCGATATCTTCTTCCATGATTCGGCTGATATAATCAATAGCTATATTGGATATGATTTCGAAATCCTCCGGGTTTTGAGACCCAGAAGGGTTTGAATTGGTAGAAGTTGAGGCGCCAAACATTCCTGTGGTGGATAACTGTTGTGGAGGTTCGTCTAGTCTGAAGCTAGAGAGACTCCTGTACTGGCTACGCGGATCATCGTAGGTTAACCCACTCAGCATACCCGATATCTCTCTCAGGCTCGAATCCAAACCCATTTTGAGCGAAGATTCGACCTTCTCAGCCTAAAATCCGAAGAAATTCAACGCTAAGCACTTCCTGTATTTGAAAAGAAGACTGAGAAGCAACACAAAAGAGAGAGAGGAAAAAAAAAAAGAAATGAAATCAAAGCACGGATCAATTCAACAGAAAGAAATTTATGTGAAATTTGACTCAATTGATGGTGACAAGAGGAAAGCTATAGAGGAAGAGACGAGAGAGAGTACCGTTGTGAAACCCTTGGCAAATAGAAATCGAAGAGAGAGGTCGAGCTGCTCTCTGATTCTCTTCTCTCTTTCGGAGCGAGGTGAAGGAATGGTGCAAGGAGTGGGGGCCTATGCCTATCACTTGATGATTAGTGCCTCTAATTAAAAGTAAACCTACAAATAACACCAAAATTATATTAAGGTACGATATCTCTTAGTGTTGATAAACAATATATTACTACGCTTTTAACAGAGAGATGAGGAGACAGAACTTTCTCGGGGAACGGGATCGACACGTGCATCAATCCCACGTGATGCCGGATTAAAGAAGCGAAGCGAAGCGAAGCGGCCCAATGGGGTCTGCACAGCACATGTGCGAGTAGATCAGCTGGAAGCGGCGTTATCTCAATTCATGCACTCTCCAACATCAATTCATTAGATGGCGGTCAAAAGAATCATAAGGTATCTTAATGGCACTATCCATTTCTTTAACCTTCAAACCGGCTGCCTCTCTTGTTCTTCATGCATATTCTAATGCGGATTGGGCAGGGTGCCCGAATGATCGCCGATCCACATCAGACTTTGCCATCTTTTTGGATACAAATTTGATATCTTGGAGTGCCAAAAAGCAGATCACAGTGGCACGTTCTAGTACAGAATCAGAATATCGGACATTGGAACTAGCAGCGGCTGAACTCATCTAGCCGTTGGACTGGAAAAGAATTAGCTTATGCAATTACAACCCAAGTGCATCTGTGGACCAATAGGAATTAAAGCCCAAAATGGCGCCTAAGGCCCATTATAAAAGAACCATTAACTGATGAAGTGTAATTAGGAATAGAGTAATTGGTTGAATGTAATAAATGCGTATGTTAAGTCTGTTATAGTGGTTAAGAACAGTTAGCAGATTGTCGTATTGTTAGTTGGGACAACTCCTGACTATATAAAGGAAAAAGCAATGTAAAAAGAAGGAAAAAGAAAAATAAAAGAATCAATTTCTTGTTTCACCTAATTCCTTCTCTCTCATCTCTCTCTCTCTCTCAATTTCTTACTTTCCCTCGTGCGATCCCCTTTCTCTCTTCTCTCTCCATACCTCTCTTCTCCGAATCTCCACCATACAAGCTCAAATCGTTCCCAAATTCCTATTGGGACACTACAAGTGGTATCTGAGCACTGACACCTAGCTGGGACTCGCTCAATTCTTCCATCGTTCCAAATCTGTAAACCTAGAAGATTGTGACCTTGGAAGCAATCAATTCCACACTATGACCTCCTCTCGAGCAAATTCAGCTGCCATGGAAGAACTGAAGACTCACCTATCTCAATTACAAGCTGAGATCGAGAAGGTGGCCACGGATGGGGCTGAGCGTGGAGCCAAGGAAATCTCTCAGCTCAAAGATCAAATAGCAGAAGCACTGAAGGAACAATCTGAGTTTGTACATCGAAGTGTTGATGAAAGATTGAACCACTTTGAAGAGATGTTTGACAAGATCCTTCTATTGCATGACAAAGAATCACCTCCTGAGCAACCACCTGCCACAAACCAAGCTGCCACAAGTGCTGGTGTACTAGGATCTCATCCATCTGCATTCAGAGATCAAGGAAGCAGGAGAGGACCTGAAAGTCTCGAGCACTTTTGGTTAGGGGACAAATCCAGAAGAGATCAAGGTATGACAAGAACTGTATCACCACCAGCACAACTACCTAGAACTGATTTTCCAACCTTTGATGGCTCTGACCCCTCTGATTGGCTGATGAAATGTTATTACTACTTTGATATCTATCAAATTCCACCTGACCTTAGAACAAGGATGACAGTGTTTAGCTTTGTGGGGGAGGCTAGTGTATGGTACAGGCATTTCAGATTGGGTATGGATAACCCCCCTTGGGATTTATTTGTTGAAGAAGTATTTGCTAGATTTGCTGAAAACGCAGCACAAGAGTTAGTAGGGGAGTTTAAGAGGTTATACCAGCATGGCAAAATAGCTGATTACATCAGTAGTTTTGATAAACTGAGGGGCAAATTGATGTATGACAGACCATACATTCCTCCTGATTTTTACATATCTTCCTTCATTGAGGGATTAAGAGAGGAATTGAGAGCAATGGTCTCTATGTTTAACCCTAAAACCCTGAATGATGCTTACAAATTTGCTAGACAAGCTGAGCAATATCAAGAGGGGCAGTACAGGAGATTGAGATATAACCCTAAACAACCACTAATGTTGTCATACCCTAAGGCCAAAGAAGTAGTTGACAGGAAAGAAATTGTACCTCTTAATACTTCAAAATATACCCAACATGGAGGGGGTTACAAGAATGCATTTTATGAACAAAAGAAAGTCCAGGGTTTATGTGTCAGATGTGATGCTAAATGGCACCCAGGCCATCAATGTGCTAAAGCTATTCATATGCTGATGGGTCCTGCTGGTAGTGAATTAGAGGAGATGGAACCAGTAGTGGAATATGAAGAAGGAGAATATAGTGGAGAACCAACAGAGGACCAAGAGCAACCTGAAGAAGCTGTCATCTCACTATTCACTTCACAGGATGTTAAAAGAGTTAAAAACATGAAATTCAAGGGATTTATTGGCAAAATGCCAGTTTGTGCATTAATTGACAGTGGGAGTACCCACTCCTTTGTCAACCCCAACATTCTGGATCCTCAGATTTTCTATATTTTCACAACTACCCCTATGTCAGTGGTAGTTGCAAATGGCAGTAAAATGACTACCAACTTAGTTTGCCATGCTCCCAAGTTCTCCTTACAGGGCCATGAATTTTGCAAGGATATGAGGCTGCTGGATGTGAAAGGCTATGATTTGATATTAGGGCTTGATTGGCTCAATGAGATGGGCCCCATGCTTGTAGATTGGAAGAAAGGTAGTATTAAATTCAAGCTGGGCAATAAAGAGGTGAACTTGCAAGCCTGTGAAGAAAAAGCTGAGATTACAATGTGCCAAAACCACCTGAACTTGAAGCAAGAGGAGAAAGAGGGTAGTGAAGTGTTCATAGCACATTTATTTCAAACTGAAATAGAAGACCATACTGTTACAAGCACCAATACTGAAATTGAAGCCCTTATTCAACAGTTTTCAGATGTGTTTGCTGAGCCAACTACACTCCCACCACATAGAGCAATATATCACAAAATACCCCTCCTTCCCAACACTAATCCTATTAACCAAAGACCATACAGACACTCCTACTTTCAAAAACTGGAATTAGAGAAGATCATAGCTGAATTGCTGTCTAACAAATTTATTCAACCATCATCCAGCCCCTTTGCATCTCCTGTCATCTTAGTCAAGAAAAAAGACCAAACTTGGAGAATGTGCATAAATTACAGGAAGTTGAATTCAAACACAGGCTCCGTTTGGATGGTATGGGAAGAAAAGGAATAAGGGAAGAAGTGGGAAGAAGTATTGGGAAGTGTGTAACTTTTTGAAGAGTTTGAATTGTTTAATAATAAATTTATTCTCATCTTCCCATCTTCCCTTATTCTCACTCCCATCCAAACACTCCCACAGTGAAGAATAGGTATCCAATACCTATAATTGAGGATTTGTTGGATGAGTTAAATGGGTCTCAAGTCTTCTCAAAAATTGACTTAAGATCTGGTTATCACCAGATTAGAATGCATCCAGCAGATATCCAGAAAACAGCTTTTCAAACTCATGAAGGGCATTATGAGTTTACAGTCATGCCTTTTGGACTTACTAATGCCCCTGCCACATTCGAATCCCTGATGAACTAAATATTCAAGCCTTTTCTGAGAAAATTTGTCCTTGTGTTCTTTGATGACATACTCATTTACAGTCCTGACATGGCTTCACACAAGCAGCACCTGGAATCAGTGCTATCAAAACTTAGAGAGAATCACCTATTTGCCAAACAATCAAAATGTGAATTTGCCTTAACAGAAATAGAGTACCTAGGCCATATAATATCTCAGTCTGGGGTATCCACTGACCCAAAGAAGATAGAGGCAATGCAAAATTGGCCTAGACCTAAATCAAGTTAGAGAATTGAGGGGGTTTTTGGGTCTCACTGGGTACTATAGGAGATTCATCAGAGATTATGGCACCATGAGTAAGCCCCTTACTGACCAGCTCAAGAAAAACTCATTCAATTGGAGTGATGCTGCTGACAAAACTTTTGCACAATTGAAAACAGCCATGTCCACTGCACCAGTTTTAGGTATGCCTGACTTCAACAAACCTTTTACAATTGAAACATATGCTAGTGACAAAGGCTTAGGAGCTGTTTTGATGCAAGGAAAGAGACCAATTGCATTTCTAAGTAAGAGTTTGAGCCCCAAATCACAGGCACTATCAACTTATGAAAAAGAATTATTGGCACTATTAACTGCAGTCCAGAAATGAAAACATTATTTGACTGGCCATTCATTTACCATCAAAACTGATCAAATCAGTTTGAAATACTTACTGGAGCAAAGATTGCACAACACTATGCAACACAAGGGGTTGTGCAAGTTGTTGGGGCTAGACTACAAAGTAGAATACAAAAGGGGGGTGGACAATAAAGCTGCAGATGCATTATCCAGGCTACAATGTCAGAATTGGGGGGACACAGCACACACTCATGCCATCAGTGAGCTAATTCCAAGCAGGGTACTGGAGATCACACAAAACTACACTAATGACAAGTGGATAGCTGACATCACCAACAAACTGATCACCAAGGAACCAGGTATGGAGGCTTACTCATTACACCAGCAGATATTGAGATATCACAACAGAATTTGTGTGGGTAACAATAACAATTGGAGGGATAAATTGATCAAAGAGGTACATGATTCAAGTCTGGGGGGTCACTCTGGCATGCTAGGAACATATCAAAGGATGAAAAAGATGTTTTACTGGCCTGGTCTTAAGAAATTAGTTTGTGACTATGTCAGACAGTGTGAAGTCTGTCAGTTAAATAAGGGGGAACATATTCCCTCTCCAGGTCTACTTCAGCCACTTCCCATTCCTGAGCAGGCCTGGACTAGCATATCCATGGACTTCATAACTGGGTTACCCAAGTCCGAGGGTAAAGAGGTGATCTTTGTGGTAGTGGACAGACTAACAAAGTATGCCCATTTCTTTTCCCTTTCACACCCCTTCAAAGCCAGCAATGTAGCACAAGTATTTCTGGATGGAGTTTACAGGCTACATGGGTTACCCACATCAAATGTGTCTGATAGAGACCCATTATTTACAAGCAATTATTGGAAAGAATTGTTGGGCAAGCTAGGAGTAAAATTAAACTTCAGCACAGCATATCATCCCCAGACTGATGGTCAGACAGAGAGAGTAAACCAATGTGTAGAGGGATACCTGAGATGTATGGTTTGCAATCACCAAAAACTATGGAACAAATGGCTGCCCCTGACTAAGTGGTGGTATAACACCAAATACCACAATTCCATCAGCACCACACCATTCCAAGCACTTTATGGTTATGCTCCACCACAACTACCAATGGGTACTCCTCCTAAGAGCCATGTGGAGGCAGTCAATGAAATACTGAAAGAAAGACACCAAGCATTGTTGGATCACAAGCTGCAGTTACAAAGGGCTCAAGAGAGAATGAAGAAATATGCTGATAGTAAGAGAAGTGAAAGGCAACTGACAGTGGGGTCATGGGTGTAATTGAAGCTTACACCGCAGAGACAAATAACTTTACCAGGCTCACATAGCAGGAAACTTGGCATGAAATACTATGGTCCCTTTGAAGTCATTGAGAAAATTGGGGTTGTAGCTTACAAATTAAACTTGCCACAGGGTTCCCAAATCCACCCAGTCTTTCATGTATCATAGCTCAAACCAAAGGTGGGAACTGGACAGATAGTAGTCCCTGGATTACCAATTGTGGAAATCTCAGACAAGCCAGCACTAGTACCAACAGCAATTATCTCCAGAAAACTAGTCAAACAAAACAATGCCCTTGTAGTACAAGTATTGATCAGGTGGAAGAACAAGACAGCAGAAGAGGATACATGGGAGTACTATGATGACATGGCAGTCAGATACCCCAACTTTATCCTTGAGGACAAGGAAAATTTCAAGAAGGGGGCACTGTCAGAACTGCGAGTACATCAGCTGGAAGTAGCCGTTGGACTGGAGAAGAATTAGCTTATGCAATTACAACCCAAGTGCATATGTGGACCAATAGGAATTAAAGCCCAAAATGGCGTCTAAGGCCCGTTATAAAAGAACCATTTACTGATGAAGTGTAATTAGGAGTAGAGTAATTGGTTGAATGTAATAAATGCGTCTGTTAAGTCTGTTACAGTGGTTAAGAACAGTTAGCAGATCGTTGTATTGTTAGTTGGGACAACTCCTGACTATATAAAGGAAAAAGCAATGTAAAAAGAAGGAAAAAGGAAAATAAAAGAATCAATTTCTTGTTTCACCTAATTCCTGCTCTCTCTCTCTCTCTCTCTCTCTCTCTCTCTCAATTTCTTACTTTCCCTCCTGCGATCCCCTTTCTCTCTTCTCTCTCCATACCTCTCTTCTCTGAATCTCCACCGAACAAGCTCAAATCGTTCCCAAATCCCTATTGGGACACTACAGCACAGGTCGTTGGACCAGGGACTGTTTCAGTGATTAGTGAAATGGACTCGGTGTACCGAGAAACACTACCGTCTTGGGCGCGTGGGATGCGTAAGACGATGACACGTCTTGATGCTATGCTACACATCCCTTATACGGTCTATGATCCGGGAATTCCGATCTCTGCGCGCCTCTATGGGGCAAGAGCAAAGTTTCGTTTTCGAAATAGAAAAGGACATGGGGAAAAGGAGCGGTCACATGTAGACGAGAGCGAACAACACGTGTTTAGGAGGCATCAAATGAGCATCCCACGGGCCACTGCGAATCTGAGTTCTCACTTCTCTGTGGATATATATGGGAAGTAATGTGCGCTGAGTCAAGTGGCATTGGCGGATTTGGCATATCGCTGTGATGTCCAGTGATTTACACGGTTAGTATGTATGAAGAGTGATGCAAACAATCGTAGTACGGTGGGAGCGCCAGCAACTCGTTTGCGGCTGCTCTCTCTCTCTCAATTTCTTACTTTCCCTCGTGCGATCCCCTTTCTCTCTTCTCTCTCCATACCTCTCTTCTCCGAATCTCCACCAGACAAGCTCAAATCGTTCCCAAATTCCTATTGGGACACTACAAGTGGTATCTGAGCACTGACACCTAGCTGGGACTCGCTCAATTCTTCCATCGTTCCAAATCTGTAAACCTAGAAGATTGTGACCTTGGAAGCAATCAATTCCACACTATGACCTCCTCTCGAGCAAATTCAGCTGCCATGGAAGAACTGAAGACTCACCTATCTCAATTACAAGCTGAGATCGAGAAGGTGGCCACGGATGGGGCTGAGCGTGGAGCCAAGGAAATCTCTCAGCTCAAAGATCAAATAGCAGAAGCACTGAAGGAACAATCTGAGTTTGTACATCGAAGTGTTGATGAAAGATTGAACCACTTTGAAGAGATGTTTGACAAGATCCTTCTATTGCATGACAAAGAATCACCTCCTGAGCAACCACCTGCCACAAACCAAGCTGCCACAAGTGCTGGTGTACTAGGATCTCATCCATCTGCATTCAGAGATCAAGGAAGCAGGAGAGGACCTGAAAGTCTCGAGCACTTTTGGTTAAGGGACAAATCCAGAAGAGATCAAGGTATGACAAGAACTGTATCACCACCAGCACAACTACCTAGAACTGATTTTCCAACCTTTGATGGCTCTGACCCCTCTGATTGGCTGATGAAATGTTATTACTACTTTGATATCTATCAAATTCCACCTGACCTTAGAACAAGGATGACAGTGTTTAGCTTTGTGGGGGAGGCTAGTGTATGGTACAGGCATTTCAGATTGGGTATGGATAACCCCCCTTGGGATTTATTTGTTGAAGAAGTACTTGCTAGATTTGCTGAAAACGCAGCACAAGAGTTAGTAGGGGAGTTTAAGAGGTTATACCAGCATGGCAAAATAGCTGATTACATCAGTAGTTTTGATAAACTGAGGGGCAAATTGATGTATGACAGACCATACATTCCTCCTGATTTTTACATATCTTCCTTCATTGAGGGATTAAGAGAGGAATTGAGAACAATAGTCTCTATGTTTAACCCTAAAACCCTGAATGATGCTTACAAATTTGCTAGACAAGCTGAGCAATATCAAGAGGGGTAGTACAGGAGATTGAGATATAACCCTAAACAACCACTAATGTTGTCATACCCTAAGGCCAAAGAAGTAGTTGACAGGAAAGAAATTGTACCTCTTAATACTTCAAAATATACCCAACATGGAGGGGGTTACAAGAATGCATTGTATGAACAAAAGAAAGTCCAGGGTTTATGTGTCAGATGTGATGCTAAATGGCACCCAGGCCATCAATGTGCTAAAGCTATTCATATGCTGATGGGTCTTGCTGGTAGTGAATTAGAGGAGATGGAACCAGTAGTGGAATATGAAGAAGAAGAATATAGTGGAGAACCAACAGAGGACCAAGAGCAACCTGAAGAAGCTGTCATCTCACTATTCACTTCACAGGATGTTAAAAGAGTTAAAAACATGAAATTCAAGGGATTTATTGACAAAATGCCAGTTTGTGCATTAATTGACAGTGGGAGTACCCACTCCTTTGTCAACCCCAACATTCTGGATCCTCAGATTTTCTCTATTTTCACAACTACCCCTATGTCAGTGGTAGTTGCAAATGGCAGTAAAATGACTACCAACTCAGTTTGCCATGCTCCCAAGTTCTCCTTACAGGGCCATGAATTTTGCAAGGATATGAGGCTGCTGAATGTGAAAGGCTATGATTTGATATTAGGGCTTGATTGGCTCAATGAGATGGGCCCCATGCTTGTAGATTGGAAGAAAGGTAGTATTAAATTCAAGCTGGGCAATAAAGAGGTGAACTTGCAAGCCTGTGAAGAAAAAGCTGAGATTACAATGTGCCAAAACCACCTGAACTTGAAGCAAGAGGAGAAAGAGGGTAGTGAAGTGTTCATAGCACATTTATTTCAAACTGAAATAGAAGACCATACTGTTACAGGCACCAATACTGAAATTGAAGCCCTTATTCAATAGTTTTCAGATGTGTTTGCTGAGCCAACTACACTCCCACCACATAGAGCAATATATCACAAAATACCCCTCCTTCCCAACACTAATCCTATTAACCAAAGACCATACAGACACTCCTACTTCCAAAAACTGGAATTAGAGAAGATCATAGCTGAATTGCTGTCTAAGAAATTTATTCAACCATCATCCAGCCCCTTTGCATCTCCTGTCATCTTAGTCAAGAAAAAAGACCAAACTTGGAGAATGTGCATAAATTACAGGAAGTTGAATTCAAACACAGGCTCCGTTTGGATGGTATGGGAAGAAAAGGAATAAGGGAAGAAGTGGGAAGAAGTATTGGGAAGTGTGTAACTTTGTGAAGAGTTTGAATTGTTTAATAATAAATTTATTCTCATCTTCCCATCTTCCCTTATTCTCACTCCCATCCAAACACTCCCACAGTGAAGAATAGGTATCCAATACCTATAATTGAGGATTTGTTGGATGAGTTAAATGGGTCTCAAGTCTTCTCAAAAATTGACTTAAGATCTGGTTATCACCAGATTAGAATGCATCCAGCAGATATCCAGAAAACAACTTTTCAAACTCATGAAGGGCATTATGAGTTTACAGTCATGCCTTTTGGACTTACTAATGCCCCTTCCACATTCCAATCCCTGATGAACCAAATATTCAAGCCTTTTCTGAGAAAATTTGTCCTTGTGTTCTTTGATGATATACTCATTTACAGTCCTGACATGGCTTCACACAAGCAGCACCTGGAATCAGTGCTATCAAAACTTAGAGAGAATCACCTATTTTTCAAACAATCAAAATGTGAATTTGCCTTAACAGAAATAGAGTACCTAGGCCATATAATATCTCAGTCTGGGGTATCCACTGACCCAAAGAAGATAGAGGCAATGCAAAATTGGCCTAGACCTAAATCAAGTTAGAGAATTGAGGGGGTTTTTGGGTCTCACTGGGTACTATAGGAGATTCATCAGAGATTATGGCACCATGAGTAAGGCCCTTACTGACCAGCTCAAGAAAAACTCATTCAATTGGAGTGATGCTGCTGACAAAGCTTTTGCACAATTGAAAACAGCTATGTCCACTGCACCAGTTTTAGGTATGCCTGACTTCAACAAACCTTTTACAATTGAAACAGATGCTAGTGACAAAGGCTTAGGAGCTGTTTTGATGCAAGGAAAGAGACCAATTGCTTTTCTAAGTAAGAGTTTGAGCCCCAAATCACAGGCACTATCAACTTATGAAAAAGAATTATTGGCACTATTAACTGCAGTCCAGAAACGGAAACATTATCTGACTGGCCATTCATTTACCATCAAAACTGATCAAATCAGTTTGAAATACTTACTGGAGCAAAGATTGCACAACACTATGCAACACAAGGGGTTGTGCAAGTTGTTGGGGCTAGACTACAAAGTAGAATACAAAAGGGGGGTGGACAATAAAGCTGCAGATGCATTATCCAGGCTACAATGTCAGAATTGGGGGGACACAGCACACACTCATGCCATCAGTGAGCTAATTCCAAGCTGGGTACTGGAGATCACTCAAAGATACACTAATGACAAGTGGATAGCCGACATCACCAACAAACTGATCACCAAGGAACCAGGTATGGAGGCTTACTCATTACACCAGCAGATATTGAGATATCACAACAGAATTTGTGTGGGTAACAATAACAATTGGAGGGATAAATTGATCAAAGAGGTACATGATTCAAGTCTGGGGGGTCACTCTGGCATGCTAGGAACATATCAAAGGATGAAAAAGATGTTTTACTGGCCTGGTCTTAAGAAATTAGTTTGTGACTATGTCAGACAGTGTGAAGTCTGTCAGTTAAATAAGGGGGAACATATTCCCTCTCCAGGTCTACTTCAGCCACTTCCCATTCCTGAGCAGGCCTGGACTAGCATATCCATGGACTTCATAACTGGGTTACCCAAGTCTGAGGGTAAAGAGGTGATCTTTGTGGTAGTGGACAGACTAACAAAGTATGCCCACTTCTTTTCCCTTTCACACCCCTTCAAAGCCAGCAATGTAGCACAAGTATTTCTGGATGGAGTTTACAGGCTACATGGGTTACCCACATCAAATGTGTCTGATAGAGACCCATTATTTACAAGCAATTTTTGGAAAGAATTGTTGGGCAAGCTAGGAGTAAAATTAAACTTCAGTACAGTATATCATCCCCAGACTGATGGTCAGACAGAGAGAGTAAACCAATGTGTGGAGGGATACCTGAGATGTATGGTTTACAATCACCAAAAACTATGGAACAAATGGCTGCCCCTGGCTGAGTGGTGGTATAACACCAAATACCACAATTCCATCAGCACCACACCATTCCAAGCACTTTATGGTTATGCTCCACCACAACTACCAATGGGTACTCCTCCTAAGAGCCATGTGGAGGCAGTCAATGAAATACTGAAAGAAAGACACCAAGCATTGTTGGATCTCAAGCTGCAGTTACAAAGGGCTCAAGAGAGAATGAAGAAATATGCTGATAGTAAGAGGAGTGAAAGGCAACTGACAGTGGGGTCATGGGTGTATTTGAAGCTTACACCGCAGAGACAAATAACTGTACCAGGCTCACATAGCAGGAAACTTGGCATGAAATACTATGGTCCCTTTGAAGTCATTGAGAAAATTGGGGCTGTAGCTTGCAAATTAAACTTGCCACAGGGTTTCCAAATCCACCCAGTCTTTCATGTATCAGAGCTCAAACCAAAGGTGGGAACTGGACAGATAGTAGCCCCTGGGTTACCAATTGTGGAAATCTCAGACAAGCCAGCACTGGTACCAACAACAATTATCTCCAGAAAACTAGTCAAACAAAACAATGCCCCTGCAGTACAAGTATTGATCAGGTGGAAGAACAAGACAGCAGAAGAGGATACATGGGAGTACTATGATGACATGGCAGTCAGATACCCCAGCTTTATCCTTGAGGACAAGAAAAATTTCAAGAAGGGGGCACTGTCAGAACTGCGAGTACATCAGCTGGAAGTAGCCGTTGGACTGGAGAAGAATCAGCTTATGCAATTACAACCCAAGTGTATCTGTGGACCAATAGGAATTAAAGCCCAAAATGGCGTCTAAGGCCCGTTATAAAAGAACCATTAACTGATGAAGTGTAATTAGGAGTAGAGTAATTGGTTGAATGTAATAAATGCGTCTGTTAAGTCTGTTACAGTGGTTAAGAACAGTTAGCAGATTGTTGTATTGTTAGTTGGGACAACTCCTGACTATATAAAGGAAAAAGCAATGTAAAAAGAAGGAAAAAGGAAAATAAAAGAATCAATTTCTTGTTTCACCTAATTCCTTCTCTCTCCTCTCTCTCTCTCTCAATTTCTTACTTTCCCTCCTGCGATCCCCTTTCTCTCTTCTCTCTCCATACCTCTCTTCTTCGAATCTCCACCGAACAAGCTCAAATCGTTCCCAAATCCCTATTGGGACACTACAGCACAGGTCGTTGGACCAGGGACTGTTTCAGTGATTAGTGAAATGGACTCGGTGGGATGCGTAAGACGATGACACGTCTTGATGCTATGCTACACATCCCTTATACGGTCTATGATCCGGGAATTCCGATCTCTGCGCGCCTCTATGGGGCAAGAGCAAAGTTTCGTTTTCGAAATAGAAAAGGACATGGGGAAAAGGAGCGGTCACATGTAGACGAGAGCGAACGACACGTGTTTAGGAGGCATCAGATGAGCATCCCACGGGCCACTGCGAATCTGAGTTCTCATTTCTCTGTGGATATATATGGGAAGTAATGTGCGCTGAGTCAAGTGGTATTGGCGGATTTGGCAGATCGCTGTGATGTCCAGTGATTTACACGGTTAGTATGTATGAAGAGTGATGCAAACAATCGTAGTACGGTGGGAGCGCCAGCAACTCGTTTGCGGCTGCTCTCGTCGGCCGATTCTGCCGTCTCTAGATCCGGTGTACTATTAAACCTATAAATTATTTATAATATATTTATTTTTCCTAAAATTTTAGTAATTAATATTTACACCTACTGCAACTATATTTTTATCGTATTATGTTTGGATTTCGAAGTTAACGGTGATTTATGTTCATCCTCAGGGCCTACACTCTTCAAATAGAACAAGTCCAGCCAAAACAGGAAATCAAGGACAGGCCAGAGTTGGTTTATAATTGATTGTAAATTAGTTAGGGTCAAAAGTGGGGCCCTTAAGTAGACGCTCACGTGGCAGTTCGTTCCACGTCATCATATCTGGTAACCATGTCGGATCCAATTCACTGGAACAAGCTGCACGTGGCAGTCAGTGGTTCCAAGTTCCAACTCACCTTGTACTGGCTACAGGCTTATCGGATCCATTTTTCAACATCACGAACCCACAATAATTAAGGCTGAATTAATCTGATCCAAGCCGTTGAAATCCAATCGAACGAACCATATCATGTCACACGTCAATCTCACTAACTGATGCTTTGCCTCTGGTTTTGATTAGATGGGCGATGCCGATGGCACAATATAAGCCGAATATAGAACTGTCAATTAAATCAGGTAGTGAACCAAAAGTCCCTGTAATAGTAACCTAGATTCCTCGAGATCTGAAATTGATACTTTGATAGTCCAATTGGGTAGGGTAGGAGTCAGTACCCGTACCAATTAATTATTTAAATAAGGGGTTTATTTAAGGAGAGCACGGCGTTGGATCTTGGTTAAAATTTAAAAGAAAAAAAATCTTGGTTAAGCTAAATCATCGGTTGATAAGCGCCGAGGCTTATGAATCCGTACTTATAGCTCTGTCAGGCCACTATCCCCCTATGGCATCATTTATTCGCTTCTTTTTTTGTTATTTTTTATTTTTCCTAAAAGCTCTTATTTTTTGTCCGTGCCATTTGCTGTGTTAAATGAATTGATCTATGACTATGAGTCTATTATTATTGGTCTTGCAATAATTTATGGAGTCAGAAATGATTTTAAAATGAAGATCACTGGAGTAATAAAAATTGAATAATTAGTTTTTATTTCAATCAATAGAATTCGTATAATTTTTAGAGGTTAAATGTAGTTTTTTTTAAATAAAAAATTGTCCACGTAACTATAAAATTTATGAAAAAAATCTCTGACAGGAAATAAAATGTGGGAAGCATTGTTCTCCATACGTAGAATGTAAATCTGCCCCTGCTTGTAATTTATGGTCAAGCTCATTTTTTTTCTTTTTGTGTGTGTGTGTGTGTTTTCAACCTTGTCTGCCAACAAAAAAAGTTTGTCATAAATGAAATGCTATTGGGGCCGTTTGGATCGCTTACGAATTTGGGGAATTTGAGAAATTTGCTATTTCTAGGCATAAATTTATTGGGAAGTGTGTAACTTTATGAAGAGTTTGGATTGTTTATAATAAATTTATGCCTAGGAATATGAAATTCTCCAAATTCCTCAAATTCCCACTTTCATCCAAACAAGCCCATTACTCTTTGTGGTAGGTAGGTATTGATCAAATCAATCGAATTATTCTGATCGCTAATATTTTATTCCATAAAGATAAGATATATTGCAAAAGAGAGCTAAAAAATTCTTTTATCTTTTATATTACATAAATATTTTACAGCTTGCTCTTTTCTCTTTTTAAATTATTATTTACCTGCAAATAGTTTTTTTCTTCCTTGAAAACATTCAACCAAACACCGTTATAAAATTTAGGAAAAGCATAAGAGATATGCTTCTAATAATAACATTTTAAACTATATTTTACCACCAATAATTGGTAGCAAACACGGCCATATAGTATTACAAAAGAAAGGAGTCAACGACACAATCAATTGTTGTTACTGGCGCCACAGAAAAGCGTAAATAACACAATTGTAGTGTAAGGCAAGTCTGATGCATGTGCGCACTTGTGGGATTCTAGTCTCCCAACATACCTTGTACTGTTCATTTTTATTTTATTTGGGATTTTTCAATACATTTTCCAAAATCCAACAATCCACCAATTCAATGGGCGAAACCAGGAAATCTGAGGAGAATCTGGGGAAATTCAGATCCGCTGCCGCGCGACACAGCGTGTCACGCGGTACGCTGGCCGTCTGATTAAGATCCAATGGACAAGGGAGCCCCGTGCATGTAATCTAGATTGATAGGCCCGTAAAAAGTAAACCGTCCGATCAAGATCAGACGGCTCGTAGTGCGCTACACGCTGTGTCGCGCAACAGCAGAGTCGGATTGAATCTGGGGGCGTTACGGTGGTTTGAGATTGAGGTTTCAGCGCGAGATCTATCGTTAAATTTGATTCAATTAGATGTTCTTCTTTTTACGGAAAATTGTAATATAATAACAATTGGCAAATTATTGAAATGCCACCATTCGTACTAACTATTGGTATCCTCGATTGTATACAGAATGAATGGATGGGTTATTATGCACGTTAACAGTTTTTTATTATGCAGATTATTTTAATAGCGAAAGAGGTCAAAAACCAAGAAAATAATTAATTTAAGCTGGATAATAGCGGTGGCGACTCAATTATCTGCTTTTACTCCACGTATTGCTTTTTTTTAAAAAAAAATAACCAAATTGACGTATTATTTAGATAAGTTTTATATGATAAAAGTTATTAACCCGTGCGACAAATCTAAATCATTTCGATGCCAGGTCAGCATTGGCTTCCATAAACTCAATCTCCAATTTTTGGATTGCTTTATTTCATTATATTTTACGGAAAATTAGCGGCGATTGTATGTATACTGCCCGTTTTTGTTACCATGAAAAAAAAAAAAACTTTCCCCTCCAATTTTTTTTTAACACGAGTGTTGGGATCATTGAAAATAACTTGTGGTCTTAACAATTTTAGTTTAAATCGAAAACCAACACTTGGTCTAGTGAAAAAGAGTAATGCACTCAATGAATGATTGCAGATTTGAAACTGGCTGGAGAATCTTTCATAGACATTTAATTTAAAAAATAAATTGGGAGGATTGATCTTCGATTTATCTTAAAATAACATAATTTTAGTTCAAATTAAGTAAAGCATATTTAAAATAGGGAAAATATATACATATTGTTAGGATATTATGTTAGATTTTTATCAATCTTCTAATTTAAAATTTTGACAATACAAAGCACATTACGTGAAATCTACGACGCTTTTAATCAATTGGAGACTCATTTTAATTTATAAATAGAGTAAATAAAAGACCAGAGAGAAAAATGTTTTCTAAAGCATGGATGGTATGGAATGAGAGAAATAGCATATTTTTAGATGTAGCAAGACTACTTCTCTAAATTTTGTATATTTACAAACCTTAAATCTTTTCTCTAATTGGACATGTATGGGTTCTGCCATGCAGGGCAATTATAGAGATTTCGTAGCTAATAATCACTAATCTAGCTAATAGGTAGATCAACGATAGAGAGTATAAGGGAAGAAGAGAGAATGCTAAGGAAATAGATCTTTAATTCTTTATTGATATCTTTTCATGGTTTACATATACATTGGTTTCAAAAGTACGAAAATTCTGAACCCCTCCCTAGCAGAGGAGGTGGTCTATTCATGGGAAGTTAGGAACTGAGGGCGAGCATTAGAGCTGTCAACGTAACAAAAAATCACGTAATTTTGTTTCGGTTAAGCGAAACAAAACAAATAACATACTCCATTTTCATTCCGTTCCAACAACGAAACGTAAATGAAATGCAGAATCATACCGTTTCGATCATTTCAGTCTTATTTCAAACTGTTTTATGTGTATTTTCTGAAGTGGAACGAATAACGAAAAGGAATTCTGTACCGTTTCAAAAGTGAAACGGTTAACGAAATAATATCTTGTACCGTGTTCCTTAAAGAAACGGCAAACGAAACGACATGTTCCGTGGATTTCGGCCACGTTTGACAGCCGATTCCTGTTTGGGATAGTCGTTAGGCCTGCACAACGTGCCAAACGGAAACGGAATGCTGCATTTCGTTTGTCGTTCTATTTCTGGTAACGGTATGTACCCGTTGATTCGTTAACCGTTCCGTTTGGACGGAACGTCACGGAACGTGTATATTTACACTGTATTTCACCCAAACGAATGACGAAATGCGTTTCGTTTACCGTTCCGTTACTGAAACGTATTGAAATTTCGGATTCATTTACCGTTCCATTTGGACGGAACGTGTACGAAAAACGATACACGGTATACCGTTTGCACCCCTATTAGTCGTTGAGACTTTGCCTATAATATTTGTTGAATAGGATGGGACCTAAGAGGTACCTTGCGCGGAATGACCGTATAGGACCCACACCAATGTTATAATGGGATGTATATCAAGGGAACCAGATCCTCTGGTCGGCAGACCACCTAGTCGTTTTAGATCTGGGCCGTCTGATTTAATTTTAATGGCTATGGATGCCCCGTGCTAGTACCAAGATTGATAGGCCCGAAAAAATGTTAACCGTTGAGATTAAATCAGACGGTCCAGATCGAAAACGACCAGAGGATCCGACTCCGTATATCAAGGTCCGCTTTCATATTTGGGCCTACTAAAGCGTATCTCGGTCCAAGATAGGGGTGGTGCAAATTGATCCTATCGGCAGCTTTGCAGGCAACAACAAACAATAGAGATGATGATGATTGATGAAGATATAAGGAATGTGCACACTACGAAGGACATTTTCTCAGTCCACCTTTGACTCTCTTCAGTATATTATTGACTCTATTTTCTAATCTTTTGAATAGAAAGGATCACTCTAGACTTAATTTATTTGCTTGTCTGTCAGTTACTTGCTGCTTACTTTTTTCTGTTTGTTGTCTGGTGCTGTGAGAATGGCTTCCCTCGTGGTATTCTCAATACTCACGTACTAATTGTCATTTTTTGCATAGCTTATTAAAACTGATTCGCTGCTTGGATTCTGAAACTGGTTTTCTATAGCTCATTCTTAGGTTTCGTCACTTCAGTGATCCGTGAAACCTTGTGTCGGTCAAAAAATGGGCCTAAATATTAGGTCCTTACTTCTATTATTTTGAAAAGAGACACACGGTCTAGGAGAAAGGCCTAAATTTACTAGGAACTGGCTGATTTGGTTATGGCCCAATTACTTGTTCTGATTAAATTTATAGCCAGAGGTAGCCGAAAAAATTAATACTAACGTTACTGTTCATATTAATTTTGATAATAACAGAAAAAAAATCAAAATTTTAATACTAACGTTGCTGGATCGTCATCCCAGTTGACGAAAGCCCAATACCCTTGGATCGTCATCCCAGTTGACGATCCAAGCTTGGATCGTCATCCGAAATGACGATCCAAGCTTGGATCGTCAACTGGGATGACGATCCAACGATCCAACGAAAAAATAAATATTAAAAAAAGATTTTGAAATTTTTTTTCGTTTGGATCGTCATCCCAAATGACGATCCAAACAAAAAAATTTCAAATTCTTTTTTTAATGCAAATTTTACATTTTAGTCCCCAAAGTTTTTATTATTACAAAATATATAATTTATAATTAAAAATTAAACATAATTAAAACATCTATTATATTTTATTTACACATCGTGCGTGTCGTGTCATGTCGTGTCAAACACGATCGTGTTAGAGTCTCGTGTCGTGTTGACACGAACTACTTTTTTAACCGTGTCGTGTCGTGCTTAGTGGTGAGAAGAGTCAACATGACACGCATTCTAACACGACACGACTGACACGATCGTGTCGTGTCGTGTTGAAACGTTGTGTTAGTAGTGTCAAATCGTGTCAGATTATTTTATTATTTTTTTTAATTAAAAATAAAAATTAAGAAAAAAATTACTAAACGTTATAATTTATTATGTAATTAAGTTTAAAGTTTTTATTAATATTTTTATAAAAAATAATAATTAAATTAGAACAATATTATGATTTAAATGATGGTAAATAATATGATGTGGTATTATAAATTGAAAATAAATTATTAATTTTGCTTAAATAATCAACATTAATAATTAGATTTGTGTTGAGGTGTCTTGTTAATTGGCAAAATTAATAATTTATTTTCAATATTGATTATTTAAGCAAAATTAATAATTTATTTTCAATTTATAATACCACATCATATTATTTACCATCATTTAAATCATAATATTGTTCTAATTTAATTATTATTTTTTATAAAAAATATTAATAAAAACTTTAAACTTAATTACATAATAAATTATAAAGTTTAGTAATTATTTTCTTAATTTTTATTTTTAATTAAAAAGATAATAAAATAATCTGACACGATTTGACACGACTAACACAACGTTTCAACACGACACGACACGATCGTGTCAGTCGTGTCGTGTTAGAATGCGTGTCATGTTGACTCTTCTCACCACTAAGCACGACACGACACGGTTAAAAAAGTAGTTCGTGTCAACACGACACGAGACTCTAACACGATCGTGTTTGACACGACATGACACGGCACGCACGATGTGTAAATAAAATATAATAGATGTTTTAATTATGTTTAATTTTTAATTATAAATTATATATTTTGTAATAATAAAAACTTTGGGGACTAAAATGTAAAATTTGCATTAAAAAAAGAATTTGAAATTTTTTTGTTTGGATCGTCATTTGGGATGACGATCCAAACGAAAAAAATTTCAAAATATTTTTTTAATATTTATTTTTTCGTTGGATCGTTGGATCGTCATCCCAGTTGACGATCCAAGCTTGGATCGTTATTTCGGATGACGATCCAAGCTTGGATCGTCAACTGGGATGACGATCCAAGGGTATTGGGCTTTCGTCAACTGGGATGACGATCCAGCAACGTTAGTATTAAAATTTTGATTTTTTTTCTGTTATTATCAAAATTAATATGAACAGTAACGTTAGTATTAATTTTTTCGGCAGAGGTAGTCAGGTAGAGTGTCATATTGAACCACAACATGAAAGAAACTAACCAGCGCATACTGTCTAGGCCTGAAAACGACGACCGTTTCGACCGTCTTTTCGTTTTTAAAGATTTTGATTGCGTTTTAAAAACGAAATGGTTAACGCAAGTATGAAATGGTTTCGTCCATGTGTATTTTCGTGGTATTTTCGTGATTTCGATCGTTTCGTTCAAAATGAAACGATTAACGCAAATGATAATCAGTTTCGTGTCCAAAACGCAACGATCAACACAACAGTCCAGTTGCGTGATCGTTTTACACGTTATGCACCCCTAATACTGTCTACAAGGGCGATCCCTTTTCCTTTTGGCAGTTTTGTTAGTCTACGACTCTACGTTGGCAAGGACCCAGGTAGGTTGCTCCTATCAACTTCGTTCCATTTTTTTTTACTCTGAAACAGTAGCAATGATGATTGATGAGAATTAAACGATTGAAAGGGGAGTAAATTTACAAAATACTCCTTTAAAATCAATGAGATAATCTGTTGAAAAGCAATCATGTGACCTAACTGAACCAAGTTAATTAGTAGCACAATGGATGAATTAAATATAATAGAAGAAAATAAAACAAATTTCCAGCATAACCGAATTTTAATTATTTATTCATTTTCCAAACATCAACAAATTTTGTTTTTATTAATTGAGAAAAGACAAGAAACTAATTCAAATAGGTTTGGATGATGCTAGAAATAAGAAAATAGCATCTTCATATATTAATTGTCCAATGAAACAATCTCATTTTGCATAGAATCAAAAGCCATAGTGGAGCCATTTGTAGACTCTACAGGAACTGTCCTCACATGTATTTAATAACAAAGAAGTTAAAAAATATATGTATAAAGTAATCGTGCATTGACCAAACTTGACAATTTGACTAATTGAAACAGAAAGATGACCTACTATTTATGCTCGTTTCTGATGCACTCCATCCTTGTTAATTAAGACTCCGTTTGGATGAGGTGTGAGAATAAAGAAATGAATTTATTATAAGGATAAATAATTCAGACTCTTCACAAAGTTACACACTTTTTAATACTTCTTCTCACTTCTTTTCTTATTCTTCTTATTCCCACACCATCCAAACGGAGCCTTATTTTGTCATTACACCGACCGTTCTAAATCTCTTGTAATTACACCAGCAGTTGTTAATTGGAAGGGCAACCCGCTTATCTATAGTTATAATATAATCTGCGTGACTTTTTTTGCGCGATTTTTAAAGCCACACTTCGCTACGTAATCTTAGCCGTCAATCTTTAAGTTATCTTATCAGATTTTAATGGAAAAAGTTTGTCTCTTTCACCGTCTACCTCTTTCTCTCTCGGATGCAAACCCTAGAATTGCTCTCACCTGCCTCTTTAGCACGTAGCACCTCTCCGACAATTAGGTTTAGGTTTTTCTCGACGTCTTTCTTTCCTCCCTCATCTGACACATCACCTCTGGCTTCTCCTTTTTTTATTTAAGAGAGCGAGAGAGAACTATTCACCTCTCTCAAGCCTTGGAAGAACATGTATTTAAACTTAATCTATAAAATTTGCCACAACTATCAGTGATTCGAATCGTTCTAGATTTTGAGGTAGAGAGTTGATCTATTGATTAATTCAAAGATTCGTGGCGTTGATGGAGAATGGAGATGGCAATGGCAATGATATGGAGGTGGAGCTGCAGATGACAAGACTCTTTCACCCCACCCACCCCCCCTCCCCGCCCGCCACGCGGCGACCACCAGTACAGACCTATTGGGCAAGCCGTCATTCAGATGTCATCTATGGACCCTGGAGGTGGATCCACCTCTGACATCCCACTCAGGTTCCTTCCTTTTTCTTTCCTTTAACAATTAACATTCAGAGGTGCTCCCCTCTCTTTCCATCTACTTTCTTGCTGATTCCTTGGAGTGAACTCTCCTTGAGGTTATAATTTGAATAACTAAATATTAATCAGAGGTGTTGCTATTTTTTAATTTTATGCCTTCAAGAGTCGATAAATTGTCAAGGATACTGATACTGGAATTTTAAATATCTCATGATCTAATATTGGCAATTGATCTAATTTTTTCATTGATCAAACGTTCCAACTGTATTATTAGTGTAAACTGGTTAATGCATTTTTCCTATGCAAAAATTCTTGCTCCAATTGAGCTGCACGATGACAAAGTTACAGAATCCTTCGAACCAATCTTACAACCACTGATTGTTAAAAACTAAACGGATTTAATAATACTATATAATGTTTTAAATATGTTATAATATGGTTTTATGTGCTAGAAAAATATGATGAATTAATAGTTGAACTTATTTTTATATGATAAATTAATATGGTTTTCTGATTTTGCTCGCCTCAACAGCTTATAATTGTGCATTCATGTCCTCTGTTTTTGTTTAGTAAATTAAATCCCTTATAAAGTATAAGCATTTGAGTGCCTGATTATTGGTGCCATGACTCGCATCCAAGGCATACCTACTCATTATTGAATTTCCTGACAGAAGGGAATGTGAGTTTGAGTTTCAATTTTAATATCATGCCGCTCTAATGGCTATTGGTACGAGTAGGTATATATCGTACCAGTTCTTATATCTTATGTACCAGAACACTCATTATCTATTAGACTATTATAACTTACAAGTGTTTTCCTTTTGTTCCAATAGACATAGATGCTGTTGGCATGTTACTATATCATTTGGCATTGCCACCATTTAGTTTCATTAGATCATTTACCAGTACAGTTTATGATAACTGGACACGGAGAAATTGGCAAGAACCGGTTTCTAGAGCCATGGCGTGCCCAAGTTGCAATTGCCGACCATATCAAACAAGTTCACTCTCTTTCTGGATTTTTTTATAATTTTTATTAATTGTTAGTTGAGTTTCTGCAAAGTTTACGTAGTTCCTAGATTTTTTTATTTTGTTCTTTTAAAATTCAATGTAAATTTAGTTGTGCACTGGGTTGAGACTTGCTACAAATGATGAACTTCTATTGGGAAACTTCATCTCATTACATGTAGGATGGCTATCATTTCATATAGCGATTGTTTTCTGTCAATTGCACTTTTGTTGAAGCAATTTCTATTCAAGGTGGCAAGCAAGGCGAGTTTGATTCCTTTTTATTTTACATATCTTATTTGGTTTAATTTTTCTACAATAATTGATGCACTTCATCTATTTTTCTACCAAGTCAATTGGACTTTGCTAAAGCAATTTTCATGCCAGACGAGTCTTAATTTTTCTCTTATATTCCATTTAACAAATTTTCATGCAATATTAGTGTTAATATTTCTCTTATATTCCAAGTGGACTGGTACAGTACCGATGTTATTTATATTTTAACATAGGGTCACTTAAAGGATGAGTTTGTTGCTGCTGGAGAGGTTTCACTTCTAGAGCATTTTCCCCAAATTGATATCTTCTTTTGTTCTATATGGTGATTGACAACTCAAAATTGAAATGTAAAATATATATTAATATACTCTTTTCTTTTCCATCTTTTCTTAGTTGAAGATATCATTTAGTACCATGGATAGGAAGAAGTGCCTAAATGTACTGATGATGCCAAAACTGAAAGGTAAGTAAATTTTGGAGGGCATTTTGGGGAAATGATGCACAATTTATTTTCCAGTGGATTCATTTGCAACTTTTTTTGCTAGTGTAGAAAATAATTGTTTCAATTCAAACATTTCATAAGAAAGTCATGTATTTATTCCATTTAATATTGTTAGGCCTCATGTGTAAATTGGGTTAGAGATACCGGAGCCTCAATTTCACTTTCTTCATTATATCTTTAATTTTCAAGTTGACCATTGTTTCGTTTAACACTAAAGCATGTGTAGGTACGTTTATATCCTCTTTTTTTTTTTTGAAAGAAATTACCCAAGGAGTGCCATATATCTAATAATCTGAATATATGTTTCTAATCTACTAAAAAAATGTGGTCTTTCGGCAATGAAATGAAAAGTCTCTCTACTAAATGTAAATCAGAAAAGACTTTTTTTCAAAAGTCGCTATTGTCCGTTGTAGAAAACAGTTTTTTCTGCACTAAATGTTTGGTCACTGGAAAATGGACTTTCAAATTGTAAGATATCATATAACAAAAAAAATTTCTCATTAGATGTAAGATCACAATGGTCACCGGAAATGAATTTTCAAATTGTTTACAGGGAAACTTGAATAAAAGCATACAGGGATGGGAAATAGCAATTGCTATATTGCATATCTGACGCATATCCAACCCTAGTTTCTATCCTTTTCGTACAAAATTTTCTCTGTATGGTTGAAATGCTTAACACTTAACACATTCCGGCCATATATCACAATATAAAGCTATTGACCAGTACAAGTAAAGAAATTTTGCTAACATCGGAATGCCTCAAATTTGAATATTAGTTATTAGCCTACAACTCAGAAAGCCTCACACAAAAATCATTTGATTCATCAACTTATCATAATATTTTTCATTTCAAAATTGCAGTGACGTCGAAAATTATATGACCAAAACAGAATAGTTCTTTTCCTTTTCTTTAAAAGTAGATTCCTATTTTCTTCTATTGTCCGGAACAATTTAATGCCAATTCTTTTTTTCTTTATGCTTATATATATATATATATATATATATATTGCCAAATTGAATTTATTTCTTGTACGAAACAACAGAGTCACTGCTAACTAAGACAATTAATCTACCGCAGGTCTGCTTGAGTCTGAAATTTAAATTCAAGTAAACACAATACTGATATCATAATTATTAGATGGTATTTATACCCATTATTAGGGTTGTCAATTTCATACCGTTTCGTACGTTTCCATTCCGTTCCGTCCGAAACGGAACGAAAACGGAGCGAAATTTAGTTACGTTTCACTCAGTGGAACAGAAACGAAATCGAAACCAGTTACGTTGGTAAGGACGAAACGTAAACGAAATGGGTTGATTTCGTTCCGTCATTTCACGTTATTCCGTTCCAATTGCACCATTCTAAAATTTTATGAATTGCGGAGATGAGAGGCGGAGAAATAGAGGAGAAATTAGCACCGCTCAGATCTCTCTCTATTCCCCTTCTTCTTTCTCTCTCTCTCGCTCGCTCTCGCCGCCTCTCTCCTCACTCGAAACCCTAAAGCACAAACCTCCTACCTCACTCTCCGGTCAGATTCTCTTCCCTCTCTCTTAACTCACGTTCCCTTCTCCACTCAGAGCACCCCCCATCTTTTCTCACTCATGTCCCTTGTCTCTCTCTCCACCGTGAAAGAACACCCACCTTCTCTCACTCCCGTTCCCTGTCCTTTCTCCACCCAGACCCAAACTCTCTCTCCACCGTGAAAGAACACCCACCTTCTCTCACTCCCGTTCCCTGTCCTTTCTCCACCCAGACCCAAACTCTCTCTCCGCCGTGACCCCTTCTCCGCTCAGAGCACCCCCATCTTCTCTCACTCCTGTCCCATGACTCTCTCTTCGCCGTGAAAGAACACCCCCACCTTCTCTCACTCCCGTTCCCTATCCTTTCTCCACCCAGACCCAAACTCTCTCTCCGCCGTGAAATAAGCGATTGACGGTAACAACGACCATGGAAGCTGGCGGCGACCTTTGACAACTAAAGACGGCCGACAAGAACTAAGGTCTGTCCTTGGTGGTAGAGGATTTGAATACTGCTAAGGCAAAGACAAAAACCAAGACTCAAAAACAGAATGCATAGGAACAATAAGTCTTTTCTTCTCTTTTATTTCGAGATTAACATTGATTTTGGTTGTTCTTGTTGCTTGAGGTATTTTCTGAATTTTCAATTCTTTAGTTTTCTCTTTGTTTGATCTTAATTGAGGAATTAAGGCTTTGATGCTTACCAGTACAAGGGGTTTGCTTACTGGTTTGGTATAAGAAATTTGGTCAACAGAATGCGTACTGGATTTGGTAGTATAAATTCATGCCTGCTTAGTTTTGCTTACTGGTTTGTTATAAGGCTTTTGATGCTTACCAGTACAAGAAGTTTTCTTACTGGTTTGCTTGTTTCTATCTTTTAAATTTTTTTAATCTTTCTGTTTCAGTGGTGCTGAGGGCTTGAGGCTTTAGGAGGTTGGTATGAGCTTGGTACCAGTTGGGTACAGGCGTACAACTCTGCCATGTCTCATACTGGCAATACTGCTATCCTACTGGTGATAAAGACTTAAAACTTAGGAATCAAATAAATTTATAAACCTAGAGCTAACTTCACTAGTCGTTTTAGTTAAGCTTTAGGGTCGAACTCAAGGGACGGATTAATGAGTACCGGACTTTACTTCCTCACGAAAGCTAGACAAGATAATTTTATGAATTTTGATTGATTAAATCTAAAGGTGCAAGCAAATAAATATTTTTAGGTATTTTAATTATCTAATAATCTAAATGCTTAAAGAGAAGTTTTTGGTGTTTTTTAATATGCAAATAAATGTCTTAGGGTCAGGTTTCACTTAGGTTTAGCTTCTGGATCGCCGGATCGCTAGCTTTCGCGTTAAATGCCGGGTTACCAGCATTCCTACCTTTTATTCGGTCTGAACCAGACTAGTTCGGTCCGAACAGAGAGTATGAAATTGAGTCATGACGGGTTAAACTTGGCTTTGACGTTGTGAAGGACTTAGACTGGCTGTGGCTAAGGTTCCTATTCCTCAAATGTCGTCTTTTGGACTAGAAGTTAGCACATGACACTACTTTACCCACATAGATCAATTAAACCTAAACTTTCGTGTCGGTATTTTAATTAACCTATGTCTAAATTATTGGTTTTCTTAGGGATATCTAAGTTGTCTTTCAGCCAACTTAGAAGTTACACCTTTCAGTGCAATCTAGCCTCCTCTTTCGAATATTCAACTTATCCCATGCACTTTATTTAATTCCAATCGATTAATCATAATTTTGTAACTTAACTAAATGTGGTCATTCATTTAGAAGTAAACTAGTCCAAACAATAGAATCAAACAAGCATGAAAATAATACTCAATAGATAGATCACAAGTCAAAGTATCAAGCCAAACACATCATAACATCAAACTAATCCTAACCTACATCATTATCCTAAGACACAATAAATCTAAACTATCATGCTAACAAGACAACAACAAATGTAAATAAAGAAAATACAAACTCTAATCGATCAAATATCAAGAGAAAGGAAGAAATAAACCAAAACTCGAGATACCCAACGTCCAGAGCCGTGGTTGGGTTGAAACTACTGCCATCGCATCTAGAATCGCTCCAAAGTCGCTGCCATGGTTGTGTTATGCTGCGGGAGGTGGAATCCCACGCCTTTCGGCGTGAGAACGGTGGTGAAAAGGTGCCAAAACGTGATGGGAAGAAGAATTTCGTGGTTGGTGGCTTCCTCCTCATCCAAGGCAGTATGAGACACTTTATAGAAGGTCCTAGGTTGCTTGGAAGAGAGGCTAGGGCATCCAGGTCGCCAAACCTTGCCAAAATATCACTTTCCTTCATTGAAAACTTGCCAAAACGACTAATTCAGCTCTCAGTTCGGGTCAAACTGATCTTGTTTGGGTCTAATAGGTTCAGTTCGGACCAAAATGGCTCAGTTCGGACCGAACTAGATCACTTCGGGTCGAACTGGAGCACTTCGGGTCGAACTGGATCTGTTCGGGTCGAACCGAGACTCCAACATTGAGTAGCGATAGTGTTTCGATCATAATTTCTTCATCCGGACTCCGATTGAGGTGATTCAAAAACCGTTGGAAAGCTTAGGATGAGCTCTAAAATGCTATTGCTTCTATTTATCCTTTTTCTTCTCCTAAATCCACCATTTTATGGAATAATTGTGCGTGATCCACCGAGTTCCTACAATTCAATACAAAAACCACAACAATATCCAATTCTAGACAAATATAGCACAAAGCACAATGAATATAGGGTTTGAGTTACCATTTAAGTATAAAGTCCGGCCAAAATACACATATAAATATGAGATATCAAATCCCCCTAAGCTTAAACTTTGCTTGTCCTCAAGCAATACTCTATACTTAGAAAGATGGACTTTACTTACAATTAAGAATCGAGTATCCAAACCATGCAATATATGTCTTGAAACCAATTGCTTATGCCTACTTAATCAATCACACAATAGAAAACAAGCTAGTTCAACATAAATTCCAAGAACATGAGTTTAGTATTCTACAAATCAATGAATGCCTCTCTTGGTCCTGATGAAAAATTTCTTAATTCAAGAACTCTAGCTTCACTTTATCAATTCAAATGCAATCTCAATTTCATTCACCCGTTCTTTTCCGCATCTCACAAAAATTTGTAAAGAAAATTTATTAAAGTCGGAAATTTTATACTGAATCTATCTCAAAACAATTTTTCTTTTCATTTTCACCAATTTATTTTGTGCAAGTCGAGTCGTGGGGCTTTGCACCCTAGAGGATATAATGCGGTGTCATTGACCTTGAATTTGCTACTAGCACATGACATGCTAGGGAGGTTGGACGGGTGTTGCTCGACTATGGCCACGGTACACTTGGGCCATAATACTCAACAACTCCTTTACCAATGTTTTCACACCGGGTCCGGTAGAATCAACCATGACTTGTCAATTATTTCTCGATTTTTTTGAGGTCTAATTCCTAACAATCCATGATTAACCCAATACCCTCCAATTTGTGGTTGAGTTGGTGGAAAAAGGTCTCGGTGCATCCTCGTTTTCACAACTATTTGAGTTAATTGTCCCATTAAGTTTGCTCGTTGGTGATTCAAGCATTTAAAAGCAATTTCAACAAGAAAAGATTCATCTTATAATTTCCAAAGTTGATAAAAATTCTTTTTAAATAAAAGTTTGCAAGATACAAATCCGTTCACTCGGTAAAAATTTATGAGAATTGACTTAAAATGTTTTGACAATTTTTAAGCAACCAATTTTGAGTTCTATTCTTTAAAAATATTTTCACTTTGGCCCATTGGTGCAAAAATCAACAAGAGATATCTAAACAAACAAGAGTTCTTGAGAAAATAGTTGAACAACTTTAAAAAGTTACAAAGCAGTGTGATTTTTCAAGAAATTTGTCAATAGAAACCGAAAACGAAAAATGGTAGGCACATGCAAGCAATTTTCCAACAAAATCCAACATTTTTGTTCCATTTGACCCTCAGTTCGGACCGAACTGGACTGGTTTGGACCGAACTGAGACTGTGAAAAATCGAAAATTTTGTCCTTTGCTTCCCTATTTCATCTAAATTTCTATTTTATCACTCCTATTTCTCCCCCAAGCTTATCCAAGCATTGTCCCAATGCTTAACATCACATAGAAAAGTAAATAGGAGGGAAATGAGAAACAAACCAAATTGAGTAACGCAGCGTGGTAGTAACGTGGCAGTAGCGGGACAGGTTGTCTTGTGTCATGCAACTCGCATGAGGTCGTACGTGGGTCGTGTGCTTCTTTGTTGCTCGACCCGTGGTGCTCTAGCGCGAGTTCCAAGTAGGACATCCACAATCAAACAAAACCTGTATGACCAACAATAAAATCCAAACCAACCATGAGATTTTTTTTTTGAATGAAAATGCAAATAGATAAATATTAATTTTTTTTTTGAACTTGGGTTGCCTCCCAAGAAGCGCTTGTTTTAGGTCACGAGCTTGACCACCTCTCATGTTCATCTTATCTCCACTTTACGCCCATTTAACGCATCATAATTCACCCAAAAGTACTTGAGAAAGATTCTTGAAACATGCTTGGTGCTTTCTTGTTTGGATGTCATCTTCCTCCGCTCGATTGCGATGCGATACTTGATTTTTGATTTGTTGTCTTCTATCACATCATTATTCTTCAAGCATTTTTCAAGTTGAGAGCTCAAGTCGACTTTGGTGATCTTTTCATTTGTCATGTCGGATGCCTCGACTTGGAGAGGTCTACCACCATCTTCCTTCTTCTCAGTTTCATCAATAATAGGACTAATTGGAGGATCTTTCGATTCCAACTCATTAGATTTGTCAATATAAGTTAATCTAAGTGGAATGAAAATTGGGAGAATATTGGGTGGAGGTGCTACAACCTTTGGTTCTTCAATTTTCTCATGTTGTTCATTTATTTCAAATTGTGTGTCATCATCACTGTCAGTCTCATAACAAATCGCAATTTCTTTCAAAGAACTAAAACTTTCTAATTCCCCATTACTTTGCAATGTCATTGTATCATTTTGTTCATCTTGTGATCTATATGAGGAACAAAGTTCTTGAACAATTTTGGTCTCAAATATCTTTTCATGTTGTGTGGCAATAGCTTTGAAATTAGATGATAGAGAATTCAATTTTTCAAGAAGTTCCTCATTTAGTTTTCTTTGGTTTTCAATGATATCTTTATACATTAGTTCATCGTTTGACATTTGCGAAAGTAATTGAGAATTAGAAGTTTTATTCATGAAATTCAATCTAGATTCATCTTGAGACATTGAACATGAATTGTACCAAGAAAAACAAGAGTTATTTGTCAAACCAGAGTTGTATGCATCATGTACGGGTTTTGCATCAAAATGTCCTTCCCCACATGCTTTCCTTATGGTGTTGTTCACCACATTGAGTTGATGTTTGATACGATCCATAGAAGAGATAGATTTCTCCATGGTGCGTGGTGTATGGTCCATGTAGTGGGCATATGGGTCTTGGTGCTCGCTCCATCCTCCTCCGCATGCTTTTCTTATGGTGTTGTTGACAACATCGAGTTGATGATATATTCGTTGAACACATGCATCCTTTGGATCTTCTATCCATCCTTCATCGCATGCTTTCCTTATGTGGTTGTTGACAATATCGAGTTGGTGATACAAGCGTCGCCTCCAATTGTCCTCTTTTTCATGTTCACGGTCCTGAAAAGAATAAAACATGGTGATACAAATGAAATTTTTTTTATTTAAAAAATAATAATAATAACAAAATAAAAGATACAATATCTAGTCTCTCGTTACTAAAGTAAATTCTAATATCAACACCGTCCCCGGCAACGGCGCCAATTTGATGAAGGTTTAAAACCTAGGAATCAAATAAATTTATAAACCTAGAGCTAACCTCACTAGTCGTTTTAGTTAAGCTTTAGGGTCGAACCCAAGGGACGGATTAATGAGTACCGGACTTTACTTCCTCACGAAAAATAAATAAGATAATTTTATGAATTTTAATTGATTAAATCTAAAGGTGCAAGTAAATAAATATTTTTAGGTATTTTAATTATCTAATAATCTAAATGCTTAAAGAGAAGTTTTTGGTGTTTTTTATTATGCAAATAAATGTCCTAGGGTCAGGTTTCACTTAGGTTTAGCTTCTGGATTGCCGGATCGCTCGCTTTCGCGTTAAATGTCGGGTTACCAGAATTCCTACCTTCTGTTCGGTCTGAACCAGACTAGTTCGGTCCGAATAGAGAGTATGGAACTGAGTCATGACGGGTTAAACTTGGCTTTGACGTTGTGAAGGGCTTAGACTGGCTGTGGCTAAGGTTCCTATTCCTCAACTGTCGTCTTTTGGACTAGAAGTTAGCACAGGACACTACTTTACCCACATAGATCAATTAAACCTAAACTTTCGTGTCGGTATTTTAATTAACCTATGTCTAAATTATTGGTTTTCTTAGGGATATCTAAGTTGTCTTTCAGCCAACTTAGAAGCTACACCTTTCAGTGCAAGCTAGCCTCCTCTTTCGAATCTTCAACTTATCCCATGCACTTTATTTAATTCCAATCGATTAATCCTAATTTTGTAACTTAACTAAATGTGGCCATTCATTTAGAAGTAAACTAGTCCAAACAATAGAATCAAACAAGCATGAAAATAATACTCAATAGATAGATCACAAGTCAAAGTATCAAGCCAAACACATCATAACATCAAACTAATCTAACCTACATCCTTATCCTAAGACACAATAAATCTAAACTATCATGCTAACAAGACAACAACAAATGTAAATAAAGAAAATACAAACTCTAATCGATCAAATATCAAGAGAAAGGAAGAAATAAACCAAAACTCGAGATACCCAACGTCCAGAGCCGTGGTTGGGTTGAAACTACTGCCATCACATCTAGAATCGCTCCAAAGTCGCTGCCATGGTTGTGTTATGCTGCGGGAGGTGGAATCCCACGCCTTTCGGCGTGAGAACGGTGGTGAAAAGGTGCCAAAACGTGGTTGGTGGCTTCCTCCTCATCCAAGGCAGTATGAGACACTTTATAGAAGGTCCTAGGTTGCTTGGAAGAGAGGCTAGGGCATCCAGGTCGCCAAACCTTGCCAAAATATCACTTTCCTTCATTGAAAACTTGCCAAAACGACTAATTCAGCTCTCAGTTCGGGTCAAACTGATCTTGTTCGGGTCTAATAGGTTCAGTTCGGACCAAAATGGCTCAGTTCGGACCGAACTAGATCACTTCGGGTCTAACTGGAGCACTTCGGGTCGAACTGGATCTGTTCGGGTCGAACCGAGACTCCAGCATTGAGTAGCGATAGTGTTTCGATCATAATTTCTTTATCCGGACTCCGATTGAGGTGATTCAAAAACCGTTGGAAAGCTTAGGATGAGCTCTACAATGCTATTGCGTCTATTTATCCTTTTTCTTCTCCTAAATCCACCATTTTATGGAATAATTGTGCGTGATCCACCGAGTTCCTACAATTCAATACAAAAACCACAACAATATCCAATTCTAGACAAATATAGCACAAAGCACAATGAATATAGGGTTTGAGTTACCATTTAAGTATAAAGTCCGGCCAAAATACACATATAAATATGAGATATCAACTGGTATGCTATTCTTGAGCCAGTACTTTCCACTTCTTAGGCTGGGACTTTTCTTCTGTAGTTCTGTTAGCGAGATTTCTCTATTGTCAGTTTGGAGCATGCTTATTTCTGCTTTTTGCAATTTACTCTTTTCAAATTGTTATGTTGTTTTAATGTTCAACTTTGTTTAGATGCTTGCTAAATTGTTTTGTATTTCCAAGACTTTATTTTCAATGAAAACATAAGGGCAAATTGTTATGTCATTTTTCTATCCTGTTGTTTGAGCAAACAAAGTGTTGAGTTCTGAGAATGTTTTTTTTGTTTTTGGTGGTACGGACTAGTACAGTGGTACCGAGAGAATGTTTGGAAGCAGCGTAAGATTACAAAACTAAATTTAACGTTTTGAACGTTTGTTTCGTTTAAATCTGACGGAACGAAAACGATACAAATTTTAATTACATGGTAATAACGTAAACGTCATTACGTCAACGTAAATTAACCTTGTTACGTGATATTTTACGGAACGAAAACGTAACATCCTATATCCGTATACGTTTGCCACGTTTGACATCCCTACCCATCATGTCTTTGCGGGCCAGAATATATATATATATATATATATATATATATATATATATATACCCCTACAGGTCCCATCTAGGGCTGTACAGGAAAATTAAAAACTCGTGCGACCCGTTTAACCCGTCCGACCCAATCCGTATTCGAACGGGTTCAAGCATGATTTGGGTTGGTTCGGGTTTTAATTTTACCAACCCGGTACAATTGGGTCGGGTCATGATTTTTTATGAATAATCCGGGTACAAACCCGACCCGTTGTAATTTATTGATCTGATCTTATGCATAATAAATATAATTCATTAATTCACATTTACTCTTTACTCAATCTCGATATCAGGACGCTTCGTCTTCTCGGCCGTGAGTCAAAAAATGTTTTTTTGCTAAGTCATTAATTTGCATGTGAATAATACAATAATTCAAATAGCTGGTTCGGGATATTAACTCGCATTTATTTTTTGCCAAGTAATTTGAACTCAAAAGTATTTTTGCTAAGTTATTTATATATCCTCGTTGCTGCTGTTATTTGAATTCAAAGTGTCTAGTGTGATATGTACTAGTCAATTTTTATTATTTGAATTCAAAGTGTCTAGTATGATGTGCTAGTCAATTTTTATTTCAATCATATAATTATTTTTTATATTTTTACAATTGAAATTACAATCCGTTAAACCCGCGTAACCCGCATAACCCGTAATAATCCATACGTGAAAAATCAATTGGGTTGGGTTGGGTTATGGGTGGGTCAATTATAATTTTTCTTCAACCCGGTATAATTGGGTTGGATTAAAATTTTGATTAAAAAGTTGTGACCCGTCCGTTGTACAGTCTAGTCCCATCTTTCTGTGTACTAAAAGCTCACACATCTGACATCCCCTGCCTTCCTTCACACAGATTCTAATTAGAATCAACCAAAAGGAAAATACACCATGTATTGACACCTCTCTCTTTGCCTCTTCCTCCTCCTTCTACCCTTACCCTCCATCTCTCAATACCATACCGATGAACTTGTCGACCTCTCTCACCTAGTCGAAATGTCGTACCACAAGGGGCCTCTTCTCACCTCCCCCATCAACCTTTACCTCATCTGGTATGGACAATGGAACCCCTCTGCACAATCCATCATTCGTGACTTTCTTCTTTCTCTGTCCTCCCCTTTTCTTCCCTCGCCATCTGTCCCCGGCTGGTGCCGTACCGTCACTTATTACACCGACCAGAACAATGTCAACATAACCTCCAAATTAGTCCTTGCTTCTGAGTACTTTGACACTAGTTACTCTCAAGGAAATAGTCTCCCAAGAACAACCGTGGAGTCGGTCATTAAAGCAGCCATTACTGCTTTCCCCAATGCATTGCCACTGGATACACAACAAGGGGCGTATTTGATTCTAACCTCGCCAGATGTGCAGATGGAGGAATTTTGTCGAGGCGTTTGCGGGTTCCACTACTTCACCTCACCTTCCATTGTCGGTGCGACTGTGCCATACGCATGGATTGGACATAGTGGTATCCAGTGCCCTGGCATGTGCGCATTCCCATTTGCCTCACCTCCTGGAAATCCCGGATTTCAGGTACAGAATTAAAAACATAACAATATATAAACAGCATGTAAATCACCAAATTAAAAAGAAATATTCAACGTGCATTAGCAACAATGGAACTAATAGTACACTTGATTAATAATGACAGGTACTGGGATCGCCGAATGGGGATCCAGCAACAGATGGTATGGTGAGTGCATTAGCTCATGAACTGGGAGAAATGGCGACTGATCCGTATATCAGTGGCTGGTATGCTGGCGATGATCCAGCTGCTCCTAATGAGATCGGGGACCTTTGCGAAGGGATTTATGGTACCGGAGGTGGCAGCGGTTTTATTGGAAATGTCTATAGGAGCTCCGATGGGGTCAGTTACAATGTAAACGGGGCCAACGGGAGGAAATTCATGATACAATGGATCTGGGACCCGGTCAGGCAGAGTTGCTTTGGGCCTAATGCTATTAATTGATTGATTATGTAGAGATCAGTCAGTTTAGTTAGGCAATTATTTAGGGGTCTATTGCTGTTTTATTTCATTGTATTTCTTTCTTTTCATTTGTTTCACTTTTTAAATTTGGTCTTGGTTGTATGTAAATTTAATTAGCCTGAGATGCCAAAAATATTTGTGTTGTTGGCATAAGATGCGCAAACATTTGCTGAAGAGAAATGTGTAATTCCACTTCCTCAGCGTTGCTCAAACATGTGGTCAACTTGCTACAGAAATACAAATACTTCATATTTCACATGCACCAGCTAAGTGCCTAAGAATAAAAAAGAAGGAAATAAGCCAGTACACATTTGTTTAAGGTTGCGTTCACTAATTTCAATGGAGTCCCCACATTAGATAACATAAACATATAATTTGAAGAAACTAACAGAGTAACAGAGACCACAAAACTAAATATCAACACAATAATGTAAATATCCACACATTAATTACAACTTCTGCAGTCTAACAATCTTCCCTAGCAAAAAGTAAGGGTCTTTGCTTGCCAAGATAAGCACTTAAAGTTGTATTCTACAAGGCTATTGAAAAACAGAGGTTCAACACATCCATCAATCTTCAGTAAGCTCAAATGATTCTATTTTGTATAGAGAAACACATCAATCAGAACATGTTAATTACTATAATCTTGTATACTACAAGGGTATTGAAACAGAGTTGCTTCATGAGGAAGGGTTTTAAAGTTGATATGTTTTACAGATATCCAATTCAACTTGCTGAAGCTTTGATAAATTACTTGTCACGACTATGCCATCATTCTTACTGAAACGATTAGCTTGCCTTTGCCATCAAAGAAGACTACTCTACATTCCTTATTGTGACTGTGTTATTAGATATAAGATGTTACTACTTAGAAATTACTGACGACATTAGTGAGTACATCAAATTCTTAGTCCTTATATAGTAGAAGAATCGATATATTAATAGATTTACAATATGAGATAATGTTTATCCGGACATGAACAAGCAGAACGCACGACTTTCCAATTGAGGGCATTTTCGTCTACAATAATTTTCTTAACCTCGTTTTCGCACTGTGTATGTGTATAGCTTATATAGGTCGGATCCTGACCGGATCTATATCCAAGGAAAAAACAATTTTTATTCAATTAGACTGGGCTTTAAAATTTATTGGGCCTAAACAAACGGACAAATTTCTGATTTGATTGGGTATTAACTGCCACAAATTTATTGGGCCTAAAAAATACAAAGCATTTACTTTTGTTGGGTCAGCAGATTTATAGGTTAAAACTTAGAGGTGCATAACGTGTAAAACGATCACGCAACTGGACTGTTGCGTTGATCGTTGCGTTTTGGACACGAAACTGATTATCATTTACGTTAATCGTTTCGTTTTGAACGAAATGATCGAAATCACGAAAATACCACGAAAATACACAAGGACGAAACCATTTCATACTTGCGTTAACCGTTTCGTTTTTAAAACGCAACCAAAATCTTTAACCGTTTCATTTCGTTTTAGACGAAACGAAAAGACGGTCGAAACGGTCGTCGTTTTCAGGCCTATTAAAACTTATGATTCATTTTACATGTTTTAGGTTAAGTGGGATTTTGGAGTCATTGTGAATTGTTTGGGTGTAAGTGGGATTTTGGGTTTATTGCTATGAGCTGGTACAGTGGTACCATGGTACCAGTGGGTTTTTTTTATTGATGTGATTTTGTTTCATTTCTTTTGAACTGGTATAGTGGTAATAGTAGAGTTTTTAGTTGCTGTTTAGGAAGTTGTAATTTTGTTTCATTTCAAAAATGAAACCGGGTGGCACTCCCACCTTATAAAAAAAATTAAAAATTAACTGCCACAAATGAACGCAAACAACAAAATTAAAAGCTTTTACTTTTCACCAACTAGCGAGCCATCATTTACACCATTATTTTAGGCTAAATACTCAAAACTCAATTAAAAAAATATAATCATTTTCATTCCAAGTAATTTTTATTTTTGAATAAAATTCCAAGTAATTATTCTAGGGTAAAAACTCAAGAACTCAATTTTTATTTACTCCCTACGCCAAGGAAACTTGACCTGAACGACATCTCATATTATCTGCATGGTTAATTAAGTCAAGTGTGTGTCGATATCAAATGCATTTACTAAATATATGAATTTTAAGGTCACTGGCGTTTCAAACCTTTTTTAGGTCATGTAGTGCTTTTAGAAATATAAAGATACTTTGTTTTCCCTAACAAATTTTACTTTTTTATATGCCCTACCAATTGCCAATTGCCAATTGCCCTTGCATTTTATTCATTTTGTTTATTTGCTTCCTCTTTTTGAAAAGGTTTTTTTTCTTTTTTTTATTAAAATAATGCAAGAAACCACCGTAATTTAGCTTTATAGTTTCGAAAGAAGATGATCATTGTTGAAATTATTGATTTCACATTTTTAAGAAAATAAATATCCGATTATTCTGCTGATAAGTGATAACAATTATTTCCGTAAAGATTCTCTATAAAATTAATTAATTGAGAAAAGTCAAAATCCAATGCTTTGGGTGGACCTCTCTGTCCAATGTGTTTGTTTTCCAAATTTTTACTTCAAACGCCTAGTGAAAACCCCGTTGAATGTGATTTTCATATTATTTTTTTAAAAAAATCATCAATCTTATAAAAATTATGAACAGTCTAAAAGACAATTTTCTAAAAACAGTGGATATACATAGTGGTGACAAGGAGTCGATGCCATCAAGCATCGGTGAGGTTATTAACAAAATTGTTTGGACCTCTCCACTTCATTATGCCATCAAGTAGTCGTCTTCAAACATGTCATAAATACAGCGCGTTTTCTTTTAATTTGTACACTACTATATACTCGGTATACTGTATTTGGGATTTGGGAAGGAAGGAACGCGCAATTGTTCCAAGGGAGCAAACTTGCACCCTTAGGGCCTGCTCCAGACGATGGTAGAGGGGGTGAAGGGAAGAGGAGGGCAGCTACCCTGCCACTGCCCGAAAGATTAACCTGCTCCAGAACACAAAAAATCTAGTGGAAATCAGTGGGAATGAGGGGGAGAGAGGAGAATCACTCTATACAATTTTGATCGATTTTGTCACCCCAAATTTGGGGATTAAGAATTTGTTCTCCCCTCCTATCCCATTCCATTCCATTCCATTACAGCACTAAATCTGGAGCAGGCCCTTAGAGGTGATAAACAAAGCAACTAGTTTATCTGACATCTACGATGCAATTAACAACAAGAACCACAGAACAAATAAGGCAGGCACAGTGCTGGCAGTGATGTTAGAAGCTTCTGATGCTGTTCAGGCAGAAACACTTGCACTATATATTGAAAGTGTTACAAATTCTCTCGGGCCTCTCAATTAATCAGTCGTCACGTCTTCCTTGAGTGTTCAACTCTGGTTTTAGCTGCCAATGCAACTATGCAAGAGATATCTCAAAGGTGCCAATTGCCAAATTGGGAAGCTTTGGATTGGAGCATCAGCTAGTATTAGAAGTTTAGAACAGGTGTGGAAAGAAAAAAATACAAAGCTAAATGCTTATGCACACACCTTCATGCAGTCCAAATTGTAACGAATTGCAATATAACAATAAAATTTGACTTACAGTCATAGAGATGTGTACATTAAGAATTGCCACAATAGATCTCACTAAAATATTTTAGAAAGTCATAGACACAACATACCAGCATACCATCCTTTTGTTGAGCTCACCAAGCGACAAAAACAAAGAAGGCTCACCAAAGTCCTAAGAGGACCATGTTTAACCAAAAAACACTGAAAAGGAACAACCTCTCCCAGCATTAACCTTGCGTAGCGAAATCCATGCACATCTCCATACAACAACCCGTTCCAAGACTTAACAATAACCATCACAAACCGCCACATTTTGTTGGTGCAAAAATTCAAATAAACAAATTCGGATAGCATAAAAATAAATAAAATAAGTAATCAAAACATTTTTACCCGAATCACGCTAGGCGCTGTCCTTAAGCGTATTCCGTCTCAACGTGCAAGAGGAACCGCAACCAAGATAAGACGGGTAAATGTCACTCCTTAGGGCACGACCGGAGAAGTGACTGATGAGAGTTCTCCACAATATCCAGCAGAATCAATCGAAATAATATTCTAATCAAATTGGAAATTACTAAGAGGAATATCAATATGGATTATAGGGATTTAATCAAATTTATTTTTTCCGTCTCAACTCTCATCTCCGAAACAAGTATGAGCTCGTTTATATAGCATACCAAATGACTTTTAGTATAGCCCATATTAAGGCAACATAAATATGATTCAATGGATTAATTACCACGTTATTAGACATGGAGCAAATGAATTTTCTTTAATCGGTTTAGTGGACAAATCAAAACTGATATGTAGTGGTAGATAAATGCATTAAAGATATAAATTGATTTTGATAACTGATGCAACATGACAAAGAGGATTTAATGATCATCAAATATTTAATTCATCCAAATGTATAACGCTAAACAAAATTAATAAATGAAAATTTTGAGTTTTCTGAATATGTTTCAACAATCCCCCACAAAATTCAAAATTTATAAACATCAAAATATGAGATATCTAAAAGCAGATTAGGGATTTCATTGAGGCAAAATGAGCGTTGTCAAATATAAGATATATACAAGCAAATTGGATAAAGTTAGGAATTTTGAACAATCAAAATGGTGAATAACAAATTGCTGGATATTTATATTCGCATCATGAAGTAGTTTTCAAACCTTGAACTTCACTTAGTATAGGTGCATCAAATTTGGAGGAGACAGAGAGAACTTATGTCTTGAACTCGTTCCTTGGACCCAAATTCTACGACACCATACACGTAATACGGAAAAAGATCATCGCGGGGTGCACATTAATGGCCATACGCATGTACCTTGGATTTTTCATGAGAGTCTTAAGGGCTTACCCATGCCCCGCACCGCGGCCGTATACAGACACTCTCATATAGGTGAGTCCCTGCCAAGGATGTGTGTAGATGCACATCCCACGAAAATTACCGCTTTGGTCCTCATTAAGAGCTAATATGCTCAACCTTACATCTACATAGAGCACACTCACCATAGGGATGGGGTTGGAGTCTATGCTCCTAAAAAGTGTGTACTCTTCGACCACTTGTCGGATTGTTATTACCCATTGAATCTCTTTCCAGGGGTCTGCCTTTCGGAGATTGGGTTGCCCCCGCAAGTGGCCCTTTAGGGCTAAAACCCATCCCCCTCGATGAAATATGAACTTCTCATTAAGTTCATATATATAGAACTTCTCATTAAGTTCATCTCATTTTTATTTTTATTTTATTATTTTTTTTTTATTTCATTTTCTCATGCCGACTAGTCGCTTCGATACTTGAGTTCAAATTGTTTATTTTCCTGCAAAGAAACTTCCAATACAAAATTCTCCAAATTTTGATTAGTAATAAGCTTGTTAACAGAAGTTTCTAATTAGACTCATAATTATGCTAAAAATAAATCACATATATCATTCACATATTCACATATATATATTCGCCATGTACTTTGAGCCCAACATTTTTCTATTATGCTAATAACAACATTAATTATTATTATTATTATTATTATTATTATTATTATTATTATTATTATTATTATTATTAATCACGACGAAAGATCATCAAGGTGAATATCACATAAAAGTTAAACCATTGACTTATTACTGACATTAAAAAAATGTCCTCTTAATAATATGAGGAAACGAACTCAAATTATATCATCATAATCAGAAAATTGAATTCAATCGATATAATGGATCACAACAATAAATACCCCCACATTTTTCCACTATTATAATGAGTGCAAAATTTTAACGATCAAGAAATTAACTCTCGTTGATTAAAGACCAATGGGAATAAACAGAATTTGCTAATATTTAATTCCACAAACGTTATAATATTTTGTTTTCTATTAAGATTAAACAAATTCAGAATATGATTAATTTCGGAGCATTTGACCATCGAAATACTAAATCTTTCTACGTATGATAGAACAAGTTCACGGATTATGGATCAATATGACAATATTATTGAACTAATGAATATGTAATAACAATTGTGGATGATAAAAATCCTAGGTGACTGATAAGAATTAAAAAGTGGTCAGTCTTTTAATACTTATATAAAGCACCATTGATTTAGGTTTATTGCGCTAAGGAATGAAATAGTATATTGAATCAATGCAGTTAATTGGTGTAATAGATCAAAGATCAATCAAGAGCAATGGGAATATATAACAGATACTACGGAAATACTTCAGACATTTTACATCTCAAAAATATGATTATTGTCCTGAAGAGGTCAAGTCATATTTTGTAGGATCTTAATCATAATTAGTAGGGAATGATACTTTAACAAATGTCTCTAATGAGAACTGGTACGGCGTTCAACATATGATCAGGCTCAAAAATTGAAACATTATAAATTCATCAATTTACCAGAATTTTTTTTTTCAGTCAAATCTGCACGTACCTGACTTATATTATCTAAATATTAGACTTAAAAGAATCAACACTAGATGTAAGACAGATACAAAATGAATCAAGGTTCAGAAAATCATTGGCATCATGATAATAACATCTCGAATGATAGTCAAAACTAGTCAATCAATATCAATTCTGATAACAAATCAAACAATATCTAAATATCATCTCACTGTTATTGGAAAACAATATTCATAGGAAGAAAGAGGAATGGTCAAGAAAATATTTGACGCATATAGACTCAAAATTCATTGCAAAAATTGGCTAGTCACATGCCAATAGATTATATATCTTAATTGCAAATAAAGGGGCTAGAATCAACAGTTGAAGAAACGGATCAATGTTGAATTAACGGACCATGAATAAATATATTGGAAATTAACAATAGAAGGATGCACAAATTCAAATAAAATTCATTCGAGAAATTATGGGTTTAATCTATTGAAAAAGATACCCTGTTATAACTTTGATGATTAAATTCTCAATTCAGGCTGGGCATAATAAAGTCTAGTTAAAAGATAGCATCAGATGAAGAAGTATGTATATAGGATCAATATCTAATAATTAAGTTTAAAATATTCTCCAACAATTTAAAATCTCTATTAGAGCAAATGAGACTACAACATTTTAACCAAAGGAAATATAATTATCCTTTTTTTTTCATTAACCAATCAAATATTATCCGAATGAATACAATAATTTTATGACCATAAAATGCATACGAAACAAAAAAAATTAATCACAATCAGTAAAGATAACACCTTAGGTTATTTTGCTAAATTTAAATTATATATTACTGCTATCCAAATCGTGGAATTTACGCTTAAGATTGTTGGTGCAAAAATTCAAATAAACAAATTCGGATAGCATAAAAATAAATAAAATAAGTAATCAAAACATTTTTACCCGAATCGCGCTAGGCGCTGTCCTTAAGCGTATTCCGTCTCAACGTGCAAGAGGAACCGCAACCAAGATAAGACGGGTAAATGTCACTCCTTAGGGCACGACCGGAGAAGTGACTGATGAGAGTTCTCCACAATATCCAGCAGAATCAATCGAAATAATATTCTAATCAAATTGGAAATTACTAAGAGGAATATCAATATGGATTATAGGGATTTAATCAAATTTATTTTTTCCGTCTCAACTCTCATCTCCGAAACAAGTATGAGCTCGTTTATATAGCATACCAAATGACTTTTAGTATAGCCCATATTAAGGCAACATAAATATGATTCAATGGATTAATTACCACGTTATTAGACATGGAGCAAATGAATTTTCTTTAATCGGTTTAGTGGACAAATCAAAACTGATATGTAGTGGTAGATAAATGCATTAAAGATATAAATTGATTTTGATAACTGATGCAACATGACAAAGAGGATTTAATGATCATCAAATATTTAATTCATCCAAATGTATAACGCTAAACAAAATTAATAAATGAAAATTTTGAGTTTTCTGAATATGTTTCAACACATTATACATGCGGATGGATATCACAAAAAACACAGAGGCGCACTGTTCATTTAATATATGATTTTTAAAATATGTATTAAAGAAAACACTTATCTTTAACAATATTCTAGATCGTTTAGAAATTGTTATTCACTAAGAATTGTACCGCTTGTCAAGTATTGCTAATAATTTTCTCGCATATAGATAGTACTTATAAATTCTTTTTTTTTTTTTTTTATCGTTTGTTATATTCTGTTTCTATACTATTTCAAAGGGGCGCTGTTCAGATAAAGTACTTTTCAGATCGCATATTCTGTTTCGTATATGAATTTAAACTCACGCCATTAGTCTTTCTATTTAGGTTTCTTTTTGTTCTATTAGCTAGGCAATATATTCTACCATCGTACTACGTACGATATATATATATATGAATCCAAAATGAAACAAAAGATGCAATTCTTGGATTTATATCAGTTTATTATATAGTGAGCATATATATATATAGTGGTTCCAATGAGAATCTAACTACTCAGTATATATAAGAAGCTATTGATGAAATAAATCCATTTAGATTAGGCTATACTTCGTGGTCATTGTGCAAATAATAATAATTATTAATGTGTTCCTGTCATCTTTGATGGAGTCCGCTAGCTGTCATGTGAATTTCTTTACAGTTTAGACCTCAATTATTGGATTGACCACGTCCATTAACAACATGAACTGAGAATATACGTATCTGCCTTTTATAAACACTGCCTAAATTAAATCTACTGCAACCCAGGTCAACGTTTCTATAATGCAAAATTTTTGTAAATCCTTGCAAGCAATATCACTTCATCAACTATATAACTTAATATATAAAAGAAAGACTTGGTATATATATATAAGCATGCATGCATATTTCTAATTTTCTATAGAACAATTGATAGTGAAGTATTGCACTAGAAAAATACAAATTATATACGTACTTAATAAGGTAACAAAATCCCAGACAGCTGATTCTAAATAAGTATTCAACGGCCAGGAAAGAAGCTGATAAAGTCAGGGTAGCGAGCCTGATCAACTCCTCGTTCAGCAAGCCAGGTGACAGCAGCATCATGAAGGGTTGCAGCGAGGACACCGTCACCAGTCTCTGGATTTTTCCAGAGAGCTCCATTAGCCTTGAGAGTTGCCAGTCCAAAAGGCCGCAGAGAAAGGACTTCTAACTCATCTGCAATATTATATGGGGTATTTATAATTGTTTTTACTTAAATGTGAGGACGTTATTGAAAAGTGAGAAGAAAAATTTACATTGTTCTGAGTGATAAAAAATAAAGAATTTGTATGGATCAAAGCTCAAAATAATAGTATATAGTAATAAAAAATAGGAAAAGAAACTCACCTTGTAATGGAGGGGAAAGTTTGTGGAAAGTTAGGAAACATGCTTGACTGTTCTCGATTTGTTGGTACTCGTCAATCCAATAAATGTTATGCCTGAAGAAAGTACAAAATATGAACTCAATTAATTCTCCATCTTAGAATAATTACAAGCTTAAATTGTGATATTGCATGCGCTTTGCAATTTGGTAAAAAAATTAACTAACAAAAAATTGGATAATATATTCATCTTATAAACAACACTAATTAATGAACTAGCCAGAAGACTGCTATATAACGTCTAGAGTCAAAGACATATATAGAGGGTTGACGCAGATCAATGTCGATCTAGTCATCTTATTGCAGTAACAACCGTTTTGGTCCTAAATAGTACTCCAACAATCCCATATTATTGTTTCTTCAACAACGATGAACATGTGTCAAGAACATGTGCAACAACCGTTTTGGTCCCATAGGGTTGACGCAGATTAATGTCTAGTCAAGACATCCATAATATAGTTTTTTTTCAAGCAAATAAAAAAATATAGTCCAAGTTCTGAACTAGATATATATCTTCATGCATGTAACGTGTTAACCATTTCAAAATACGTTTAGTCTATCAACCATTTGTTGACAGCTAGCTTCTGTCAACTATTTCAAAAAAATTTCTATCAACAAAATTGTCCTTTCGTTTGATTTACCAAACGGACATAATTATTTTATATTTTTAAAATAAAAAAAATTGGATTGGCAATCCCAAAATCAAGATTAAAAATTTTAACAAATATTTTTACAATCATTTTCTTAAGTATAAATCAGCGATTTTTTATTTGAAATGTGAAAAACTGCACTTAATTTTCATGGTATAATATTATGTATCAATTACTATAGGTCTGTGAACATAACACTATTACTTCGTATTAAATTATATATAGTATTAAAACTTTTCGGTAATTAAATCAACCGTACCAGTAAATTGATAACCAGCTCGCAGGGGAAAGCTCAGTGCTTCTAAGGGACTCCAAGCCTGCGAAGTTCGTAGCTAAGTTTCGCACCTAAAAATTTTTTAAAAAAAAAGCCACCAAATTAATTTCAAGTAATATTACAAGTTTCCCAGAACTATGAATTACAAGATAAACCTTGTCCACAATGGGCATTCCATCTTCTGTGGGAGTTGTTTCAAAATATTCGAAGTACAAGTATCCTTGCTCATTGTTGTGCATCTCATTATGAGTACCAGAATCACTGCAAACATCGATTTATGATAGCGTATAAGCATAAAATATATATATCCAAACATTAGGAATTTTTCATTGTTGTGCATAAAATATATTCTAGTTCATTGTTGTGCATAAAATATATATATCCAAACATTAGGAATTTTTCATTGTTGTGCATAAAATATATCCGAAAATAAATTAAGGACCAGTTGTTACGAAAATACTTGCATTGGGAATTTTTCATAAACTTGCGAGTGGATCCTCACTTTAACTAGAGAGATCAAAGCGCATTCAAACCAAAATATTGATTTTTCTCGCACTCAAATTAACTCTCACATGAATATTAAAGATTTAACATTATTTCAATTATATATGCAAATACCTTGAAGTGGCGCAGAACGGTTTTTTGGTGTACAATTGAATTGCAGACAGCAGTGGAGCGAAGTATTGTATTTTTATTCCTCTGGGTACAACGACCTCTGTAGGAACACCATATGCACTCGTTTCCTCTAAAGATTTCCAGAGGTCAGAAAGTACGAAGTACCTTTCTGCAGGGTTTTCGTCGTCCTGTTGGTTGCAAATTGATCTCATGTTGTCAGAAAGTACGAAGTAATTTCCAGAGGTCAGAAACTTCGAGTCTAATTATTTCCTACATGTCCACATCTAAAGTTTTTTATCTTCGTTAAAATTTTTCATTTTCGAAATGTAAAATTAAAGTGACTATTTTATATACAACCAATGGAAATTATAATTTGGGTTGTGGAAACGGAGTTTTGTCGTTTTATTACAATAATAATTACCAATATTAATTCTATCTAAGTTCAATTTTATTTTAAAAAATGAAATATTATGTAGTACTTAAATAAGTTAAAATGTACTTTTTTTATAATACGAGGTCATTTTCATATATACCAAATATTAATTTCCTACCAAAGATGCCAACATGGATATAATTAACCTATAAAAAGTTCAACCTGGTTTAGGTTAATTAAGTACGTATCATGATCTTCTGCGCTGCCAATTAATGATAGCAAACAAATAAGGAATCTCTTGCATTTTTTTTCAAAATTACTATTATGAAAGTTATTATAATTAAATAATGCATCCATAACAAATTTTGAAAAGCACACAATATTTCAACGTGAAAAATTACAAGAAGTTGAATATGAAATCGTGAGATCCATAACAATCTATCTGGGAAGGAAAGAGATACCATATGCAAATTTACTGTTGGTGTGACACTGTCTAGAAAGCGCTGTAGATTCGAGGTAGCCATCACTTTAACTGATTAATTCTCTCTCTCTCTCTCTCTCTCTCTCGCACTTGCACAGTTGCAATGGCTCTTTCCCTCTTACGTCTTACCTTTCTCTCTTCTCTGCATGTATAGACTCTTTATATTAGTCCAAAGGGACAACGAGTAGACCACGTCACACGGTTCTTCTCTCTACTCTCCAGGAAATTTTCTTCACCGATCAAGTTGATTATATTGTATTATTGTTACTAAAAAAAACATAAATAATAGTATGATTTCATTATAACGAATTTTTATTCAAAGAATATGTCAAATTAATAATCACCCCCTATAAATGTTTTTTTTAACGAGAAATAAATATCACCAGCTCAACAACAAGAAAATGGAGAAATTAATGAAGTTCCATGCAATTTGTAAAGGGTTGTTAATCAATTGTACCTTTCAAGAGGACAGGGCTTGTAGTTCTTATTGGGCCCAATTGTTAAGGGTTGTTAATCAACTTTGGCCCATTATATTTACTAACAATTTGTAACAAAGCTTTTTACTAGGCCCACAGACATTTTTCTCCTTATTTCAGTTATTTGTTTCTGAAATACAACAAGTTCGCGAATAAACAAACAATAAGATCTCCGAGCTGATTGGATAAATACTGCAATATAGTCCCCTAACCAACGGCAATAATTTGTATTAGCAAAATAAATTTTGATTTTCCTTAGCAACTCAGACAAATGGAAGTACCAAAACATAGCGTTATCAAGTACTAATTAGTTATTTTATTACAACTCGGACAAATGAAAAAGCACAAAAATACAAACTAAAGATAATATCAAATCAAGCACAAAAATTAATTCAATCAGGTAAGTAGCACTAGAGTACAAAACTAAAACCATATCAACAAGACCATATTTATTTAGTAAACAAGACCACGTCACACGGTTCTCTCTACTCTCCAGGAAATTTTCTTTGAATAAAAGCACAAAAATACAATCAGACGTCACAAAAACCCATTACCAGTAATTGGTCACATAAGCACAAAAACAATTCAATCAAATAGAATAACTTCAGCTTCTTTGGATGCTCTTTTGAAACTAACTAACTTTTTGACAAATTCAAAATCCTTCTCGTAATTCTTAATATGCACCTTCTCCAACAAGGGCGCAGCGGACAAAAGCAACTTCACAAGTAAAAGCCCAGATTCTTTTACTGATCCACTGTAGTCTATCAAAACAAACTTCAAATGCTCGAATGCAATCTTCTGCACGTTCAAATTCTGTAAATTCCCGATAGGCATAAGGTTATCAGGGCCTTGCGGACGCTGGAAACACCCAATATAAAACAAATTAACAAAGATCTTAAACAAAAGAACGAAAGAAAACTTGAAATTATGTTAAAGTGCATAGAAGTTAAAACTAGAAAGCATACATTCAGGATGCTGAGGTATTGAACATTTGGGGCATTTTGAAGCAAAAAGAAGGCCACATAGGCCTCATTTTGATTGTGAACAGCCAACTCTATTGACAACTCCTTCAGATGTTCAAATTTTAAAGGAAGCTCCAAATTGCAACCGCGTAGAAGCAGATACTAATAAATAAAATTGAAATTATCATGTAATTTAACGATATGTTCTCTCATCAATTGAAGGTACAAGATAATGAGAATGGGGGAAAGTTTTACCCGGATAAAGGCCCCACCCAGACGAAGTGTTTCTACTTTGGATAGAGAACCAAACACATCAATCATACACTTTTCATGACCGTACTTTCCATTAGATGTAAACAGCAATGACAGATTTGCCTCGATGAGAGAGGGTGTGATCAAATGAATGTATTTTACCCAGATTCCATGTTTAATTTTTATTAGCTTAAGATTTGGTGAATTTACTTTAACAACCATGTCACACATGCCCTGTAAATACAAATTCTCCAAAAGTGGACAATGTGATACCAATTTTTCAAAATCATTATCACTAATGGTGCAGCCATTTAAGTGCAGGGTCTGGAGATGTTTAAGACCACGAAACACATGTGGTAGAATTAGGGTGCAATACTTAAGGTAAACTTTCTTCAAACTTTGAATGTTGAAGAAACAAGAGCATATTCTCCATCGGTATGTTAGGGAAGACCTGATTGTAATTTCTTCTATTTCATTTCTTGACAGGACAAGCATCCATCGCTCCATTGGAACATGAGTGAAATTCAGACAACAAATGTTGAATTGGCAAATCGGTCCTTGATGGAGCAACAAGACCATATCAACAAATCTTACTAGCTCGCGAATTGACATAAAATTTCTCTCATTGAAAACTAGATTTGGGATGGAAGCCCATGTATAACGCCACATTCTTGACAGTAAGCTAGTTTCCACCATTTCTTTTAGCGGCAAATGTGCAAGTATATTACATTTCAAATCATCAGGTAGGTCAGTAATTCTATCATTATAAGTGACACTTCCCTTTTGGTGCTCCTCACTGTCCATTAGGTTAGATACCTCTACAAATCTAACTGATCAGAACTATCTGAAAAGTTCAAACTGATCAGAACATGGTCCAAGTCGGGTCTAAGGAAATGGCCTACACTGGATCAGAGCGTCTACGCAGCGGAAGTTAGATTTTAGGTTCGAGGAGGCACGATCCAAGTGCAACTTGCACAAGAACCGTGCCCCTTAGGGCTAGTCAGCACGAGGATCTCAGTACAACAATCACACAATTTAGATACAAGAGAACACGAGAATTTAATGAGGTTCAGCACCAACTTGGTGCCTACGTCCTCCACACACACGCACACTCTTTCTTTTTTATTTTCTGTTAATGTCTGAGATACTTATTACATGGAGAAGATGAATATTAAATAGGAAAACTATCCTATAGAGGCACACATCCCCTTTCCATAATTCCCCATTATTTCTTTCTTTCTTTGTTACATTCGGCATTTTATTTACAAGGAAACTATTCCAACATACTAGAACCACACCCCTGGACGTGCCATACACGTATTTCCAACTTTGGTGCAGCCTAGACCTTTCCTTGTATGAAAAACGCGTCTGTTCTGCCAACCATTCGGCTGGACCTGGCCGAACACCTGGCCGAATGTCCTATTTTGATCTTCTATGGCAGCACACACTGCCATACTTCATGTTTTAACACTCCCCTCAAGTTATACAACTTGTAAGGACAATTTGTCTATTTTTCTTTAATAATTTGTGCCATGCATTCGATCCATAACTTGATCTTTTGCAGCACTTTCTCACACAAACATCACAAAGCATTAGTAAATAAGCCCATCACTATTCTATACAAAGAGTAGTTAAATTAGTAAAAGTTGATCAAATCAACAAATTTGGGAGAAATTTTTGTCTTTTGGAGTATGACCATTTAATTTGTCCATTGAGCAGAGGAAGCTCGCAACCTTGACAACTGAAATTCCTACAACCAATCAAATCTCCTAATAAAATAGAGAAGAAATTAACCTAGAATTCAACGAGAGAAGCTAAACGAAACTTTAGAATCAGACAGAACACAGACCATAACGATTAACGACCAGCCAACCGCCGCTTTACTTCTCCAGTTAAGGCGCAACAAGTTTTTTGTCTACACAATAGGGTTTTAGTCAGCTCCTAATATAACTGTTTGGATCGGATATGTATCCGAATTTTTTACCCATTTTTAAAGCAGGCTGGATTTTGAGGCTTTATTAGGCCTAAATTGTGTTTGATAGGAACTTCAGCCCAATATATTTTACTTTTTCCCTAACCAGAAAACATTTGATCATTTCGCTTCTTAAACAGGACAAGTTCTCCAGTAAAATAAATAATTTTTATATAATGTGATTTGCATTGCAATGTTTTTTTTACAAAACAGTCTAATGAAAAGATTGTTAAGTTGTGGTTCTATCAAATATATATGTTGAAGTTGAACTAAGCTGCTACATTCATACACCAAATGAGACTTCATAGTTTATAGAATCAACAAGTTTCATTCGTACACCAAATGAGACTTTGGTAGGGTCAGTTTTTGGTCTAGAATTCCCCAAACAGTAATATAGATTGTGCATAGGAAAGTCATTAATGAGTTTCATGTAATATTATTGGTGCAAATTACATTATAAAAGTATTTCCCATAAAAGCATAATTAGATTAATTAACGTAAATTAATTAAGCTAATTAAGAGAGAAATATTGGTGCGATAATAATGGTTGGAAATGACTTGAATTTCATTAAAGTAAAGGGACATAGTCCATGTAATTTGGTATTTAATGAAATGGTCACTGTGTTTGCGCAAGTCAAACAAGGAAAATCAGAAAACTGATTTTGTGTTTGTTTTTGCGAGGAGATCGTTAACAAACGATTGAATAATCGTTTCTAAACGATTCGGACGGAAATCATTGTATTTGAGTCGGCAACATTAATTAAACAGATAGTTTAATTAATGAGATAAATACAATAAACCTATTTGCACCTTTTGGATTATGATCTCAGCATTAATTATAGACCCTTGGATTAACATCTATCAAGTGATTGAGATTCCTTTATATACTCAATAATTCTGATGGATGATTATTGGAGTATCATTTTCTCTCTGTCTCAAACTAAGGCACCATTTGAGAGGAACAGAGAGAGGAGAAGGGAGACGAGGTCAGGACCGATATCCCGGAGTTCACCATCAAGGCAAGGGAAGCAGTTCGGTTCTGTAGTGCTCTTCTCGGTATTGTTCTCTGCAGGAATTCTATTCCACCATTCACAAGAGAAAGCATGGCTGGAGGTAATCGATTGATCTTGGTTTATTCCGCATTCAAGGTCGTTAATTTGCTTACAGTTGGTATCAGAGCGGTTTAGCCTCTGTCTGCTTGTTTTAGACTGAATTTCATAAAGGTTTTCGAAATTCAAGTCTTGTGAATGTTTGTAGATTAGTTCTGGTTGTTAATTTGTGATTGTTTAGTCTTAATTTCGTGATTAAGGAAGAGAACAAGGGGAAACCCTATGTTCTGTCCAGAAACAGTTACTGTTCTGATTGACTGATTTCTTTGAGGCATATCTCACAATCCGCTTACTTGTTTTGAGTGAGGTTTTCGGCACTGGAAAGATCCTAGAGTCTACTTTCCATAGAGACCAATATCTTGGTAATCAAGTAAACGTACAGTGAGAATTTGAAGTCGAAATCAGAGGTTGTCAGTCTGTCTGTTTTCTGGAAATTCCGACCCTTCTGGGATGCGGGACGAATTTCTCTCACTCTGTAACTTGGATTGACATGAAATTTTACTGGGTTATAGTTCTTTCACAGACCTTTCCAGAAAGTATTTATTTGTTTGAATCCGATAAAATATGAGTGAGATATGATGTTCACAAGATAGGTTAGTCTGACAGTTTGTCAGAATCTGCCAGTGTTAGTCTGATTTCCGAGGGCTGTATATTTCGATATATGAACTTGTTTTGGACGAGATCTGATTTTCTGGAAAGATCTTTTAGTCTAGTTTCTATAATGTCCAAGAACTCGCAAAACGGTTCACTATAGAGAAAGTTTTGGCCATTTTATCAGAGGGTGTTCAGACTATCAGAAATTTTTGGAATTTGACATTTTATGTTGTTATGACCCGGAACATGTTGTTATGGTCATGTTATGATCTATAATGTGTTGGGTGTTATCCAAAATGAAATTTACACGAAATTTAAGACATGATCAGTCTAATGATGATACTCCGTAGCCAACTAATGGTATTGATTATTTAACGATAGTCATACATATACAATCAGAAATTGTTATGGAATTGTGAGGTTTATTTCCATATTAACAAGTAAAATATTCTGAATTGTAATAAAGTTTTATGGATCAATCTAGATATATAGAATAGCTAGTTAGCAATTTGCCAAAATATGAAATTTGTGTAGAAAAATGGTTGGCATTTTTCGTTGAAAATGAATAGTCAATACATAAAGGATAAATGCTATGTTTGTATAATACTATAGTAGTAAGTATTGATGTAGCCCACATGTCATCATACTGCAAAGATACTCTATTAGTATTAGTACGATTTTTACAAGCATTGTATTGATTGGATGGACAAATTGGTTTTACTATACATATGGTATAGTAGCATATATTACACAAATTATATTTATAAAGGATATAGCGGAAATTGTGTGTATGATTACTATTCTATACTGTAATGACTAGATGATTTATGATCATGGTGAAGTTTGGCATTAATGTTATTTGGATTGGTAACAGATTGTTAATGGACCGATGCATGTTATAACGGGCCGTTATACAAGGATATAATCTGTGTTGAGGTCTATAATATGTTATTAACGGGCAATAAAGTTTACAACAGACCGTTTCATTTGGATTCAGATAATATTAAGTTATGTCTAGTGATTAATATATATTAAGTAAAATTGGAGAGTAGCCACAGCATCTTCAATTGTATTAAGGCATATATATTATATAGTGTATCTATAAATCACATTAGGAGTAAAGGACATAAATTGTGATAAAGTATATTAATGAAGTTAATATCGTCCCACAGGACTATTGACTGAAATTAGTATAATTTATTAGGATATAATAGTTAATTATAAATCTTAATCTACCCACAGGAATTAAGATTAGGCATATAGTTAACTAGTTATATCATAAAGGAATAAGGAATCAAAACATGGTATTTAGCCCACAGGTAATGCTATGTAGGAACTTGATTCATGAAGTGATAAATGTTTTATTACATTTAGAATCAAAGTACAATATTTAGCCCACAGGTAATATTGTGCAAGAAATTGATTCGTAAGGTTATGCACTTAGTTTACATCTGGTAAATTGAGTATAAAGGCTAAGTCTCAATATAAAGTATAAGCATGTATCGGTTTTACTTTCATAAAGAATAGCAGATTTTCGTTTAGAATTGTTATATTCTAATGTTCCTAAATTGAGGATAATATTTATAAGACCTGGGATGAGTTTGTTTCCTTCATTCATTCTAAAGACATTGATCTTGCTATCCGGAAGGATCAACCAAGAAAACAAATTTTGAGGATGAGCTTTTGAACATGGATTATTGTGCACAGTGGGAGCGGTTTAACCGCTTATAGGTAATGTTCATAAAGGACAAGCTCTCTCTATTATTTTGTGGTTTGGTTGAGAAGCATAACAATGTGTAGGTCTTAGTTAAGACATTAGATGAGTAATTTGTCTATTTGGATTAAACAATTGCAATGACACTCATCATGAGGTTAAAGTCCTTAGTCTTATTACCATTACGGTTGTGCGAAAGCGCATGATGAATGTAAAATGTAATTGCTCAACTAAACAGACTAGAAATGTTAATTTCTAGAAGAATTATCGGATTAGTGGGAGCGATCAATTTAATGATCATACAGGTATTCCCTATAATGTATAATTGGATTATATTCTTTCAGGTTTTATGAATATTGACAATCCAATAACTGATATTTCACATTGGCCAATGATACAATAATAGATCAAGTTGAATATTTATATTCAATGTTAAGATGATCTAATCATGTGATAAGGCCAGATATTTTCTAGTGATTATGTAGTTTATCTACATGACTCTTATTAAGGTATAAGCGTTGAGCATGGTCAAGTTACATTTTACAAGTTATTAATTGCAGCAAGTCTACATTCTTGTATAATGCCAAAAGGAATTGACTTATATAAGATGAATCAACTACATTGAGATATAATCTCTTGTATAAAGGAATGATTCACTTCATGTGATTTTGACATTGGTAACTCATTTTGGTTCTCAGTTAAATTGGGTGGATAAGATGACTGCATTTGTAACAATATTCTAGAGGAGATGGTTGTATGAAAAACCATAAGGTTTCTTTATCTAGTGGTAATAAGGATCTAGTGTGCAACCAAAGAAATTCCGTATAAGAATTAAAACAAGTATCCTACATATAGTATTTTGAGTTCTATGAGGTCATTTCTTCATGAGGTTTTGAAGAAAAATATCATGAACTGTTTTAAATACTAGAAGGTCAGTGGGAGTCAAGTTCTTTCTTGTTTTATATATGGATGATATTCTGATTGTGACTAAGGACATAAGATGGTTCTATGAGGTAAAATAATTTCTTTCTAAAATATTGATATCAAGGATATGGGTGAAGTCTTGTTTGTTGTAGGCATACAAGATCCATAGAGATAGGAATCAAGGAGGTATTCTTGATTTATCTCAACAAGCATATATCAATAAGGAATTAGAAAGATTTCAGTTGAGAAAATTATATTTACCGATTTAAGTGTCTATTTAAAAGACAATTGATTCAGTTTGAATCAGTATCCTCAAATTAACTTAGGAAATGGATAAATGGTTTATATTCCATGGGCTTTGGTAATTGAAGCATAAAGTTTATTAAGGTTTATATAGACCTGATGACATAGTTCGTGTCAATGGAATGCTAAACCATTATAAAAGTAATCCAGGAAATAGACCACTAGCAAAGTGCTAAGAAAGTAATGAAACATCTTTAAGGTACTAAAGATAATTTGCTTATGTATCAATGAACTGACTAGTTTGAGATATTTAGGTATGAAGATCGGCTTAGTCGATTCTAGTAAATCGAATTATGGATATAGCTTAGCCAATAGGTCTGTGCATGAAGTGTCAAATAGGCACTTATTGCTATCTCAACTATAAAGTGGTGTTCATTGTTTGTTTTTGAGATTCTTCCCATGGTGGTTGAGGAGTTTTATTTCAAGACTTAGAATTATGGATTCTAAATCTAAGTCATTAAAGATTTTGTGTTAATAATTCTACTGCAGACTTTCTAGCCATGAGTATTAATGTAAAAGTCGAGTTAAGTGTTTCGACATTAAGTGTATGGCTTTGAAAGAACGCATCAAGGAGAATTTAGTGGTCATTACGGTATATTCACACAAAATCAATGCTGGTTGATCCTTTGAAGAAATGCATGCAATTAAGAAAATTCAAGGATCGTGTAGCGGATATAGGAGTTGGTCCTATTGTGAAATAAATGAATCGTACGATTGTGTGTCTAAAACTCTTCATATAAAGTTAATGTCATTCTTGTTGATTGTGCACAAGATATATTTGATTAATCATTAAGGTTGAGAATGACATTGTTAAGCTGACCTAGAATAAACGTCGGGTTTATTCATTAAGGTTATTTTATCAATCATGTAAAGGTTGAATTAAAGTTGCACAGATGCATTGTAATGCATGGAAAGTAATATTCGCACAAAGATGACTTACTGCCATGATTCGTGTATCTCTGTATATTTTATTTTAACATAAAGGTTGTAGATGCAGTAAGGTTTCTTAGGGGCGCTGAGATCAAGTGGGAGAATGTAATATTATTGGTGCAAATTACATTATAAAAGTATTTCCCATAAAAGCATAATTAGATTAATTAACGTAAATTAATTAAGCTAATTAAGAGAGAAATATTGGTGCGATAATAATGGTTGGAAATGACTTGAATTTCATTAAAGTAAAGGGACATAGTCCATGTAATTTGGTATTTAATGAAATGGTCACTGTGTTTGCGCAAGTCAAACAAGGAAAATCAGAAAACTGATTTTGTGTTTGTTTTTGCGAGGAGATCGTTAACAAACGATTGAATAATCGTTTCTAAACGATTCGGACGGAAATCATTGTATTTGAGTCGGCAACATTAATTAAACAGATAGTTTAGTTAATGAGATAAATACAATAAACCTATTTGCACCTTTTGGATTATGATCTCAGCATTAATTATAGACCCTTGGATTAACATCTATCAAGTGATTGAGATTCCTTTATATACTCAATAATTCTGATGGATGATTATTGGAGTATCATTTTCTCTCTGTCTCAAACTAAGGCACCATTTGAGAGGAACAGAGAGAGGAGAAGGGAGACGAGGTCAGGACCGATATCCCGGAGTTCACCATCAAGGCAAGGGAAGCAGTTCGGTTCTGTAGTGCTCTTCTCGGTATTGTTCTCTGCAGGAATTCTATTCCACCATTCACAAGAGAAAGCATGGCTGGAGGTAATCGATTGATCTTGGTTTATTCCGCATTCAAGGTCGTTAATTTGCTTACATTTCAGCCCATTAAGTTCACATGTACAGGCTTCATACTTTACAGTAAGCCTATTTTGGTATCAAAATTGGACATACAAGGGTTACTGCATAGTCGGTGTAAATTTGCAATATGGAAATGTGCTGGTTTCTGGTCTGGTTAGAATCACAAACTGGAACTAAGTATCTAACTACATAATTTCAATATATTTTTTTCAATTTTTTAAAGTAAATATATTCATACATTATTTTAAAGGCTTTTTTTTTTTAGGGTCAGGTGGCAATCACCTACCTTATTTTAAAGTTAAAACTATAGTTTTTTTTCAAGAAAATGATTAGTTAAACTCAATAAAAATATTGTTGTTTACTATTAATTCTTTTTTCTAGTAAAAAATGGGGATCACGCCCTCATCTTTCAATCAAAATAAAGTTGAAATTACAATTTAACTAGTGGCTAAAAAGAAGGGTTGCTGTTAGAGTAAGTACTAATCTCAGTAAAACTGAATTAAAGGGACGTCCAGAGAGCAATAGGAAGATGAAGATGAAGCTTGCATGAATTTTGAGCAATGTTAAACAAACTGTTCCCCATTCAACAAAGATTTGCTCAACCAGTGAACTCGAACACAGCTGTGTCCCTCTAAATATCCTTGAGCATCTTTCTCTCCACAAGATAAAGCACAGGATTGCCATTTATCTGTGTGCTCTGCTTCTAGAACTGTCTAGAAGGAATTTTGCAGTTTTTGTGAAATCAAGAGAAGACAGTATAGAGGAGTGTAGAGTTGTTCTTCGCACAAGTTCTACAAAGAATGGGCATTCATTAAAAAGGTGTCAGACTGATTCTTCATTTTGAAGGCATATGCACATCTATTTGGTATCTACCTACCTTTTTTTTTTTTCAGGTTATCTATTATAGCAATCCGGGTTTGAGCCAGCTGCCATGTACAGATCTTCATCCTTGGGAGTACGTTATTGTTAAGTCTCCATAAATGGAAAAGAGATGAATCATGTTTTGGATATGCCTTTTGCAATTTGTCGAGAGATTTGACAGAAAAGATTTCATCATTTCTCCAATTCCATCTGAACTTATTAGTGCTTCCATAGGGTAGAAGGTAGCTGAGATGTCATGCATAAGAGAGTGCCATTGTTGCATTGCTGAGTTAGATGTGGTGAGTGTTGCTCGGAATAGTTGCTCATTATTTGACCATCTGTCAAAAAATTGTGCTACTGTGATGGCTAAACTATATAGGTCTACACAAGCAGCCTAGTCCCCAATTTTGATACTAAAATAGCACTGCATTGTCATCTCTTAGTGTAGCAATAACAGAAATGTTGAACATAGGGATAATTTTAGTGAATTGAGAACTCCCAGACCTCCTTTTTTTTTGGAGTACATATTTTATTCCATTGTACCATTATCAGTTTTTTAGAGGCATCCTCTGCACCATGCCAGAAAAAATGCATTCTGGTTCTATCAATTTTCTTAATCATGCATTTTGGGATTAGAAAAGAAAATATAAAATAGAGTGGCATTGCATTTAAGCACGAGTTAACTAATACCAGTTTGCCAGCGAGCGAAAGAAGCAAAGCATACTAGGTTGTTAATTTTGTCCTTATCTTTTCAATCAATGAGAAAAAATCATGTTTCATTAATTTTCTGTCTGAGAGCGGAAGAGCAAGGTATTTGATCGGGAATTTGGCGGGCCTACAACCCATTATTTCAACCATTTCTGCTACAAAAGTTTCAGCAGAGGATGTAATTAACAGGTCTGATTTCATTCCATTTTAGACCAAACCCGACAGAGATTGAAAAACCAGTAAGATCATTTTAAGGAACTGCACCTGTTATCTACACTGTTTGAAAAAGATGATGCATGGAGTCATCAGCGTAAAAGAGGGCAGGTTGAATTTGTGCAAAAGGCAACAGTAAAGCTCCAAGGTGTGCTAAGATTTGTGCCATCTTGTATTCTGTTTCATTTTATCAAAATGAAACTGGATGGTGCTCCCACCTTTTTTTTTAAAAAAAAAAAAAGATTTGTGCCATCTTTCAAGAAAATCAAAGGCTAACAATTTCAGCCAGGATTTTACTATTAGTTCGAAATTAATTTTTATCCTGAGAAGCTGCAATTGTCATGTCTAGTTATATGTTAAATCCCGTCATTTTTTCCCCCTATTTTTTAAGTTTTTTGCATTTTTTTTTATCTCTGACAGTTTTTTATTTAAAACCGGATATTTATATTATAGTTTTCTATTTTTAGTTTAAAATAATTTTTATTTTTGCATTTTCTATAATTAAAAATTCAAAATAGTTTGTTTTAAATATATTAAAAATAGTCGTACCAATCATCATCTAATTTATTTTAAAAATTAAATGTATTTGAAAATCATGTTTAATTATTATCATCTAAAAAAATATAGCGCCGTGAAGCTGCTATTGTCATTGCTAGTTATAATGATATCGGCATCGCAAGAAATTTGTTACATTTTATGGACCTTCATTTGAAAATTTTTCTAAATCCGTCCTGCTGGTAAACTTGTATATACATTGTACAACAATACCGCCATTAATGATTAAGACAATTTGCGTGCAATGCAATTTGACTCAAACTGTACGATAAAAGTGTACAATTTGCTCCTATTAATATCTCCCATGTCAATAACAAAATCTCTAGGGTTTCTCAATTGATCGACACAAATATTCGCGCTTCGCTCAGCTAGTAGCGAAGAAGTGAGAAGACTAGACTTAAAAATTAACAGTCTCTCCTCCAGCGCCTATATTTGAGCCTTACATCTCAATCTCTTGCACGAATATTAAAGGAATCAGATGGCTAAAAGATCTATGGCACAAATGTGCTGTGCCATAGATGGCACTTTAGTTGCCATACAGTCATTTTAATATGCTGCTCCCATGTCGAAAAATGACTGTGCCATAGATGCCATACAGTCATTTTTCAAGATTCAAAATTTAAATACTCAATCCGAACCGTTCAAGTTATTCACCATATTAAAATACCTTTGGAGACCAAATTTTACATTTTTTCAAATTTTTCTGCTATTTATTATGATATTTTTAAAAAACGTTATAATTGGAGTATTTCAGACCCTCCAATTTGAACATATCAAAATAAATAGCAAAAAAATAAAAAAAATGTAAAATTTGGTTTCCAATGGTATTTCAATATAATGATCAATTTGAACGGTTTGGATTGACTGATTGAATTTCTAATATTTAAAAAATGACTCAAAAAAGATAGCTATGACATTGCCATCTATGGTACTTTAGCCCACAAAATATATATATAAACTTGAAGTATTTATTCAAGATATGGATTGACTTATTGAAGTATTTATTCAATATATATATATATATATATATATATATAGAGAAAGCCTATTGTGCATACTAATGTATTGAGGCTTCAATGCATACTAATTTAGATCGTTGGATATGCTTTAAGATCCGTGCGGATCCAAGTCGCTGGATCAAATAATTAACTTGTCTCTCCTCTTTATTCTCCTCCGCTTCCTGTCGACTAAATAGTTCCTTCACAGAACCTCTTTCTCTCTCTTTCGCGAAAACCTAATCTCTCGCCTCCGACTCCAACTCCTCTTCATCTCTGACAAATCTCCAATTTCGACTCCTAGTCAGCCACGCCTCTTGCTCTCACAGTCAATCGTACCTCTCTCCGTCTCTCTCAAGTCTCAATCAGTCGCGCTGAAGAAGCAAGTCGCGTCTCTCTCCTAATCAGACGCGCCTCTCTCATTGAAACTATGAAAGGTACTCGTGCATCTCTCACTCTACCGTAAACAAGTTTTGCTCGGGAACCAAAACCCTAGATTTCAATAGTAGTAAATTTTTCAAAATAGTTTTGCTTTTCCATTTCCTGATTTTTCAAAATACTTTTTTTAGTAAATCGGTATAATTTTTTTGTTTATGATGGTAAAATTAGACCGATTTTGGGTCCAATTGAGTTCATGGGTTGCAAAACAGATTGATAAAATTAGGCCGATTTTTCTTCAAAATCCTAGTTTGGGTTCAAATATGTCCAATAATTGGTTAATTGAGTACCAATATGCAACGGGTACACACACAATGCAATGGATGGTGAATAAAACTCAGATTTTCTTGAACACCTATTTGTGTTTCTTTTACGTTCATTATGCTGAGAAGGATAAAAACTGATTTTCAGTTAATAGCTTAAATAATTGGTGCAATTGGGTTCAAATATGTCCAATTAATTGGTTAATTGGGTACCAGTATGCCACTGCATCTATTTATATTGACAAAAATGACTTGTGATGTAGGAATGAGCAGTCAAAGCAATTGGAATGAGCGACCAAACCCACCTTGTGTGCGATGTGATAACTACACAGTAGTCAAGTTGTCCACCACTACAAAAAACCCCGATCGAGAATTTTTCTCGTGTACTAATCGAGTTTGTCAACAATTCAATGGATGGTGCACCCCTTCTGAGAATCTAAAATTTATGAAAGAAGTTAAAAGTTCAATTCGTTGCCTTATCAAAATTGGCATCATAATTGTTCTCTTGCTAGTAATAATTTTGCTTAAATTGTAATTTGATGATTTAAGCAACACAATGTTTGATGCTTGTATTTTAATTTTAGTGATGACAGTACTATTTAATGTTGTGATGTAACATGTTTAGAATGCTAAATGGATGCAATTTGGTATCAATTTTCTATGTACCATGTTTCTATTTTTTTGATGCAATTTTGTACTTTTCAATTTCTAATTGGTATCGCACCAATTGATTATTGTATCACACCAGAGAGTAATTCGATGGACAAATGCCACACCATAGAGCAATTAGTGTTATATGGATAAATGCCTTTAATCTCCTTGCCAACATATATCTCAATACTTTCTTCTTCATTATTCTCTTCCTCAAACACCATATCCACATCAATATAAGGATCATTGATCTGTCACAACACAACAAAAAAAGAGTAAAGATCAATTAAGTAATGATTTGTCACAACACAAAAAAAAAATATCTACATAAACAGATTAAACAATTACCTTAGCCCGTGTACAGCCAATATCATCATTTTCATCTACTTGTACCTGCTCATTCTCATTCATGCTGAAAATTACAAATTAACAAGGAAAAAATTTATTAGTAAACATCTTAAACAATTATTTTTCTGTTTTACAACACAATAAGGGACTGTTACAAATGACATTACTCAGGTGGTACTATTACAGTGGTACTATAAAAAATAAGGTACTGGTATTACAGTGCATAAGCCAAAAAAATAATATCATTACTGCCACTGGTACTATTACAGTGGTACTATAAAAATAAGGTACTGGTATTATAGTGCATAAGTCAAAAAAATAATATCATTACTGCCACTGGTACTATTACAGTGGTAGTCATTTCATGTATACATCTTTTAAAAATTTGTTTCAACTGTAAAATAAGGATAAACTTTTGTTTTACTAATCTCGGCCATGAACAACATGAAAGCCATGAAAAAGCGCTCCTCCTTTCATCAATTCTACTAATCTCGGCCTACCAATTGCTTTTCTTTTATAAACACTTCAAGCCTAACTTATTTATTATCCTTCGAAAAAGAAAAAATTGGATTCCATTCGGGGTCTTACGAAACAAAGATCTGGCGGGCAGGCAAATACGAAAGCTAGAACAAAGGTCGTAATGAAATTGAAAATTGCAAATTCATTTAATTTCAAAACATAGATGTCGAAATAAAGTTGCAAAATCATTTAATTGAGACAAGGAGAGAGTAACCTGGAATATGCTCCAACTCGCTAGGGTTAGTCGGCTGAGAGGAAGTGAAAACCCTAATCAACAGAGAAGTGAGAGCGGCGGCTTGCTATTTTCAGCACGACTGATTGCGAAAGACGCGACTGACTGGGAGAGCAAGAGGCGCGGTTGATTGAGAAATACGGAGAGAGGCGCGACTGTGGCTTGCTTGCTTCAGCACGATTGATTAAGAAAGACGGAGAGAGGCGCGATTGACTGGAGCGCAAGAGGTGCGACTGACTGGAGCGCAAGAAGCGAGACTGGCACAAAGAGAGGTTCTCAACTTCTCATCTGTCGGAGAGGAAGAGGAGTTGGAGTCATTTTTTGTTTGAGAGAGAGAGGAACGAAGAGGGGAACAATTTAGTCGAGAGAGAGAGAAAGAGAGAGAGAGAGAGCGGAGCAGAATAGAGAGAAAGTGCATCTTAATTATTTGATCCAGCGACTTGGATCCGCACGGATCTTAAAGCAGATCCAACGATCTAAATTAGTATGCATTGAAGCCTCAATACATTAGTATGCACAATAGGCTTTCTCTCTATATATATATATATATATATATATATATTGAAGTAGTAGATTAAAGTCTACTATGTTGTATCAACAAAAAGTAAAAAGAGAGTACAAGACGAAAACATATACATTCAACCTTCGAATTATATACAGAAGTAGTTTTACTTGAAATTATATTAAACTTGATTATTTGCGATAGACAATTTACTTTATTCCTGCATTTTATTGTAAAATCAACTTTTTTTCCGAGTTGTTGGCAAAAATTATATTTGACCATCACAAATCACAAAAATTTCTTTAAGTCAAAATTCAAAACTTTTTTAAAATGTTTATAAAAGATCTCCACTCAGATTTTTGAATGCAAGTTACATCACATAAACACAATTAAGAAATTTCACAAAAATTGTATTTTGAAAAAAAAAACAATTTTGATCCCCATCGAAACAATTCAATGATATCGACATCTAAGATGACCCTAACATCATTACGAGTGCTGACATATCGCATTTGCATTATTGATTAGTGTGAATGATGTTGTAGCTACATATTAATTAGAGAGAAAGGGAACCAAACATGATATTTCTTTTTATTTTTTTTAAGATAACTCTTAATTAAGTAACCGACACCAAAGAAAGGATCATGTTCAAATAAAAAATAATAAAAATAAATGAAGCTCCAAACAGAGGAATTAAACATCACATGAGAAAGGATAATCTCCGACAATTCATTTATTTGTCCCTTGTTCCAACAGTCAAAACCACTCACAAGGCCATGCATATAATTGTTTCATGGCAGGTCACATGTGCCTCCCTGTTTACTGTGGGGCCTCAGATCTGTCATGCCTTGATTATTTTGTGGCATCATATTAACATGATTAAGCTATTGAACTTAGGTCCCTGGAATTTCATGAGAGTTATTTTCTGCTTAGCAAAATAGAGGTCCATGTAGAGTAATGCAGATAGGCCTCAAAGGGTCCCAGCCTCTAGAATGGTCCCTCAACAATTACTCTGGAATTATTAATCTGGTCCACTTTACTTTTCTCTGTTTGATTCTGATATTTTTGAGTCTCCAGAGTTATACATAATAAAAGAAAATTAGTTTGTCGACTCTATACATTTGTAACTTTAAAATTAATTGACGATTACTAATTGGCAATACCAAATAAAATTAACAAAAACGTTTGCAAAATATTACAACGCTATGAGAAGAAGACAACTATTTAAAAAAAATATTACCAAAAAGAGATATAATATTTAGTAAAAAAAATATGGCAGAAATCTAAACAATTATGCTGGCATAATCAATCGATTAACTTTTCTAAAAAAAAAACAGATCATCTTTTATTTGAATCATGTGAAAATTTTATTTCTAATATGTGATCTACTGATAATGAATCTAGTGCATTGTAAATGGAAACAATTTTATCTGTGTATACTGTATATTGAGCACAAAATACATATAAGTGGTGTTTTTGGGTTTGTAAAATCGAATTATTTATAATGGTGACATTTGTATATATAATTCCTAAAAAATACCATATTAATTATGTCATATTGAACATTATGTCCATATCCATTCTACATAATCCATCAATAATGATGCAATTTCTTCCCTAACCTGCAATCCTATCATTATGATAGAGTAAATGAGTAATGCATGCTATTGTATTTCAATAAAAAAAATTGTAGAACAGAATTTTACCAAAATTTAAAATTTCATCCCGTCGGATTCTCTAAGGCAGGTATGAACCAGCTGTTACATCAAAGAGTAAAGCACATGAATAACCGACCTATACAATAATATTATTAAATTAATATTGCAATGTTAGTCACTCGCCACACCAATAGTCACTGTGCATCTGCCTTAAGGAAATTTAGAATTATACTTCCCATTAATTAAATGCTTGCTCAAAAATTCAAGATTCCTAGCTCCTAGCTGTCTGTTTTTCTTATATTTGTTCCTAGCTCCGTCTTGTCCTTTGTAGTGTATCCTGGTTTATGCATTTTGCGGTTTGCCATAATTTTGTAGTGCAATTGCATTAAAAAAATATTTGTTTGTATTTAAGACAGAAAGACAGTAGTCAAGATTCCATTTTCATTATCTGTTCATATTTAATCTGGAAAGAGAAAGAGGCCAAATTTGCATGTACTAAGAATTCATTCAGCTAATTTGGACCAAATAGACATGCAAATATTATGATTTGGACACTAAGGGTGCATTTGGATAGGTGTGGGAAGAAGGGAAGAAGGAAAGAAGTGGGAAGAAGTATTGGGAAATGTGTAACTTTGTGAAGAGTTTGGATTGTTTATAATTTTTTCTTCTTCTTCCTTCTTCTTCTTCTTTCTTCCAACGATCCAAACGCAGGCTAAGGATGTAATAATGTTCACGCGCTTCTGCGCTCAGAAAATAAACATTCAATAATTTTCTTTGCATACACATCTTTCAAACAATAAGGCCAAAATAGTACGAATTGTTCTCAATTGACCAAATATAAATGAACAAAATGTATTATTTGGGTTGAATTTTAAGACAGTGCCAGTCTGAAATGAGCATTAGTCATGAATATAGACAAGATTTAATGGGAAACACCAGATTTTGTTGTTTTCTCATATTCAAAGAGTATATATTTTGTGGTAATATGATTTTGAATTCCCATTTGGCAGTAAAATGTTGGCACAACCTAGACAGTGTGAACCCTACATTGGATTGCTGGTACAACAACCAGATCAGAGCATGAAGTGTGTTTTTTTCCAGAATATGATCGGAACAGATGTATAATACAAAAATAATTCAACATTCAACCAATATAACTAAGCTGCTAGTTGGTAAAATATACTGGTACCGGTACAAAATGGCCCACCACCCACCAGTATGATACTGGTACCAGTACATGTGCCATGATATGCAAGCGCACCACTTGTTTTGAAACCATATTATTTTTTAGAAACAATATTCTAAAATTTGTGGCTAGTTTTGAAGGTGTGAAGTACAAGAACATCCATCCTTTCCTTGGTTGGTCAACTGCGAATTTGAATTGATGTGAAGTTTGGTCTGAACTGTGAATAAAAATCCAACATGGGCAGTGGCCAGTTGTGTTTTGTTTTGTTTCCATATTCAATTTCGTGCGCGTTATCTTAAAATTTTTTAACTTATCCAAGTACTTCGTTCAGTAATTTTCGGTCAATAGTGTGAAAAGTTCTGTGTAGGAAAAGAAAACAATTTGGTTTTACTTGTTTGGTCAAATTGATGCAGCTTCAACTCTAACAGTACAGCAGCATTTTATTTATTTATTTATTTTTTGAAGACGATGTTTTGTAAATTAGTAGAGGTGGTGCAATGAATCTATTCAATGCGTAATGGCATTTGCTTCTTCGTACAATCATTTAAGCACCGAGCTAATTTTCCAAAAATTAAATAATTAATTATGAAAGCTGAATGTAAAAATTACAATTTGAACTTAGTATATTGTCGTATAATTATTTGATTACTAATGCACTAATTGTTATTGGACTACTAAACAACTCCACTATAAATTTATAATATTTATCAAGCATATATTTGGCAACATGTCAAAAAACGTCTGGTTTATTTGTTTTCTTTTGTGCGAATACAAGAAGTAAATAACATAAATATCTTTAGCTTGTTTGAATTGGTACAACAAAAAAGAATTCATTGTACCAGAAACATTAATATTTAGGGATCTTTATCCGACTTCATGACCCACTCAAGCATTAAGCATATATATGTTGTACTTTCTTCCCCTCTCTTTCCTTTTATGTTTCTCCTTTCTGCTTTGTAATAATTTTGTTCCATTTAAGAACGAACATGTGTTGAATCATCATTTAAGATTTCATGAAAGTTCATTGCATTAATTACACTCAACAAATTTCCCCATTTATATGTTTCTCCATTTCTTGGTTGATCATGTATATATATCATTGATTATATTACCCAAATATTATATTTATAATTATTTCTATCATTATAAGTAGATCCTACAGTGTTGATTGGAGAATTATTAAGCGGGGCATATTTTCAGATCACGGGGGAAAAGACCAAAGATTCGTGTGGATTGTCCCCACACAAGACTTTACTGGCCCTCAAATAAAACAAAGAACGAGTCATTTTTGGTTCGGGACAGAAACTCGTTACACAATATGATACTATGTAAATTCCAGAAAAGATCGTCGTGACAATGGTAAAGGTACTTTCTTGTTAATGCATCAGATCAGGACCTCAGGTGCTTCCATAGGATGATTAACATTGAGTTGGCACAAAATGTGCTGTCGTCTCCGGTCACTAAAACTGGATTCATCCTTGATTAACCATTATATTCTCGTTAAGAATGATTAATCATTCAAAGCTGATAGTACAATCAAGCAGTCAGGCAATCAAATAATCATATACCAAAAACAGAAAACAGACGCTGTCCAAAAAAAGAAAAACTCGTTCCCTTCGTCCGCATCGTGTTGCTCTCCAAAAAATCAATCATCCCACGTCGCTCTCACCCTGCCTCACCCCCTCACGTGCATCCTTTCGTCTGCACTTTCTCTTTCGCGTCATTCCGTCTCCCGTCGTCGCTGCGCCCTCCCGTCGCCATTAGTCCTCCCTTCTCTATGACAAAACATTACCAGAATCAGAAATGAATGTTATTTACTCCCTCACATATATTAAATACTCTCTTGTAGTTATTTAGTTATTCCCAAACAATAGCAGAATCAGATATGAATGTTATTTACTTCCTCACATGTATTAAATACTTCCATGTACTACTTATTTACTTCCTTGTAAGTTGTTAATTACTCCCAAACAAAAGCAGAATCAAAATTGAATGTTTACCCCCTCACATGTATTAAATACTCTCTTATACTTCTTATTTACTTCCTTAAACTATATTAGTTACTTCCTAGCGTATATTATTTACTCCCTACATATATTAGTAACTCATTTTAATCAACTACAAATTTAGACATATTAGTTACTCTCTGTTATACTTCTTATTTACGTCCTTAAATTATATTAGTTACTTCCTTACATATATTAGTTACTCTCTGCAGGTATTAGGAACTCATTTTAATCAACTGCAAATTTAAACATATTAGTTACTTTCTTTTATCTTCTTATTTACTTTCTCACAACATATTAGTTACTCCCTAACGTATATTATTTACTCCCTGCAGGTATTAGGAACTCACTTTAATCAACTACAAATTTAAACGTATTAGTTACTATCTATGATACTTCTTATTACTATCTCACAATATATTAGTTACTCCCTTACGTATATTATTTACTCCCTGCAGATATTAGTCCCTCTCTATATTAGTTACTCTTTTATTTACTCTCTTGTATTAGTTATTTACTCCATTATAGTTATTTATTTACTCCCAAACCGTAGCAGAACCAGATCAAAAATCTTTTCTCTTCTCACCCTTCTCAATCTCAACACACCACCATTTTTATACCAGATCTGATCGTCTTCCTTCTTTTTTCTCTACTCGTAATGACAGAAAGAGGAAAAACGATGCGGGAGGAGGGATGGAGAGTAGAGGCGGATGAGGTGGAGCCGTAGAGGCGGAGGGGGAGGAGGAAGGGAGAGTAGAGGCGGAGAAGGTAGAGCCGTAGAGGGTGAAGAGAGTAGAGACGGAGGAGAGTAGAGGCGGAAGAGATCTGAATCGAGAGAATTGAAAGCGAAGAGGAGTACGGGAGATAGAAATAAATTTGAAGGGGAGCAAAATAAGAGGTAAAAGGAGGAGAGGGTGAGGGAAGGGGAGCCACTCACTTGAAGCTCAGGAGGCGCGCGTGTATGATTGCTTGATTGCACGTCTCCTGATTGTCGTAAGTAATTCTCTTAATCATTGTGCTCATTAGAAAAAAATATGTATTCGCTTATCTATTTTCATGATGTGCGGCTTTAAAATTGCGCAAAAGTATTAAATTGTTATCATTAAGACAGAATGAATTTTCATAACGGGTTGATTCCCTAAGCAATCAGGAACATGTGTGTGTATATATATATCTCATTGTTAGAGATATGTCCTAGAAGCCAATCTTTTTGGCTACTTCTATGGTTTTATGTTATGGATGATTTTATATCATTTGTTCCTTGATTTATGTGTTGACAGTTCATTCAGGTTGAGGATCTGAATTATAGATCACTGTGATTCATTTAGTAGTAAATGACAACAATAAATCTAAAGCGTCCATAATCTTGATAATTAACAAGGAACATTAATTATCAATAAGATTAGTATGCAAGTTAAGTGTTGATTAAGTTCTATAAATCAAAGGTTAAGAGTAACCAACTTAATTGCATATGTTTATGTTATTTGAACATAGTACAGGACATGACCCAACGAAATAAATATATGGATTGTGTTTTGGTGTCATTATTTATTTCGTTATGATTTTGATTCTAAGTTTGAGATATTTATCTTTTCCACATGAGGATAGGTTCAATAAATATCGTCTACCGCTGATTCCCGATAAGGGCTGCTATACGGACGTTATTTATGTTCTCTTGAATTGTGCGGGGAAAAGTTAAATAGTCAAGAAAACCGTATGTCCCTCATTAATTCACTTAGTGAGTGACGATATCTGTTTGGGCCCCTTGATGGAGATAGATTGTTTGCTAGCAACTGATACAATTATCTCTAGATCAAGAAACGTATAATCTGCAAGAATGACACATTCCTATCTTGGATTATACGATGATATCGTGAGGCATAGGAATCAAAATAGAGATATACTTTTATTCTCTTATGCAGGATTGAAATATTGTAGCTGTACACTATTTATGCGAATTGGGAATCATAACGTGTTGCTAGATACCGCTTATGATTATTGGATTTAAATAGCGATTTAACTCCATGTCCAACGTAGCATAAATCCTCAAAGGGTCACACAGAATTGGTGTTTTAACCATGCTTGCATTATTTATTTATTTGCAATAATTGGTATTGCAAAATATGATGAGTTGATTAATTAATTAAATAGCGTTGTAGACCGTTATAATTAATTAAATCAAAGGGATCATATAGAAATAAATTAATGCATTATCTAATCCCTAAATAATTATTATTAAGTTAATAATTATTTATTTCAACACATATGCATTTAATAGGGCTTTAATTAAATAGTTAATTAAAGGCCCAATAGGGAGTCAAATTGGGAGCAACAAGAAGGGCCATTTAATAGGTGATTAAGTGGACCCAAGAGGCAATGCACATAGCCCATGAAGGGCCCATAATGTGGCCGGCCATAGCATGCGGTAGGTGGGATGGCAAAGTTGTAAATAGGTGTTGAGAGGTAGGTAGGATTTGAGCTCTATATAAAGGGGTATATGGTAGCAAATCCTCCCCTCTCTCTCTCCCACAAACCCTAGCCGCCCCCCTCTTCCTTGGCCGGCGCCTCCCCTCTCTCCCTCTCCATTAGCTCATGTGTTGAGCCCCCTCTCTTCCTCAAATCAATTAGTTCATTTGCTAGAAGATTGGGAAAGCTAGGGATTAGGCATTTCCTCCAAGTTACTAGCATAACTTGTAGAGGATTTGGTTAATACCAAGTGGACTCGAGGCGATTCGACAAGGAGGCGCGAGCTAGACGTGAGCACAACCACCTACAACCTAGCCGGTTCGAGCCTCTTGATTACTAGTTCAAGAGAGGTATACCTTGAACCTTTCTCTCTTGTGTGAATGGCTTAGTGCAAGATCCGTGTTTGTGCATGATTGTTTATGGATAATTAGTAGTATTTAATCATAAAATGAAAATTATGCACTAAACTAACAGTGGTATCAGAGAACATGGTCGTACTTAAGCTATTTTGACACTTAATTAAGAGAAATTGGCTAATTAACGGATTAGTAGAGATGATGCGTTTGTTTGCTGTCTGGAAATGGTATTTTCTGTGTTGTTTCGCATTTTTCTCTGTGATAAGTTCTCTGGAAGTTTTTTCCATCTACATGAATGTTGTAGATCTGTGGATTGTGATTCTTTTAGCGTTGGATTCACATTTTTCTGAATTAGTATAGATTTACTGTGAATAAAATGGCGACAGTGCGCAGAACCAGTTTCTGCTTGCATTGTCCTGTTTGAATGGCTTGAAAGATTTATATTTTGAATATAAGTACCAGTGTTCTATGGCTAGATTTAAAGAGGACTTGAAGCTCTTTCTGAGCATGTAAAATTTGTTGCATGGCTCAGATCAATTTGTGGGTTTTCAAGTATGAAAAGGAAGAACTTGTCAGATCCAGTTTGTTGAGCAAATCGATTGTTCTAATAAACTGTACCAACTGAGAACTCCTTTAAAAATTCTGTTTAAATGAAGTTGTTCTATTTTGAGTTAGGATTCCAGGAAAATTAGTTTCATAATTTTTCGTGGAGATTTGGACCTTCAACTAGACTAGAACTTTTCGATCGACAGTCTGTTCCAGTACAGAATTTGTTGGTTGTTTAGTTAGTAACTCGAACTTTTTGAACTAAACTTGGTGGTTTTCTTTTCATGAATAGTTAGCCTATAGATTAAACTAGTTTTTCTATGTATATTGTATATATAAAAACTAATTAGAAGGTGGTCTAACAGACCAGATGGTTGAGAGGATAATCTGAAAATCTCATAACGGTGTTTCGTGCACTTGTAAGAGATTTGTCATTTTTGATTCTCCCAGATGGTGTAAGATCTCTTCTTGAAATTTTTACTGGTAATCACAACTATGATAAGGAGCTTAATTAATTTATTTGAGAATTTTTGGAGACCTAAAACCTTTGCTTTTATTGGATTCCATTAGTTACGTTTTTAATAAATTACTGTTTTTCTAAATATTCAAACTAGTTGAAATTAATTAGAAAACTCCTTGTTTGATCTCCTTTCTGTTATGGGATGTTGAAAGAACTTTCTAAATGAATTTAAACAAGTTTTGTTGTTTAAAATTGAGGATTTGTACACGGAATTTACTTATGGCAAACGATACGCAAAGATGCTTGAAAATCGTTAATTGGAAACGAAGTTCTTGTATGTGCTAACTTTGTTTTGTAGGTGGATAGTGGGTTTAGTATGGCTCAAGACTCAATGCCTTGTGGTTGTAATGAATGCATGTGTGAATGTTTGTAATGCGGCCTTTTGTGCCATTAATTAATTAATTTGTTGATTAATTTTTGATGTAACTTGTGAGGCTTGCATGCCCCTAAGGTTAGGATGGGAATAGGATGTTTTCACATGTATTTTGCACCTTTATTTTATATAGGATTTAGATCCTTATAGAATTTAGTGGGAGGGCAAGAAATAGATTAGTTTTGCTCCATGGACGATGTGGCGAAACTAATGCAAGCGGGAGCCATACAAACCCACAACTATGAGATGCTTATGTGATTACTTTTGTTAGGTTAGGTATGGGTGTATGCTTACACGACCACCAAACAAAGTGTCATATGAATTGTTTGTCCCAAACTAAATCGAATAAGTTAAATCGCCCTCCTTCTCTCTATCCCCTTCACGCCGATTGTCACTCATGGCGCGGTCTGCCCAAGCGGACGTCATGATTGCCAATTCGGTAGTCGGGTTGCAAATAGCTAAGATTTGCAAGGAGCAAATAGTGAGAAGTGACTTTTCGATGGACCCAACTAGAGTTTGGACATCGGGGCGAAGTTCGCTCATGCGAACCAAGAGTCATGGTGAGATGATTGGTTGGAGAACCTACCTTATCTAATCATTTTGGATGACGTGCCATAGCAGGTCCATTTTGATGAAAATAGGGGTCTTGGAAATCACTATACTTAGGGACTTTTAAAAGTGTAGTGAAAGTTTTACTTTTGTTAAAACTAAAAACATAAAACTAATTGACCTTTAATTCGATAATTGTTGTAGATGTCTTCCTCCTCTTTAACGCTTCGTTCTCTTCTTGAGAAAGAGAAACTCGCCTTTAACGGTGCTAATTTCTTGGATTGGCACCGCAACCTAAGGCTTGCCTTTAGGTTTGAAAAAAGGGAGTACCTCCTCTCCACTCCGATTCCCTCTGCTCCTAAGGACACCGATCCAAAGGATAAGCAAGAGGAATATGAGAAGCACGTCAATGACGACATGGAGATGTCGGTCTTGATGGTTGCGGTCATGGAATCGGAACTCCAAAAGGAGTTCATCGATAGTGGATATGGAGTGTTTGAGATGATCACTCGTCTCAAGAACATGTTCCAAACCAAGGCCCGCACCGAAAGGGCCCGTCTCATCAAGGCCGTCGCCAACACTCGCTTGGCGGAGGGTCATGAAGTCGGGCCACACGTCATGAAGATGGCGGGGTTGTTTCGGCAGCTCGAAAAGCTTGATACGCCCTTTCCTACAGGTGCGATTCAAGATTTCATTCTCAACTCCCTCCCTCCAAGCTTCACCGGTTTTGTTGTGAACTACCGGATGAATGGCATGGACAAGAGCATGGATGATCTCCAAAACATGCTCGTTGAGACGGAGGATAGTCTCAAGAAGGAGAAGGGCCCAAAGGATGTTCTTGCCGTGAGTGACAAGAGCAAAAAGATCAAGAAGCGAGGCCGTAAAGCCAAGAAGGGCAAAGGCCCGGTGACGCCCCAAGGTTCGGCCAAGGGTGCTCCCGTGGGTTCCAAGAAGAAGAAGAACCCGGCCACTCCCGAGACCGTTTGCTACTACTGTAGCAACAAGGGTCATTGGAGGAGAAACTGCCCCAAGTACCTTGCCGACAAGAAGGCGGGAACCGTCCAACCTTCTTCTTCAGGTATATTTGTCATCGAAACCCTTCTCGCTACCTCTAACACCGATTGGGTATTCGATACCGGTTCGTGTGCTCACATTTGTCGAAATGTGCAGGTCCTAAAGAATAGGAGGCGGCTCGAGAAAGGTGAAGTTCAACTCCGCGTCGGGAATGGCACGTGCATCTCCGCTATGGCCATTGGGAGCGTGGATTTAACTTTACCTTCCGGTTTTGTGTTGGAACTAAAGGATGTATTTTTAGTTCCCTCTATCACTCGAAACATTATCTCTATCTCTTGTTTGGACATGGATGGTTTTTGATGTTGTAATAAAGAACAAGTTGTTGACCTTGTTTCGAAATGAAGTTCGTTTTTGTGATGCGCATTTATTGAATGGTCTTTATTTGCTTGATTCTAGCGGACTTATCTTGAGTGTTGAGAATGACAATAGGAAACGTAAGATTTCACATGAGAATGCAACTTTGATGTGGCATTGCCGCTTAGGTCATATCAATGAGAAACGCATCAAGAGATTACAAACCGTTGGTCTCTTGGATCAATTCGCTTTCGAGCCAATTGACACATGCGAATCTTGTTTGATGGGAAAGATGACCAAAGCGCCTTTTCCTAACAAAGGGACAAGGGCAAATGACTTGTTAGACCTTGTACATACCGATGTATGTGGGCCTATGAGCATTTGTGCGCGTGGTGGTTATTCATACTTCATCACATTCACCGATGACCATAGTAGATACGGGTATATCTACTTGATGCGTCACAAATCCGAATCCTTTGACAAGTTCAAAGAATTTAAGAATGAAGTTGAGAACCAACTTGGTCGAAAGATCAAGGTCTTACGATCCGATCGAGGTGGTGAGTACTTGAGCCATGAGTTTGGCAACTATCTAAAGGAGTGTGGAATCGTTCCACAACTCACTCCACCCGGAACACCACAATGGAATGGTGTATCCGAAAGGAGGAATCGAACTTTGCTTGACATGGTTCGATCAATGATGAGCCAAACCGATTTGCCTATGTCCTTTTGGGGATACGCCCTTGAAACCGCAACTTTTACATTAAACCGTGTTCCATCAAAGTCCGTTGAGAAGACGCCCTATGAGCTTTGGTTTAAGAAGAAACCAAGCATGTCGTTTCTCAAGATTTGGGGTTGTGAAGCTTATGTGAAAAGGCTAGTGAGCGATAAGCTTGGACCCAAATCGGACAAATGTCATTTCGTAGGATACCCTAAGGAAACGAAGGGTTACTACTTCTATAACCGCAACGAGAACAAGATAGTTGTTGCTCGTTATGGTGTGTTCTTGGAGAAGGAGTTTCTCTCAAGAAGAAGTAGTGGGAGCAACGTGGTGATTGAAGAAATTCAAGAACCGCAACAACAAAGCATGCCTCAAGTAGGCAATGTAGTTGTTCCCAATATGGTGCCAAATGAGGTTGCACAAAATGTGGATGCACCGAATGAGATTGTAGCCGAACCCGTTCCACAAGTTGTTGTGGAAGAAGAGGTTCACGAACAAGCTCCCTCAAATGAAAACTCAAACATATCGCGAGTCGATGATGTTGAGGAAGCACCTTCACTTGAAGTTCAAGAACAAAGTCCACAAACCGTTGTGGAACAAGTTCAAGAACCTCAAACTTCTACCCTACGAAGATCGGCAAGGCCAAGTCGTCCACCTATAAGATATTTAGGTTTGCACGACGTTCTCGTTATGGAGAACGATGAGCCTTTGACCGTTGATGACATGAGAAAGAAACCCGACTCCAAGGAATGGCTAAAAGCCATGGAATCCGAAATGCAATCCATGTATGACAACAAGGTATGGACCTTGGTTGACCTTCCCAACGGAGTAAAACCCGTTGAGAACAAGTGGATCTTTAAGAGAAAGGTCGACATGGATGGCAACTTGACCATTTACAAAGCACGACTTGTAGCGAAAGGTTACAAGCAAATTCATGGTATTGACTATGAAGAAACCTTCTCGCCCGTCGTCATGTTCAAGTCAATTCGGATCATGTTAGCAATTGCCGCATTCTATGATTATGAGATTTGGCAAATGGATGTCAAAACCGCCTTCCTAAATGGAAATTTGGAAGAGGATGTATATATGACACAACCCGAGTGTTTTGTGGATCCAAAGAATGCTAACAAAGTATGCAAGCTTCAACGATCCATTTATGGATTGAAGCAAGCATCACGGAGTTGGAACAAGCGCTTTGATGAGGAAGTCAAGAAATTGAACTTCTCTCAAAGTGAAAAGGAACCTTGTGTCTACAAGAGGTTTAGTGGGAGCGTGGTTGTGTTTCTTGTTCTATATGTTGACGATATACTCTTGATCGGGAATGATATTCCCGAATTGAATGCAGTCAAGGATTCATTGAAGAAAGTGTTCTCAATGAAAGAGTTGGGCGAGGCCGCCTACATCCTAGGAATCAAGATCTATAGAGATAGATCAAAGAGAATGTTAGGATTGAGCCAAGATGCATATATTGACAAGGTGTTGCAAAAACACAACATGGCGAATTCCAAGAAGGGATTCTTGCCTATGTCACATGGCATTTACTTGAGCAAGACTCAAGGTCCGACAACGGAGACAGATCGGGAGTACATGAAGCGATTCAAGTATCCATCTGTAGTCGGATCGATTATGTATGCCATGCTATGCACTCGCCCCGATGTGGCACATCCGATTAGCGTAACTAGTCGATACCAAGCCAACCCGGGCATGGCACATTGGACCGCAGTCAAGAATATCCTCAAGTATCTCAAGAGAACCAAGGAGAGCATTCTCGTTTACGGTGGAGATCAAGAGCTCGTTGTAACTGGTTACACCGATGCTAGTTTCCAAACCGATCGAGATGACTCCAAATCACAGTCCGGCTTTGTATTTCTGCTCAATGGTGGTGCCGTAAGTTGGAAGAGTTCCAAGCAAGACACTACGGCCGATTCCGTCACCGAAGCGGAATACTTAGCGGCTGGTGAAGCAGCAAAAGAGGCCGTATGGATCAAGGAGTTCTTGACCGAGCTAGAGGTGGTTCCAAGCATCTCGGGTCCAGTGGATATCTACTGCGACAATACGGGAGCCATAGCTCAGTCCAAGGAGCCTAGGTCTCACCAGAAGACTAGGCACATTCTACGACGGTTCCATCTCATCCGTCAGTTGGTCAATGACGGATGGGTCAAGGTCAAGAAGGTGGACGGTGCCGCGAACACAGCGGACCCTCTGACAAAGCCATTGTCTCGAGCCGCGCATGAGTTGCATGTTGCATCCATGGGGATTAGGCGTATGCCTGATTGGCTTTGAGTTGTATCTTTTATTTAGGCGTTAGTATGAGACATGTATATTTGGATATTACATTGAGTACTATACACTGGCTAGAAGTCACTGTTGATTGACTCTAGGCCAAGTGGGAGATTGTTAGAGATATGTCCTAGAAGCCAATCTTTTTGGCTACTTCTATGGTTTTATGTTATGGATGATTTTATATCATTTGTTCCTTGATTTATGTGTTGACAGTTCATTCAGGTTGAGGATCTGAATTATAGATCACTGTGATTCATTTAGTAGTAAATGACAACAATAAATCTAAAGCGTCCATAATCTTGATAATTAACAAGGAACATTAATTATCAATAAGATTAGTATGCAAGTTAAGTGTTGATTAAGTTCTATAAATCAAAGGTTAAGAGTAACCAACTTAATTGCATATGTTTATGTTATTTGAACATAGTACAGGACATGACCCAACGAAATAAATATATGGATTGTGTTTTGGTGTCATTATTTATTTCGTTATGATTTTGATTCTAAGTTTGAGATATTTATCTTTTCCACATGAGGATAGGTTCAATAAATATCGTCTACCGCTGATTCCCGATAAGGGCTGCTATACGGACGTTATTTATGTTCTCTTGAATTGTGCGGGGAAAAGTTAAATAGTCAAGAAAACCGTATGTCCCTCATTAATTCACTTAGTGAGTGACGATATCTGTTTGGGCCCCTTGATGGAGATAGATTGTTTGCTAGCAACTGATACAATTATCTCTAGATCAAGAAACGTATAATCTGCAAGAATGACACATTCCTATCTTGGATTATACGATGATATCGTGAGGCATAGGAATCAAAATAGAGATATACTTTTATTCTCTTATGCAGGATTGAAATATTGTAGCTGTACACTATTTATGCGAATTGGGAATCATAACGTGTTGCTAGATACCGCTTATGATTATTGGATTTAAATAGCGATTTAACTCCATGTCCAACGTAGCATAAATCCTCAAAGGGTCACACAGAATTGGTGTTTTAACCATGCTTGCATTATTTATTTATTTGCAATAATTGGTATTGCAAAATATGATGAGTTGATTAATTAATTAAATAGCGTTGTAGACCGTTATAATTAATTAAATCAAAGGGATCATATAGAAATAAATTAATGCATTATCTAATCCCTAAATAATTATTATTAAGTTAATAATTATTTATTTCAACACATATGCATTTAATAGGGCTTTAATTAAATAGTTAATTAAAGGCCCAATAGGGAGTCAAATTGGGAGCAACAAGAAGGGCCATTTAATAGGTGATTAAGTGGACCCAAGAGGCAATGCACATAGCCCATGAAGGGCCCATAATGTGGCCGGCCATAGCATGTGGTAGGTGGGATGGCAAAGTTGTAAATAGGTGTTGAGAGGTAGGTAGGGTTTGAGCTCTATATAAAGGGGTATATGGTAGCAAATCCTCCCCTCTCTCTCTCCCACAAACCCTAGCCGCCCCCCTCTTCCTTGGCCGGCGCCTCCCCTCTCTCCCTCTCCATTAGCTCATGTGTTGAGCCCCCTCTCTTCCTCAAATCAATTAGTTCATTTGCTAGAAGATTGGGAAAGCTAGGGATTAGGCATTTCCTCCAAGTTACTAGCATAACTTGTAGAGGATTTGGTTAATACCAAGTGGACTCGAGGCGATTCGACAAGGAGGCGCGAGCTAGACGTGAGCACAACCACCTACAACCTAGCCGGTTCGAGCCTCTTGATTACTAGTTCAAGAGAGGTATACCTTGAACCTTTCTCTCTTGTGTGAATGGCTTAGTGCAAGATCCGTGTTTGTGCATGATTGTTTATGGATAATTAGTAGTATTTAATCATAAAATGAAAATTATGCACTAAACTAACACTCATCACATCATCCCTTGATAGTTAAACACACGTTTTTCTTTTTGAAAATGTCATTAATGAATCCAGTGTTCATTCAGGAGATGAGAAATCATCCTCTCATCCTCATCCTCTTTTTTCTTTTATGGTCCCTTCTCATGTTCCATCCAGCACTGATTTCATCCTCATCCCCTCCTCTGAATCGCTGACCTCATGTTGACCCCCTCCCCAACTTAAACAATTAGCTTACCACCTAAAACAATTAGTTTCCACTTTCCAACTACAACATTTACTCGTATTAAATAGAACAATTAGTTTCAGAACTAGAATAATTATTTATATTAACTAGAACAATTAGTTTCAGAACTAGAACAATTATATATATATATATATATATATATATATATATATTAAGTAGAACAATTAATTTCAGAACTAGAACATTTAATATATTAACTAGAACAATTACTTATATTAATTAGAACAATTACATAATTATCCAGAACAATTAGTATTGAGAACTAGAACAATTAGGGGGAGAGTAAATAATTTGCTAATTGTTCTAGTTTGTAAACTGACTGTTTTTAGTTGGTAAACTAACTATTCTAATTGGCCTCTGGATGCTAGAAAATTTTTTCACTTGAAAAAAAAATATATCTCTTGAATGAAAAATGTAGGGAAGGAATAAGAGGAGTACGTCTGGATTAATTGCATTTCGAAAAAAGAAAGATGGAATGAAGATGATAGAATGATTCTATTATTCTCTAGACTTTTCTATTAATAAAGACACATTAGATAATTAATGAAGATCTGAGGATTATGGAGATGATGAGATGATGAAATCTATTAGATGATAGAAAGCAATTCCGTTTTCATACTATATGGATGAATTCTAAGAACTTTTGAATTAACAACTTCATCATCTTTGTTCTTTAATCCTTTTGTTTTATATCAAGAGAACAAATATGAAATCTTAATTGATCGATGAAGTTGTGGAACCTCGAAAAATTTGAGAGTTCTCACTGTCATTGAAATCAAATAACTTTTCTTATTTTTTTTATTTTATTTTCGCCATTTTTGTGAAAAAAATTAGTTCATTAGTATGCCGGTTTCAAAATGAAAAAAAAGAAGGTAATCAGCAAAAAAAAAAAAAAATAGACGTAGGATAAAATAAGGACAAAAAAGTTCACAATGGATGCATTATTTAACAAGTAAAGTTTCACCATAATCATCTTTTAATTTCATGTGTCAATTCAATAACTATTACCATTAAATAGGTCGCATTTAACTTTTGATTGAGGCAAAAGGGAGGAAATTTCTATTTGTTGACTGCTATTGTTGTCGACCTTTATCACAAAAAAAAAAAAATCTATTTTATAGGTTCAAACTGCCTAATTTAAACAACATACACTAGATTAAGTAAAATAAGTAAATTGATTGGTTCAAATCTAATATTATTGGTTCAAACTGCCTAATTCGTCTCGCTGACATTAAGTAATTTTCCTTAGTAAAATAGTAAATTGATAGCTTTACTTGTTTTAGATTAAATGTTTAAATCTAAAAGCAGGTTCTTGCAATCCTGATTTGAGAATATTAGCAGAAATGATGATGGCAGAGAAAGAAGTAATTATTACATGACATCTCCATTTTCATCAAAATGGAAAAGACACTAACCCAACAGTTAGTTGTTACTGCCCAATCAGAGAGTCCGATCACATGCAATTTTATGTCTGGTACGCTGGGACCATTCCTACATAGACCTTCTTTTTAATTGGTGAGCTCCAGATAAAGATGGAAGCTTATTTCCTCCATCACTGTACTATAACTCAAACCTGAAGTTATCTCTATATAAGCGGGGGCGGAGCCAGGCAGTGGTGGATCTAGAAAAAATATCTAGGTGGGTCTGACAACCTCTGTTTAAGTCTTCGGCCCCACTTTTGAGTGCTCTAATGGCATAAAAAATTAGCTGGGGCTAAAGGGGGGCTCCAAGGGCTCGACGGCGTGAGGTGGGGCTCTAGCCCCACCACGTCCCGGTGGTAGATCCACCCCTGGAGCCAGGATTGGAGGATATGGTAGACCGAGTTGTTGACGTCGACTTCAATTAGACATTAGTAACTTGAGATTTCAATATTAAAGTAGGCCATATACATTAGATAACCGAATTACCACTGTATTTTTTATATTTTAATATGCCTGCCCCGGCCTGTATCCGCCCCTGATATAAGTGATTGCAAATACTTTTGTAGCCACCTATTTTAGACGGTTTCCATTTCAATAATCAATAATGATATTTAACCGAAGATATAAATTAAAGCAAACAAACTACCAACGATATGGGTTTTTCCTATTATGAATATGATTTTTTTTTGTCAACCATATTGCTTTTTATAAAGCAAGTTTTCATTAAAATCATTGTTTCTTTGATTGTCGTTTTGTTAATCCGTCTGAACTAAGCTTCATGGTTTTGGTGATAATTTAGCATTCCTTTTTTTGCTGTCAACATCAGCCTTTAATTTTCTAATTTCATAATTCATATATATTTTTAAGCTGAGGTATCCGAATACTATTGCGTCATGAACCTTTTCTCATAAAAGGAAGGAACCAAAATAAAGGAAAAAATTTCTTTTGTTGGCTTTTAATTTATTTTATTATAATTATTTTACTTTTACTTATATGGGTTATTTTATTGATTATTATTTTTTTTCCGACGATAAACGCCCTCGGTCTTGGAAGAAAGTTACTCGACCTAGCTAGAAGTGCATCTTTTGGCTTTAAAAGCAAGCTATGTAAAAAGATTTCAATTATTAGCAACTCATGAGAAGGTAGATTAAGAAGGGGAGAATAGAAGAGTGGTTAGTTTACCAACCTAGGTTTCATCAATTAGTACCCATACACAAAAAGAGGTAAAAAAAAAAAAAGGGGGGGGGGGATTCATCAATTAGTACCCGTACTCAGATGATTTATCCTTAATAATTCATCAAACTAAATTTCATGGCAGGTCACATTATTGTAACTGTAGCAATATATTGGATACTAGAGATTATGGATGTACTACGCACTCTTATTGATCCGACACGTCTGACCAAAGTTTGATGATTTGCATAAAATTTAGTTAAACAGATCTTCTCTAAACAATCACAATCCATGTACACAGCCTTTGATTTTGATTGTACAAATCATCTGAGTAATGACTGTGTTTTACTATTACAATAATAACTGTAAATGTAGATTCTATAATACGCAGTCTAATTAGATATATAAAAAAAATTACCTTTTCGTTTAGTAACCTTTCTTCCAAGAAAAAAAAAACAAAATTCTAGTAATTTCAAAAAATGTGTTCTTGTCAGTGTTTTGCATTTGACTTAAATTTAGTACGGTTTGCATCGTTATTGTGATGAATCTAGCTGATTTAGGGTGATGAAATCATTTAGATAAATGGATCATGTTAATTTTTTGAATCAGGTTTGACCTTCAACTAGTACGTTTGTGTTGGATCATGCTTAGGTCATGTAAATAGGACATAGGTCCCAAATATAAGTATGAAATTTAATTTACATATATTTTTGTGGCAGTATAACATTGATTGTGGTCAACTGGTCATGTACAATATATTAATAAGATAATACCTCGATCGTATCTCATTGGATCGCTTTTATCAAATATGATATAATTTTAAATTTTTTTGCCGTTGTCATTAGTTCAAATTTCCAAAAATACAAACTATTAATTGAAGAGAGCCGAACATGCGGCTCTTCCTCCTTTATTAGAGAAAAATGTCACATCTCTTTACAGTGTAATATTGATCGATCGAGCACCTTAAAGGTGCAAGTAGGGAAAGCCCAAAATGTTTTCTTATCTAACACAACTTATAAATAATACATGAGGGTTTACTTTGCTACAATAATTAGTAGACTTTAGCAGAAAACAACACTAGGCAAGCTTGATATTAAATGAGTTTATTATCATAATGAGAGCACTGCAACGGGTACAACTAGATGCAATGCAACATTGCAAGTCGATATGACAAACTGTGTTTTTGAACATATTTCATTTTAAGTAAATTATACGCAAATGATTTTCAATTTTATATCAAAATATTAGTCCATGATATATAACATTCATGAAAATTAATATTTTCATGTATTGCAACACCATTTATAGCATATAATATTCATGGCATCAAGTATCAACAAAAGTAAAACTACAAGTAATGGTTGTGCCATCATAAATTAATAAAAAAAATATAATCTCCTGGATGGTAATATGAATTTCCATCAATATTCCGACTGATATTAATGGAAGGAACAATTAATATAAATTAAAACTTAAAAAAAGTTTTGAAATTTGAAGGAATAAAATTATTCATGAATGATATTTTAAGAACTATATATTATGTTATATTCTCTCTTCTTTCTAATATATTAGCTTAATTTTCCGAGTACATTATCTTCTGTTCATTTATAACATCTGTTACTCGTGGATTTTGCAAAATTTTGTAGCAATTCAATGGCTATATCAAAAATATTAGTTTCTATCAAAATATTAAGTATACCAGCCAATATTTTGAAATCTCAATTTTCTTTTTTCTCTTTCAATTGAGCTCAAAGATACTCTTCATTAGCATACATACACCGGTAAAAGCTGGTATATTATTTATGTTGCCAAACGGTGTTGTTGTATCAATTTCGTTATTTAAAAGGCCTAATTATCCTAATTGAGTCGTTGATACATTCTTATCCGCTCTCCCCACTAGGTTGAGAAAATGCCCAGCAAAAAGACGCTTGGATTTGGTGGTTCAACTCCAATTTGTGTCCTAATTCCTCTTAGTTTTATCTAATTTTAAAAAGCTTGCATTGCTGAAAAAGAGGAATAACTCAGAAATTTATTGTTTGGAATAACTCGGGAAGAATAAGTTGGGTGCTTGTTTTATTCTTTGGAATCACACGGGGGATTGAGTGTTTGACCACGCACCCGTGAGCTAAATATTTAATTCATTCTTTGATTTCAAAAAGGTTCGTTTGTTTCAACTTTCAAATACTTTAATTGGCTGTCTTATGTAATATATATATATTTTTTTGAATGGTGTCTTATGTAATATTTCCACATCAAGTACAGTGTGGTCGACAGCTAACTACGGGTACTTTTCTTTAATATAAGTAACAGATAAATTAGATTAAATACATGGGCAAATGAGTCTAAAAATACTGTCAGCATTTCAACTATGAAAATATTTAATGGAACGTTTGGAACTGTCAATTTTTGTATTTTTTTTCCTACGATTGTCTCTCATGCTGATTTTAAATGATGAGAGTGGCCAGCGTAAAATATATAGAATACATATACTTATTCAACATGATAAAATTTTAATTTTTAAGATTAGAATAGTCAATCCAAATTGCTCAAATTATTATACGTTATAAAACTTCTATAGGGACCAAATTTTATATTTTTAAAATTTTTTTAATATGCTCAATCTAAAAGGTTATGAACCCTCCAATTTTGAAAATTCGAAAAAAATAGATAGAAAATTTGATTTTCAATAATATTTTTTAAATATAGAGATCATATTTGAGCAGTTTGGATTGGCCGTTTGAAATTTTAATGATCAACGTTTTTATCGTATTTGTCGTCCCATATATTTGATTCTAGTATTACTCTTAAATGATATCATATTCTAAAATAACTGACATTTACAATTCATTATCCTAAAGTGGATAAAAGTATAAAAGAAGATCTTCAGATCATAAGAAACTTTTTAGATATTTATGAAAGACCATGAAATCTAAATGTCCTGATCAAAGATCTGAAAGATAGCAATATTCATGAGATCAACAAATACAAACATTTAGAGAAAGCAAGAGAGCTAGTACTTAGCGGTCACGGTTTATAGCCGGGCTAGTGAGTAGTATAAGGTGTAATTTGACACGGAATAGGCTTGGTTGAAAGACCGGTACAAAAGCAAAGCTGCTATGGGAATGTATACATATCATACAAGGAATAAGGGATTAATTGTCTTGATAGACAATATGAAACAGTTATGGTGCCGAGAAGTCACTTAAATTATAATAAAAATGATTATTAAAAGAAAGATGACTAAAATTTAAATTCACATATAGTGTTGTATTAAAAGATTCCAGCAATTAACTTCGGGTGTGTTTGGTAACACAAGGAATAAGAAATAAGTCTCTTATTTCTTATTCGGGTGAAAATCAAACAACGAAGGAATAAGGAATTTGGACTTATTCCGGCCCTTATTCATATTCTAACAAAACCTTGGTATTTGCATATAAAGAATAAGGAATAAGCTTTTTTCTATTCCTATTTCAAGCTTTAGGGGTGTGTTTGGATAGGCCGGGATTAAGGAATTTCGATTTGTGTGCTTATCCAAATTTCTTATTCTTATACCATGGTTTTGTTAGTATAGGAATAAGGGCCCAAATTCCTTATTCTTGTGTTGTTTTGGTTGCACAAGAATAAGAATAAGCACGTAAACCGAAATTCTTTATTCATATTTCCTATTCCCGACCTATCCAAACACATCCTAGAATTGCTTAAGCGACTGTGTCCTGTCTATATTCTGAAATTTGGAGTTGTTTGTCTTTATTTTTTATACTAATTCATCTTCTAGCATGATAAACAGTGCTAAATGGAAAGTGTCTAGATTATTTTTTATTTATTGTTTATTAACTCAAAGTATATATTATTTAAAAATTAATAATGGTGAAAAGTTCTTAAATTTATAACCAAACTTGGGATTGGTACTGGTCAGAACCAATTTGGATTGCATTGTAAAGTAAATTCTTATTTTTCTACCATTATATAGAAGAGGGAAAGACCCCAAGTTAATTAAGTTATGCACTTATGCTAAATAAGAGTAGTGTATTGGAGATTTGTAGGAGGTTTCATGTAGTTGGCTCGTAGCATAGAAAACCCTACATCAGCAAAACAGAGCAGAAGATCTGACAATATTGTGTCGGACCGAGTTGACTCCTGCTCCCACATAATTGTTACCCATCTCCATACCTAACCCCTCAAGTACCAACCGCCATACCATACATACAAGGTCTGCTACTGCTCCACTTACACTTAATTCGTTAACATTATTTGCAGTTGTTATAATTGCTTCCTAGCAATAAATTGTACTTGAGCGTTTATCAAACAGATTAGGTAGGTATAGGGACCCTCAAAATGCCACTGTTCAACTATTCAACTAAGAAGCATTGTTTCTATATTACATCTACATACTGTACACTACCCAAATTAATTCTGACATATTTATGATGTCAAGTTTTCTATTATAAAGTTGCATAGATTTTAAATATACTATCTTTATTACAAGTTACCCCCACAAAGACTTCATGATATTTTATTATGCATGTCATTATATTTTACTTATAGTAAAATCTCTTGCTTGTGAGTTGTGGCAAACATTATAAAAAGTGTGAGAATCTATTATAACAGTAGATTTGAATTTCTAAATCATTGACGAGGACACATAAGCACAACAGTATCTATTGCATATAAATGTTCCAATAAAGGAACCCAACTGCTCTCTTTCTAAGACACTCTTTCCCTCAATCCTAATCCGCTGTTGCGCTACAAAATTTGTAGCGCACTAAAGGACAAAATTTCAGGGATTGATTTAATCTTGATTTAATAAGTAGCCCCCAATTGTGTACCCATATAGTTCATGTTATTAGTTTATAGTTTGATGTTTTCTGTCTGGTTTTAGCAAAACCTCACCTCATCGTGTTTTCCCGTGATCTTCCCTCTCTTTAGGTACTGTACGGCAGGATGGTTCTTTTGGTTAAACTAAATCTTTCAAGAAATTTTTCATTCCATAAACTATTATCTTTAGTTATTTTATCATTTATACTTTTTATTTTCAGGTTTTTAAACAGTTTTAGTGCTTAGGTATAACCTCCCCTAATTGCCTTCCTAGAGAATTGAACTTAGAAAGCCATAAGATAATTAAGAAACAAACCTCGCTCTGATACCAAAGTATAGTGGAAGCGAACTGATCGACTTTGAAACTTCTGATTATAAGAAATGCTGGCTTCAAAGATTGTAAGAGAAAATTTTTATTGATAGAGTAAGTTTACAAGAGAAGAAGTAAGACTTCAGAGTTTTTCTGTGTGTCTTGCAACTTCTGAATGACACTCTTTTATAGAGACTCGAGCTTGGTATCTCAATAATGCATCGGGTGCTCATTGGGCCCCATCGTCATGCAATTAATTGGATTACCACATACTTTTGTCTCCCACTCAAATAAAAAGATGCGCACTAACACACTTAGTGCGATCTGAAAATGAAATAAAGGAGAGCACTACCTCAGTGCTGTCCAAAAGCAAAATAAAGAAAACGCACTACTTCAATAATGCGCCTAAAGATGCACCAAGTGGCGCACTAAAACACACCAGTACATACTGGCACCATTATAAAGATGCCTTTTAGAAAAGAAAAGATGCCCACTAACAGACCAAACAGGTTGGCACCGAAAGTAAGCATATTATGCACTCTACCTAATAATAGATGCTCTGCTGGATTATTCGAAGCTTACTGTGAGCTTCAATCAACTTTTCGATATTATCGTTAACAGGTTCGAGGGCATCCCTTGCCCAATTATCCTTGCTAGCATTTTGTTCAAGTCTGACCTTTTGCAAATTACTCATGACTAGCAATTTTTCAAGCTCCGTAAGGGACTTTTGAATTTGGGCTTGATGTAATTCCATGAGCCTTGTTCTCATTCCTCCCTCCATATTTAAAGTCGGCCTTGAAAACAATAAATCACAAGTGATTGTCTCATAGTTTTCTATTTCTTCTGTCTGGCCACATGATGCTCCCCAGCGAACAGCGTTGTTAAGCGCTATCCTGGAATCTGGCCTGAGACTATAACGTGGAGATCCTTCATAGCTTCTAAAAATATGGGTTAAATATTCCAGCACCATTTCTGCAAAAATATAAACAAACTGAAACTATTAAACAAAAGACAGTTTTCCGTAGATTACTGTCAAAGATCAATGGTTTTCCGTAGATTACCATCAGACCTGAAAAAGAAAAACAAAATAATTAAACATTTATTTGGATTTTAAAGGGAAATCAGAGTAAGGAGCTAATTTTTAAAATTAGCTCATTCATCTGCTTGTTCAGGCTATCACTAAATCGGTCTGCTTCTTCGAATGCTCCTTCAAGATGTGCTAAGAATAGCTCTTGTTGTTCTTGTATCTCGCTGGTGACAGCCAATTTTGTTGTTAATCGGGAGAGTGCATCTGCTAAACTGTTTAGCTTACCATCTATATGCTCAAAGTTAATTTGCACTCCTGTCCCTGTTACATAATCAACAAAGTTTATCCATCTAACCCTTGATGGTTTATTTTGGGCTGACTTATTGAAAAAGGATATTATTGCTTGACAATCAGTCCTCAGCGTTATCTCCTGCTGATCAAGGTAGTGGATTTTTAGTGCCTTCAATGTTTCCATGCAAGCGTGTATTTCTGCATCAATGGTTGACTTGATCACCGGAAATTTACCGCTAGCATAGGCACAAATCTTTTCTATGGATCTAGGGTCATGTTTCTTTGGTTTCCATTTGCATATGCCACCCCATCCTTCCATGCATCCGTCTGTTTCAAGGATGATATAGCTCCCTGTTGGTGGAAGCTCCAGATCTGGCAAGTTTTGCACTTTTTCCTTGATTTTTCTGATTAGTTCATAATCAGACGGTTTGAGGCGCTTATCTCCATGAGGGCTGGTTTTTGTGTACAAGGGACCTAGAAGAGTCCCAAGTTTTGGAATGTAACTTCTGGCGTAATTGAGTATGCCTAACCATGCTCGGAGTCCGGCCTTTTCTTTCAGTTTCTCCTCATCAAAGGAGACGATCTTCTTTATGACATGGGGTTGGAGTTTCACCTTACTCCTTCCAATGATTGCTCCAAGGAATTCAATTTCTCTAACTGCTATCTTCATTTTTGTTGGAGAGAGTACGAGACCCCATTTTTCACAAATTTCTAGCATTTTTCTGAGGTGCTCAGCATGTTGTTGTTCATTCTCAGAAAATACTAGAATATCATCAATATACACCGCTATAAAATCTTCGGTACCAGCAAAACACTGATCCATCTTTCTTTGAAAAATAGCCGGTGCGTTCTTCAATCCAAATGGCATAACGAGCCATTCATATAGTCCACCGGGCACCACAAAAGCAGTCCATTCAATTGACTCAGGTGCCATTGCCACCTGATGAAATCCACTCTTGAGGTCGAATTTCGAGTAGATCTTACTGTGACCGACCTTTTTAAGGATAGTATTGATGCCAGGGAGGCTATACTGATCCTTATGGGTATTATCGTTGAGGGACCTATAGTTGAATACCATGCGCTCTTTGCCTTTAATTTCTTTGCCAGTGATTGGGTCAATGGTGGTTCCAGAATTGACCATTATAGCCATGGTTCTGTGCCTGCTTTTACTAGGCCTAATTACTCCCAGTTGTAATAACGCCTTTGTATGTTTTTCGAATTGTTCTTTCATTTGAGGCGTCACATGCTTTAGGGGTTTATCCTGAATCTGGAGATCAGGATTTATGATGTCGAGAGAGCACGTCACCTGATTTTTCGACCAGTGTTTCAGAGGGTTTTCTCCAATGAACCCCTGCTCTTTTAGTCTGTTGAGTAGTGGTCTGAATTTCTCCTTAAACTGCTGTGACTCTTGCTCTTGGTGGTATGCTACGGCCTCTCTTACTTCAATGTATTCCAAGCCCGTCAGGTCGAGCTCAGGAATTGCGACTTGTACCACCTCAGCATCTGTTGTGGTTGCAATTGTTGTGATATTTTTGTAAAAAGTCACGTTCTGGCCTTCGATTCGCAATCCACCTTGCATGGATCGGATAAAATTGCACCCGATCAGCATCTGAACTCCCTCCTTCTTCCCCATCGAAAAAGAATAGGTGAAGGGAATTCTGAACCTATTCGACTCAATCAGCATACTACCATTTTTGAGTTTTAGACTGGCTATCTGAGTCGAGTTTACCCCATTTATTTGTATAGGATAGGCACTTGGCTCCAATGCCTCTTGTGGGACAATTTCTTGGTTGACACAACAGACAGTCGCTCCTGTGTCAAGAATTGCTTGAACCTTGAATGGGTTGACTCCTGGAATTTCAAAGGTTATCTCCATGTTGTAGAGTCTGTTCAGAACCCTTTTTCCTCTTACAGGGTCTTGGACCACTGTATTGAATTGCTCAATTTCCTCGGTAGAGATGGTATTGGCAGAAGCTATTCGAAGAGCTCCCGTTGGATTTCTTGGTTCCATCTCTATTTCCTCATCTACCTCTTCATCTTCAAACCGTAGTTTGGTTTTTCCTTTATCCTTCTTCATTAATTCATCAAACTCGGCTTCGAGATCCTCTGTTCTGGCCTCAAACAGTTGTTGCTTGAGTTTTCCATTTTCCGCCAAGAGGTATTGAACATAAAACATCAGCTCATTGATTAGCTGATCCTTACTATCATAAGGTGCTATTGGCTGCACCTTAGTTCGTATTCGTCTGCCCAGCCTGAATCTGGAACACATAGGACATACTGTTAGGCGGCAGTTTTTACAGTATGCCCTTGTTGATTCAGTTGTCATTTCCTTACACATGGAACATTTTTCATGTCCCGTTGGAACTGAATCATTGTCCTGCCAATCATGGGGACAATCTTTTTGATCTTCAGGCAGTTGTATATAACTTCGCCAGCTCAATTGCTCTGCCTGCATCATAAATGATTGCTCGCCGAATGGTAAATCATTGATTACGGCTGAAGCAACATTTCCAACTTCTCCTTCAGATAATGAGCATATTGCGTCACTATCAGGTTCATTGAGATCAACTGAGAGGACATCCCAGCTATCTGACAGTTCCATATTTTCAATAATGGCTGCCCTGGCAATGTTTCCTGTTTTGCGGTTACACTCTCGCGCAAAATGCCCTTCTTCTCCACAAATGAAACACTTGCATTTGCGGACCTTGTCAGCATGTTTTCTCTTGAAAACACGCACATGAGATTCGTGGGGTTTGCCTTTGTAAGTTTTGGACTTGCGAAGTCCATACTTCTTTCTTTCACCATAGTAGCCTGGTAATGGGATTTTGCTGCAAAAGGAGAGATCTTTCAAGCTCCTTTGGAGTGCAGCTTGTTTGCATCTTTCAGCCAGGTACTGGTATGAGAAATTTATTCTTGGCATAACGCCTATCGCTGCTCCAGGGTATTTGTCCAAAAATGCCTTTTCTAGTTCTTTTCCGATTAGAGGTGGCATTTTTCTGAAGAATTTTTCCGAGAGTTCTGAGGAAATGTACATCCTCCCGGATTTTGCTGCAAGGATCTTGTAATCATTCATGTAATTGAACAGATCCTTAACATGGTTGCATGACAAGCGCTCAAGGTCTTGGTAAGCGCGTGTCTGTTCTTCAGTAGACCCTTGGTATGGATCCTCTAGCAGTATCATCCTTCGAATGCAGGAGATTACGTTTTGGGGATCATCTGCAACTGCTATTAATTCTTCATATTCATGGGGGTACGCCATTCTCCATTGGATAAACATCTTTTTCTCTACATCCCCTAGGAGATTTTCAATGAAAATCACCTTACTCTTGTTATCCGTCCAGTTGCGGTCATTAACCACATTGAGAGTAATTGATTCCCATCGAGAAATTACATCACCGTATTGCCCAATATCTTCTGGTAATACCAGAATTGCACCTTTGTCACTTTGAGCATCTGGAAGGTTGAACCTCCCGCTATGCTGTTGTGCATAACCTCCTTTGAGTCTGCCAACATGATCTCTGATTTCATGTATTGTTGGCATCGGTGTTTGCCGTGATGTGCTTGCTGGTGGATAGCTAACAGGACCCATTACTGGTTCCGTTGGCCTTCTCTGAGTGAGTGAGCTCTCAGCTGTTGAAAAAGCTGATTCCATCATTTTTGTGAAAGCCTTCATCTTAGGATATTCTAGTTCTGTTTCTTCTGCCGCGTATGCAAAGTGCGACAGTTTGTCTTTATCACCTTCAGAGGCGAATGGATTGAGCCATTCTTCCTCTGATTCTTCATCTTTATCCCAGATTGGACAATAATCTAGCATCGGCCCTTCTCTAGACAGAGATGCTAGTAGTTGGATTGATTCCAACTCTTCCAAGGTTTCTGGCTCTTCAATTGTCACCATCAGAGCCATTTCTCCATCTAGTTCTTCTTCATCATTAGACCCAACAACTGCTGGTTCTGCTGGTGCGGTTGCTGTATATCCACCAAATCTAATGGCTAGGGAGCCATCAGTTCTTGATCTGACTCGAATTGTTTGTGGGTGTTGTACTTCTGGAATTGCTGGTGGTCTGATTATCCATCGTTGGCCTCTCAATTCCTCGGTTGACCTAGGTTGTCCCGGTATAGCCCTTATGCCTCTGCTTGCTAGGTGTTCTGTTACACCTTGGACATTGTACCGAAAGTTGGTGTGGCTGGTGTTTGATAATCTCCCTATTAAAGATCGAGAGATTAAGAGGTTGCTTTCTCCACCTCGCCATGATTCATACCCATGAGTTTGTACAACCAATTGGATATGATTGTAAAAATCATGAATACTAACCATCATGTCAGGAACTGCGTATGCCAGTTGTGTGTTGTCTGTTAAGTCCATTTCCATGGAACTTATCAGTGAGGTATCATTACCCCATCTTGTGTCTCTTAAAACAACTAGAGCATTTACCCCTGCACTTCTTCTGTGCAGAGCGTATAACCTGACCATTACAACACCTATGTGTAAGTGCTGTAATCCTTCTTCGACGAGCCTGTTGTAGCTTTCCTGAGAGATAAAAGGGATTTCCCTTTGATCTCCAACCACCAAAATTCTTTCATCGGAATAATGTTGGTATACCCGATGATTTCTTTCGCTCCATCCAGCTTGGTATAGTGTTTCTGCTGGAACTTGTTGTGCTCTGCGAAACTGTGAGACGCTTAGTTCCGCATCAGGACTTAGTTGAGATTCTAGTGTCCTTCGATATTGCCTACGCCTTGGCAATCTTCTTTGTGCCTCATACCGTAACCGGCTTCCGAGTCTGTAATCCCGGATTTGATCTTCAACGGTTGGTATTTGGTTTTCGTGGCCTGATACAGATGGTCTACCCACTGTTTCCGTTTGAGTACGACTCATTGTATCTTTTTCTTCTCTTCTTCGTATATTTTCTTTGGGTCACGATATACGAAAAATTTGCCCGTTATGGTTGGCCGTTTTGAGGTTGTTGGCGGTCCGAGACTCAAGTTCTTGAGTTGATTTTGGATTTGTTCTAGGGCCTCGGATGTGTCAGACCCTTCAGGCGCTTTTGTCCTTCTGAGGTCTCTTATTTGATCCTTGCAATCTTCAAGTTCTTCCTTGATTTTAACAAGCAGCTGGATGATAGTGTTGTTCTGCTTGATAATTGTTGAGGTGCCCTTTTGTGTTGCTTCAGATGGTTTAACGAAACCAAGGGCTGGCTCTTCTAATGATTCTGTTGCTCGCAGGGCTTCTCTGTATACTGAACTTTCAGCAGTGAGACGCCAGTCGCTCATAAATAAAATTAATTTTATTAGTATCAAGATTTATCCTTAATTTCTAAATGACTTTTTATCTCAAATATTTCTAGGTCGGCTTTTAGGTTTGATTATACCTTTTATGAATATGTTATCCTGAAATTTAAGTGTAAATCAAGATTATTCATCTAAACTTTTCTGGGTGCAATATGGATTTCCTTTAATTTTTCTTCCACACTACAATTTGTCTTCATGTGCGCTACACCATTGTGTTGCGCGACACATGAATTGAGTTTCTCTTTCCCTGAGACCCTGAGTCCCTGACACAGCAAATTCTCTTCTCCTCTCTCTCTCTCTCTCTCTCGTCATCCGAGAAGATCCCAACTGCTATGTCTCTCCCAAAATAAAAAGCGCTCCAAATCGTTCTCCTTTCTGATTTCCTGTTTCTTTCTTCTCTGAAACAGAGCATCTCTGTTTTCCCTTCTACAGGTCTTCTTAGGCGGTGACATTTAATCCTTCCTTCTCTCTCCTCTTTAAACGTCTCTCATTTCCCAATTTATTGCAACAAAATCCAATGCGACAACTCAGACCTCTTCTTAATTCCCATGCACGCATGCCTCTCTCTCCTATCTCTCTCCACAAAGTCACTCCTGCTTTCTCCCTCTAACTGAAGCAGAGTGCACATTACGCAACACCAACATAGACAGCAAAAACCATGGCAAGCTTGTCATTTGTGACTCTCTCTCTATGGTTTCTGATGACCATTTTTCTCCTCTCGCCACCTCTAGTGAAACCTGACATGGAGACTCTACTTGAAGTTAAAAAGGCTTTCAAAGATGACCCACAAAACCTTCTCTCAGACTGGTCCAGTCAAAACACACTCTATTGCTCCTGGACCGGTGTCACATGCGACCCGACCGGTTCAGACATAGTTGGGCTCAACTTGTCATCCGGTTCGCTCACTGGTTCGGTACCGGCTTCCCTGTCCAAACTCACCCAACTACAGTTAATTGATCTTTCTTCCAATGAGCTTACTGGTAGCATACCGGTTCAGCTCACAACACTGACCTCTCTATCTGCACTACTTCTATACTCAAACCAACTTTCTGGTACCATACCTAGAGAAATTGGCAAGCTTTCAAACCTTCAAATTCTAAGAATCGGTGACAATGCTGGTCTCTCTGGTACTATTCCAGATTCCATTGGAGACTTGCAGAACTTGACAGTTCTTGGTCTGGCATTTTGCAACCTTACTGGTACCATACCGAGTCGACTCGGTCAGTTGGCGCAGCTGGAAAACATGGCTCTACACCAGAACCAGCTTGAGGGACCCATACCGCCTGATATTGGTAATTGTTCCAATCTTGTTGCTCTCAGGCTTGGACAAAACCAGCTTAGTGGATCCATACCGCCAGAAATTGGCAGTCTTTCCAATCTTCAAGTACTCAATCTGGCGAATAACACACTCGAAGGGGTCATACCAGCTCGGCTCGGTGAATTGGCACAACTCAACTACCTCAATCTCATGGCAAACCAGCTAACTGGTACCATTCCAAGTTCTCTCTCCAATTTGAGTAATCTTGAAATTCTCGACTTGTCAGTAAATAATCTCCACGGCGAAGTACCAGACGGATTTGCTCAATTGAGTCAACTCAATTTTCTTGTGTTGTCTCAAAACAACATTTCTGGTTCACTACCAGACAGACTATGCAATAATGGAACCAACTTGGAGCACTTAAAGTTATCTACCAACAACTTTTCTGGTGAAATTCCGGCCGGTCTGGCAGAATGCCGCGTTCTACAGCAATTGGACTTGGCGAATAATAGTTTGTCTGGTACAATACCACCTGAGCTCGGTCAGTTATATGACCTTACTGACTTGTTGCTAAATAACAACAGTTTGTCTGGCACACTGCCACTTGAGTTATTCAACCTTGCTAATCTGAAAACCCTGTCTCTATATCACAACTCGTTGATAGGCGAGTTACCAGAGGATATAGGCCAGTTAGAGAATTTGGAAATTCTTTACATTTATGAGAACCAATTCACTGGCCCCATACCAGAATCAATTGGTAACTGTACCAACTTACAGATGATTGATTTTTTTGGTAACAATTTCAATGGCACAATCCCTTCCACCATTGGCCAACTCAAGCAGCTCAACTTGTTGCATGTTAGACAAAATTCTCTCTCAGGCCCAATGCCACCTGAGTTAGGGTTTTGCCGGGAGTTAACCATTCTGGACTTGGCTGATAACCAAATCTCAGGAGGAATACCAACAACTTTTGGCATGTTACATTCACTAGAGCAGTTCATGTTGTACAACAACTCACTTGAAGGTCCAATTCCTGATTCCATGATCAATTGCCGAAACATCACCCGTGTGAACCTATCCAATAACAAGCTCAATGGAACCATCCTTCCTTTGTGTGGGTCCCACAATCTTCTCTCCTTTGACATTACAAATAACCAGTTTGATGGAGAAATTCCAGCTCAATTAGGGAACTCACCAGCACTCGAACGAATTCGACTCGGGCATAATCGACTGACCGGCTCGATACCAAAATCTCTTGGTGATATATCATCTCTCTTTAATCTTGACCTATCCACGAATATTCTCACAGGTGAGATACCAAATGAGCTCTCCTCATGTACTGATCTCAGCCACATTGTGCTGGATCACAACCAATTGACTGGAACAGTACCCGACTGGCTAGGCAACATGCCTCAGCTTGGTGAGCTAACACTGTCTACCAATTCTTTGTCGGGGCCTATTCCCGATTCTCTTTTCAATTGCTCCAAGATGTTAAAGCTCTCTCTTGATGGGAATAACCTGAACGGTACACTCTCTCCATTGGTTGGGGGTCTTCGATCCCTAAATGTACTTAACCTTGGGACAAATCAATTGTATGGTGAAATCCCCACTTCACTGGGGAAACTATCAAACCTTTATGAATTAAACCTTTCTCATAATCTTTTTTCTGGTGAAATGCCCTCGGAGCTTGGCCAATTACAAGAACTTCAAATTGTATTAGACTTGAGCGTGAACAAATTAACTGGAGCAATCCCACCTTCAGTTGGATCGCTGTCCAAGCTTGAAAATTTAAACCTTTCCCACAACTCATTGACTGGTGCTGTCCCAGCACAAATAGGTGAGATGAGTAGCCTTGTAAGTCTTGATCTCTCAAATAACAATCTCCAAGGGAAATTAGACAACCGACTTGCTCACTGGCCAGTGGGGTCATTTTCTGGTAACCTTGCTCTATGTGGTGCTCCTTTGGAGTCTTGTACATCCAGTAGTTTAAACTCTCACCGTTCGGCTCTACACTCAGCTTCCATCGCAGTTGTCTCAGCCACTGTGACCTTGGCAATCTTACTTTTATTAATTGCACTCTTTTTCTTGCTAAGGCACCGGTATTTAACACGAAAGTCCAGTGAAGTAAACTGTGCATTTTCTTCAAGCTCCACAAGCACCAATAGGCAGCTGATCATCAAGGGTTCAGCTCGGCGTGATTTCAAATGGGACACAATAATGGAGGCCACTGCAAACTTAAGTGATGAGTTTGCAATTGGATCAGGAGGATCCGGTACAGTTTACAAGGCTGAACTACCAACTGGTGAGACTGTGGCAGTGAAAAGAATTAAGAAATTTGATAGAGACTCATTATTTTTCCATGACAAAAGTTTTGCCAGGGAGGTGAAGATACTAGGCCGGATCCGGCACCGTCATTTGGTGAAACTTCTAGGTTTCATTAGTAATGGAGATGGAGCAAATTTGTTAGTGTATGAGTACATGGAGAATGGTAGTGTATGGGATTGGTTGCATGAGCCATCAACGGGCCTAAATCGGAAGAGACAATTAGGATGGGAACCCCGGCTTAAAATTGCACTCGGGTTGGCCAAAGGGGTTGAATATTTGCACCATGACTGTGTGCCAAGGATAGTGCATCGCGATATTAAGTCGAGCAATGTGTTATTGGATGGGGATATGGAAGCACATTTGGGAGATTTTGGGCTCGCAAAAGCTGTTTTTGAGGATAGGAGGGGTGATGACTCGACCGGGGGCACTGAAACTGGATCTTGTTTTGCTGGAACCTATGGATACATTGCTCCAGGTATGTTAACGACAATAGTACTATTAATAGTTTTAAAATTATAATCATTTTTATTATCAGTACTAGCTGTAATTCTATGCTTATATTGTTGTCATCATTAATAATTTCGTCCTATCAACCATCTGGTTGGAAAATCAGAATGACGTTTGAGAAATAATTTATCCTTAATAATAGGCCTAGGTTGAAACTAGTTAGTCAATGAAATTATAAAGCTTGTCTCCTTAAGTACAATAATATGGGCCCACAAATAAGTGAGCATATCTGGAATTTCAAAGCAGAATTGACCTAACAACTTTTGAAACGTATCAATCGTTAACTGGCCCAGATAATAGTCTGAATGAAAGAGGCCACATGTTCGTGTGTACCAAGTACCAACACAAAAAAAAAAAAAAAGAAAGACAACAACCTAATAAAGAAACAAAATCTTAAATTTGCATAAGAAATGAAGGAAACTTGAATTTATACTAAACCTTGACTGATTATAAAACCTTTACAGAGTGTGCTTATACCCTGAAAGCAACAGACAAGAGTGACGTGTACAGCATGGGGATAGTGTTCATGGAGCTTGTGACGGGTCGCATGCCAACTGACAAGAGATTCACTGGCGACATGGACATTGTGAGGTGGGTTCAAACACTTACTAATTCACCAACTCCGTTGCGGGATGAATTATTTGACGGATTACTAAAGCCGCTTACTCAAGATGAAGAATCATCCATGCTAGAAGTGCTTGACATTGCCTTACAATGTACCCGCACCACACCAACAGAGCGGCCAAGTTCAAGAAAGGTTTCAGACTTGTTGCTACATGTTTTGCTCAAGGTTCATAGAGTTGGGTCTATGAAGAAGATGTGAGGTCGTTTTCTGGTTTTCAAAGTGAGAATAGTAGTTTTGTTTTGAGGGAATAGGAAACAGAGACATGAAATTGGTTTTTTTTTTTTTTGTAATTGTGAAGTTGGTAGTGTTAGGGTCTTTTAATGCATATATCTAACAGAAATAAAGCGAAAAAAGTGAATCAGAAATGAGTTTTCAATTTTTTTTTTGGGTGATATGTTTGCTTTTAGAGGTTAATTATTGGTTTTTCTGATGATATGTGTAAATATGTGACAGTTGTGAAGTTAAATTAGATCAAAGCTTTCTATTTAGCGAGATGTTTTGAATTAGGCTGTTTGAGAAGAAAATGGACTCAAACCTTGTCGCCTACTTGAATTTTAGTTTAATCAACAATAATTTTGAGATCAAATCCCTGAAAAGTCCACATGTATTTATTTCATAATTTTCAGTACTGATGATTCTTGAATGGAACTTCTGTGTAGTGCAGAACCACGCACAAAATCTAGAAAGACAAAATATTAATCTAAGGGCAGACAATCAACCCAAAAAGGTTAAAATATTACATTATGCATAAGAACACGTGATTTGATGGATCTAATAAGTTATCTAACAACTGAACAACATTATGTCAATCAACAAAACAAAAGAAAAAAAAAACTTGAAACTGAAATAATCATATTTTGTTGTAAACCAGCCCAACGTAAACTTTGCACCCATTACGCCTCCTCTTAACTTGAAAGTGGAAACCAAACTCGGGTTATCCGGCCCAGCCCAATTATGGCCCATTTAAACCCATCTCTTACTCCAGTCGTCTCTAAGGCCCTGATCAAAATCTCATTTTTTTAACGTGGGATTTCATTTCATTTCATTTCGTTGGAAAATTCTTGATCATTATGAACGGATTTTGTATCATTTGGTTGGAATTCCTATGTAATTAGATCCAACGAAATCCTACGAAATCCTATGGAATCAATTGAATTGAATTGAATTGAATTGAAATCCCGTAAAAAAATCATTTAACTCCGCTGAGATTGTAAAAACTAGAGACAGAGAGAGAGGAAACACAAACGAATACTCCGAGAGAAATCTATCAAAGTGTCTTAGATCGATCGAGGTAGAGAGAGATGGGAGGAGGAGGAGGCCATGGACACGCTGACGCCAGCCACGGCGGCCATGGCGCTGGCGATTTCAGGAAGAACGTGTGGAGCATGACAGGTGGGCCCTACTGCCGCCCCGTCCACTGGCGGCGCAACACCGCCATCGCCTTCGTCGGAATCATTCTCGTTTGCATCCCCGTCGCCATGAAATCCGCTGAGCTCGAGGTCCCCATCTTTCGTTTTCTTGATTTTGTTTTGTATTTCGTGTTTATCTGTCGATCTCTTTTTGTTCGATCTGGGCCAGTTTCTGCTTGTTGAGCTTAAATTTTGAAGTATTGATTCCCATGGAAGAGAAAATTTTGGTGGGCTAGGGTTTGATGGAAGAATTGTTATTCCCCGCAGAAAATTGGTGGTGCCAATTTGTGGTACAAAGTAACATGTAGTTAGCTCTTGATAGGTCAATAGCCTAATTGTTCCTTTATGAAGACTTCTTAATTTACATAAACCTGATGTGCCTCATATTATTGTTACTTTTGATGGATTATAAAGAGGTGCAAAACCCTTTTTCTCTATTTGTTCCTTGACCTAAACTTTTGTTAAGGGGCTGGGTAGGGGGTGTTTGGCAACACCATAAGTTAGTGGGGTCAGGGATTAAAGTTAGTATTTTTGGGATAAGTGTTTGAGATGAAGTTAGTAAATATTAGTTCTAACGTGAGCACTAAAATCATTGATCTCGAACTCATTTGGCAATTGTAGGTTAACAAGTTAGATTACTAACCTAAAAATTAGGCTAATCTCATGTATACCAAACGCCCAATATCTAGCTGCTGACGCAAATGAGAAAGAAGGTACTAAGAAATATTAAAATGTTTGCTGTGAATAGGAGACAAATTGGGACTATATGCAAATGCAATAGAGAAATTATGGGGCAGTTGCTTATTTCTTCAGAAATGCTTTGTAAATTGGTCTGCTGTTTGATATTGCGTGTTTGACGATCGTATGTTACCTGGATCCTTGGTTTCCAGTCCTCAATGTTGCATATTTCCAAGTGCTGAACTGGTAACATCCTTCGAGTACCAAACTGTTATCAGTTTTGCCTCTTCTTTTTTCCTGTTTTCTAAGTTTGTACTTAGTGTTTGAGGTCTTACCTGGAATTTTATTGTTTGATTAAATATATTCAATGAGATTTTGGTCAAACTGTACTTAAAAAGGATTTAGAACTGGAATTTTTTTGTTAACTGGTGGATTCATTCTTGCAGCTGTCAGTAAGGCACTAGCATGTACCATAGTTGGTACACTATGCTAAATAGCTGTTAGTAATGGATGTTCTTTGTTATGTCATGTTATTTTAGTTTAATTTGTATATAGTTGGATAATGCATGATAACTACATTATAATGTTTCTGATGCTAATACTGATACTATTTCTCATTCTATCAATCCTCTTTTTTTTTTTTTTTATTTGCAACGCAGTTGCAAAATGATTGTTCATTGAGCTAATATAACATCTTCCTTGGTTTCAGCAAAGGCCACATCACCCAGTGCGCCCAATCCCATCACAGCTCTGGTGCAAAAATTTTGGCAAGAAGGACTACTAAATGTAGCATCTTATGACATGGTTCAGAATCATATAAATTTGGTGCAAGTTATATATGACTAAACGCCTTGTAAAACTCTATTCAGTATCCAATGCGGATGACTTTTCTTTTTCCTTGTTTATTTTTGTTACTTGTTCTTTTTTTATTTTTATTAATGGTTTATCACATTTTCCCTTTGTATGGGTTTAGTTTAAAATGGCTTGGTCGCCATGAGTTGATCTTCATTGAATAAAACAATTCTGTTTCTATGGAGTGACAATGAGTTCAATCCAATTTTTCCTTCTTTTTAAATTTCCTGTCCTGGTGGTAATATATAATCAACTATAGTTAGGTTTTAATTTTTTTTAAATCGTCTGTTCTCATGCATCTGTATTAATTGCTCAACTTTACTATTTATACTTTACAAGTGTATTCAGATTGATTTGCCAGAAAGTGAGAATGTTAGTGAGTTTAAAATTTGATGTGCTGTTATATTCGCATGGGTCTAGGAAATATGATGCTATAAAACTGGCCAGGACATGACATTTTTAATTCTCTGGTAATTGCAGCACTGATATGTGATACTGTAGTGAATCTAAACCTACTTTAAGCTTCCAGACCAGCCAAAGGGTATTGTATCAACAAATTTTAGCCATAATATGTGAATAGTCTATCTGATCTTTTTTGCGAACTTGGCATTTAAGAACTCATGAGCAAATAAAAATCATGTGTGTGAGGTCCAGTAACCAATTTTCACAAAACTAAGTACCTTAAGAACAGAAATTTAATTCCAATGGAGAAAGAGATGAAAATTGATTACTGCCATCTGCAGTTTTGCCATTCCTGCCATCGCTAAATATAAAGTGAACATATACAGCAAATAAAGTGAACATATAGACAATCTAAGTGAACACATACAAATAAATAAGTTCAATGAAAATTAGTTGAATATGCATGTAAACTTCTGAACAAGTGACGACAACATTTATTTGTTTGTAAGTGTTCACTTAGATCGTCTATATGTTCACCTTATTTGTTGTATATGATCACTTTGTATTTAGCGGTGGCTGGGATGGTATATTTGCCGATGGCACTTATAATTCCTGGAGAGAGATAGCTACCTTGGCCGAAGAGCTGAACGTGAGGCCTATCAAATTCTACATGAGTGTATGGCTCTCCCCCACACCACCTTCTCGCATCAGCCTAGAAGCAAAAATCAAGAGTATGCAATGTCAGAATTGAAAGGAAGTCAACCATGGTGTCTCCGTCTTCAGGTGAACTCCACCGTATAGGAAGGAAAGAGGGGAACAGATGAAAGAGACTTAAAATACAGAATCAACCTCTCCTTCTACTTCTTGTAAAGAGAAGAACACATCGAAGAAGAGAACAATGACAATACCTCGATCTATAGTCGGAAAAATGAAAGTAAAAAAATGGAGCAATTTTTTTTTCTCTCTTCTTCCGCCATTGAGTAGAGAAAAGAAAGAGAGAGTGAGAAGACAATGGGGCCGTTTGGATGTTAGGAATTTGGGGAATTTGCAATTCCTAGACATAAATTTATTGGGAATTGTGTAATTTTGTGAAGAGTTTGGATTGTTTATAATAAATTTGGCATATAAAATGCTCGAAATTGCAATTCCGGCACCATCCAAACAGCCCCAATAAGAATAAAGAAGGAGATCGCTGGGCATACCCACTACCAAAAAATCTGAACGACATTAAATGCGGTAGACTAATAGAGCAATCAATTCAGAAAAGAAACGGTTCACATTAATAACACAACACCAGGCGCACTAAAAAAAATGCAGCACCACCCCATCTCATATGCAGATCCAACTGCAGGATCTCAGATGGACGTACCGGATAATTCCAGATGAAAAATAGAAAACGACACTGTTCATGGGTGCGGTTATTGATGCAGCTGACATCAGCGATCAAGGCCTCATAATCGATCTGGGCCATCCGATTTTGATCAGGGCCTACATCTTCTCCACTACAATGTCAAATTGATTTTACTTATGGCGACCGGGAAAGGTGGCAGCCACAACAGGCACCGGGAGCGTATCCTCTACCAACTTTTTGAAGTTGGTAGAGGGCCAACGTTTGATCCGAGCCGTAAGATCTAATCTCGACGGTTAAAATTTTTCGGGCCTATCAATCTAGGTTACATGCACGGGGCTCCCTTAACCATTGAGATTAGATCTAACGGTTTAGATCAAACGTTGGCCCTCTACCAACCATAAATGGTTGGCAGAGGATGTGATTCCAACAGGCACCGGCCTAAGCCGGTTAGATTCCTACTATTACTCGTCTCTGCCATTGCAATCGGCCTCCTGTTGGTGTTCCTCTCCTTCCCTTTCTCGTTCTCGTTCTCGGCCAATTCAAAGGAGACAAACAAGAAGTACTTGTATTGGGGAAGTCGAATCGATTGCCCCGGAAAGTGTTGCGATCAGTGTGCTGGTCTGGCACACCAAGAGTCCAGCCTCAGATGCGCCCTTGAAGAAGCTTTAGTTCTCAACAGGTATCAGATCAACTTTCTATGCAGGAAATATTTACAATTTGATCCTAGTTTGAAATAGCATGCTTGTGGATTGTTTTGGTAATGGACACCAATACTTGATGTGTAGATGTGCTATATTTCCATTTCTTATTTGCTCTCGTGATTTTCGTTTTTCAGAATATTTGTGATGCCTTCAAGAATGTGCCTGAGTACAATACACAATACAAAAGGGATACTACATGCTAGCAACGCAACATCTACTGATGAAAGGTCTGTTCAATCCACCCTAGACCTCTATTCTGTTTTTAATTTAGTAGAGTTTACATTTTTTTGTCTGTAATCAGTTGTTCATTGTTAATTAAGAAAAAAACAAGTCAATAATGAGGCATCAATTCAATGGAAAGTAGTTTATACATCATTTGAGTTAGTTTCTGTTAGTCAAGAAATAATTGGTAAAATTGCGAAAGAATTGTCCTAAGGATGACCATAGCCTTGTATAGTCTGGTAACTGTGCCAGGACCAGTAGATAAAGGCATTTTGGCATGATTTAAAAAATAACATTTATGTGATATTTTCCAGCAGCAGTAAAGCGGGGAATGCTAAAGTAACTATAGGAGGGATAAAATACCAACTATTTTGGTAGCAAAGTGGAGGCAATGAAATTATTCGTAAATAGTAATCGTTAGATTTTCGGGCTAGAAGATTAAGTGGATAAGATATGTTATACATGTCCATAAAAAAGATATTATTCTAATGCACTCCTGATTAAGTGCATACTTATGTTTGCCAGTATAGTATGTTGAAGACTTAAATTCAATTTATAAATGTAGATGGGAGGAAAATTCTTGTGCAATGGATTCTCTGTATGACATACAACTAATTTCCCAAACTGTACCGGTCATACTTGATAACTCAGATGCCTGGTTTCAAGTCTTGTCAGAAGGCAAAAGGCTTGGTAAAAATGGTATAATGCATGTGAAGGGTGTTAGCCGAGCTGAGCTTAAAGAAAACAGATATTATTCTAATGCACTCCTGATCAACCGCACTGCAAGTCCACTTGCTTGGTAAGTATATGTATTGATTTTTCAAAGGATTCTGATTTTCACTGGTTCCACAAGTGGTCAAGTAATTCTCCAACAACTTTAGTGACTTAAGGTTCCGTTGAACATAATTTACACCCAATAAAACAACAAATGAACCAAGGGAATTAAAAAGTGATAAAAGTGGATGAAGTAGTCATACATACCAGTTCTGATACCACCATAATAGCTGGTACACGTGTATTTGACAAGCAAGGTACCAATTATTAACATGAATTTTACTTCCTCATTGAATAATTCTTTGATCATTTTGTAGTGCTTCTCTACACATATCCCATGGCCCTCATTAAACCATATTAATGGGTCCCAACGACCCAATGAGAATTTTGATCAAAATAATTGTAATGAAATAAAAAACAGGTTTGCAGAGTGCAAAGATAGAAAAAATAGAAGGTCTGTGAGGTTGCCATACTCTCTTCTCCCTACAATGGCTTCTAAAAGACTGAGGGATGCTGCAGATAAGGTTATAACTCTCTCTCATTCATGTGAGTTGCAGGCATATACTTGTCTGTTGTGGTGGTTGTGGGCATTAGGCATTAGCTCATCGTTCTTCTTCTTTTTTTTTTTTTTTTGTGCGAGGGTGAAAAAGATAAAGCTTCCAAGCCTTCTCTTATTATCATTGGGACACCCAAATTTAATTAAATATAACTTTAATGCAGAAAGACAAACGGTGATAGTGCTAGTAGGATATATTTTCATTTCTGTTCCCTATCCTCCTTTAATCTTTCAAAGGGGCCTTAAAATTCATTATTCAGTTATGTATAATATGCATTATCTTTATATGTACCCCATTCTAGCTAAAATTTATTCACATTTGAAACAAGAGGTTTATATTAATTTACATATATTTTTTTAAAAATTTTATAGATAAAAGAGTTCCTTGGGGACTATGATGCTATACATGTGAGGCGAGGAGACAGGCTGAAAACCAGGACAGACAAATCTGGGGTGAAAAGAAGTCAATTTCCACATCTTGATAGGGATACACAGCCCCAATTTATCCAAAAGAGAATTGCCAAGTGGGTCCCACCAGGCCGCACTTTGTTTATTGCCTCCAATGAGAGAAAACCGGGGTTTTTCACACCGCTCTCTTCCCGGTAAATTCTTATTAGTATCTTTTTTATGTTTTGTTTTGTTCTTGGATGTGTTCTCTTGTTGGGTTTCTTTTCTAGCCTACCCCAATGAGACAAAAGGCTTAGTTGTTGTTGTTGTTGCAGCCATACATAAACTATTGTGCACTGTAATTTAACTTTTGTTCAAATAAGAAGATTCAGTAATACAACTTTTGGTTTTTAAGTGGATTTTATGATTATATGTTTATATGGTGATCATTTTCTCCTTGTGACTTGTTTTGCTTAGTATTTTTCTTTCAAGATAGGGTCAAAATACTGTATTGTGGTCCAGTTTATACATATCCAATACAAGTTTGATATGTGGTCGGCAGGCAAGTCTGTATGCCAGTTTAGGCTATTTTAAATCTTTTTTCAAGCTTGGTTTGTTACATTTTTAATATTTTATGTTTTGCAGTTATAAGCTGGCATATTCATCAAACTACAGCTATATGTTGGATCCTTTGATAGAGAACAATTACCAACTATTCATGGTGGAGAGGCTTGTCTTTCAAGGTGCAAGGACCTTTATAAAAACTTTTAAAGAAGATGAAGGTGATCTTTTTCTCACTGATGACCCTAAAAAGACCTCCAACAATTGGCAAATTCCTGTATACACTGAAGAAAAAGAGAACTAGGTCTTTACTTTGCTGCATATCTTTTGATATTTCTTTTGTTAATGTGTCCGTAAATATCTGGGTTTGTCCAAACGTAACAAGTTTTACTTAGCAGAGAGGCCATCGGGGCATGATTGCATATCACGGTTGGATTAATCCTTTTGAAATTTTATTAGTTTATTTTTGGAAAGCTTAACAATAGTTTATGTATAGAGAAAATTTTCAATCGAATTCTTTATTCTTTATTATTCCCTCTCTTAAGAGTAAGGTAGGACCTCTTTTCAGCTGCATTGTATTTTATTATAAATTCTCTTGAAATTAAAAAAAGAACATTCAGTGATCTTCTGACAGACTGAGGCTGAGATAAATTGCTCCATTTGTGAATGTTTCAAGTCTGATTTGCATAGTGCAGAGCATTCTGAGAAGGGATGATGCACCGTCTGAGAGTTGTTTGGCATAGGTTGCAGAATTTCATCAGTTGCTAGCCCCTCTTGACAGGGCTGGTTATGAATAGGGGTGCATAATGACTAGAACGACCACGAAAATAGGTTGTTGCGTTAACCGTTTCGTTTTGAATGAAACGATCGAAATCACAAAAATACACATGGACGAAATTGACTACGTGTTGTGTTAACATTTTCGTTTTTAAAACGCAACCAAAATCTTTAACCGTTTCGAACGAAATGAAAGAACGGTTAAAACAGTCATCGTTTTCACCCCTACTCATGAATAGTACTTTATTTTCTGGCTAATACCCAGTAAAAAAGACATTGTTCTACAACTTACTGGGGAGTGGGGGCCATGAATTGATCATATTCTGGCACCGCGTAATCTGATAGGAGGTTCTCAGGTTCAATAGAGAGAGAGACGCCCAGCTTTAAACCAATTTGGGCTGTATTGGTTTTGTATTAGCCTATATATAAGAGCCCAAGTCCATTCCTTTGCTTCCTTAGCTCATGGTTTTCTGGCCGGCTGGCCCCAGTTAATACATATTGTACATTGTTTTATTTTCTGGATGAATATCATCAATAACAACCCATTATTGACCTAAGTGCTAAGCCTGCGATTGCTCGGTATGAGCCGATTATATATTATTCATAATTTTATTGGTCACAGAAACAAAAATCCTTGCATCAATCAAGAAGCTACCAGTTTTATTATACCCATCGCTTTCTAGTGTTACTAGCATAAGATGCCTTCATATGCGGACAAATAAAGAAACAAAACAATGTTAGACAATAAAAATATGATTCTTAATTTACCAGCGATACAAATAGATGTGTTATTCAATTTATTTCTATATTAGATGGAAAACCAAGTAATGGTGTTGCTTCGGCTGGTGATTGATATCCAACCGCAGATCAAACCAATCGAACGGCAGAAACATCTGTTTACATTCTAAATCTAGAGTGTTACACCTCTTGGTATGCGTGCTTTAATACGTAAAGTATAGATATATTGTTCCTGACACTCGATTGACTCTCGAGTTAAACCTGATTGGTGATACTAATCACTACCGACAACAGTTGAACATATATAATTCAAGACATGAAAGCAAAAGCCCAATTAATAAACCATAAATTGAACTGAACAAGATCAATGCCTGAACCTAAATTGAAGTGCACTAAATAGCAATCTACCAGCATAGTACGAAATATTCCCAAAAATATAAAACTTGCCTATTTAATTAGTTGTAACTTCCAGGGACAGAAGTCCAAACAAAAAAAGTGACATTTTTACGTGCGCAAACATAATCTTAAGCTGGGAATTAGGGTCACTTTCTTCATTTGTAACAGATTTATTTGTGTACTCATTTAATATTGAAAGCGACTCTTAATTTGGATCTATCCAAATAAGCATCCAATCATAGAATAAATGAATGACATGGTAACCTCCTTACCTCCCTGCTAGGGGGGGGCCTAGGAAGATAAATAAACATTAATTATATTTTAAATTTGCAACAATGAACTGTTATTGCTTTGATCAATTGCAAAATTCTAGAAAGGTTTGACCTTAGTAAGTAACCTATATCGCTTTGCTTGAACAATTTGCGATGGTTGCAGCATGGGTTAAAGGGCTTAGGTAACCATAGTGGTTGGGTTACTCTGTCCTAATAGGCTGTTGAGGAAGATTTCTTGTGAGAAAACCATTCTCTGTAACAACCTTCTCTAAAAGATTCCATTATTGATTTATTTAATTTTCTTAATTTGCTAACTTTAGCATCTCGGTTTGCTTTTCTTGATTCCAAGTGTTCCTAGCCTTCAAGTTTTATATAAGGTTTCTTCTTTATATTGTACATAATATACAAATCAACAACCAAAAAAAATGAAAATAATTAATAGATCTCATTGTGATTAAAGCGGTAGTTCTTATCAACCAATGATAAGAGTAGGTGTCTAATTAGCATGTGTCTAATTAGAATGTCACCAATGGTATACCTTTTTCCCCTCTTTTTCTTGTTGGGTAAGCGCTTGCTCCTCTACATCACTCATACAGTCATACTGTCAGATATCATGCATTATTATCCTGGCTACTGTTTTTTTAATCAAGTTCAAGCATGATATTTCTTTTGCTTCTTCGATCTATTGTATTATTCGTTTGCACCTTGTATAATGTAATAAAATTGGCTTGATATCACCCATTCTAGCTAGCGCCTCACAAGATTTTTTTTTTATATAAATGTGTGTTTCTCTCTATGCATTTGTATGTTGAAAATAAACATATATAAGTTTCAATTTTGTTGAAGCAATCTGGCAGAACTGACCTTAGCAAGTTCTTTTTTATTTCCTTAAATTTCTTGGACGTAAATTTGCAGTATGCAATTTTAATTTGAAATATTTAATTGAATAACATATTTAATATATTAAGGTAGTAATAAAAATAGCATTGTCATGGTCGAGATAGTAAAGAACATGCAAAAATGACTCAGGCCCTTAATTTTTTTTAGTAGAATTGTAAAATTAGGAAATTTGAAATAATATATTTTTATTTATTTCTTCAACATAAAACAGTATGGAATATAACTATATTCTAAAAAGTAATTTTAATAACTTGTCCAGACTTGTTCTCATTTTAGATCCATCCTTTAATGGTAGAGTACTCTTAATCCTACTTAATTATCTATTTGCAACATAATATTTTAGGGGGCTCATTGAAATAAAAAAAAGTTGCTTATGAAATCCATTAATTCATGAAAATAAAACTTTGATCAAATAACAAGAACAATGATGATGGTGGTGGTGGTGGTGGTGTCATAATCTTAAGGAGGAGCTTATCACTCACGTTTATTACTGGTGTCGTTATCATTTAGCATATATTGTTTAAATGTCAACATTTTGATGACGAAATAGGTCCATCGATATGTTTTCTCATGAACAATGCGCTAACTTATGCATACTAAATTTTTTTCTAATAATAATGCATTAGTGAAGCCTTGAGAATTTGAAAGCGATGGATAAAATTATACCCATTTCTTGAAAAAGATGATAACTAAATGAAAAAAATAAATACTCATTTTTGAGAAAGTGACAGTCATGCATATGCACTACTAAACTTTTAAGTTGAAACGGTGAGGACTAGACTCCATTTTTTGTTTAAAAAGAAAAAAATATTATGGCCCTAATTGGAATCACTTTAACAAGGGATTTCATTTAATTTCATTTCATTAAAATTTTTTGGTTCAAAATAAACTATTTGATGTGGTTTGATCGGAATTTCCATATTGTTTGGTCTAACGAAATCCTGTGAAATTAATTCTAATTAATTAAATGAAATAAAATAAAATCCAACTTAAAAATTATTTTGAAAGCCACCCAACTAATTCCAATAATTAATAAGCTATATGGGAAACTGAAAAGGCTAAAGAGGATTATAGAAATGGAATGTGTGCCTGTACGTGTACAGAAATTGGAATTAGACCTGTCAATATGACCATGTATTAACGTATTAATGTTACGTTTATGTACTACGGAACATTAAACGGATGGAAACTTTGTTTCCGTTGGGCCGGCGGAACGTTAAATGAAAATGAGCCATAATTTACGCTAGTAATTGAAACGTAAACGTAAGGCCCGATTTTCGTTTCATTTATTTCCGTATTAACGTATATACATATTCCACATATATAGAATAGGTTGAATTGCAGAGTAAATTGCGGAGACAACGAGGATAAGGTCAGATAATGACCTAGAATGCGCCGCTCCTCGCCCCTCTCTCTCGCACGCTTCCTCCTCTCTCTCTCTCTCTTTCTCTGTGTGACTGTCTCTCTCCGTCTCTCACACACTTCCCATGACAAATTAACAATGGCGACTGGCGTGATGATAGCAAGGCAGATCGTACGAGTGTTTTCCCCAAAGAAGCAATGCAAGGTGGAAGCAACGCGAGGTGGAAGCAAGGCACAATAGCAAACCGAGGAGTGGCTGGCTTAGATTCCTCCTCTCCTTTGTCACTTTGTGGTACAATTGAAAACTCTTATTTGAAAAACACATTTTTATGAAAATTTCTGAATAGATTTTTTGTTCAAGTTTCTTGTGTCGAGTTAGAATTTTTTTTGTTCAAATTTCTTTTGTTCATTTTTACGGTTTTAATTATTGGTTCTGGTACGATTTCTGATATCCAAATCATCTTTGATTTATAATATTTTTGTTCTTAGATATAATTAGAATTAAAGCAAAGTGATGAGTTAGATTTGCAATATCTTGTACATCTATTTAAGGATGAGACCCTTTCTGTGATTGTTATAGGAAAATTACAAATCAAAATCATCTTCTGTTATATATATCTCTCAATTTTATAATTTCATGTGAACAAGACAAATAATATTGAGAATCAAGTGCATATACATTTTAATGAGACAGAACACCAGGGTACCAGTACAACTGGTTCAACTATTTTCAGTTTTGATATGAATCATAGGATGAACAAAGAAAAGGAAAAAGTGGATTTTTGTTTCCCCCAAATGCTTTTTGAATTCTTATATCATTTTTGCTTCTGTTAGATTCGGATTCTGCAAAAATTTATGGGCGCTAGTTTGAAAAACAATATGCTTTCTATACTTGCAATAGCTGCAATTGCAGATTCAACATTTCTATGTATATGCTTTTAAGTTTGCATTTCTAACTTTCTTGTTGCCTCTTTGCAGATTTTGTTCTTGTTGCCTCTGGTATTTTATAAAGGCAGGAAGGAAATTAATTTTGTACTAGCATCAAGCAAACTATACATTAGGTATTAATTTTGTTTGCCAATATACTTTCTGTACTTGCATTTATAAGTATAGTATTAATTCTACTATTCCAGATTCAACATTTTTTAAGTACATGCTTCCTGTACTTGCATTTCTAACTTTTTATTTGCTTCTCAGTTTGCAGATTTGTCTGGTATTTTGTTCTTGTTGCCTCTTTGTGTAATGGCAAATTCAGAAACCTGTGATGAGAGTGCATCTGAGGTTTGTGATGGACTGCTTGACACCTCTGTATCTTGTACCAAGTCGTTACAAGACTCTGTACCGTTCTGACATGACTTCAAAGCTTGTAGGACTAATTTGTAATAAATTTTTGGTCTCAGGGACCTTTCTATAAAATTCTTTGAACTTGTATGAGAACTTGTTTGTTGTAATTGCTGTCATTAGGGGCTGTTAAGTAAAATAAGTTATTTTCAGGGCTTGTTTGAACTTATAACTTGGAGAAAAAAAACGGAAGCAACATTTTAACGTTATTAATGTTTCTTCCGTTAAGTTAAATGTAACATTAAGCGGAAGGAAAAATGTTTACGTTTAATAAATGAAACGTTAAACATTACAAAAGTTAATTCCGTCAAATTAACGTAACATTAAACGTAAGAGATGATTTCCGTTGATGTTAATGACTTTGACAGGTCTAATTGGAATAATTTAAAGGATTCATCTCCAAATTCATCCTTGCGTGAAGGGCTTTGTCTTCTACGATGTCAACAAAAGGGCACAGAGTGGATGCTTGTTGGAGGTCTGAATCAGCACTCCTCGTGGTCGTGAGGGTAAAATTGAAATTTAAGGGAATTTCGTGGTTGCTTCGCTAGTTTGCTACTCAGTGTGATGCAAACATCCTCTACGCAGACATACGACTGCGGTCTGCGGAGTTGCGTTACTTGTAGACTTGTAGTTCACATTTTATACGGTCGCAAATCGCAATTTTTAATTGTTAAGCACCGCTTGCACAGGATAAAAGGTTCGTATCAGATATATTGGAGAAGAGAACCCACCATGGGAATTCAATTGTACTCGTGTATAGGGTGCGTTTGGATCAACGATAAATTTTTATTCATAGTGTATTTAGATTATCTTTTTATGTGGGCAACCGTTTGGATAGGTGTGGGCAGAAGGGAAGAAGGGAAGAAGTGGAAAGAAATATTAGGAAGTGTGTAACTTTGTAAAGAGTTTGGATTGTTTATAATTTTTTTTCTTCCTTGTTCCTACTTCTTCTCAACGCATCCAAACGGAGGCTGTGGGTTAAGAAGTTTTTAAAATCACTTTTTAATCCGGATTAAAAAGATGATCTAAACATCTTCGGAATATAAATTTATTTCTGATGTTGGACTACTTAGAATCGCTACACTAATCTAAAAAAAAACTTATTCTTGATTTTATAAGAATAATATTTTTTATCCCGAATAACTAATCTAAATTTTTAATCATAGTGTATTTGGATCATCTTATTATTGTGGGTTAAGAAATTTTAAGGATCACTTTTTAATTCGACTTAAAAAGATGATCTAACCATCTTAGAAATAAAAAAAAATTCTGGATATTGAACTACTTAGAAACAATACTCTAATCTAAAATAAAAATTATTCTTGATTGTTTAAAAATAATATTTTTTTTACTCCAAATAACTAATCTAAATGTTATTCTTAAATGATCCAGCAAACACTCGTAGTACATGTGTTACCAAAATGCCATATACACTACTAAATGTTGTAAACCATGATGCATAGAAGGTTCTGTGCATCATGATCATTGTATTTTGTGGCTAAAAATGACAAGTTTTAAAAATTTCCAAAAAAATAGTAAAAAATTTTCAAAAATTGTAAAATTTTGTTTGCTATGAGATTTCAATATATAGATTGAGTTAGCTAATTTAGATTTATCAATTTGTAAAATCACCGACTAAAACGGTCATGGTACACGAAATTCTCTATACATCATGGTTCACAATAGAAATTCTCTCTCTCTCCAGTGACCCTTATTTTTCTTCAAAAGATCACAGATATTTTTAGCCAGATGGAGTGGGATGGAAGTTTAACTTCAACAGTAAACTGGATTAAGGAGGACTAGTACTGAAGCTTTAAATATGTGAGCCAATGATCATTAAATCATGATACAATAGTTTAAACTTCTAATAAGTCAGTAATGGCCTGGAATCTTTATGGAGGAGGCTACAGGGGTAAAAGATAGGTGGCTTGTCTTTTCGAAGAGAGAACATATTTTTGATAGGCAGATGCTGGGATTTATGTGGATTTGATCAAGATTAATGTACAATAGTGAACTGAATTTAGGAAGCATTAATTATATTTGTGATCCGATGATCCAATCATCATACAATAGTTTAATCTTCTAATAAATCACTAATGGTCTTTCAAATCTTCATAGAGGATCTACATGAGTCGAAGGTAAGGGCTTGACCCTTATTTTTCTTCAAAAGAACAATTTTTGTTAGGGATGCTGGATTTATATGGATTTGTGCAAGTTTAACTTCAACAGAGTAAACTAAATTTGTGATCCAATGCTCCAATCATCATACAATAGTTGAAACTTCTAACAAATAACTAATGGTTTTCTAGCTAGCTCTTAATGGATGAGGCTACAACACTCCGGCTCTCTAGCAAGGACTGTCGTTGACCTTTACTTTTACTATTTCATCAAAAAATTGCTCGAAGAATAAGTAATTAGGAAAGAAGAAACGAAACATGCATATGTGGGTGATCATATCTGACTGATATATATTTACTAATGGATACTTGTTCCAAAAAATCACTACTGACAATTTTCTGATAGGACTAGGTCAGTATGTAATGCAAGGTAACAAAACTGCAAGTCTTCTATAGTCTACCTTGTGTAATAGACATATAAAGATCTCGGGAAAAATGTGAAATTTGTACTAATCTTGGTAGATGTAGCCACAGATTTCAACAATTTGAAAGCCAAATACTTTACCCAGCTATAATTGGCTACATATATATAGGATAAATTCCATCATGAGATATATATACTGCTAATTTAACACATCAATCTTTTAAGCGAATTATACAACACAAACTTTACGTTCATTGATAATAATAATGTAAGTTGTTGGACTCAAGATATATTACGTATCACACAGAATATGTATCAATTGTATATTTGTAAGCCTAAATATGTGCTATAAAACGAAATTAAATTATATGATATCACCACTTTTATATGTATATGGTGATATTTCAAGTGCTAGTCTAGACTGCATATTGATAGCATGAAACACGAGTAAAAAGGACCAATTGAACCTTCATTTCTTCATGGCTAAGCAGAAATAAAAACTACATATTGCATGTGACAATAGGTCCCTAGCTCACAAAGTCACAATATATTCCATATCTTGTTACAAAATAATTTGGAAATCAAATGTATGCGCTGCCAATTGTACTTTAAATTGTTTGATTTAATTAAAATACACATCTAGGTTCAAATGAAATTCTATGACTTAAAATACACAACAAAAAGAAGAAGTCTGTTTGCCCTCTTTATATATGTGAGCAATTTTATAAACCTACACTGGTTCTAATATCAGATCAGTAAATTTAACAACTTTTAGTGCAGCAAGAAAAGTTTTTTCCTTAATATATTAAGATTATAGTATTATACGCACGTATAGACTAAATCAATTCAATACATATAATATAAGTGAATCTAATAATTAGTAACTTGAAACTTTATACTGGATTACAAACGGTTTGACATATTGAAACGCACGCACTAACTTGTGTACTCGCACTTAGTAACTGAATAACAGCCAGAAAAGTAAGGTTCATGACTAAAGCGACAAAGAATATATAAATGAAAATCTATTTATCGACCATTAATAATAAAATAAATAAATATACAATAAGTAAAAAAAAATAATAAATAATAAAGCAAAGACAAGAAAGGAAACATGCAAATGCATGATTATATAATGAAATCAACATGGCACTGAGCATCAGTTTATACCATTGCAAAAATAAAACACATGTTAACTTCACTAACTTATTATTCTCATGTTCTAGGTTGAAATTAAACTGAAAATTAATTTATCGGTAGAGAAAAGATTGAGCTCTTAGCAGTCCCATTGCAGTTGTTCTATTGAGTTACCTCCACCATACAACATGCCGCAAGGCATCAGAGAAGACTCCATATATTCAAAATCAAATGCATTTCCAGCACAATTGCCATCAATCTCCATACCCTTTTCGTTTGTAGCATCATTGAAATCCACCACTCTACCATTCACATAGTTTTGAGGTTGAGTTTGTTGTTCCTGCCCAATTGCATGTAATGTTGGCGCCACCCCCTCGCTTGGTTGAGACAGTTCCATTGTATCCATGCCATTAGGGGCGCCCCACATGACAGACTCGTCAATAAATCCGTTGGTCTGGTTGAAGGGAGAAGAGGAAGGTATATTGGTATGATCTAAAGAGGAGGAAGAACAAGAGGCAGCATTGGTAAAGTCAAAGGTGGAATTAGGGTTTTGATCTTTGAAACTCATGAGCACTCCATTCTCCTGATAGGGGTAATTTGCAATAGGCATATTCGGCTCATTAACAACGATGTTTTGAGGGGGCAATGTGAGGAGTGCTGGATTGATATCGAGTAATGGGCTTGATTTGGTCGGATCAAAATTGTTCTTACTGGGAGAACTAATGGTGAAAGGAGTGGTGGATGAAGGGAACTGAGAGGTATTGTTGGTTAGGTTATTGTTATAAGAATTAGGCTTAGAGGTAGGCATTAGGTTATGAGTCTTTGGATCAAGCCCCTGAGCAACCAATTTCTTCTTGATGCAAGAGTTCCAAAAATTCTTCACCTCGTTATCAGTTCTACCTGGCAGGTGTTTTGCAATCTGGGCCCATCTGTAAGAGGAAAAATAACAGAAACCAAAAGATATGTAGAGAAGAATTAATCAATCTACCCATGAATTAATCAGAAGATGTTTGCATCTTAATTTATTGGAAAAAGAAGGTGCTTTATGAGAGATCTAAATAAATTTAGGGTTTTTTGAACCTGTTGCCCAAGATCCTATGCACATCTATGATGATCCTTTCTTCTTCCTCGGTAAAGGAACCCCTCTTGAGGTCTGGCCTCAGATAATTGATCCACCTCAGCCTACAACTCTTCCCACATCTCTGCAACCCTAAAAAACATCAAAAGGAATAAAGAATTAGAATAGATTAATAAGATTTGATTAGAATAGAGACTCGTCTAGATAAAAAACTAGATTAAATCAATCCCAGTGAGCGATGAGTGATCAAAGATTGTGTATATATAAGAGGGAGACAGAGAGAGAGAGAGAGAGAGGAAGGAAGGAAGGAGAGATGTTGTTGGGGCCTACCGGCTAGTTTGGGAACGGCGCTCCAGCAGCCATGGCCATGGGTAGTTATGTACTTGACAAGCTTATCATCTTCCTCAGGAGACCAGAGACCTCGCTTCACCTTTTGCTTGCTACAGCAGTGGTGACCCATATATCCGCCCGCAGTTTCTCCTTCTCTCTCAGAAAAGGGCGAATGGTCTATCTCTCCCTCTCTCTCTACCCCCTTTCTTTTTCTTTCTGTTTCTCCCGGGACAAAGAAGAGTGTCAATAAAACTGCCCTTTTTAAGCCCTAGAGCCCCTCTTCAGAGCCTTCCACGTAGAGACTGTTTCACAAGGGACGTCCTTTGGTGGGAAAGGGTGAGCATATATAAGACAAATCGCTCAACAATACACTTGGTCTAACATTCAATTATTGGACTCTGCTACTATTTAATGGAAAATTATGCTGTGAGTAGAAATTTTAAACCGAACTTAAATAATCTAGATCATTCATTTAAAATTATGAATAGAGATGAATGATCATGATTAAAATTCAGTTAAACTATGTGCCCACCCTAATATTATCTCTAATTAATTGTTGTGTTTGCTACTGATTAATTAAAATAAATAAGTGTGATATAAGTGATATATAACATAAAAAAATATTGTCGTACAAAAATAATTTGTTTAGAATGTTATAGTTCATTAATTGTAGATAGCCTATTATATGAGATTATAAAATTTTTTAAATTGTCGTATTAATATTTTTTATACTATGAGTTGTTCAATAATTATAGATAGTGTATAACAAGTGATCATCTAAAGTTTCACATTTTTTATTCTTTTAAGATAATCAAGTCATTAATTATAGTCTTTATCAATGCCGTGTGACAAACGATTATCAAAAAAATAAGATATACATTGTCATTCTAATTTTCATGAGGTACTAACTACGGATCAATGATTGTAATGAAGATTAAATTTCTCTTTTATTTTTCTTTGCACTTATTGTGATGAAATAATCTAATTCAATATGCACAACTGTACATATGCATAATATTTGCATTTTGAGAAAATATAAATAGTCTAAGTTGTATCTTTTCATTTATGAACAGTTCATCCAAAAACACACTATGTTTAATTTGAGTATGGAAATATTTAAGAATACAAAATTTATTGTCTATTTTATTGACTTTTCAAATTAGTCATAGATTATAAACTTTTGTATTGTGCGTTTTCTATATTATATATAACATAGCAAACATATAATTGATTTTCAACGGTTTGTAACAAAAAAGAATGTATTCTTCGATATCCAGAGATGTAACAACTACTTGGTCCATAGAATTAACATAAAACTAGTCTGCATAACTCTTGACAGTAGACCAAGTCCAAGAAGCCTGCGACGGCTGAAAGAAAGATCAAACAGAGAGATTAGGATCAAGAAATGGCTTTGAATTTACTCGTGCTTGTAGGACCCAACACACTTCCCCTCCGGGTACTTATGTTGGCCTTTAGCTAAACCCCTATATCACCTTTGCTTGTATATAACATACATGCCATAGGGACCGTACGTTGTCTTATTGTGCCCAAAACAACGTTACTTTTGAAATTAAACATTGGGGTTTGGTTGAATTAATAAGAAAACTCAAATGCTTAGTTACAAGAAAAATATTTTCGGAACGTAGGTACATGGGGTTTGGGTTTAATAAGTAAACTCAAAGGCTTAGTTACAAGAAAGAATTCTTGGGACGACGTCCTTACATGATTTTAAATGCATGTAGATGATTAATTAGAAATTGATAATTTGGACCACAATGTTCTAAGTGAAATTAGAAAGACAATAATACCACCCATATGTACGTTTACTTTAAGAAAAGATCAATTAGAAAAAAAATAAAAAGGATTTAATTTATATAGAGCAGTTACTAAGAATGACAAAATAACATAACATCTTTGTTTATTTTAAAATTGAATGTTTGATATTATTTTATAAGGACCATATCTATGCCATTAGGGCTATCAATTTCGCACGTTTCTTTCCATTCCGTCCAAACGGAATAGCTAACGGAAGAGAATATGTGTTTTGTTTCTGAGACAGAACAGAAACGAAACACAGAGTAGTACACATTATTATTTCGTTTTATCGAAAACTGGCTGAAATCAATGGAATATTGACAATGAAACAGAACTGGAATGGAAAAATTGTTTCGTTTAATTTAACGGAACGGAAATACCAGAGAGTTGTGTTTTATTGCCGAAACGGAATGAAAATGGCAGATGGTATTTTCGTTGTCATTTCGCACGTTTGACAACCCTATATGTCATGAAGCATGAAGTAACCAATACTTTTAGGGGCTGTTTGGATGGGTAAGGAATAAGCAAGAATATCAAATTCCGAACGGAAATTTATTCCTAACCATTCAAACTCTTTACAAAATTACACACTTTCCAATGTTTTCCGCCTAAGAATAGACTATTCCTCATATTCCTAAGCGATCCAAACGGCCACTTAATCTATATAAAATTCGGCGGCAGTACTACATTTTATCTATTGTCCACTATTCATATTTTTTAAATAAAATATAAAACAATAATTTTAGTTCATAAAATATATATATAGCACAACTTCAATTATATAATTGATAAAATTAAATAAAGTGGTCAAGTTAATGATGTTACTGCAAAAGAACTTGATGATTAGATTCATAAGGTATTCATCAAACATAAAGTGGGAGGGCTAATTGTGACAAACAAAATCTCATAAGAGTTTGGTCGCAGTTTCCCAAGTAAATTAAGTTGATGCAGATATGATTGATCTTCTAGATATAAAATCACTATATGTAGTTTTGTTTCCATAATATCAGGGGCGGATCCACTGATGGGGTGGATGGGGCTAGAGTTCCACCTACCGTCGTCGAGCCCTGAAGTCCCTCTTTAGCCTCAAAGAATTTTTTCAGCCATTGGAGCACTCAAAGGTGGGGCTGAAAAATAGAAGAAGAGAAACCGTTCGATCAAATGATTCATTAGAGTACTCAGTCCCACCTAAATATTTTTGCTAGATCCGCCACTGCATAATATGGTAATGCAACTATATAGATACAACATGTAATTAAATTTTTAAGATCCAAGGAAAAAAGTAAACAAATGGCTCAATGACTGCATTATATATATTAATCCAAGATCGGAATGATTGAACTATATATTTTCGTTGACTCATTCTCTTTTAATTTTTTTTCAGATAATTAATTGCTCATGCTTCAGAAAATTTCATTTACCATCGAAACTTCAAAATTCTTATTTTTTTTCATCAAACTCAAAACCTTCCTTTTTTTTTTTCTTTTTCCGTTTTATTAATTCACCTTACAGATTTCCCAACGACACTCAAACCTAAACTAAATCACAACCTGGCAAGCCAAAGGAAAAAGGAAGAATATTCTTAAGTATTAATTATATATGGGCAAGAACACTTCGATCGTAGTTAGTTAATTACATGAAATTAACTCGTTGCAGAGAACCCGGCGCAAATACTGAAAGTCTGAAACAGAAAACAAACAGGACCATTATAAAAGAAAAGGGGAAGGGGACGAAAAGATCCTCATACAAGCTGCATTTTCTGGTAGAGTGACAGGATGATTCGTGGGAGACAAGACTTGGATTTTGGGTTTTTGAGTTTGGGCTTCATTTAATTCCATGATTGGGAGTGAATCTTTGTCGGTGAGAGAGAAAAGAGTGGAGGTAGAGTCGTGTCGGTGGCATGCATGCAATTTTTATGTTAATTAGGATCTACCTTGGTCTCACCAACTTGTTCTATCATGTCTAGACCTGTCAAACGTGGTTAACGACCACGGAAATAGATGTTATCGTTATCGTATCGTTTATTGCAACGGTTTATATTCGTTTGGCGTTAACCACATCGTTTCTCTGACGGCAGAAAAATCATTTCCGCAAATCATTCCGTCTAATTAAACAAAATTAAACGATTTAACGTTTAGAAAAGAGAGGGACAAAATGGAATAATAAAAAAATCATAATAAAATAATATTTCGTATGCCCTTAGGCCTGTGTCCCAGACGGAAAATCTTTTCCTTTTTGTCATCTTATGTTGTTATCCATTTCTAACCTCCTCATTGATTCTATCAAGCATATACATACAAAAAATTAATTACATTTCATATTAGCCAAATTATTCCATAAATATAAGCCAAATTTACAGAAACACTGAGTTACCTCCCCAATCACAGCTCAAAAATTCCCAAAAAAACTTAAAGCAGAGATTATTGATCAATACAAGAGCAATTTCAATCTAGGTATCTGCATTCACTCAACCAAAGAAAATATCACAAATTCCTAAACAAAGTAGCATCAATTGAAAAATTTCCTACAAAATTTCATAAACCCCAAATAAAACCTAACATCTGCCAACCTAAATCAACATTACGGAACAATTCCAAAAGAAACAAAAGACGAATTCAAAGAAAACTAGACCAAACAAGTACTTTCAAGCCCAGTATTAGAGCCACCATGACTGCTCTCTAGTGCCCCCGTGTTGCGTATGGTCAGTGGCTCCATGAACAGTCTCGAAGGAAGGAGACATATCTGTATGTACTCAAATGATTGAGGAACTGAGCAACGGGGGGAGAGAGAGAAAGAGTGGTGCCGCTGACAGCGTGCGAGAGTGGGAAAAAACAGAAGAATGAGCGGCGATTGAACAGGTTAGGGCTTGTCCATCACACCACAACCCCTCGTATCCTCCGTCAGATATACACCTAACCCCTCTGTTATTGTGAAAATTCTAAACCCATAAAATTGCATACGCTAAAACGGAATAACGGAAATGGCACACCCCCAAACCGTCTGCGTTACGTTTATTATACGATAATCAGTCGGCAAATTCGTTTGTGTTACGTTAATTAAACGCAACATAATCAAGTATCGTTATTCGTTTCGTTATTTCTTAACGTCACGGAATAACGATAAATGATTATCGTTGACAGGTCTAATCATGTCTATGACTTGGTATAACGAGAGCTTGATGTTTAATATAAATTAAGGGTTTTCTAAATGACCTTGTTATAAGAAATGCTATCTGATCAAAGAGTATATATAATTCAACAGGAATATTAACTTACTTTGTATAATTCAACGAGAAAACAATTTTTTATGTAATTAACAATTAATTAATAAAAATCCATCTTTATATATAGTTAGATGAAAATGTGCAAATGCATGTAATGGGTTGCTAGCTAATTGATAGTTAGCCTGGCTGCAGTTATACATGGCCACTAAGTTTGCTCCTATCGCTACCACTAATTGTCTAATTGAATGAAAAGTTGATTGATATATGACACTGCACTATCAACTTTGTTGTTTGCTGGTGCATATATATATATATCAATTTTTTTCATAATAAATGATTAATTCTATAGGTGAGAATTACGCTTACTGTATCATAGTGTACGTAATGCACAAGCATGCGCGTTAATACAGGTTTAGGAAACGACAGCAATTCTTTTTTTTATTTATTTTTTTTATACAAGAGCTAGCCTATATGGAAAAAGAGTATATAAAAGAAAAAAAGAACATTCTTTGATCTCTAGAAGATCGGTTATAAAGGTTGAATTAGTAGTGAAAACTTGGTCATAGATAGATCTCATGTGACGTTAATAATGTGATAGCATATGCATGTATAATTCATTCCTCTATATATGTAATGCCAGATTTTTCAGTCATGAAATACCGCGAGAACAAGGGCTTTCTCTTTATGCCAAAACAGGCAAACTATTTGATGCATAAAAATCATTTCGTGATTTGTCTGTTTGTATGATGTCCGTTTTTTCTCTAATTATGTTGCTCTAAAGACAAGCACGTCGATTTTTTGTCATCGATCAATAACATTATTTGATTTTAAAATTTAGTAAAGTAGTTATATCAGCCAAAAATTAAATATTGTCTCAGCATAATAATTACTAAAGTAGCTATATCAGCCAAAGATTAAATCTTGTCAGCATAATAATTAATCATAAGTATTATGTCATTACACTTCTAACTGCTTAATTAGATGGAGCGACCTAATTGAAACTAAAGGTGATTAAATGGATACAATTGAAAATTTCAAAAAGTATATATGAGGATATGAAATGAAAATTTATTGGTAACTTTTGATATGAAACTTCATTCAGTGGTTTAGGAAGATAAATTAAATCAATATATCGATGCATATTAAGGCAATGCAGAAACAAAATAAATTTATTTGATCCCATAAAATAGAGAGAGAGAGAGAGAGTAGATTGATAAGGCTCTCACAAGTCGAAACCATGCATGTCCGTCCACAAGCATAATGAATGAGAATTATTTGATCCTATTTTTTCTTTATATTCTTAGAAAAAAGTTATTAGCAATCTCATTTAATTTCAGAAAAAATAATAGATGTCATTATAATTGGCTTCCTAAATATTCCTGAAATTGTTGCATAGCTATACTAACCCGGCCGGACAATATCAATAATCATACAAAAGATTTAAATTAAACTTTGCTCATAATATGTAATATAGTGACCAATTAATTATTATCCTTTATAAAATTAGTATCAGTATATTTCTGCCTCCATCCTTCGCACTGACGTCACGTTGAATGCAAGGAAATTTCAGAGTTTCAGTGGGATTAACATTTGAACCCATAATATTGGGTCAATTATTATGTTTTGTCCAAATCATAGCCGATGTGACATTAAAATCAATTGGATGCAAATTAGAAAAGATATATATAAAACCAAAATAGGACGATCAATGTGGACGGCACATTATGCAGAGTGTGCATTAGTCAATGGACTTTAGCACAATTTAGATTTTATCCAGCTGGGTACAATTAGTGCTACGGTCGGGATTTTACTACAAATGGAAAAAGCTACAAATTATTTATATTACCAGCTATTACTATAATCAGGACTTGATATTGAAATTAAGTAAAATTTCGTCAATGGATATGTTCAAACTCCAAAGATATATAGATATAGAATGAATTAGTTTCTTTAATTAAAAGAATATTAAATTAACAGGATTGTACATGTTTGAAAAAGATCTCACAGAAAGTTTAAACATAGTTTGCACTTTGCAGCAGCAATTAGTGCAAATTAAATCTGTTAAATCTCCTTTATATATTATTTGTAGTCTTTAAATTAAGGAGACGAATCACATATGCTATACAGTCAAATAAAAATACATAAAGATTGTGATAAATTATATGCACAACAAATTAACATAAAAATTATGACAACTGATCGAATGCAGGGTTTTCAAAAAAAAAAAAAGTTAAACTTATTTATATGTTCTCTGTTATTTAGATATGTTGTGTATCAGCATTGATAATATGAAAACCGATTGTGCATCCAGCAAGAGGTTTGAAAATTAATATTTTCATTAGTTATATCGCAACTTGATCTATGAGCAAATTATTTTTAAATTGCACCAAACTTAATGCATAGTCTATTGATTATTCTATCTAAACTATAGTGAACATATTAAAGTTTTCTTTTTTTTTTTGTCATTGTCCATCAGTCGACCCATAAGTTTGTCAAGAAATTAGTATATATAATTTTTAATATATCCATTCCAATAACGTAAAATAAAAAAAAAATATTTTTTTATTCAGATAATTAAAGAACTTAACCCTATAAATATCTTCAGTTAATTAATTTACCATACTTTTTTTTACTATATATATATGAATTAATATTCGTACCCTTCTCGTTAGGAAATAATAATAATAATAATAATAATTAATATTATTATTATTATAATAATAATATAATAATAATAATAATAATAATACATCCTTAATTAGAGAGTGATCTTGACCTCATATATTGCCTTTCACACATCAAATAATTTTTTTCTTATATAATTCAGAAAAGTGAATCTCTTTTTACCGGGTTAGTCTCCTTTGATCAACACTGCACACTTTAAACATTCTTTCTTTATTCTTAATCAATCGGAATATTGACAGTGATGGTGTTTAAACAATGTTTAAATTGACCGCCATTATCTTCCTCTCCTTATAATTATATTAACGAAAATAAAATTTGGGACCAAAGTTCACGGGTCCCGCAAATATATATTTTTCATTTCTTCACTCAAAGATTACTTGTCAATTGTCATTGTCTATTTCTTAGAGTCAACGTTGCCCAGGATGATTGGCTTCTCTTTTTTCAGGTTCAATCCTTCGTTATAAAAGAGGTTAAACCCAGGTACAAATTGGTACTCCCGATGGAAATTCTGTAAAGATATAAAACGATGGCTAATTTACAATACGATCCCTCCATTGTCTAGAACTATGCTTTTTCTAATGAGTAATTAATTAGAATTCAGAAATGTTGTGCTGTGTTTTGTTTCTAAAGAGTAACAGGGCTGCTGTTACTACTGTAGGTGTTCTTATTCAATGTAAAATATTTTATTTTATTTTTTCTATATGGTCCTCACACACACAAGGTAGCGTCATGATACATTGATACCCTCTTAGGCCAGTACACAGACCTATCAAAAGTGGACGAAATGCACGGAACAGACAGTTTTGTTTGCCTTTCCGTTAAGAAAAACGGTATAGAATTTCATATCGTTAATCATTTCGTTTTTAAAACGGTATAGAATTTCGTTCCGTTATTCGTTCCACTTCAGAAATTACATATAAAACGGTTAGAAAAGAGACGAAATATTTCAAAACGACACGATTCTTTGTTTCGTTTGCCGTTTCATTATTGAAACGAAATACAAATTACTATCGTTATTCGTTCTGTTTCTATTAAACGGAACGGCATAATGTGGGGACTTGTGCCGTTGATAAACCTACCAGTACATTTCATTAATGTGAAAAACTATTGGATTGGATTTGTAGTAACGAATTGAAATATGTTGAATTTCATGATCTCATTATGCATCCAAGATGGAAATTGATAATATTTTTTCTAGTTAGTTTTGTACACGAAGAAAATTAAGGTTTCAGTGTGAAATTTGTGGAACTTAATTATTAGTTTGGAGCATTTTTCTTTTTTAAGATTTTTTGTCATCTTATCTAGTTATGTGAAATAATATATGATGTTTGAAGTATTTCTAGATGTTTCAGTATAGTATATATATTTTGTTGTTTATTTCACATAACTATAGTAAAATTTTTTACTAATTTATTTTGAATCAAATTCTGCAGTTAATGTACTTCAAATTATTTTGAATCAAATTTTTGCACATATAATTATATATATATTATGTACTTTACAAATTTACACATCATATATCTTTTATTTAAATCTTTAATTGTTTTAGGTACTGCAAGTGTTGAATTTGGTTATATCTTGAAATCTATTTTATATTTTTACGAACTGAAGATTTATTTTAAGAGGTGCGTGGCTCGTCATGAGAAACTAACCATCAAGAATAAAATAGCCGAGGTGATCTGAAGGCTATTATTTTATAATAATCTGAAGGAACTTTTTGAAATTTGTCCACAATTAATTTAAAATGAAAAACGCACCACACGTGAAAAGGAAGGGTGCAACGAGAAAGAGCAAGGGGACAGTGCAATAGAGAGAGAGAAATTTTGAAACGGGAGCTTAAACGAAACGCTTGGCCGGTAGAGAACTTTTCTTTTGTCTATATTCAACTTTTTTGTATTCTTCTTGGAAGGACATGAATTGAATTTTATGAATTTTATATGCAAGTCCCTTAGGAATCTGAAATTAATTTCACGGAGGCTCCGGTGTTGTGAATCGTATATGACCCGGGTCGACGCATCCTGTTCTGATCCGCAAATATAATTGTACGAGGTTGAAATATTTTAGTAGATCAGATTTTTATATTAAATAAAAGGACTGTGACCAAAAAAATAAACAAAAATTAATCCAAGTTTGTATAAATGGCTCCGCGGCAATTCACATTTGCACTCAAAGATATAAAAAAATATGCAAATAAATTCATTCCGGCCTTGTGGCGAAATACTTGCAATTGATGAGCTTTTCTAAATAGGTCCGTGAAAGTTAGTTGAAAAAAATAATAATAAACAGAAACAAAATTCACATTTTCATTTAAAAAATAAAAGATAATAACCAAAATAAATTCACGGATTTAGAAAGCCCCGCACAGTACTTAATCATTCCGTCCATTAACATGATCCTTTGCAATCAGCTCGCTTTAGAAGGACTAGCATGACATCACGCGCTGTCCGATCTATATTTTTTTAATTGACTTTTGTTTATACAAAAATATTTATGGTAATATGTAAGCATTATAAAATAATAATATTGGGTTGAGGAAACATAATCGATTTTTTTGTAATAAGCATTAAAAATTTTTGGCGATCAATTTTATTTCTTTTGATCATTGCGATTTATAATTATTCTATTTTTTATAAAAAAAATAATAAATGTACGATTTTTACTAATCACGATGCATCATGAAAACCAACAAAATATTTTGAAGACCCAAAAGATAGAAGTTCGGAATCACCTAATTTTTTGTAATACTTATGCAATCATATAAAAATCGATTGAAAACAAAATTTACAAAAGCTCTCCAAAAGTTAAAAACTAAAATGCAATATTTTTTAATATCTAATCTAAAATGGTAAAGCCCTGTAAATTTTGTAAAGGTTGAAATATAAAAAATTGATACTAATGAACTCTTTATAATTTTGCGTGAATACACCTAAAATTTGATGGATAATTGAATTTAGAAAGCCCTTCAAACAAAAAAAAATAAACTTTTCTTAAATTCTGTAAAAATAAAAAATTATGTTAAATATTTGCAAAGTCCAATGCAAAAAAGTTCACTATTAGAATTTTTATAATTTTTTTAGTATGTAAAGAAAATTTCATGCGAAAACAAATTCGGTGAAGCCGCTTAAACAATTAAAAATCTGAACACATTTATGAAATCAAGTGGTGGGGCCTAAGCTGCTTGAGCTTTGAGAGGAGTTTCATTTTGTGAGCCAAGGTGGGGCCCAAGCTGGGTACACATTGACGAAATGAAATCCCGTCCCGCGCGGACTGTCCAGCGCAGTGCTGTGAGCTGTTTGATTTAATCTCAATGGTAAAGGGAGTCCCGTGCATATAATCTGATTGGTAGACCCGAACCGTCCAGATCAGATCGGACGATTCGTAGGCTGCGCTGGACGGTTCCACGCGGGAGGAGAAAAGAATTCCACATTGACATCGTTGTAGGAGCACCCAGGTGAGTTGCAGGACAGGACTGTCTACGCGCCTACCACAACCCACACATCAGCATGAGCCCACATGCGAGTTGAGCAATCGGACGGCCATGATAGAGGTATATTAGATTCACTGAGCCATTAATATGCATTCAACTATCGTCTGTCAAAGCGGGCCTCATCTGTCAGCCAAGCTATTCATGAACAGTGTCTTAGAAATAGTATCTGATTCGGATTTAATTAGTCAGGATTAATATATATTTTAATTTAATTTTAATTTATACTAAAAACACCACCCTTAAGTTAAAACAAAAAAAAATGAAGTGAAACCGTATATGTTACATATAAGAGGATCAATTGTTCAACTGGCAGCCGTTGTAATCGGATAAAACCGACAAATATCTCAAGTAAGATGTAGGGCTGTCAACGGTACCTTTTTAACCGTTTACCCTATTCGTATCGTATTCGATAAGACGGGTATGGGTAAGGTTTTATTTTCGTTAAGTTATCGGGTATGGATATGGGTAAGAAAAAATTTTCGTTAATTTATTGGGTAAGGGTAAGAGTAACGCTATTTCGTAACCGTTATTTACCCATACCGTTATATATATAATATATAATTGATAATCATTAATGGGAAAAGATATGATTATAATATCCAATTAATATGTTAATAACTAATAAGTCAATTCAAATTGTAGATTTAACTGAGACAATATACTACATTAATCATTTATAATTCATGATGATGAGTAAGTAAACTTTTAATTATTAATTAGTTATATATATTTTCATGAGAAGATATTATATGATTTTATTATATTTAAGTATTATTCAATTTTGCACTTTATTATATTTATTTGATATTATTTATTCATCCATATTGTATATTTTTTTATTGAATTATTATTATCATTATTATCCGTTTTCTACCGTTACCCTACCCTTATCGTTAATTCATAACGGGTAAGGGTAGGGTACGGGTAAGTTAATTTTTAACGGGTACGGGTAGGGTATGGATAAAGAAAAATTTAACGGATGCGGGTAACGAAAATGTCTCTACCGTACCCTACCCTATCCATTGACAACCCTAGTAAGATGTTTTGCAACACTGATGTTTTCTTTTTTCTTTTTTCTTTTTTTTTTTTTTTTTGCCCGAACACTACAATATCTTTTTAAAAAAAGAAAATTGACCCGCTGCTATTTGTAAACAGAGGGTTTGGATCTAAATCTTGCTAAAAAATATTTCTTTCTCCAAAATTTGAGGTTTTAGAATTGTATTTTGCTTGTCCTCTATATAAGTTTGTAGTCTACTTTTGATTTTTTAATAGAAAGTTGTCTAGGGATTGCACCGTCAAAAAAATAAAAAAGAGCCACCTTTCAAAGTCTTTCCAGTTTCCACAAACAATTATAAATTATTGTATATGAGAGGTTCGATATGGCAAGGAGCCCATGATGTCACCGAGTAAAATTTGTCCGAATGTACTTTACGCCGTACTCGTACTGGAAATCTTTCTGCAATTTGCGTAGGCAAAAAGAATTGTCGAAATGATTCAAGATTATGAAGTAAGAAAAATATTGGTCAAACAAATATACTGCCTTTGAAAACTTGTATGATGGATTGGTGAAAATTGATTAGTGTCATGATCGCTGTCATCGCTAAGCCAGCGATATTCTCATCCAGTGCATTTTATCTCATATCTAAATGTTCAATTAGACAAGTATAAATGTTCTATTAATTGAGTATAAATTAATGTTCAGTTAGTTACAATAAAAAATATAAATGTCATCATCAAAAATGTTTATTTGGATAAGTATAAGTGTTTAGTTTAGCAAGAACAAATGTTTAGTTTCGTAAGTACAAATGTCCAGGTTATTACATATAAATGTTCAGTTTATTAAGTATTATTTTCAATTTTTTTTAATAGGTGCATGTCAAGCGAAGGGGTCACGAACCGGAAAAAAACCACATGAAAAAATTAAAGGGATTATGAACCGATCCGGTTAAAATTAATTTTTTTCCGACTTTGTCCCTAGCACGTCTCTCTCTAAGTCTGACGCGACAGACGTGTGGTCCAATAAAATAAAAACATAGTTGACGCATTTAACTGAACACTTTTGATTATTAAACCGAACACATTTGATTATTAAATTGAAAATTTGTAACAGACAACAGCGATGACGCGAGATGATTTTTTTTTAACGATGACACTTATCATTTCTGTATTTTTTTTAATAGGTGCATGTCAAACGAAGGGGTCACGAACCGAAAAAAAACCACATGAAAAAATTAGAAGGGATTATGAACCGATTCGGTTTAAATTAATTTTTTTCCGACTTTGCCCCTAGCACGTCTCTCTCTAAGGCTGACGCGACTGACGTGGGGCCCAACAAAATAAAATCATAGTTGACGCATTTAACTAAACACTTTTGGTTATTAAACTAAACACATTTAATTATTAAATTGAAAATTTGTAATAGACATCAGCGATGACGCGAGATGATTTTTTTTTACCAATGACACTTATCATTCCTATGGATTGATGGCTCTTGATATTTTGCATGGGCTAGAAACTCTTTTCTTAATTTATACTTTTTGGGCTTTTATAGGCTTCGCAAGTTAGAAAGTGTAATGATCTCCTTAGTTCCAAAATATAAACAAGTAAAAGCATTGTAGAAAATTTTTACAGCAATATAGTCATATATTTTAGGGCTGTTTGGATTGAAGTGAGAATTTGGAGAATTTTTAATTTTTAGATATAAATTTATTATAAACAATCCAAACTCTTCACAAAGTTACACACTTTTCAATAAATTTATGTTTAGGAATAAAGAATTCTCCAAATTCCCCAAATTCCTAAGCGATCCAAACGGTCCTTAAAGAGACTTACGATTTTTTGAAAATTAGATAGGTATTTAAAAATAGTGTCATAAAGGCCCAATATCTGTTAAAATATATACAATTTTCCCTTCACTTCTTAAGCATACAATAGAATATACTTATCTGAAGCCCAATAACTCTTCACATCAAGTTAATTACCATCAGTCCGTTAAAATATAGTGAACAAAATATTGTGGGCCTTTGAATAAATGTAGTTTTTGGTTGGTTTAGAGCGCAAACATTGTCATTAGTAGAGCCGTCAAACGTTTATACCGGAAGCGAAAACAGTCATTTTCATTTTCGTTCCGTTTCGATAACAGAACGAAATGATTGTTTCCATTGCATTCTGTTTCGTCAAACATAATAGAAATATGTTTCATTTAACGTTCTGTCTCTATTTCCTATTGATTTCAGCCCTATTTTCGTGTTCCGTTTCATATACGTTAACAAATTTCAGTTATGTTTCCGTTCCGTTTCTGAAAACGGAACCTATTTCATCTTTCATTTAACGTTCTGTTTCGACGGAATAAAACAGAACACGGAACGAAACGTTAATATTGACAGGTCTAGTCATTAGGATGAAAATGACGGACGTTTTAACCGTCACGAAACAAAACAGTTAAAGATTTTGGTTGTGTGTTTAAAAATGAAACGGTTAACGAAAACTTGAAACTGTTTCGTCCATATACATTTTCGTCGTATTTTCGTATTTCGATCGTTTCGTCCAAAACGAAATAGTTAACGCAATTGGTAGTAAGTTTTGTGTTAAAAAAAACGGTTGACTCAACTAACTATTTTCGTGGTCATTTTAGACGTTATGCGCCCCTATATTTGTCATTGATATGAATAAAAATTAAATTTTATACAAATTAGTCGAGAGCATGAATTACTTACAGTAATCGATAGATTCCGCAATCAGACAATCAACGTCTTCCCACTCCTCACCTTCCTTTCTTAGCAACCTTCCATCTTTCCTTTTTCGATCTCACCCCGTCTCTTCCTTCTGCTTCTTTCTTTCCCTTTTGCCCATATTTTTTTCTCTTCACTCTCATTCCTTCATCGTGCTCCCTTTGATATTCACTCCTTTTCCTGAATACGCTCGTCATTCTCTCATTGTACTCTATTTCCTACTCACTCTCCTACTCGCTCATTCGCCTAAATATGCTTGTCCTTCCTCATCGCATTCTATCTCTTTCTGTCTCCTTCTGCCTAACTTCTCTATCCCTTCTTCCACTCTCTCACCCTGTATCTCTTATTCTTTTTCCTTTCTTGACTCTGAACTTTTTTTTATTTCATCTCCCTTTTTCTTTGTGTCTAGTCCATATCTGATCTCTTTTTTTAATTCAGACCTCCTTTTTCTTATCTTATTATTTTTTATAAGGGAGTAACTAAACATATTCGAAAAAACACCTAATATATATAATCAAACTAATTATCTAATGAATATATGAAAATATATAATAGCTATAAGAGAGTACCTAATAAGCTTAAATATGTCGTTCACTTAAGAAAATAACTAATAATTATAAGGGAGTATCTAATATATTTAACGAAGTAGTTACTAAACGGATGAGAGTATCTAATATTTATGTCTCAAAAAAGATCCTTACAAGAGAGTATTTTTTTTCCTTGGACGGGATGCGTTTACCAAAACAACTTGGAGGTTTTGGCTTGAGTGACCTTAAACTCCACAATATTTTATTGTTGCTAAGATGATAGTGGAGACTATATAAAAACACTAAATCCATGTGGTACCAGTTTGCAAAACAGTTGTATGGCAAGTTACTTTTCCAATCTCCTCCTATGGCTTGAAACAATTTTAATGGGTCTTATTTTCAGAAAGAAGGGGCTGAGGTTGTATTTTTAGAATTCTGTAAGAGCAACTCTCACCAATGGTAAAAGCACTCTTTTCTGGTTTGATAATTGGGGAGTACTCCTTTATCTTTTTACTCATACACAATTTTCAGTTACCACCAGATTCTTGACAGTTAGACAAGCTATTCCCAGGTGGCCTGAGTCGATTCCCAACCCAATGACTTGCTGTCAGACTTTAGTTTACCAGATAACTCTGACGCTTCAATTCCAGAATAGGTCGACTCTTTATACTGGAAGTGGAGTTCTGATGGTCAATACTCCTCCTCTTCGATTTACAAAGTTTTGATTAGTGTTGGCAAAACAAAAATTTGCTTTTCACAACATCTGGAAGTTCAAGGTGCCACCGAATGTCAAGTTTTTCTTGCTGCTGCTAGCTCACAATAGACTACTAACTCAGGAGCAATTAAATAAGCGCGACATATAGATTCAGCAACAGTGTCACATGTGTCACCAATGCTTCCAAGAGACAACAAATCATCTATTCTGTGACTGTTCTTTTTCCAGGGATGTTTGGATAGGTTTTGGAGTGCAACTGCACCATTGGACTGACATCAATACTCTATTGGCACACCTGTGTTACTTGCAACATTCCAACTTCCATTCTGTTGCAACCTTGTCAACAGCTTTATGGGAAATTTGGCTGGAAAGGAACAATTGGGTGTTCCGTGGAGAAAGGAGAAGTAGAAGTGCAGTGCAGGACTGGATAATACAGAAATCTTCCATTTTTTAAAAAATTTTTTAGTTTCTTTCGCATTAGGTGCATGTTTTCCTTTCTTTTCGTTTTTTTCTTTCTCTTTGTTCGTTTTGTACTGGATAGCCTCTATCCAACTTGTCTAAAAAAAGAGAGTATTTATTTATAGTACAAGCAGTGGCGGATCTAGAAAAAATATTTAGGTGGGGCTGAAATTTATAAAAATATTGAACCAACATAAGTTCATTGTATATCCATCTCATACAATACTAAAAATATAGTTTAAAGCCATATTATAAAAAAAATTGATAAACCATTCAAATATATCAAAAGAAAAATTGCAATTTGAATTTATTCATAGCCCATATATGTATAATAAACCATGGTAGGTGGGGCTCTAGCCCCAGCAGCCCCACCTGTGGATCCGCCACTGAGTACAAGAGTATTTATATTTCACAAGGTAGTATCTTGTAGGATTACATAGTTACATATCATAAATGAGTATTTATTTATAATAAGGAAGTATTTATATTTCACAAAAGGAATATCTTGTAGGAATACGTAGTTATGTATCATAAATGAGTATTTATTTGTATTTAAGCGGGTGTCTTGCGGAAAAAAAAAATTTCCAATACAAAAGAACATGAAAGATAAGGGTGCGAGGCACGAGAGGAGAAAGAGGCGATGAGAAGGAGGTGAGAGAGGAGAGAAGTGCACGGATGGGGAAGGGAGGGGCGGGAAAGGAAAAGGGGTGCGAGAGATATGCGATGCGGGTGAGAACAACGTGCAGATGGAAAAAGCAATTAACAATTTTTTTTATTTTCGCCAGTGCACCCTTTATATTTTTAACATTTTGATGGGATCCGAATCCTGTGCCGCGCGGCACAGGATGTAGCGCGCAGAAGACAAAATTCTATAGTGCACAGTGATTAAATTTTTTATAGGGAGGGACTAATGGGCTATCAGCCTATCACCTTGGCTATTCCTACGAATAGTTTTGGACAATAGTTTTTGACATATATACCCCTTTAATAAAAGAAAGAATCAACGATTGGATGTTGTCATTTTCTCCATGTAATTATTTCACATAAATTTTTTGTTAGTTAAATTATCGCTTAAACAGTAATAAAAAGAATTTTTAAGCTGCCACTTTTAGAAAGCATAATTATGATAAATTATTTCATTAAATTTGGATCTATTTAAAAATATAATATTTTAAATTACGTAGCGCAGTCGACCGTTTCCGTTTCGTTTCGTCCGAACAGAAACAGAATGGTAAATGAGTTGCGTTTTTAAAGACAGAATGAAAACTGAACGGATCAAAATGCACATTAGTGTTCCATTTTACCGAAAAATGACTGAAATCAATGAAAAATATGCAAAAATCAGTGGAAAATAAGGAATTGAACAATTAACAAAACGGAAACAAATGGTATGTTATTATGTTATTAACGATTATGTTCCGTTTCTACACGTTTGACACCTATATATATACAACACATCAAAGACATCATTTTTTCAAAAAAAAAAATTAAATCAACATTCAATATTTAGAAAGCAATATCGTCGGTAGTTTATTTTTTTGACAAGGTAAACAACACTTTTACCGGCATCCAATGACTATTCAATATTGTATTTTTATGATAACATAATTTAAAATATTAGATTTTAAAATAAATCCAAATTCAATGAAATAATTTATCATAATTAGCTTTCTAAAAGTGGCAGCTTAGACATTCTTTTTATTATTGTTTAAGTGATAATTTAATCAAGAAAACTTTATTGAAATAATTACTTGGAGGAAATGACAACATCCAATTGCTGATATTTGCTTTTGTTAAAGGGGTATATATGTCAAAAATTTATTTGCCCAAAACTAATCCTAGGAACAGCCAAGTGATAGTCCAATAGCCCCTTCTTTGAAAACTTCAATCACCGTGCGCTACAGAATTTTGTCTTTTTGTGCGCTGCATCTTGTGTCGCGCGACACAGGATTTGGATCCATTTTGATGGCCCGCTTTATTGTAATTATCAACTCCGAATTAAAACTAAATGATATATTTTGAAATTTTAAAGACACAAATAAGCGGCTGCTGAGGATGCAGTTCCCCTCCAATATCCCATTCTGCCATCAACACTCTACTCTACTCTACTCTACCAACAAAAAGAGGCGGAAACTAAAAGGCTAAAACCCTGGGGCGGAAACCTAAGCCGGCGGCTGATGGCCGAAGTCGAAATCGATCGGATGAGCGCTCTTCCCGAAGAAATCAAGGTGTCAATCTTGTCCCGTCTGCCCATCACCGATGCCGTCCTCACATCTGCTCTCTCCCACTCCTGGCATCACCTCTGGACCTTCCTCCCAGGCTTCCACGCCTATGTCTTTTATAAAAACAAAGGTCCAGGCCCCAAACTGGAGAATGTGGGTCACATCCTCTCCTCCCTCCGCGGCCCCATTCGCCACTTCTCCCTCGAGTTCTTCGTTGGCCATAACCAACAATCCTGCCTCCAACACTTCCTCGACCTCGAATCATGTCCCCAAAAGATGCTGTTTTCAATGGACAGCCTGTGACACTGACTTTCAATTGTCCATTGCTTAAATATTTAAGCTTTGATTTTGGGGAAGAGTACAGTGTTCAACCTAAGATGATTTATGCTCCTTGCCTAGACAGCGTAAACGTCACTGCCAGTACTGAGACTGAGACTGAGACTGATTCTCCTCTGGAAGAGTTGGTTTGGATTGGTTCCGCTGCTCTCAAATTTATGGCAGATATTGCTCATATTTCTCATCTCTCCTTAAACTTTAATTTTCTTATGGTAATTATCCAATTTGATTCCACTCACTAATTTATAACTTTGCACACAATTTTGTAGCAAGCTATTTTTGTTCTTCCCCGCAACAACAACAACTAAGCCTTTTTGCCCCTACTAATGCTATTTTAATTTAATCCAAACCCTTTTTAATATTGCAGTTTTTGTTTCAAGTTGATTTGCCACACACCCTATGGGCTCATTTTCAGCAATTGAGATGTCTAAAGTTAATTGGCCAGTTGTGTTACATAGAAGGAAGAATGTTCAAAGTGCTTTGTTGCTTGCTTAGAAGTATGCCTTCCCTTGAAAGCTTAGAATTGCAGGTTACATTCTCTTTTAAACTCAATATGCTCACAAATGCATAAACATTTATGACCTTTTCATTCAACTCTGTCATATTTATTCAAAATTAGATATCTAGATTGGGGAGTTATAGGAGTTATATTTTAGCACTCCAGTATTTAGCCACATACTAAATTTTTTAAGTGACTCAATTTAAAGTGCTACTTCTGTTTCTATAATGCTGTGTCTTTTTTAAAAAAAAAAGAAAAAAAATACTTGTTGTTTGGCTTGAGCTAAATAGACATTAATGCCGTGGTAACCAATTGAACTGGCTTTTAATTTAGGCTGTCGGATCAAAAAAAAAAAAAAAGCAAATGGTAAAACAAATCCAAGTCTTTTTTTGAAGGAAAAAAATGAGGCTCTGAGACCCCATCTTATATTAATGTAAAAGTTAATTTAGCAAAACTCTAGTTACGAAGAGAAAAAAAATAAATAAAAATATCAGCAAAGAAAACAAATCCAGGTCTTATGGAGGTAAAACTCCAATTTTTTGTTGAAGATGGATGGTTCTTCTATTTTTTTAATGTTTATTTGAAAGTCTAACATCAAGGTTGCAGCATATCACACTAATTAATTGCGGGTAGTGTAGTATTTTTCTATAACTATTCTATAACTCCGATTATAATTCTTTGGTTGAGCAAAATTCTATGTTACTCACTTGATTTCTTGCAAACTGCTCCTAATAGCATCCATAGATATGGTTTATGATTCCTAAATACTTTTGCCTTTGATTTTTTTTTAAAAAAGAAAATTCATAGATAATGTAATTGTACAATCACCCTTGCTGGTGCTGTGCTGATTGCCTGATTGTAATCTGGAATGGCCGTTTGGAACTTGTATAGTCCTAATACAGTAGAGGATCCCTACTATTGCTAATGACAGTAGTTCCTGATACAAGCCCTTTATTAATCTGTATAGTCATTATTATTATTATTTTTTGGTCTTGTACTGTTGACTGTGGTCCTGGTAGGGTTTCATTGTTAGCCTACATTAGGAGTATTCAGACTCGAGCACTTACATCAACTGAATAGCAAATGGTTCAGCTCACTTGACCTATATCTTCCAACTGTTACTTTAGATCACATATTAATTCATATTTGTTGGATTGATCTTTACATTAACAAACAAAATTATTGCAGTGTCATGAACCTTGGAAAGTTGAGGAAGCACAAGGCCTTAGTGAATTTTATCTCATACCCCTGAATGAATGCAAGAAGAAAGAAGATGGTTATCTGTGTTTAGACCAAACTTTGAGAACAGTTGCAATCTCCATGGAAAACTTGAGTAGCCTCGAGGACATCATCTGGATTATGCACTTTATACTCGTTAATGCTAATGTTCTTGAACTCATCAAAATTACATATTCCAATGGCAATAAGATCAAATCAAGATTGCATGAGAATTTGTGCAAAGTTGAGAAAGCTTCTGCTGACGCACATGTGGTATTTGTAAATAGTAGTTCCTGATATGAGACCTGAATCTGTGGTCTTTTCTGCTGCTTATCTTTTTACTAAGGCTGAGAGGCAATTAAGGGTACTATTTAGTTGGTATGGAGTAATTTTACTGGATGCTATGCTATGGATGTAATTACTTTAGACAAGTAAAGATAGCTTGGTTTTGAAGAAATTATATTATTATTATTATTCAAATACTCAAATCACCTATTAATTCATGTTTCTTAGATTGATCTTTATGTTAACAAACAAAATTAGTGTGGTGCCATTAACCTTGAGGATACGAGGAATACCTGAATGAATTAGGTCTCATACCCCCAAATGAATGCAAGAATGTAGATGGCTATCTGTGTAGAGTTGCAATTTCAGTGAACTGATAAAATTCATTGTAACCCGTTCATTTGGCGCATGGTACTACTTAATCCTATGAGGTTTTATTTTATTAGATTCAATCATGTATAATCTTATATATCTCATGATGAGTGCTAATGTCTGGATCGGTACGACGTTCAACAAAACCCAGTACCATTTGCTGGCTTTGTACAGATGTCTGACAGATTTGTAACAAATGCCGAACTAATACCAATTCAAAATGCCATATCGAACCCATTTATGTCCAAATTTGCCTATTTTGTATATATACGTGCGAAATAGATGGACCTTCTAAAAAGTTCTTTCTTTAGACCTGTTGCGCAGAACTTGCCAACAAAGAGATGTATTTTTTTATATTATATTATATATATATATATATATATCTTTGTTAATAGCGACATATGGGTTTTATATTTATATTTTGAGGAAGTTTAATATGCACTGCATAGGTCTATCTATACATCGCGGTCTTTTTCGTCGGAATTTTTTGTAAATTGACAAACTTAATTTAGTTAACCTAATCTATATATATTGAAATCTCCTAACAAACCAAAATTTACAAACTTTTAAAATTTTATTACTATTTTTTTTCAATTTTTTTAAAACATGTCATTTTTAGAATATTCTAATAGTAGTTTGCTTCTAAAAATAGCAAATTTTAAAAAATTCGAAAAAATTAGTAATTAAATTACAAAAATTGTAAAATTTGGTTTCTTAGAGATTTAAATATGTAGATTGGTTGGTTAAATAGATTTGTCAATTTAAAATTCCGATAAAAAAAGTCGCGATACATAAAAAGATCTATGCATCATAGTGCATATTAAACTTCCTCTTATATTTTATAATTTATAAGTTTTTTCCCTAAAACCTATAATTTATATTTTTATTTCAATATTTTTTTATCAGTTTCTATAGTAATCAAAGAAATATAATTATCAATATATTACTTCTGTTGTACAAACCTAATGCTGTAAATTTGAAGGCTAAATATAGGGTGAATCACATCCTCTGCCAACCTTAAAAGGTTGGTAGAGTGCCAACTTCTGATCTGAACTGTTAGATTTAATCTCAACGGTTAAGGGAGTCTCGTGCATGTAATCAGATTGATAGGCCGAAAAATTTTAACCGTCGATATTAGATCGAACGGCTCAGATTAAAAGTTGGCACTATACCAACCTCAAAAGGTTGGCAGAAGATACGGACCCCATAGAGACAGAGATGGAGTTAGAGTTCACGATAGAGAGAGGATGAGTTTGATCTTTGATGAGATGCTTCTTTGGAGAGAAAGGAGAGATTATGATATTTGATATAAATCTTCATTTTGCATTCAATTTTTAATCAATTAGACACAACTAAAGTTCAATAATTGTGGAAGGATAAATTAAAATTTAGTGACTAAAATTAGATTACGTATAAACTTCGATTACCTCCGAAAAAAATTACTCATTTTTTAAATATTAAAAAAAAATTGCCAAAAAAGACAAAATTGGGCCCATACCTTTCGAATCTTTCTTATTTAAATATTTACCCCTCAAATCATTTAAATTGACCTCATACCCTTCAATTCTTGATATAAATAGATATATATCCTCCTCAGCAATTTTAATTATTTTCTTAATATAGAAAAGCTGACTTTCATGTTTTATGACTAAATTGTCCATGTCCAACTTCCTCCCCTGACTGATAAATACTAAAACATTCACGCTTAACCAGTCATAGCCTCATAGGTCCGAAACAAATCACATTATAAATTTACTTCTTGCCACTTTGAAACGATTTAGATCAATTGACTTTTAAATTGTTTGGGAATTTCAAGTCAATCAAGTATTCAAGCGGTTGTTAATTTATGACGTCAGTTAATTTGAAATTCTCGTTAACACTGATGGAGTTGCCAGTTAGACACTATATCGAACATCTTGTGGGCACTAGATTACATAGCCTGATATATCTATTAAGCTAAGAACACAACATGACTGTTTTTACTGAGAAAGATTTCTCAACCCTGAGCAAATTGTCAAAAGCCTTTATCTGTAAGAGAAATGGAGAAGACAAAACTACCGTTATCTGTACTGGATCACATTCATAGGAGACTCTCTTCTACATTTTCTTTTCTTCTTCTGATACTTCCTAAGCTCTTTTCCTCTCTCGCGCTATTAGCGTGCGGTATTTGAAAAGAGCCAAGATTGCTTTTACTTGTTAATTAATAGTCAAGTGCAATTGTGCAAACTACTAATTACAAACCCTTACTGTTACTTGTTAGCGCAACAAACTAAGAAATAGATAAACTGATTCGTGGGCTCAAGTTGAAATACCCAGAAAAAGAAATTTAATTTGAAACACTTGTTAGCATGCACTATATTGTCCAGATATATGAAGTCAGAGATGGCATGACCTTACGAGTTCAATTATACAAATTGCTTTTTCAATTGATTTCCTTCACAAGTATAATATCGTTCAAACTTCCATTAAATTCAATATTCAAATTGTAATTTCTGTTGTTTGAGAGAAGACGAGGAGATTAGCACGAATTCAATCAGAGAAATAAAAAGGTGGAAACAACGAAATAAAAGATGTGTTTGTTTCTCAATTTTGCAATGTTCTATTTCACCGTGAATGCTCAAATATATCAGAGTTTATATCGCTTGGAGACGAAATAAGTGAGAAGATGAAAGATCTCTAAAGGTCGATACGTCCGGAGAGGAGGTTGGACAAGGACATGGTCATAAAATATGAAAATTAGATTTTTATATTAAAAAAATAATAAAATTGCTGAGGAGGATATATATATCTAATTATATCAAGAATTGAGAGATATGAGGTTAATTTAAATGATTTGAGAGATAAATATTCAAATAAGAAAGATTTGAAGGATATAGTCCTAATTTTGCCAAAAAAAAAAAAAAAAAGTTGGTTGCACGTAAAATCCTGAGGCAGAAACCTAAACTTCACGTTTGGATGGTATGGAAATAATGAAGGAATAATGATTTTAGAAAGAAAATATTGAAAAGTGTGTAACTTTGGAAAGAGTGGGAAGATATTATTCCGGAAATAAGAAATGTTATTTGGATGGTGAGTTAGAAATAAGCAAATTGATATTAATTTAAATAAATTATTAAAAAATATTATTTTTATATTAAATAAAATACTAATTAAAGAGCACATAAAATTTCATTTAATTATTATTATTTAGCTAATTTTGTTGAAATTATGTATATATAATTGTTGGAAAATGTTATTCCTAGAAAGAAACTATTCCTAGGAAGAAATTATTCTTCTCCTTAATCATAACTTGTTTGGTTATCTAGAAAGAAGCTATTCCTAGAAAGAAGTTAATCTTCCTATTTCTAAGCAATCCAAACGACCCTTAGGTCCTGCTCCAGAAAGGAGTAGCGGAGGTGAACGTGGAAAAGGTTAACTGACCATGCCCTGCCCACTAATGTTAACCTACTCCAAAACATTAAATTTTCTAGAAAAATGGGGGTGAATCAGGGAGAACCTGGAGAAATCCTATACAAAAGAATGAAAAAAGTGGAAAGTCAGTTCACCCCCAAATTTGGGGTGTACTGAGCTTCTTCTTCCTTTCTATATATTTCTTTCCCTTTCCTTTCTATTCTAGATTCCGGAGCAAAACCTTAAGGGCCTGCTCCAGAAGGAGTAAACTTAGGCTAAGGAAAGGAAGAGTAAGGAAAAGAAGATGAAGGAAATGTAGGAAAATATAAATACCTTGCTCCAGATTTCAAAATGCATGTGTAGGATTAATGATTGTTATCTCCTATCTAATTTAAAGATGGACAATATTACCCTTCTATTTAAATTGAGATCGAATTTTGTGAATTAAAAGACAAGGACATTTTCGTAGAAAAAAATTTGATTGTCGGTTCTCTTGGTTACACCGTGATTTTGGGGTAACCATCCCTTTTCTTAAATAAAGTTATAAGGAAATCTGATTTCCTTCCATGTTCTCTGGTTCACCCAGAAATTAAAATGGAAGCAAGACAGTTGATTTACTCTTCCTTACCTTAGTCCAAGTTACTCTTTCTGGAGCAGGCCTTAAATGATTTGAGGAAGCGGTTTCCCTCCAATATGGAATCACATCCTCTAAGGTTTGTAGAGTGCCGACTTATGATCTGAACCGTTAGATCTAATCTCAACGGTTAAGGGAGCCCCGTGCATGTAATCAGATTGATAGGCCCGAAAAATTTTAATCGTCGAGATTAGATCTAACGGCTCGAATCAAATATTGTCACCTACCAACCTCAAAAGTTGGTAGAGGATAGGGGTGTAAAAAAAAACCGTGAACCCGTTCAATCCGTTCAACCCACCCGACCCGAACCGTATTTTACCGGGTTAGCATGATGTTGGGTCGGATACGGGTTCTAATTTTGACAAACCCGTTACATCGGGTTGGGTTACGGATTTTGTAATAGTATACCCGTGTATACTTCAACCCACCTGTTTATCACTATTTACTCATCTTCATCTCACATCTCCTCATGTCCTTACTCAAAAATTTCTTTTTGCATAAAATTTCGATCTCATTCATAGGCATGAATGTCCTCTATGTCTCTCACAAGATCTCGAAAGTTGAAAAATATTTTGAATGCATCTCTAATTTGCTTCGAACTAAATTATAATAGCCACAAAATGATTTTTTATGTATTTTAATTTAATCAAAATTTATATCCACTAAATTCGTTTAACCCGCTTAATCCGTAAAAATCCGTACATAAAAAATTGACAGGTTGGATAAGGCTACGAATGGGTTAACTAAATTTATTTTTTAATTCGATATTGTCGTATTGGATACAAATTTTACTAAAATATTATCAACCCACCGTTACCTAGCAGAGGATACGGACCCATCCAATATTCCATTCTGCCATCAACACTCTACTCTCACCACCTACAAAACCTAAAACCCTGGAGAGGAAACCCAGACCGGCGGCGGATGGCCGAAGTGGGAATCGATGGGATCAGCGCTCTTCCTGAAGAAATCAAGGTGTCAATCTTGTCCTGTCTCCCCATCACCGACGCCATCCGCACATCGGCTCTCTGCCACTCCTGGCATCATCTCTGGACCTTCCTCCCAGGCTTCCACGCCCATGTGTTTTATAAAAACAAAGGTCCAGGCCCCAAACTGGAGAATGTGGGTCACATCCTCTCCTCCCTCTGCGGCCCCATTCGCCACTTCTCCCTCAAGTGCTACCTTAATAACCAACGCTCCTGCCTCCAACACTTCCTCAACCTCATATTTCAAAAGGGCGGTCTCTCCAATCTCTCTCTCCACTGCACCGGTGATTTGCCCCGCGTCCAGCTCCTCTCTTTTCACGCTCTCAAAGACCTCCATCTTCGCTTTGTTCGTGTCAGCTTGCCGGGTGATTTCGGCGGCTTCAACCAGCTCACCTCTCTGAAGCTGCATGATGTTTGCATCTCTCAACCAGACTTTCAGTCACTCATCGATGGGTCGGAGAAGCTGACCTCCATTAAACTGTTCTTTGTCTGAATTATGTCCCGAAAAAATGCTATTTTCAATAAACAACCTCTGTCGGTGACTTTCAATTGTCCATTGCTTAAATATTTACGCTTTGATTTTGCGGAAGAGTACAGTGTTGAACCTAAGATGATTTATGCTCCTTGCCTAGACAGCGTGGATGTCACTGCCAGTACTGAGAGTTGTTCTCATCTGAAAGATTTGGTTTGGATTGGTTCCGCTGCTCTCAAATTTATGGCAGATATTGCTCATATTTCTCATCTCTCCTTAAACTTTAATCTTCTTATGGTAACTCTCCAATTTGATCGCACTCACTAATTTATACCTTTGAACACAATTTTGTAACAAACTATTTTTGTTCTTCCCCACTAATTCTATTTTAATTTAATCTAAACCCTTTTTAATATTACAGTGTTTGTCTCAAGTTGATATGCCACACACCCTACGGGCTCATTTTCAGCAATTGAGATGTCTAAAGTTAATTGGCCAGTTGTGTGACATGGACCAAAGAATGTTCAAAGTGCTTTGTTGCTTCGCTTGCTTAGAAGTATGCCTTCCCTTGAAAACTTAAAATTGCAGGTTACATTCTCTTTTAAACTCAATCTGCTCACAAATGCATAAACATGTATGGCTTTTTCATTCAACTCTCTCATGTTTATTCAAAATTAGATATCTAGATTGGGGAGTTATATTTTAGCACTCCAGTATTTAGCCAGATACTAAATTTTTTAAATGACTCAATTAAATGCGCTACTCCTGTCTCTATAATGCTGTCTTTTTTTATATAAAAAAAAAATTCCTTGTTGTTCGGCTTGAGCTAAATGGACATTAATTCATGTACAGCATGGTAACCAATTGAACTGGCTTTTAATTTCGGCTGTCGGATCAAAAAAAAAAAAAAAAAACAAATGGTAAAACAAATCCAGGCCTTATGGAGGTAAAACTCAATTTTTTGTTGAAGATGCACGGTGCTTCTATTTTCTTTGCTCCGAAGTAATCGAGCAAAGAAAATTTTTTTAATGTTTATTTGAAAGTCTAACATCAAGGTTGCAGCATATCAAATTAATTAACTGCGGGTAGTGTAGTATTTTGTTTCTATAACTATTCTATGCCTCCAATTATAATTCTTGGTTGAGCAAAATTCTATGGTGCTCACTTGATTTCTTGCAAACTGCTCCTAATAACATCCATAGATATGGTTTATGATACCTAAATCCTTTTGCTTTTGGTTTGTGTATGTTTGGTTTGCTCCCACGAACACCGATTCCCAAACCCAGGCAACAACTCCCCCAAAATTTCAAATCTTTGTACAAGGCGATCTGGCACAGTAAAGGGATCCTCCCAAGGGTCCGTTTATTTCTCTGGAAAATAACTAACTCTGCGCTGCCGCTGGACCATTTGTTTGCTACTAGACTAGGGAAGCAGCCGCAAGGGTGTTCGTTATGTGGGGAAGTTAAAGAGGATGTTGTACACTCTATCTTCAAGTGCCACCTGGCAAGACAAGTATGGCTATCCTCGAGCTTAGGTATACGAACTGACGCACTTCCTGACAGTGCTGCTGATATTATGGTTCTCTTATCCACTTTGTTAGACGAGAAACAATTCAAGAGTTTTGCGGCAATAGCTTGGAATATCTGGAAACAAAGATGCAGATCGGTCTATGATGGGAAGACCTTTCATACTGTTTCAGTTATCCATGCTGCAGGAGGTATGATTGACACCTTATCGAAGGCTGAAATGCTACACTCAGGTCAACTTCCTGCACGACACCAGCCTTTCACTGATTCTGTTCCTGTTTTGGACTTCTACTGTCACATTGATGGATCATGGGTAGCACAGGGAGATGGGGGTTCTGGCTGGGCATATGTCTTATTTAACAAGGATGGTTCACTAATTGAATATGGTTGTGGTACTGGTAATGCCTTTTTACCTATTCACTCTGAAATCCAAGCACTGAAGGCTGCATTCATGGCGGTCAAAGCTCGAGGCATTAACTCCTGCTCTTTCCTTATGGACTGCAAACAACTTCAGAAAGTCATGACCGGTATTACCACTGTTGATTCCATCGATTGGCAATGCTTCCACGATATTTTAGATTTGAAATGTTTGTTTGTGGGTCAGGGGTATTCTTGTAATTTTATAAGAAGGGCTATGAACTCACTAGCAGATGGCATTGCAAAATACGCTAGAATGAAGGGGATCACTGTTGTGGGCTTTACTTTTCCTTTATTTGCTTCCCTGTAACTGATGACTGTTATTAGTTGAATGAAAGTTTAGCCTAAGGGCACAATTTCAAAAAAAAAAAAAAAAAAATTACAAATAGTACAGCTCACTTGACCTATATCTTCTAAAAGTTACACTATGATCGCCTATTGCTTGATGAACCTTGGGGATATGAGGGATATCTGAATGTATTAGATATTTAGATCCCATACTCCCAAATAAATACGGCTCCGTTTGGATGGCTTCTTCCGAAATAAGGAATAAGGAATAACTATTTTTTACCAATAAATTTATTTCTAACCATCCAGACTCTTCACAAAAGTTACACACTTCCCAATAAATTTATCCCTTCCCAATAAATTTTTTCCCTTCTTCCTTCTTCCTACCTTATTCTTAATGCATCCAAACGGAGCCTACAAGAAGGTAGAAGGCTCTCTGTGTGGAGTTGCAATTTCTGTGAACCGATAAAATTCATTGTCACCCCTTCATTTGGCGCATGGTGCTACTTAATCATATGAGGTTTTATTTTATTGCATTCAAACATGCATGTATAATCATATATATGGCTCCGTTTGGATGCGTTGAGAATAAGGTAGGAAGAAATTTATTGGAAATGGATAAATTTATTGGGAAGTGTGTAAATTTTGTGAAGAGTTTGGATGGTTAGAAATAAATTTATTGGTAAAAAGTGGTTATTCTTTATTCCTTATTCCGGAAAGAAGTCATCCAAACGAAGCCTATTCTCATAACGAGTGTTAATGTCTGGATCGGTACGACGTTCAAGAAAACCCACTCAAACCGGTACCATCTGCTGGCTATATACAGATGTCTAACATATTTGTAACAAATGTCGAACCTATACCAATTCAAAATGCCATATCGAACCCATTTCTGTACAAACTTGCCTATATTTTGTATATACATGCGAGATAGATGGGCCTTCTAAAAAGTTCTTTCTTAGACCTGTTGCGCAGAGCTTGCCAACAAAGAGATGTATTATATTTTCAACAAACTCGTTTGATAACAATGACAATTAGTTAAATAATCCCGAAAAAAAAAATTATAGAAATCTTTGTTAATAGCGATATATGGGTTTTATATTTATATTTTATAATTTATAATTATTTTTTCGAAAACCTATAATTTATATTTTTATTTCAATATTTTTTATCAGTTTCCATAGTAATCAAAGAAATATAATTATCAATATACCACTTCTGTTGTACAAACCTAATGCTGTAATTTTTTACCACTGGCTTGTAATGAAATGCCTAGCGGAGAACTCAACCAAAATATAACAAGTAAAATAGGCAATCCCTCCTTTCTTGGCCCACAATTTCTTTGCAATACTTCCAACTGCCACACAGGATCCGATCACATTCTTTCAAGAAAATGGTTATTTTCTCAGGTGGGTTCAATTTGACAAAATTTCCCAAAGAACCAACTTCATAACATAATCAAGTTCGCTCCAGTGAGGGGAACTCTTAACAATTTCTTTTTCATGAATCTGATCATTTGAAACAGATAAATGTGGCCGCTGGTGTTGCAACTTGAAAGTCACTAACATAAGAGACAAGTTCCTCCTTTTATTAAACTGATTCTAAAGTTGTTAATGGAGCCCACTTAAACGTTTCACCCACTGTTCCGTTCTATTCTGTCTAAACGAAACAGAAACGAAAGAGGAAATAAATTCTGTTTTTAGAAACGAAACAGAAACAAAATTGAAATTTGTGAATGTTACTGAAATAGAACACGGAAATTGACAGAAATTGGCTGAAATCAAAGAAAAATGAAGGACAGGACGTTAAACGAAACAAAAATCTATTTAGTTTGACGAAACGGAACGAAAATGAAATAAGAATTTCGTTGACGGAAATCTGAAATTCCACTTTCAGTATATACGTTTGACAGGCCTAAAGGATAAGGTATGTTTTGTCGTCCTCTGGAGAATTAGAATTCTCTGCTTTTTAGTTCCGTAAAATTGATCGCTCACTTTCTTATAATAACCAACGTAACACACAAATGGTAGAGAATAGAGATACAAAATATTAACTTTCGCTTCCTAAATTTGATATGCGTACGTGAAACGTGAGCAGGCTTATCCGCTTGTTCAAATTTTACATATTTCTGTGTAATCATAAAGGGGTCGTTTGGAATTATCAAAGTTTAGTGGGATCAAGGGTTAAAGTTAGTATTTTGGAATTAGTGTTTGAGATTAAAGTTAATAAAAGTTAGTACTAACTTAAAGTTAGTAATTGTTGTTTGACATGATAGGTTAAAGTTAGATCAAAGTCAATGCATTCAATTATAACATTTATTTTAATCTAGACATTTTAGAATTTAAAATTTTTAAATCTTGATATTTTTAAAATTTGAAATTTTTAAAAGGTGAAAATTAAAATTTAAAATTTGAAAATTTGAAAATTTGAAAAATTAAAATTTGAAATTTGAAATTTAAAATTTTAGATTTTGAAATTTGAAATTTTTAAATTTTAAAGTTTCTTCTTACCGTTTGGATGCGTTGAGAATAAGATAGGAAGAAGGAAGAAGGGAAGAAATTTATTGGGAAGGGATAAATTTATTGGGAAGTGTGTAACTTTTGTGAAGAGTTTGGATGGCTAGAAATAAATTTATTGGTAAAAAGTGGTTATTCCTTATTCCTTATTCCGGGAAGAAGCCATCCAAACGGAGCCAAGAATTTTCTCTTCAGATACGATATAAAATTTTTCTTTTGGTGTTTGAGAAAAGCTCAAATATGAAATTACCAATTTAGAGAGATAGTGCTAATTCCGTTGACCCCAAAGTTGTTTGGCGATGCAAGATATGTAGGTTAGCTCGTTGACCCAAAAGTCAAACTAAACTTGACACTACCAAACGAGCCCAAAGCACACCATCTAGGGTTAGTACATCCTCAATAAATTTTAACTATTGTCCATTTATGGTGTCGGAAATAAACACATAAATTAAAAATGGACTTTATGATTATAACTTTGGCCAAATTCATATTTCGTCAAAATGTTTCTAAAAGTACTTTTGAAATAAAGATTGGCAGAATTTTCACCCTGTTTGAATTGGTGGATAGGTGCCTGAAATTATTGCTACTTTTGTTGTATCACTATTTTCAATAAAAAAAAAATAAAAGTAGTGACTATTAAATCTCACTAATCAAACTTACCCTGTACAAAATGCATTTTCTTTTTCATTACCTACTGGCCTGGTAAAAAACCACGCGAACTCAATTTCCCAAAGATATTGTAACATGCATTCTAGAGAAGGGAACGAACAGAGAAAATACAGCCTTAGTTTCCAACAACCAGTCAAAATGTACTTCTAAGCCCCTCTTCAGTCATCTCGAAAAGAACAAAGCATCTACTGGTCTATCTCCCCTTCTCAACCTCCATTCTTTCTCTCTTTCTCCTTTGTATCAAATTCAATCCCAGGTCAAGCATACCTCCTACTTAAAGCATCCTTATGCCCCATAAGGCAATCACACCATCTCAACTCCTTATCAGTGATAAGAAAACCCCACAAAAAGGTGGTTCAATAGTAACAAAGGATAGCTCATTAAATGGAGAGCGTGGATAGCATGGATAGCTCATCTGAGAATAACTCTTCTGATTCCAGAGGTGCCCCATCTTGCTCTCTTCTTATCCATTATTCTCTCTCTTGGAGATGTATTTAATTCATATGCTCAGTTTGTAACATTTGGATGTTTGGTTTGTTTTTGGCAGAGGAGAGCAGCCAGGACTCAAAGACTGAGTTTTCAGAGGATGAAGAGGCTCTCATTGCCACAATGTATAGATTGATTGGAGAAAGGTTTGTCAATCAGCACTTATGTTAGGTTTTATTTGTGTTCTATTTGGGACGATACTCTCTTCAGTTGCCAATTAACAACTTTACTATTAGATTTTCAATTTGTGTCTAAATTTATCTTATGTTTTAGTTGCCAGCTAACCTCTTTGTTTAAACAGGTGGGCATTAATTGCCGGACGAGTACCAGGAAGAACAGCTGAAGAAATTGAGAAATACTGGACAAGTAGATATTCCTCCAGCGAATAGTAAAATGGAGATGGTTTTGCCTTCTCGGTGCCCAACTGGAGGGCACCTTTCTTGTTGTAATTCTCCAGTCAGATGATCTAGAACAGTTCGTGTGTTTACCATATCATTTTTGAATTTTTTTCTTTTCACTGTCTTTTTTCTTTCCCTTCCATGATAGTCACATTCGTTTCAGAGCATTATTGTGTATGTTAATTTGCAATTGCTATTAGCATGTACTCATTCTTCCTTATAGTTTCATTGCATTTGTTTGTGAATTTCTCACACTCAAGCCTCAAAAGCCTATTCTGGTATTTTTTTTTGCTTTGGATTATCTATACAGATAAGGACATAATTTTATATTCAATATCATAAGATTGGAACAACAGAAATAAAAATATATGGATAAATACACAGTAAACCTTGTAACTTAGAAATTATACAATTCATGCATATTGTACATGTCCAGATAACTGACAAACAAATTCAAATTTACAATAACAGTACACTTCAGCTTATTGGGTAAAACATGGCCCTCTGATGGCTTCACAATTATACGACATAAATAGTTAATAGTTAATTAATTTAAATTATATACTACCATCTCACCCAAGAAAGGAATTTTTAATTAAATAAAACTATTCCATAAGAGTTTGCATTTATCGACAAAACATTAAATATTCTGGGATATTGAAATGCAAAGGACACATCCAGAAGATGCATCCTGCGAAATTTGATATCCCAAATCATAAGTGCAAACATTTATAAAAAGGTTTAAATTTTTTAAAAAATTCCATCATAAACCAGGTGCAACATTGGGTGAAAGAAAATAGTATAAAATTATTGAGAAAATAACAATATACAAGGGCCATAGCCATGTTTTACCCAACATATTTCATAAGTTATTTTTTTCTGAAGGATAAGAATTTGGTGTTGCGTAGAGATCAATTGAGCCAATCTGAAATCTTGGCTGCGAATTAGGATCCCTTACAGATAGAACCCGAAATCTGTTCATATATGTGTAAGTTCAATATTGTATCAACAAAAACTCTAAATAGGAAACAAGAAAAAGTTTAGAATGCAAAGTGAATCTTATCCTATATTGAACCCTACTTGATTTAAGCGTGTTAAATTCGAACTTGAATTTCTGTCCTAATTTTCAATGTAAAAATGGTTTAGACTGACACAAGTATAATACACAGATGACAATGACCCAAAACCAACAAGTCAACCTGCCCAACCAGAAATGTTGACCTTTTAAGGTTATAAGTTATAACCTCACATTTGAACCAGGATTTTCCAATCCTTTATCAGGTGTTGGGTCCGGATTTCTTGACATGTTGTGGATCACGTTAGGTTTAGATTACCAGTTCATGACCTAGCCTACATAAAACGCCCAAGATTCCAGAAACCCAAGTTTTGCACTGAATAGTGTTTTAATAAACAAATCCCAGTAAGTACGAAAACACCACTGCTTTATGTAAGATATTTGACAATGTTAGTGCCAATTCTCATTCTGAGTGAGTTGTTAGGTTTACTGGGAAACAGCTTTGAGTCTGGTCGAGTTAACCAAATTCTTTTTGTATTAAATAAATTTGAGAAACTGATCTGACCCATTACCACTCCATCATGAATCTAACCCCACAATAAAAATCCTGTAGCAGCCTATTAAAATATCGAAGTACCTGAATGTATCAGCCACAAATCGAGTCCCTATTTTGAATGATTTACGCAAGAAGCGGCTTTCAAACAATTGAGAGCCCTGCCTGTCTATTACTGTCCAGCTGGAGCCTCCATCTGAGCTTGCTTCAAGAACCCTATATGAAGAAACCCATATATTACAGAAAGTGGGAAACATCCCATGTAACCCTGAAAAGTGAGGATTCTTAAATGATTTACAGGGCCAATGCATCACCAAATTGTTCATTATATGCCGATAGTAAATATTTTTGTAAACCTGATCAGACCCAGTGGAAAGGGGAATAATGGTATGAAGAAAATATATATTTTATACATAAAATATATATTTTAGAGTGGATTGGCCAGGTGTCTTTATTTAGAGACGATTGGCCAGGTGTTTTTTCCACTAGATTCCTCTTTTGTACCCCACGAAACTTGGACACGTTCCTTATAGGGAGGAGTCACTAACTATCTGTTCTGGACACCATGTTCAACTAAAAGTAATTATTTGTTAAAAGGGCATATGAGAAGCTTTTCCTTTTACTCAAAGTGTATTGATGTTCAGCAAGCACAAAATTAAAATTGTATAATCGTACCAATCCATAGGATCCCTCTCTGGAACATCATTAGCTGACATAAGATCATAAGATTCTAAATCACACTTCTGAGCATTAGGAACTTTGTAAATCAGCCAACATCCTAGAAAAGTCATAAACAAAATAAAGGCTAAATTATGTGGTAAAGATTACTAGAATTATGGAATAAACAATAAACATGTTCTTTTGGAATACCTTTAGCACCATTAGGTTCCTCCCATTTGTTAGTGCGAGTTCCTTCAAAAGCCGATGTAGCCTATGGAAAAAATATAATTGTACCTTAATACATGAAATTAGCATAAAAAAGCATTAATTAGTATCCAGAAAGTTGGGCTCTTAGCTTACTATTCCAACAGGAAGTTGCTCCCCACTTGCAATAACCATACCAGAACACAATCGATTCGGTCTAGGAAAAGTAACTCCATCTTTTAGATAAACCTTATTCTTGTAACTATTTATCACCTCGTCAACCAAATCCAGTGCAACAGGCAGAGCTAAAGAGCTATTTACTGGATTCCCAGTTACAGTTACTCTGATCTCTCTATCATTACCCCATTGACCCTTCAAGGAAAGAGCACCTAACAATTTTTCAATGCACTCCTTCATCTTTTCAGAAATTTCAAAAGGCTTCAAATCAAGAGACGATTCTCTCTTTTTGAAAGGCTGACTTTTGATGTCTAAAAGAAACTTCTTAAAGACCTCCATAACATCGTTGATTCTATCTCCAGAAGCATGTTCATCAGAAAGTTGAGACAAGAGAAGAGAGAAAGAATTATGTATAGCTGACACATGAGCATCTACACATTTTCGCACTGGACAAGATGACAAACTCAGTGCCTCAGTTTCAGCAAGACCCAGTTCGGATCTTGATTTGCGCCACTCAACCGATCCACTTTGCCTACCTGGTAAGGACAGTTCTGTATCTGGCTTAAGATAAGAAGCTTTTTCAAGCTCCTCCAGTTCTCTCCGGTCTCGATCTGTCAGAATTGAAAGGGCTTCAGCAGAGTAATTGCTTCGACATTGTCTTGTCATCGAAGAGAGAACAGAAGAAACAGCACTTTCGGTGGCAATTATTCTTCTAGATAGAACCTATGGGTAGGAGGTAAGAACAAAAATTAATTGATGAATGCATGTATCTGGTCTAAACTTCTAAAGTAATACCTTTTGTAGTCGTAGGTCAGGTATGTTTCATACCTATGCAATTGGTTCCAAAACTAAAATTACAAAATGAAGAATCACACAAATGCTTCTTCAAAGAACAAATATATATAATGTATATACTAAAATAAAATACGAAGTATCTTTAGGAGCCCTTTTCTACAAACTATCCGAAAACTCCAGAATACCCCCTCCTTCCATGGACTTCAAAGCAGTAGTGTTTAAACAATTTTACCAAGAAGTTGGGAGTGGAGTATAGCTGCTCTTATACAAGTATTATGAGATATTTTTGTTTTTTCAAGATATATTTTACTTCATATAACTTATGACAATGTATTAATCAATGAAATCTTACAAAAGAAATTAAAAAATATATATATACTACTAGCTTGTGAGACTAACCTAAAAAACCATAGAATTGACCTCAAATGGTACTTTGGAGTTTGGACCATTGATCTTAATTCTTAATGTATTTCATGAACCAAAAGTTCAGATTCCAAGTTTTAATTTTCAAGTTTGTTTTGTATACGGAAAAAAAGATGCAACAATGGTGAAAAATGGATGCATTTTAGCTGATCTGACAGTTTCTATGGTGAACCTTCACGAGCCCCTTGCCAAGCTTAGCCCCTGTGAATTTACTCAATTAAAAGTAAAGGTAAAGAACAATGATCACACCTCATGCCATTTCCTGGTATAGCGTCTTGTAACATCATGAACTCCATCTTTTGAGATACCAATGGTATAATTAAGTTTTTTTCCCCACCTAAAAAAATTGAAAAAGAGCATTTATGCATATGTCAGTAAAAGTACTCCAGCACAATTTAACTGACATTCAGATGAGTGCACCACAGCACATGTAGCTGTGTAATAGACTGTGTTGTCTGTACTGCTACACAGCTTACTTTACTTTAAAATCTCCCCACCCCCACACCCCTCTACATCAGAGCATGTGCTTTTTTTTTTCCTTTTTTTGAAACCTGGTATATAAAAAGTTAAAGATTTACCCTTTCTCATACAACAGTGGATTGTCATAAGTACCTTCACATGGATCGAGATGCATCCATCTGCAAATAGAAAGACCAAATTAGCAATGAAAATTAACAGCAATTATTGACAAGAGGGCTAGGGCAGATATACAAGTTAGATTATATAACCTCCCATGGACTTGGGAATAACATTCAGTCCAGACATGATCAGTGAAATCCAAAATCTGAAGAAGGAAAAAAGAAAATGAAAATAATGCGGTTAGCGGAAAGAGCATCGAGGGGAAAAAACAAACAAGAGTTTTAACCCGAAAGGACTTCAAATCCACAATAAAGAGGGAGCCCTTTTCTGATTGCACACATCAGTTTTACTCCATTTGCAATAAACCAAAAATTAATTACTGCTTCTAACTTCTGCTGTTTAGTCAACATTACATTGAGGTTATTTGAATTTTGAAGAAAAAATGCTACTTTTGACAACCATCAAAAGTTATTTTTTTCCACAAAATTTCAAAATGAAAGATAAATTTCTAAGTCATAACTATTATCTATAACAAGTAGGCATAGGAGAATAAGCAATTAAAGGATTGTCTTTTTCCATACTATTAAACTAACTGCTGAACTACTACTTCCAAGAGGAAAAAAACACTTGATGGTTTATCTTGACAATATACTCTCAAATCAATTCAAATGATTGAAAACTGAATAATTTTGAATCACTTGATGAACAGTAAAAGTTGCACAAAATCTCATCTTTTTTATTGACGTAATATTTACACTATATACATCATTCCTATGATGTTAGATTTCAGAATCAATTTAAAATTTTGATGATTGTCAAGATTGTAAGAAATTATTAAGTGATCCTTCCATTTCCAGATAACCTTCAGTACATCAACATCAGGGTAAAATACGAGAAATTTGTAATAAATTTGAGATACTGTATCATTATTTTCAGCATCGTCAATATAAAGAAGAAAGAAAGCCTTCAAAAGTTAACAACATTTATTCATTTGATAGACTAACCAGGCGAGCATCATATCCAAAGGCACGACAGTACAAAGTGAAGCAGTTGGCCCACTCACCACACCGACCCCTCCTTGTTTCTACAAGCTGATAGAAAGTTCCTCTAAAAAATCACTTACATCAGCCATTAAAAATAAACCAGCAAAGTACAACACAGTGATTTCATACCTTAAGAGGATCGTTATATCTTGGAAAACGAGTTATACTTGAACAACGGTTGCACCTATAAAACATAAGGCATCCCCAACGTAAGCCAAGTATATGGAAGAAATTATGTAAATCTTATATTAGGTTTGTACCTCCAATTATCACTCAATGACATTACAGCTTCCTTCTTTTAAAAAAAAAGAAAACAGAAGTTTCACACATTATATATGTTACAAACTAATCCATATTCTTACTCCGCCTGGATTTTAAAAACATACATAGAATATAAGGTACATTTACCAACAGTAATATCATAGTTTTAATAGATGAAAATCATGTTTAGCATCTTAGCACTGTGTGGAGTTTTACTATACAAAAATACAAGAAACTATGTCATTTATTGTTATAAAGAAATATCATGTATTTTTTTTAGCAAAGAACTATCTAACCAGTGATGCCTATTTATTTTCCGTACCTATAAATCTCAACTCTTGAACCACCATACTCGATCTCAGAAGGAAGTGGAGCACCCATGCCAATGTTGCTTGTTTCATGACCACATTTGTCGCAGGGAGGTGCATTCACCCATCTAAATAAATAGACCCATAACAAGAGATATTTTACCATATAAATTTGGAACTATTTTTTATTATGTTTACTTCTATTTTAGTAGATTTCTTATATGCAAACTACTGAACTAGTATCAAAACTATTGAGTGTACTTCCATAGGAATCAACATAGTCCAACATTTTTTCAATAGTTGGTCAATTAAATTTGAGCGATTTAGGTGGTTTTTTATTGACTATCAGATAATACATCTTCTGGATATAATAAGAAATGCAGAAAGATGGCAGGTTATGGTCTGAACTATTTTTTATTGATAATATCATAATATTATAATTAAACATTTAATTATTTCAGAACTGAAAATCATATTTTGAAAAATTGGATAGACAAAAGGAATGATACAGAAATATAATGTTTGTTTGTCTCCCAGCTGGTTTGGGAACGCAAATAATATTTGCGTCCCAGAGCTAACATTTTTCCCAGCAAACAAGCCCCCTGTTGTAGTAGCACAAACTTCACTTCTTTCTTAAAACCCACAGGGCAAATATTATTCATTTAGTAAATCTTGAAACCACAGAGCGTGCCACCAGGTTTGTCAACAGGTTAACTTTTAATTCTTATAAACTACATAATACCATTATTATATATGATTCAGTAATTCAGTGGTTTATTCATTATACCATGCATCAAACTGACCTATCACCGAATTAAGAAGAAGTTCAAAGCAGAAGTCAAACCTGAAAGATTGCTTAAACCAGAAAAGTAATTGTAGCAAAAATGAATGATCCCTTTCATCTTTTGACGGGTTGAAATTTCCTTCCTGCTCAACAATTTTGTTTCTTAAGTTATATTAGGGTCCTCAAAACCTTCTTCTCTAGAAATACTGAAAAAAATTGGGTGCACCTTGGCTAAAGAAACCAAGGCCTTTTCCTCAAGCTCATCAACTGGAACAGTCTTTCGTGCAGCCTCCTGGCGTACAGGGCTCTCATACTACATCCAACAAAAGGAACAGTTGAAAACACTATAGCATATTATTCCCGAAATTTGGTAACAACTCAATATAGCCCAGTCACAATATGGAACAGGATGTATCTGTAATAATTATGTTAGGGTTTCATGACTGAACTAGGACTCTATTGATGCAACAAAATCACAGTTTGACCAAAGGTTCAATCCCAAATTACACTAGTAGAATCGCATCCACACCAGTTAAGCATATGTAACCCTTTACCGGTAAAAAATATTGCACAATCATCTGGTGTATGGCATCAACAACAAAAGCCTGCTTGAGTAATTTATTAAGCTCCACCTTAGGACCAAAGGGTTCTCAAGAACAGCTTGCACTAGACATACATGTTGAATTTCAACTTTTACTTCTATTAAGTAAAATAAATGGTGTTACGATCGTCAAGTTATTTATATAATTGCTGAAGTAACTAACGACAAAAGGCTACATGAAATAATCCAGCATCATGTAACAAAATGTAATGAACTTACCATCAAAACCTGCTTCACATAAGGTTCAACTCGAATCCTAAACTGTTCTCCATTATCAACAGCGCTAAACTGTTGGAGTAGGAGTGCCTCTTCTTCGGCCTATCAGTCACAGAATAGAGGAAAGAGAAAGAATATAAACTTAATTATGACTCTTCCGGTCTCCAATTCACAATTACAATATGTAATACGTCATCCAAAATGCTTTTTTATTTCCGCGTACCTGCAACAACCGAGCAAGCTCTTCATCAGACATCTCTTGGGACGCAGATGGCTTTGATATATCCTTTGCTTCTGTGATGGATACCAATTTGAGCTTATCAGATAGTGCATTGAGATCTGTGCCTTCATCGACAAGCTGCCGTTCATCTTCCGCAAGTATCTTCATTGAAGGGCAGAATTACCATAAATTTACGCACTTCCAAAGTACCACATTGTAATTTCACATAACAAAAGGTACTCTAAATGGATTCTAAAACAACAATTTCATGCGATGTGGTTTCAAATGGGGAAAAAAAAAACTCAATTGTACTAAATTTTAGTATGATTGAGCAACACTGAAGAACAAAATTCCCTCTTTCTCTAATAAACAGCAGAAGCAGCTTAATTTCTACTGCTAGAAGCTCATATCACGCTACTTAAGAACACAAATCTGTACCGAAATGAAGGAAAAGCAAAATTCTTTCAGGTGCTAGAGAAGATACCTGCTGATCATCAGGTTCCACAGAGGTGAGAGAGAAGATCTGTAACTTCAAAATCTGTACATAATAAACAAACACGGGTCTAATTACAAAAATATGTACATTTTCAGGGGTCAAAATGAGAAACGGGAAGAGAACACAAGGCACCTCGAGGCCATGGTCGGTGTCGTAGTCGATTGGGAACTCATCGCCGTTGTGGCGGAGCACAAATTGTCGAGCCACCATTTCTCTCTCTCTCTCTCTAGTCTCCGCCTCTCTTCAAGTACTTTTGATCTTTCCTCTTTGGTTGTGATCGAACCCAAAGAAGTTCTGTGGAAAAGGGAAGACGCGATTCTCTGTAACGAGTGATGACTTTCAGAGGAGGTCTTCATGCAACGACAAATGGATCGCTTGTGGTTGTGGGGCCTCGTATTTAGTCGTGTAGTCGTGTCAAAAGAAAGGAAGTTGCGAGGGGCTTACGTGCGGATGGTTTCGCAAGCAATGCATCTCGGCTTGGAACAATATATACTTTGCTGTTGCCTGTTGGAATGGATTTTGTGGCAAGTGTAGATAGATTCGTTCGACCTTGATGGCAGTTACGGGAAAGCAGGAAACAAATCAAATTCAGATCCGCTGCCGCGCGACACATGGTGTAACGCGACATGCTGGCCGTCTGATCAAGATCCAATAGACAAGGGAGCTCCGTGCATGTAACCTAAATTGATAGGTTCGTAAAAAATTAACCGTCCGATCAAAATCAGACGGCTCGTACGTGCGCTACACCATTTGTCGCGCAACAGCAAATCGGAATTGAAACAAATCTGTTCAGTTTGTTATTGGAGTATTTTTTTATGTGGTTTTTTTCTCCAATGCGTTTGTTCAGTTGTAGCCTTGTAGGCTTGTATCATTGTATATAGCTGGTTGTTGGTACATTGACTTGAAGGTAGTTTCAGATAAAAAGTTAGAAGCTAGAGGAGTGCTGACTGCTGAGTGCTAATCTGATAATAATATTTATTTTTATTTTTTTAATTATAACAAAATAATACTATTTCGATTGTTATTTCGCATTCATAAAATAATTTTGACATTCGATATAATTGTTGATCTGACTTAACAATTACTTCTCATCTATCAAATTTTAGTTTATGTGAATTTCAAATTTAGAGCACAACATCTCTAAACACATTTTAAAATAATCACACATCCATAAAATAGAGAAAATGCATTTACATGATTAATACACACGATATATAATATAATAAAAATGCCACAATAATTGATATAATTTTTGAAATATCATATTCATCTACACTATACCGTGTTAGATCTGAAAAGCCTTTTAAAAAAATTCTCTCAATAGGCATAGAAAGAGAAATCGCTGAATAAGAAACACATACTGAATGAGGTAATAGGCCTCGAAATAGAGGCTATAAAGAACATTTCTATCCGTCTGTCCGTCCGATCAATAATTGATGCCCGTAATTAATATCAGGTCCGTCGAGATTCGTGTGGTCCGTAAAAATCTATCCATTGAGATTAAACTAGTGGGGATCTCGCGCGTTGCGCGATCTATTGTTTAGAACAATCTGCAGTCAGTTTAGTATTAGAGTAGTAATGTATAGATAAATTTTTTTATTAGCTGTGTTAGAGAACGATAATTTATATATGTGAGCTCTTGAACAAATGGTCAAAATGAGCAATTTGGTTATCAATCGAAGCAATTTCATGACCAAAAATTGATAAAAAAAGAAAAAAACAAAAGCACAAAGGGTACTTGCTACATTATACATTATTCAGTACCTGAACTAAGCTTGCCTGAGTTTCAGCATTTGTTGCTGGCATAATAAGCCCTATATCTATCGTTTTGTTCAAAATTCTAGATTGTACCAATTTTGTAAGGAAACGTTTCACAACATGGAGCTTAGCCAGCTATATGTATTATGTAATATCAGATGAAGAATATATGGATGTTGGTGGCAACTGCCGACCATTGTCTGTCCTTATTAGTAACTAATTCCATAGTATAAGTTGCTAAATCTGAGCCCAACTAAAGAACCTCTCCAAATCCAAAGCAATGTTTTCAAAACCGTACCGGTCAGATGATGGAAATCCGGTATTTCCTGGTATTTTCTGAAATTTTTCGATTTTTCCTCTCACAATACCGGATACTGCCGTTTCGGTCATCATTCTGGTTCCCGGTATTACCGAAAATTTCCGGTATCCGGTACGGTTTTGAAAACATTGATCCAAAGTGACCTAATGTTCAGATCAATAGCCATCACATGCAGGTCTGAAGGTTTAGAACCAAAAAATGTAATAATGTGAAGGTTTAGCCATCCAAACTGCAGGTCAGTATCAATTTTTGATGAATCATGGAGCGTTAGGTTGTGTGTCTGGTTCAGTATAATGTTCTTTCACACGGTAAATCAAACGGAAATAATAATGCATTTGTTCACCATCTCTTGCACGCTGGATTTGCTACGAATAAAATACAAGGAAAAAGTTAGTATAAAGCCTATGGACCATCTCATTTTTCATCTCGTCAATGTAACATCAATTAATCAAAATGAGGAAAGAACGAAAAAATAGTATAATAGCCTTTGGCCATTGCAACACCAAATTCTGTAAATATCAATCTATGCCAATGCAATCGTACACATGAATATTCTATCTTAGTTGCTACTTGGTACTAAAAAATCATTTTCTATTGTAAAGAAGATCATCTTGATTTTATAGAAATAGAGGTACAATGTTCTTATTTAAAGTTACAATACTACTTCCATGTAACCTTGACTAATACTATCTATGTCAATGCAATTCTACACATGAAGAGACAACAGAGGTCTTGACGATATAAACACACAAAAAAAGGAACAATTTAGTAAGATCTTAATCGCTGAGAAATGACCTTAGAGAGCAGCACCAGCTGAGGAGAATAGCTTACTCCAAAGAGCAAAAGCGTAAGCAACCAAATTTGCAGACCATGAAACCTGCGAAAATGCAAAATTTCGCAAGGAATAAATTGTGTGAGTAGAAGAAACTGAAAGAAGAGCAACAACTAAACAACGGGAAATTGCGAAAATTTCTTATTACTTATTGTGCAGTTAAGATGCGCCCATCAAAGCTGTGCAAAGCAAATTAAGAATTAAATACCCCATTCTTATTACTTATTGTACAGTGGAACAAAAAAAAATCTACCAGAAGCGTTTACCAGAAAGATCTGAGCAGCATCAAAACTAACTTGGAGCTACTAATTCCATATTATACTGGTGAAAACGAATCCTGGAATCAGAAGAGAAAATCACATGAATGAAGGCATGAGAAGAAAGTCCAGATTTTTGTGTTAAAAGAAAAGAAACTAAAAGGGAGAAAAACACTTGCTTGATAAGGCACATAACAAACAGGTGTTCAAATCAAAGAAAAAAAAACAAAATTAGATTGAATTTGAGTTAGTCTCTTACAGTGAGGACTCATTTGGGTTCAGTCGCAACAGCTAAAACACAAGATCGCCTGGCTAAGAGAAATGGTACTCAAATGAAAGAGGATGGACCGATCTATTCATTTATGACAATCGTGTTGTGAGCTGATTTTGGAGGCTGCCATGATCGGAGAAGTAAAAGTAGTAATGAACAACTATTTCTCTTTCTTCGGGTACTGTGCATGGATAGACGGAGAAAAAAGAAACTGAGAAATGAATCAAAGAGGGACGTGGAAAGACCAAAGTAAACAAACAGCTGGCCTTGTACGGAGGCACATGGGGAAACCTATTGAGGATCTCTCTAGAAGAAAGCCATCCGATGGAGAGAGGGGTTTAATCGGACGATCAAGATCCATGAGCGAAGATTGAACGGACAGAATCGGTTACTGTTCCAACAACTGTACGCGCACAGTTGTTTCGGAGTCGGATTTATATCCGCCGATTAATATATATTTTGATTTTGATTGAATGGCCACTATTAAAAGACATCCATTTCACGTTTTGAAAAAAAATATAGAGGATCGGAATCCCACTCAAATGTATAAGGAAACATCCACTCAAATGTACAAGGAAAAATACTTGTTGGAAATAACGAAGACATTCTAGTGGACGTCTCAAGGATCTAGCATAACGTTTGGGTTCGCACCATCTAGTCGCATCTACGGGTTGCAAGTGCAGAAAATCAAAAGAAATATATGAATCCACAGAATTGAATCCGCATCCGAATACTGTGGATCTACAGTTCTCCCGACAGTAAACTGATCCTGGCCGTTTGTTCTGTTTTTTGGCATCGCAACCGTCCAATGCATCTCATCTTAGATAGCTCTTTTAGAGAATATTCTGTGGATATGCTGTGCATTCAGTCTTCCTGTTGTTTTCTCTCTCATTGCTTTTCTCCGTTACTTTTTGAGAAATGGGTAGAGACCACTACTTCTCATTGTTTTTTTTTGTTGCGCATGTAAGTGATCTTCTGTCATTGCCTCTCTTAGTATGCTTACTTTGCCACAGATGGCTCTATGGAGTAGTTCATAGAAAAAGATAGCATCTCTATAAAGTACCAATCCATGTACTGAAACCTACTTTCTTTCTTCTACCCGTGCACGTGGATTGCTGAAACCTTTTTTTTTTTTCTAGAGAATTCTGATCTCTAGCTTCACTTTGCTCTCACCTCGCCCTATTTGCTCCATTTTGTTTTCACCTTCCTCATTTCCTCCTTTTTTTCATTTTGGACGAGAATAATTTAGGTTGCCTCTATTCTGAGCAACGTTTTTCTACAACGGCTCATGCGACCAAGGAAAAAAAGGTTGTGTCCTCTCTCTCATCGGAACGAAATCCTCTACTGTCTTTTTTTTGACTGCTCCAAGCAGTCCTCTATTTTTTTTTTAATATTTCAAAATTTAAAAACTCAAATGGAGAATCCAAACCGTTGGCCTTGTTAAATTTTATCGGCGATGCGTTTTCATATAAATTTTATAAAATTTAAAATCGATTTGATACTTGATTAAGTGACATAATTATGAACGTATTAGAATTAATCTAACCAGATTCGTTCATTTGTTGACCTCTTGATCTAGTATCAAATCGGCTTCAAATTTTATAAAATTTATATGAAAACGCATCGCCGGTAAAATTTAACAAGATCAACGGTTTGGATTCTCCATTTGAATTTTTAAATTTTGAAATATTAAAAAAAAAACAAAAGACTGCTTGGAGCAGTCAAAAAAAGAACTGTAGAGGATTTTGTTCCCTCTCTCATCTCCTCTCCAAATATGTACCCATGGCACAAATTTCATTTTTTCTTCTTCTTTTCACTGATATGTTTTTATGTCATTGCAGATTTTTTTAAGCGGACTTCAGATTTAGGTATCTTTGGAAGATTATCTCTATTTTATTTCTAATATATAAGATGTAAATTTGAAATCTTTCATTTGTTTTGTTGTCTGACTAGAAATATGCTTGGATTTTCGGGAATTGCTTCTCTCACTCATCAATTTTGAAACTTCACTCCGAAAATTTTTGGTAAGGACTAAAATAATCTTGATTTATTGCACTTGAAAAAAAAAATTCTATTAAAGTGGGGGTATTTCGGTAAATTTTGGAGTATATCTTCAGATTGGGAGTGAGGGGAACAGTTCCCAGATTTCCTCTTAGAATATTTTATCTGGGTATAATTTGCTTTAAATTGGAATTTTGTTTTCTTTATTTTGTTAAATTGCAGATGACTAATGCCTCAATGCATGATGATGAAACTTGGATGATGTCATTATCCCAAGGTAAAATATAAATTACGTAACATTTGGAAATTCAATGGTTGTTTAATCATTAAATATACTTTATTTGCTATTGCCATGCTATTGTTGTTATTACTTACTTTTCAGTTACGTCTATAATCAATCAATATATATTGTATTATTTTCATTTTTTCTAAAAATCAAAACTCTCTGTGAGAATTAACATCTAGGTCATTTGTTCCAGATTAAGCTCCTAGGAGAGATTTTGAATATTGTTTTTGATTTGTTTGGTTGACAAATAAAGTGTATGTAAAATATCTAATTCTCAGTTGTCTTATATCTATTGAATCAAAAAAATATCTCCACTTTTGCTACAATATAAGAAATTCGGCATTAGATTCAATGCCTATTTTTAAAAACACCGCAGCCTCAGGCAAAAGAGCAAAAAGTATTTGATTTTGTATTTTCTTAAAACAGAAGCATGTGCTTTTCCTAAGTTTATTTTTTCTGTTGTATTATTTTCTATAGTATTCTTTCAGATGGTTGGTTTTGATCTTTATTTTGTTTTTGCATCTTGAAAAAGAATTTGTAGGCTGTCATGTTCATGTTAAGAGCTGTTGACAGTTAAAGAAGCTTTCAGCAACTATCAGTGATTTTCTAAAGTAAGTCTTGAAATATACTTTTTTGTTTCTTTTCTGTAATTCTAAGTTAGAGTATTTCTTTTATTAAGATTTCACTTGATGGCTGGTACTTGGTGAGCTTATTTGTTAGGATGATGATTGACACACTAAAAAGGGTATATATAGCTAATTAAACAAAGTTGACATTCAATTATTGGTGCTTATGAGATTGCTACAAAATAATATTTTTGATGTTTGAATGTTTTATTAGTTGGTACTATTCGAGATTTGTATTTTCTTCATTTATGGTGTGTTAAATTGACTAATGTTTATTTAGTTCTATTAATAATCTTGCTTACCTTCATCTTCTTTATTTTTATTTTTATGTGAACTTTCTAGCTGATCAATTTTCACCTCGGATCAGGGACTATATCAGCAATTTTTGGCACACATGAGCTACATAGGATAGTCGTACATTGGATCCCGTCCACGAGCTTCATTAGGGTCAGGTAGTCTCTTTTTTTTTTATTAACAAATCAATTTGAGCAGTGTACTCTTTATTATTAGTGTTTATCCATTTTAGTGATCTCTCCTTCTAGATATTCTCTTAAATTTTTAGTTCAATTATCATTAGACCGAGTACATCAGAAAAGACTACCATACATAGATAAGATGTGCATTTAGGCCACAATGATTGTTCAAATCACTGGTGAACACAATTTTTGACATATTATTAGATACTTCATTTATAGGGTACTTTTAACTAATTTATTACATTTAAATTTGACAAAATAAAATTGCTTTGTGTTTCCTTCTTAACAGAGTGATTTCAAATAAGGTACGATGACGGTTCGATCGTTTATCAGTAATAAACATAAAATAGTGAAAGTGCCTTGCATCTTTTGGTTTGCTTATTGGAAAATTTTTAGGATATGCATCTGGACTTGGTTAAACTATGATGGCCTCTCTGATGAAATAAAGGAGAGTAGCGAAACATGTACTGTCTTTTTGTTTAATTTAAGCTTTCAAAGTTAACTATTTGAATCTCTTGGGAGCTGTGTTTGATTCTCTCAACCTTTTAGCACTTCAGATTAAATGTTTTCTTATATATCAAAATTAAACAGCCTGCATTGACAGCATACTACACCCAACTCATAATTTGCTTATATATATCTCTTTCTTTCTCTTTCAAACATTCTTTCTTTAACCTTACAAATCTTACCATCATTATTATTATCAACACAACAAAATATCCCGCCACTTCGATCTGCTAATAGTCTAATACCTTATTTAAAAAAAAAATACATCGCGCAACGCGCGAGCACCCACTAGTTAATGTGATTCTTGTCTTATGTGAAAGAGAAATACTAATAAGAGAACTTCAAAAAATCTCTCATGCTCATCTGAAGTTCTCTTTCACATAAGACATGAATCACACTAATGTTTTTTTTTTCTTTCGCATAAGATATGAATCACACTAATGTTTAGTATTTCTCTTTCACATTAATGTCTAGTATTTCTCTTTCACATAAGACATGAATCATACTAATGTTTATTTTTCTTCTTTCACATAAGACATGAATCACACTAATGTTTAGTATTTCTCTTTCACAAAGACATGAATCACACTAATATTTATTTTTCTTCTTTCACTTTTTTTTTCTTTTAACTTGTGTACAATTTTTTATTATTTAATAAATTTTTACTTGCTGCGATCGCCAACCAGTCCTAAAGAAAAAGAGAAGGAGAGACTCCATTGCTTCAATTAAGAATGAAGCACTGCTAATTCCTTGCAAGAATTTAGCGTGTTCGCGGTCAGTTTGATATTTGTACTATAAATGGTGTCGGTAGTAATTTGAATTTGTGATTGCTTTCCACTAGCGCATTAAGAATAATGTCCGAACATTTTTTCTTCAAAAATATTTAAATAATATATTTTCCTTCCAAAATTAAAGCTTCGGACTTAACTTTTGCAACATAGAACTCTCGTATATAACTTTCTAATTTGTCAAAATGAAATTTTTTAACCTCTTGATTAAGGGCTTTTTGTTGCAAACTTGAAAACTCACCTCTTCTCTTCAAAGATTAATTGTATCACAGAATCCATAACAGTTTATGCTATGTTATAATAATTATCGTTGATTCAACGCGCTTTTCTACATCATACCATAACTCAAAAGGATTAAAAAAAAAGTAAAAAACAGAACTTATTATCAAAAAGAATTGAAACTGTTTATGAGTCAAATACTATTTAATTTGTGTCCATATTTTATCTTTGAAATTATGATAGTATAATTTACAACATTATATGTGACTCTTTTATTATCTCTACTATATTAAAAGCACCAATGGAAGGATGTAACATTTCAGGATACAACCTTGATCTGAACAGTTTGCACCATTGATTTTGTTTTCTGAAAGATCTAGATCATTGATTGTTAAAAAGTAAATTTGATAAGCGGACAAGATGACATCTCCAAATAAAAATGTATTTTGCTCTCTGTCTCGTGCGCGGAGCGCTGGTCAGTTTTTCGAATCGCAGTTCAATTCTCCGCTAAAACAGTAAAACATATATTTTTGTCCGACAATTTTTTAATTTTCTAGGTTTCTCCGTCTTCTTCGCACCTTTCAACACGTCTCTTCACATATTTGCTTGAAAAAAATTGAGAATGTTTCAATTTTTATTTTGAAAATCAAAAGAAAAAAAAGAGGAGAGCAACAACGAGCAAGAGCGAGAGCGAGTCCGGCCATCTCTACACCAGTCGTCGCCACCCCTCTCACGTGCCCTATCTCTCTCTCTCTCTCTCCCTCTCTCTCTCTCTCTCTCTCTCTCTCTCTCTCTCTGTGCCATGGCCTCAGGTGCTTCCCTCTGTCACTGCTGCGGATCAGAAGACAACACTGGAGGCGGCGGCTGAGACATGCAATTATCTCGTGAAGAGCCGGGCAGTGAATCTCGACACCACACTGGCTGAGGTCGATCGGTTGCTTCCAGGCTATGAATTTGCATATGTGAGGAGTTTGTGTTGCCTTTGTTACTTCTATTGTGAGTGTTTTGATTTTGGAATAGAATTGGAAATGATTGAGCGGGTGTCCTCCTCCTCTGACGAGCGTCCCTTTCAGGGGTACTGCTTCGACCAATTTGTTCAACTCATGGCAGTTTATGGTGAAACAGGAGAAGAAGATCTGGTCATGTCAAAGAATGATTGGTACAGGTACCTTTTTATTAATTACACCCTAATTCTCATGCTAGCGCAATATTTTCTTTGATTGTTTGCAAATAACATGCAAAAGCCAAAGCCAACATTAGCTTTATTCAGTCTGAAAGCCATAGGGAAAGATTATCTCAAGAAAAAGGATTGTAAACCAAGCATGTTGGATTTTTGACAGGTCACAAACTGCATTAGGTGCATTAATCATGGGCAAGTTGGCTTGTATCATGAACTTAACCATGCAATTTATTGAACTCTATTTTCTTAAAGTGGTGACCTATATTTTGTTTCATGAATTTTAAAATTTAAGGGAGGATACATGGGCTTCTATTCAAAGAACATGGTTACTCTGACTCGCAAAACAGTTGATGACTTACACAAGAGAGGTGGTACTGTTCTGGGTACCTCGATAGGGCCATGATACAATCCCGAACTGTGGAATAAATATGGAAGATTTGAAGGGTATGGGCCCAATTTTGCCTTAATAATATAATTTGATTAGTTATTTTCTACTTTCTTAAATATTTTTCGTGAAATTGTTTAGGTCTTTATAATTGGAGGATGGCGATCGAAGGGACCGAGTGGGAGGCGCTGAAGCCCTGTGCCAAAGGCGAAAGAGAGAAGAGCTGCTGCGCTCATTACTGCAAATAGCAAAAGGGACAGAGGAGGAATAGTGGCGGCGGATCTCCGTTGGCGGAGGGAGGACGAGAGCTAGAAAGAGAGAAGAGCCGCAAAGTGATTAAGGTGATTGGTGCTTTGATAACTTCCAAGTGAACCTAGGTACCAGTCTCAATTGAGATTTTTTTTTTCCGTAGGTGTTTTCTGAGGTTCCCAATTTTGCTTTTTCTGATTTGCTTAGTAAATTCATTTTTGTTTTCCGATAAGGATGCTAGGTTTGCAAAAGCTTCCATTTCTAAAGTTTGATATTTTTTCAGTGTCCATGCTAACTCATTTTGTAACCTTAATTTGTTATTTGTAAGCAATTAAAAATGATCTGTCCACGTTTAGGTAAAAAATCATGGGAGTTTTTCATGGCTATATATGTTTAATTATTCATTTTGTTGGATTTAAGGGTTATGCAATAAAGGAAAGGGAAATATGGATATAGTGATGGATCTGTGGCTCTAGCTTCCGCCGTGGTTGCTAAGGCTGCAACTGTCGTTGCACAAGGTACTGCAGAAGTGGTTCGCCTCACGGCTGCCACAAATTTGTTAGTGTCAGAAGGTACGTCAAGGGTTGAACAGAACTCGAAAGAAGAGATAGCCGCCATTAAGATTTCAAACAAGTCTTTCATGGTTTCTGGTATGAAGAACAATGCTTTGATTTGTTTTGTTCTTGTTCATTAACAATGATTTTGTATGCTGGGAGTTCAAATTAGATTAGTATATTTTGTTGATAAACTTTAATTTGTTTTTTCCCCCTCGTTAAATCTTGAAATATCCTGCAATCCCTTTCAAAATTGAGTTATTTTAATTGAAAGTATCTTGTATACTGAGAATATACTAAAAATAACCTATATCTCCTCCAATTGCAATTTTGATTCAATTCTGCCCACAATACATAGTGAAATGCCTTTCTTCAATGAGTTCAAATTAATTCTAATTTTAGTCCCTTTTCTTAGCTGTTGTTGTCCCTTTTAAAGATTGCGCAAGGACATTTCATGGTTTGTAATTCATGCCTTCTTCCTACTTTTCTTTTCATTTTATATGATTTGTCTCTAGCAAGTTAAAAATTTTAAGATAATTTCTCATTGATCTTCAGTTGGTGGAATTGAAGAATGACCAGAGTATTTTAGTACTGGACTATAGCATATATTATTTCATTGACAACACTTTAGAAAAGAAGTAACCTTTTCACCTAGAGAATGTCGATTACCCAATTGGATGGGTCCAACTGCACTTAACCCAACTGATCTAATCCCATCACCCACATAATTAATATGGATTATTGGGTTAGGTCTTAGGTAAATTCTGAAACGTGGAATGTGAGACTTATTTAGAAAATTTATACTTGTTCCCTAATTGTGTTTTGATTCAATTTTATTTTTAATTGGTGTAAACTTCTACATTTTAGAATCCATGTCGGCCTGGGGTAAAAGATGTTGTCCAGCTTTGTTTTCGTGCTGGTGTGAAGGTAAAAGACCATGATCTATGACTATAATAACCAACTACATGTCAAGTATTTTGCAACTAATTTTGTAACTATTTTGTCATATAAAACATGTGCGCATGGTCACCGGAGACAATCTGAAAACAGCCAAAGCAATCGCTTTGGAATGTGGGATTCTCACTGATCCAGGGACAACTGAACCAACCATTATAGAAGGTAGAGCTTTCTGCACGCTCTCTGATGTAGAGCGATGCCGCTGAAAATATCTATATGCGCATTTACATCTTTTTCTGTACAATTTGATTATCTGTGTTAATTGACAATTGGTTGATATAATTTAATATAAGATAATATAAAATTCTTTAGTGGGATAAGTTCATATATATAACCCTGTTGATGATGAGAAAATATCATAAATTATATGAATTTCCAAGACTAGCACGTCTTCCTCATTGTTAAAGTAAGCTCTTGCACAGTGACCATTCAATCCATTTGGTATGTTAATATTTCTTAACTTGATAAATTTAAGTTCAATTATCGCTATTTTGTAGGTCGTGAGATGGGGCCGATCTGTTTATGCAAAACATTCAGAAATTTATAAACGTGGCAGCTCTTGTCATAAATGTCGTGGCGGCTGTTTCTACTGACAATGTGCCATTAAATGTTGTTCAGGTAAGCTATAAGGACTTACTTTTATTCTAATTTTTATTGATAACTTGATCTTTTTACTAGAAACTTTTCTATATTTGTTTTCATGTATAACTTTTGAACAGCTGCTTTGGGTTAATCTGATAATGGATACACTTGGAGCTCTTGCTTTGGCAACTGAACAACCTACTGACAGCCTCGGGAACATGCCTCCTGTTGGTCGCAGGTTTGTTTATCTATATGTTACTTGTATAATGTCTCCTTTACTCTTAATAGTTGGGTTTGAAAGAATTTCATACACATGTATTCCTCTCTGAATTATTTAGAAGATGTTTACTTTAAAGGGGACATATGCAGCCACTAAGACAAGTTCTGAGGTGGCTATGTACAAGGCATGAGATCTCTAATTGCCTGAACTAGGCAATTTTGAATTCTTGCCTGAATTAAGCACTTATGAATAGTTGCATTTAGCTATATGTAAGTAAAACTTGTTCATGGCCTTTTTGTCCTTACAAAACAACTTTTGAATACTTCTATTTGTTCTTAATTTTGTTTCATTTTAATTTATCATAGGGAGCGTGTGGTAACAAATATCATGTGGAGGTAACTTGATTGTGCAGGTATGTTATACATACAGTTCTAATTAAAAACTGATTCTTTTATTTCTGTAATGTATGCTTTAACTTAATTATTTAAATAAATATAATAAAAAATATTATGTACACTAGAATGCTGGCATAATTTTTGGGTAATCTTTAGTTAATATTAGGCATTATTTCAAATTGTTGTGCTTCACGCTCAAAAGAAAAAATAGAGCATATACAATACCAATTTAACCAGCCTAATTGAGAACTAATTGAGAAGTAATGGTTAGTCACCTATTTTTCAAATATATAATATTTTGTCTATATCTATCAAGAATTCAAGATATATTTAAATTTGGTTCATTTGGTCAGGAATTGATATACAGTGAGATGCCAGTGAAAATAGTTAGGAGAATACATGTGGCATCTTGGTTTAATTGCTCTTGTGGGATTTTCTTTTTCTCTATTTTGTTTTGTAGTAAAACGTGTGGTTAGTAGTTGAAATCTTTTTTTAATCATTTTCATAATCTAGCTTTTAATTTGAACAGAACCAGGGAAGAAGTCATCTATCCAATTTAATTGTGTAGCTGGTCATCAACAGACGCGTTCTCCTATTACAATATCCTACTTTTTTTTCCCTTTTTTGTTCTGTTAAATTAGTTTGTGCGCATTTTTTTTTTATATTTTAGACATTGTCCAGTATTCGTGTGATATGTTTGAGATAAAACAAAGGATATTAATATTCCTACGTAATCTCTTTTATCACATTCGAATGTTATGTTCTATGTATCATAATCCTCCTATATTTTGTACCTCTAAATAGAAATATGCAACAGAAAGGGACATTAAAATTCGCCCACACATTGGGTGGGCATTGCTGCTAGTATCTTATTAATGCTGCATTTTTTATTTAAACTATTTAAGTTAATTATGTAAATTAATACTGTAAGTTTTCTTTGTAAAAATATATTGTCCTCCAAATTAAAATTCAACAACGGCGGATCGTTCGTACCGCAAAAGACAAACCTTGAGGAATATCCTCCAATATTTTACTAAGTATTGTGACGATACGATGCTTCAAGATGAAAACCTCGTGCGTACGCAATAATCACTCCTTTAGGGAGATAATAATAAACGATCAAAGATATAATGCATTAATGCTCTAATACTACTTGATAACACTATGCAGGCCCGCGTGTACAAAACAATATTTAATTTAAATGGTGCAATAAAAAACGATTAAAAAATACTGATAATATTTCACCTTGGAATTCTAACTATATCAGAAACTCATTATGAATTTTGAAGACCAAACCATTAATAATTCTTGAAGACCATCACATTCGAGTCTATTCTAATCTTACCGAGTTGAATTCGACATGGCAGTCAACTCTACCTCCAATTTCATAGGTTATATCACGACGTCATATTGGATTACATGCACGTATAATATTTTTTAAGTATTTTTGTGTGTATTCTTTTTAAGAAAATTGTTAAATATTAAATTATTTTATTTATTGAAACATAGTTAAATATGACGATTTTTAGTAACCGGTTATATTGATGTCATTGTTTGAGTATTTGATGTGGTATTGTTGTCCATGAAATTTTTGACTCGGCCCATGTTAATCAACCTCTTCAATGTTTCCTTTACTTATTAGCATGTAGATTTGATTCTCTAATTTCGTTTTGACAAGATATCTATCGAAAATATAGATTTCATCTTAACGTCTGACTAATTTTAACAAAAAATATATATATATTTTTATAATTCTACAAGCCTATATAATGAAAAAAAATACATATAAATACTAATGCAACTCAACATTGGCTCATATATAATTTTATTAACTAATTTATAATATTTAGTATCTAATTTGATAAATAATATATTTATTTCATTTCATACATGTAAAATACTACTTTACTTTAGTATGTTTGGTAACAGGTGCGAACCGGGGACGAATTGGAACGAGGAGATAGAACTAGCAATTCGCAAAAAATGAAAGAACTGAGAATTGGGCCTAGTTCCCGAACAAGGAGTAATTGTTCCGTGTTTGATTGTTCTCAACTTTTGGTTGTTCGTGTGAGATCCAAACATAAATAATCTATACTACTTATAAAGCACCCATATATAAATAGTAAACTTGTCATATAAAAGAGTGTAAATAATTCTTATATCAATTATGGACTGATGAAGGCTTATAACCTAGGAATCAAATAAATTTATAGACCTAGATCTAACCTCACTAGTCTTTTTGAGTACAGCTTTAGGGTCGAACCCAAGGGACGGTTTAATTGATTACCGAACTTATCCTTTTTCAAAAGCTAGACAATAATATTTTTTGTGGAGTTTTGATGAATTAAATGTAAAGGTGCAAGTAAAGTATATATTTTTTGTTGTTTTGTCAATTAAAATAAAGTAAACAACTAAAGTAAGGTTTTTGGGTTTTCAAACAGTATCAAAAACGTCTTAGGGTTCAGGTTTCACCTTGATTTGGACTCTAGAACACAGAACTTATCACTTTCGTGCATCGAACGGTGTTTTTCAAGCGTTCACTTCTCTGTTCGGTTCGAACAAGGATCTGTTCGGTCCGAACAGAGGGTGAAAGTGTGTAGTTTTGTCTTTTTATGATATTTTATGCTTTGTGCTAGGGTTTGTTGGTCAAACCTAGATATTCTAAACCTCAGCTGTCGCTTGTTGGACTAGAAACTGGTTTATTCACAACCTAACCTAATTAACTCGATTGGTTCACAACTTTTGGTATAGAATTCAATCAATTTAAACTTGTTTGTTGGAGTTCGTAAGGATATCTAGAGGTCTTTTGGATTTGTTAAAAGTTACACTTTTGGTGTCAACTAATCTCCCCTCTCGGATCTACGATTTATCCCAAATACTTTGTCTAAATTATCTTGATTAACCTAACTTTAGAACTTAACTAAATGTGGCCATTCATCTAGAAGTTAATTAGACTTAACCAAGCAATTTAAACAAGCAATTAAAATAATTCTCAACAAAACAAATCAACAAAACATATCATAACGTAACTAGTCAAATCACAACATCCAAACCTAAGTTACTACCTTACCCCTAAGACTACATAAATTTAGCCTAACATAGTATTAAAGCACACAACAAATAACATAGAAATCACAAGATACAAGCCCATTGAAAATAGAGAAGAAAACATAGAAGAATAAACCGAATCCTCCTTTATGCTTTCGAACTACGATCTCTAGGCAGTGGTGTGTTGCAAGATGGTCACCAAACTCGTCTCCTTTCTGCCGTCGCTTCAAAGAACCAAGCTTTGATGATCTCCAATGGTGGAAGAGAGAAAAACGCCTATGGAAAGTGGAATTTTGTGGTATGGAAGGTTGAATGCTTTCCTTCAGGTCTAGAAGTGTATATATGGATGTCCCAGGTCGCAAGGATGGAAGGCTAGGGCACCAGGGCGCAAGAAATTACCATTTCCATCAGTTTCTATGTAAGAAATAATGCCTTATGTGATATTGCGGCAACCTGGTCGAACCGAACAGGTGTGCAGTCGAACCGAACAGGAGAGAGAAAAGACAGCTGCACAAGTCTGCTGTTGTGATGCCCAGTCGGATCGAACAGGCTTGTGGTCGGATCGACCAAAAGAGAGAAAATAAAGCCTGGCTGCCATAGGTTTGGGTCGGATCGAACAGATGATTGTTCGGGTCGACCAGAAGAGAGAAAAGAGCCTCCAATGCTAGGAATGAGTCATCTAGCGTGCGTGCTACGTCGGAAATCCATCTATATGCTCCAAAATTATCAGAAATCATCAAAGTTCTGTAAAAATGAGAGAAGAAACGACGATAGAGCCAATTCCTTGGAAATCGTAGCAATTTATTAAATAATTCAATAGTTTGAGTGTTATTTGAGTGCCAAGTACGGTCTAAATACCAACAAATAATGACGATATCATGGACCATTGATTTGTGTAATTTGATTTGATCAGTGGTCTAGATCAAAGTTAGACTTTTTTAAAACAAAATTAAGTTACTACCGATTAGCTATTTATTTAAAAAGAAAGACTAAATTATTGATTTTACCATATCTTTATTGCCTAACAGGTAACATTTTATATATAACAAAAAATAATATCAATATTTTATTTTTTTTATTTGCCCACGTATTGAGGGCATCTTTTGCTAGTGATGTAAAATGAATAACATATTAGTTTATAAATAAGAATAGTATATAAACTAATCAAGCTTTTAAAAAACGTCATTTTTTTAGAAATAGTGGTATTTTCGCCGATTAAACATGTACAATATCAAAAGACATATCGTGTATTGAGAACATAATGTATTTGGTACATATCGTGAATAAAATGCATAGAGATGTTCAATATCATGTACCACAACATCTAAGTACAATATTGTGTACCAATCATCCATACAAATGTAGTAATGTACATAAGAATAAATATGAGTTTGACACAGATGTTCGCATATACACATCGTTTTTTCGCCATTTTTCACCGAAAAAAACCGCACCGTTAAATCAACTCCAGACCATCATATTGAAAAAACGCATTTTAAAAGCTTAAAACTAATACATAGTAACTATTTGTAAATTACTTGCTTAAAATATATATAAAAGTTACAAGAATTCAGCTCGACAAGCTCATTCTGAAATTAGCTCGATTCAATTCGATAAAACTCGACTTAAATTTCAAGGGATGAATAAGGGGAAGAACAAAGGCCCACGAACAGACCCACGAACAAAACTAGTTTTTGAAAATTAGAGAACTAGGAACTAAAAAGAAATTTACGAACTACGGTAGTTCGTGGGTTGTTTGGTTTGTGCGAACAGCGCTAGTTCACGAACTAGCTGTTCGTGACACATTCCAAAAACACACCCAAATCAATCTAGCACAGTAGTACTAAAGTCATCTCACCCGAGTTTGACATGTTGCCAGCCCTATTTATATGTTAGTCACATCCATTCATTTGTTTTAAATGAGAATAAAACATAAAACGCATGATCTTTTTTAAATGAGAAAAACAACATAGAACACATGATCGGTTGACATCATAGATAATAATATAAACAATTACGCGCAAACGACATGAAATAGTTAAGCTATTTGAAATTTAGAAATCTCAATAGATCAACGAGTTCTCCGTCTTTCTCAAACGGTTTAAAAACTCACCACATGGTACCATGTTGAACATGAACATCCCAAATGAATCAGTACAAGAGTAACACTAACTCCATAACCACCACGCTCTTAATTATCCCATTGATGATATTTTCGGTAGGGGAGAGACAAGAGAGAAGAAACAGCGGGCCCCACAAAACCACCTAAAAGTTCCTTGTATTTCCCAATTCCCAAAGCCCAAAAAACAGAAAATTCGCATCCGCAATTCAGCACACAGCTTGACTTTAATAAAAGCACGAAACGAAAGAAAATAAGGAGAAAAAAAAAAATAGAGATACGGGTCAATCAAACAAAACAACAATGAAACAATCTTCGTTTGTTTGTTCACTGGATGGAAGGAGAAAAAAAGGAGAGATGGCGATTGGCGCGCTCTGTCTCTTCCCTTCTCCCACCACACCACACCACACCATACCAGTATACCACTCTCTCTCTCTCTCTCTCTGTCTCCCCGCAAAACCCGGACCGAAGAGGAAAAAAGGGAATTATTTAAACCCGCACCCGTTAACGTTCAACGTACGTCTACGCCAGCAGAGGGGGTCCCACGTGTCTTCACCCCCTTTGGTCGCCATCCATCCAATCCATCCATTCCATTTCCATCCCTCCCTCCGTGGACCCCACACCTCTCTATGCGCAACGCACAGCACAGTCGAGCGAGGTGTGGTGGGGTGGGGTCGAGCTGGAAGGAAGGAAGGATTGTTCACGCCTCATGTCATGAGTCATGAGTCGTGACGTGGCAGTGGGGCGACAAATGATATGGCCCCCTCCTCGATAGCTGAAAGCTGAGTCGGTGTGTTGTGTATTCTCCTCTATCTTCGCGTCTTTTCGTCTCCCCTCTCTCTCTCTCTCTCTACCTCCACATTCTCGCACAGATCGAGCCTCGATTCGGCGTCCAGGTTGGCGCAGGAGGCCAGAAATCCAACGAGCAACAGGGTTTTGCGCCTGATTCGAAGGATTCGGGGTTTAGCGTTCTCAGGTAGGCGCTCGTTTGGGGGATTTGGATTTCTTCTAGTTTATTCTACATTTTTGTTAGATATGGTCGATTCGGGTCAAGTTTTGAGTTGTGGAGCTGTTTGGCGTCTTTGATTTGGTTTAATTGGTGGAGATTAGAGGTAGAAAAGGGTTTTTTTAGCTTGGGCCTTCAATTGAGGGTTAGGTTTCTGTAATTTGTGCTGAGGTTGAAATGCTCCTAGCTTAGATAGTGAAAAGTGTTTATCTTGTTTCAATGTAAGTTGTATTTACTGGATTCCATCATTACTGCTCATTTAGAACCTTAGCAAAACCTATTTAGCTCAGACATGCATTGCAGGACCTCCATTTCCTTGTAACATGGGTTAGAATACTTGTCAATAACAAATGTGGTATGTGGTTAGGACATAGGAATGCCAATCACTCGTCTTGTAAATTTTGTGTTCATTACATAATTAAAATGCGGTTTTGCAAGAAGTTTTTATTGTTTAAAATTTTCATTTCCAGTTTGAAGCTCCAAGATGAGCGAGGAGAGCCCCTTAGGCGAGACTATCAACGGAAACAATTCCATTGCAAAACGAAAGAGAAAGAAAACTGTATCCATGGTGGATCTGTCAATTAGGAAGGAGGGCGGTTTGGCAGTTGCTGAGTATGCGCAGAGCAGCTCTTCTGCCAGCAAGAGGGTGAAGAGAGATGTGGAGCAGCCTCAGTTTCATGATAGGGTAAAAGGTGAAGATGGGGTAAGTGCTTTGATCTTCTGCCTTAGTACAGGACTGTTCAAGTGCCTAATAGCTACTGAATTTTATTATTTTTTTTTCTGACAAGTCTTTTGGTGAGTTTTCACACAAGGATCGTCGAGTTCCCTTCTAAAGTCTAAATAAAACTATTACTCTAGAAAATGAATCCCTGTTATTAATGTTTTAACAATAGAATGGAGAAAAGTCACTTACCATACAAGGCAAATCTTTGTGAAAATCATCAATCAAAATTGGTATCATTTTTGAGAACTGAAAGCAACATTTTTGCACCATTGCATGTTTCAAATTGGTTTCTTTTTAATATTTATGATTGCAGTATTACTATGAATGTGAAGTGTGCAACATTGGTGGTGATCTGCTTTGCTGTGACAGCTGCCCCTGTACCTATCACCTGGACTGTTTAAATCCACCACTTGAGGTTCTGACTCAAAATTTTAAGTTTTCTAAGATTTCTGTTTTGTTTTTCTCTCTTTTCTTTTTTATTGGTTTTTGCTTGAATCTTTATGACTTGACTGAATTGTTTGTCTTTATTTAATGAAGAGTGCGCCAGAGGGAAAATGGAACTGTCCAAAATGCACTGAGGAAAAAAGTTTTGTCTACTCCAGACGTGCAAGGACAAAAAGAATTGTGAAGAAAAATGTTCCTGAGAAGTTAACTATACCTGATAATAACAAATCTCATAAGAAAGAGAAGGCTCCTTTGGTACCTGACAATTTACCTGGTGAGGCGAAGCCAAGTGCTTCTCGTCGTACCATTCTGGTGCGGCTGAAAAAGGGGTCTAATATTCTCAAACTGGGATCTGCTGAGAAGTCTGAGGAGAAAAAACCCATCAAAGCTGAGAGCAGTGATAGTGTGATAAAAAAGAAGAAGCTGAAAGAGGGTGATGGTAAGGGTTCTGACAAGAAATTGACAGGGGATGTTAAAAAGGATTCTGAGAAGAAAAAGCCATCCAGGGTAAAAAAATCTAAGTTGGCTTACAATAGCGATTGGTCAAATGAAGAAGCAAGTTCGACGTCAGATTATAGTGGGTTTCGTCCTAGCAAGAGACAAAAAGATCAATGTGATTCTGCAAGGAGTTTCAAGAAAGAGAAAAAAAAGACTGGGGGTTCTGCCAGTAAAAAGAAGCAAGAGGTGGCCGCTTTATTTATTCAGTTATTCATTCGTTACTTTCTGTACTCCTGATGCATGTTCTGACTTGTTGGAAATTGAAATACTATGGACTCTTTTTCAGATGCTTCCTGAGTTAGCACCTCCATTAACTGAAGGGTTTGAAGATCGAGGTTTGGTGGGAAGTGAACCACCATTGGATGATGTACTTCAGGTACTAGACCATCTTGTTATCTGTAATCATTTCTTCTTCTTGTTCCTCCTTTTCTTTTTTGATCCTTAAACTCTTCTTCTTGTTGATGAATTTTTAGCTTTATCTGTTATCATGACGTTTGTGTAGAAGTAGATATAGGCCTGTTTTCAGGGATACACTTGACAATTAGGATTCATAGATATGATAGTTGAAAAAATTCTATCCTTAGGTTGACCGTGTCCTGGGATGCCGGCTGAAGTGTGATGACATAATCTCTGAGCCTAAATCAGAAGATTCTGTGAAAGAATCTAAGGATAAGGATTCTCCCCAGGAAGCTAGCAATCCAACCAACAATCAATGCATAGAAGATGCAAAAAAGGACACATATGAGTTTCTCATCAAGTGGGTTGGCAAATCGAACATCCACAACACATGGATACCGGAGTCCCAGCTTAAAGTTATTGCAAAACGAAAACTGGAGAACTACCGAGCAAAGCATGGGTATGCTCTGATCAACATATGCAAGGAACAATGGACCAAGCCACACCGCATTCTTTCTCTTCGGGTTGGCACAGAAGGTCAAGAGGAAGTCCTAGTTAAGTGGTGTGGTCTGACCTATGATGAGAGCACATGGGAAAGCGTAAACGAACCTGTTATAAAGGACTCATCTTATCTGATAGATCAGTTTAGAACCTTCGAGTCTGATGCTATAGAGAAGGATGCAGGAAGTGGTGCTAGAAGAGAAAGAAGAGATGGTCAAGAGCTTAATCCATTAGTTGAGCAACCCGAAGAGCTAAAAGGAGGCGCACTGTTCCCACACCAGTTGGAGGCCTTGAACTGGTTGAGGAAATGCTGGTACCGGTCAAAGAATGTAATATTGGCAGATGAGATGGGTCTTGGCAAGACTGTCTCTGCGAGTGCCTTTCTCTCTGCACTTTATTGTGAGTTTAAGGTTGGGCTCCCTTCCTTGGTTTTGGTCCCTCTTTCGACCATGCCGAATTGGTTAGCTGAGTTCTCTTTGTGGGCTCCTCATCTGAATGTGGTGGAGTACCATGGTGGAGCAAAGGCAAGGGCTATAATTCGGCAGTATGAATGGCATGCTACTGGTTTGTCCAAGGCTACAAAAGCATATAAGTTTAATGTTCTCTTGACCACTTATGAGATGATTCTTGCTGATGCATCGTACCTTCGCAATGTCCCTTGGGAAGTGTTAATAGTAGATGAAGGGCACCGACTAAAGAATTCAAGTAGCAAATTATTCAGCCTGCTGAACACATTCTCGTTTCAGCATAGGGTTTTGCTGACAGGCACACCGCTGCAGAACAACATTGGGGAGATGTACAACCTGTTGAATTTCTTGCAGCCCAGCTCTTTTCCCTCTCTCTCGGCTTTTGAGGAGAAGTTTAATGACCTTTCTACAGCTGAGAAGGTTGAGGAATTAAAGAAGCTTGTGGCTCCACACATGTTACGCCGACTTAAGAAGGATGCAATGCAGAACATTCCACCCAAGACTGAGCGGGTGGTGCCGGTAGAACTGTCGTCCATTCAGGCTGAGTATTACCGTGCAATGCTGACGAAGAACTACCAGGTTCTGCGCAATATAGGGAGGGGAGCTGGTGGCTCTGGTGGGGTTCAACAGCAATCACTGCTCAACATTGTAATGCAATTAAGAAAAGTATGCAACCACCCATATCTGATAGGTGGCACGGAGCCTGAGTCTGGTACACCAGAGTTCTTGCATGAGATGAGAATTAAAGCTTCAGCGAAGCTGACACTGCTCCACATGATGCTTAGGGTTTTACGGAAGGAGGGGCATCGAGTGTTGATCTTTTCACAAATGACAAAGTTGCTGGATATTTTGGAGGATTATTTGCTGGGTGAATTTGGTTTTGGCACCTATGAGCGGGTTGATGGATCTGTATCTGTGTCTGAGAGGCAAGCAGCCATTGCACGTTTCAATGAGGATAAAACCCGGTTTGTGTTTCTGTTATCGACTCGCTCATGTGGTCTGGGTATAAACCTGGCGACAGCTGACACTGTAATAATATATGACTCAGATTTCAACCCACATGCTGATATACAGGCAATGAACAGGGCCCACCGAATAGGTCAGTCAAATCGACTCCTTGTGTACCGCCTCGTGGTTCGTGCTAGTGTTGAGGAGAGGATCCTACAGCTTGCTAAGAAAAAGCTCATGCTGGACCAACTTTTTGTAAACAAGTCAGGCTCACAAAAGGAGGTTGAGGACATCCTCCGATGGGGCACTGAAGAGCTTTTCAGGGAAATTGAAGGTTCCCCTAGTGAAAATGTTGATAATAAAGGGGATGGTAATGGTAACACCAAAGGTACTGCAAATGGCGATGTTGGAGAGCATCGGCATAGGAGGAGAGTTGGTGGCTTAGGTGATGTGTATGAAGACAAGCGTGCTGGCACAGGCAGTACCAAATTGGTGTGGGATGAGAACTCGGTTGCCAAGCTGCTTGATCGTTCAAACCTCCAGTCAGGTGCACAGGAGAGTGCTGATGCTGATATGGAAAGTGACATGCTTGGAAGTGTCAAGGTTTGTCATTGCTAATCTGATTTTATTTGACTATATGATTGTTCAACAGTCCATTTGCTTAATTGTTCATTGCCATACTTTTATCAGGCACTGGATTGGAATGAGGAAACAAATGAAGAGCCTGCTACTGGCGACACTACACCAGACACTACTGGTGAAGGCACGGAGGACAATGAATCAAAGGATGAAAACTTTACCAACGACAAAGAAGAAAGTGAGTGGGACAAGCTCTTACGTGTCAGGTATATCACAACTCCAATTATTTATATATTCTCAGATGCTTTGAGATTTCTTCAACTTTCAGTTGATGAGGTGAATGCGGCAATGTGTTACTTTTTTGTTTGTTGGGGATGTGGGGGGTCTATTGGCGGTTGTACCTGCTAATATTTTCTTATGAGCTCAATGCTGGTTTTTTGGTAGAGAACCAGCGTGACATCAAATTATATAGATTTTTGCTCTAAATCTAGTTATATGATGGACATTACGTTTTAACTTGTGCTCGTAGATGGGAAAAATATCAAGTTGAGGAGGAAGCAGCATTAGGACGAGGTAAAAGGCAGAGAAAGGCAGTTTCATATAGAGAAACTTTTCCATCAATTCCTGCAGAAGCTCTGAGTGAGGTAATCACCTTAAACCTGTCAATAATTTTTGTTTGCTGACATACTGAAAAATTACGGAAACTGTAATCACAAAGGCATGTTTGTTTCAGCACAAGTATTGGAGATCCAAACGATCCTTCTGTTTATCAAGTACTTGTGAACAATTAGAAAGAAAAAATATGTTTCACACCAATGAGTCATGCTACTATCTGCGTTATTTTTTTGGTTCTATGTGACAGTTACTCATACCTCATTATAATACAGAGCAGTGAAGAGGAGCGTGAGTATACTCCTGCTGGCCGAGCAAGGAAGGAAAAATAGTAAGTTTAACCTATTAGTCTATTTCTTAATTAGGCGAGTTAATTATACAGCCAATTACTCTGTTAGTTGGTAACCAAGGTCAGCCATAATGGCAAAATTATTTAGGTTGCTATGGTTTTCCATATTTAGTGAATTAATCACAGAAGTTTATTTCTTTCATTTCCATTATTTTGTTTCTTCTAGTTAGATAAATAGAATATATAAACTTATTTACTTTTTTTTTTCTGTGAAAAAAGTGCTAAACTTCGTGCTAGACAAAAGGAGAGGATAGCTCGAAGGCACATGGTTGTACCTCCTGCTTCTCCTCCCAAAGTTGAGGAACAACAATCAAGAGAAAATGCTGCTGTATCCCCTCTCAAGGATGGCAACACGATGTTGGTTGAGAAAACACCTGCATCGACTGAATCAAAACTTAAGCCCTCAACTGTGCCAAGTCCAATTTTAGAGGGACCGGAGAACTCACCGATGCATATCCAAAGGCTTATACCTAACAAAGGAAAACAACCTGTTTCCGATCTCCCTATTGTACCTCCTAAAGGACCCTTTGTACCAAATTCTGTGGCCCTATCATCGCATCTTATGCCTGTCCTGGGACTAGGTGCCCCAAATGCACCACGAAAAAAGAGTAGCAGTACCTTAAGGGAGCCAAGGCCTGATAGAAGACAGGCTTTGTCACAGCCAGCTTTAGGTTTGGGTCTGGATCAACCAGCTGATCCTGAAGTCAGGCTCCGAATTGAAAAGGAGAGACGAGATCCCCCTGGTAGCGTTCCTGGTGATTTGTTGCGGGCTCGGCTGAAGAGCTTTGTGCCGCATAGCAGCTTCCCATTCTTTGCGGTAAATTCTCAGTCACTTAATATATATCTGTGCATTGACATTGTTTACTCATTTCTCAGTTTACCTTTTTTTTTTTTTAAATGTTTTTCTTTGATAAAATGGAGAAGGCTCAAGAAAATTATATAAGGAGAACCATATCTATTTCTGACTGCGGCACCTGAAAATTAAAATGCCTAGGTAATTGTCCAACGCTTATACTTTCTTCGGTGGTCTTCTATGTTATAGTTATGAGGTGTGAACTCATTGCTGCTAAATGGATCTTACAACCATGATACGTTGTTGTGGATTGTAAATGTTATATGACTTTTACTTATCAGAACTTTGTTGGAATATTTATGAAATGTATTCATGTTGCCAAATTTGTTTCTTTGTGCTATTAACTTCAATGATGGCAATATACAATTTTACGCCAATTATGGAAACTTAGTCCAAATATATACATTATTTTTGAAACAAACTTAAAAAGCACCCTTCGATAATAGTTGACGAGATAACCTGCCAACTGACCTATTCTAATGACTTTGTTTATTTGTAAAGGAAGCAAACAGGAGTTTTGGTTGTGCATGTGTTTAGGTTGGCTATTCAGGTCATTCTAGGTTGCATGTGTCTAGGCAATCGTCATGTTAGGGGATGCTTACATGTAATAGTGGCAAACAGCTTGTTGATTTTTCATTGTGTCAGGTTGAGTTTGGGTCATTTTCAGGTGGAGGCACTTAAAATGTAACGCTGCTTTTGGTAATCTCAGATTCAAATCACCCTCATGTCGGTGTTATTTGGGTTAAGTTTTTCGAAGGTCATAGTTTTGAAAACAATCTGGCTACCAGTTCAGATCATTTGGAGTTACTCGAGTGTGTTTTCCTATGCATCTTCCTCATGTGTGCATGTTTAAATACAATTGTTTTGTTGGTTCGTACAATTTGATCTAGACAAACGATGCATTGTTCTGGTGCATAATTGTGCTATTCTTAGGTTTACTCCCCAGTCCCCACCAGATAATTCTTTTGCAATTTTTTTAAAATGCACTATTCTTGAGTCCTACTTCTGAGTTATAACAATGGAGTTCAGCAAAATCGATAAAAATATCTTTTCAATTTCTTGTTAACTTTACTGTGAAGTATATTACTTGCACAATGTATCATTTATACACTATTTACGTTATGGAAATAAACTTCCGACTATTTTACTTGGAGCTAATTGTATCCAACCTGAATTATTGCTGCTTCATGGTCTGTGGCTCTGGCTGAGAAGCTGCACTATTGTATGCAATTTTATTTCCATGTTGTTACAGAGTCCCGTATCATGTGATTGTTATTTGGCTTTTATTTTCATAGACCAAACAAATTTGGGTTCTGAAATAATTAGGTTTGACTGATTGGGGTTCCATCACATTACGTTTGTGTGGTAATTCATGGAACAGGTAGTTTGATTTTTTCAATCATGCCAGGTCTAGATCGAGCTAAGTTTTTAGGTTGACTACACAGATTTTCTTTGTTAGGTCTACTTTACTTCCATATATGCGCATTGCATCTTATAATTATGAACATTCTTACCTCTGTGATATTGATTGTGGGTAAATTGTGCAGGTTCTCATTGTTAAGTGTTACTAGCCACTTTACGTCCCCATGTGTGCATTACATTTTAAACTACGAAAGCTTATGCCACTTTGATATGGTACTACTTTGTGCAAATTTGAAGTTGTTCCCAAGTACTTTTGACTGTAGTGTCATGAGCTTTCTACAACTATTTTGATTGAGAATGTCGATTAATCGAGGGCTGGAAAGCCTACTTGAGTTGATTTTTTTTTTTTGGTTTTACGTCACCTATTTTTCGAAGCTCTGATTTAAGAGTACACAATTAATATAAATCGAGGCATAGTACAAAGATTACGTGTAGTAATTAAGATCATTACATTAAATTATATTTGGTAGGTTACCCTTACCCATATTCTTACGTACAACATTTTTTTTGAAGGTAGGAAATGAATACATCTGAAAAATTTTGTTGGAAGAAGGTTTTATACTCCGGAGCAATAGATTACAAAATTTAACAAAAATTGATTTTAACATATACTCAGTACAATAACTTCTTTTTAATGTATTGCTTAAATAGATTTTTTTGACAGATTAAAATTTCCTTTCAGCAATAATAGTTTTGTAACCAGCTTCTCATGTAATCCATGTAAGTAATGCGTGCATGATATATTTTGACATTTTCATTGTGGGCCCACTATATGCTTCTGTTGGGCCTCGGTGCCACTTGGTGAAGATAAAATATGGTAACACGACTGATTGTGATATATAGTTGGTTCATTTTGGGAGATGATTGTTCATCATTACATTTTTGGTAAACAAAATATTTTAGGATGCTATGAACAAAATTCTGTAAATAGTGGTTTGCATTAATGTATATATCTTTTTGCTTGTTTTTTAGGTACCTTTCCCTACAGGTCCCTCCACAACTGGTCGGCATCCCTTTGAGCCTGCTGTGGGTCCCTCCACTTCCTTCAGTTCGTTCCAAGAAAAGTTGGGCTTTCCTTCTCTAAATCTTCACGATTTCAATAGCAACAATGCCAGTAGCGCTGGTCATACTAGCGCCTCAGCGCAAATTAGGCCACCGGCAGATCTTTTCCCACCAGTACCTTTACCACCACTACATCCCGAAAAGAGACAATTGGTTCCAGACTTCTCAACAATACCAATGCCAAATATTCCCTTCATTCCAAACTTCCCCTTCAGCCAAAACCCTCACATACCAGCTATGCCTCCCATGCCAAACCTTGGCCAGATCCAACCACCACATCAGCCAATGCCCGAGAGCCACAAGAAGGTTCTTGATAACATATTATCTCGAGCTGAGTCTGCTAATAACAAGATGCTTAGGAAAAGGCTAAAACTAGATGCCTGGTCTGAGGAAGAGCTGGACTCTCTTTGGATAGGGGTGCGCCGACATGGGCGTGGAAACTGGGATGCCATGCTTCGGGACCCAAAACTAACCTTTTCAAAGTACAGAAATCCCGAGGACTTGGCTGCGAAATGGCCAGAGGAATTGCTCAAAATTTTGGATGAGTCGAGTTCTAAGCCACCAAAGCCTGCCAGTGGATCAGGTTTGTCTGATGAGATAATGATGCGTGCTTTACGTGGAAATAGAGTTTCTGGTCTTGGGATGGAACCTCCACCTCCTAGGTTTAGGTCCCATCTAACTGATATCCAGCTAGGTTTTGGAGACCTCTATCCTGGCTTACTGCCACCTCGAATGGATTCCATCAGCCAGATCAATGCAATTAAGGAGACTGGTACAAAACTCGATGCTAACCTCCTTGGTACAAAACTCGATGCTAACCTCCTTGGTACAAAACTCGATGCTAATCTCTTACCACCATTTTTGCGCAATACCTTTGTGCAAGGCAACTTCACATCACGCGATGTTGGATCCAGCTATGCTAGGAATGGGCCCCAGGAGTCGGCCAGTTTCATACCTGGACCTAGTACCAGCAAAGATCATGCTAGGAATGGGCACCAGGAGCCAGCCAGTTTCATACCTGGAGCTAGTACCAGCAAAGATCCGAGTGGCAGCAGTGGTGCTGGTTCATCAAAATCAAACAAACTTCCACATTGGTTGCAGGATGCTGTTAGTGTCCCTCCTCCCCCTCCTCCCCCCGTACCTGTAGTCCGTACATTACCTCCAGCTGCATCTGCTGTGGCACAGTCACTAAAGCTATTATATGGGGAGGAGAACTTAGAGGGGAGGATACCTCCTTTCAAAATCCCGGGCCCACCTCCTTCTCGGCCAAAGGATCCAAGGGTGAGCCTTAAAAAGAGAAAAAAAAGGGAAGAAAGCAAAAAGAGTGGTAATGGATTGCGTATAGTGCTTGGGGCTGGGGCTGCATCCGGGGATGGAGATGGGGCTGCGTCACAAGATTTGAACTTGAATTTGACTTCTCCTTCAGCCTTGGGCCATGAGTCAAAAAAGGAAGCACAAGAGAAGTCTGAGGATAGAAGGGAGAGCTTAAATCAGGCTGTTCAAGTGGAAACTATAGAATCCAGTTCAGAGGAAGAGCGAGATTAGATCATTGCATTAATTTCACTACTTTAGTGATATTCTCTTTCATTTTTTTTTTTAAACTTTTTTCGGCTATTTTTGCCCTTTTTTTGGGCTGATGGCTGCTGCTAAGGACTTTAGAGGTGGTATAACTTACCATGGATAACAAGTGTTGAGGTTCAATTTTTTTTTTCAAGGGTTTTCTTGGTTTAAGAAAGGCAATATATCTCGTTAGTTTGTTATGGGACTGTAGTTGTATATGTCTAGACTAGTCGTACCTGGAATTAGCAGGTATATGGTAAACTTGCCTTTTGTCACTGTTATATTGTATGAATGTATAAAGATGATGCCAGCAATTTCTGAAGTTGCATGCCATATTAAGAGGTCTACATTTTTACAAAATTTGACTTCTACCCGAGCTTGTTCTTATTAGCTTAATGACTTGCCAGAGGGGCAAAAACAGAAAATCCAGCTATCCTGCTACTGTCAGTACCTGTGTTCTAATGAGCTTGGTCCGTATTTCCCAGTTTATTCTTGCACTACCAGAACGTTCTCTTTTATATCTTCGTTCTAGACTTCTAGTCAATCCAGAATTTTACTTTCCATTCAACCATTTATTTATCATTTATTTATTTTCTTGAATCTTTTCGTCCAAATATGCCTTTATATTTTGTAAAATGGAAAGCTGTGGATGTTATTCATCGCTTTGAAATTGAAAGTCTTCATCAGTTATTCCCTCAACACCCAAGTTATATACTTCGCATTTATTTGTATTGACATTTGACATAGAATGAAATTATGTAACATATTGTGTTGGTTGCATTTATTATTCTCTGTTTAATTTTCCAAATATAAACTTTGTCTCTTTTGGGTGTATTTGGTTGCATATATCCTATTTGGGAGCTGCTTTCGGCAGCAGAATTTTTTTTGGAGCAACATATCTTTTTTTTCTAAATGTCTAAACTGTCTTTTAGTATTGATGAAGATTTATTACCCTAATTTATTCCCTATCATTTTGTGTTTTGCAAAACTGTTTGTACAAACCAATCCTGAATTATTGGTGATAAGAAATTTCGGATATTTTTTATGTCAATTTTTTTTTATCTGTGCCTTGTGCCTTGATGATATCAAGATCTTCTATCTAAAAATGAATTCCCTTTGACCATATGAGTGCTTAATACAAAATTGATGAGAGATAATACAATATGAAAGAAATCAATTTATTTATTTTTAATGAAAATCACATATTCATGCGAGGGAATTTTATGTTCGCTTATGTAATAATCATTGAAGAAATCTAATTGCAATGTACTCTAGAGTTCTAAAGTTTTCCAAAAAAGAAAAAAAAAAATGACGAGATAAACTGCCGAGAGTGAAGGGAGGAGAGATGAAGTTATTCAGTGGATAGGAACAGAAGAGGTTTAGTCGGAAAATAGCAGTTATTGGGAGATTACCAGCAAACGTACGAAGTTGCAGAAAAAGCAATTTGGTAATTGAAAAACAAATTATGTTGCTCGCAGTAAAAAATCTGCTGCCTAAAGCAACCCCCATTCTATTTTACTTGCGCAAACAAACTCATACGAAATGTTTAATTTGTTTTTCCAAGAAATCAACGTACGTATCTTCCTTTCCATTTTTTTTTTTTTCAGAATGACAGCTGCGTCAAGCTGATGTGTTTTTTTTTTGTTCCAGAGTTGTCATCGATATCTCGGAGAATTACATCGTTTATTTCTGTCTTATTACTTTCAACACTAGCATATTTCTATTTTAAATATATTTCTATATTTGTACTTTCTTCACCATGGGGCCGTTTGAATGGTATGAGAATAAGGAAGGAATGAGAATTTTAGGAAGAAAATATTGAAAAGTGTGTATTTGGGAAGAGTGGGAAGATGTTATTCCGAGAAAAAAAAATATTATTTGGATTGTGAGTTAGGAATAAACAAATTGATATTAATTTAAATAAATTATTAAAAATTATTATTTTAATATTAAATAAAATACTAATTAAAGAACACATAAAATTTCATTTAGTTATTAGTATATATTTAGCTAATTTTGTTGGAAAATATTATTCTTAGAAAGATACTATTCCTAGAAAGAATTTATTCTTCTACTTATTCCTAATTTATTTGGATGTCTAAAAAGAAGCCATTCCTAGAAAGAAGCTATTCTTTCTACTCCCAAGCAATCCAAACGACCCTATCTTTTTTCCCATGTTTCTTACACATGCTTCAGACCTCCCACCTATTGATCGTCTAGCCCACTACTTCCCTTCCCATCCCCTCACCACCCCCATGCGGCCATGCCCCCAGTGCCGCGCCACCTCCCCTCCCCGCCCACACCTTGCTCTCGCTCCCCTTTGCCCGTGCCCTTGCTCCCCTTTACTGTCTTAATAACTACACTAATTGTCCTGATACATACACAAATTTAGCAAGACAATTCAATAATTGTCCTAGTAGAATACGTTAGTTGTCCTAGTGTAATGTATAATTGTCATGATAGATACACTAGTTATCAAGATTATCTTGGCATACTACGTTAGTTGTCCTAGTAGAATATGTTAATTGTCATAGTATAATGTACTAATTTGTTCTGGTAGAACACGTTTATTGTCCTAATAACTACACTAATAGAAAGTGTTGTCTTACTAGTCCGATATTCACAAGTTACCCAACAAGAAAAGGAATAACCCATATGCTGATATGCCCCACTTCTCAGATGGATACGGTAGCTTCTCAATTTTACCATCAACCATATTATACCGACACAGGATAAAACGAAACTTCTCATCCTCAAGAATTTCACCTTTCAAAAAGTAGATGTAATTCCCTTCACAACCAGCAAAATAACGAGCATTCAATGCTAGTCCCGTGGCCGAGTAATCCAAGAATAACATCTCATCTCCAATATTTTTCATCTCAATCCAAAAAGGTTGCTCAGCATCCATGCACAAGCACAACCGATACACCTCAAAATAAGTCTCTTCACCATCCATATATATAGATATCATATGGTCGGTAAACCTTCAGCAATTCTCCAGAAGATGACTCAATCAAGCAGTGCATTCCGTACGGCAATTCAACGATATCATCATCGCCGAATTCCTCATTGCTAGATTCATCACCACCGACTTTCTCATCCTCAAATTCCTCTACTGGATATAGACTGGCACTTAGCTGATCAGCCTTTAAAGAAAAGGCAACCGGATATGGATTCACATGTTCATGAGGAGGTATTTTTTGACATAACCTTACCAGAAAGTACATCAATAATAGTCGTACCTTCACTCGGACTGTCCTCAAAGTACATGCCCTTGTGGTAGCTTCGTTAAAAATCCAATCACCTGAGCACAAAAGTTTATATTTACTCTCGTATACAATGTTCTCGGAAAGGAAAATATACTCTCCACATTTGAGTACCGGGTTCATTTCGTGTCTCATCATATGAAGTCGGAACTAGTCTCGAGGCGGTGGAACAGGAATCAAAGACCAAGAAGGAGGACTTAAGGGAGCTATCCCCATTTCTTTCCAGTCCTTGCGAGAACCCACAGATACAGCACTACCCGCCTTTTTGTCGCTAGATTCGAAAGTGATGGTCTTAGCATAGGGAAGGGAGTAGAAATCAAAATCTTCAAGCAATGAATTACGGTGTTGGTAGATCCAAGGGAAAACACGGTGACGGGTCGGAGGCTGGGACGGCAGAGCGCCAACGCTTGCACACGGCGCGAAACCTGACAAAGTCGGAGAGGTCGGGAACCTTGTTGGAAATGAGATAGACAAGATCAAGGTTGAGCTCAGAGCCTCAGACCAGTCGAGGTTTCGTTCCATCGCTGACCTGTCTAATCTGTGGCGCTTAATGCTAAAATTTATAGGCGGGGGATGGAAATTGAAGTTTTGAATAATAGGGTTTTAGAATCAACAAGCAACCTGTGCCCCGCTTATAAGAATTTAATCATAATGCATATTTTTAAGATTTTGTTCTATATTTGCTTTTTGAATAAATAATAATAATTGACTAATTAAAGGCTTAAAGCTATTTTTAATTAACTGTCCATATTTTTCTCCGTCTAAATAGGCTGGAGGACAAAATTAGAAAATTTTCTTAAATAGATCGGTGATGATGGGAATGACAGATAAATGTGATGTTGGTAAGTAAATCTCGTTACAAATGGGATCACTTCAAATGTCTTCGAGACACTACATGGCTGAATAGCATTGGTAATTCTACCTACAACCTATAAATGTTATAACACTTATCTTGATGCTTTTCATTTTTTTTTAAGACAAATTAGGTTTAGATCTCTCAACTTATTTTTAAATTAAATGTCTATAAAAAACTCATCAACCGAATTTCGAATCTGCGACTTTTCATTCAAGATGCATTCATCTTTATCGCTAGACCAAGAGCTGATTCTTAGATGTTTTTCATCCTTAAATGTAATAATTTTCATATTAGTTGTCATTGTCGTGATTGTCGAATTAAGTAGATTACCAAATATATTTTCCCTAGAATTTTTAGGTCTATAAAAGAACTTTTTTTAAAGTATTCAGTTTTCAGAAAATTTCTTTTTGGTTCTATTCTTTTTATAAGTTGTAGCTTTTTTAAAACCGATATAGACAATTGTTAAATTTTAATTTTCTAAGCTCTAGATCCGTGTCAAAATAAAATAAAAATAAAAATGAAATGTACATATACTGATATACATGAACTGATGAAGTAATAAACCAGATATAATAGTCTTTTTTGTTATTTTGGAACATAAGAAAGATTCTTTTTTTTTTTATAATTGTCCGTAGACCCACTCACACACACTCTCAACCAGCAAATGCTGGGATTCGAACCCTGGTCTCTATGGAACCAGGCAAGTATCTTAGCCAGCTGCTCTAGCAGCTCTAGACCATAAGAAAGATTCTACAAGCAATAATTGAAAGACGAACACAGTTATGGAAAAAGAATTCAAATTCCGCTCTTTTGTATAATTCTGGACATGATTCATGGCAGGCACCATGCCATGCTGTATAAGAAAAAGCTTTGTATTACGGGCTTACGGCATATTATACAAACCATACTAAGTAGAACTCCTGAAAAATCCTCAAACTCTGGATTTGGCATTTAACTAAAGAGCTAGCTGGCATAATGTTTACCCATCTACAAAAATAAATACTGACAATAGGGTAAGAAATTTACCATATACTGCTAACTTCAGATATGAGACAAATACAACTACTGTCCAGTACCAAACAACCACGACATTGCCTTTCTCAAATAACATCAATAATTTTCCAGGCATAAAAAGTTATATCAATCTTTATGCTTTTAGCAGGGCCACTGCTAGCTTACCAAAAACATCAATAGGGAAACAGATAGAGAGAGAGATCTTCACAAATAATTGGAACTAATCTTCCTCTTCTTCTGAGCTGGATTCAACACAAACCACATCAGGTGGCTGATCAGTGCTCCTCCTACACTCAGACTTTTTTGGTGCTTCCAGTTTGGATTTTTGGTTCAAGGTCAAAGGAGAAGTCAGGTCAAAATATTCCAAATATTCTGGTGGGGCCTCAGCATCAGCTCCAGAACCAGACGGAACCCCAGCTCTGCTTCCAACGCGCAGTTCTAACCTGCTCATGAGGCCTTCCTTGTTAATTTGCTTGTTAAGGATCACGGCTGGATCTTTCGGTCTTCGTTTGGACTGTTGGCCCAAGGTCAATGGAGAATTCAGGTCAAAAAATTCTAAATATTCAGGTGGGGTCCCAACACCAGTTCCAGACCCAGAAACAGCCCCAGCTCTGGCTCCAATGTGCAGCCCAAACCCACTCTTTCGGCTTTCCTTTTTATTTTGCTTATTAAGGTTCAGTACTGGATCTTTTGAGCGGGAAGAACCTCGATGCAACATGCTGAAAGGAAGCATTCTCACCTCTGAATTCTCTGCCCCATCTAATAGGTTTAGCGACTGTACCGGAGCTGATGCTGATGGAGGCAATGCGGGTGCTGCAGGTTCATGGGCGGGAGGTGGAGGGGGGACACTGATAGCATCTTGCAACCAATTTGGAAGCTTGTTTGATTTTGACGAACCAGCACGACTGATGCCACTCGGATCTTTTCTGGTGCTAGCACCAGGTATGAAAATGGCCGATTCCTGGGACCCATTCCTAGTATGATCTTTGCTGGTACTAGCTCCAGGTATGAAACTGGTTGACTCCTGGGCACCATTCCTAGCATGGCTGGATCCAACATCACGTGATTTTGCGCATATAACTTCCTACAAAAGTTTTCAAATTGAGCCATTTTCTTGCCCTCTAATTTATGTTACACATAAGAACAAGAGTAATGTGCTATACTTGTAGTCAATCAAGGACAACCTAACAACCTAGCACAAACTGAACGTCTGAACCTCAAATTAACCAGAATACAAAATTACTTACAATTAACTTGAAAATGACATGACACACAATTCTCTTAAATCCTGAACCTGAATTAACTCAAACCATAAAGAAGCCAAAATCAAAGGCATTCAGATGCACACATAGCATCACAAAAGAATAAATTATGTAAACACAGAGCACCATGAGGTGTGTTGCTGATCAAGAAGGATATCTAGTACAAATCAATGTGGTTATCAAGTTATCAGAAAATGGAAATTTCAGGAATTTGTACAGAGTCCGGATTGTTAGACAAAGGTACACCATGTGGCAGCCATAAGGTATAAAAAAGGAAATAAGATAGAAGCAAATTTCAAATTTAAGTGGTGTCGAAAAAATTGTTTGCGAAACTAATACGATCCACGGCAATGTCAGATAGAAATTGAATAAAATCCTAGTACTTTCATGGATTTTCATTTAAAATTTATAGTTGGACATAGGATTGGTGCACTTATTGCACTTATCCTTTACATGTTCATATATCCAACGACACATGCACACCAAACAGGTAATCCTTTACCGCCATCGTTCCCTGGATTTACTAGTTGGTTTCTATTAAACTATGCGCTGGCGTGTCGACTGTCGAGTACCAAGACACTAGTTCAAAACACTCACCGCAGCATCATCCGTCACCCTAGCATGGAATTGGGACTCATCAACACCACTTTTCCTTTTTCTGGCAGAATTCACGGAATTGCCCTTCTCCATCACAAGTAGAACTGCCAAGGACACTGTATTGATTAGAAATTGTAATTCATTTTATATAGGGAGGAAATGTTGGCGTCGTGTGGTGTGGGGTGTATGTATAAGTATAAGTCACCGTGGACTGCCACATCACAGCGCCAAATCAGAACGACCCAGCTGGACACCCAGTGACACCAACCACTGTGCGTTACTCAAAAGGTACGTGGGGTCCACACAGGATGGATACCACGTGGAGAGAGGACACGTGACAGCCCCTGGAGAAGGTGCAATAACTTCGTTGCTTCTCTCGGTTATGGTTTTGCGGTTGCGGGAGAGAGAGAGATTGGAGGAAGAAGGGAGAAGAGAAAGCTCGCCGATTCGACGGCGGTGATCGGAGATTCGTCAGGCGCGGAGGCATGATTCGACGATTTGATTTCATTTTGGACCCGGGGTAAGTTTAAATGTAAGAGAGTCTATGACAAACGGGACCCATCCTGTCAGTAGCACAAATAGTTTGATTCTGTCAGCCTGTAGCCTGTAGGCTGTAGGCAGGGGTGTCAAATGTTAATAACGGAAGCGGAACAGGAGTGTTTCGTTTCTGTTTCGTTCCAGCACACGGAAATGAAATTCATTCCGTTTCCGTTCTGAAAACTGTTCCGTTAGCCGTTCCGTTCCTCATTTTCCACTGATTTCAGCCATTTTTCCTTTGATATCAGCCATTTTTCGGTAGAACGGAACACTAACGTTCAATACAACATGTTCCGTTTCCGTTCCGTCTCTGAAAACGTAATCAATTTTCCTTCCGTTTCCATTCCGTTCCGAACGGAACGGAACGGAAACGTTCGAAACGGTACCAAGTTGACACCCCTAGCTGTAGGTTACTAGGTTGACTGCGGCATTGCAGCAGCGGGTACAGCCGTCAATCCTGCTGTTTCCCACGTTATGCCATTCTATATTTCGATTATATAACGGAACAGAACGATTAATGGCACTAATTTTTATTTCGTTTCAATAATAAAACGGTAAAGGGAACACAAAATTATGCCATTTCGAACCGTTAAGCCTCATTTCAAATCGTTACACATGTAATTTATAAAGTGGAACTGTTAACCGCACGCATTTTTGTTTCGTTTTCAAAACGGAACAGTTTGTGAAATGAAACACTATACAGTTTACCTTACCGACACGACAAACGAAACATGATGTTCTGCTGTCACTTACTACGTTTGACACCCCTAGCAGCGGGTGCAGATAGACGTACGGATGGCCAATGGCGGGATGGACAACAAGGCAACACGACGTTATCTTTGATGTTCTTCAAAATAATATAACAATGACACTATTGAGTTGGCAAAAGATGGCACGTTAGTCTTTCCTCTCTCTCTCTATATTTTTTAAGCAACTCTCTCTGTATATAATAATTTTGCAAGAAGATCGCTGACATGAATTATAAATTAACTATATTGTGTCTATAAATTTTTTTTTGAAATATTATTGGCATATATTGTTGTGGTTACATCCATATCTACATACATTCATTCCTTAAAAAAAAAAAGGGGGGGGGGAGGGGATCTATGGCTCCGTTTGGATAAGATGTGAGAAGAAGGAAAGAAGGAAAGTAGAAAGAAGTATTGGGAAGTGTGTAATTTTGTAAAAAATTTGAATTGTTTATAATAAATTTATTTTCTTATTTTCTTCTTCCCTTCTTTTCAAATGAAATCCAAACGTAGCGGCTATTATTAAAAATAGAAACGGACCAGATGTCCAGATCTGTGTTACAAGTGACCTGCACAACAATGGATATCGAATCTTAACCACTGAGCGGCTATTATTAAAAATGTTGAAAATAATAAATAAATTTCCAGGGGTAGAAATAAAAATAATCTCGGAGAAACATCCCCCTTCATCATGGAAAGATCGATAAAGAACAACGCTGAATTAATAAATCAGAAAGTCAAGAAGTAGCTCGGGACTTGATTAATTTTTTTTTTACTTTACAAGTAGTAATGCTCTTAAGCTTCAACGAGCGATTTTATTTTAATTTTATTAATTCAATTTTACAACGAAACCATCTTTTAATTTTTCCTTTCTGCATATATCTCTTTTTATTATTATGTAATAAGCTGAAAATGCAATTATCAGACTTCTACAGTAACGAAATTTGCCAATGTAATTTGACTACCAGAAATTTTGCCAATGGAAAAAAATTGATGGTCTTGCATTCATATCTTATTTAAAAAAACATATATTTAAAAAATATCAATATTTCACACAAATTAAATCATCGAGCTAAAATTGGTTACGATTAAAGCAGTTTAATGCATGGTTAACTTGCTTTTGTTGCATATTTTTGGATTACTACTTTTTACTTTCTTTTTCTTCATTTTTTAAAAATTTCCTCAACTGTTACTTTTTTGTTTACTGTACAAACGGAAACGGAGTATTTGAACCAAATGAACGCATAACATATGTTTGCTTTAGGAAATCTAAAGCATATATACATATATAATATTTTTTCTTTTATATATTGACGAAACTATTTTTGCTAATTTAATGTCTTTCCACGGTACTCCTATACGTAACGCAACTTCAATTAATATAGGTGACGCGATATTTTCGTAATAGTTAAAAGTGTCTGCATTTCTTTAAGATGAATTGGGTCAAATTTCAACTTATTTCTAAATTAAATGTCTTTAAAAAATTCAAAATGCATTGCTCTTTACTACTAAATTAAGAACTGATTTTCAAAAAAGATATGGCATTAGATTCAAAAATTTTCCAAAATTAATAATTAATAAAATAATAAAGATGCACGCTAATACTCATCGCAATCATTATAATCTTATACAATAATCAAGCTAATCAACTTATATTATAATTAAACAACTGCAATCTTTTATGAAATGATCAACACTGATTCTAAGACAGGCGTTCGTCAAATGTTAGACTTAATTATTTCCGTCCTCTGATGCAATTTTTAATCAATGCTCATGCACATTAAATTATAATTTACACAAAGACTTTTACAACATCCTCCCAACGTGCAAGCTTTAAAGCATATTACAACCATAATGCTCCTCATGTTATTAATTATTTTTACCTATGCCGCCCAAATTTCCACATATATTCATGCAACCCACATTTTACTACCAAGCACTACTTTTGAGTTTTGAGTATAAGACCCCTATATAAGCTTCTCAAACTCCCTCTCCATTGTATCTTCAACAAATCATTCCAACAATCCTAATTATACCTACATTACCATTTCAAGAATGAGGCTCTCCGCTCTTCTCATTTGCATCCTTTGCTCTCTTCTTTTCACTGCAAGTCGTGCCGGTGATGATACAAACAATAATAACAGTTCGGCTCCTTTTGCGGTTGACATACCAGCTTATTTGCTGCCAATTGATGGATTATATTTCGATTATTACATGAAAACATGCCCCGGCATGGAAGGCATCATTGCTAACAAAGTCAAGGAACTAATCACAAAGGACTACACTTATGGTGCCAGCCTAATCCGATTGTACTTCCACGATTGCGCAGTTAGAGTATGTGACTAACTGATTATAGTTGGGTTAAAACGCTACATGCAACTACAACTATCTTTTACGCTTCTAAAATTATTGTATTTGTTCTTATAGGGATGTGATGCCTCAATTTTGCTTGACCAACCAGAGACAAGTGAGAAGTATGCAGGGCCGAGTAAAACATTGCGAGGCTTTGAGTTCATAAATGAGATCAAAGCTGAGTTGGAGAAGCAATGCCCCAAAACAGTCTCTTGTTCTGACATCCTCAGTGCCGTCGTACGAGATGCCACTACTGCAGTAAGATACAGATGGAATTTAAAATTTTGTTTCTTCTTACCAGTAATAACAATAGTCTTTTCCTCTTTGAAAGAATGTGTCCAACCTTTTCAAATATAATACTGTACATTTTTGCCTTCTTAATTGTGAAATTTGTTTGGCAGATTGGGGGACCATATTGGCAAGTAAAGTATGGCAGGAAGGATGGCCGCATATCGCGATCAGAGGAAGCCGAGGCAATACCGATGGGTCGTGAAAGCATCACTGACCTTATCCAGTACTTCCAGTCAATGGGTTTATCTCCTGTAGACTTGGTCATTCTTTTGGGTAAATGCTTGAACTTGATCCAGTGGGGGGGGGGGGGGGGACTACCTCTGTTTGTTAATAATAATAAAATATAATTGCATTACACACTTTATTCTTTCGGGAGAATGAATTTCTTTGTCCAATATTCAAATAAAAAAAATAGTTCTCAAAATAAAAGGGAAAAATGGCATATTGATGCTTCCTAATTAAGAAAGTAACTAGTTATATGCTTTCAATACCAAGAACATCTGTGCCATTAAATGGACAGCACTAACCTGTTTGCTTGTTCTGTAATTAATTCCAGGAGCACATACTATTGGATACAGCAGTTGTGCCTCGATCCGTTACAGGCTCTACAATTACCAAGGGCCTGGGAATTGTGACCCAACGATTGACCCGCAATACGCCAACTTTCTGACTCGCTATTGCCAGGACCCGACAAAGAAGGTTCAGCTCGATCCCACCACACCAACCATCTTCGACAGTGTCTATTACCAGAATATCCAGAAAAATATGGGATTGCTAGAGGTTGAGCAGAAGTTGTTTGTTGACTCCAGAACTGCCCCTCTTGTCAAAGCCTTAGCAAACCAGCCTGATTTGTTTTATATGCAGTTTCGTGCGGCCATGGTCAAGCTTAGTAAGACATTAGTTCTCACTAAGGATGAAGGGGAGGTTCGGCTCAATTGCTCTGCTGTCAATTGAGGGTTTTAGATGACATTTAAAGATATAGGAAGGCTATTTTGTACTAAAATTAGTTCTTAAAATTTTCATTTCTTACCATGTTGAGTTCAGTAAAGAAGGCTACTGGACCACATGTGCATTGATAAAAAATAACACAAAATTATAGGAGTGATGACACTTGTTGTGTCATCAATTAAGAGCCTAGGTCTACTTATAGATTTAAAGTTTTTAATTAATCACTTTGCATTGTAATTTGCTTACTTTGTTCTGTACCATGTTGAGTTTTGTAACAGAAACTTATGAGACCACTGGTACAGAAGCATTGGAAATCTGAATTTACAAGCTTGGAATTGGTTATTTATGCTCTGTTATAAGATTCTCTGCAATCTAATTTTGCTCTTTTATTTGATCGAGCTGACATCCATTTTTGAAATCCAATCAAACTGACAAGCCACTTCCAAAGAAAAATAGAAAGATACAATCTAGAAATATTAACAAACACATGCACTACTAAACAATAGTCGCAATGAAATAAAATCAAGGAGACATTAAAACTGCACATAATTAGTGGATAGCTGATGTCATCATAGAAAAATAGAAAAGAATAGTTGATCTTGTTAATTGGCATGAACTGACACATTATGAGCTGTTAGTTCCATGCTTAATATATACTCAAAGACCTTGCACTTAGGGTCTCACACATGTCTGGACAAATTAAGGAAAAGAATATATAATAAATTTTCGAAAAGGAATATTAAGGAGTATGCACACAGTGTCAGCTGGTACAACTATTGAGCTATGGTTTCCAAGAAGCAGAAATTAAAAAAAAAAAAATAACGGAAACGCAAAAGCCTACTATATCCTTGTCAGGTTTTGCCATTTCAATGTTTGTGTAACAAGTTCGCAAAACCCGGAAACAGAGAATTTATACCTATGCAATTAGACCATTACACTTCTAGTCTAGATATTAAAAGCATATTAATGAAATATAACATATAATAATGATGCAAAATAGCTACAAATTGCTCAACTTGCTCGTTCATTTGAGTAGCCCCACATACACATTGATGTACAAACTTCATTTCTGATACGGCGATACCAAATCAAATTTTTTGGGCCTCTTAAGGGAGCAGCTTTGTCTGGATGGTCCAATTCTTCCAAGCCCAAAACTGAGAATAAAATATTCTTAATGTCTATAACAGGACTTATTTTTGTCATTTTGACAAAATGCAAGTCCACACATTAAAGTTATATAATATTTCTATGACATGAAATCAGTTATTCATTTCCGGCAAAATCATATCAACGTATCCAAATAAGCGCATTGCCGCATTGGTCAAATTTGCCTCTAAACATTCTTTAATCTTGTTCGGCATTTTGCTGACGAGTAAAATAGTATTAAACTACAATTATAAAAATAATTGTATATGTAACCAATCATAATTTATAATCGTATGCCTTAAGAAATATGTTTTGTCACCTGAACTACACACTAAAAAATTGAGTTCTGTCAAACCACTCTCATATGTCGTGCTTTCCATTTACTGTTGCCATGCTGCTCACGTCGAATATTTCTCTGTGCAGAAAAGAAATTAGAAGATTCTAGTTCAAACCCTGCAAAACTTCAAATTATCATTTAAACCCTGCAAAACTTCAAATTGTTCACACCAAAACTCCCCACTGATTGTGGAAGAACGAATTGGTTATGCTTTGTAAGATGTCATTGTAAATCCTCACTGCAGCTGTTTTGAGATTACACAATATAGAGATTTTGGAGGACCTAACTAGCATGAAAATTTCCACCAAAATTTATTTTCATGATCTAAGAAAGTACAATTCTTCCCCCATTTTTTTTTAAAGAGCAAAAGAAACACAACATGCATGCATGTCTTACACGAAATATGAACTATAAAATTCTTCTCCTCTACAATTGTCCATCCAAATTGTAAGAAGAAAAGCTAGACATGGCAAGACCAATGGGCCTCCTATACCTTACTCTCCTCCTCTTCTCCGTTTTCACCATTATTGCCATTGCTGACGATACACCAGCATATCTGTTACCTGTCGATGGACTGGACCCAGATTACTACAAGAAAACATGCCCTGACATGGAAGCCATTATTCAGAGAATGGTTAAAAAGTTGTTAAAAGACGATTACACCTATGGTGCTTCTCTCATCCGTCTCCACTTCCATGACTGCGCAGTTAATGTATGATTCTCAAATACCTATATGGTACTATTTTTATGTATAGTTACGTCTTCACTTCCATATTATGATGATATGAATTCATTGATTTGTTATTGTTTTTGTCACTTGATGCCAACATAATAACTATTTATTCTTTCGGATAATTTAGGCATAATTTTATATTCAAGCTTTTAAAATCTCTCTCTTGCACATATATATATATTAACAGAATAATTCTTGTGTAGGGCTGTGATGGTTCAATTCTGCTAGACATACCAAATACAAGTGAGAAGTACGCCCCTGTTAGTGCAACTCTCAGGGGTTTTGATTTCATTGAAGATGTTAAAGCCAGCATAGAGGCAAAATGCCCCAGGACGGTATCTTGTGCTGACATCCTTACGGCAGTTGCTCGTGATGCAGCTCATGTGGTACTGTACTGTAAATATAGTTCAACATGTTCAGTTTATTTACATTAATTGTGAAGAAATTAAAATGCTGCGAGTATTAAAAGAAAAATAAAGAAACATATTTTCTTATAGTGTGGATACAAATTCACAGCTTCAAAATTGGCCTAATATATGCTATAATTTGGTCATGTTCCTCTATGAAAGCAAAGGGTGGATTTTATGAAGTTTCATAGCATTTACAAACAAACTTGGTCATGTTCCTCTATAGGATGTTAATATAAATCCTCGCTCTCAGCCGCTGTTTTGAGAGAAGACAATTTAGATTTCTTGGAGGATCTGTTCATGAAGATTTTCCATCAAAAGTAGTACTTTCATTTATGATAAGAAAGGCAATTAAAGAAAACAAAAGCACAACATGCACGCATGTCATGCAGGAGAATATAATATAACTATAAAAACCTCCTCCTATCTCTATCCAAAGTCCAAACCGTAATAACCAAAGCCAGATGTGGTAATAAATCACACAATAATCAAATTAAGTTTATGTTGCGTATGAACAAATCATACAGAGGAAATATCAATTTCAATTGCCAAAAAAGTTTCTTCTTCTGTAAAGTGAGTCCGTAATTCGTTAACTACAAGCGAAGAAGCGATTCTTAATTTGGGACAGTTTTCTGAGTTGCTGACACCAGAGCTTGTGAGAGGCCCTGAAGTTAATAAAATTTTAAAAGAGCAAGAGAAACTATCAAATATAATTTAGGAAACAAAATATAATTTAGGCCGCTCACTTGTAACTTGTTAGAAAGATAAAAACAAGGCTAACATGTAATAGGCAGCTGCCAAATTAAAGAGATTAGACTTGAAAATTTATCAAGATAGATTTTTTATGAAATGAAAGAAAAACAATAATAACACAGAATTACACATTGATATGAATTGCAAACAGAAAATGCCTGTCCGAGGCTGCTGTTGTACCAGCGAAGAACCGTCTTCTTTAATGACTCCAATGGTATTGAACAGAAAATGCTGTCCGAAACTGCTACAGAACCAGCATTAGTTCATTACACATTTACACTTGCACAACTTTCTTTATCGAACAACTGAGTGAGTTTGATCTCAAATTGCCGAGAAAGCATTCCCTTATGGGCCAAGTTGAGGGCTTAAAAGCATATATATTTTTTTATGAATAAATTATGCATTTAGGCCTGAAAACGGCGACCGTTTCGACCATCTTTTCGTTTCGTTTCGTCTAAAACGAAACAAAACGGTTAAAGATTTTGGTTGCGTTTTAAAAACGAAACGGTTAACGCAAGTATGAAATGGTTTCGTCCTTGTGTATTTTCGTGATTTCGATCATTTTGTTCAAAACGAAACGGTTAACTCAAATGATAAACAGTTTCATGTCCAAAACACAACGATCAACGCAACAGTCCAGTTGCATGATTGTTTTACACGTTATGCACCCCTATATGCATTGAACTAAATTTTAATTTGGGTCTAAAACTAAAAGCCTGACTTATAATTTGAGGGCTCAGTATTAGGGCCCATTTACCGTAAAACATTCCTTATATTATATAATTCGAGCTGACTTAGAGTTAAATTCCAACGAGATTGACAGATTGTCAATTCGATTTATTAGCAGTCTAAGACTAATCGAACATAATAATTACATGCAATTATTGAATTGACTTGAAAGATTTATGGATATTTTGCCAGGCTTATGAAAGCGTTTGGAAGTCAATCTTAAAAATGGACTACGACTTCTCAAATTTGTAGTTTGGTCAAGTAGCCAAAGTAAAAATAAAAATATCGGAACAGATAAATTAAATTATTGATATATCGTCCATAATTACATAGGTTATTATTGTGTTAAATTTGATGCACTTTCAAAAAGTTTGGTCATTAATAAAATACCAACAAAATTGAGCTATTAATTTTTGTACTTGATGGATGACCTATGGTTTTAAAAAAACGTGCAAACTAATAAATAATATTCCATCGTTGAAATTATATCAAAATTTCAAAAACACGCTTATCCGTGGTACTAGAACAGCAAAACCAGCACCATAATCACTAATCAGGACTGACACTAAATCAATTGCTTTCATTGCTTGCAAAACAACAAACACCTAATCTATTTTTCTTTCAATGCAATGCACATGCTTCCTGCAATGTCATTTCTTTGGCGTTGACGGCGCATCAACGATTTGTCCTACTTGCAGAACACTCTTTACTGTAAGTGCAAAATAAATTTGATTTTTAACATTTTACTTTATTATTTTCTATTAGAGATCTAATTTTTCTATGCAGCCAAAGCAAAATGTAAGATTTGTAATAATCTATTTTTGAAATACGACAACTTGGGATAATTTTCTCATTCTGTTATTATAAATGGTTTGTGCTTATAATTTTTTAAAAGAAAATGCAAATTAGGAAGGATTGGCCGACGAAACATGAACTGGAGGTTAAATCTTGATATATCTGAGGACAATCTATTTTTGCTACCACGAGATATATTGGCTGCTGCGGATCATTTGATCGAAAAAAAATTAGAAATAGGTACACTTGATGAGATGAATCACTTGGTGTGTTTAGATGCAACAAAATAAGTCGGGAATAGGAAATATGAATAAGAAGTTTCGGTTTGCGTGCTTATCCTTATTCTTTATTTTTATACCATGGTTTTGTTAGTATAGGAATAAGGGTCCTTATTCCTTATTCTTGTGTTGTTTGGATTGCACAAAAATAAGAATAAGCACGCAAACCGAAATTTCTTATTCCTATTCTCTATTTCCGCTCATCCAAACACACCCTGAAGAATAAACGTATTTGTTTTGTAGGAGATCTTTTACAGATTGGCTCTCTTTCGTTTAGAAAAAACGATGCGGAATACTTATATGTGTATCAATCTTTCATAATAAATGAGTAGGCACAAACTCAACTGTGAAGAGTTTCTCAAAAAAAAAAAAATAATAATAATAAATAAACTCAACTGTGAAGCAAAATTTTCGGAAAACAAAATAAAAAATTACCAACGACAACAATCCCATCAGAAAAAGATTAGATGGTCGGATCGGCTAATGTAGAAATCACTGTACATAGTAGCAAAAGAAGGGAATTGTTTTTCTCATACACCAGTTTGGAAATTTACTTCTATTTAGACTAAAATACCCTTTGCACTGTATGTCTATGATCTGTTTTTTGTAATCAGTCTAATGCGGACATTCCAATAATCATATACGCTGTGCAGGTATTTAATATATAATAAAATTCCAATATCCAATTGAAAAAAAATTAAAAGGATATCTTGCATGAATTAGATACACACATCGATTAAGAACTAGTTGGGGAATGATTGCTTAGGTAACAACACATGAGTTTCAAATTACACCAAATTTTGAAGGCAAAATTAATCAAAATGTTTTCTGAAGAAGATAAATTAGAAATTAAGCTTTTCAATTTATTTTTAAATTAAATATTCATAAATGACATCTAGCCAGATTTTGAACATGTGACCCTTGTCGCTCGAGATGCATTATTCTCAGGAATGGAGCCACAATTTTTTTTAATGAGTGTCATGAAAATTTATTATTAATTTCATAATAATATTAATAAAAATTGAACATGAAAAATAAGAATTTTAATCATAGGGTTCAACAATTGAAATATATTTATATTTCTATTGGGTCAACAATTGAAATATATTGTAATTTCATTAACTTTGAAGCCACTGCCAAGATGTCTAAAAAATATATACATATATATTTGTGATTTCAATAATCATTCTCAGTTTAACCGGGTGTCAAATAAGATTTTTTTTAACAACATATATCATTCATTCCCAAGTATTATTTTTTTAAAATGTTTATCATCTGTTATTATATTCACAATCAAACTTATTTAATTATGATGTTACCAACGACGACAAGAATGGTGATGATGATCAAAATAATATTTACAGGGGTCATCAAAATTCGTTTAAATTGAGTGCTAAAATTGTAGATATACCATTTAGATTTGCCGTGCATCAATTTTTGCTGCTATAATAATGTTATTAGTTGGATTGCAGGACAATGTTACTACCACTCAACCATTAATTTTTCAATCACTCACTGAGAGTCTGAGACCAATCATTTATTTCAGATTGCATCAAATGTTATAGCTGACACCTCTAAATATAGAGAACGCATTGTTAAAGTTGTGAAACAAGTTCTCTATTAAATGATTTATCTTTTTTTTTTCATTTCATTGGTTACATTTAGCTTAGAAGGTTCTAGCTAATGTTTTTACATCCCATTAAATCAAACAGAATTGTTTTCATTTATCTTTTCTTTATATTTTATTTATTTATTTTTAGGGGACGGAGGTTGTTAGATGAATGGGCTATTCTCATGTAGCTTCTGAATTCAATGTAAGAAATCGGACATTTAAGCGATTATTATCAAGGAAATTTATGAAAAAAGATGCACTACTTTTGGTTCAAGATTCACTGGAATATATCCGAATAACCATTGAATTATTCAAACCTTCTCCTTCCAATTCATTGATATATTATTCAATCAATATATGTTATAAGCAGACAATTAATATTTAAATATAAATATTCTAAGATAAAACAATTTAATTATCGGATCCGCAACAATGTATGTTCGGATCGGGTTAGTTGTAAAACGGGTGCGAATCTGAATCTATTAATAACCATGCAAAAGCGCATTACTTGATTTTCGGCGCACAAGTACGATGTTATTGGCAAAAAAAAAATCTTTCTAAATAAATTCAAACAAAAAACCAATACGCCGCTCCGAAAACGCCCCCAAACGCCACACGGCCACACCTCAACGCCCCCAAAAGCTCTCTTTCATCCTTTCCAAACAAGACAAATTTCCAAACCCAGAGTCCCTGGGTCCCACATACAGCGACACAAAATCTCCACACACCGGTGGTCCTGGTGCATCCGAACAAATCTCCCTCCGTACAAACGGTTGCAGAGATTTCGCTCCCTCTTTTCCTTCCCTTTCTCGCACACGTCGCAAGCAAAACTCGCTTACACCTGGACCATGACGTAGCCGACTGACGAAACTATTAAATTGCGGGACCCACTTGGAATCTTCGAGACTACCACGTGGCAATCTCGTACACCGACAGTTGTGACTGGAATCCTTCACTAACCCACCCCATTTCTGATTTCTCTCCTCAAAATAGCAAACAATACAACCATTCTTTCCCTCTCTCCAATTCATCTCCCTCTGTCACTTCCCTTCTCTCTCTCCCTTGCCTTTGCCTCTCTCGTTTTTACTTTTTTACTTTTATTATCTCTCTTTTACTCCATTTTGGATTTTTTACCACCGATGGCATCCTCCGTGGCCAGGATGCCGGGCGACGATTGGCCAGGCCTTTTTCCGGGCTCGCACGCTAAACATCTCCAGAAAATTCACCTCCCTAAAATCTCCATCCAATCTTCGAACCAAACCCAATTCTTCCACCCCACAAAACCAAATACAAATTCAAATTCAAATTCAAACCTTTCTGAACCTGATCTTGATTCTGAGTTTGTTTCGAGCCCAAGCAAACGACACCAACAACATTCGCAGAAGATCCTCGACCGATGGGCCGTGCGCCAGGCCCGGGAGATGGTAACGACGATTGAGCGACAGGCGCACGAGGCCGAGCTTTCGGCTTTGTCTAACACGACACAGCCCGTGTCGGACCGGGCTAGGCAGTTCTTGTACCGCCGTCAGCCGTCTCCTACTCCCTCTGATATGTCTACCTGTAGTGCACCAGCTGTTGCGTACGGAGAGGTGCCGCAGACGGTGCGAGCCTCATCTTTGATCCAGATGTGGCGTGATCTTGAGGCGTCGACACCACGGTGTGGCCCGGGTGGCAAACAGGATAATGTGGCGTGGGGAGATGAGAATGAGGCATTGATCGCGAGAGGGTTCATGCTGAGACCGGCGGTTAGAGGGAGAGGAGAGATTGAGGAGCTTGTGGCGAGGATGGAAGCTGAGAGAAGGAGAGAGGTTGCTTTCATTGCCAGTTGTCGGGCTGTGTCGCAATTCGCATATCGTGGACGCCTTCAGGTAGATTTAATTTTGGGTTAAATTTATTGTTTGCTGCCGTTTTAAAATTTGAATTTGAATTAATTGACGGTGGTATTTATGTGTAGAAATATTTGGGAACAAACTTATCATTGTTAATTTGGAGAGGCAAATTCAATTCAATTTGATTGTTAAACTAGGTAGATGCTTTAAGGTTCAGGTTGCTTCTGTCAGAGGATGAAAGTGTAATACTTTTTTACAAGAAAAAGATAAAAGATATAATGTTTGGTACAGAGTCCAATGATTTGTTAGGATTGCTAGTTTTAATAATCAGTAAACCAGTTGTTTCTGTAATTTTTTCTTGACATGCAGCTTTCATCTTTCTTAATTAGAACATAACTGATGCACAACGTTGATGTTTTTTTCAATGCTTCACTCGCAGTCAATTTTGAAGCTTAGATTCTTACTCCGGGAAATGCCGGTTCGGGAAGAAACACACTCCCCATCATCCAAGGCGAAGTTCGAGCAATTGCAGAAGAGTCCCAAGAAAATCCCCACAAGGTTATTACACTCACTAACTCATAAACCATATTATATATATTTCATATGTTAAAATGTGCTATCTCTATATTATATATATCTATCCAAATGTGCGTTCACTTGAATTTCTTTTTATTCTTGAACCATATTGACTATTCTGTGAATCATAGAAATATGAGATAACTAGAGAAAGTTGTATTGAACACATAATGTATTGAGTATGATATATTTTTTGTTGTCATGGGCGTTTAGCATGATAACTAAATCTATTTTTGTGGGTGGGGCACGTCTTCTTTTTCTTTTTTTCAGTTTCCATTTTTGGGGTAGTGTTGATGGGATGGGGTGGTTGGGTCACTGGGTGGGTGTGGTTTGCATTGAACCTGTTTCCTTGAATGAGTCACACGAATAGTCCTTTTGAGAAGCTTGCATTGGGAGGCAAGTCTGTACCAATTTTACTTTAACTGGACAATTGTTGTCTAAAAATTCAGACAATCCTTCAAATTAGAAGCACGGCATTCCAAGAATGTGCCAGCAACAACAGATGAGAGCAGTACCAACTCAAACGTTGACCAAACTGTTGACTCAACTGCTGAATCCAGTCCAAGGTCAGAATTTGCCAAACAAATAACACAAAGCAATCCATGCAAACATGATACTGATGTGAAAATCACAAAAGACGAAAACCAAAATGAAGAAAATCAATATGAGGAACACATACTGCCTACCAATTTGTCAACTTCAAAGAACGGCTATTGTGATAACGAGGAGAATCTCAATGATGTGGCAACCACAAACAACAACTGTCACGAAGAGTGTACTCACCCTCCTGCTGATCTGGCAGTTGTCAATACCCTTTCCAGTCAAGTAGGTGGTGATGTCAACCCTGCTGATGTGGCAGCCAACTGTTTACAAGATAAAAACTTGTCAGAACTGAATTCACCTTGTTCTGATGAGCAAGAGGAAAGCCGATGTCAGAGCTTTGAGTCATCGTGGGACGAGAGAAACCTATGGCTTGGAAGTGTTGACTGGCAGCGTTCGGTAGAGTCGACCAGTCCGATTAGCTGGCACGGCGATGTGCTCCCTGTTGAGGACCTTGGGGCCTTCCCATGGTCCAGTGACTCACCCAATTCATGGCGTGCCCTCGTTAACCGTGACACCTTTGAAAATATTTCAGGAAATATGGAGATTCATGATCTTCTTGAGAGGTTTGTTTTAGTTATTGGCGGTGTTCATTTGTCTGTTGCATTTTTGTAATTGTTTCTGACAGTTATTGGTAGGTTTTTCATTCGTACTCTGTTTCCATTTTATATCTTTTTTTCTTTCCAGGTTAATACATTTCATTAAAAACGGAATATAAACAACAAAATTTAACAAAAAGCTAATAAAAATCTGGTTTCGGTTTTATATAGATTTTGACTCGATACATACTGACACCTAATGGTTCACCTATAGGAAAAGAGTGACAACCTCCCTTGAAAGTGATTTCTGTACCAAGATGAATCGGTTGATTTTATCAATTTTACAACGGCAAGGCCAGTACGATGACGATGACAATTTTGGCGAGGTGTATACAACAAGGCCCTATTGGAGGCAGAAATACGAGCTGGACAATGCTGACCAAATTGCTGCTGCTTCTTCCTCACTTGTACCATATCAGTACCATAAGGACTCAGAGAACTGGCAGAGTACAACATATACGAACAACGTTTCTGACAATTCAATGGTGAGATATGGCTATAGTTGTGTTCTTTCTTGTTGAATGTAGTATTCATGCCCGGGGTCTGATTGGATTGTGGCTTACACTAAATTTTAGAGCATCAAAATAATAACAGAGTTTTCTGATCTTTTTGTTCTGAAATTCACATTTATTATGTTTTTACGCAATTGGTTAGGATGTGGAGTCGATGGAACAGGTAAGAACCGATATGGCACAGATACATGATGAAATAAGTGAGTTGAGGAAGTTAGTTGAGAATTGCATCAAGTGGCAATCAAAGTTGCATGAAAGTATCAAGCTCGAGGTCTCCAATGCTGTTTCTCAAGCAGGTTTTAATGAGCACCTTTTTCCATTTGTTGAAAAACTTTGGCCATCTCTTGTATTATGAGAATCGCACTGTGTCATGGAAAGATTTTTTCCAATCTTCTTTTACCATATATAAAAAGAAAAAGAAATGATATTCTGTATATTTAATACATCAGGAATACCCCTCATTTCAACACAATTAAAATCGCACGCCTTGATTTAGAAAAGGTCATTTGCTCACAAGATACATAGGTTGAAAAATCAAGGCCATTTGCTCACAAGATACATAGGTTGAAAGGTTATGTAGAAAAATAAAGGGGTATTTATTATTTTAAATGACTAGGGTGATTTCTGGTAAATGCAACCAGCATAAAACTCCCTGATCATATTTTCTTGACCTTGGTTAAGAACAGTAGTAGAGCATTTGACTGCAGATCAAGAGGTCATCGGTTCGAACCCGGTTGGGCCCTTGTATTTTTATGTTTTGTTTTGTTCTTGGATGTGTGCTCTTGTTGGGTTTCGTTTCTAGCCTACCCCAACTTGCTTAGGATAAAATGCTTAGTTGTTGTTGTTGTGGTTAAGAACAGTAAAATATATATTTAGTTGCAATTATTGTATTAAGAGGGATCCACCTACAACTTTTTGGGTATTAAATCATGATAGTATTTTTTGTTAAATTAATAATAAATTAGTTTTAAATTCAAGTGAGTGACAAACAACAACGATGACGACGACAACAACAAAGTCTTTAGTCCCAAACAAGTTGTATAGTCGAAATGTCAAAATTCTACTTAATTTTTTTATGTCACAAGCAACAGATGCATAAAAACTTGCTACATTTAGACTTCATTTATTATAAACATGTCGAAAGGATCATGGCTGGTCATAGTTAATTTTATCCATCGATTTTGTCGTCTCTTGATTTTCTGTTAATTGCAACAATGAACAATATATACAGTTCAAGTTTATTTTCATACAGTGCTGTCATGGTGTGTAACAAAAAGGATGTAAGTTATTCTTTTTTCTTATGTAGATAATCTTTACTTACTTAAATAATCATGCAACAAATTTACCTTGTCTTAAATTGTCAGTTGGAGGTCAAATGAAGGTAACAAGTAATAGCTGTTCAGCATCAGAAATGAAAAGCAACTGTGGAATCTGCAGAATCTGCAATGATGCGCATATTGACTCCCTTCTGTATAGGTACTTCATATTTGTACTCGAAATATCACTAATGCATCTGGTTTCTAAATTGCCACCGGTTTTTTCTGATGGCTTATATTTGTGATCTAAATTATCAGATATATAGATTGATCACCAAGACACTGCTACAATTTAAAGAGATTAAAAGGTCTATTAAATCGAAAGAGGGTACTAATTTATGTTGATATTTAATGGAACCAAAGGAAACCTTATTTGCATAAGGCAGTAGGCCCAAAATCACATTTGGAGTCAAAAGCATGTGACATAGTCATTCTTACTGGTTGACCAAAAATAGTTTATGTAATTATATTTGTAAATCTTTATTAGGTGTGGGCATATGTGTGCTTGCTTTAAATGTGCAAGGGATTTGCAACTGAATAATGCCAAATGTCCGAGCTGTCAATCTCCAATTGAGGATGTAGTTCGAGTGAACCCGAGCTCGTAATGTGAATTAACATGAACAAGTAACTCTTTTTAACTCTTTTTTTTATATCTTTCCCCCTTTCCTTTGATATATTGAGGTATCATGAAAGCCCCGTTATTGGAAGGAGCACAAACTTATGTTAACCTCAGTATCATGATCAAGAGCACTGGATGCCTGATTAATTGTAATTAATGATTTTTCCATTTCTTTTTTTTTATTTTTTACTGTTAAGATGTACATGGGTAGGTAATTTATAAAGAAACTTCTGGAGTTATATATGCTCTCGTTGGATCTGGTAATATAGCTTGTTTCTAACCAAAACATTTTTGTTCTAATAAATGTCAATGTTATATGCTCTCGTCGGATTTGGGAATATAGCTTGTTTCTAACCGAAACATTTTTGTTCCGATAAATGTTAATAACTTCATTTGCTTATTAGAGTTCTAAATTCTAATGTCTTCACTATTGGTCCTATATTTAATATAGTACTTTCTCTTCATATCTTGTCGCTGTTGCACATGAAAAGTGGCTGTTATAATTATTTGTGCGAATAATTTTGATGCATAATAACTGTTGTAATCACGAGGTAATGTCACTTGTAACTTCGCTCGCTCATTTACAACACATTAGGGGTACTCGAATAAATAAGAGTTTTTTTTTATTATTTGAGAGTAAATAAGAGCTGCTTCTCATAAAGATGAAATCCACAATACAGAAGGGGATGTGAACTTATATTATGAGGTTTTCAATCTACATGTATTGGCAAGCCTTCTTAAAATGAAGCGCTGCGGTGCATACATCTTCTCCTCATTTTATGGGCCTCCAGTAGCCATTCTAGGGGTAAAAACGAACTAAACAATGAAATATTCTAATTTATGCTATCAGACATTTCTAAATGTTAATCTTTCCTCAAATTGTACTTTACACAGGTGAACTGGGATTGGTAGTGTATCAGATAATACCCAAATAAAGTGAAAAATAAAAAGTAGTTGTACAATCCTAAATGTACGTCACAGCAGGAATTCACATATTGCTACGCAGTCAAGGATAAAACTATGATACATATCAAAAATCAGAAAAATTAGCACAAATCAATGTTTCAGTCATGCGCCTCAACGAATGCATTGAGCTCCTCCCTGGCCTTTCTAATTTTCGGTTCAATGCAAGCTGAGGATTGTGATGACCGCATGGATGATGCATCTGACACCTTGCCAGATGCAGAAATCCTCAAATTGTTCGAATGTCGGCTTGACATTTCATATGATGTCTTGCTAGAGGCTATCCTAGATGAGCTACTCTTCTTCTTCCGCCGACTTGTCCTGCGATCGTTTTCAAACACAAATGCAGAATTGATCGGCAAGTCTGTCTCGTTTTCTCCGCTGCTTATTAGCTCCATTGGTAAGTCGAAATACGATGAACCATGTCGCTCGTCCCAACAATCAATAACAATATTAGAAGAAACAGATGACAAATTGAATCTCTCAAGGGATGCTACTTTAGATATAACACTCGCTCGATCAGCAGGAGCAGCATTTGCCCCGAGATCTGGTGTGTATGTATTAGTTTTCTGTACATTATCACCTTCAACACTGAATGATGACAAATGTGACTCTGATCGCGCCTGCACTGGTTTCTTCTTGGAGGAGATGCCGGGAAGGTATATGCAACACTTGAAATTACCAGCAGTGCTTGCCTTAGGTGGCTCAAAACCACTGCCATCCCTATAATCACCGGTAGAGTCCTGTGTGGACTTATCGATCAGTGGGGCCCCGCTTCCTAGCCTCTGAGTGCTTGCCTTTCTCGACAGAACATCAAGTGCATCAGATGGCTCGGACGATCGCCCCTCACCACATGACTTGCTTCTGGAGAGAGTCGAGGAGCGAGAAATAGAGGCCAGGGGCTGGTTGTATCGTGTTGGGTCTGATGAGTGTTTCTTGTACCGGCCTGATGGTCGTGGTGGCATCCCAGGTACCATGTCATTATGAGGGGATTGTGCTGAGACAATCGGTTGGGATGCCGGCTGCATCATGAAATTTGTCGGTACAACTGGAATAGTAACCGGGGTGTCTTCATCAAGCTGCCCAAACTGCCTCATTGAACGAACTCTTGTTTGTTTGTCACCTAGTGCAAAGTGATCTCTCTTCTCTCGCTCTATTGAAGGAGTTTCAATTATTACGGAATGCATGGATGGCATGACTATTAGAGGAGAGAGCAAACGAAGGGAGCCTTGTTGCATTAATCTTGGCTATAAAGAGGTTTCAACTTTCAAGTTTGAAAGTTATTTGTTTGTTCTTTTTTTATTTTCTTTGGATTGGGACAGATGGTGCATCGCACGTTTAATGTCAACTCTTAACTTTGCTCTTGGCACGTTAAACGAATGAACTGCAAGTATGAAAACATATGTAGCTACTTAATAGGTTATGCTTATATAGATTTTAACTATATTGTAACAATATACTCCGTTAATTGATTAAGAAACAGATTCTATGAATTAAGACGATGATTATCTTGCAATAGGGAGTATATTCACAGCAAATTGTTGTACCATTTGCAGCCGACAAAACAAATTAAGGATTTGTTCATGTAAAGTTTTTTTTTTCTATTTTCTTTTTGTTTTGCTAAAAGAAAGCAAGTCGTTTCTTACTTGATAGATGCATATATAAGTATATGCTCCAATATTATTGAAGGGTATCTTTAAATTGGCTAGATTTATAAATATTTGTTTAATTGATAAATAACACAATTTACTCAAACGATAATCACATACGTTATGCAAGACTATATTCATGCAATTACGTCATAGATACAATAATAGAAGTATAGAGCTGTTACAAAATATTATTGAACATAAAAAGCTTCGTATCTATGCTTAGAAAAATAACACGACATATTTATTTTCTATCTTTTTATTTTTAATAAATATGCTCGTCATTGTCGTCAAGTTAAAATGCAATTAACCGATTGAGGGGTCTTTCATAGACATTTAATTTAAAAAAAAGTTGAGAGGCTTGACTCTCAATTTATCTTAAAAAAATCACTGCTCAGTTCTTGACAAGTATAGCGATGGTTGGAGTGTCAAGTACTTTATTAACAAGATTTTAAGGAGAAATAAAAGGCAAAAATTGAGCTCGTCAAATACCATTGTTTCATGAAGGCGCAGTCTGATTTAGAAAACCGGTGTCACAATCATTTAACATAATAAAATTGATGTGCTGTATACCAATCCAAGAGATTTTATTAACTAAAAAGATTTTTGGTCAAACATAAGGAGACATGCATTGCATCCTTATTAAACATACAAACTAAATGAGAATAATATTATTTGCAAAGCAAGCTGTAGCGATAGCTGTATTGTAAAATAATCAATGCAGAAACCTTCTTTTGATGAAAGGTTATATGAACACTAATGACCTTTCATTAACCCTTAAAACAACCTCTCTGGGCGTGGCTGCGTGGTGAAAGGCACTGAATGTTTGCAAAAATAAACTATTAGTGGTTAGAAAACTTAAAAAGCAGCAGAATATTGATATCCTCTTCTCTTTTTTTTTTTTGTGAACTATCGATATATAATTTGTCAATTTCAATAGGAAAGTTTTTTTTTTTTTTTGCTTTTCCAATCTAAACAAATTGATTTGACAGAATTGAATTGATGTATGCAACATATCCAGTGCAAAAATCAGCAGAATTCACTCTGTATCCTTTAAATTCATTACTTTTTAATTTTAAAATTGGTTCCAAAGACTGTTTTAATTAAGCATATTCTCTAAAAACTAGCAGAAAACTAGAAATATCATATCAGTGTATCCGTTCTTGAGGGCCTATCAGATAAAACTGTCAGTGAAATGATCGATAGAATGAGGTTGCTTAACATGGATGAATAAATTATACCTCTCAAATCACGATAAGCATTTATATTTACATGTGAGTGCACCAACACCTATATTAATTATGAAGTAATGTAATATATATCTCACCTATAAAAATAAATCAGATACTACAAGGCTGGATTGTTTTTATTAATCATTTAGTAATTATTCGCATCCAATGTGATTAACACATATCTATTTAATTAATCAACATGCAAACAACAACACTGTAACTTCATTCCTGGTCAACAATCTTAACCTAGATGTGACACAAACAACTCAATCCCTGGTCAACATATATACCATGTAATAGGTACTGTCATTGTTAGCTGCTGGGCACATGAATTGTACTTGTTTCTGACCATAGGCGACTTGTGTCATAAACAATGCTTTATAAAGAAGAACAATTACTAAGTACTTCCTATTTTGAATAAAAAAGAAAATTGACTATTTAATTATGAAAACAGCCACACAGATTAATTATAAACCCAGAAAAGGATAGGTCTGAAATTAATGTTGATATACTATAATTAAGTAAAGGTTTGGAGCTGTTATATATACTCGGTAACCGCAGACCTTAAATTCTTTGAATTAATTAGTAGCATATGAGCATTAAAGTCAATCTTAATAAATAGCCGGCGTATATAAAAAATGTAATTGAAGAAGTGGTAAGAGAAGAGTATTGATAGCGCTTTACATGCACACATTCTAACTCGGCTTAGGCCTTTAATTATCTTTGAAAGCATATCTTTTTACTTAAATTTGCTAGTTTGTTAATTTTAAATAATGATGAAATATAAAGTTGTGATATTTAATTGCATCTAAAAGTTGTGGCTCTGTGGAAAGCCAGAAACACCTGTGTTTTTTTTCACAAATTCAGGTTTCTACCCATAGGCTGTGAGGTTGTGGAATTTGTTGTACATTTAATCACGACCCTAGGTCGTTTTCCTTTTCTTCGAGTCCCCTGATGTAAATAACTGTGTAGATATTTTCCTTGTTAATGAAATAAGCTTCATTAAAATAATATTTTTTTTTGAAAATAAAGAACATATGTAATATTTTCTCCTTTATAATTTACCTTATAAATTTACCCACACATTTGGTGGGTTCCTTTGCTAGTAAATCATAATGTCTTCTGGGAAACTTAACCTTTCCACAAAACAAGTAACAAGGTCAACTTGAGCAAAGATAACCCAAAAGATTTTTATCTATTTTTCCCATGTTTCAAAAGGCATTATGCTGGCTATATTACTATTTTTGTTAACATCCCGTCATCCCCTAACGTCAGATTTGTATACCACCCCAAAATGTTCCTAGTCTAGCACACTAAACCTTCCTTTGCTGCATAAAACCAAAGAGAGTTGCCTGATAATTAACAGTTTTCTTTTTAACTGGTATCGTCAATGTCAGAGATCTCCAAAGCCTCAGTCCTTGAGCTTCCTCTCATTTTCTTCCTTCTCCCTCTTGATGGATTCCCTCAAAATATATATTCATGCTGTTGTTTCTGACAGTTCTAATATTCACCAGTGGCTCAATTTCTTCATCTGTCGATGCATCCTCATAGTAATCCAACCATTTACTCACCACTTTATGTTCACTAGCTGTTCAGCAAAAGAGACAAATAAAAATGAAGAAATTTTGAGTAATGACCTAAAAATGAGAAATTCCAAGTAGATATCAGGCTTTGCAGAGTGTTATGCACAGGGCTATTGTAGCTCATATTCCTGTCTCTGTCACACATTTCTTTCATTTTATACATTTTATACATTTTCCCCCTAATTTTATTTTTACATTGTGTAGGGGAAAAGGGGAAAACTGGGTTTGCAACCATTGGAAACGCTTGAGATTTTATCGCACTAAACTGACTTGTTTATTTAACAACTGAAATTAAATTAAATTATCACCTTGAAAATTTATTTCTTTTCTGGTAAGCCTCCTTTTTCTAGAAAGTGCAACCATATTTGTTGAAGAAAACTCCGACTTCCTGTGCTGAACCACCTTCCCAGAAGAGTAACCAGCATGGGAGTGGGAGTTGCCCCCGGAAGGGAGGAACCTTGTAATATCTCCATTAGTTTGTACTTCAGATTCAACCTTCTTCTCTGACACCTTTGGCTTTTCATTAGCTGAACAGTCATCAGGAAAGCTTAGAGCCACAAAATTATATATGATGATAGCCAATAGCAAGAAAATTAAGAAGAAAATTGAAGTCAGCCAACAATTGAAATATGAAACAAAAATCTTTTACAGCTAAGTAAACTGAAATCATTTTTCACCTTTTTCCATTTCAGGATGACTACTGTTCCTTTTTTTCCAAGTGGACTTTTGTGGCTTTCCTTCTAAAACTGCCTTTGATGGATAAGGAGACGTGTGTGCAGGTTGGCTAATCTGCTCTTTAATAGTCCTTAGTTGAGGAGATTTTCCCTTCACTGATCTATTTCCTTCTGGAGGCTTCTTCTCCTTGGGGCTTGAAAGAGCTGAATTTGAGAACATCGATCTTTAAGAACTAAGAACATATATATATAATACACTAACATTGTGGCAGAGTTTTAATGGTTTGGGAATTGGTTGAAGGCTTAATGTTAGAAGGGTTTTGAAAAGATCTCTTGTTTGTCATCTCAGTAACATACCATCAATAACAAATCACTAGCATCCTACAGCTATGAAGTTACAAATTTATTTTGTTTTAAGAAGTAACAAATAGTTACTTCTAATTAAGAGTATGGTAGTGTGTTATTTAAGTAGAGCACACCATCAAGTAGTAGCTCATTTGCATTCTACTCCTATAAAGTTCAAAATTTATTAGTGCATTTATTTAATTAATAACATAGCAAATGGCAACTTTTGATCATGAGTGGGGTAATTAAGAAGGTAATGAAGAAAAGAGTGTGACAAGAGTTAAGAAAGCAAGTAGTACTAAGATTTTCAACTTTAGAAATGTCACTAAGAACACAATTGATAAATATTGAACAAGTAGTCTAACCTCATCAAACAAAATAAGAAGGTAATGTCACTAAGCAAGTAGCCTAACCTCATCAAACAAAATAAATATTGAAAACTCTAGAGCCATGTCTAATTCCTCTAGAAGCTTCTTTCCCATTACAAGGATTAGTCATACCGTGTGAGGTTGCACTTGAGTAGGACTTGTCGGAGGAGGGTAAGAGTTTTATAGTCCTTCTGCTATATGTCATGATAGATTTTCCCGTCTTCTCTGGTATTAATTTTTCAAGAGATTCCGAGTCATGGAACCTTGCTGAGCCTGATTGTTGGTTAACTTAAAAAAAAAATAAAATAATTTTCTTTTTTGAAAACTAAGTGCCTCAAGCAGGGTGCCAAAGATGCATTAACTAGAAATAAAGGTACAAGTCACAGAAGTGACTTAAAGCACAGATCCATCCAGAGAACAAAAGCAATAAATATATGAGATAGTTGAAACAAAATATAATGGATATCTTTGTTCTAAATCTTGAACTCACTCTTAAATAAATTGATACAAAAAGCCTCAAATGTAAATGCAAAAAAAAAAAGGAAAAGAAGAAAGGGGTTCCACATAATTGATGAGATAAAGAGGCAAGACTGGCAAGTACTTAAACTGTAACTCAACTTATGTGACTTTTGAAACTGCATATAATTAATGGATATGTTTGAACTCACTCCTAAATAAGTTGATAGACTAGATCTAAATATAAAAACAAACATAAACAAAATGAAAATTCATGAGTTGGCCATATAATTAGCATGTACAATTTACAATCGACTATTGCAATAATTCACGTCATCAATACAGTTTATTAAATGAAGTCAATTTGTATACCTTTCAAAATAGCCTTCTTTTTATCATGATGCTCTTCAAGCTTTTGTCTCTCCATGTAAGTACCGTCACACTTCACCTTATGCCTTCAAAAGCAACAAATAATAATATAAATATATAATAATAATAATAATACACTTATGCAATGATGCATAAATGTGTGCATTCCCCCTCATGGACCCCACATGGTTTACCTGTGCCAATGGCAGTCAGCATAGCTGCAAGTCTTTCTTGCATGATGTGCCTGCACAGTGCAATCAGCGTATGAAGGTTGTGTGGTCGTTGCTCTCTTAGTTGTATCACCACATTTCTGACACTGAGATCAATTATCACACCTAGGATTAGCTGATAGTATAAATGTCAGACAGAAAATGGAAATAAAGTTAGAACTGCAGTTACCATCCAGTATTGAGCAATATTGTCATCCACTACATCTTCATCATGGAAGTCATGGAATAGCGTGATTTTGTAGCCAAAAGACGGCCTCTATTAATATATAAATACAACTATATCACAAAATAATAAATGATACTTGTTGAACTAACTTGCGCATAATACTTTCACAGGATATCAAGAAGACATTGCTAACCATATTAAGTGCAGAGTAACTCATTAGCATAATTGGAGAACCCGTTCGACCAGTTCTAAGTATAAGTGTTAATTTCTTGTATAGTACAAGATCTCAATATTCATTCTATTTTCCAATGGATTTATTTTTACCTTGAAACAATAATAGGCAAGACAAAACAATCTAATAAACAACATGAAATTTTGCATAAATGGTAGAAGAACAAGTCAAACCTGGTCATCAGTTATGGTACTGGAGTTTATCAAATTCATAAATTGCCGAAACTCAGGCCCATGAGTACTGCATGTGTTCAGATATTAAATCAACAAAATAAAACTAAAATTAAATGATTATTTACCATTATGAGAACAAGAGAAAGAACAACAGTCTACTTTACATATTGAAGTCCAAGAATTCATGATAAAAAAGAGAAGTACATTAAATTAAATTGTGACCATTAGAGGAAAAAGTTACCCATGGCTGCGATTTTTTTTCTTAACAAACAGGTATGCGTGGATCATTTCATGAAGCAAGGTGTTCTTCACATGATCAGATGAGAGATACATCAGTAATGGCCAGGAAAGGGTTATTTGACAGTATCCCTCCAAATAAGTGCATGTGGCAGTGCTACTGAAAAGGTGAGAAAATTGGGAACTTTTAGTTGACCTTTTGTCCTCTTCAAATTATAAAAACTTTAAAAAGAAAAAAAAAAGAAAACAAACGAACATTAGTTCTTTCCAATCTTTGGAAGCTTGTGCACCTAGATTGTGAGGAAAGGAACCAAGGGCAAAAATTGAGCTCAAATTAACAAGCTCAACAGTGTGAATTTTTCTCTATGATTTTATTTCTGAAGCTCACTAATATCATAGACAATATTTTTCATTTTCATTCTCCAGAGAGAAATGTAGTACTTGGAAATGGGTGATCACTCCCAATTTCCCAAAACCAAAAACCCAAAACCCTTACCATTTTTAGAAAATCTCTAGCAACTTCACTGAAGAGGAAAGTGCGACCAGAGAATAACACTAAACAAAACATCGGAATCTTTCAATACCTAAGCTACATCAACAGCAACAACAAATAATCCTATCTCAAAAAAATCATCAAAACAACACATACTCTCCTCAGATCGTACATCGTTCTCTCGCTACACTCGTCATGTCAAAAAAAGGAGTTACATACTTCCATTGGAGAAAATAACAAAACCTGGTCAAGTCAGGGGAGCTCCACTCGACGAAGCAGGAGGAGAGAGCGCAGTCGAAGTAGGTTGAGTTGTAGTGCGTAAACAGAGCATGAATGTCGAGATCGCTAAGTGATGTCGACACCACCAAAGCCATTTTTAGTATGGCTTTCGTTTCGTTGTCTCCGATCAGTCGGAAGAGAGAACGGTTTCTCCTTTTTTTTCTGATTTTTTCTTGATTTCTTGAGAGGAGGCAAAGAAAAGAAAACTAGGAAAGCTACCTTTGCAGAGGTCTTTTGGTGTGATCAAGGAAATTAGATGCGCTAAGGCGAATTCTGTAGGTTAATATGTGGCGAGTCAATTGAATATGTGTCAAGCCGGCCGCAACACGTAATAATGTTATGTTTATGTACACGACTCTTAATCCAATATACCAGAGACGCCTCGTCTGATCGTCTTCGTGTCCTCTACAGATGGAAAGTCAAAAGGTGTTTTTTTTTTTGGCTAAGTCAAATAATAAGTAGGTCAGTCGTGAATTCGCATTTACTTTTTTGCTAAGTCAGTTTTTTTTTTGAGCTAAGAGCTCCCCAAGGAACCAAATTCTATTTATCAGTTGAGTTTTTAGTTTACAAACACACAAAAATTGAAAGATCTTTAAGAGATCAATTCAGATCTACCAAGTTCAAATTCACAGAAAAAACATGAACCGAATACAACAAACAGTCAGAAGCATCTAAAATCCTAGCTAACATGACAGAAAACAAGTGGAGGAGCATCTAAACAGAAGGCGTATCAGTGGATGCATCACTTTTCTTTGCGGAGAGAGAAGGGAATTAAACTGGGCCGAAAAGGATAGAAGATGGAAAGCGGAACGTCGGAGAAAAGGAAGACGTGACTTCTATTTTTTGCATCGGCCATTTTTGGCAGGGGACGACGAGATGATACAAAACAAACGGAGATTTCACCTATCAGTCCCGGATAAGAACTATGAATTTGTCAATAAAACTTGACGAAGTAAAAAAATTAGGAGGCGGTGCGGGTGACCTACTTTAACACGGTCATGAAAGGTACATACTCTTACCAGGTCACCGTCAGTTTAATAAACATTAATCATAACAGAAACAACGACTATGAATTGAAGAATAGAAAAGAATAGTATTACAATTACGCCCCCAAGTATTGTCCTTTGATTTCCTAAAGTGATGTTTCAATGCTATATATATATTATATATTGATCGGCATAATTAATATTAGTAGCAGGTTATATATTAAGAAAAGGAAATAGCTAGTGACGCGCTTAAACCAAACTAGCAGAGTCTCGCGCGTTGCGCGATCTATATTTTCTTTATCTACTTTTTGTTTGTGCAAATATTTGTAATAATATATAAGCATTATAATATATTAGATTATAGAAAAGTATTTGATATAATAAGATAAATGAGTGCGAGAGCATTGCACAATAAATTTCATTCGTTTATTTGGATTGGATGACTTAGAATATTTTAAAATTTGTAAAAAAGACCCAAAATCATGATATTTACTTAAAATAAAATATGATTTTAAAACCATAAAAATTATTTCAAAATTCAAAAATCAAAAGCTTTGGCATTAATAAACTGAATATAATATTTATAGCATTCATATAATTTATCTTGCAAAACTAAATCTATAAAAACCATGAAATATTTTATGGTATAAAAAAAAAATTTGCGCAATTCTTAAATATGAAATTCAAGCGAAAATAGTTTAAAATATTGGATAGTAGAAAATTTTATAGCAGTTCATTATCTGCAATTTTATGAGCACGTAATGGATTTTATCTAGTTTTATGATAATGCATATGATGAGTGGATTTTATATGCATATTCAGGTACCATTTTGTCTCCAAACTAAACTAATTGCCTTGAGTTTACATAGTTTACATAGTTTAGATTAGTTTAGGTTAGTTTAATTAGGTTTTTGTGTCAAGAATGAGTTACTACCATAGTTTCTAATTTTATTGTAGATTCTGGACAAGAAATGACTTGGATGAGTCCATAAAGTTGAAGAGCTCGTTCTAAGCTTTCCAACGGATCTTGAATCACCTCAAACGGAGTTCGGATGAAGGAGATATGCCCAAAATACTGACAGGACGCAGTGCTGACATTTTCCTGCGACCCGCTGAAAGTCCCAGCGGCCCGCAGACCTGGAACTGCCAGATTTAACAGAATTGTCCGATTTGGCAATTCTATATTTGGATGGCGATTTCTACCGACTCCAGGTGCATCCAGAGCACGTCTTCAGTTATTTCCAGCATTTCTACACCTTCCCAATGCCTATTAAAGACTAGTTTGAGGAGGTTTTGAGGGGAGAACAAGGAGGAGACCAAATCCAAGGTCAAAGTTAGGGTTAGATATTGAGTTATTTGAGAGTTCGGTCTCAAGTCCAGATCGTGGCAGCGCCAAGCAGGTCATTTGCGACAGCAAGAGACGTGTTTGATAGGAGATTTCGATACACGCAAGAGCAATTGGTTGTAATCTTTCCTTATTCTCATTTTCTCTTGTGTTTGTATGATGTCTTTTAGTTGTTGATTGTTTGTTTTAGGGCTATGGTTGTAAACTCGAATTCTTAATTGTTGATTGCATGTTTATTTAGTTTATTTGATATCTTTGTGTTTTATACCTTGCTTGAATTGCTTGAATTGATTATGCCATGATTATTTAAGTAGATTTATTTACACCCGTTAAGTAGAGCTCGCTTAATTGCTAGGTGGTTAAGTCCAAATAAACTTAGATTATTAGGCATGATTCTGATTAACATGAAGGTTGTAAATTGAAAGGTTAAACCAGGACTAGTTAACGAGAGTTAAGTCCTTTCCAAGAGTGAAAACTCAAGGATTTCATAGGTTAGAAAGGTATAGACTTGTAGAAACTAGACCAAGAAACGATAGTTGAAATCTAGATTCTATACGAGGGAAATTAGGTTAATTAATTGATAACCAGACCTAAACGAGAGTTTGATCTAGGATCTTAATTAAGCCATTATTCCTGCACAATTATCAACTAAATTAAGTCAATTTGCATTCACATCGCTAATCCTAGCGGGCCGCTGAATGAATCAGCGAGGTTGTCTATGCCCGCCAAGTAGCCAGCGACCAGTCTAATAGGTTAGCGACCTAAGTTCTTTTAGCGGGCCGCTACGAGAGTCAGCGGGCCGCTGGAACTGGGACTAAGAAGAAGTGTTAGCAACCAGAAACCCTAGAATTTCGCGACTTGTTGAATACCTCTCATTAATTCTTGTTTTGACCTTGTAACTAGACTTAGGATTTAGACCCACTGCAACCCTTAATTCACATAAGAGTTGAACCGTCTAGCTAGTTTAGCAAAGTAAAAAACTAATATTCTAACACCGTCCCTGTGGATTCGACCCTCAAGCTGTTCTACAAACGATTAGATCGGCAGACACGAGATTTTTATTTTGAGACTTGGTTCCCCTTCGATCAGCATATAAAAATTCGATAAAACTGTAAACTCAAAAAAGCTCTTAGAATAAAAATATAAAATACTATTTTTAATTCCGAAAGATGAAAACTAAAAAAAGACCTGTATCAATATATTTATTTTAATTCCGTGATTATGCAGATAAAATATATTTCGGAATGCCAAAAAAGCAATTTAAAAAGTAAATATTGAACCACAAATATAAAATACGATGAGGTTTGGAAAAGTATATCTAAATTATTTTAAAAGTACATAGGCAAAATAATTACGTCCATTAATTGTATATATTTGTTTGGGCATTCATCTAAATTTTTATGGTTAAATCATTTTTTTAAAAGCCTCAAATAATTAAAGAAAGAAACATATATGCTTTTGAAATTCCCTAAATGGATGCGACCATTCACAAAAAAAAGAAAACGGACAACATAACAGAGGAGGTGTTGATGTACGTTATATACATGTGCTAATGTTGGTTGGGAAAATGTGCTCATGTACGTTCTACACAGAACAGAGGAGGAGCAGAGCAGAACAAACGGAGAGCAGAGCTATATACATGTGCTAACTGACGCATCTGATCAGGATTTTCTATGAAAATTATTTATAATCTATAACTGAATTTTGCTTTGATGTTCATAGAAAATCCCAGAAAACTAACCACCACCACCAGTACACAAAACGCGTGGACCCCACCCACATGGCTGGACTGCCATACCGGATCTTCTGCGAAAAAATAGGCTTTAGTTGTGTACGAATTTCGTCCAGATTATCATAGAAAATCCCAATGTCTATGCAGGGCTGAATTTTTTATAGATCCGAACCCGATAAATGTGAGTGGGACCCACCTGTCAGTCGCACTGTTAACCAACAATGCTTATAAATAGTGTTGGATTCGGATCTAATTGGTCCCCATTAATATATGTATAGATGTATAGATAGATGTATAGATAGATGTCAATATTATATTAAAATAATAGTGCATGAGGAAATATATTGCTATAATTGTGTGACAATCATGTCAACAAAAACTAAGATTGAACAGTTAATTTTTGAAAGCAATACTCTGGTCTCTCTGAAAAGGATTTCCATCGAATTATCATAAAAATTACAGCTGACTGCGACTTTGCAATGGATACTCTTAGGGTGTGTTTGGTTCGCTCACGAACTAGGGACGAACTAGGGATGAACAACAGCCAACGAATAGGCCCACGAACAACTCCTAGTTCATGAAAATTGGAGGATTAGAAACTAGTCAAGAAGTTCGCGAACAGTCTAGTTCGTGGGTTGTTTGGTTCTCGCGAACTAACCTAGTTCATGAACTTCTAGTTCACATATCATGCCAAAAAACACACCCTTATATAATACCTTTCAGGCATACTTAGTCAAATTGAATAACAAATTATTTTGACAAAGTACGCCTGACTTTAATATAAGTACAAGTATTCTTTTAAAAAAAAAATTACCATGATATGATATACGTTCTCATGTCCTTTGAAAGTTTTAAGAATCTCTTTATTATGAATGCAAGCTGGAGAGGTTATAATATATAAAATGAAAAATCAATGTATAAAATTTTCTAGATCGGTTCGCACAGTACATTTAATATGCCAAGACATTTAAGTATGAGAAACTATATATGTAGTTTAAAAAATTCGAATGTATAGTTTCCAATTTTTTTAAGTATGAGAAACTATACACATTCGGATTTTTTAACTTCAGAGTACTTTGATTGCGACTTTGTGAGTCGACTAATACGAAATTACGAACAAGGAGATAGGACCTAAAATTCTGTGCAAACCATGCAACTGTAAGTTTCCAATTTCCAATTTTTTCGAGGGAGCAAAAATTTTCCAGTTTTCCATCAACAAAAATGCTTACTTTGGATATTATTTCTATTGATGAACAACATTGCAAAATACCGATCGAAGGCGAAAAAAAAGCGATTTTGAGTGTCTTTGTCTGAAAAACCCTAGACGGGAGAGGCCGCCGCCGCCGGTCTCCCCCCGCCTTATCCCCTTCATCTCTACTATTTTGTCTCCTCTTTCTTTCTTCTTTCTTGTTCTCAGACGATGTGATGTCCCTCAAAACAATCAACTGATCGTTTTTGTATTTTGTTGTAATTTGTGAATGAAACTAGAATAAACAAAAAGATAAATTGAAGAACAAGAATTGTAAAGGAAAGAAACAAGAAGGAAACAATGTAATAACGTAATAATTTTTCTGATTATGATTTCTGATTGCTTTACATATGACATCTCTCTCTTATATAGTTAATTAAAAAATTTTATTAACATAGCTAGATACTATTACAACCATAAATGCAATAATTAAAAGGAAGGTAAATTATCCACGTAGCAAAAGCAAGTGGAACTTTTTTCCATTATAAACTGCTTCCCAATAGACGCGCAATATTTACAAATTGAAGCTTGGAATGATAAATTTGACCAGCAAAATAGCACCTGAGCCATTGAAATTCCATATTGATTGATCCTCCGGTCAAGCACATCTATCGATTCTGTCGGTACCAATCGATGGCAATTTGAAAATCAACACAAGCTTGCCGATTTCCTTTTTGAATTGGAAATTATCAAATACTGGGTGAATTAGTCTTTCAGGATGCAACTTGAGCCGATTTGCAGTAGCTCCCATCTTCTCCACAACAACAAAAGAGCCACCGTACTTTGAATGCTGGGTAAGGCACCTAGTCACTTCTTTCTTAGTCTTTCTTTGATATTTTGAGATCAGCATGCACAGCTCTCCTTCCAGAACTTGCTCCTTAGGTTCTTCTTTCATTCTTTTCAACACGTTTCTTTTCCCACTTTTATTCAAAGCTAGTGATAACTTATTCACATCCAACAGAACTGGCCCTACCTTCTTTATCCAATCACTACCGAACAACATCTCATGTCTACCAAGCTCCATCACCTTAAAATCAAACTCAAACGGTTCCCTTTGCATTGACCATGTAAATCCTTCACATTTCTTGTGCAATGCATTTTGTCTCCATTTGCTACTGTAATTTCTAAAGGTCTGGTTTGTATGTAAGTATAACCAGCATTTTTTATATGTTTTGATCCACAAAACTGTGAGTACTACCACTGTCTATCAAGGCAACAATTGGAACACCATTTGCATTGCCTTTAATTCTAATCAAATCCAAGTTTCTAACTTCGCCAATGGCATGTAAAGAGATTCTGACATCTTCTTCCTTTTCAATTATAGGTTGGGGCAATAAGTGTTCCATTGGGTCTGATGCTTCTTCTTCATCTGCATCTGATTCTGCTGGCCAATGTTCACTCACATCAGAATCCTTGTGTCCAGTGAGTAAATTGAGAGCTCTAGCTTTACACCTGTGACCATGGAACCAAGGCAAACCACATGTATAGCATTTTTTTTTCTTCTTTCACTTTAACACCACTAGGAGAGGTTTGGTACTTAAATTGTGATTGTCTTTTGCATTGAAATCAGAAGAAGCGGATGTTTGGGTTTCACTTCGAAAATTTTGCTTCTTCTTATGTTCAATAAGCATTGCTTGATAAATAGAAGCTTCATAAGTCTCTTGGAGCGTTCTAGGTCCGGTACTCAATACATTTAACCGAATATCTTCCCTCGACCCACTCAAATAGCTGGTCATGAAATATGATTCATCATATGTTGGATAATATTTAAAAAGCAGTAACTTAAGTTCCTCAAACTTGTTTCTACAACTCTCTACATCTCCTAAACCTAATGTTGTTTTGGATTCAAATCGAGTTAGAACATCTTGCACAAACTGTCCCCACAACATATTAAGTCTTGTGATATCTTGCACCCAAGTTTCAGAAATACCTTGCATGTGCATTGAAGCAATGAGCACCTTATGGGTTTCGAGTACTTGAGTAAGTTGAAAATATCGCTCGCATTTATAAATCCAGCCCCTTGGATTATCACCAGTAAATGTAGGAAACTCAATGTTAGGCATTGGTAAGTTTAAAGGCTGTTGTGGCGAATGTGGGACATTTCTAAGTGGGTTTGGGTTCGTGGTGTTGTGACTTTGATATGGATATTTTGCATGATAGTTTGGCATATTTGGTGGGGTAAAGGGTAATGTTGGAATATGAAAATTATGATGTGGCATAAACTGGTAAGGAGGGTTTAAATTAGGTGATATGTTTGAATTATAAGGCATTTCAAGTATGATCGGCTCTGTGGTGGATGATGTTATTAGCGGGATTGAGTTACGGTTAATGGGTATGAATGGAACCGTAGAAGAGCCTATTGGTGCTTCCGTGCTCTCAATAGGATTACTGGCAAAGATTTGAGGTACGGTAGCTGATATGGTAGAAGTGTTATTTTAGATTTATTGCGTACTGGTATTGAAGCTTGCACTTGGACCAACATTAGAATCATTTGATTTTTGTTTTAATAATTGGTTAAGAAGACCTGAAATTTGTTCTAGTTGAACCTTGCTATCTTCAACTTGTTTCTGCATAAGATTGTGTTGTTGCAGGATCTTCTCGTTTTGTTGTTGCAATTCTGCACGCATCTTCGCTTGTACTCTCTCCATCGACTCCTTCACAAGCTTTAAATGCTCATCAAGTTGTTGCTTCGATCGAGTCAGTATTCCGTCTTGTGCCATGGATCGGTCTCTGATACCAGATGTGATGTCCCTCAAAACAATCAACTGATCTTTTTTGTATTTTGTTGTAATTTGTGAATGAAACTAGAATAAACAGAAAGATAAATTGAAGGAGATAAATTGTAAAGGAAAGAAATAAGAAGGAAACAATGTAATAACATAATAATTTTTCTGATTATGATTTCTGATTGCTTTACATATGACATCTCTCTCTTATATAGTTAATTAGAAGATTTTATTACCATAGCTGGATACTATTACAACTGTAAATGCAATAATTAAAAGGAAGGTAAATTATCCACGTAGCAAAAGCAAGTGGAACTTTAATTCTTGAGAAGCCCATTATTCTTCAATATAGTTAGGCCCATTCTCATTACCAGCCCAACATAAATCTCCATCTCCAATCAAATGCGTGACAGACGGATCTAAGTAGTCGGCCGGCAAAAACAGTTTTGCCGAGGTGGTGTGAGTTTGAGGTCATGCAGTGGGTTGAGGTGGATTTGGTGCGGTCGATGTGTGAGGACGTGCTGTCGGGACACGAGAAGCGGTCGGTTAGCAATGCTGGGGCATGCGGAGTGGCCGGTGAGGGGGGGGAGGGTGTGACTAATACCCAAGGCACAAGGCCAGTGCGTGAGAAGATGCTGACGAGGCACTAGTAGGTTCTGTCGAGGCATGAGGAAGTGTGACTCGTGTGCGAGGAGGTACATCCAGGACATGAGGAGTGGCCGGTGCGCGAGGAGGCACTATCAAGGCACGCGAAGGTGCTGCAGTGCTTGAGGATGTGGGCCCGGTACTTGAAGATGTGTGGCTGGTGGTTGAAGATGTGCCGCCGATTGTTATCGGTGAGTGAGGAGGTATGACCGTGGAGGTGTAAAAGGAGGGATTGGTATGACCGTGAATGCAATTCGACCGATTATCTTTTTTTCTTGTCTTTTTTTTATTGCAGGTTTAATTTTATTTTTATTTTGGGTAAATTTTTTCGGTGGTCACTAAAATTTACCGGTTGTCCATATTTAGTCACTAAACTTTAATTTGTCCTCCCATAACCACCCAACTTCGATTTTGTCTGAATTTAGTCATTTCGTCATCATTCTAATATTTTCCGTCCAAATCGTCACGTTAGGTGCCAATTTTTGCGACCTAAATCAAATAAATCTTGTCAGAATTGTCTCTCTCACTCTCTCTCGATAATTACTCTTTATCTCTTTCACTCTCTCTTTAATCTCATTTCCCTCACGCTCTCTCCGACAGAAAAAAGTCTATGTCGCTCCCTCTCTCGAAATTCTCTCCTCTTCTTCTCCTTAAACCCTCTCGATTTATTAATTCTCTTGTCGATCCCTCTTTTTTAGCGGATCCATCTCTCTAGCCGATCCATCTCTTTGTCAGTCCCTATCTCTTTGGACTTACACATACAAGAAAGTCCAAAATGAAAATTTGGCAAAATTTGATTGTTCCATTTTGACTGAAGCATGGATGCTTGTTAATTTCTTTTTGTTAGTATAATAATTTCTAACATTATTCAAAGGACGGAAACTTAGTTCAGTTTCAATTGCTATTTTCCAAAGTACTGATAACACTGAATAGAAAAATCTAGTAATAGGAATAGGAAAGAGCTCACTTTTTGACACTGAAGCAATAGGAAAGAGCTCACTTTTTGACTGTCAAATCTCTAGTTCTAACATCACACACATAGGATTTACAAAATATGAAACTCGTGATAGAAATAAAAAAGTTAAATTTTATCATACAGGAAGAAGATGTCAACTTTTTGACTGTCAAATCTCTAGTTCTATGTACGGATAACACTGAAGCAATAGGAAAGAGCTCACTTTTTGACTGTCAAATCTCTAGTTCTAACATCACACACATAGGATTTACAAAATATGAAACTCGTGATAGAAATAAAAAAGTTAAATTTTATCATACAGGAAGAAGATGTCAACTTTATCAGACCTGATCCTGAGCGATATACACTCATGGCACTTTTCTATTTTCACTAAAATGGTACTGGTACCAGTACCCGTACCCGTACCAGCTTTGGACGGTCTTATCTGTACCAATGATACTATGCTATTTGTTGAAAGCACATCTCGGGTCTATCAAATTGACATGCAAGACACTGTATTTCAGAAAAGCATTACAACAAAAATCATTACAACTCAGTTTTAAATAAGCACTGTAATTCAGCAACTCAGTTTTCATCTAAACAAAAAACATTACAACTTTTAAACAAATAAGCACAATATATCATAGTGCATCTAAACATAAAAAGCACAGTATATCATAATATATCTTGATCTGAATTGTAAATTTGTTTCCATTACAACAAAAATCCATCAAACAAAAAGCCTTTAATTTTCTACTTAACAGACATCTTCATATCAAAAGCGCATCCATAAATTCACACTTCTACTTTTCCTTGTCATTGGATGCCATATCCCTTCCTCCTTTTTTTTTTTGTAAACTGCACCAAATTGTCTATTGTTAGCAGATTCCATCATTATGCCTACAGTATATCATTATTCCATCTTTTTCTCTCAAATTGAACATTCCTTTTTTGTTTAAATAAAACAGTGCCTTTAACAAAGCCTAAAAAATTATATAAAATAGTGCCTACAACCTGACCCATTTCAGTTGAATGAATTCCTGAAACAAGTACTGGTACAATATAGGATAAAATAGTGCCTACAATTGGATATGATCGCACAATATTAGACAAACAATTTTAGTGACCTAAATTTGTTTTGGCACTTGCTTGTACCAACGGTCCAACAGTGGTATGCTTTCTTCTTAGTTATTATGTTATATTTATCAAGGATAAGTGCCAATGATAATATCAAGTACTAGTACATATATACTTGTACCAGTACTTTTCAGACAGCAATTAACATTCTTTAAGGGAAGAGTGACAAAATTAGATAAAATCGTACAAATTGAGACTTACCATATTTTGGCTCTTCATTGGGTTGCAATCGATGTCTCATTTTGGCATCAACACTAGCATCAATACTCACCAATTGAGAAGGGGAACCAACAGAATTAGGGTTCCAAAGGAGAAGTGGGACAGATTATCCTAGACGTCTTCTTGAGGGAGATACGGGACCACAGTAGAAAAACGAAGATGGAGAGACTGACAAGGGTTTCCCAAGTTTGTCGGAGGAGGTGGAGAGACTGACAGAGTTCATCGCTCGATGGAGAGGGTTTCAACAGCGAGAGGAGATTTATCGAGAGATGAGTCTGACAAAGGAGATGAATTATCGAGTGAGAGAGTAAGAGATAAAGTTTGAGAAAGGAGTGAGAGAGAGAGCAAAAATATTAAGAGACAGTGAGAGAGATGAGTCTGACATAGAATTATTTGATTTGTATCCCAAATATTTGCACCAGGCGTGATGTATTTGACGGAAAATTTTGGGATGCTAACGGAATGACTAAATTCGGACAAAATCAATGTTTGATGGTTATGAGAGTACAAATTAAAGTTTAATGACTAAATATGGACAACCGGTAAACTTTAGTGACCTCCGAAAAAATTTACCCTTTTATTTTCGTGTGTACCGTTGTACCACTACTTGGTAAGCGCTACCAAGTTTTTTCTTTAAAAAAAAAAAGCTTACTTTGACAAAATCAACGCACGGCATGGTTTTGAGTTAGTCTAATAGCAATTGCTATTCAACAAATCCTTAATTTATGCAGTAGACTTGAAAGATCTACACAGCATCCAACTAGATTAGATTGCATGAGCGTCTTTTCTCATGGGTTTATTTTTCAATCAAGGTCCGTAAATTAAGCAAAAACTAAAACTAATTAAGCAACTTTAGGGGTAATGTTTGTTTACTACATACATACATACAATGAGACTCATTATTTTGACAAATTCATAATTATTAAGTATACGGAATGAGTAGAATAACCCAATAATCATAATTAAACAAAAGTAAAATTGACCTGAGAAATGAGAAAGAACTAGTAATATATATGGACCTTGGAAGAAACAATTTTTAAATTTTTATATGGATTTATTATTTAGCTGCCTCTTGAATACGTATTCGTTCATTAACTTTCCAAAAATTACAAAGCGATCTTTAAAATTTTCAAAGAACTTCAAACATTAACTTCGTACAAATCGGACAGGAGAGTACGTATTCGTTCTTTAAATTTAACATTAACTTTCCTAATGGGACATTTTCTGCGCAGCAAGTAAGCTAATATTATTTTTTTTAAAGGACTATTCATTCAAATAAAAACGAACTCAATTTTACATTTTATTTGGATAGAGGAAAGTGATGGGAGAGAAAATTCTACAAATCTTTTTTTAGTCGGATATTCAGTAGAAGTCTACGATCAATTGAGAACTTGAAATTATTTGTATAACTTTCTACTCATATTTTGTATTTTATAATTTTTTAAATGAGCATCTAATGGAGAAAAAGAAAGCCAACCAAACAAAATAAGTATATAAAATATAATATAATAATAATATTATTCCCATTTATTTCTAGTTAATGAGAGTCGCAGGTTGCACATTTCGAAGTTTCTTTTGAATATTTGAATTAACAAAATTTGAAAAGTTTGAATTTTATTTCAAAATTAATTAGCATCTCATCAAGTCATTAAAAACATTCAATCACAGTACGTTGGCTTTTTTATGTTTTTTTTGTTGTTAATAATAACCGCGCTATAATCCAACGGGCAAAAAACGCTCTCCCAAAAAAAAAAAAAAACCACGCTGTATATTTTTTTCAATAAAATCCAAAAGAAGATTCTCAAATGAAAACCCAAAAAAAAAAAAACAAAGTTACCGCACTAAAAATAGATAACCGTAGAAACAATAACACATGCATTATTAAATATATAAAAAAAAAAATCGATTCCTCTTAGATAACGACCGATCGAGGTCTTCTGTTCCCGCTATCACCTCTCGCCATTTCCCATTCCCATTTTCCTCATCTCCCTTCGTCGTCTCTCTCGAAAGAGATTGGAGGTAATATTATAGCAATCAATGGAGAAATTGATGGGATTGCTCAAGGTGAAGGTCGTTAGAGGAGTTAACCTCGCCAAACGCGACGCCCGAGGCAGCGATCCTTATGTCGTTATCCGAATGGGCAATCAGGTCTCTTTTTTGTTGGGTTTTTTTTTTGTGTTTTTTTGTTGTTAATCGTTGAAATTTATCTTTTCTGCACGTGTAAAATGCCCCTGTTTTGTGTGGTTTGACTTTTGAAATTGTTATGTAATCCAAATGATCCTTAAATTCAAATTTCTTATGCATGATTATTAATGTCAGCCATTCATCAAAGAGTTAAAAAATAAAATCAGGGTTACAAAGAGAATTACTAAATGTGGAGGATCAGATTTACAAATTGTAAAATTGTAGGGTTTTATTTGCAAGGAGGTGGGGTAATATCCTGGTTGAACTTACAAAGGCACCTTGATACACTGTTAATTGACTATTTTGAAACAAATACAAATAAGTTATGATATCTTCTGTGATTCTCCTCAACAAAGATAGGGGTAACACAAATGAAATTTCAGTTTTCAAAGATTTTGATTGTAAAATTGTATAAATTTGGTGCAGAAAGTGAAAACAAGTGTCAAGAAGAAGGATGTGAATCCCGAATGGAATGAAGAACTCACTCTCTCTGTTTCAGATCCTACTGTGCCTATAAAGCTTGTAAGTACAAACTTATTTGTGTTGTCATTTTTGTTGTTCAAAAGTTTTGTTAATCTACAAGAATGACCCCTGAATTGTCACTTATTTATGTTTCGGTGCTTATGCTTCTAAAGTTCTGTTTGTGTGGCTAACACACTTAAATATGCATCTTTCTTTTCGTCCCGTCTTATTTTTAAATAAAAGAAATTGACTAAATTGTAGCCAGCAATGGTGAAAGCCAATTATTTATTGAAAGATATCTCTACCAAAGTAGATAACTCCGCCTATGCAATAAATATCTCTTTGTGGTTTTCTTTGTTTTTTTGTTTTAAAAAAAAAGATCATATATTAGCCCCTCTCTCTCATATTATAGAACAGCATTTTGGTGCCAGTCACCACTGAGATGCTGATAAACCTCTTACCTTCTACCTGTCTGTTCAGTAAATGACAAATTTTTCTACATAAAGTAAGATCTGGGCTGAAGTATATGAATTGTCCTTGTATTATACAATAGAAAAAATAGTTGGCAATTTATAAATATTTTATGTGTCAACATACAAGGGCTTGTGATTTGAAGCCAACTATAAAATTCTTGTTGAGCCAGAGTTGACAAATTGAAATTGTCAGATATAGTACTCAATTTCTGTGAGGACTAAGAGATATACAGTTATACACGATGCGTCTTTAGGGATGCCTTCCCTGACAAAAGGATAACTATTAAGAGTTATTTATGTTGCTGATTGTCTTGCAACAATAAATGGAGTTGACATGTTTAAAAATTTGTTTCCCTAACAAAAAAATTAAAAAACTTTGGATGATGAGAGAAGGGCTTCATGTCTTACTGCTGACATTTTGGGATAAGCAAACAAAACAGCTTGGTTTTAACATCTTTGGCTCAGAAGTACTAATTGCCATTCCTGTGTGCTAAAAAAAGAACAATCTAACTACAACCATAGCATGAAATTTATCTACGGAGCAATAACCAAACAACTAACATGCGATAAACAACTAACCTGCGATAATAGGCAGTCTACGACAAGGACACATTCTCCAAGGACGACCGCATGGGTGATGCTGACTTCAACATGTGGGATATTGCTGAAGTGGTGATGATGGAGCCGCACCATCTCTTGGCCTTGGCTGGTGAGGCAATTAAGACTGTCAAGCCGACCAGGACTAACTGCCTTGCTGAGGAGAGTCACATCAAGTTCACTAATGGTAAAGTTTGTCAAGACGTTGTCTTGCGGCTGCGCAATGTAGAGAGAGGTGAGATCGAGCTACAGCTGCAGTGGCTCAACATTGGTGGGGCCATGATTTAACTAACATTGCCATGTGTATACTAACTTTCATTGATTTAAATTGTCTAAGGCTTCCAGCTGCTATTGCTTCACAATAGTGGGCTTGTAGCTTGTCGAGTGTGTCTGTGTCTGTGTAATTTTGCTGTTTCGAAGTATAAAAAGTAGCATGGATCCTTGTCATGTTTTGTTGTATCTATAGGAAAACCAAAGTGCTGCCTAGGCAGTATAACCAGCTTCTTTTAAAGATGAAATATAAACATATATTAGAACTGGAAAAAAAGAAAGTAACTACAGTGTAAATTGATGTGCCTATTGAAATCCTGGATATAAACATTTTAATTGTCTTGAGCAACATTACTAAACTATCTGCTCTTCTTAGGATGGAAAGATAACATAAATTATAGTTGTGATATATCAATGTTATTATAGTAAAAAAATAATGTCTTAAGTTTCTCTTGATTAATCTGTGTACTAAACCATGTTTATTTTAAGGATAAAACACTAATGTAGATTGTAGTTTTGATAAGCATGTCCATAACTAATTAAATTAAGGTCCGTAAACCTATAGGAGAGGAACAGCTTAAATTCCTGTTGAGAATCTTTGTTCTAGCAACCATTGGTACATTATGTGTAGGAGTAAATTGTCATAATTTTTGGATTGATTGAACTAAAAATGAGAATATCGGGCACATGTGATCAATGCATTTGGCAATGGTAGAACTGAACCATGAGTACTATTTCTTTAGATGATATTTTAGTGAAATTCACGTAATTGGTATTGAAATTCATTTATATTTGTTTCCTCTTTTATCTTTTATTCAGATAAGTCTAATAGATGTATTGAAACATCATTTTTTAGGAGTATTATCAGAATATGAAAAACGAGAAATTCTGATATATAAAGAAAATTGTCCAAAAAAAAACCATAGTAGTAACTTTGTTCGATTTAATATCATGCGACTTGCTAATTCATGTCCATCGTTTAGGAAATCCTTGACAAAGACACATTCACAAAGGACGATTTGATGGGAGAAGCCGACTTCACCATACATGATTTAGCTGAGGTTGCGCAAATGAATCTGAGCAGCATAGCACATGATACCATTGTAAAAACGCTTCATCCAACTAAGCAGAACTCTTTTGTAAGTGATAGCCACGTAACTGTGAAAAATGGAAAGGTTTTTCAGGATTTGCATTTGCGGCTCAAAAATGTTGACACTGGAGACATCTATCTGCAATTGCAATGGGTTAAAATAACTCCTTCAGCCCATTAAATTGTGCATTTGTGGTGTATATTGTGTTGATTACCACAGGTTGGTATCTTGGCTGCCGACTCTGAAAGCTTTTCAGCTTGTATGGTGGATTTTATGGTGTCTTTGGTTATTGTGGATATTGTGCAATAAGCATTCTCTTGGCAATATAGCCAGGAATTAATTAACTACACTATCCTTATTTCTGGTGCATTTTCTGGGTGTGAGTCGTGTAAATTCTGGTGTGGTTATGGGTACGTCTTATTTTGGAGATGTAATAATGTACTGGTTTTACAATTAATATATATTAAAAGAGTGCCTGCTGCAATATTTTGGTGTGGTGTTACAAATGCTTTTGTAAGGAAATTCCTATGTCGCATATTGAAAAAAGCTCCTGATGCCGAAGTAAAATGCTTCTTGTATTGTTCATGTTTTCTTGATCAGATGATCATTTTCGTCATTGAGGAATCATAAAGCATAAATAGTATTTTGCTATAATCCATATTTAGTGGTGAGCATTTTATCTCTAAAGTTTAGGAAGATATTCCCTACTTATTACTAAACCTTTATTTGATTGGATGATCAAATTCCTCTCACACATTGTATGTACCGGAGAATTTCTGGATAAATAAATAACCGGGTCTTTCCCAGTCTAGCTTCCATATTAATCAGATGTTTGTAAGACCAAAAACCCCCTTTTATTTTCTGAGGAACAAAGCCAGTTTTCCACTCTAGCAGCTCTTAACGCAGATCAATGAGGAATGCGTAGAATAATTCTTACTTAGTTGACTTGTTCGAATAGTACCATGAAAAAAAGAAAATCTAATTGTCCATTTCCTTCACAAAACCAGATGTAGAAAGTAGTATATACAAACAATAGTAGCTATATACATAGTCTTACCAAAAGTTCTCCCACAAAAGATGATGTAAAACAAAAATTTTTTAACTAACTAATTCCTTATTTCCTCCAACAAAAGGTGTCAAATCTCCCTTTCTCTGTAAGCTAACTACAGCTTAAGATTAGATGATGTATACAATTGTATCTATTTATCAAGAGAGAGGTACACTTTCACTGGCATGTGCATTTTTGGACGCTTCAAGCTGCCGGTGTTGCTTTCCCAGTTGTATATCTCTGAAGTGGGTCCTCGCTTTAGCATAAGGAGCCTCCCTCGCTATAAATGCAATAGAATGATAGTTAGAAGAATAAGACAGCACCAAGCCAGGTACTAGTGTTTTAAAATATTCTGCCCAGTTGACTCCTAAATCTCGAAGTAATTGTAAGTTTGTAAATTGTAACAACTAAATCCAAGCATAAAATAAAATGTTTTTTCATGGACAAGGATTGAATTTAGCAACAATGCTATATGTTAAATAAGGCCTTATGTATTGCTAAATCAAAGACTAATATTTTTCTGATACTCACAACATGACATTGACAAAGAAAAACCAAAATTCAGTACAAAATATATGCAAATTTACTGAACCTTGGCATAATTGTAAATAACACCGGGTATTTGTCATATTTGTAATACTTATTTATTTTGAGCATTTCCTTAAAGACAATGAACCACAAACTGAAGGTATAGACAAGAAAATATTGACTATATTTCATTTTAAGTCAACCAAATGACCCTTTCAATTAGTTGATGCAAAACTCAAAATCTGCATTAACAGTTACTTGGATTAATTTAATCCATATTTGGCTTAGAAGAAAAGAAAGCAAAGTAGGGTAAGGACTAAGGACATTTAAATTAGTAACAAACTAACAACCCAACATATGACAATAAACTTTCCATCATTTGCTTGTATTGAACTGATGCCAATTCAAATAACTGAAAGAGTTAATGTGTAAAAAGCCAAAATAGTTCTTTTTTAATTTGTAAATACTTTTTTATTTAACAAAATTTGCCGGTGTGGTACTTTGCCACCCGACCCTCAAAAAAAAAAGCCAAAAATATAAACTAATTGAATGAATTAATTAATTTGCAAAAAAAAGTGTTGATTATTTATAATATAATAGTTGTCAATTTTATTTCAGTCTCACCAGCTGCCAATTTCTGGGCACGAAGAATATTCTGCCTCCGCTTCCACCAACAAGTTATGAAAACTAGCACAAACAGAAGGCCAAACAGCGAACCAAATGCTATCCCAATTTTAGCACCGACTGATAGGTGTGGGCCACATGCTGGCAGCCCAGGTATCCCGCATAATCCATCATTGCCTGTAAAACTGTAATGCCATTTTAATTTGATTATTGTAGAGAGCATAAGCAGGACTTAGAACTGTACCAATAAATTTTTTATCGAAACTAAACTTCTAATTTAAGGTGGAATTTCATATTTTCTTTTATAATTACTATTATTGTTATTTTTTTTTAAGTTGTAGCAAACTGGCTACTATTATGTGTTTTCCTATTCTTACTTGAATCGAGCTCTGTGGAGAGGCCTTCCACCAAGATTAGCCGGAACTTTCCCAGTAAGAGAGTTCCCATTAAGGTTCCTACAAGAAACAATTTACATTTTTGTGCTTCTCCTTAAGCTTAATTTATTAAAAGATATGATCAAAACAATGGTAACATTAGGCTTACAGTATCTGTAAATTTTTCAGTGCACCCAGACTCTCTGGAATTGTGCCATTGAGTTCATTATATGATAGATCCCTATAAAAAGAAAAATTGTTAATATTAACTTGTACCATCTAACCTGTAAGCAAATAAATTTCTCATCTTTATACTTTTTAGTCTGTTTTGTCTTGTTTGAGATTCCTACTGGAATTACAAGGTTTGAGATTCAAAGGGACTATGTTATCCAGAATTAAATTGCACAAAAACTATAAGATTAAATATATTGAAAGTAAGAAAAGGAAGGCATAATTAAGAAAAAGAAAAGATAAAAGACAACTGAGGGAAAGAACTATTGAAAGAATGTCATTGCGTTTTCTAGTATTATGGCTTACAAATGATACATGTTTAAGGATGGAATGATATATTGATTTGACAGAAATGAAGGATTATACACTCACAGAACTTGCAGGCCAGCAATGTCACCAAGTGTCACTGGTATCGGCCCCCTAATGCTGTTCTCACTCAAATTTCTATTTTGAGAAAAAAAGAAAAGGTAAAAACCATTTGAACAAATTAACTATGCTCAAAAGTAAAATTCAATAAATTAACATAGCACAACACATCCCTAATTTAGAGACTCACATGCTTTGAAGATGTTGCAGTTTTGATATCTCGTTCGGCAAGAACCCCCTCAATCCTTGGTAGTCAAGCCCTCTGCAAATTAAAAGGATGACAAAAATGAGAAAGAAATATAACTGTTCAATATTAGACCATTCTATCTAAATGTATGCTTTCTTTCTAAGATTGATACAATAGTTATATGACAGTAGAAATAGAGAAGGTTAAGAAAATACAATCCGTCAATGACCCATTTTCCATGGGCGCTATCAAACTGACAGTCAACCCCACTCCAAGGATGTTGCTGGGGTACACAAGGGTCACCATTCCATCCGAACCGAAGGGGAAGCCCCAGCATAGACTTTAAAGTTCGCAATGCCGAAACTAGGAATTACAAAATAGCGAAACAATTTGTTCAGTAACCAATAGGTATACAATAGGATGCTTATCAAATGCAATGTCACGTCTATCCCTGTAATTAGAGAAGGTATTATTTGGACCCAAAGATCACACTCTGCAACATTAGAATGTGTTTTGTACCAAACCAACACTGCCCCACCACCACCCCAAAGGATCAAATTTTCAAGTACCAGTACAGCCAGATTCAGCATGGCCAACTAGAGAACTGGTTATCCCAAAATTGATTCCAGTTTTATTTCATGTTTTTAAATTTTTATTAGATGTACGATTTATATAGCATTGTACTTGCACAGACAATAGTAATTTGAAAGGATATCACATACCTTCATCTGGTGAAGTAGTCATCTCAGCAGTAATGATCTCAAAAACCTCAATTGCACTAATAATAGCATGGCCAGCCGAGGGGTTCAATGTAATTTTGAGTGACTTCCCACTAACTGATAGAGTGGTATTCAAGACAAGTGCAGTGTACTGCTCTCCAGTCATTCGTATCACATCCACCTCCTTAAACGTGACATCTCCATTTATCAACACATCAAAAACCCTTTGCAACTCCTTGGTCACTGCTGGGTCAATCTCCGCAAAATGTAGCCATAATGAATAATTCTTGTTTGGGTCAATGTCTATTTGAAATGACAGCCCAGGTTCTCTATCAGTACCAACAATGGCTGACTGGTACAGAGCCTGGGCGTAAAAGTTTGGTGGAACTGATGTCTCAGCTATGACATTCTCAGTCGATATAGCCTGATCATCTCCAGTAGAAAATGATTTGATCGGCTTCCAAAATCGATCCCCGCCCCAATTTGTACCATTCATGTCTTCATCAAAGGCTGGCTTCCCAGTCCCAGATGACAGTCTCTTGACTGGCCTCAGCACAACCTTATTCCCCCATGACTTACCCAGGTAATAGGCATTATCATCTATTTGGAGAACTTCAATAGACAAAATAGATGGATCACCATGACCTGTTCCATGGAAGCATATAGATGCAGAGGTGTCGGTGATATCCACAATTGCCTCAGCGAAAGACTGCTCATCCACACCACTCCAGCCAGGTTTGAGGGAAGCAAATTGGGTGCCCTCAACTGATAAATCGAATATCGGTTCAGAAGCAAGATTCGGGTCTGCGATCAACCCAAAAAAGACCCGTATCTGGTATCGGCCGGCAGGAATGTTTTCAATGTCATAGCAGTTTTCAGGGCCATCAGATAGAGGAAAGAAGCGAAGGGTTTTGAGGGGAGGGGAGACAAAGCTCGGTCTTGTAGCATTGGCAAAGCGACCACCAGTGTAGCCAAAGTCACGGTACCAGAGTGTGTTGGTTGGTGGTGTCCGCACATCGTCTCTGCTCCCACAACTAATTCGAAGTGCGAAGGGCTCTGAAAGAAAATGAGACAACAGTTTCTGTCTATTTTAAAATGAGATGGAAAATCACATCCACCTTGATGAGGAATGCAAAAACCTAGGGTATACCTTTTCTTCATTAGTAAACCATATTAGTAAACAATGTCATTCCTCTCAAGAAATGGTAATGTTTTACAAATTTTCATTTCTCTGATCACTTTAGATGAAAACTTGAAATTGGGTACTATTATTAGGATTGGGCTTAGTTTATGGAATTAGCTCAATCCTAGAGGTTAATAGTGCCAAGCAAAGTCTACTCATGCCTAACCTGTCAACATCTAAATTCAATAAATATGTTAGAATTATCGTCTTATACTTACCAAAATCTATAAAGTATGCTCCCAATCATAAAACTAAAATAAAAAAAAATGGCATATATTATAGTACAAATAGCCTACACTGAGGGCCAAAACCATTGACTAATAAGTAATAACTACTAATGTTGTGAAGCAAAGACTAAAAAACAGAATTGTTGGAGAAACGCCAAATTTTACAAGAGCCTAACTGGGACCTTAAATATCTGCTATTTACGATTAATCATTCCTTTTTTGGTACATTACAAATTCAGCTAGCTAATCAGAAATTGCCCATCCTATAATAACCGAAACTTGAGAAAGCTACTACTTGTAGTATAGCCACACATGTAGGAGAAAATTTTATATAGGACAAAACTGTCCTCAAGAATTTTAAATATGGCAAAGCAGCACTTTTTTTTTTAATAAGAGCACAGCTATAGCGGTACTAGTATTACCGCTATAACACAGTTTTACAGCGGCACCTCTATCACCGCTATAGGCCTTATTACGGCACTTCATTTGCCGCTATAGTCTTTGTGAACGGAATCAAACAAATTGGTGATCTATATAAAAAAGTGAGCGCCTACCTATTCATTTTTGTGGGCCCCAGTAGTATTCTCTCTCCCAATGCCTTTCACTATTATATAGTAAAGTTCTATTCGTGTTTTTTTTTGTTGCCAGGTGGTTTTTTCTCTTGTGTTTTTGTTTTGTTTTGCTTTTTATTTTTTCACTATGGCGGCACTATTGCTTTTGGGTTTTTGTTTTGTTTTACATTCACATGAATAATTGTTAATATTTTATATTTTAATTTTAAATTAAATGTTTTAAATAAGTGTTAATATTTTATATAATATTTTATATTTTATATTTTAATTTTTGGCACGATCGTGTCGTTCTAATTCCGTACTCGTGTTGTGCCAACACGCATGTCGTGTCATGCCAACATAATCGTGTCGTGTCATTTTGGAGAACCCTACATACAAGTTAAATTGAATAATTAAAAAAATATTAATTATACATATATATACAATTATATACATAATATAAAAACAATATAAAATTACAACAAATATTAACACTTATTTAAAACATTTAATTTAAAATTAAAATATAAAATATTAACAATTATTCATGTGAATGTAAAACAAAACAAAAACCCAAAAGCAATAGTGCCGCCATAGTGAAAAAATAAAAAGCAAAACAAAACAAAAACACAAGAGAAAAAACCACCTGGCAACAAAAAAAAAACACGAATAGAACTTTACTATACAATAGTGAAAGGCATTGGGAGAGAGAATATCACTGGGGCCCACAAAAATGAATAGGTAGGCGCTAACTTTTCTATATAGATCACCAATTTGTTTGACTCCGTTCACAAAGACTATAGCGGCAAATGAAGTGCCGTAATAAGGCCTATAGCGGTGATAGAAGTGCCGCTATAAAACTGTGCTATAGCGGTAATACTAGTACCGCTATAGCTGTGCTCTTATTAAAAAAAAAAGTGATGCTTTGCCATATTTAAAATTCCTGAGGACAGTTTTGTCCTATATAAAATTTTTCCCACATGTAGCAAATCAAGAAAAGCTACTAATTTTTGGGAATCAACAAAACAAGGAAACAAGGTCAAATCATTCACAATTGCTTCCTTTTAAAGGGAATTATTCATAAATTCCTCCCTTAATGGAGAATTGAAGGTCAATAGTACAAACAAGGAGCAATGAGGCATTTAAGAAATTTTTTCACAAAAATTGGTGCGCGAGAGAAAAATGAAGGTAGAAGAGAATCTGATAGAGACAAAATCTGACCGTTGGCTTGAACAGGGAAAACCCAGAAAGAAGTAGTTGACAGAGAGATATGGAGAAGTAGCAACTGAAAAATGGCGGATCGAAGCTGCATTCTCTTCTCTTTCTTCTCTCTTTTCTCTTTCTAGAGTTGAGCTTTCTCTTGCGATTCTCTCTCTCTCTCTCTCTCTCTCTCTTTCTCTCTCCTGACCCAGTGATGCTCTCTTACTGCCTAACACGAGTCATAGCTGCCTCGAGATTGTTAATTTTTAAATATTAAGTTGATGGGGTGATATGTTTTGTTTTGTTTTGTTTTGTTTCGCTTCCTCAATGTGTTCCCAGGAGAATGTTCTCTATTTTATTTATTTTATTTTATTTAGCCGTTCAATCAACCGAAATTATTTTATATAAAAATTTTAACATCGAAAATTTTAATAGAAAGAATTAATATATATTTTTTTTAATAAAAAGAAAGTTCTAACGCGTTTATAAACCGCGCGTCTCTCTCTCTTTCGAACGCGTTTATCAAAACGGATAAGAAGGCTTCTTATCCGTTTTATAAACGCGCTAGAAGCCTGCAATTATTTCGGTATAAGTTTCTGACACAGATTAACGTTACGCGTTTATAAAACGGGTAGTAAGCCTTCTTACTCATTTTATAAACGCGCTAGATTATGTGCTGTCTTGCTAACAAAAATGTTTCGAAGAAGTATTCTCCTCATAAAACACGCAGCTACTCGTTCCTCTATCTCTTCCTTGTGTTGATTTTCTCCCCTCCACTATTACGATTCTCTTCATCACAGCCAGAAGTCACAAAGTTTCCCCACCAACAATTTCAATCAAGCAAAAAAGTTAATTTTCTTTTAAAGCAAAAAAAAAAAACCCCAGAAGAGAAAGAACCAAGCACACATTTTCCCCTCAGTCCTTCCTCAAGGCCTAACGTCTTAGACAAAAATTGCCCCCAACTTTTGAGTTCTTCCCATCCCAGCCCAGGATTCAATCCCAATTACTTCCGAAAAAGGGTACAAAGAAACCTTTCCATTTCAATTTCTATTCTCTGAAAATCTTTCTTTCCTTTCAAGCCTTGGCTAGAGCCTGGTATGATTCGCTGAACGGATACTGTGCAATATATTTGCTAATTATCTGAGATTTTTTTGTGCAATTAATTGGGGGCCTCTTTTATCCTGATCTTATGTCGCGTGTTTATCCATCTCTTTTCTCCTTTTAGCGCTGATTGAACAGAGAGAAGCGACCTTTCCTTTCAAATTAATTATGAGAAGAATACTTCTTCAGATCTAGCGCGTTTAAAAAATGGGTAAGAATGCTTCTTACCCGTTTTATAAACGCGTAACGTTAATCTGTGTTAAAAACTTGCACCGAAATAATTGTAGGCTTCTAGCGCGTTTATAAAACGGGTAAGAAGCCTTCTTACCCGTTTTATAAACGCGTTCGAAGGAAAGAGAGACGCGCGGTTTATAAACGCGTTAGAACTTTCTTCTTATTAAAAAAATATATATTAATTCTTTCTATTAAAATTTTCGATGTTAAAATTTCTATATAAAATAATTTCGGTTCAATCAATAATACGTGTTATGTACTTATGTCGGATTTTATTATAGCGACAATAAAAATCGAAATAAAACTTATTTAACTATAATTTGAGCAAGGTTAAAGTCCAATATATTAGATAGAGGAGTCTGTCCAATGAACTTGTTCTTGGATGTTGAGTCTCCAATGATCAATCTAAACTGTTCATGTGATGTTCATATTGAAATAATATGTAACCGCATTTTTATATTTTTATGTTTTTTTTAACTATTTTTTCAGACTTTTAGAATTTTATTATTTAAATAGTTAAATGATTTTCTAAAAATCAGAATAAATGATAAAAATATTAAATACAAAAAAAACATAAAATTCGGTTTCGTATGAGATTTCAATTTGAAGATCATACTAAACGGTTTGAATTGGTCGTTTTATACTCCAAACTAAAAAAACGAATGGATTGGATATACCCTCTCCCTCCAATGCATTAGACTTTATCCTTACTCTAATAATTTTATTAGATAATCACAATGATCTGCACATAATTTATTAAAATAAAGGATTGCTGATACATGATTAATCATGTATTCATGTAGGTATTGAATCTCGAGTTCTTAACAAATGTTTTTTTTTTTTTAGAAAATGATTGACAATGGTATTCATACCAGTTCTTAACAAATGTTGTACATCACAATTAAGAATTTACATATTCATGGGTATGAAATTTCATTGGCAACCATTATTCCTTCAGAAAAATAAAAAGAATTGTTTACATATTTTAGAAATTATTTTTAGATGTACAAGCTAACCGAGGAAAATTGCCGCAAACAGAATAAAAAAAGTTTCTTCTATCTTATGCTAATAAATTTTACTTCATAAGGTCCCCTATAGAAAAACACTAGAATTCATTGCGTTTCCAAATGATGACCTAAAACTAAATGGATAATAGACACCTGCAAGTTTGGTATTTTATTGTGTCTAATTGAATTCTAATTCGAAACTTAAGTCCTAAATACCAACAACGCTCAAATCACAACATCAAACATACGTAGAAATTTTACAACAGAGAAAGAGAGAACATGCAAACTCTAATAACAAACGCTTCAAAGGATTATTTGACATGGCCAATTTTATCATTTGGGCATAAATTTATTCTACGGTCTATGAATAATCACATCTCATGATAAGTCTTTCAGTCCCAAAATAAATAATAATTAATTGCCTTGCATTAACTAAATAAATAAATATCAGAATAAAACCATTGACTGAGATAGGATACACCCTGTCACCCTCCCTCTGGTTTAGTAGAGAGTAGAAACTTGATTAATTATTTTTCCCCTTCTTAAATTAAATCCTTCGTCCTTTTATTTCCTTTTTGGCTCCGTTTAGATTCCATTTGGGAAGAAGAGAATAAAAGAATAAATTTATTATAAACAATCCAAACTCTTCACAAAGTTACACACTTTCCAATACTTCTTCCCACTTCTTCCCTTCTTCCCTTCTTCCCACACCTATCCAAACGCACCCTTTAAGTAATTTTCATTTCTTGCCTGTGACTATCCAAGCGTAATTTTCATTTCTTCCCACACCTATCCAAGCGTACCATCGACAACCGCCTCAGACTATACGTGCATACGCAAAGCATCTCGACTGCGCTTCCACAACGGCCGTCTCCCACCATACCTCGCCTGTGTGCCAACAAGGTCGCGCCAACAAGGTCGCAGCAATATATACTATTATATGTGTTTGACTGTGAAGTCCGAACTAAAAACTAATCTTTGATCATGATAAGTATTCATTGAACATCCAAACATTTTTACAGAAAATATTTTTTAAAAAATAAAATTCTGCGTGAACTTCAGTGACAGTCCACACATCAAAATAAGCGTAAAATCTGAATGCTATACGGGTGATTTAAAATATGATCAAAGATAATTGTAGGTAATATTAAAATTCATTATGGATTAAGTAGAACTGTCAATAAACCGGCGGCAAATAACATTTCCTCTCATAAAACAAAGGAAAATGATCACAGAATCCGTAACGAGCTCCATCTTCCCTAACTAAAACCAAATAACAAACTCCATTTCTCTCCAGTGAAAAATTACTGGAGACCACCAGCTCGGAACATTTTGTGGAAGAATTGATGAAAAGGCGTTGACAGGAAGACAATTGCGGCGTCATTAATGGCGCGGTGATCGGGTGTGGTCGTCGTCGTAAGACTGTCTGAAAAGGGACCTGACCTTGGTCTCTTTCATCATCGTGCTCCCACGCGCAAGAGCAATTTTCCTCTTGACTCTTGTACACAGTACACTTCATTCTTCGGTTCTTTCTGATTTTCTGTGGCGGTGCTTTTGTAGCGAATCCTGTATGAGGACAAAAGGGACTGTTCTGTAATTCTATTTCTGTAATTTTTGGTTGCTGTCCGCGTGAAAAACAAAATTAATGAAATTATGATCGTATTTAAAGAGTACGGATAGAGTATCTAATATAACTATCCACAAGATCGATGATACATTCTAGAATGATAAAAAATAACTCTATATATCTATCTACAGAAATATTGTTTATCATTGGGTATCAATTTTCAATTTAAATTTCATTTGATAGTCTTATCAAATACACAGTTAAATATGAATCATTGCAAATTTTAAGTCATTTCATAAACAATAAACTTCCAATCTATTTCATTATTTGTTTTTTTAGACATTCTAGATAGCGGTTAGCAAAAAGAAAAAATAAGGAAAAAATCTAACAAGAACCAAAAAGCCTCCAACAAAGCCTCTAGCAAAATTTAAAAAAGAGGGCAGTTCCAAATGTAAATCGCATTGTAAACATCATATTGGAAAATTATAATTTATTTTTAGCAGTTCCAAATACTTTTTAAGTTAGATGAGCGCTCTAGTGCTACGAGTTGTTGGTGCCACAAATGTCAATAACATTATAATTAATATTACCTCCGATCAAATAATTTTTTTAAGCAAATAATTTAATAATTATTGTAAAGTTTTGTCCACATTATAAAGCTCGTACAAGTTCTAATTCTCCACTCTCATTTAATTGTATAAAGTTTTGTCCATATTATTTTAACCATTTGCTTAAAACATCGTTTCGAATGACAATCCAAGGATTCAGACCATTCGTCATTCTAAACGACGATCCAACAACGTTAGTATTAATATTTTGATTTTTTTTGTTATTATCAAAATTTAGATGAACAGTAACGTTACTATTAATTTTTTCAGAAGTGCAAAGAACTGCGTACGGCCCTTAGCCGATGAAAAAATGGGTATTACTTTCGGTAATTAACAAAATAGACAATCAAACAATTGGAGCGCCTCCTTTTATTTTTGTCACGTGATTTTATTTCCATCCAAATTATAGCTGATGTCACGTGATTGGCATGCCTACTTTTCATTACTTCAAAACTAGATCGAAAATTAAACCTCTTTCTCTCTCTCTCTCTAGAAAACCTTCATAGATCTTGATCAAGTTCTCTCTCTCCCAATCAAGTTTCTCTCTCAAGTATCAAATCCGATCTCTCTCTTTCCCGCTCTCACAATTCATCTCTCTCTCTATCTCTCTCTTAAAAGCTTTATTTCTGAACTCAAGTATTTTTTGGCGATTTCATTCGATTTTCGGCGATTGATCTTCCTTACGATGATTTTTGTCGATCAATTAGACTTCACAGTTTTTAATTCATCATTTGCTGAAAGTTGAGGTAATTTTACTTTCTTTATCGTTTGTTTTTTTTATATTTTCATGTCCATTTTTAGTGGAACAATCGATTTGGATCTAGATTTGTATCTTTTGCCTCTTAATTGTTCAATTATTGCTTTTAATTTGGATTTTTAGGATGGATTTTTGTTTTAGATCTGGACTGATTTATGAAATATATATAATTGTTGTTCATATATTCCTTTTACTTTTGTGATAGATCCGAACTTGTTGCTTTTAATTCGTGATTGTAGCAATTCATGCATATTTTGAACAATTGCTAAATTACCGCTTTAATCCAGATCTGTTGTAATTCAATGTCTAATTATGTGCAGTAGTATATTATATATAATGTATCATGTATGTAATGTCTAATTATGTGTTTATTTAGAACAATCGATCAATTATTGATGTCGATATGGATTAAAAAGATGAATTTGTATTGAAAATATTGATTGATCATCTTTATTCTGTTTCTTTTAATACTAATACATAAATCAATAGATGAATTCATCTATTCCTTTTATTTTTGTGGTATTCTGGTAGCATCGATTTATATTGTTTTGTAAAGTACATTAGGATATCATTCATTGAGAAGGATTTTATTCACAAGAAGGGAGTACGTATTTTAAACAAGAGAGTGTCATTTATTTTGTAAGGGGTTAGATTAATTAGGACAATGACTCTGTAAGCACATTCAATTATTGCTAATGTGTCAGCAGATTGATAATATTTTGTAACAAAGGGAGTAACTACTTTAAATAAGGGAGTATTTTTTTTATGTGATAGTGTATTAACAGCTTCATGGTATTTTAGTATCCTATAATCAAGGGAGTAAGTTATTTAAATAAGGGAGTATATTATCACTAACATGGAAGTAGTTATGAAAGTGCTAGTGTGTTAGCAATTTAGCAACATTTTCAACAAGGGAGTAACTTCTTTAAATAAGGGAGTATATTAACATGACAAAAGAAGTATATATATATAGAGGATGGCTAATGTGCCATAGATGGCACAGATGGTCCCGTGCCATAAAGTCGTTTTTCGAGATTCAAACTCCAAATTCTCAATTTGAACCGTTCAAGTTATTCATCACATTAAAATATCCTTGAAGACCAAATTTTACATTTTTTTCGAATTTTTTTGCTATTTATTATGATATTTAAAAAAAATGTTATAATTGGAGTATTTCAGACCCTCCAATTTGAACATATCAAAATAAATACCAAAAAAATTCAAAAAAATGTAAAATTTGGTCTCCAATGGTATTTCAATATGGTGATCAATTTGAACGGTTTAGATCGACCGATTGAATTTCGGATCTTAAAAAAATGACTCAAAAAGACGTCTATGGCATTGCCATCTATGGCACTTTAGCCCACCTCTATATATATATATATATAGAATGGCTAACGCGCCATCGATGGCACGTGCCATCAATTTTCTATCGACTCGTTTTTCGAAATTCAAAAGTCAAACGGTCGATCCAAACCGTTCAAGTTGATCAAAATATTGAAATATCTTTGGAGACCAAATTTTACATTTTTTCGAATTTTTTTACTATTTATTATGATATTTTCAAATTGGAGGGCCTGAAATACTCTAATCATAATGTTTTTAAAAATATCATAATAAATAGCAAAAAAATTCGAAAAAATATAAAATTTGGTCTCCAAAGATATTTCAATATGGAGAACAACTTGAACGGTTTGGATTGACCATTTGAATTTCGGATTTTGAAAAATGACTTGATGGCACGTTAGCCATTATATATATATATATATATATATATATATATATATATATATATATATATATACAGAGAGAGAGAGAGAGAGAGAGTATTGCTATGGTGAGTTACAACTCACCAAAGGGTCGGTGAGTCGCACTCAAAACTTCTAAATCTAGTTCAAAATGACCGATTCAAATCGTTTAATACAATCTCCCTATTGAAATCTCCATGCATACAAAATTTTACATTTTTTCAAAAATTTTAAGTATTTTTTGAAATTTTAGAAAATCGTTAATCTAATTAGTTCTAAACGGTTCAAAAACCGCAATTTTAAAAAAATAAAAAAATACTTAAAAATTTAAAAAAAATATAAAATTTGGTCTGCATGGAGATTTCAATAGAAAGATCATATTGGACGGTTTGGATCGATCATCTTTGTTGTCCCTAAAGGAGGCGGCTTAACCAAGATTTAGCGGAAGCAAAAGAGGTTTTGGACCGGTTTGGTATGAACTACCCTAACACAATTCAATTGGTACCCAATACAAGCAAGCACACAAGCAATTCAAGTATAGCAAGATAATAAAGAGAAAAAGAGAGAGAGAAATTGAACACACGATGTGATTACGGAGTTCCGACCCGCTAGAAGAAGCTAGCCTTAGTCGTACGTCTCCGGGAGTTCCGCTACCACGAAAGGGCGCGCTCCGTTCAATTCCAACAAGAACGGGACTACAACTTCGAACCGAATCACCTCGTCACAAGGACACTCGAGGCGAATCGGCCTAACTCGAATGGCACAACGGCCTCAAAGGAGAAGAGCTCTCAACCTATTCCAACCTACACCTAGCGACAATGTCGGGGCGGTGGTGTTTGAGGCTACTAAATCTCTCAAGATGGTCTAGCTATGAAAAGCTCAAGTGAGAGAGTATCCCTATGCTCAAAGGCTCAATTCTGGTCTAATTTTGCAAAGTGAAGCCACACCAAGAGAGAGAACAAGGGGTGGATATATATAGGGCTCGAAATGAGCAGTTCCCCAGCAAAAACAGGCCACAGCGTTGTACAACGCTGAATAGCGTTATACAACGCTGGAATATGACCGTTGTAAATTCTAACAGCTCTTTAATATAGCCGTTGGTCTGTCAGAGCGTTGTGCAACGCTATTTGCCGTCGCACAACGCAGGAGTGTAAAACCAAAGGAAAGCTCCGACAATTCCGTTGGAAATTGTCAGAGCGTTGCTTGCCACTGAATGGCGTTACACAACGCTAAAGGGAGACAAAAGGAACAACTCTGACAGATTCAACAGAGCGTTGTACAACTCTATATGCCGTCACACAACGCTAACGTTACCCAACGCTGAAAGACGTTGGCTAACGTCTCCAGAGACTTTGCATGTAAAAACAGCACAGCTAACTTGGGATTTTTGTGGCGTTGTGAAACGCTATATGGCGTTGCACGATGGTACTCAGGAAAATTTCCAAGTTTTTAACTGTAGCGTTGTACAACTCTACTGAGCGTTGTACAACGTTGTGACTCAGCGTTGCCTAACTCTATATAGCGTTGTGCAACGTTGATTCACAAAAGTATGAATTTAGCTGTTCTAGCGTTGTGTAACTCTATCTAGCGTTGTACGACGCTAGGTCACAGAAAACAGGATTTTGCTGGTTTATTGAGCTTTTCGCTATCTAGACCATTTTAAGGATAAACGAGGACTAAAATATACCTTCTATCCTAGTCTAAACTAGCCTACAAGCTCTCTAATGACTTGATCTTGATCTTTCTTAAAGCTTTTATCCAAGTCCTCATAAATTGTATCTTCTTCCTATAAAACTCAAAGAAGATTGTTAAATACCAAATGATATTATTTTGCAATCGACAAACCTAGAGACATTTAGTACAACAATCTCCCCCTTTTGACGATTTGCAAAACAATATCATTAGTAAAGCGATTAAATTTTGGCATTTCACAAGCTTTACTACAATTCTCCCCCTTTTTGTAAATCGACAAAAAGTGAAAATTGTAGCAAGCTCCCCCTAAATTTATGGCTCTCCCTTAATTTTGGAGAAAAGGAATTGGAGAACCAATTTAGAGCACTACACAAAGTAGTGTGACCAAATTTAACCTCTCAAACAAAAATAAGATAGAAATAAAGAGGCTCCCCCTAAATATTTGGCTTATAAGACCGGGGGTTAACTTGGTATTTAGGCCACATTGGTTACCATACCACTAGTTGTACCACTAGAGGTACAAGCTTTTGGAACTCACTTACTTTTGGATTCACCATTTGGTTTCCTAAGTTTGCATTCCAACGAGATATGACCATTTTGACAACAATAGTTGCAATATGCATTGGTTGGCTTAGGCATGGTAGAACCCTTGACAAAATGAGAATAGTAGTGGGCTCTAAGGTATTCGGCCTTCTTCTTAGGATCATAGGATGAGGCATTAAAATCCTTTTTGCGGTCCTTTTGAAAATGTTGGGAAACATTCTTTTTATGCTCATTGGATTGAGCTTTGTGGTTTTGAGAAGAGTGTTGCTCTTTAAATTCATAAAACCATCCATCGGGTCCTCTAAAATAAATTTTATTGGACGCCTTTGGAACAAAAATCTTCTTTTCTTGATTTTGCAAATTCTTTTCGTTTTTCACTCTAGTGTTTCTAGGTTTCCTTTGGTACATATGTGCATGACCACGAGAATTCCTAGGTTTTTGAAATTGTGTGTTTTGTGCAACTTGTTTCCCATTATTGTGTGACAAGTTTCTTTTCTTGGTTTGATAAGACTTTTGGTAACCAAGACCGGACTTGTCATGAGGCTTTTGACCTTTGAAAAGGTTTTTCAAATCCGTTTTAGGAACTTGAGCTAAAACCGGTTTTTCAAGTTGTTTTTCAAGTTGTTTTTCAAGCTCCTTAATTTTAGCCTCATACTCACCCATCTTAGAAGTAAGCTCATCTACCTTGGTTTTTAAAGTTTCTATGGTATCGGCTTTCCTAACCAAGGCATCATGGGTAGCATCAAGAATAGAGTTCAACCTATCACAATCAACACATGGAGTTGAACTAGTTGGTTCATCATCACTCTCACTATCACTACTACTAAGAGATTCATTGAGAGGAAGATGTACCTTAGGAGAGCATGCCTTTGGTGATGTTGATGGAGTGGAATGATTTGAAAGAATCGGGGATTCCATCTCTTTGGCAATGAATGCATGTTCTTCGTAGTTGTCTGAATCAGATGTACATGGATCGAACTCCGAATCCGTGTGGACTCCTCCCATTTGGCTTCCTTCGAAACAACTCAAGATGGCTCTCCATATGTCCCTAGCTATATCAAAATCGCAAGCAAGTGTGCTACCAATTGATTCATGTACCGAGCTTAGGATGACATTGACCGCATAGTCATTATCCTCCTTTTCCCTCAAGGCCTCGGTGGTAAGCTTGTTAGCATTTGGTTTAAATCTAGATTCATTTGCCACAATATACCAAACACCCATGCTTTTGAGGTAACTAACCATACCATTTTTCCAAATAGAGAAATTTGTGCAAGTATGGTCCAATTTACCCGGTTTTTGTACCATTCTAGCCGCCATGATCGAAAACCGAGATTAAGAATAGCTTAATCAAGGTTCCCGCTCTGATACCACTTTGTTGTCCCAAATTTAAAGGCCTAGAGGGGGGTGAATAGGCACAAAAACGAATTTCTAAACCGGTATGGTCAATAATTGGTTCAATTCAAACTTGTTCTAACAAAAACAAACAAAGCACAAGCAATTCACAATTCAAGAAAGGTAAAGAGAGAAGAGAAGACGTGACACGCGATATATTACGGAGTTCCGACCCGCTAGGAAGTGCTAGCCTTAGTCGTACGTCTCCGGGAGTTCCGCAACCTCGAAATGGGCGCGCTCCGTTCAATTCCACACAAACGGGACTACAAATTCGAACCAAATCACCTTGTTACAATCACTCTCAAGGTGGATTGGCCTAACTCAATTAAACAAGCTCAAACACTCAAAGGATTGAGGCTCTAACCAAATCACTCAACAAATCTAGCAATTAACACTAGTGGATTGGTTTTGCACACTCTAATCTCAATGATTTTGCTAAAATAATGCTCAAACACAAGAGAGAGTAATGTCTAACTGGTTGGAGCTCAAAAGGGAGGAGTTTCAAAGGTTTCAAAAGTGTCTAAACAGTTCCAAGAGGCCCCATATATATAGAGGGCGCCAACAGCTCCAAAAACCAGTCAAAACAGACTCTGTCGTTATACAACGCTATATGGCGTTGTACAACGCAGAAATAGCCGTTGAAAAATTCTAACGGCTCTTTAATATAGCCGTTGGTCTGTCAGAGCGTTGTGCAACGCTATTTGCCGTCGCACAACGCAGGAGTGTAAAACCAAAGGAAAGCTCCGACAATTCCGTTGGAAATTGTCAGAGCGTTGCTTGCCACTGAATGGCGTTACACAACGCTAAAGGGAGACAAAAGGAACAACTCTGACAGATTCAACAGAGCGTTGTACAACTTTATATGCCGTCACACAACGCTAACGTTACCCAACGTTGAAAGACGTTGGCTAACGTCTCCAGAGACTTTGCATGTAAAAACAACACAGCTAACTTGGGATTTTTGTGGCGTTGTGAAACGCTATATGGCGTTGCACGATGGTACTCAGGAAAATTTCCAAGTTTTTAACTGTAGCGTTGTACAACTCTACTGAGCGTTGTACAACGTTGTGACTCAGCGTTGCCTAACTCTATATAGCGTTGTGCAACGTTGATTCACAAAAGTATGAATTTAGCTGTTCTAGCGTTGTGTAACTCTATCTAGCGTTGTACGACGCTAGGTCACAGAAAACAGGATTTTGCTGGTTTATTGAGCTTTTCGCTATCTAGACCATTTTAAGGATAAACGAGGACTAAAGTATACCTTCTATCCTAGTCTAAACTAGCCTACAAGCTCTCTAATGACTTGATCTTGATCTTTCTTAAAGCTTTTATCCAAGTCCTCATAAATTGTATCTTCTTCCTATAAAACTCAAAGAAGATTGTTAAATGCCAAATGATATTGTTTTGCAATCGACAAACCTAGAGACGTTTAGTACAACAATCTTAAACTAGATTTAGGAATTTCGAGCTCGACTCACGGACCCTTTGGTAAGTTGCAACTCACCATAGCAAATTCCTTATTCATGGCTCCGTTTGGATGGTGTGGGAATAAGGTAGGAAGAAGGAAGAAGGAAGAAGGGAAGAAATTTATTGGGAAGGGATAAATTTATTGGGAAGTGTGTAACTTTTGTGAAGAGTTTGGATGGTTAGAAATAAATTTATTGGTAAAAAGTGGTTATTCCTTATTCCTTATTCCGGGAAGAAGCCATCCAAACGGAGCCCATATATATATATATATATATATATATATATATAGAGTTTAGCTATGGTGAGTCGCGACCAAAACTCCTAGATCTAGATCAAAATGACCGATCCAAACCGTCCAATATGATCTCCCTATTGAAATCTCCATGTAGACCGAATTTTTTATTTTTTCGAAATTTTTAAGTATTTTTTTGAAATTTTAGAAAATCGTTAATCTAATTGGTTCTGAACCATTCAAAAACATCAGTTTTTAAAAATCCGAAAAAAATACTTAAAAATTTAAAAAAAAAAATTTGGTTTGCACGGAGATTTCAATATGGAGATCATATTGGACGGTTTGGATCGGTCATTTTGATCTAGATCTAGGAGTTTTGGTCGCGACTCACCGGAGGGTCCGTGAGTCGCGACTCACCGTAGCTAAACTCTATATATATATATACATATATATATATATATTGATGTGGTACAGTGCATTAACAGTTTGATGAATCTTGATATTTTGTAATCAAGGGAGTAATTTTTTTTATGTGATAGTGTATTAGCAGTTTGATGGTATTTTGTAACCAAGAGAGTAAGTTATGTGAATAAGAGAGCATATTATCAGTCACAGGGGAGTATTTTTTGATGTAGTTTGTTAGCAGCTTGATGGTATCTTGGTTCCTTAGCCGAGGGAGTAAGTTATTTTAAACTTGGGAGTATGTTAGTATGGCAAATGGAATTTTTTTGTTGTAGTTGTATTATGGTAGGAGTTGAACCAGGGAGTATGTTTTCTAATCACTTTGTTTTTGTTGTTTTTTCAGATTCACATTGAAGGTGATAAGTTCGTGATTGCGTACAACTTGATGTTTGATAGTAATAATGAAGTGGAAGTTGAATTACCTCCAATATAAGATGTGAATGAAATAATTTGTTGTTATATTGAAATGACTACCTTGTTTTGTTTCTGCTTTGTAGTATTGAAACAAGTTGTGTTTTGTTAGTTTGTAGTATTTGGAACAGATACTTGTTGCTATTGTTATTGAAATAGGTTGTGCTTTGTTATGTTTACTCAAATATCATGAAATTGATACTTCCTTATATTAGTTGTTGTAATCACTTTTTGAGAACTAGATACTCCTTTATTGTATGTGTATATTTTTCACAAACAGAGTACACTAATTGACAGTACTTTGTATTAATTATTTAAAAAAATTTAACACATTTTGTAAATTTAGTTACTCCCTTAAGTGAATTTTTAATTGCTATTTTGCTTATCTATTTACTCCCTATATAAATTTAGTTACTCCGTACAATTAATTTAGTTACTTCCCATTGTCTGTTAAAATCGCCTATAAAGAGTGCACTGGAAAAAATTAATCCAAATGACTCTAACATCCTAATTAATGACAATTTCTATTTTGGCAGTTTCTATTTTTAGAAGTTTCTATTTTTGACAACTGATTGCTTGATTGTTTTATCCCTTGATCGTAGTTATCAGCTCCGTGAAAAAACTCTCCTTTCAACGAAGAGAAAATTAAGAACTTAAATTTGAAACATCCTTATTTATTTTCGTGGATAAAAAAACCAACATATATTTGATGATGATTTATCCATATCCATGATTGCCCAATAAGTCTGTGTGTTTGGATGAGGGGTTGAATAACAATTTCGAAATGTGTGTTTGTCATAATTCCTTATTTTAATTCTATAGTTTTGTTAAAATATGGATAAGGGCTCAAATTTTTTATTCTTGTGTTGTTTGGGTTTCACAAGAATAAGAAATTTGAAGTTTATTCTTATCATATTCCTTATTTTTGTTCATCCATTTTAGTTGTGATTAATTTTATTTTTTGTAAACATCTGAGATCCGCATTGGAAAAGAGGAACTACAGATCCATGCACCTGAACTGAACTAAATACATATTTTTTCCCTACCGGTCCTGGTGCATTGTGTTTTATTCTATTTTTTCTTTCATTTTAAGCGGAAAAAGAGCTGCCTTCTCTATAATGTCACCTGGATTGATTAGTTCAAACTAAACTATAATAGTTGGTAAAATCTCCTAGTCCTACATAACCATTCAAATTCAACTTTCATTTTGGTTCAACTTGAGTTACTGCTATCAGTTCATACCAAAGAACAAACTAATTATTAATGAATTTTTGTAATCATTGAAAATTTGAAAATGCATTCAATTTGAATTTGCACTCTCCTATCTCATGTCTTATTTTTTAAGAATTTTGTATATACTTTTGTAATTATCTCATCTATTTTCAAGTTCTGACATCAAAATTGTTTTTTTTTTCAATTTTATATTATTGATAAACAAATGGTTCTTCTAGTAAGCATTGGAAAAAATATGAAAAAAAATGAGAAGATACAAGGTGATGATCAAATTTTTCATTGAATAAGATATTTTTACTACTTTTTATTAGCAAGAGTTATTTGGTTTTTTTCTTCAAATTAGTAGATTGGTCTAAGATAATGTTTAATGCATCAAGAAATACACAACTGTTACATCATGAATTGGATAGTGCAAAGAGCAATTAATTATGCTGTTATTCAATCAAGTGAAACATAGTTTAAATCCTGGTCTTGTTTCAAACCAAGAAAAACTTTTTCGAGTGGTATGACCTTCGCAGATTGCTTGGATTTGACAATTAAGGTAGCAATATCCTTTTTTTCTCAACTTATTTTCTTTAAAAAATTAGTTGAATGGTCATGCCAAATTAAAATATAAATTTTTGCATTGAGAAGATGAATGACCTTCAATATATATGTTTGTAAGGTTATTGAAAATGAAATATTAATGTTGCAAAAAGACATAAAAAACATGATCATATATCATAAAGTACTTGTTGTTACATAAGAATTTTGTTAATTGCCAGCTACCCACAAAAAGCACTAGGAGCTTTATTTGCTCATGAATTTGTATGAGGTTTATTTGGTTATGAAATTGTGAAAGTAAGATGAAGGACTTATGTGTTCTTTCCAAAATGAGATTTGCAACACGATAATCAGTTTCCTCTACCATCTCATTCAAAAGTTATTGAAGAGTTGATCTTTCGCCATTGGTTTTTAATTTAGTTGGATGTTAAAAAATTGAAGCAAGTTTTACAAAAAATGGAGTTAGATTTTATAATTGAAAATTTATATGCTATTGATGTTAGAAAATCATCACTCAATTTATATTTATTACCAGACTACATTCATACTATACTCATGAATGAATGATAAAAAATTGTTTGTCGAAAACACAACTTGCGTTGATCATACTTTACCGGTAATGTCATAGTAGATGTAACAATTTAACATCCTGAAATATTAAGCTTGCCTGGACCAAAAAAAAAATCTATTTAATTAAAATTTTCATTTATTTAATAGTTCTCAATTAATAAATTGAGATGACCATGTCTCCTTCGATTTATCGAATATTCATATTTTATAAATGTACAATTGATCAGTCATTTCCTTTAGTATTGATGAAAGTTCCATTGCTTTATTTAACCAAATAAACAAAATTTTTTTGAATCTGATGATTGTCAATGGATATAAAACAATTTTAATAACAAATAAATAAGTTAACTGTAGCTCGCCTTGTGTTGACGTCTTGACGAGTATACTCGACTTTGCAAAACGCATATAGCAGCCAACTGATTAACTTTCTAGCTCTAGATATGATAAACTCGCCTTAAATTAACTCGTCTATAGGCTATTTGTAAAGTTCTTTCGAAAGTTGTTGCCTGTTGTTAACGTATAACATGCACAAATAATAAAATAGTAACGTATAACATGCACAAATAATAAAAATAGTAAATTGATTAAATCGGATGCGAGCATGTCTTCATCTCCCTATTGTTAATACTACAGTCCTTGCTCTTCTATCCTTTTTATGAATTAAATTGTTTATCCCAACTGCTCCTGAAGACCTGAACTATATATACATTTTTTTCCCCCAAAATACCGGTGTTAATTTTTTTTGCGCTGGTTTTTAACTTAACTTAAAACCGATGTAGAGAGGATGATCTTTTAGCACCGGTTTTATACAATATAACCGGCGCTAATTAGTTTAACATAATTTCATAAATGCTCCTGTAGTAGTGAATGCATTAGGGACATGATGTTTTTTTTTAAGATAAATTGGGAGTCAAGCTTCCAACTTATTTTCAAATTAAATGTCTATAAAAAACTTCCCAATTAAGGACAGGATGCTGAGGTGAAACTAATCGTGGAGCAGTACCACATCCTTCGTTAATACATTAGCATGACAACCACAAGCCCTTCTGTTAAAAATTTTCTTAATTAATATTTGCATTAACAATTTTACGCTGATAGGCATGAGTATGACTATGGAGTCAAAACTAGACAGGGCTCATGCCAGTTGAGAACATATTTCGTGTGAAACAACTAACGTAGTCGATACAAAGTAGATGATTCCAATTAAGAACACAATATGTGTGAAACAGCTAACACCTTTGATACAACACAACACGCGGATTATGCTCAGTTCAGCCAGGGTTAACACATTTTCTTTCGTGTTTACATTTTTTGTTATTTGTAGATAGTGCTCAAGTTAAGTTGAGGGTCGAAGCAACTCAATGGAGAAATTACAATTATTCATTTTGAAATAAGAAACAACCCTAATTAATCTGATACTGAAGTTCATCGCATGCACTCGGCAATTCCAATCAAATGGCTACATTAATCTCTAGGGCTTTGGGTGAGACAATTACACTGCTAATTACGAATAGATATGTAAAAATTAACAGTTAAGAGAGGACTACTTTTAAAAAAATCCGGTACACTACAACCCCATCCAACAGACCAAAAAAAAAAAAAAAAATTATTGACATGGTAAGAAATATTTTGCAAGACTAGCCACCTTTATTTTTTCCCATCCTGTATGAAATTCTCTAAAAAGTAAAGCCGCAACCCATGTAACTTCCTTTTACTTTAACGCTACCTAACCTGTAAAAAGAAATTGCCACAAGTCATATCAGAGCAGTGCAACTCTCCAACTAATGTACTATGACGCTTCAAACAGTTTCTATAATCTCGCAGCAGAAAAGATACGGACACATGCCACTAATATTCAGACATTGAGTGGGACTTGACAACGGTTCCAATACAGACCCACGCCCTGAGACCATAAAATGCAAATAATGGATGGAGTCAATTTTATGGTTTGATCTGGTCATGTTCATGTAATATTTAGGTCTGTTTAGGATCCGGGTTCATTTGGTTAAAGTTCAACATAAAAAATAATTCAGGTTGGGCCCACTTCTGTTGCAGTAGAGAACAAGGAGGATATTTCTTTCCATAAATTTGCTGGTTCACACTGATAATGGCAAATATGTTCCAAGGTGGTATAGATATGACCAGTATCTCAAAGGAAAGCTTACATAATGTTTTACTTCTCACTCTATCCAGTAACATAGACACAAAACAAGAACCCCAACACAGCACCAGACAGGTAACATCCAGTATGCACCACTTATGGCCAGATCACAACTGAAATTTTAACATGTATATAAAATGGTGCTGGAATGAGTTATGAAATTAATTGAAGAGAACTCACCAAAAGGGGGTCTTGTATAAGTCGAGATGCTTATAAGAATTAATTAATATTTTCTATTAATATACAAAGAGAGGTGTTAAGCAGGGGGCAAAGACCGCCGGCAAGTCGGGCACTCCATTTTTATGTCCATCCACCTTTGTAAACATCCCGAATGAAATAAATGTTCACAAGGTGTTACCTGCACCAAAATAATATTACATCTTGTCAAGTACTAAATAGACATCTGCAAGCCTTATCAAATGTTTTTTAGTGTTGTGTACTGTATTTCTTTAAATTTCATTTTGTTCATCTTTTTTTTTACTAAGGGGCTATCATGTTTCCTTGCTCAATGCTTAATTGTCTTATCAAATGTATAACAGGGTTTTAATTCAGCAACAACAAGAAATTTTGCAAAATTATGCAGCAGATAAACTGGTTCTGTGAAGAAATGGTACGATTCATTAAAGTACCAGTATTGGCAATTCATCAGTCCATATGGGTTCTGCTAAAAAAGTTCAACTTTATATGTATATGCACAAACTGATATATATTTCACTTATATATGACCTCAATCATAATATAATATACATAACAATATAAAATTAATCCAATCATAGTATGTGATTAGTAATGCTATATTAATAATAATAATCCACAATATCTTATACTAATACTGCAAAATCTCTTTTTTATGTTTATCGTAATGTTTGGAATTAAGGGTCTTTTATAACTGAGGTAAGAAACAGATAGAAGATTATCACTCCAAATTATAGAAAAAAAAAAGAAATTGCAATTACCAACGTTCATATAAGACACAAAATGCATACTAATTTTAGGAGTTCTTTCTAAAATGCCAAGAATGCCTTCATTTAACTTTTGTTTTTTGTAAGTCAGGTAAGCTATAAAGATTAGTAACATATAAATCACCACATATCCCTACACAACCACAACAAATGGAACTATACAGTATGTGTAATGGACTGGGAAGCTACCCTAAACTTTTAAGTAGAACTTTGTATACACTATTTAAATGATCTGTTGTGTTCCAAAACCAAAAAAACATGAAATAAACATACTAAGATCTACCGTAATGAACTAAATTTCCACTTAAAAATATTTCGTTGCACATTTTATTCGACACTTAAAGAGTTCAAAGTAGCTTTTGCATTTTATAAACCATACTAGTAGTAACCATTGTAAATCAAGCATACCATGTAGTCGTATCGGCGAGACAAGTCAATGGAAGCCATGCAAATTACACAATCTGTTGCTTGTGAGTTGCTCTCCACCTTTCTATGATAGCAGTATTTTTCAGGCAAGATCTGAAAAAGGAGAGAGAAGATTTTGTTAGTTCAGAATTTACAATCAATGCAAACTTTGGGTCGTATTAACTTTTAGGTTATCCAATGATTGTTTATAGGCTAGCTTGGAAGTTCCTATCTGAAGTTGAGCAATAACAAATTATACACGGCTTTGTCAAATTTCACCCTATATTTTTAGTGCCTTGAAAAGTCACACTCAAGATGTACCATAATTGCAAATAACACTCGCCGTTTAGGGTAATGAGAGTGATGAAAAAACCACTAAAACCAAGATTAAGGTCAAGCAAAAAAATTACTACATAACCTATGTATTTAATCCCTAATCCACCAGAAGTTTTATATGACGAATTTCATATAACAACTTGGTTTTTACTTTTAGTATAATTAACACTTGGTACTCAGTATAATCAAAGAAGCCACTTGAGTTTGGGCAGAAATGTTAATACTTGACAAATCAACCTGTTCCATCACTATAATTTACTAAATTCACATTTTTTCAAAGCAGTTCAAAAAATTATTGGTTTTGATGGCAAATGCAAGACACAAACTAGTTATTATTCAGAAAAATCATGTAATATACCTATACCACCTGACACTCCAAACATCATGTAATATACTTACAAAATTCATTTACAGTTCTCAACAGTTAGGGGACAGTTGAATATGAATGAAACTGACATGTTAGAAGCAATGTCTAAAAGATTATGATACCAAAAGACTAAAAAAAAAAACCACAGTTGTTTCATAACAGAAAACCTAGAAGGCACCGACCAAAAAAGAATAGAAACATGTACTTAACTTTTGAAATATGTTGCATGGATACTTTCCAAAATAATCATATATACTTAAGAAACATGAAAGCACTCACCTGACGAGGGATGAAGCACCTTGACCCAAAATAATGCTGGACCAGCAATATGCTGGCTTGCACTGCAACAAAGACTGTCAGACAGATGCACCACCATTTATCAGCTTCAATGCGCAAAAAGTTGGAGGGGCACCCAAAGACGTACAGAGGGATGGCAAGGCGGGTGGCACTCATACCCAGGATGTACTGGGGATGGAGCGGTTTACGGGTATCTTTTATTATGTTAGTGACGATCTGAGGTACCCAGAAGGAGTATGCTAAGAAGACTATGGCACGTAGGAATACTCGCAGCTCATAGGTCACCAGGATTCCCCCCACTAAAATGCCATCTGGAAAAGATGAACAAAAATTTAACTGAGCTCTCCCTTGACCTTTCTACTGTCAGAAATATTGCATGTTCAATTAAGCCCCCATACAGCCCAATTAAGACTACACAGGCCTGAATTGTTAAAATTAACCCTTGAGGACTTGTATAGATTATGCAATCAAGCACTACTTTGTACTCAGTTGTAAAACCTCCTCATGGTACAGTAATTTTACCAAATCAATCAGCACCAAACCTCCTCATGTGTACCGAACTTTATCGGTAAAGAAAACATGTATCAGACATTTCTCAGGATTTCGTTGGATCTAATAACATAGAAATTCCAACCAAATGACACCAAAATTGTTCAATAAAATGAAATCCCATGTCAAAAAAAGAGGATTTTGATCAGGGCCAAAGTGAAACATATACATAAGAAACAAGGAACACTTACAGAAGCGACTGTAGAGTACAGAAAGTTCACGCCGCATCACTTCCCAGTTCTCACTGCTAGATGCAGGTCGTGTGGCCTTCCAAATGGCCAAGAAGTACCTCATTTCGAAAATGGAAAACACCACAAATTTGAAGAATGCCGCTGTAGCAAATGCATTGAATAGCGACTCTGCATCCATCCAGCAAAGAAAAGTGTAACAATTAGAACTTCTTCCAAATTTATATTAATGTTCAGTTGTCTATAGGTGGCACGAGGGAAGACTACACGTGAGGAGGTTTGACAGGAAAATGTTAATAAATACACTGCATAAAAGACCAAAATATCCCCACAAATGAAGTTGGTGCCATTTTACAGTCTTGTTGCGTTGAAGATCTAAAAAAACCGCCAACACCTGGTACTTAAAATATTTTCCGCCTATATTTCAATTCCCTCATTATATTCCGCCTATTGTTATAGGAGCCTTATTTACTAATTAACATATGTATGGTTATTAGTTTTCTGAAAATCAATTGGTGAAGAAAATGTTAGTAAGAAACTAACCAACAACCACTCCAGCAGCCAAATGCAAGAGACAAAGATAAGCATCCATAATAGCCTGTTGCCCGATCATTATTAAAGATACTTTAGATGCTCCCTGAAAAGTTGCAATCAATTACAATGATATGAATATGATGTAACCCACAAAATGCTAAACTAGCCATCACTGAGGAGCTTAAAATCAATAATACAGCTTACAAATTGACTGTTGCTGTGCTCCATTTGTCTGATATGAAGGAGAACTTGTAGAAAAGAAATCTAATGTAATCAAATTAAGGAAGAACAATAAAGAGAGAACATAATCTACACATGTTCCTATAGAACCATGAAATATCTTATCTATATCAGTAAATAGGATCTTCAAGCATTTGCCCCACCAAAATCACAAAATATCAAAATTATATCAATAATACATAAAGATGCGTCTATCAGGCAAAATCCCATGAAAACAAACTTAAAAAGGGTATTCTGATTGCTTGTGTGTCATGCATCTTTTGATAACAAATGCACAAAAATTTCGGTTTGCAACCCAGCAAACACTGGTGCCCCTGTAATTCTTGCTTCAAATATATTTCTTACTGTTTAAGACTTTTTTATTTTTGGATATGGATCATGTGAGGGAGATTCTTGTTTTGCATGACATGGGCATGCGAAATTAGGGCTACATACATAACTTCTAGAAACTATAAACAAGAATCTGAATGTAATAATAAAACAGTAAAGTTCATTCAAGAAGAAGGATACAAAAGTAACCATGAGGGTATAATTGACAGCCTTATTGTAATAAACATCTACATTTATTGAGGACGCATTTAGCAAGATGGGAGTGAAGCACTCTCCATCCGAATCGAGTGCAGGTGCTTCTGTTAAACCCTCAAACCGGTACTTGTCGTGCTCTCCCTCTGAGGAAACACAATTTCAATATTTAAATTACACATTAGAAGAAGTAAACACAAAAAGAGTATAGAAATTGTTGACTTCACTATAGGTTCGATTTTTTCATGAGAAGTGTTATAGTTTTAATGATGAGAATTAAAAGAAAAGGACTCTTGACTGCTATTAAATCACATTGAACCTATCCAAATTTTGTTTTCTAAATACAACATTCTCAACAACAGGACCTGTTAACCATATTTGCCCGATGGATCACAGATCCATACTTCAATTATTCTTTCTTTTTGAGTACTTAATGAAGTTTCAGACTATGCATTAAATGAAGCTTGAATTGCAAGCTCAACCATAAAGTTAAAATTAACACTCATTAGCTTCTTATGGTAATTACTACTTACAGGAAATATAAGACAAAATATTTCTAGCCAACCTAATTTTTTGTGAATTTCATGCAAAACATATTCCCAATGTAATAGGTTTTTACCATGACAATAAAATTGTAATCATGAGCCTTATAAACTGTGATTATAAGACTAAGAAATATAAAAGAAAGCAAAACAAAATAATAATTAGAGATGAGAAATATGAATACCAATTTGACTAGCAGATATCCGAGAAACCTTGGCAGCAATCTCAACATTACAGTACTTCTCCAATTCCTTTGTTAAAGCTGGTCCAACAGAAAATAAATTGAACAAAAAAATAGAAAATAAGTTAATTAAGTAAACTTGCAGAGAAAATATTAAAGACAAACATCCACAAGCAATAATTTAAACTCTTAATTGAACCATTTCCAGTATGGCATACCATACTGGTTTGAACTAATTTTAATAATTACCATTCTTTTCCCCATTGTTTCCCTTGAGAGGATCTGGATACACTTGATTGGAGAACATTCCCAACTGCCAGGAAAAAAAAGAAGAAATATAATTCAATACAATAATATAATTTCAAATTTAAGAACCGGTGAATTCTTGCCCTATAAGCTGAATTAGAGATTATTACCAGATGGTATGGATTTGACCTGAAGTATTCCTCTTCTGGGAATGGGCCATCACCACCACTAAACCAAAGAAAAAAAGAAGTTGCAAATTGTATATATTAATAAACTTAATTCGCATAACAAAACCAGAGAAGTTACAGAATCTGCACTAGTATACCTGTTAGCAACCATGCGTAATTGTCTGAAAGGCCAGACATACACACCTTCTATTCTCAGTCGTGCATGTTCACGTTCATTGTCAAATAAATCTTGGAAAGTAATAGACCCCTGCAAACCGCATTGGGAAAATTATTATTATCTACCCATGATTACAACAATTATCTGCCACACAAGAAACTAAAACACATTAGAGGAAATAGAAATATCCTTCAATGGAGCTTAGAAACTGGTCTTAAAAATGGTGCAATGGGGGTACCAAATCATAAAGGTTAGATCATTAATTTTTTATAAATTTAATTGTACCGTAACATAATGTACGCCTTGTAACTTTGACGGCTTGCTAAGTAACTCCAAAACAGACACACCTTGAAATCCACTGGAATCAACGAATTTGGATGAACCATTTGCAGGGCCCATAAAACGCCATGTTCCTGAATAAACAATAAATATAATTAGTTATAAGATGGGGGAAAAATTAAAAGTTACATTAGCTCCAAATTTATGTGCCCGAAAATGTTACCTCTATATATTCCAGTAATGTTCCAGTAATAAGGGTTTAGCTCGGCCTCATCCCTTTTAAATAAAGCATTCTGGAGAAATGAAGATACCACAATTAATTACAAATCCCCAAATATCTGTAAATATTCTGACTTGGGTTGAAAGAATCATACAAAATCTCCCTAATATTTCCTAGCAACAGACCAATATGCAAACAATTCACAATACTGAAACATTGTACATTTGCAATGCAACACGCAATAATCATTAAATATATCGAAATTATATGAACTGAAGAAAGTCAAATGCAAGAGTCTCAAATAATTTTGGCCAACTATCAAATCCAATTTTACAAGCAACCAACAATTCTAGAAAAACACACCTAATTCAACCGAATTGAAAGAGGAATTCAATTACAGATGCTAATTTCCAAAAGGGAAGAAACGGTATTGAGCTACAATACCGTCACTAATTCAGTGCAAATGCAAAATTTTAGCAGTCTTATACATAAATAGCAAAATTCAGAGATCAAATACTAATTTTAGCGAACAACAATCAATTTGCATCGCATAAAAGGCCCAATTAAGTAAAGTCAGCACTAGAAAGGCAACAAAACTTAATAAAAAAAAAAGGACCAAAAATCGGAAATTAAAGGAGCAAAATTACAAACCTCATCACTCCATGTGGCTGAAGTAACAACCGAAGGTCGATCTCTTATCGGCCTGAGCGAAGCCGAGGGTCGAAACAAACCGAGAAGAAGGAAAACAAGAAGGGGAAGAAGAGTAGATGGAAGAGGAAAGGTTTTCATTTGCTACAAGAAAAGAAGAAGAAGACCAACAACAAGAAATCCCAAAACCAACCCTTTCTACCCGCTTCCTTCCTCGAAAATCAAGAGGGAAAGGTACAACCTTCGATTTTTTGTGTTGTTGTTTCGGATAGAAAGAGGTTGCTTTGGATGGAGTCAAATACCAACCAAACACAACCCCATCTCTCTAGGAGAGATTAACAAGAGACGAAAAAGAAAACGAGAGCTCAACGAACAACGAAAGAGAGAGAGAGAGAGAGAGAGAGAGAGGTCAAAGTCGAAAGAAGAGAGGAGAGGTGAGGAGAAGAGACAAGTTAGAAAGAAAGCGTGCGAAATGGAGCAATTTCTCTCTGGCTCGAGAGAGAATCGACACGAGATTCTTGAAAGGTGCATGAACCTGGTCCATTGAATCCCACCACTGGTTGTGGGGCCAATTAATCGCTCCTTGAAACGTAATTACCACATAATATATCTGCCCCCGGTTTATTCAAAACTAAGCTAATAACATGGTCCGACTTTCACGCTACAATCCTTCCGTATTAGACCATGTATACGAGTCACTGTCGCTAATGACAGCGGCTTGCTTCATCTTTTTGTACAGAGTATGTGTTACAGTGAATCTGAAGAGGCGTCAATCAATGGGACGCTGGCTGCTGGGTAGTGACGGATCTTGGTTGCACCTAGTTTAACAAATATTGTACGATAGAAGTAAAGGTCGGAGCTTTGACGAACTGAAAGTGAAATGGCAGTAAATGCTCTCTGGCCCACATTTAATATTTTATTCCGTGTTCTTTAGTAAATATTTAGCGAGTTTTAGAGGAGAGCAGTTGGTGGGGCCGAGTGGACTTGAGCTGGGAGCACGGACCTGCTAGAAATTATTAATTATCTTACTCTCTTTTTTCTCTTTTAAGTAATTTAAGTTCAAACAATTATGTGATAAATAAACTAAATCTGGTCAAGCTCGCCTTTTCTCTTTTTAAGGAATTTGAGTTTGAATAATTCTGAAAATAAACTAAATTTGGTTATCTTTTTCAGCGCTGTTAAAGTAAACTAATTTATAATTTTACAACTTAGCAGTCTAGCGAAATCAATTTGTTGGTTATTTGTTGGCTTTTTTAACTGATTATTTTGTCCAATTAATTTAGCTCTGTAAGTTAGATTAGGAGATATGGGGTGTGTTTTCAAGTTTGATAGGGGGTGCTCAAGGAAGAGAGCATAAAAAAAAAAAATGAAAGAGACAATTATTTTGCTTTCGAGTTATAATTTTTGAAAGTCGATAGAAGTGACTGAAAAAAATTAGTAAAAACTTTTCTATTTATTTTTGTTTCATCTCAGTTGTGGTGTTGCAAAATCTCATCTTCATTATCTTTCTTTTTTCCCCTCTCTCTTCTCTTTAATTTTATTAAAACTTGGGAGCAAAGCAATAGTGCAATTGGCAATACATACAGTTCAAATAAAATGTATCAATTTTATTTATTTCGAAATTTTTTTGATCATTTAAATGAAATATTTGTAAGTTCTGATATATATATTTTTTAGCTTTTTGGTAGACAAAAAGCTTTCAAATTCAGAAAATCTAAAAAAATAATTAAAAAATTAATATGCATCATAATGAAATAATGAATAATATATCTAATATCTCAAATATAAAATTTTCGTTGTATAAAACATAACTGTTAAGTTCAAAAATCCTGTAGGGAATCTTTTTTGAACATTTAATTTAAAAATAAGTTTCAAAACTTGCTTCCATATTTTCATAGAAAAAAATAATGTTTAAGTTCATACTCGAAACACTCACCTATCTTATTAGTTATTAGTTACTTTATTTTTTATTTTTTTTAAATTAGTTTGTTATATAAGACGATGTCAGAAATAAAATTTTTGTTACTTTGCCGTTCTTATAAGATAACGATCATTTTTCCGAAGCGTGTCGTTAAATCTTGAATAACTTTCTTCCGACTTTTTTCTTCATTGGCAATTAAATTTCTCTATCCAAATGATGATTTTAATAATTTATCTGCAATTAATTGGACTAATTTAGGATAAAAAATACGGTAATAAATCCAACTGCATGTCTGGATACATCAACCTACCAAAGCATTGGTTCTTTAAGACGCTTTAATTTCGTATTTATGTATGGAACCGTTGCAATTTTGATTCCTGCTGTGCTGTGAGATTTATAAGTATTTAATACATGCATCGAAATAAGACAAATAAAAGAAAACTTGAATTTGCGTATAATATTTTCCTATTAAAGGACAATTCATATAGACTCGTCCATAACAAAATTAAAATTAATTTACACAGCTCTGTTGGTTATTCTCGAAATATAAAATTTTATATTCATGACGTATTCCATTGTGACATCCTATGGAAGAAAGAAAAGTTGATTGGCGGCCAATTTTATAAAGTTGAGAATTCATAAGAGGCAAGAAATGAAAATTACTTAAAGGCAACATCAAATCCAGAGAAAAGAATAAATCACATGTCAAACAATTATTTTTCTAAATATTGAGACTTGGAAAAGTCAGTCAAGAGAATACATACTTATAATAATTTATCAATATAGATAAATCCACATGCCAACATTCTTACTATACAAGCGCATATTCCACCAGCGAATATTAAAGTGAGTACAATTGTGAGAATGTGCTCAACTTGTAAATAACCAAACAAATAATAAATAACTGAGATGGAAATTAAGAGAGATTGTAGAAGCTTCTTTGGAGGTGAAGAAGATGAATTCACATGCAAACATTCTTATTCTGTAATTGTAATAGTCAACTAGGGAATTTTCCCCCTAATCAGGCCATAACATGCAACAGTAAATTACTAAATTTAAAATGCCATTTTAATTAGTCAAAGCTGTTGATGATATGTTTGTGCTCCATTATTAGTTGGCTTTATTGTTTGGACAGGTGGTTAGTTCAGGCTGAGTATTTGTTTAGTATTTGGTGTTGTTAATGATTAATGTGAGTTTTCAACATCACATCATACGTGCATTGAAGAATACAATAACAAGGTTGTTGAGCTACAAAGATAATATATAGTTCTTCCGTGGAGCAATACCATGCATTTACTTGTGTGCAATTTCAGTATTTTGCATGCAAATTACTAATTGAATAGATAAATTTAAATGATAATAATGAGTTAAAATTATATAAACGTTTTTAATGAACTTAGTTCATATTAATCGTTTTTATACTACTAATTTAATCGCTTTTATTTTTCATTCTTCTAGATTATTCTATATCTTGCTTTGAACTTTGACGTATATGGCGACAAATATATTTGTATTTTTTTTTCTGATTATAGATATACTTTTCCTTTTTGCCAAGGATTTATGTTAAAATATGTGTATGTTAAAAAAATTCAAAAAATATATATTTTTTTCCCTTTTCCCTTTGAACACTCAAATTTTCAATTTGAGAGGACACGAGCAATAACTATATTAGAAGAATTTTTCTCCCTGTACTTTGAGATATATATATGTCTTAAAGTCTTTTCATCTCTATTTTGTATAGCTTTTTTTTTTAAGATAAATTGGGGGTCAAGCCTCTCAACATATTTTAAAATTAAATGTCTATAAAAACCTTCCAGTCAGGTTTCGAACCTGCGACCTCTCATTTGAGATGTATTGCTCTATTTCGTATATTATTTTATCCAAACTCAAAATCACCATTGTACCATCATGTATTCTTACATGATTCTTGCTAGAGTTTGAAAGTACTCGTATTTATATCTTCAGATTAAAAACGCAAAAAATAGTTCTTGTATGCATGTGTAGCATTTCCATATAAGGGTGCATTTGGATCGTTGGAAGAAAAAAGAAGAAGAAGAAAAAAAAATTATAAACAATCCAAACTTTTCACAAAGTTACACACTTTCCAATACTTCTTCCCACTTCTTCCCTTCTTCCCTTCTTCCCACACCTATCCAAATGCACCCTAAGAGGTGAGAAGTCAAATCTTTCAAATGAAACTATCTTTGGAGTAGTGATAGTCCAAAAATCCTTGGCTCTTGGTCTGTCCTTTGGAATACCGTCCTAAAATCCGGACCGGTCCGTTCCTTCAAAGGGTTTTTCGATGGACAAGGGTCTAGAAGGGCCGAATTTTGAAAGGGCCGGATTTTGAAAGGGCCGGGTCTAATTTTTTTCAAAGACGGATATTGAAGGGCCGGATCCGACCTAATCGTTCAATAGTAGTGACTATTTGATCATAATAGGACGATATAGATTAAAAAACTATTAAAAAAAATTAAATGTTGGTATTATTTTAGAAGGACTAGAAGGGCCAAGGACTTATAAGGGCCGGATTTTCGAAGGGTCGGTCTCGTGTTTCAAAAAATAAATCCGTGTAACCCATCCCATCTCGACCCTTTTTTTTTAACCCGGTCCGATCCGGTCCTTCTACCAAATCCGTCAAGTCCGGTCCTTTGAAATCCGGCCCGTACCTTTTGCCTTTCAATACTTTGGAGTTGAGAAGAAAACTAGTTGAGTGGGGTTAATTTAGATTGAGTTTCAGTGGATTAACTTTAAACAATTGTCGATCGAGTTGTGGGTTTGGATTTCTATTTATTTAAATTTTCATTATGTTAAATTACGTTGGCTTTATATTAATTTTTTTTGTCTTGAATTAAAATGTTGTCGGGTTTTGATTTTTGAGTCTCAGATTATATTCGGATTATTTCCATATATATTCGGGTCAAGTTGAGTACTTTTCGGAATTCAAGATGTTGATGTTAGAGTTTCATGTCATTCGGGTTTGGATTGGGTAAAATTTCATGCTGTCTTAGATTTTGAATGATTTAGATTTGTGACACACATGTCGTATTTTGAAATATTTCTGACTTTGGATCAACCTCAGATTTTAGATTATTCAGATTTGAATCGTCGACCGTCCTTAGATCAATCATCTTGATTTGGATCACATCATGTTCAAATCATCTTTAAAAATATTGGATTAATTAAATAACTCCGGTCCAGATAGTATGAGATTTTATGTCAAGTTTGCTAGCACGGTTTATTTTCCTTGATAATATCTGTGTTTTTCTTGAGACGAATTAAACATCAGTTTCTCACTTCATGTTTTTATTTCATTGTTGAATATTCTATATATTCAGTGAACTGAAACATTAATTTGGAAAGGAATTATAGGTTAACTACGTACGGAATAAAAGGAAATACAAAGATAATGGTCTCTTTGCACATTTAATGAAATGAACGATAACATATATTAGAATGCTTGACAATATCATATTAGCTGTATAATTGTGTACTCGAACAGCATATATATAGTTCCCAGCAGAAGCAAACACAAATTTTTAAACAATAAATCGGAGCATCTTCTTGACTTGTAAATGCTAGCAACTAACAGCACTGTTCACACTGCCTAGTTTGTCCAAAAAAAAAACAACTGTTCATATCTCTTAAAATCTGATTCACTCACTGTTCATATAGGTAGACGCAAAACCCAACACATAAGGACAACGACACAGAATGTTTTTTCGCTCATGTATCTTATTTTTAGAACATTTAACAATTTAAAATCTGACTCACTCGATAACCCGCTATTGATCTAATGGTAAAAAATAATTCATCTTGAGTGAAATATTGTAGTTCGAAATCCAATTGAGAAATCTTTTATAAATATTTAATTTAAAAATAAATTAGATGGCTTGATTCTCAATTTATCTTAAAAAAAAATCTGATTCACTCACTTGGTAGCCGCTACCAAGAATTTCTAAAAAAAAAAATCACTGTCAGAATTTGCAAAAGGATTTATTTTGGAAAAGTAGCGACGGATCATGAAAAGGTATCTATAAATAACAAATGATTTTGAACTTAATAAAACAGCACGACTAAAGAGACTCTTCCCAATTAGAAATTAAACCACAACTGCAAGTTATAATAAATAATATCAGTCTAATGAGGGTAGATAATTAAGTTAGTTAACTTCCACGACAAGTTATCCCTCATAATAAAACCACTCTCAACAAATAATTGAGGGATTACCAAATCTCGTCCATCTGGTTTAATTCACAGGATTAAAAGTAGCTAAAAACCAACAATACTCTAACAGCACATTATAAATTAATAGTTTGGTTCCCTGGTTTATTACCCAGATTTTCTTGTCCCAACTTCCGTCTCGAAAACTAAAAAATGCTCAATGCTTGCTAAAGATAAACTTGTAATGCTCAGGTTGGCTTGGGCTTAGAGAGCATTTGGAGATGGAAACGATCAAAATCATTGGCCCACATTATAACAGCCCACTTAGACATAAATCTATGTACTGGGCTGCAAAATGATCGAGACGATGAGGCAAATGAGTTGTTGTGTCGATCGTTTCGTTCTATGTGACGAAACATATTTTTTATTTCGTTGATTCGTTTCGTCCAGACGAAACGATCGAAATTGACGAAATTTAAGTGATTTACACATGGACGAAATCGTTTCATTATTTCGTTAATCGTTTCGTCCAACCAAACGAAATCGTTTTGTTGTTTCATTAACCGTTTCGTCCGGACGAAACGAAACGAAAAACGACTTCCGTTTTCAACCCTATCTATGTACGCTAGCCCATCTTATCATCAACTTATGATTTTTGCATTCAATTTAAAAGATACAGCTTAAAGGTTATGTATTTAAATGTAAATATATAATGATCGGATATGTATTAACAAAACATAACAGAGCCTAATTTTCTTTTGTCATTTCTCTCTCCTCTAAATACTTGTTCTAAATTTATTAATAATAACAGATAGACTACATATATCTTTCCAACAAATACAGCACGAATGCTTTGTACCTAGTTAAACAAGAAATTGTTTTTCGGGTGAAATCCAAGAAATAATGACGGATTCTAGATTAAATTATGTTAGAAAATTTGTTTTACGAAAGTTTACATTCTTTGATAAATATATAAAATTTTCAAGTCAAATTACATGATCTTACAAGTTAGTATCGGGTCATTGTTAGTCCTCTGTTCTAATTAGTGTCTTACCGAGTATATATATGCTTTCATATTTGTGGTAAAATGATATATTAACTATTGAAACGGCACTTGCATTGCTATTATAGTTAACCAACTGTGCCAAATCTTTCCTTTAGAGGCTGGTTAGGGTCAACAAATTGTAGTTTTTGTAATAGTATAGAAGATGTGAATCATCTTTGTCTAAATTGCCCCTATAGCAACTACTTTTGGAACATAATCAGAAATATACATCCCAAAGGAAACCTTTTAAACTTTAGTTCCATTAAGGATTTCTGGTTCTCAATTGTAGAGTTGGATAATATTTCTAAGGCTTACTTTATGACTTTGTTTGCTGCTTGGTTGTGGACTTTATGGAGAGAAAGGAATGACAGAACCTTTAATAATAAAGCTGGTAAAAGCTCACTCTATTGCTCTTGATGCATTACATTTATATAACTACTGGACAGGTAATGCCACTGGACTGGAGCACAACTTTACCAGACCAAACAGTGCAGTCAACTTTCACAACATAACCGCTGGCACGGCTGCAAGAGTAAGCAACATAAATGGAGGACCTATTGGAAGCGTAGCTACTGGTCTTGCAGGGAGGCAGAGGACCAACCGTGACATTGCGGATGGTAGCAGTAATGAAATCCAGATGGAGATGGATGAAGATCTTTTGGGGGATTAGTTGAGTTCTTTTACTGTGGGGTTAAGAATTTGTTGTGGCTAAGAGCTTAGACCTTCTTGGTGTTTTCTCTTTGTCTTTTTCTGGAACTTCCCAGCTTTGTTCTAGGTGGTGTTACCCCAGCTTTTGTTTTTCTGATTACCTCTGGTAATCCTTTTTGTAAAACCTTTGCATCAGTAAGTATGCCGGTTGCCTTTCGGTGGGCGACTTTCTTTCAAAAAAAAAAAAAAAAAACCAACTGTGCCAAACGTGCTTTCCGAACTATGATAGTTATTATGGACACTTATTCAAGCAAGTGATATAAAGTGCTTTCCCTGTTGTCAATCAAATACTCACCTACAGAAGAAAATTTACATCAAGAAGGCTTCTCCTAATTAATTAAGAACATAAAAGGGAAATGGGGATATATAAAGGAGAAACCCAAAAAGTAAATACAAGTTTGGTATCCTCATCTCTTTCACAGTTTCACTGCTAGTGGGAGAAGGATAACAAAGAGAGACAATTACAAAGTGTTCAAGCAAAATTCCTATTCTTACATATCTACGGCACATACAATAGAACAAATTTATATAAATTTAACAAAATGTTGCTCATTAGCATTATACAGACGACACGGGGTGTTCGTGATGTTCATGCTCTTCGTCTTGCGTTGTCAAACTTGTTTTAGTCCATTTGATGCGCAAAGTAATAATCAGAAGAGTAGCAGATTGGCAAACTAATCCACATATTAGACCCATCCACAATCCCTGAAATTGTTACACATATTAGACATCGTTATTTTATCTGTGTAGTGCATTTTACTATTTTCTAGAGAGCCGAAATCATAGACCATTTCCCAAAACTTCATTGTGCCAACAATGGCCCGCACAAACAAAATTATGCAAAATCATAAGAAAGTTAATTTGCTTCTGCTGCTAAAAAAAATGTGCGAACCAAATATGTAAATTAGATGAAATGAATTTTTCATATAACAAATTATAAATAAATAGGGTTTATTTCAAAAGAAAAACAACGTGCTCTCTAAAGTTGGGTTATTTTTCAAGTGGAAATCAAGGTACCAGTACCACTATACCAGTGTAGTGGGAAATCACAATACCCCCTTATTAAGTTTCCAATCGGAGCCATGAAAGGGAAGGCCGAAAGCTCCAGCTCAGGTTACTAAAAACTCTTCATTCCGAAAGCTTATGGTGTGTATATATATATATAACCAAGTAACCAACCCATCAGTTGATTTGGTCACACCACTAGGCTGTATGCCTGTATCCCTTTTGTTAAGGCCCAAAATGAAATTCACTCCACTCCGTCACTTGGAACGAAATGGTATACGTGTGTGAAATCATGACCCGGTTTACTAACTTAGGCCCATAACTGATAAATTTTCTTGTTGAAAATTGAGGGCTGAACCCCTCAACTATGTTTCATGAGTCATGACATAACTAAAGAACGGGTATAAAATTTTGCCTTTGTACAATAAAAGAAAAGTAAAGTACCTTGCCATAAAATCCAAGTTTAAACCCAAAGAGAAGAGCCAATGGCATGCCGATGAAGTAGAAGGCTACTAAGTTGGTCCAAGCAGCCAAGTGCTGCCACCCACAGCCTCTCGAAACACCTAAAATTATTGATCAAATTATGATTTTCAAAATCTTCTATGAAGGTAAAGTAGCGAATGCATAGAGTGTGACATGAATGAAATATATTGACAGATTTAAATTAGGATTCGTTTTGGCAGATTAATTAAGCGGTAAACAAATAATATTCAATGTACCTTTTTTCCCAGGTATATTCTTACTTTCGAAATTCATATTGCTTTGGTTTCTATATAGCTAGTCTGATCACTGATGTAGCTCATTTAATGTTAAGACTCGAGTAAATTTTTCTTTTTTAAGATGGTCAGATAAATTAGGATGTTTTCATAAAATATAATATTCGAATAGTTAAAAATTAGAACTAACCAGATAGAACTCCTTGAGCTGAGTCAAATAGGATAGAAGTGGCAAGGAATGGAGTCATATGTGCAAATGCAGTAATGATATCTTGGCTATTACTAAAAAGACTGGCCCAGAGATCGTGGAAAAATGCGAGCAGAATAATAACTGTTGCGGCAAGGAAAACTGACAGCTTCAGTGTCACTGAAACGGCATTTTTTGCTCGCTGTATGTTTCCCGCACCGATCTCATTTGAAACACGTGTGCTGAAAGAACAGTTGTCATGCACTTAGGTCAACACAGTACAAGCAATTAAAGTAAGATTTTAAACTTAAAATATCTTTCAGCATTGCATACCTCACTGCTGCGCTGAATCCGTATGTGATCATGTATGTAATTGCTTCTGTGTTCACACTGCAGTTCATGTAATTGTCAGTTAAATATATCTGATGAACTTTGAAGAATAAAAAGTTTTCAGAAGAATTAGAAGGTGGTGAAAGGAAAATTACCACATAGCAATTAATGAAGTGCTTAGCTCGGAATTTGGCATCAGACCAGCAAGCAAAACCAGAATTTCAAAAGCCCAATATTCAAAACTGGATTATAATGAAAATATGTAAGTATATTTTAAGTATGAAAATACGGGATTTGTTAGATATTTGCCAGGTTCCACATCAAGATGGTATAAGCATGTATTAGTTAATAAAGGTGACCTTACCAGCATACTACCCAGTCTTCATTTCTGCACATAAGGAGCAAAATTATCTCTTTTAATTTTGCTTTGCTTAAGGTATGATCATTTAGTGCTTTCTAGTTAAATTAGGCTTAACCTAACCACCATTATATATATAATGGCTTAATTTGGAGTATAAAATGTATCATTGAGAAAATATTAAAAGCCGTTGGTTAAAACTGTCAGCACTGTGCCAGCAACTACGAGTGCAAGTTCTGTACCAATGTGTACCAATCAATTCATACAGGCCCAACACATCTTTGTGTAATGTCAATTTTATGGACACACACACACACACATGAATACTAACCAGACCATAATTGCTGAAGGAACGGCCAATTTCATGCTTGGCAAAACATGCTCAAAGGCCTCCATTGAGAGCCCCTCCCAAGTATGATTGAAATCCTTCGCATACTTTACATATCCTGCAAGCATCAGGCAAGAAATCCACAAAGAAACCGACCCAGAAATGCTGGTCCCAACAAACCCCAGTCCGAACACATGCACCAACAGGTATGTGATCAAGACGTGTGCCAGCAGTGGGACCAATGAGCACACAACAAGTGGCATTATAACCGTCTGTGTTTGAAGAAATCTCAGGATGCATTGAAGGATGCCGTATGCAAATAGACCTGGGATGAGGAACTTCAGGTATAATGCTGCCATGTGGGCCACCTCTGGCTTTTGGTGTAGTAAAATGAGGATTTCTTCTGAGAATATCCATAAAATGGAGATGAGAATAGAGAAGAAGACCGAGATTATGACGGATGATTGAAGGTAGATGCCTAGCATACGGTATAGTTTTGCACCATAGCCTTGACCGCATAATGTCTCGAGGGACCCACTGAGACCAGTCTGAACAGAAAACAGAGTTTATAATCAGCACCAATATGATTTGAGGTCTATAATTATCTTTATAACGCTGATATCAGAATGGCCAGTACCAGTAAAATAAAGGATAACGTGCAGTTCAAACCAGTATCTGGTACATATTAAGTTTAAACTTTAAAGACTAAGACTAATACCATGTCCAATAGGTTATTAACTTATTATCAATTTAATTCCTATCTGCAGCGTTAACTATAGGATCACAATATACCGGTGCAGCTTAATTATGAATTGGTAACTGTTCATGATCGTCATTACTATTGATACAATAAATGACATCACTTTTACTGGTATTATATTAATTGTTAAGAACCAATCGACATAAATCCTTCTTTTATGTATAATTTTTCCTTCTACAATAATAATGCCCCGACGTAGCCATTCAAAATATACCCCCCAAATAATGATACTAATTAAAAATCCAACTATGGTTGAGAAATTTCAAACCTAACACATTTTGAATTGTATATGTCGATGTAAAAAGGACAAGACACCTGTGGTCTAGCAAAAAGTAAGACAAAAATCAGACGTTTGTTGAAAGTTGACAAGGAAATTGAATGCAATTTAATCAATTTTATATGATATGATTGGAGAACAAGAAGATAATTGCGAGTAAAATTATTTCTCAACCTGAAAATGACACATTGACACTAGCTAGCTGGACATAAATGAATTAATTGCTCTGTTGACCAAGTCCAAATGTGATTAATTAATTTATTTGGATAATCTTATTTTATCTGAGATGTCCAAAACAATTAAAACGACATCAAATGGTTAGCTATCCCTCTTGAGTATAAAATGCTCTGAATTAGGTATACTTGTCGTATATATAATATGGCAAAATTGATTAATTTTTGGTGCAGTTATAATATATAATTTTTTTCCTTTCATTTTGACATTATCTGAGTTTGCCCATGAGCATCGAGATCTACTGAGTTTTAAATTAACTCACCTAAGTTTTTTATCAGACAAAAAATGTAAATTGTTTAACATTATACAATATAGTGTTAGAAGAGCGATAGTTGAAAGGAACATAGTAAAAGTGAGGTAATAGAAACTCTAATGAAAAAACAAATGGGTCCTCAATACGGAAATCAGATCCTAATTTCATGGAAGCATAATAGCAGATCAAACTTTTGTCGAACTTGAGTGGATTCGTCTGCAATTATGTGGGACAGTTGCAGATTCTTCTGTTTCTTTATTTTAGGCATATAGTATGTTGAAGATTTTAGCATGTTCAATGGTGTTGAAACCATTAGATATTTCTAGATAAGTATGAATATTTTATTTTAGTTAGATAGATTCACTCCTATATATATATAGCTAATATTTAAACAGAGGTCTCTTTACCAATTTTGTCTAGAATGATTTCTCATTTGACAAACAAAACATTTTTGTGGAATAAAATTAAATTTGATCCAAAGCTGATCTAATGAACTCGGTCTAAATTTAACTTTAAATAAGGTACGTACAGACAAATTAATGTCTTAGGTCCAAATCATGGAGATAGATACAGACGACCTGTTCTGGATGGAACCGTTTTCATATTGTTTGACATCAGCCTACAGAACCATGCATATCTAACTCCAAAACAAAATAATAATAATAATAATAATAATAATAATAATAATAATAATAATAATAATAATAATAATAATAATAATATGAATAGATAAACAATCCTTGTTATCTATTTTAATAGTTATTAGGTCAACTTGAGAGTAGTGATGCACCTGTCTATATCTAAAGTTAAATGTATTGACTATATAAATATGTAATGGGGACAATCCCACAGTATGTACTAACTTGAGAGGGGTCAAACCCTAATTCAGCGTGTGAAATCTAGACGCGCCACTCCCTCAAAAAGGAAAAAAAAAATCTAGACGCGTCACGTTGGCAACAATATGGTCCCATACTCCCATTTGGTGAATTATTTATGTAATTTAATGCACTATTCATCCAAAGGACAATTAAAGTTGCAGCTGGAGATCTTTACTTTCTGAACCATATACGTAATCACCACAACTGGAAAATATACCCAAAAAAATATTATATCAATTGATGAAGCTTTTAAATTCCAATCTAATGATAGTGGGGAGGATTTATAACACTGATAGCTGTTGTAAAAAATTTCGAAAAAAATATATATTTGAAGGATTTAAATGTTTTCTTTTGTTTTCCGCATACGTTTATTTTTTAGTTATAAACATTAATTTTAAAATAAACAATAAAATTGATACTAATTTATATAATTTTCTCTATATGTAGCTATAAAAATACAAGATTATGACTTTGTTTGATCAGAATCATTATTTTGGGAAATCTATATTTTAGAAATTATCCACCTCAACTCAGTTTTAAATAATATGAGCCTATCAATATAAAGTCGAAATGTTTTAGCAGTAAATAGAAAACAATATTAAGTATAACTAACAGTTTTATTTTGATATTTTAATGAAAAAGTTAATATATATATATATATATATATAAAGAAAAAAAATGAGATATTTATATAAACTTTTCTCGTAATACAGATGCAGATGCGAGGCGAGCTAGAAGGTTTGATTATTATAAAATTACTGATTACTGATACCGAAATTCCAGTTTGATTGTTTGACTAAGAGATACGTAAAGGATGGCAAGTCATTTGGACGTTCATCATTTTTAATGAAATAATTATTTCGGTGTACGTAGATAAATATATTCACAATGTGGTGGGTATATTGGCGTAGATAAAATGTAATGTTATTTATGGGTTTCAGGAGATGTAGAATATAATTCAAAATAACCCGATTCAAAATAAAATATAGAATTTATTAATTGAGATCCGAGCTAAGAACTAGAGGTCTTCAATGAGTCGTGCAAAACAAGACGAACTGCCACTGGTCCTTTTAAGTATAATATAAAGTAAAGCTAGTAAATAATGTCACAAGAGCTTGTAATTAATTTTTTTTGTCGTCCTATTTAATGCAAATTAAATATCTAGACAATTTCCGAATAAAATTTGTCCCAATTGTAATCTTAAAAAAACTCTTTAATTGCATTTATCCATCTCTTTGACTCTTTCAACTCCAAGTTCCATCTCCTATCATAAAAATACACTCTCATAAATGACCGTGACCTCACTTGTAGACCGTTCATTTATTAAATAATAGTGACATCTTTATCAAACAATTTCTGTTCACATTTCTAGATCCGAAAACCCCAAAAGATGCCGTACCGCGTACGCATTTCAGGGTATACCAGGTTACGGATCAGTATCGGTGAATTGCTCTATGCAGTTCTTGGTCACAACCATCTGATCTAATTTTGACGGTTAAAATTTACGAGTCATATGAATCAGATATTTTTTTTTGATGAAAGAGGGATGTCTTTGCCATCCAACTTTTTTTTGAAATTAAAAATGCACGGGGGGCTTGAACCCTTGACCTCATGAATCAGATATTAATCACGAAACACACATTATTAATCGGACAGTTGTAATGTTGAACTGCAGAGAATATCGATTCACCAAGTTACAATCCCTGGTTCCATATTTCAGTGATTTTTAAAATCATTCTTCTAAAGTAATTGATATCATGTTGATTAATATTAATGTTGCCCAGAGAAAAACAACCAACGTGATAGCTATTAAGGAGGCCAACATCTGACCAGATCATGGGCATGCAAATCAAGCAAAATCTTATTTTTTTTTCTCTGTACTTAATAAGTAAATTAAGAAAGTAAAGTTTTATTGTTATATGTAAAGCTCTCTCCATATGTTGATTAGTTTTTTTTCTTTTTTTGGATATTAATGCATGTGTTGATTAGAAACTAGCAATTTTGTCCCATTAAGGATGAAATTAACACACTCATTTCTTTTCTCTCCAAAAAGAGGGAAAATGAAGTACATGCGTGAGCAAGGTTTATTAATTCGATCTATCTATGGCTAAAATGTTTTATCGAGTTGAACATTTTCAGTATTTTTCACTGTATAAGATAAACTGGTACACGTGCTAATAGTTTAAACAAGGTTCTACTTAAATACGTTGTAATATAATTATTTGGTTGATGCAAGATTGAGATTGTTTTTTGTTTCTTAACATACCGAAAATCTTATGAAAACTAAATCTTAAGGAAGACATAAATGAACAAAATTTTATTAATTTGTATTCGATCGGGTTTGCAGGAACATACCATGAGAGCCAATCCGGTGACGGTACCCCACGAGTTGCCAAGCGTCGCACCGGCAAGCTCAGTATCACCTAGGTGGCCGGCAAACATGACGGACACGAGCGTGATGGCATAGTACGACATGTTCGTCAAAATCATTGGCAGTGCAAAGAGCAGCTGCCCCTTGGCCTCCTCTACATCTACTATCTTCTCCAATCCCCATCCTTTCTTTGCCTCCCAAGTCTTGGGCTCTAGCAATGGTGCATTAGACATCTTTCAATATATGTAGAGGTTTCTCTCCTTTCGAGTTTGGAGCCTTGGAGAGGAGTAGAGGTGAAAGATTAGCCTTTGACTAGGGGATTATAAAGAGAGGTGTGTGTATCAGTGGATATATCTATGTGGATGTGATCCGTGCTGATCATGATGCCTGCTTAATTTGTTTGGACCTCACTTTTATTATTAATTTTTGAAATGGTGTATTGGTGTGTGGGAACTGGGAACTTGAGAAGGAGGTCGATGCACGTGTCTATTATTTATTATCAAGATTTGACAAATACAGCTTGCTGCTAATGAATTTCATATCACATAAAATTGAATTTATAGGGTTCATGATGAATTTTTTATATAAATGAATTTATTATGTACGGTATATTCGGAAACTCTTTTTTTTTTATTGCCACGATCGATTAGATCGAGCTAGGGATGTAATTTAGATTTTTTTTTTGAGGGAAACAAATAACATTTATTTTTAGTCCTTCTGTCCTATTTCATTATTAATAAATGGAATTTAAAATCCAAATAAAAAATGTAAACATTTAATCTTGATTATTCTACTTGAAGCGTATTGTACTCAAAGAATTAAAGCTTAGATAAAATTTCAGAGTGGGGTACAAACATATTCTATCTTTTATGCGGGAATAACTATCACGTATATTTTAAAATATGAGCACATTATTTGTATTTTTTTTTTACAAAACAGCAACATAAATATAGAAGAAACTTTACTTATTTCACGTCAAATAAAAAAAATAGTGTTGTAATTATATAATTACAACAAATGTATAAAATCAAGAAATTGAAAATCACCCGTTTCCTGTAATTATATAGTGTTCCGTTTCTAAATTTTTAATGTTTTCCAAAATGTACTCTAAATTTTATAACTTCCATATATGAATATATGAGATAGCACGAGATCAATGATTTAAATTTTGAATTATAATTAAATAACTCATATGCATGATAAGATACCACCAATATTATGAGCACTTAATCTGACAGAAATTTTAGAGCTCATATAAGTAAAATAAGCCCCCCCCCCCCTAACATTTTAATTTAATGATGTACATATATAATACTTTGGGTTTCGCATTTCTTTGGCATTCAGTTAGCTCTTTACACGTTCTTTCAAAGAAAAACTAGCCCTCGTGTTCCACGTGCATCGTAACTCGTAAGTAGAAATTGTCCAGCAGTGAAGTTTCAAAATAACAATAATAATAAATAAATAAAATTGTCCAGCAGTGCGCGTGTGTACATATTTATATGACTATATAGATACATTAGATCCAACCGTGGAGTTTCAATCTGTGTTACTGATCCAACAAACTTTAGTAGAAAAAAGGCTGCATGTCTCATTGCGGTCGTTTAATTGAGGCGAATAAGCCGAAAGAAATTTGTGGCTGTTTACTTTCTCCAGACTTCATCAAATTTCTGGATGCGATGGATCTCGACTTCCACATCAAATTAAATATTAGTTAATGCATATCAAGTTATCAACTAAATCTCAACAGCACTCGGTACGGTACTTCGTCACCACTCACCAGTGTATGATGTGTAGACCTGGCAATATCTTAACGTATTAACGTTTTAATGTTTCGTTTATCCGACACGTAACGTTAAACGTTAATTTTTGAATTACGTTGGGCCGGTGAAACATTAAACGGAATTGGGCTGCTATTTACGTTTAATAACGGAACGTAAACGTAAAGTCCATCTTACGTTTCGTTTATTTACGTATTAACGTATATATTTTAGATAGTTGGAATAGCATGGATTGTAGAGTGTTAAGCGGAGACAACGAGGTTGGATAAAGATGAGATATTGACCTAATGCGCCGTTGCTCGCCTTCTTCTCTCGCAAGCTGCTCCTCAGCTTCTCTTCCTCTCTCTTTCTCTTTCTCCCTGTCTCAATCTCTCGCGCACAAACATATATCCCATGACAAATTGATGAGATCTTGTCCATGAGAGTGTGACGATGACAAGGCAGATCATCTGCGACTGTTCGTCTGTTCCCCCAAGCCTTCATCACTCAACACCAGTCACTTCTTCCGCCGTTTCTCTATCAACTCTAGCTATTATCACCAAGCAATAGAGAATAGTAGTCATCATGATTGTCTACTTTCAATTTCTTCTATATGTGGATTGTGAATGAAAAAAATGGCTAGAAAAAAGAAAGAAAAAAATAGATAGAGTCAGAGGAAGGAAGAAAGAGTTAAAGAAATGTGAAAAGCTTGGTGAGGTGGAAGCAAGGCAGAATTGCAAAGCGAGGTGTGGCTGGTCGGACTCCTCCTCTCCTTTGTCTCATTCTGGTACAATATTAGACCATATTTCTCTCCTTTGTCTCTTTTTGTTCAAATTGTGATACACTTTTTTTTGAAAAATAGAAACAGATCTGAATTGTATTTACTCAGCTGTTGAAATTTGTGATACACTTTTTAAAAAAATAAAATTTGTGTTACATTTTTTTGAGTTGTTGAAATTGTATTTACTCAGCATTTCAAAGTAGTTAGTATGCTCTAGTTTATGTAATATGGTCTGGTTTATGCAGTATATCTGTTTATACTTTGAGTTGATAGCTTGAGATCTGTTGGATTATGTAATATGCTATGTTGATAGTTTGAGTTTACGTCTAATGTTGTACTTTCTTGTTGGATTATAATTTTGTGCTTAGAAAATTGTTATGTTACTTGTTACAATTTGTAATATATATGTGTTTTGATAGCTTAGTTGCTGGACAAAATACGGAAGCAACTTTGTTAACGTTTTAACGTTTGTTCCGTTTAAAAAAAACGTAACATTAAGCGGAACAAAAAACCATTACGTTTATTAAAGGTAACGTTAAACATAACACAAAACCATTTCCGTTACATCAGCGGAACATTAAACGTAAGGACTTATTTCCGTGAACGTTGTTAACGTTTGACAGGTCTAATAATGTGATGTCTCATGTCTATGGTATCCAATTTAACTTTTCCGTAGCAACCAGGAATCAGGATGTACTATAGTCCATAGGGATCAGTTGTGGCTCTTTCTTGATGAAAAATGGTGTTATACAAAAATTGCCAATTATATATATTTTTTTATGAGATGAGCTAAAATCAGCCACGACTGACGGATAGACTCATCAACTGCGATTATATCTCAACTTTTGATTTTCTAATGGCTAATCTGAACAGTTCAATGTGTTCTCCATATTGAAATTTCATTGGAAACCAAATTTTACATTTTTCTGATTTTGTTTACTATTTTTTTGAAATTTTTAAAAATCATAGTTATTGAAGGGTCCAAAAATTTTTAAATTAAGAATTTTATAAAATACCAAATAAATACTAAAATATTTCAGAAAAATATAAAACTTTGTCTCCAATGAGATTTCAATATGAAGAACACATTGAATGGTTCAGATCGACTGTTAGAATCTCGAAAATTGAAATTTGATCATAGCTCATCCGTCAGTCGCAACTGATTTTAGCCCATCTCTTTATTTATTGCTTCCACCAGTTGTTTGAATACTCTTATCGGACCGGCTGGTTCAACCAGATCAAATAGGGACCAGCCGGAAGTTGTTAGCGGAAAAATTAACAAACCAATATTTAGTTGTGTCCGTACCAGCGGTTGGAGGTCCATTAATTTACTTTATTTCTGCGGCCGATTAGTTACGAGGTTTTATTTATTTATGTGTTCTCTACATGTGAAAATTACAAAAATTTGTTTTCAAATGGAATTGAACTGTTGGGTTTCGAAGATTGCACTCTGCCACTTAGCCGAGTATGACCTATTGTTTGGTTAATTAATCTATGTTTATTTATGTATAGATATCAATGTCATTAGATTTTTTGAAGCGGTACCACCAATTATATCAGTTATACCCAAAGGTTTAAATAGCGGCCGCAATAGCGGCGCTATAGCGGTGCTATTTGGTACACCGCTACAACGCTACAGATTTAGCGGCCCGTCCGACAGCGCGACCTATAGCGGGAAATAGCGGGATTTAGCGGTGAAATAGCGGGAAATAGCGGGTGATATAGCGGTATAATAGCGGAAATAGCGGTACCGTTTATAATTTGCTGATATAACAATAGTATTTTGGGTATAACTTTCGCATACGAACTCCGATTGACGTGATTCAAAATTCTATGAAAAGTTTACAAAAGTGGCCACAATTTTTATATTTTGAACATTTTCAAATTCTTAAAATTTAATGCTCAAATCTGCATAGAAAATAAATATAATTTTAGTTAGCATTAATTAGTTGCATGAAATTATTTTAATTTTTTATTTTAGACTAAACTAGACTTTCAAAATGCACTTGTGTGTGCAAATCCGCTATGGTCCGATAGCGGCCGCTAAATACCCGCTATCCGCTATCCGCTATGATATTAGCATGTCCGCTACGAGTCCGCTATCCGCTATTTAAACCTTTGGTTATACCTCGTACCAATAGGTTTATCGGTTGAATGACCAGTGCACTAGTGCAGTATTTTAAATTCGGTATTCATAACTTCCACAAAAAACTTGAGGCATTTATTTCAATACTTCCATTCAACCTTTCTTCCTACTAAATACAAAGTGCTGTTATTTTTTTTAAAATAAAAAATGGCTCGAATTTCGATCATTACTCATATGAAGCACATTGTCTTAATAAATTATTCTATGATTTATTGATTCTCACAATTTTTCTTTTAATAAGGCATCCTGTAAAGTTACTTTTAAAACAGTTGTCAGTTCAGGCAAAATGACCCATGCATGCATGCATGGTGCGCAATGCAGTGCATAGGAACCGGACAACAATATTCACATGCTTGTGAAAAGCTTTTTGGAGTTCACCTCAAATTAATGTCGATGACTCGGTTATAAATTAAAAAATTCTTATCAAGAAGGTGAAGAGATACAAAAACGCATTCTTCTGGACGGTGCCTTTGAAGTAAAATGCAACAACGTGCAAGAATTTTTGTTTTCTTTTCTGTTTACCTTAATTATGCCATTGGTTAATTCATAATTCCATATTTTATTTGGGAAGATGCAACATTAAATGAACTGTGTAAATGTGAATTGCAGCTGATATGTACAAAACGAAATAAATTCATTAAAACATGCGTCGCATGCATGTTTAGCCTCTAGTCTAGTCTGGAATCTGGATACAGAGTTGTTGGTTGAATACTTACATCTGGGAAGGTTTTGACCGACACAACGTGGCCTTCCTAATTAATAATTACAAACTCAGGGGCACGCGATTCACGAGTCGCTACATATTCATCATATATATACAATATCAAATATCTGGTACAGTCTATTGCTTGAAGTTTTCGTGCTTTATTCGTGCGCTTCCTAATTTGAAGTTTTCATACATCTATTGCTTGAAGGCAAATAATGTGCAAGTTAATAATAGAGTTGGCAAGGCTTAGTATATTTGTTATGATTTTATAATAGTATCAGAACAAATTGAATTTGATTACTTATGCATGAGATCATGTATATAATCTATCCGATTTTAGAACTTAATTACACTTAATTTTAATGATTTAAGTTAGAAGCTAGATATTGCATGCTATGGCCTCTCTACTTGTTACAAGATCTACACGATGCGGCCACTCAAATTGATGAAACAACTCAGCTCTAACCACTACTAGAATGTCAATTATTTGCTTCGCAAAAAGGCGTCACTATTCCGACACGAAAAGCTATCTGCGTCCACCTAAAGACGCTACCTAAGCGACTCTGATACTCTAGCCGCTAATAATAAACATCTGTGTCGCGAGGACGCGGATTACTTAACGCGTCCCTATATCTATGTCGGAATAACGACGCATACCATGTTCTCTGATCGCTTATTCAAACAGTAAGCGCGTCCCTATTTAGACATTACTATGTCGGTATACCGACGTCTTTAATGGGGCCCACTATATCCGTGTTTTTCTACAATACTGTATATTAGATAAAAAACGTCAGCATACCGACGCCATTGTTGATAGCCACATCAATTACATTTATACAGTCATTCAATTATTCCCGGTACTAATTTGGTAGCACGCTATTTAATTCATACGATTTTAATTAGTCACAGCTATTTTGGAATTGTCAGCCATACACATAATTCACATTGAATCAAACAAAAATCACACAAATATATATTGTGCATTGAATTGCAAATCATCATCCAATAGAAATAACAAAAATTATTCATATGTTTAGAATTCAAAACCAAAATTCATAGTCTATCTAGCTTAAAATATCATATTTAGGCAGATAATCATGCTCAACTTGCTTGCGCGAAGAATTAGTAAGTAGCGCTGTGTATTTTTCCATAGCATTTGACGTGCTTGCAGATGCTGCACTTAAACCTTCTTCATGTGTGGTCCCCTGTGAAGTGTTGTTGCCAATTGGTGGTCTTGCCAAACTTCTGTTTTGCTGAAAAATTGATCAAAACATGGAAGACAAGCAAGCACATTAATAAAGTTAAACAAAACTAATAACCAAGCAAGCACATTAAAAAATGATCAAACCAGAAACTATACAAGCTCATTTAGGTATTTATTCTTGTTATTTTCTAATCATTTACTATTAATTTAATAAAAAAACTGACACCAAAGACAATATATTTTTTTTACCTATTCAATGAAGTGTAGACATATATATATATATATATATATATATATATATATATATATATATATATATATATATATATATATATATATATATATATATAGGGAAAATTTTGTCCGTACCCCTCGAAACTGAGGAAATGCAGAAATTGCCCCCCGAAAGTTCAAGTTCTTCATTTTACCCTCCGAAAATCGGACCGCCTCCTCTATTTACCCTTCTCACATACTTTATGTCATAAAATATTACTAAATTAAAAGAAAATAAATACATGACTATTTTGCCCCTGTTGGAATTTAGCTGATTCGATCAGACTAAACCCAAATCGAATCAAAACTAAACCCAAATACATGACTATTTCTCTCTCGTCTCTCTCTCTCGCACAAACCAGAACCTCTTTCTTCTTTCTCCTCTCCTCTCGATGAGAAACCCTGAATCGAAATTGAGTTCTCTCCACTCGCTAAAACCAGAAAGATAGATACCAAAGTTCTTGACACTGAGTTCTCTCCACTCCTATTGATCAAACCATGAAACCCTAATTCTTCTCTCCATTTCCTAAATCGTGCAGAAACCAGGACGAATTGTCGCCTTTCTCTCCTCTCGTCGCGAAGCTTCTCTCTCGCACGAATCGCTGCTATTCCCTCGCATGAAATCCGTCTCCCTCGCACGAACTAGGTACTTTTTTTCATTTCACCGCATTTCTTTTGTTAGAGGGGGGTTAGAAAGGGTCAGAGAGGGGGGTTAGAAAGGGTCAGAGGCAGGTTCAACTAGAGCATGATGATGGAATGGAAATTGGAGTGGTTGCTTGAAGTTGTTTCCGTGCCTTTTTGTTAACTTTGTGTTTTCTGCAATTGGTTTTATTTTGGATTTTGGATGCAATCAAAGTTAGATAGAAGAGAATGGTTGATTGAGATTAGTTTTATTGGAGGTCCCGAGTTGTAGAAGGTAGATATCAGTACCAGTTAGTACAAAAAGGACAGCTGGGTCAAATCTAATCCTGGATTTACTGTATGTCCACCAAGTATGAAAAAATGGACAGCTGGAAGACCTAGAAAGGAAAGGATTCCAGGTTGTCTTGAATTGGGTACAAGAAAACAACAATGTAAGAGATGCAGCAAATTTGGCCATCAAGCAAGGACATGCAAAGAAGCACTCGAGGTACAAACAATAGAAAAAGGTATTATCTGATCTACTAGAACTGAATTGTACTATCTTTTCTACCATATTAATTCATGTGTGTAATGTAAAATTTGATGTATTAATCAATTTTTCTTTTTTTTTGGCAGAAAGAGAATGGCTGTTAGAAAACGTGTTGTTCAGAGGGGAAATGCTGTTTAGGAAGCTATTTTGATGATGGCAGTAAGTTTGTTGTGTTATGCTATTTTGATGTTGTTGTTGAGAGATTGGCAGTTAGTGTTATATGTTGTTTAGAAAGCTATTTTGATAAGATAATGGAAATAAGAGAATGGTAGTTAGTTGTGTTGTATGATATTTTGATGATGTTATTGGGAGAATGACAATTAGTTGTGTTATTGCAAATTTACTCTGGATTTACTATTTATCTTTCAATGCATTTATATTTGGCTTTTACTGTGTACCAGTGTTAATCTTTTGCTTTTACTGTGTTCAAATTCGCAATTGGAAATCAAATAAAAAGTGTTAATCCATGGCTGTTACTGTATATTTTTGCTTGATATAGTGTTTAACAGTTGTTTGTATTAAATTCTTTACTTGTTGAATTGGTGAAGTCAATTGCTTCTGTCTCTCAAATAAGCATAGGCATATGACATAAATAATTGTATAGGCATAATTGCTAAATTGAATTGGCAATGCATAGGCATATGACGTAAGTAATTCTCTCAAATAAGTAATTTGACATGGACTATTACATGTTGGACTTCATGTAATTAAATATAATCGCAAAGAAAATCTACAGCATGTTCGACTATTACATGTTTAAATACATTTGAATACATTGAATACATTTGCAAAGATTAACATTGAATACATTTGCAAGCAAGCAATTAACAGTGAGCACAATTTCACCTCTAAATTCTTACACTACAATAGCAAGCAAAACTAAAGAAACTAAATTAACAGTGAATACAATTAAAAGTGGGAATCATACATCCATCCATCCATCCAAACACTACTAAATCCTTACAACTACAATTATTAAAAGAACAATAATAATAGTAATAGTGATGGTATTATGCAGTTTAATCTTGTCCAAGGATGCAACAAGTGCCTTAATTTGCCGCTCATCATCTTCACATCTCTTCTTGAATTCATCAATTAGATTGTCCAATTTAGCTTCCAATCTACTATCTAGCTCAGAGTTTATGGAGGGAATAACACAATTTTTCTTTAGATAACACAAATACTCATTTTCCCACTTCCAAAATCTACACTGAGTCATCTTTTATAAGGAAATATTTAGTTAGTTAACTAATATATATCAGACTACATAAGGAAATCTGCACTGGTTCTGGTTGAAATATCTTGCTCAAACCACCTTTTTAATTAAATGATATACCATAGGAACTGTCTTTTTTGTAAAATTTCAGAAACAATTGATATACATGGTCTTTCTGAAATTGGTATACATCTGATTGTGCTATTACAGAAACAGTTGATATACATCTGATCTGATTGTGCTATTTAAAGATGTACTTGGCTGCCAAATCTATTACCAGGTTTCTGAAAGAAATCAATTAAGAAAAAAACAAAACCTCGAAAAGACCCCAATTCTGGTTCATCGACCTGAATTTTACTTATTTTGATCAAATTAACACATTTGGAAAATGAGAAAAGAATACAACAAAAATATGTACCTTGTTTACACATTTGTAGAACAATCTCTCGGGATTGTCTTTTGTTCTACTCTCAAACTGCTTCACAGCGATTCCTGGCATGGCACGAGAGGTAGATCTTCCTTTAGATTTCGCTGGGGAGCTACGCTCGATGACACTGAGTGCGAGAGGCTCGAACGATGCATTGCAAAGTGAGACAAGGCTACATAAGCTTTCTAGGGCTTACACGCTAGGAAAGACGGACGAATTCGAGCTTTTTAGGGTTCAAAAAGAGAGAAAGAGAGGAGTTTCTTCTGGTTTGAACGAGTGGAGAGGAGAATTTAGGGTTTGATTTACGGTTCTACTAGTTTCAATGAGTGGAGAGGAGAAATCTTGCTTTGATCGACATGAGAGAGGAGGAGGAGAAGAAAGAGATTTTTGGTCGAATGGGTTAGTCTGATCGAATGGGTTGGTCTGGATCAAATAGATCGAATCAGCTAAATTTGAACAGGGGCAAAATAGTCATGTATTTATTTTCTTTTAATTTAGTAATATTTTATGACATAAAATATGTCAGAAGGGTAAATAGAAGAGGCGGTCCGACTTTCGGGGGGTAAAATCAAGAACTTGAACTTTCGAGGGGCAATTCCTGCATTTCCTCAGTTTTGAGGGGTACGTGCAAAATTTTCCCATATATATATATATATATATATATATATATCAAGGTACTTGACTGTAATGTACTAATTTCACACTAGTAATATCCCAAAATGTATAGTATACTTATTTTGGTAAAATAAATTCAAAGGTTAGTATAATCATTTTAGTAAAATAAATCTATAGAATAATTATTAACTACTAAGGTCACACAATCTCCAATACAAGCATTTCATACTAGCTACTATAATGATGCAACTCATTATTACTGCTAAGGCCTTTTGATTATTTTGTACCTGACAGACTCGAAGCAAAAATCAATCTCTTCCAATGCAAGCAACAGTCCTTGACATCGACCATTAGTGAGGCTCCACAATCATCTCCTAGAAAAATGATGATACCACTAGTAATTAAATGAAGTTATTAGCTGTGACATGATTGCATTTATGTTTGCATCTAAGTAATTAAACCCTAAACCCAAGTCTAAATCCTTACGGCAATGAAGCATTTACCTCTACAAGTAATTCAACAAGAAAAAGAGATTTTAATTGCTAATAACCAACAACAAAACATATCATTCTGACACAATTCTGACACATATCATTCCTCACTAGTGTTTGAAAGATTTTAATGCTCAAAATCACAAACAACTCAAGCATGTTACACAAGACCAAATTAATCGAGAACTCTGCATGCATTATTATCGAATTAACTAATCAAGCTATCAGTTACACAAAATGATTCAATTCAAGAGCGAATTGAACTAATCAGATAGTACAAAAAACATCAAACAAAGACTAATTAAGCAAGTGAAAGAAAAAATTAAACCAATTAAGTAACGAAAGGGAAGAGACCTCAAGCAAGAGGAGAGAGCTCAGTCCGACAGCCTACAAGCGCCATGGCCACCACCATTCAATTACCATTGAGTCTCCTTCATCTATATGAGGCAAATGCTTTTCCTCTAGGTAATTTTCTGTATAATAAGATGTTGTCACAAGAAATTTTTCTTACAAAGAGTTCCACAACTGTAAAATTCGAGTCTTATCCTTGTATATTGGATTAATTTTTGTTACGTTAATTACCTTGATGTATAGAATAATCACACAGAAAATGAAAAATAGAAAAAAACTTATAGAGATATGTAGAAGTATAAACAGAGATCAAGTTTAAAACATAATAATAAAAAAAATTCTAACCAGATGCCATGACTTATTTTTCTCAACATGACCATGATTTTGATGATAGATCCTAATCCGCATGTGGTCAGTACACAAATACAAAAATAATTAATTTTTGAATTGTAAAAAAAAATTACTGGAAATAAAAAAAAAAGAAAGGAGAAGGATTTGATAAGAATCCCTTCATCTCCGACCATCTTCGACGGAAAGCACGATCGATCACCAGACGCGACCTGTGAGGAATCCTCCAAGCGTGAAAAGCACCGCCACCGTCATGTTTCGAGTCTGTTTTCTTGGAAGAGGAGGAGCAAGGAAGAGAGAGAGGCAAAGTGATTAAGAGGGGGTGCTCGGGTTAGAGAGAAGAGGGAGAATAAGGGGTTGTTGAGACTTGAGAGGGGTTGTGTCGGTTTCAAGCGGACGAAAGGTTGTGGCCGTGGGGGCTCGTGTAGGGAGAAAAAATGAATGTGAAGAAGATGAAGTGGCGGCGGCGGCTCTGATAGAGAGAAGGGATTACAGATCTATTTTTTCCTCTTTTGATTATTTATGCATCCTAACTTATTTGTGTCGGTCTACCGACACCCAATAAAAGTCCCCCGCCCGCTTTTTCCTTTCTGCGTCGCTACTTGATTTAGCGACTCTAATATGTCGGTGTTCCGACACAGATAAACGAAATTCTAGTAGTGAACCATGATTGGCGACCCACTAAAAGGCACGGCGAGTAGCAGACAAAACTAGCGACATAGAAGACTCTCAGCCGACCGCTAGCAATAACAGGCCAACAGTGGGCCGTCAGAAATGAGAAGAATAGTTTCTAGAAATAGCTCAGCCAGTGCTGCAACCATATCTACACGTTTTCAGACAGATTTAAGATCTCACCTGCACGATCCCCACATTCAGAAACTATTTCAATATCTATGGGGCCGTTTGGATTGCTTAGGAATAAGAGCAATAATCTTTTCCTAGGCGAAAAATATTAAAAAGTGTGTAATTTTGTGAAAAATTTAGATGGTTAGGAATAAATTTTTTTCTAGAAAAAAAACTATTTCTTTTATTCCTGAGCGATCCAAACGGCCCATATATAAATACTAGACTTCAACGTAAAAGGAGTTCTAGTTCAGAATTCAGATAGAGTTCACAGCTAATGGAGAGCACAAGCTATAGATATTCCAATGGGTCGCCAAGAGTAAGAATTGTCATTTTTGGATATAATGTATTTAATTCCATTTTTGGGGTTCTAGTTGGGCCTTTAAATTTAAGATGCATGGGTGAGTTTGTATAGTTAGGATAGTAAAGTATATGTAGTTGTTATGTTTGAGTGTAGTTAAAATTATGTTATAATAGAAATTAAATAGTAATATAATTAATTTAGTGAAGTATCTTTATTCAACAATACCCTTATGTAATTTACGCACATAATTTTGTTAACAAGCATATATAGTACGTACGGAATAGGTATAAAAAGTTATCGTGTACATGTTATAATATGTATATGTTATATTGTTTAAATTTGTTGACAATATTGATCAACATTTCGTTAATGAAAACAAAATTTCACAAAATCTTAGATGTAATTGAATAATCAATAAAAAAACAAATTTTGTGTTCAAGTCATTCCAGGTATTTACAATCAGCAGATTACCAATTATGGGTTCCACAAAAAATTATGAACATGTCAGATTGTTGTTATTTGATGATAAATTTTCTTATAAAAATTAATTTATATACCGTCCATCATATTTGGCAAGAACTAATTAAATATGATGAAATAATTTATCTGTATCGTTTTTCTCATAAAAAAAATTACGAGATTTACGACCAAAACTATACAACAGGTTATTAATTCATATTCGTTTCTCTTTAAGTAATCTTAGTAATGTATTCAATTCCATATTTAGAAAATACTTTTCTTCTATTATTAATTTGTTCTACCTAGCATAAGGTTAGAATTCTGTGTCTATATATATAATTGATGTTAAAACTTAACGAAAGCAAATATCTTAATTAAGGATCTTATTAACTAAATAATTTGTTAGAAATGTTAAACATTATCGCATAATATTAATTCCAACTTGTCTTAAAATAATTTTATTATTCATCTTCGCTAAATGATTAGATACTTAATGGCGCTCTATTCGTCCACAAAGTGCATACTATTTTTAACAACCCTGCTATAATCAAGTATTATTATCTCTTTGAAAATCAAGGCCAGCTCTTTAGTTACCTGACACCGAAGCATAGGCGCAGAGAACCAGCTAGCAAGCTCTAGATAAGACATTCATTAATTATTCGAAGCTTATACTTATTCATTTACACAACAAAAAACAAAAAAAAAACATAAACAAAAATGGAACTCCAGTAGTTGTACACTTGTACGACTTTAATGTGCGACAGTGAGAGTAGGTAACGATATGTATGCACAATTATATCTTTATTGAGACAATGAGACACGGCGCCGAGCATTGTTGACCTCCACGAAAATAGCAAGTGAGATTTGAGAACCAGCAAGGAGCAACCACATTCTTCTTTTCATGATGTGAAATATAAAAATCAAGGAAAAATATCGAAAAATGTGGAAGCTTTTAGAAGCACAAAGTTCGATGAATTTTTTTTGAAAGGTATATTATAAATTTTTGTGTTACGTTATGTATCTATGTTTGTTTTTTATTATGTTTTGAATTTAAAAATAAGAATCAAGTTCAAGCTGTTAAATTTTTTTTTTCTTTTGACTGCTTGATTTTTTTCTAGAAAAAAAGAAACTATACTTTTGACATGTAAATTTCACTATCCCCAAAATAAATATTTGTTAAAACAAATTAATTTTTTTATTTCGAAATCGATCTGATAAATTTTAGAATTACGTTTACGAACCATCTCCGTGAGTTTAATTGCGTTTGGATGAGAGAAGGAGGAAGAAGAAAGAAGAGAAGAAAAAAAAATTATAAATAATTCAAACTCTTCACAAAGTTACACACTTCCCAATACTTTTTACCTCATTCCCTTCTTCCCACACCTATCCAAACGGAGCCTTAGGAAATTAAGCTCTCTGCCTCTCTGTACATTTGCTTAACTCAGACTATCAATATGCTTCACGCCATGTCACTACTACAGATTTTGTTTTTAACGGCGGTTTTTAAGGAGTTTTTTATGGCGGTACCAGGGTGTTGTAAATGAGGGGGCCGCTAAAAATATTTATACACCGCCGTAAATATCATTCTCCTGAGACGCGGCCAGATTTTATTTTTATTTCTTTTTTCGGTTTTTTAAGGCTGTTTTGAAGTAATAACCACCGTAAAAAATGGTGACGTCACAATCTTTTACGGAAGTTATTACATAAAAACCGCCAAAAATAATAATTTGTTATGGCTGTTTGTTGTTAAAACCTCCGCAAAAAAGCCTCTATAATTTCCCATAAACAATTTTTCATTTCTGTGGCTAGCCATAGCAAATAATATATCACAATTTATATATAGAAAATCGCAGAAAATTGCATAAATTGACAAAAAAAAATATATTAATTCACAGAAATTCAAATACAAATTGAAGGTTAATCCAAAATACCACTATTCATTATTATCATCATTAATTATCAATGTACTGAGAAAAAGAACAACTCTATGGTTTGGTTAATCTCGACTTCAAGATATGGTTCACCTTGCGGTTCCAAAACCTGCATGTTAAAGCTTTATATTAACAAAACCCTATAACCATAAAAACAATTAGCACCATACTAATCCAAACTAAATAATTAAGGATGAAAGTAAACTCCAAACCCTAAATCCAATGCCATATAATACAAACCGATCTATGTTTTTCACGGTTTCAGCAATGGTATACATAACTATTTTACTTCAAATTTAATTTTAAATTATATTGATTATACGTTTAACAAAATATTCACCATGTGTCACATGCATCTAACCACAAAGATAATTTTAATAGTATTTTTCTTAAAAATGTGAACCTTTCCAGGGTTGGCAGCTCGTACATTATGTCCTCGGTAATTTATGGGATCAAGAGCTCAGACACCTAATCATCACATAGCTCATCTATTTCCTGGTTTATAATCACCAGAAGAACTTTACTGTTAACACAACACCACAGATACAATATTCAATTGCCTTTGACTAAATATAAATACAAGCCACTATAAATTAGTACCTTTTCTGCCAGAGGTTTCTTAGGAGGTTTGTAGCTCTTTCTAGTAAGCTGGATTAATATCACCAATGCAAGTAATGCTTCAACCAATAGGCGGCCTTCAATTTGAAAATTAAACAAACAATTAGCTTCAATTTAAAAAAACTTAATTATCAATATAGTGAATCAACATATATTCAAAATGTGGGTCCATACTCCATAGGCTTAATTGCTCTCAATCTTCTATTCTCTTTTCTGAATTTCTTCTAAATTCTGATAGCTGTATACTAACAAAACTGGGAGAAATTGTAAAATGAAAATTACCATCAATGTACACCGAAAACAACAGCTCTGGTGGGAGCATCAAAAGCTGAAGAGACCCAGTCCAGCACACTTGCCGTTACATTTTGTACGCTCCAACAATTTTCAAATCAACTTAGTTAGGAATAAGAGACTCCACAATCCAAATCTTTCATCTCGTATTCACCCAAAATTGAGTCTAGACTAAGATGACCTGAGCTTTGCATCGCAAGACCCAGCATTTTCATTCACCTAAATCATTTTTGTAACTCCTTTCACTATAATACGTCATAAATTGACACAACTTTTGCATGATTTCCTTTAAATTAAAAAATATGTAATATTAAATTCAAAATTACTTACATGAATATAAAAAAGCTAGCCATGAAAATCCAGGAAGCATCAGACATTAGCAAACTAAAGCCAAAATCAACAAAAAAATTATTATTTACCCAAAAATGATCCCAACATATCTACACTACTGGGAAGGTTTTACCAAAGATTATGCTCTGTGTAAGTCTAATTCTGACAAGTGTTGTATGGAAATCATTTTTGTTAAATAAAATATTTGCAATATCATTTTCCATGAAAAACAAGCATCAAAACGAAGCAAATTAAGACAATCGAACCTCTATTTACTTTCCATTAATAGGGGTTTAGGTTTAGAATTCGGGTCTAGAGTTTAGATTTCGGGTTTCGGGTCTAGAAATGGGGTCCATGAGGCAGGGAACCGATAGAAAGAGATGAAGGAAGAGGAGGCCGGCGGGTCGAAGGCGGAGGCTAGCAAGGGAGAAGGGGAGGGAGGAGAGGAAGGCTAACCTCTAGGCGGTGAGAGAAGGGCGACCGGCAGCGTCGACGGCGGTGATAAGAGGGCGAGCCAAGTATAGCGAGGGACGCAGTCGAGGGTTTAGATTGGAGAAAAATTTCACCGACAAAGAAAGTGAAAAGGGGATGGGATGAAGAACATGTTTTTATTTATTTTTAGTTTTTTACGGCGGTTTTTTTAATAACAGCCGTACAAAATCAGCGATTTTTTTTCCCGAATTTTCTACATACTTTAACGGCGCCTATTGATATTAACTGCCATAAATAAATTTCTTCTTATTTACTAAAATGCCACCTTATATTTTTTACAACAGCCTTTTAAAAAACTGCCGTAATTAGGGCGCCGTTAAAAACCATTTCTGTTGTAGTGTGTTAATCGATGATTTAAAAAAAATCTCACGTCCATCTTTATTTTTAAATCAACCACGCAGTTTTTTAGTTATTTTATTTAATAGCTTCAGTCTTCAGGTCTCCAACTATTGCTCCGGTACGGCGGTACCGCATTGAAAGTATTAGCTTTGACCAAAATCTGATAAATAAACCCTTCATGTATGCTTATCTAGCAGATTGACCATTTTATAAAATCTCATATTATTATACTCCAAGTATTATAATGTATTTAAATATTCTTCTCTGTGGAACAGTCTTCCAACATTATATATTTTTCTATTTTCCGTGGAATTTTCAAATGCTTCCAAAAACTGATGGCTGTACATGATAACATGATTCAACGCAAATCCCATTAAATGAGCAAACCTATATCCTTCAATTAAAAATAGATCCCCATATCTCAAGTAGGCAAGTGGCATGTAACCATGTAGAAAATAATATTATTACAGATGGTTTCGCTGTGATGATTCTGATTAGTCTGAATAAAATACAAATGTCTATTTTAGATGGGCTCGTCAGCTTCTTCATGGGCCTTATTTGGGCCCATATGTACTCTTAAAACATTGAAGGTTTCTAGGCTTGCGAAAATTGGCCCATTATGTAACGCGAGAGTCAAAGTTTCCATTATTGGTAAAGGAAATTGATTAGTGCCATCACATTCCGTGCCATCTACGTCATATCACTGCACAGCGTCTCAGCGAAAGTCAGAGCAGCGCTCTATCCTCTCTACTCACCCAGTGCGTATTTTTTGTTCATTTCGTTATTATAAGCGTTCACTTTATTAGGTACAAATGTTCACTTTGTAGTAGAATTGTTCACTATGTTATAAGTGTTCACTAGACCAAATATGTTCATTTTGATTTTTTTAGACCAAAAGTTCAGTTTAGTCAATACAAATGTTTAGTTAATTGAATATAGCTGTTCAGTTAGTTGCATCAGACAATATAAATGTTATGAGCAACATATTTATTTTATTAAGTATAAATGTTTAGTTTAGTAAGTATGAATGTTCAGATTAATAAGTATAAATGTTCAGTTATTGTCATGTAAATATTCAGTCAGTTGCAACAGAAATATGACTGTTATAAGAAAAAAAACCATGCGAAGGGGTCACGAACCGAACAAAAAACACATGAAAAAAAATTAGAATTGGAAATGAACCGATCCGGTTTAAATTATTTTTTTTCCGATTCTACCCATGTCTCGTAGCACACCTCTTGACTACGCGCGACTCTGATTTTAGCGCGATTCTGATACATTTAACTGAACACTTTTTATTATTAAAGTGAACATTTGTAACACACAACAGCGATGACTGGGGTGGTATATTTGCTGATCGCAATTATAATTCCTGATTAGTAAATTGCAAATAATTTTAGGGAAATTGATTACTGCCATTTGCAGTTTTGCCATCCCTGTCATCGCTAAATATAAAGTAAACATATACGCAAACAAAGTGAACATATAGATGATCTAAGTGAACACATACAAACAAATAAGTTCAATGAAAATAAGTTAAATATGCATGTAAACTTCTGAACAAGTGATGACAACACTTATTTATTTGTAAGTGTTCACTTAGATCGTCTATATGTTCACCTTATTTGCTTTATATATTCACTTTGTATTTAACGATGGCTGGGATGGTATATTTGCCGACGGCACTTATAATTCCTGTAATTTTAGCTGAAGATTTATAGCTTTGTTGTAAAAGGGCCTATTTTAGTTGTCAGCTTCCTAAATGGGCCTGTTTTTTGGAAGAATTGACAGTGGCTGTCAATTGAATTCCAAAATGGGCCTTAGTTGAAGTTTTCATTGTTTTGCACAACTTCAAATCTTGTTGCGGCGCAACAAATATTCCCTGGATTCCAAATTTAAATAAAAAAACTACATAGTTGCTTAGAGAGAACTTGTAAAGAATCTTTTGAGGGTCAATAACTCCATCACAGAAAGAGAGGAAAAAAAAAAAATTCTAAGTACAGTAAGCCACCACTCTTCTCCACATTGGTTCAAAGCAATTTGAACTCCTCTCTCTCTCAAAAAGCCTCTTCGAAGGTAGATTATGCAGAGAAGTCCTTCTTTTCTTGTTATTTCGTTAGGAGGCAATTAATCAAGCATAGTTTCTGTCGCAATGTTGCAGTAGCGGAAGCAATTCTCATATCTCAACCAATTTGATATCATTGCAGAGAAGTCCCTCATTTTCTTCGAATTTCACAAAGATTGGATCTCCTTGTTCATTTAACCTAAAGCAACTTCTCTGCACATCGCGCTATTAATTAATAATTCTTTCTGACCTTTACTTCAGTCAGAAGGTTTTTGGTACTTCTCAAACATGTCCTTGATTGTCCTGTAATTTATATTGTCATTTCTACTATTTGTGGAATAGCCCTGGAAAGAATAAGTTTTTGCACAATGGGGGCTGGTGAGGCAGCCAAGGAGTATATGGCAGGCTTCGCTGCCGGCCTTTCCATGGTCATCACTGGTCACCCTTTTGACACTATCAAGGTTTTCTCTTCTTTATTTTTATGTTAGTTTTTGGTATTTTGTACAGTAACAGATCATTTTTTAGCTCTTTTCTCAATAAATTTGCATCTGCATGTATTTCTAGTTATGATCTAGTATGAATTGTGATAGCTTTTATGAAGTCAAATATTGAAGATATTGTCACCGGGTAAAATTTTAGTGTACCAAACCCAAGTACCAGCATATTACCTGGTACTGGTAAATACTACCAGAATAGCAACAGTATGAGGAGCCTTTTTTGTGTAAATGGTGTAAGGGGCATTCTAATAGAATGAAACGAAAATAAATAAATAATGCCCTAGAATGTCCCCAAAAAGAAGACTTTCAAAGGGTTTGAATTGAGAGTACTGGTCAGGATGGGACAACAGCGTGGTGTTGATATGAAAGCATGGGCGTATAGTTTTTGATGATCAGATGCTCTAGCTTCTTGTTCTTACTAATGTATTATTGTGCTTATTTGTTCATAGGTCAAGTTACAAGCTCACAACACTACTACAAATCAAAAGGTGTACAAGAATGCTTTACATTGTGCCAGCCGAATCTTGATTGATGAAGGAGTAAGCATCTTCTCACTACAATTCACGATCTAAATGATGCATGACAAAAAATAACAAATAAAAAATAAAATACAATATGCAAAATATGCTACTACTAAGGCCATGTAACATTGTAATTTTATTACTTCGAAGGTTTTTCATCCGTATAGAGCACTTAGTGTTTATATTTTAATTTTTGGACAAAACCTGATCATTTTGCATGCTTGCAATGTTAACACCATTTGTTGTGATGGTTACAAATGATGCTGATCAGGTAGATTAGTCTGATAAAAAAAATATGATTCCTTAAATATTGACATGTTATACCTCTCTCGCGAGCTATCTTTTCTGAGATGTAAATCAGAACTACTCTACTTGCCTTGCATTTGAGGTGCCATAATAGTTTTAGGTTATAAGGTAAGTCCCCTCCTTTGCAGTGGCCACCTCGGAGCTATTCAATTTCCTCTCCAATCTTTTCAGCTCTAAAACTATGATGGGTTCAACATGCTAAGTACAAATTCAATAATTACTGAGTGCTGAATATTGATATTTTTCTTGTTAATACCCCTCTCTGTGTCCACAACATTGCACTGTGTTTTTTATTAACCTGATATGGATGCATTATGATAATTCTGTATCCATGAATTTTTCTCATTAGGGCATTTTGGATGGGATGCTATTTAACCTGCTTTCACCCTAGTCTAAGGTCCCTAATTTATTTACTTTCAATATAGATAAGAGGGTTGTATCGAGGTGCTTCTTCTTCTTTCATTGGGATGTCAATAGAGAGCTCTGTCTTCTTTGGCACGTATTCACTTATGAAAACCTTTTTCCAGGTTACTTTTTTTTCCTTCTTGAGGATATTATATTTCACATGCATGACCTAAATATTTAGTTAGTTTCCTTTATAAAAGCAGGGAGCAAATGCTGATGGTAAACCACAACTACAAGTGATACTGCCTTCAGCAGGATGCAGTGGTGCATTGATTAGTAGCATCCTCTGCCCAACTGAGCTGGTTAAGGTAAAGCTATTTGTTTAATAATGATCATTCATTAGTAATTGCATGATTATTGTATTACTTTTTTTGACATGTAATGCCAAAGAGTTCTCCAGTGTAGGATGCAAGTGCAAGGAAAGATCAACACAGGTGCCAAGTATAAGGGGCCTTTAGACTGTGCTATAAAAACTGTGCAGAGTGAAGGAGTAAGCATCTCCTTTTCTTTGTCATTAATATTGTAATTGTTGTTTACTAATTTGGCTGAGCAAATTTGTTATATTGGATCTGGCAGGTAAGAGGTATATTTCGTGGTGGGATGGCTACTTTAATGAGAGAGGCCATAGGAAATTCAGTTTTCTTTGGAAGTTATGAATTTAGCCGGTATTGGATGCATTTGCATTTGGATTCCATACCTGGTATTGAGAAAAACCGAATGCTCAATGACATTGGTATTGGCATCATCAGCGGTGGATTCAGTGGGATTGCGGTAAGTGTAGTTACTTTGTAAAGCTTATGCTCAGTGAGACCCTTAAAGTACAGATGTTCACCCTTCTGGTATTATGAGAAGTTTCTCTTTGATTTTTTTGTGATAAGAGAGACACTCGTAGAACATTTATTATTTATCACTTTCCCTTATGTAATCAAAGCTTACCCATCAGAAGTTGGGTGCAGAGATAAATAAAAGCACTTTTGACTTGCAAATTTTAATAATTTTCTTCAAATTCAATAAGATGCTGGCGATAAAATTGTCATTTTTAGTTTTAAGTGAGTCTTTTGTGAATAACCCGAAATGTGGTGCAATTAGTTGCAAATATAAGAAGTGTTGATTCCTGTGAGCAAATGTTATAAACAGTATATATAATTTGCACAATGCTTTGTGAGCAATTCCATTTTTATATCTTATAATGGTTTTCTAAATGCTAGATATTTTACATTTAGATGATAATAACTGTAGTTTGCAACCACCCTTAGCATTTACACACTTCTGTAAGTACTGTCACTGCAGTGTATTTGGACACTTTTCTAATTACTGTCAACCGCCCTTAGTACCAAGTACCAACTGCTTTATTTTCCTGTGCCCTATTCTGTGTTATAATCTTCCACTGTTAAAGCTGCAAACTCAACAAGACATAAACTAACAAACTGACCTTAGCCTAATCAGTCTCAGATTTCTGAATAGACTCAGCCAACATTGTCAGACCTTTTTGCAGCCCAAAGGTGAGCTACTTACAGGGGTGATCTGGTCTGTGTGATTTATCCATACTTGATTACATAAAACCCTAACGAACAGTGCCATAATTACAGTACCACAAAAGCAACAAGCAAATTACAGCCAGCATTTTTTGTAAGAATCATTTGATCTGTCTATCTGCAGTTTTGGACAGCGGTGATGCCAATTGATGTAGCTAAAACCATTATTCAAACTGCTCCAGATGTGAATTCTAGCCGAAATCCTTTCCAGGTTATAAGTCTGGTAGGTACTTTTTGTGCTGCATTTTTGTTTATTACTTGTTGCAGTCGTGCTGTATCTGTAGTTTCATATTTATCATTATCTTTATCAGGTATATAGAAAGTCTGGATTTAGAGGTTGTTATGCAGGCCTCGGGCCCACATTAGCAAGAGCATTTCCTGCAAATGCTGCTGCTATTGTAACTTGGGAATTCACTGCTAAGTTACTTGGCATCAGGCGTGAGTAATATTAGAAGGTATCCCAATTTATATTTTTTTTGGGTCAATAGGGAGTGACTCTAAATTATTTTTTTTGGGTGACTTGCAATACTTAAAGAACCATTATAAGAGGCTCGTAAATTGAAGAAAAGAAGCTACTAAAATGCCTACCCATATTATGAAGTTTTAGCTCAAACAATTTTGTAACAAAAAATATTTTGGTTTATGCTTTGGAAATGTCATGCTTCCTACAATTAAGGGCAAAATTTTCAGCAGTGAGCATATTAATCTTTTCCATTATTATACTATCTTTTTTCCTTTTACTCTATCGAAAATGTATGATTCGCAAATTGCAAGAATTTTAAAAGAGTCGGTTGATTTTTCTGAGTTATGTGTAGACATTGTAATTCTCTGTAATATGGAAAAGTAATGGAATACTTTGCAGAATGGTCTTTGTTCTTTTAATAGCTGTTGATACATTTCAATTCTTGCATTTCAGCTATCTTCCTTTTTTGGCGTTTGACATTCCCATTTTTTGAGAAAGTTTGGTGAACAGCTGAAGCCACCATCTCTGAAAGCTTAGTTGTAATTGTTTCCCCCATAAAAATTTTTGACCTGTTACTGCTCGCAAAATTGCAAGCGGATGTAAACTAAATTGTACTAATACTTTTCTCTTAATTTGTTTCGGCTGATTTAGGCAACAACCAACAAGGTGCACATTTGCTTTATGCAATTTTTTGATACAATTGTGAGAATAACCGTGTTTATGAAGAGCCGACGTGTGTCATAGCTTGAACAATGTTTGTCCCCAATACACTTTTATTATTTTCCTTTAAATTGCATAATATGAAAAATTAATTGTTGGATCTAAATAGGTCCTGTGTGGTCTTGAACGTTTAGATATTTAGTTGTGATGTTTTAGGAGATTGTGTGTGACCAGGAAATTTGTTAATTGAGTTATCATTCATCATTCATCTTCTGCTTATTGAATTGTAGCAAGAAAAATGCCGCAGAAATCGTACAAACGCAAAATGGGGAAAACAAGAGAGAGACACGCACACACACTGACGAGGATTGTTTTTCCAAACCTCCCCATAGGAGACGGATTGTTTTTAGATCTTCTACTTTGGTCAATCTGATTTTTCATAATCATAAAGTAACATAATATTTTTCTGTTTGAAGCCTCTATTTATTAACTCTTAACCAACGCCAAAGCGGCGGAGCGGCAAGGAATTTCTATTTAGGATTAAAGTGCCTCTAGGCACTTTAACTGGATACTTAATAATACATGTTACGTGATTCAGCTCCGAAACAATGAATAATTATATATAGAGAAATTTGAAGATTCAATTGATTTTAACTGTACATATTTTATTGCTTGCAGTTATGGAACGTTAAATTTACCTTTACTTTGAAATTTGTAGTTTAATAACGACGTTGTTTGGAAAAATAAAATATGTAACATTAAGTATTAGTTTACTTAAAATTTGAAATTCATTAGTATTTATAAGTAGCATTTAAGTAATAACCAATTTAAACAATTCTGCAAAACATTACATGCATATTAAAATTTTTATATTCAACTAGCATTGCTTAAATATAAATTTATAAAATCAATTTCTACAAATTAAATACGCAGAGTACAAGACCATTCTATATATAAAAAACGCCCATTCTTAGAATTTTAAGTATTTTTGGTTTTAACAAATTTGAAGGCCCGAATAATTACAATCCAGATAATTCCGAGAAAACTTGAATGTCGAGTACAAACCGCACATGGCATAATGACCCAATATGTGTTTTGTTTCTCTTTTTGAGAAAGCCTTCTTTTCAATACAGACTGTGATCTTCTTTGCAATGCAGACTGTGATCTTCTGCAGCACTGTTCGCACAAAATTTTATTTGACAACCAATGGAGATCTGATTATTGCTGACCCAACAGGGAAGACTTGTGACTGAAAACATGGTGAACATAGACCAGATATTTGCAACATTTTGAAATGGTGGTAGTTCATAACAAAAACTAATTCAAAAGTAACGCCCCGTACTTCGATTGGAAGATGTGTTGTGTATGAATGTAACCTGCACATTGGTGTTTTTAGAATTAATCAGGACATTTGAGAGCATATCCATCATAAACAACAAAGCTAAACTATTTCGCATTTCAATTTAATGTTGTCTCCACCAATCAATGTTTATACGTTGAATTAAACCGAACTTGAGTATACATGCAGACAGAAGCATGATATTTTGACCCCTATTGGGAATTCTTACTAGCTTTAGATAATTCATGTCAAACATAAACATTTGGATTTTATCATAATATATAATAAAAAATGAGACTGACCATTTAATTAGTTTTCCCCAACATCTCAAAGCTGATTGCAATTGTTAGATAGTATGAAGATGACACCCAAAAGAACTCAGAAAACACAGATGTAATAAGTTTAGTCAGCCACTTCAACTATTTAATGAATGGTCTTCAGTTAAGTTGTGTTTAACATGTTAGGTTTGTCACACTAAATGAAACGTACAAATCGGCATGTCATGCGTCAGATATCAAATAGTAAAGCCGTATCACGCTTCAATAACTTTGTCAATTTATGATAATCGAATCATCAATACTTTGCTAAGTTGATAAAACCCACATATAGAGAAAACTTTTCTGTATTTGAACGAATGTTGTTTAAAGCAATGTTTATACATCAAATTGAATCGAGCAAAGCGAAATTAACTATGGCATTTCGGCCCCTATTCAGAATTCTCACAAGCAGTAAATTTTCAAGGTAGCTTTAGATGATTTGTTGCAAGATCTTATTTACCAATTTCGACAAAATTCAAAAATGAATATCTAGTATATATGGGTGCGTTTGGATAGGTGTGGGAAGAAGGGAAGAAGGGAAGAAGTGGGAAGAAGTATTGGGAAGTGTGTAACTTTGTGAAGAGTTTGGATTGTTTATAATTTTTTTTCTTTCCATCTTCCTTCTTCCTCTTCTTCTTCTCTCATCCAAACGCACCCTATATAGATACTCACCCTTTAATTAGTTCTCTCCAATATCTCAAAGATGAAGCAAATTGTTATGTAATATGAAGAAAACATCCACAAGAATCCAAAAAACAAAACTATGAATGTAACCAGCAGCTACTACCAAGTAGTAATTATATAAAGGGTTTTAATCAACTAACTTGTGTTTTCTTGTTAGGTATATCACACTGAAAGAAACGTATAAATGGCATATTATACGATTATATACATAACGATTAAAGCATGTACTTCACGCTCTAAAATAGTATAGTTTTTAACAATTACTTGCTCTGGTTCAGGCTCATTTGGATAAATAGTTGTTTATTAGGCCGAGTCGGTCAATTTGAGGGCATCAAGCCGTTTAACTCTACAAACTTTTAGTAAAACTGAATCATATGTTTCAGGACTACCTGTTCAACTGCCAACTTTTGATTGGACTAAAGTGAAAAACGTTGATGCCGTATAGTTATGTGGGTCGTGAGCCTGAGTTATAACTTACAAGAGTTGAAGACTGTACAAGAGACTTATAATTTATACGGTCCAAAATTTAAACTTGTTTGCTCTATAACAACTAACAAGTACTTGAATCGTATAGATGAGTTCCTGATCTTAAAAACTGCTTAGCAAAAAATTAAAATTAATTAATTAATCTCGTCAATTTCCTAATACAAATTAGCAAAATTGCGATTAGAATTAATCTAATCTTATTCAAGGATGCTGCCTACTTGGGTCGGGTATCTTTTTGATGTTCTGCAGCTGTGAATCGTGTTATTATTATCATAATGTAACACGTCAAATTGAATAATTTTTTTATTTTTTTTTTGGCAGATAAGCCCGTAGGCATCATATCAAACTGAATAAATTATTAAGTCCCCGCAGAGAAGATACTCTAAGAAAAATTGGTCACGTATTTTAATCAATTCGTATTTACTGTGACAATAGTTCGTATAACCAATACACAGCGGGTCAAAATTAGTATTTGTATGACTTGCTAACACGAGTATTCACAAATAACATTAACATCTTGAGCAGAAATTATCGTATGTTATAACCATGTCGCAATGCGAGATCGAACTCACTAGTTACAATAACGGCGCTGAACAATTCATAATTGCATAAACCTAAAAAAAAAAGTCTAGCAAACGGAAGCAGAATATATAAACAATGATTAGAAAACATAGTTGACAAATCATTCTCATTCTGATTAATAGAAACACATAATTATGTACTTTTTATATAGCTCATAATTAGACCTTTATAATAAAATTCTTAAAAACTTCATAAAAAGTTTCAGAAAATGAACAGCAGTTCGCATAAGCGTTATCAAATAGTTCACATATCTCTACATATTGGAAATAACCTTCATCTTTTTGGGAAAGAGATTAATAAATTAACTTTGTGATCATCAGGCGACGCAGATCGAGAAGCAGAATTATTATTAGTAGAAGTAGATTGGCTACAGTCAAAGCTATTTGACGGATTGCATCTTATAATCAATTCATTGTATCTTAGTTAACTGTTTTCACAGTTTTCACAGTTATTGCTATGGATCGCCAGACGCACCTGTTCCATTAAAGTCTTTCCTTAGTCACCAAATAAGTCATGTAGCCTTTCATCATAATGTAGCCTTTTATTCTAATATGCAAAAAAATGTCAGAAAAGATAAGACCAAAGTTGGAATCATATGAAACAAGAGTCTAAAAGCATTGAAGTGTTTCGTGCCCGCCATCAATTTGATTCTTCAACCTTGGATTGATTATGTAAATATATAGACTAGACTTACCACAGGGGGCGTTTGGATGAGAGAAGAAGAATGGGGAAGAAAGAAGAAAGAAGAAAAAAAATTATAAACAATTCAAACTCTTCACAAAGTTATACACTTTCCAATACTTCTTCCCACTTCTTCCCTTCTTCCCTTCTTCCCACACCTATCCAAACGCACCCACAGATAAGTAGAGACTAGAGAGAACCAAAAGAGTGAATTAGAAAAAAAAAATTCTAAAGCGTACCGACCTATATATTGAGAAAGGATCGAACAATAACTTAGTCAATTTATGATACATCGAATCATCAATTAATACTTTGCTCAGTTGATAAAACCCACATATAGAGAAAACTTTTCTGCATTTCAACTAATGTTGTTTAACATCAAATTGAATTGAGCAAAGCGAAATTAACTATGGCATTTCGGCCCCTATTCAGAATTCTCACAAGCGGTAAATTTTCAAGGTAGCTTTAGATGATTTGTTGCAATATCTTATTTACCAATTTCGACAAAATAAAAAAAAATGAATATCTAGTATATATATAGATATTCACCCTTTAATTAGTTCTCTCCAATATCTCAAAGATGAAGCAAATTGTTACGTAATATAAAGAAAACATCCACAAGAATCCAGAAACAAAACTATGAATGTAACCAGCAGCTACTACCAAGTAGTAAATATATAAAGGGCTTTAATCAGCTAACTTGTGTTTTCTTGGTAGGTATATCACACTGAAAGAAACGTATAAATGGGCATATTATACGATTATATACAGAACAATAAAAGCATGACTTCGCGCTCCAAAATAGTATAGTATTTAACAATTACTTGGTCTGGTTCAGGCTCACTTGGTTAAATAGTGCTTTATTAGGCCGAGTCGGTCAATTTGAGGGCGTCAAGTCGTCAACTCTACAAAATTTTAGTAAAATTAAACCATAAGAGTTATGTGGGTCGTGGGCCTGAGTAACTTTTATGAGTTGGAGTTATGTTTCAGACTTTCAGGACGTCAACTCTTTTAAGAGTTATCTGGCGAGCGTCAAGTCGTCAACTCTACAAAATTTTAGTAAAACTGAACCGTATGTTTCAGGACTATCCGTTCAACAGCCAACTTTTGATTGGACTAAAGTGAAAAACGTTGATGCCAATATTTCTTTGTATTTTTTCTCTTCTTCCCACACCTATGCAAACAGAGCCATAATGTAACGCGTCATATTGAATAATTTTATTTTATTTTTGGTCAGATAAGCCCGTAAGCATCAAACTGAATAAATTACTAAGTCGCCCAGGGAGATAATTCCAAGAAAAATTTGTCACGTATTTTAATCAATTCGGATTTACAGTGATAATAGTTCGTACACTACGCGAAATTTCGACTTCTGTAACGGTTAATAAAAGGCATTTGTAACGGTGCACGTAACGTTACAGTAACCCCCGTTACAGAATGTCTAATAACCGTTACAGAAGAATGGCTTCTGTAACGGTTATTATCTAATAACCGTTATGGTATAGTGGACGGAAATGTGGTTACGGTTTTATGGAGAACATTTGTAACGGTTAATAGATAATAACCGTTACAGAAGACTGGCTTCTATAACGGTTGTTATATAATAACCGTTATTCTATTATTGACGGAAATACATTTTACTATTTTTTTAGATCCAGTGTAACGGTTATAATCTAATAACCGTTACAGAATCCAGTATTCTGTAACGGTTATTAAGGAATAACCGTTACAGATATTGTTGATATAAAAAAATGAAATTATGAATTCTGTAACGGTTATTCCTTAATAACCGTTACAAAAGACCTTCTTTTTTTTTGGATTTCGCCTGTTTTATTGGCTAGCCCAATTTTGCTAGCCGAATTGGTACCAAATTGGTACCCAATTTACATCATACAATCCAACATGCAGCAGACAAACATATATCATGCATATATCAGATGTCACATATATATACCAAGCACAAAACATATATCAATATGTAGCAAAAATTAACAAAGTAACTATACATAGAGTTAACACCAAATCAAGTCAAAATTTTCCTAAAATAATACCCCATACATGAAGTCCATAACCTCCGAAACGACTGCATCAACGTCTTCGTTTTTATATGGTTGTCCAACCGGCTCGATATACTGCAATTTGATCATTAACAATTGATAAAGTCAAATAATTTTGTAAACCCTAAGCCCTAAACCAATAAAAATATGAAATTCTAAAATAATAAATCGGCTTAACATTACCTCAGGGAATTCTCCGACCGTAGTCCAACTACTTAATATCGCCCTCATGTTGAGCATTGTGAAATATCCACACTCTATGCCGCCCCTTTGTATCGGTCCCTAATTAAGATTCCAACAAAAGAAACACAATCTTTTTTAGTTAATTTCAATTTCACAAACAAATAATATCTTAAACTGATAAGTTATGTACCTTAATTCGGTACCAATCAAATCATGTTCTGCTCTTTTGGCTATATCTTCCGGCTTCCACTAAATACCGCTTGTATACCCTGCATGCTCTTTCAGTCCCTAATTAAGCAAAACAGTCCCAAATTAAGCATTTCAGTCCCTAATTAAGCAAAATAGCCCCAAAAACAGCCCCAAATTAAGCATTTCAGTCCCTAATTAAGCAAAACAGCCCCAAATTAAGCAAAACAGCCCCAAATTAAAATTTCAGAGAAAGGGGATTTACCTTCGAGAGAGTGTTGTCGGGGGCAGAGAGGGAAAGGTGGCTGTCGGAGTTGAGAGAGCAGAGATCTGTAAGGGAACAGAGAGGGAGAGGGGACAGAGAGGAAGCGGGGAGTCAGTGAGGGAGAGAGGAAGAGGGGACAGAGAGGGAGGGGGACAGAGAGGGAGAGGGAAGAGGGATTACCTGAGAGGGAGAGGAAGAGGCGAGTGTTTGAGAGAGACAGCGAGTGCTTGAGAGACAGCGAGTGCTTGAGAGAGGCCGCGAGTGCTTGAGATCTAGGGTTTGGAGAGCTCAGCGAGGGAGAGATCTAGGGTTTGGAGAGACAGCGAGAGCTTGAGAGTGTTTTCGAGTTTGGAAAGAAGTGACGAAACAGCGGCTAGATGGTGTATATTAAAAAAACGTTTGATCTTCTGTAACGGTTATTAGCTAGTAACCGTTACAGAAGATCAAACGTTTTTAATATATATGATCTTCTATAACGGTTATTAGCTAATAACCATTACAGAAGATCAAACTTTTTTAATATATATGATCGTCTGTAACGGTTATTAGCAAGTAACCGTTACAGAAGATCAAACGTTTTTAATAAATATGACAGTCTGTAACGGTTATTAGCTAATAACCGTTACAGAATTAACTCTTCTGTAACGGTTATTAGCTAGTAACCGTTACAGATTAGTTTAATTTTTTTTTTTTGCTTTTTGTTTGTTTTCGTAAGCCTTCTGTTCAACAATTTTAAACTTTAAATTAGAACAATTTTAGAGCAATTTTAAGTAGAACAAATAATAATTTTGAAATGTTAAATAATAAGTTCAACAATTTAGAATGTTAAACAAAAATTAAAAATAAATTTGCTCATAAATTAGCACATATATGTTAAATTTCACCAATTAATGACCTGCAAAAAAAAATAAAAATAAAACTATTAATATATATAACAATTTAGCACATATATGTTAAGAATAATTTATATTAGTTTTTGTAACTCACATGTTATTATGTAGCTACTTTCTTTTTTTCCTTCGTGTGTCGACCCACACGCCTTCGGTGTTATCTGTACGCCTACAACTGATCGATACTGGCTGTGATGTATCGTCGATACCGATAGAAAAAGGAGGTATTTCCTCGAAGTGGTCGTATGCTTCTTCATCTACGACATCACCAACGCCGACAATACGTCTTTTTCCTAAAAGTGGCAAGTACTCAATAAGGTGAACATTTGTACTCAATAAGGTGAACATTGTACTCAATAAGGTGAACATTTGTACTTAAATAAGATTAACATTTACCTTGAAGCACAACATGTCTTTTCTTATCCGCCGGATCTTGAATGTAAAAAACTTGCATTGCTTGCTTATTTGCAAGTATAAAGGGATCGTCTCGATAAGCCCTTTTATTGAAGTCAACAGTTATAAACCCCATCTTGTCTTTTTTAACTCCACCGTGACCGTTGTCGATCCATGCACACTTGAATAAGGGTATCTTAAATTTCAGGTAATCTAGTTCCCAAATCTCCTCGATCCACCCATAATAAGTAGCCTGCCTAACATTATCACTAGATAAAGCTACAACAGTGACTCCACTATTTTGCACGAAACTTTTACCATCCTGTTTCCTTGTGTACCAGGTAAATCCATTCAAGTCATACCCTTGGTATGTCTCGACCACGGAATCAGGACGTCTTGATAACCATTTCACGGTTTCATCGACGTCTGTTCCTTCTTTCAACTGGGACTGTACTTTATCTTCTAGCCATTGGACAAATTTTATTTCATGCTCTATGGTAATCAAGTTTTCGGTGTAAGAAGGGTATTGTTCACGTAACTCGATTAGATGTTCATTGATGTAAGGCGCCACAATAGCAAGATGTTGGAGAACTTTCATATGTGCTTTGGTTCTCATTGCAAGATCCGGTATATGAGTACTAGCTCCAATTGTACTTGAAAGGTGAACATTTGTGCTAAATAAGGTGAACAAATATTGTTCTTTAAGTGAACATTTGTGCTAAATAAGGTGAACAAATGTGCTAAATTAGGTGAACATTTGTGCTAAATAAGGTGAACAAATATTTTGCTTTAAGTGAACATTTGTGCTAAATTAGGTGAACATTGGAAGTTAATGTATAACCTTTTCCTTCAAGTCTACCCTCATGTCGAGACTTTGGAAGACCGATTGGTTGTACATCCTGCAAATAATCGGTGTAGTACTCAATAACCTCCTCGGCCACATATCCTTCCACTATGCTTCCTTCTGGTTTAGATCGGCTACGAACAAGCCCCTTCAATTGACCCATGGCTCTTTCGAAAGGATACATGTATCGTAGAAATACAGGACCACACATTTTTATCTCTCTAACTAAATGAATGGTCAAATGCACCATGGAGTCAAAAAACGATGGCGGAAAGTACATTTCCAGCTCACATAGGGTTAGTACAACACCTTCTTGTAACTTGTCCAAACTATTCGGATCAATCACTTTAGAGCAAATGGAATTAAAGAAAAAACACAACTTAGTGATGGTTTTCCTCACTTCTTCCCTTAGAATTCCTCGAATTGCGACCGGAAGTAACTGGGTCAGTAGGACGTGATAATCATGTGACTTCATACCAAGTAATTTGTTGTCCTTAATAGAAACCTTTCTTAATATATTCGAGGAATAACCAGTAGGAACCTTAATAGATTTCAGGCATTCTAATAAGTTTTTTTTTTCTTGCTTTGATAAATTAAATTGTGCTGCAGGCAGCCAAGTTCGACTTTTTCCCTTATCTTGTGCCGCTAGTTCTTGCCGGATCCCCATTTCAACCATGTCCTTCCTCGCATTTACGCCATCTTTAGTTTTCCCTTGAATTTCCAACATGCAACCGATCAAAGCTTCACATATGTTCTTTATTATGTGCATCGCATCTAAGCAATGCCTAATCTCCAAACTCTGCCAATATTCAGGATTCCAGAATATAGACTTCTTCTTCCATATCCCTTTGGGTATCTCATTTGCAAATTTCTTACCAAATTTTACATTAATGTCCTTCACCTGTCGATACACCCCTAAACCGGATAACGGTATTGGGGCCTTGTCTTTTTCTACAGTACCGTCAAACCTTTCCTTGTCTCGACGGTAAGGGTGGTTGCGGTTCTTAATAAACCTCCGGTGTCCCAAGTAAACATTTTTTCTGGAGTTTTTCAGGTACACAGAATGGGTGTTTTCCATGCAAATAGGACACGCTTTCGCTCCTTTATTCCTATACCCTGACAGGTTTCCGTATGCAGGAAAATCATTAATTGTGCAAAATATCATGGCACGGAGGTTAAACTCACTTCTAGAGTGTGCATCATATATTTTCACTCCATTCTGCCACAATTCACCAAGGTCATCTATTAATGGAGCCAAGTACACATCTATATCATTACCTGGTTGCTTGGGACCAGAAATCAACAAGGGCATCATCATGTATCTCCTTTTCATGCATAGCCAGGGAGGAAGATTGTAAATACACAACAAGACCGGCCACGTAGTCTGCCGGCTACTCATGTTGCCGTAAGAATTCATCCCGTCTGTACATAAACCTAATCTCAAATTTCTAGGTTCACTGCCGAAATCTTCAAATTCCCTATCTATATTTATCCAATCTGGAGAGTCTGCTGGGTGTCTGAGCATGCCATCGCCTTTTTTCCTGCAGTCTGCGTGCTATCTTAACAATTTGGCATCCTTCGCGTTAGAGAAAAGCCGCTGGAATCTTGGTATTATTGGTAGATAAAACACCACTTTTGCAGCTGGTCCCTTACTACCTTCATCTTCAATTTGATCGTCCCTCGGTTTATACCGTGACGCATTACACTTTGGACATTTATGTAAGTTTCCGTACTCATTCCGGAGTAATATGCAGTCATTTGGACATGCATGAATTCTCTCAACTCCAATTTTTAAAGGACATAACATCTTTTTAGCCTTATAAATTGAATCTGGCAACTGGTTATCTTTTGGAAGAAATTCTTTATGTAATAGTTTGAGCAAAGATGTGAAACTTGCATCACTCCATCCATTTTTGGCTTTAAGATTGAACAGTTTGTAAACAGCATTAAGTTTTGACAATTCACAACCAGGATATAAAGCTATTTTATCTTCTTCACGTAACATACCAAAAATTTCAACATTATCAACAAAATTTTCATCCACATTGTTCACAATTTCATCTAAATTGGCATTAAATTCTGAGTTATCTACATTTCTATCATCATCTACATTCTCATCATCAAATACATTGACATCATCAATTTCATCATCAATTTCATCATCCAATGATACATTTTCTTCCTCATACACAGAATCCAATACATTTGTGCTAGTACTATTCCCCCATTCTCTCCATGGAGTGTCCACCGACTATAATCCGATTGAAATCCATTTATAATCAAATGAGCCTTCACTTCTTCAAAATTAGACCACTTCAACAAATTCTCACAAACACGACAAGGACAATACATTTTATCATCTTCTTTCATTTTCAAATTCTCTTTAGCACAAACCATAAATTCTTCAAGTCCTCTCAAAAATGTTGACGAGCATCGATTACTTGAGTACATCCACGTCCGATTCATCTGAACAATAAAATTTATGCAAATTATTAGGGTTTCGGACCAATTTGTCATATTAGGTTTTCGGACCGGTCACCATCCTAGCCCGCTTTTTGGATACTCTGTCTCATTAGCGAGCGTACGTTAGATGCAATGTGCTATCTGAGAAAAATTCGGCAGCATTTTCCCTTATGTTCCCTGAATACGCCAACACACGATTGCTCGTGCGTACGTATCCGTGGGAACACAAGGGAAATGCCGCCGAATTTTTCTCAGACAACACATTGCATCTAACGTACAACTCGCTGTCCTAAATGAGACAGATCGTATCCAAAGAGCAGTACTCCCGACCGGGAGTACTATCCGAGATTAATTCCTAATGGATTAATCTCGGACGGGCAATGATCTAAATTCAGTTGAGTTCCGGTATTTGGTTCCTATATGACAATACAAAATCCATGCCTATATATATATGCAAATTATTGCCCAAATGCAAATAATTTAAAAAAAGAGAAGTTCATGAAAATATATACTTTCAATCGTGTGACTTCCGATCCGTTGAATCGTGCGACTTATCCGGCCGATGTAAGATCTTCTCATATTCAATGAGATCTTAAAATATATAAAAAAACAAAAATAACCATGAATTAATGAAAAAATCGAAATAAATAAGAAAAAAATGTAAAAATAAAAAATACGGTTCAAAATTAATTTTTTTACCTTAAATCTGCTCTCCTTCTTATTCTCTTTCTAATTATTATTTTTTCAGAATTTTTAGAAAATTTTTGCTATTTTTTTTTGGAGTGAAGTAGGACACCACAAATCGCAATAAATTAGAAGATCAGAAAAGAGTTAAGTGCGGCGCTAGCTGTGAGTTTGTTGGGATGGGAAGAAGACCTAATTAAATATAGAACTTTTCTGTAACGATTATTAAAAATAACCGTTACAGAATCAATAAAAAATAAAAAAAACGTTAACCTACTGTAACAGTTATTTACTAATAACCGTTACAGAAGATGGTTGATATTTATATATTTCTTTTTTCTTTTCTGTAACGGTTGCTGGATAATAACCGTTACAGAATATAAGAAATCTGTAACGGTTATTATCCAACAACCGTTACAGAAGCTTCATGCATTTTTTTTCCTGACCATGACGGAAATGTTATTACGGTTGTTTCATAATAACCGTTACAGATTTGTGGCGCCAATTTTCCCGCCTAATGCCTCACTATTCTGTAACGGTTATTTCAAAAACCGTTACAGAAGTGCCGTTACAGAAGGTCCTTTTTCCGTAGTGGTATAACCAATACACAGCGGGTCAAAATTAGTATTTGTATGACTTGCTACACAATTACTCACAGATAACATATGAACACCAGCAGAAAATTATCATATATATGTTATAACCATCTCGCAATGCGAGATCGAACTCCCTAGTTGCAATAACGGATCTGAACAATTCATAGTTGCATAAACCTAAAAAAAAAAGGTCTAGCAAAAGGAAGCAGAATATACAAACAATGATTACAAAACATAGTTGACAAATCATTCTCATTCAGATAAATGGAAGCAAATAATTATGTAATTTTTATATAGTTTATAATTAGACCTTTATAAAAAAAAATTGAAACTTCATAAAAAGTTTCAGAAAATTAACAGCATTTCGCGGAAGCATTTTCAATTAGTTCACATATCTCTACATTTTGGAAAAGAAGACAATAGCAATATGTAACATAATTGAATGGAATAACGTTCAAGAATTAATAAACTTTGATCGTGTAATGTATTAGGCGCTATCTCCAAAATTTTCCTGGGACTGAGAGAGAGTTTGACCTCGTGCCTTTTCTTTTTTTCCTTTTACAAAATTCATCGTACAGTTGGAGTTTCTCCCGCACAGCTAGGACTCTGCTTCCGCATTGCTCGCATAAAAATTTGTAGTATGACTAATAGAGAGTTCTGATCATTTATGTCAACAAAGATACTGGACATCCCTCGAGGATAACAAGTGCCTGAAAATTAAGTGACTATAGACCGTACTTGAAATGTTTTCGAATGGTCATACTTTGAAAACTTGATAAATGGAGGCTGACAGAGGCGGCATGGTAATAATCTGCACATGATATATTGCAATTTAAGTGGTAGTAATAAAAATACTAATAAAGCATAACTCAGTCTATGTATGGTTCTTAAAAGTCTCCAATTATTGCCCCAGTTCAATGGTATTGAACTAAGCTATTTTAAAGTATAGCATTTTGATCCCTAGACAAAAATTTTTAAGTAACAATATTTCAAACATTAGATGATCTTTTGCAAAGTGCATTTAACATTATATTTTTTATTACTTCAAATATTGAATATCTAATATATATAAAACTCACCATTTAATTAGTGTTCTCCAATATCTAAAAGATGAATCAAATCACTGGATGATACAAAAAAATCCATCCTAGAACTTTTTTTTTTTCCCTGAAAATAGAACCAACCATAAAATTGCACACACAAATGTGAGCTTGATCAACAATTTCAGATATTTATTGAGGGGTCTTTCAGTTAAGGTAGTGTTTTCTTTTTTCTTGTTAGGTATATCACACTAAAAGAAACGTATTATATAGGTAGTAGGTAATGAAAACACAATATTTGAATCTTTCACATTGGAATTGTCCCATCATTATTTTTTTTTTATGTATTTTATATTTAAAAAGACAATTTGCTTAAAAAAAATCATGCATTTAAATCGCATAATAATATGAAACTTCCTTGAACCCATAGTTACAAAAAAATATCATCTAAAAAATAATGTTCCACAAATATTGATATAACATATTAATTATTTAATTTTTAACAAGATTGTTTTAAAAAAAAATTCTGACCCAACTGGTATAGATTTGTTGAATGCACATAGCTCCTCTGCTCTGTGCATAAGGACGTGTAGCCGGTAAAAGAGGATATGCGGCTAGTGCGTGAAGAGGCACAGTTGGTTCGTGAGGTGCGGCCGGTACACGATGAGGTCCAGCCGGTGCACGAGGAGGTGCAGTCGGTGCATGCTCGAATTGGTGCAGCCAAGTGTGCGAGATGCACTCGGTGCATAAGGAGGTGTAGCCGGAAAAAGAGGATATGCGGCTAGTGCATGAAGAGGCACAGTTGGTTCGTGAGGTGCGAGCGGTGCACGATGAGGTCCAGCCGGTGCACGAGGAGGTGCAGTCGGTGCGTGAAAAAGTGCGGCCAATGTGCGAAGCGCGACTAGTCCGTAATGATGTGCGGCCGATGTGCAAAGAGATGTGATCGGTGCGAGAAGAGGTGTGGTCGGTGCACGAGATGCGACCGGGATACGAGAAATGACTTTGCTAATTAATGGTTGTTCTCCGGTGTGCAAGATGTGGCCGGTGCGTGAATGTGACTGATGTGTGCAATGTATGATCGTAGATACATAGATCGATGATTTGGTATAATCGTGAATGTAGCTGATTATTTTTTCCATGTTGTTTTTATTTTTATTTTGTATTCGGTGTATCACTTGTGGTATATCACTGCTTGACAGCCACTGTCAAGTTTTTCTAAAAAAAAAATATAGTAAATCTGCTGCTAATCTGCTATACTCCGATTAAACCTCGTCTATATATTATGTCCTAGCTCTCCATTGAATTTAAAATTTTATCATCTCACAGATTTATTAGGCCGTTTCTTTACAAGATATGTAAAAAATTTATGCGAAGGATTCATAGTCAGCCTCTGACTAGTATGTCTAAAAATCATATATTTATGCAAAGAAACCATAAGATTCTCTAATGAGTAATGACTATTACATACGGGGTGATAAGGATCATCTCCGATATTTATCATCCCCATCATCCCCACGCGTTTTCTATTTTAGGAAACAATTATTTACGCATTTTCTAAATACGGAAATCCGATACTCATTCCTTTTCGCTCTTCTCTCCCGGGCGTGTACGCTCGCCCTCCCTTCCACCCTCCTGCGTACGCTCCCCAACTCTCACCCTCCCCCAACTCATTCTAACTGTTGAGGTTAACATATTTAAATGTTGAAGTTAATATATATAATTGTTGAAGTTAATATATATGCCAACTTCAATAATTTAAATATGCTCACTTCAAATATTACTTTCAACATTTAAATATACCAAGTTCAACAATTATATATATTAACTTCAACAGTTATATATATTAAATTCAACAGTTACATATATAACTTCAATAGCTACATATATAACTTCAACAGTTATATATATTAACTTCAACAGTTATATATAGTAACTTCAACAGTTACATATATAACTTCAACAACTACATATATAATTTTAACAATTACGCATATAACTTCAACAGTTATATATATTAACTTCAACAATTATATATATTAATTTCAACAGTTACATATATAACATATTAACTTCAACAGTACATAGAGGATGTTCGTGGCGTGTAGTTTGATTTCCGAATTATGAAATTCTTGGCCAGAGAGTTAACTTCAACAGTTAGGATATTACCTTCAACATTTAATTATATTGACTTCAACAATTATGAAGTGTGTAGGAGGGGAAGAGGGAGTGTAGGGGGACAGCGTCCGTGAGAGGGATGAGGGGGGGGGGGCTGCGTACGTGAGAGGGAGGATGGACGACAGTGTACGCGAGAGGGGAAAGTGATTAGTTCACGCGGGAGAGGAGAGACAGCGTACGCGGAAGGAGAGCTCACGCGTTTTCTCTTTCTGAAAATCGGAGATGATGGAGATGATATAATCTCTATAATAGTCCTAAGCAATTTCGTATTACATAAGTCAAAAAAAAAATATTGTACATGATCAATTAAGCAAATGTGAAATAGCAAGGTAACAAATCTCAAGAGAAAGATACAACACGGTTAAGGAAATAGATTAGGATATAATTCTTGATTCATTGATGCAAAGGACAATTTAGTCATTTAGACACAAAATATGTTGCTCGAAGAAAAAAGTCGGTTGTCCAAAGCACTTTCTTAGATGTTGGTTAGAAAATGTGGCCTCGGAGGAAGTTTGACCTCGTGCCTTTTCTTTTATACCTTTTACAAAGTCCACCGTACAGTTGGAGTCTCTCCCGCACAGCCTGTGCTTCGCATCGCTCGCATAAAAATTTAAAGTACGACCAACTGAAGATTAGGATCATTTACATCGACAAAGATCTCATTGCTGGCCATCTCTCAAGGATAACAAGTGCCTGAAAATTAAGTGACTATAGACCGTACTTGAAATATTTTTGAATGGTCGCACTTTGAAAACTTGATAAATAGAGGCTGACAGAGGCGGCTTGGTAATAATCTGCACATGATGTATCGCAATCTAAGTGGGAGTAATACAAATTAATAAAGCATAACTCAATAAATTTATGGTACTTAAAAGTCCTCAATTAATTATAGCATTTTGATCCCTAGTAAAAATTTTAAAGTAACAACCTTTCAAACATTAGATTATTTATTGCAAAGCGCATTTAAAACTATATATTTTTTATGACTTCAAATATTGAATATCTAATATATAAAAAAACTCACCATTTAATTAGTGTTCTCCAATATCTAAAAGATGAATCAAATCACTGGATGATACAAAAAATTCCATCCATTAGAACTTTTTTTTTCCCTGGAAATAGAACCAACCCTAAGACGTTGCACACACAAATGTGAGCTTGATCAATAATTTCAGATATTTATTGAGGGGTCTTTCAGTTAAGAAGTGTTTTTTTATTTTTCTCTTGTTAGGTATATCACACTAAAAGAAACCTATTATAGGTAGTAGGTAATGAAAACACAATATTTGAATCTTTCACATTGGAATAGTCCCATCATTATTATTTTTTTTTCATGTATTTTATATTTAAAAGACAATTTGCTTACAAAAATCAAGCATTTAAATCGCATAATAATATGAATATAACTTCCTTGAACCCATAGTTACAAAAATATCATCTAAAAAATAATATTCCAAAAATATGAATCAAGATTGTTTTTAAAAAAAAATTCTGACCCAACTGGTAGATTTGTTTTAAGGAATGCGCATAGCTCCTCTGCTCTTTGCATGCTGCATTATGGGACTAATTAAACGCGGAAACCGGAAGGAACAAGATCTAGTGGACCTCTTTTATTTTGATTATGTGCCTGAGTTATAATAGTTGTTGACACTAAATTATATTAGATAATTGTGAGAATCATTAGAAATAAATTTTATTTGGAAACTAGATATGAAAAGAAATTCCTATTACAAGTTAATCATACAGATAAAAATAAGGTTATTGAAATTTAATGCAAAAAATTATCTTTCATTGAAGAAAATTGATGGAATTTAACACCAACATTGGCAAAACTTTTCCATATTTCAACTAATTATAAGTATATTAATTTCATAGGAATGATAACTGTCATCTGCAGTTTTGTCATTCCTGTCATCTCTAAATATAAAATGAATATATAAAACAAATAAGGTGAACATATAGACAATCTAAGTGAACACTTACAAACAAATAAGTGTTGTCATCATTTGTTCAGAATTTTACATGCATATTCAACTTATTTTCATTGAACTTATTTGTTTGTATGTGTTTACTTAGATCATCTATATGTTCACTTTATTTATTGTATATATTCACTTTATATTTAGCGATGGCAGGGATGGCAAAACTGCATATAGCAGTAATCAATTTCCTTAATTTCAAGCTGAGAGAGGACTGTAGACTAACTTCAAATCCCGTCCATCCGTTTTCTTCTCTTGTATTGCATCTGAGCCCTCCGTTTTCCTGCACTGTACTTTGGTGTTTCTTCAGGTTTTATGTTGCAGCTTCTGTGCAAATCGCGTGGGCTATGCCTGTTCCTATACCAAATCAGCAAACCAAATCACGTGGGCTTCCCTTTTCTCCGTTTTCCTCTTTTGTACTTTTACATGATTCCGTTACCGCGAACTGTGCTGGGCTTACTAGCTCCTCTCGAAGGCTTACTGACAATAGTTGGTATAACCAAATAACCAATACACAGCGAGTCAAAATTAGTTTTTGTATGACTTGCTACACGATTATTCACAAATTACATTAACATCAGCAGAAAATTATCATATCTTATAACCATCTCGCAATGCGAGATCGAACTCACTAGTTACAAACTTTTCTTTTTATTAAAATTACAAACTTACAATAACGGTTCTGAACAATTCATAATTGCATAAAAGGTGCGTTTGGATAGGTGTGGGAAGAAGTGGGAAGAAGTATTGGGAAGTGTGTAACTTTGTGAAGAGTTTGGATTGTTTATAATTTTTTTTTCTTCTTCTTCCTTCTTCTTCTTCTTCTTTCTTCCAACGATCCAAACGCACTCAAACATAAAAAAAAAGTCCAACAAAAGGAAGAAGAATATATAAACAATGATTACAAACATAGTAGACAAATCATTAATTCTCATTCAGATAAATAGAAACAAATAATTACGTAGTTTTTATATAGCTTATAATTAGACCTTTATAATAAAATTCTTGAAACTTTACAAATGTTTAAGAAAATGAACAGCATTTCGCAGAAGCATTTTCAAATAGTTCTCATTTCCCTACATTTTTCCTTTTGAAAAAGAAGGCAATAGGAATATGTAATATAATTGAGAGGAATAACGTTCAAGAAATTAATAAACTTTTTCCCAAAATTCGGCCTAGGAGGAAGTTCGATCTCGTGTCTTTTCTTTTTTGCCTTTTACAAAATCCATCGTACAGTTGGAGTTTCTCCCCCCACAGCCAGGACTCTGCTTCCGCATTGCTCGCATAAAAATTTATAGTTTGACTAATGGAGAGTTCTGACCATTTATATCAACAAAGATCTCAATACTAGACATCCCTCGAGGATAACAAGTGCCTGAAAATTAAGTGACAATAGACCGTACTTGAAATATTTTCGAATGGTCACACTTTGAAAACTTGATAAATGGAGGCTGACAGAGGCGGCATGGTAATAATCTGCACATGATATATTGCAATTTAAGTGGGAGTAATAAAAATATTAATAAAGCATAACTCAGTCAATGTATGGTTCTTAAAAGTCTTCAATTATTGCCCCAGTTGAATGGTATTGAACTAAGCTATTTTAAAGTATAGCATTTTGATCCCTAGTAAAAAATTTTAAGTAACAATCTTTCAAACATTAGATGATTTTTTGAAAAGTGCATTTAACATTATATTTTTTATTACTTCAAATATTGAATATCTAATATATATAAAACTCACCATTTAATTAGTGTTCTCCAATATCTAAAAAATGAATCAAATCACTGGATGATACAAAAAAAATCCATCCTATAATTTTTATTTATTTTTTTTTCCCTGGAGATAGAACCAACCATAAAGTTGCACACACAAATGTGAGCTTGATCAACAATTTCAGATATTTATTGAGGGATCTTTCAGTTAAGGTAGTGTTTTTTTTTCTTTTCTTGTTAGGTATATCACACTAAAAGAAAAGTATTATAGGTAGTAGGTAATGAAAACACAATATTTGAATCTTTCACATTGGAATGGTCCCATCATTATTTTTTTTTCGCGTATTTTATATTTAAAAAGACAATTTGCTTAAAAAAAATCATGCATTTAAATCGCATAATAATATGAATATAACTTCCTTGAACCCATACTTACAAAAAATATCATCTAAAAAATAATGTTCCACAAATATGGATATAATATATTAATTATTTAATTTTTAACAAGATTGTTTAAAAAAAATTCTGACCCAACTGGTAGATTTGTCTAAAGGAATGCACATAGCTCCTCTGCTCTTTGCATGTTGCGTTATGGGACTAATTAAACGCGGAAATCGGAAGGAACAAGATCTAGTGGACCTCTTTTTATTTTGATTATGTGCCTGAGTTATAATAGTTGTTAACACTAAATTATATTAGATAGTTGTGAGAATCATTAGAAATAAATTTTATTTGGTAACTAGATATGAAAAGAAATTCCTATTATAAGTTAATCATACAGATAAACATAAGGTTATTGAAATTTAATGCAAAAATATATCTTTCATTGAAGAAAATTGATGGAATTTAACACCAACATTATATGAACTTACAAATCTACTTTATAAAATGATAAATGATATGGTGCATTGCGATGTATTAATACTTCTGTATATCATGGCTATATTTTGGTTTTATGTTTCGTTCATGCTTAGGAAATGCTATGCTTTCTATAATCAATAACATATTAATATTTTCTATTATTATACGGATAAATTTTTTTGGGATTCGCTAAATTTTGTTTATAATTCATTTTTAGTCACCAAACTTCAGTTTATCCATTTTTTGTCTCTAAACTTTTAATGTTGTCCAATTATGGTCACTCTATAAAGATTTTGTGTAATTAATCAATTACTTTGACATTAAATCTGATTGTTTTTTTATGCTTCAAGGCTGTCAAATTTTTAGTTGGTATGATATACATGTTCCATATAGAGCAAATGTATTGATCAGTGGGGTAATTTTATCGTTAATTATGCAAAATCTTCACATTGACCTAAATTGGACAATATCTGAAGTTAAATCATCAAAATCGGACAACTTGAAGTTCACGTGACTAAAAATAAATAATAGACAAAATTCAGTGACATAAAAAAAGTTTACCATTATTATGTCTTTTTGTCCTTCTACTCTACCGAAAATTTAGGGTTTGCAAATTGCAAGAATTCTAAAAGTGTTAATTGATATTTCTGATTAATATGTACACATTGTTATTTTTCGTAACTATGGAAAAAGTAGTAAAATATTTTGCAAAATGGTCTTTGTTTTTTTTTTTTTTACAGTTGAAGACACCATCTCTGATTTGATTGTGTAGATGTATTCCTTGTATTATCATGCTTTCCCCATAAATATTTTTGACCTATTATTGTTCTCAAAATTGCAAGGAGGTTTTAAATAAATTGCACTAATATTTTTTCTTTAATATGGCTGATTTGGGCAAAAAGGTTCATATACTGAATGATATCTAAAAGCTCGAATTTGCATGCAATTTATGACGCGCTTGAAAAATATTATGTTTATGAAGAGCAGACGTGTGTCATAACTTGAGCATGATTTATATCTCCATTCTATTTTTACAATTTAACTTGAAATTGCATAATATGAAAAGTTGTTGGATCAGGAAATTATGTGTGGCCAATTAATTTCTAAGCATATATGTGTACAGGGCTTTTGCTTGAAACATCATTCATCATTCATCTCCACCTTATTGTATGATTGCAAGAAACAAGCCGCAGGAGATCTTGTTTTTAGATAGACTTGGTAGTGTCTAGTGGCTACCAAGGTAAGAATAGAAAAAAAATTTCAAAGAGTAAAAAAATTGCCGCAGAAGATCTTACAAGCGTAATTTTAGAGAGAGAGAGAGCTGCACGTGTGTCAGCAGAGGATTTTTTTTTTTGGTTAATTAGATTTATGCCACCGTGAAAAATTGAAATTAGTAAAATGTCATAACTAAATGACAAATTAGTTTTATGCCGCTGTGAAAAAGTAAAAATTAGTTTTTTGTCACCGAAAAATTAATTTGCCAATTTTACCCTTTTAAATATGCCACTACAAAAATTAGAAATTAGAAAAATGCCATCACTAAATGACAATTAGTTTTATGCCACTACAAAAATTAGAAATTAGAAAAATGCCATCACTAAATGACAAATTAGTTTTTTGCCACTACAAAATTTTGAAATTGAAAATATTCTCAAATTACAGACTCACGTTATTACTGATTCCAATAAAAAAAATGTCATTGTTGATTGAATACTCTTATTTGGTACGTTATTAGTTGTTTCATGGTTTGAGAAGGAACCAGGGTACTTTTGTTAATCTCTCTGCATATCTAATCAAACAAGCATAAGACATGTACTTGATCCTGATTTGTAGAATTTAATTTCATTACAATATTCATTTACAAGCCTGATGATTTTGTGGCATATTAACCCAGCCAAACCATTCTTAAATATGGCATTGGTGATGGGTGTGACTGTGTCGACAATTGCCAATCTTAGGCATATATACCAGTATTTACCAGTATTCACTTCACTCGCATGAAAATTTTATTTGTGTGCATTTTCTTTTAATTTTTACACTTGCTTGTAATAAGGCTTGCTGAAAAAAGGATGGTACAAAATAAAAAGGACGGCATATGTAATTAAAATAAGCTATAGCTTATATGTGAAAAAAAATATCACAAAATCTAAACAACTGAGCATCATTAAAAAGGATACGAAAGGGGAAAAAAATAAAAACTAAAGCAAGTAAAATAAATAAGAACTACGGAAGTACTGTGACTTCGAGTCCAAAAATTCCATCTAACTATTAAAATGTTGTTCCATTTTCTATGTTATCATAAGACGATCACTAGAATTTAGATCGTGCGCTCCTTGACCGATCTTGAAGGCCTTGATGTACTTGAAGTTTTTCTACAATAATACAAAATAATTAAACGAGAATGTCAATATAAGAAAATTATAGGAGTGAAACAAGAATGTCACAGTACTTCCATACTTCAAGGCCAGCATTATGTCAAGGATTTGATTATTGGATTCTTTTTTATTTCACAATACAACTTGTCAACTCTGTGTGGTGTTCTTTGCTTGCTGGTTTACAAGCAAGGAGTAACCTAGCAATGGTACTAGTACACAGCTTTTATGCCACAAAAATACATCACATGTTCACTACAAACTGAATTTAGATATAACGGTCTAAATTTATAATGCAAAAATTATAGAACTTGAAAAGAGAATAACCTTTTTGCGTTGCTTGAAGATGCATGATTATCATTTACAGGCTCGTTGCATTTCCTAGCGTGATGGCCAAGACCACCACATCGTTTGCATCTGTGCTGCCTCTTTAATCTAATTTCATCAGATGCTTTGATTCGTTGCTTCCTTGGTCTTCCAGCAGACCTTCTTAATACTGGCGGATGCAGCTTGAAACCTGGATCAACATCAGGCCAATGCATTTTTTCAGGCATTGGTTTGATCTCTCCATCATATGCCATCCTAAATCTTTCAACCGTGAAATATTCATCAACATAATCATGCATGTTTGCATCCTTGTGAGACCATCTTAGCTTTGGAAAATTTATTTGTACTAGGACATGTATGAACATGTTTGTTCACCTTGACCTACCACAGATTAAGAGATAATGGATTAGTCATTAATTAATCATAGTAAATCAAATAAAGGTGCCCTTAACCATAAAACAAGTCTTTGAAGAAATACACGTTATATGACAGAAAAAATATATATCTTTCTGCATGTTCTCAAATAGAAAAAAGTCATTCCTTGAACAATAAAGGTAATGTGTTACCTTGAAGACTGTACTATCGAGCAACACTGATCCATGTATTCTCCAATTACATTCTTCATTGGCACAACGAGCCCTGAACCTTGTCTTGTCTGATTTCTTGACTTTAAATTCATATTCATTCAATATTGCATGTTGTCTAATAGCCTTCCGAAAAACTCCTATATCTAAAAACATTGTACCTTCATCAATGCAAGGTTTCTCAATATCATGAGAAAAAATTATCTCTCTAAAATTTGACTCCACCCCTTCGATAATTTGTTCTTCTTTGGTATCACTAGATGTATGATAGCTGCTATCACTGTATACCTCCCATGAATCATCATCTGAATCCTCTACATAGTCCTCTCCTATAGCTTCCATGTCATTAGAACTTACAATATTTTCATCTAAATCAGCAACAGTTGCATTGAGCCAAACTGTCTTGTCTGTGCTACATTTATCAAAGAGATCTAGTAGCTGTGAATCACTTGTTAGGTTTACATATGTCCCATTTAGACTATCCATATAACGTATGATAAGCCTTTGAGCCATGCCCCATTCATAGTAATTTTCTAAGTCATGATTCAGATCAAGAATGGAATATTCATCTCGGTCCACCATCCACTGTAAATTTCTTCCCTTGCAATACATTTTTTCACCACCATTTAATTTTTTAAAATATCCTTCAAATTTGATGCACAACTTCATAGAACACTTGGGATCAATCCTATATAAACATAAAAATTAGAAAGATATATAATAAGGCAAATAAAAATCTATCATTTTTCAGAGCGAAATATACTAGTACGATAAATTTTTATCTAATTGTATTAACAACCTCTCGACACTTGGGATCAATCCTATACCTTTTTCACTTTTATCTGATTGTATTTTCTAGGGATATACCGGTATATCTTCCTATTGACTCGAAACGATGTGATGGGCCTTGAGTGTGTAGCCACGTGTTTTTTAGGCTAAGAAAACAAAATTTGAAAAATATCGTGTTTGACAATTCTGTTGTACAAGTCTCAAGGTCATTTAGTTAGAGGTTTAGTCAAATTGAAGTTGATTAAAATTGAACCTGTGATAGACCTATTGAGACAAACTTAAAAGGCTCAATTTCTTCGTTTGCAAAGAAAACAGAAATGAATAATTGAAAGAAGCTTCTCGTGCGTGCGTGAGTATCAATTAGACCTAGGGACGCGTAAACCCTCAATTGGTGAACATCGACCCTTATTTATTGAGAATTAGAGTCTAACCTGTCCATAATCGATGGTTTATGGTCGACGACATGCACGGGTAGCAGGCAACAGGCGGAATCCGACAGCAAGAAGGGCGTGCTTCTCTTTTCCCGCCCTTGTACTGCCTCTGGTTATTCTAAGTTCTTTTTACTTGGTTTATCAAAAAGGGCAATTTGGGGTTTTTGAAAAATATTGAGAGAAATCAGGTTGATATTTTTGGAATTTAATCTCTTTTGGAATGAGATAATGGCATATTTCTAATTTACATAATTTGATGATGGCATAAATCTAATTTGTAATATAACAATGGCATATTCATAATTAGCAAAATTTTACAGTGGCATAAAACCAATTAATCCTTTTTTTTTAGATCTTGTTTAGTCAATCTAACTTTACATCATAATTACAAAAGAAAAAAAAAACAATTCTATCATGAATGCATGGGTCCAAAGACCAAATTTAGATCTTTCATTTAAGTCCTACTTACAACCATTCATCATTATATAAATAAATGATTTAGATTTGGACTAATGGACGAAATTTTTTTTTTTTTTAACTCTAAGCAACGTCTAAACGGCACTGCGAGGAATTTCTATTTAGGAAATTAGGATCAAACTGTTCTTACTTCGAAGCCTCTAGTTAATTAATTAAGTGCATTTAACATTATATTTTTTATTACTTCAAATATTGAATATCTAATATATATAAAACTCACCATTTAATTAGTGTTCTCCAATATCTAAAAGATGAATCAAATCACGTACTGGATGATACAAAAAAAATCCATCCTAGAAAATTTTTTTTTTCCTGGAAATAGAACCAACCATAAAGTTGCACCCACAAATGTGAGCTTGATCAACAATTTCAGATATTTATTGAGTGGTCTTTCAGTTAAGGTAGTGTTTTTTTTTTTCTTGTTAGGTATATCACACTAAAAGAAACGTATTATAGGTAGTAGGTAATGAAAACACAATATTTGAATCTTTCACATTGGAATGGTCCCATCATTATTTTTTTTCATGTATTTTATATTTAAAAAGACAATTTGCTTAAAAAAAATCATGCATTTAAATTGCATAATAATATGAATATAACTTCCTTGAACCCATAGTTACAAAAAATATCATCTAAAAAATAATGTTCCACAAATATTGATATAACATATTAATTATTTAATTTTTATCAAGATTGTTTAAAAAAAAAATTCTGACCCAACTGGTATAGATTTGTCTTGCACATATATAGCTCCTCTGCTCTTTGCATGCTGCGTTATGGGACTAATTAAATGCGGAAACCGGAAGGAACAAGATCTATGTGCCTGAGTTATAATAGTTGTTGACACTAAATTATATTAGATAGGTGTGACAAGTTGTAACAATCATTAAGAATAAATTTTATTTGGCAACTAGATATGAAAAGAAATTCCTATTATAAGTTAATAATACAGATAAAATTAAGGTTATTGAAATTTAATGCAAAAATATATCTTTCATTAAAGAAAATTGATGGAATTTAACACCAACATTATATGAACTTACAAATCTACTTTATAAAATGATAAATGATATGGTGCATTGCGATGTATTAAGACTTCTGTATATCATGGCCATATTTTGGTTTTATGTTTGGTTTATGCTTAGGAAATGCTATGCAACTGGTAATGCAACTTTGCACCTTCTGTGTGTTTTCTTTTCTGTTCTTAATAATTATTTTGTTCAGGGTTAAGATTTCCTGTAAGCTGGGTCCGGGTCATCTTTATAAATATAAATGGTTTAAATTATAATTATGTCATGTCATTTGAAAAAATTCGGGCTGCTTAATTGGATGAATAAAATTCTTGCGCAAAAAAAAAAAAAAAACACAGATTGTGTTTCGGAACCTTCTCTTTTCCATTACTTCGAAACTAGAAGGATTAACCAATTAAAATATCAATTGTTTTGAAGATTAGGACTCTGTATCATTTAAGTACTACATTCCGAATTATATTGTGAGATTTTAAATCCGATATATACGTTTTGTGATGAGCGAAGTTCCGGAAAACCATCTTTAGGTGCCACAAGTTACCACAACTCATATTTTATTAATATTTTAAATTCAAACACTGAATCTAAATCGTTGATTTTGTTCAATTTAACGAATGATGCATATCTACATAGGTTTCATAAAATTTGGAGTCGGTTTGATGCTTGATCAAGTGGTCAACAAATGAACAAATCTGATTAATTATAACTGTTTAATTCTAATAGTTTATCATTTGATCAAGTATCAAACCGACTCTAAATTTTATAAAAACTTATATAGAAATACATCGCTCCTTAAATTGAACAAGATAAACGGATTGGTTTCAACATTTGAATTTTAAAAATTTAAAATATTAACAAAATATGTAATTGTAGTAATTTGTACCACCCAAAAATAATGACACTAATAAAAGTCTGAACCTTGCTGTTATGTGAATACGTATAATGACGTTCTATCAATTACAGTGATGTTTAAAACTTATGTCAGACTCAAACTTTTATAATAGGATTTTGAAACTTAAAATAATTAATAGAAATTCACCGAAGAGTTCTAAAAAAGTTCACAAATCTCCTACGAATTAAATATTTTAGAAAAGGAGGCAATATAATAAGAAATATATATAAGTGAGTCGGGTAACGCTCATCTTTTTTTCATTCGCCGCTATAAGATAGTTTCAGTTCCTTTTACATACAAATATATATTTTCTCCCCCTCAATATTTGATTCGTTTTGTGTATCAATGTTTAAAGTAATTTTGCAGAGTACAGTATACAAATGCCGTAATTGTTGTACAAAATTAGTGAAAAGAATGCTGAATTAATGAAACTAAGTAATTGTTTAATTGCTGTAACATAGATTTTAATAATTACCTGAAAAATACTAACATATGTTTTGTACAACAAAAAAAATTTAGATAAATGATATCTGCTTAATTATCTTGCAAATAGATTTGGACTTCCGGAAAGTGGAGCTGATGTCATCAACTGCTCAAAATAACAAGTAAATAAATTAGAACAACTCTGACATAGTCCTATGAGGAATTGCATTGCTGATTGCTTAAAAAGAACATCACGTAAAAATGTGGATTGAAACAGGACATATTATTTGTGGAAAAAGGACAACAGAATTCAGTCAATTGAGATTGATACCTATTCTTTATGGAGCACATTTCTTTTTAACACTCATCTGACGCCCAACTCGACACAAAAACAAAAAAGCAATTGAATATAATTGACCACTAAATGTCATAATTAATGTACTAAAAAAAGGACATGCATGTTTTAACTCCATAAATTCCATCGATGGATAGAACTTGCTATCAGCAGTTAATGTGATATCATTGACCAAAAGAGAAGAAACCAAGAAATGATTAATTGTTGATTTAAAAGAACATTTTTTGTGCGTACCAAATTATCTTGGCAGTTGTCAATGGTGTCACACTGCTGGACGCTCGGACAATTATGAAAAAAGGGACCATAAGATCTGAATCTCTAGCTAGGGCCTGAAATTGAAAAAAAAAAGAAGAAGCAAAGAATTAAATCTAAATTAACTGATTTGTGTAGTTTAGCGTTAATAAGCCTTAATACTTACCCAGATTCGAGCAGATATCTCTCCATCAAAATCTTTCCATGAATCACTAAATAACTAAATAAGTCATGTAGCGTTTCTTCCTAATATGCAAAAAAATATTGTTAGGAAACAGAAAGCCTATATATTGAGAGAAGATCTAACAAAAACTCAAGTCAATTTATGATACGTGGAATCATCAATACTTTGCCCAGTTGACCAAACCTATATATTAATTGCGAGAAACTTTTCTTTATTTTGAGCAATATATGTTTATATGGCATTTCGGCCCCTATCCACTATCCAGAATTCTCACAACCAGTAATTTTTAAAGCTTTACATGATTTGTTGAAATATCTATTTATCAATTTTGATCAAATTCAACAATGAATATCTAGTTTATATATATACTTACCATTTAATTAGTTCTCTCCAATATCTTAAAGATTAAGCAAACTGTTATGTAATATGAAGAAAATATCCACAAGAATCCAGAAACAAAATTATGAATGTAACCAGCTACTACCAAGTATTTAATGAAGGGTTTTCATCAGCTAATTTGTGTTTCTTGTTAGGTATATCACACTGAAAGAAACGTATAAATGACATGTTATACGATTTTACATAAAACAATAAAAGCATGTACTTCACGCTCCAAAATAGTATAGTTTTATTTATTTTATTTTTTTTCCTTTTTTGAAGGCTAGGTGCGGTAGCCATGCCAGCAATTTCATCAATCAAAGAGAAATTACAAAATTAAGTACAAGAAAGTAAAAGAATTAAAATACAAAAGAAGTAAAAGAACTGAACATAGAATAATAGTATAGTTTTTAATAATTACTTGCTCTGGTTCAGGCTCACTTGGTTAAATAGTTGTTTTTCTTTTTTGTTTTAGTCGAAAATAGACGTTTCATTAGGCCAAGTCAGTCAATTTGAGGACGTCAACTCTACAAGATATTAGTAAAACTGAACCGTATGTTTCAGGACACCCGTTTAACTGCCAACTTTTGATTGGACTAAAGTGAAAAACATGGATACCATATATTTAGGTGGTAGGTTCGAGATTGAATTTGGATGAGTTGACATCGGTATGATACTGATACATTAGTTACATATAGTGTTAGGGATTTAAACCGTTTGTTTGTTGTGATGTACCAGTTTTGATACTGGTATTTACTTTCAATTTTTATTGTTATGTAAACTTCTATATTTTATTAATGGAAAAATGTAAACAATTGCTGACCTTAAAAAAATATTTCTGTAATTTTCAAATAATCATAATTAGACTTTTATTAATAGGCTTCTTGAAGCTTTATTGATAAAAAAATTCAGAAAATGAACAGAGGTTCGCAAGAAAATTCTCAAAAGGTTTACAGATCTCTACATTTTGGGAAAAAAAAAGACTATAAAAATATGTAATATAATTGAGTCAAATAACGTTTATCTATTTGGACTCTCGCGCACAGCCTGTGGCCTTCTATTTAATAAGTCATTTTCGCACATCCTGTGGTCTTCCATGGCATTGCACGCACGAAATTTTATATCATGACCCATATAGAGACGATCAGTTATATGACTGAAGACCTGAGGGTTTGGATATCTTTCCTAATGGAAACTAGTGCCTGAGGATTAAGTGACTATAGACTGTATTGAAATATTTCCGAATGGTCACACTTCGAAAACTTGATGCATGGAAAAATATCAGCCAGAGCTACAACACTGTGATATAGACAACACGATAGTAATCTGCACAAATGAATAAACCATATATAACTCATTCAATTATGGTACTTGATTAATTGTTGTCAAATTAAACGCAGCACAAATATATCAAAATATTTTAAAACAGTTCAAATCTATTGACAACACTTTCAGGAAGTAATGTTCATACATTCAATGAAATTTAACTAAACTACTTCAATGTATGGCATTTTGATCCGTATTCAAATTTTCTTAAGCAATAATCGTTCAAGCTTTAGATACGATAGAGAGACTCGCCACTTAATTAGTTTTCTCCAATATCTATATCTAAAGGATGAATTCGAATCAATGGATAATACAAAAGAAGCCATCCATTAGATTTTTTTTTCTTTTCCTTAAAATAGAATCATGCATCAGAAGTTCTACATAGAAATGTGAGCTTCATCAGAAATTTCAGCTATTTATTGAGGCGCCTAATTCAGTTAAGCAGTGTTTTTTTTTTTTCTTGTTTGGTATATCACACTGAAACGCACGTATTATGAGTAGTTGGTATGGAAAACACAATATTTGAATCGCTCACATTGGGATGGTCCCATCAATATTTTTTTCATGTACTCTATGTTTAAAAAGACAATTTGATTAAAGAATCTTGCATCTAAACCTTATGAATATTAATTGCAACTTCCTTGAACCCATAGTTACAAAAATTATCATTTACAAAATAATGTTTTACAAACATCGATATAATACTTTAATTATCTACAAGTTGTTATTGAACTTTAGTTTTCACTCCATTGGTTGGATTATCTATACCGAACGCATATTAAAAAAGAAAATAAAAAGGAAAATGACCATCTTTTATAATTTTACAATTATGTTTCCAGGCCTAATGTTGAACAACTAACTTTTGAAAAGAGTAACTTATAAAATTCAAGCTCCTCTGTTCTTATGGGGGACCTAAACTATCCTTTTCTTTTATACCCTTCGTAACTCCTCTGTTTTTTAATATATGCTGCGTTTTGGGACAAATTCAACGCGGAAATCGGATGGAACATGAATGGACCTATTTTTTTTTTTAATTATGAGCTTGAGTTATATATATTACTTGTATTTGTATAGTGTAGACCATAAATTATATTAGATATTTGTGATAATCATTAGAAATAATTTTTATATTCGAACTTGATATTTGGAAAGTAATTCATATTATATTTTTATCATACATACAAAAGAAACTAAAATTTAATGCAAAAAATTATCTTTCATTGAGGAAAACATATTGATGAAATTTAACGCTAACAATGAATGAAATTACTAAAATGAGAAAAATATGGTGCATCGCAATGTATTGAGATTTTTTGTATATCATGATCATAGTTTTATTTATGTTTGGTTTATGCTTAGGAAATGCCATGCTTTCTATAATTAAGAACAAAAGTTTCAATTCATCTCAAGTAAGAGGTCGGAGATTCGAAATCCGGCTTGGGGGGCATTTTATAGACATTTAATTTAGAAATAAATTGAAAGGCTTGACCCGTTTATCTTAAAAAAAAGAACAAAAGTTTCAATAGTTAACACATTAAGTATCTGTAAATATGGGAAAGTAATGGAATACTTATAAAAATGGTCTTTTTTTTAAATAATTGCTTAAAAAATTTCCATTCTTGTATTTCAGCGATCTTACTTGTTTGGCGTTTGACGTTCTCTTTTTGGAACAAAAAAATTGGCGAACAGCTCATGAGCTGAAGCCTCCATCTCTGATTTGATAGCTTAGAGTTTGTTTCTTGTATTGTATTGTTTTTCGCATAAATATTTTTCACCTGTTATAGTCTGTTACTGTTCACAAAATTGCGAGCATGTGCAAAATAAATTTGCAGTGATATTTTTTTTCTTCTTCTTATGGCTGATTTAGGCAAAAAAAAGAAAAAAAACATATACTGAACGATATGCAAAAGGCTTGCTTGCTTTGCAATTTTTGACCCTCTCGTGAGAAAAATTATGTTAGCATGACGCAGGATGTGCTGTTATGTTTTTGACAATCGTAAAAATATAAGATTTATAAATTTGAGATTTTAATAAATGCCAAAGAGGTGAGTTATACTTACCAAATTATAGATAATTATTTTGAGAAAGTTTAATATGCACCATAGTACATAGGGCATTTCGTGCACCACGAACTTTTTGGGGGTATTTTTGTAAAATGACAAATCTAATTTAACCAATCTAATCTACATATTGAAATCTCATAGAAAACCAAATTTTACAATTTTTTAGATTTTATTACTATTTTTTTCGAATTTTTTAAAAAATGCCATTTTTGGAATGTTGTACTATTTACAATTTTCCAAAAATGGCATATTTTAAAAAATTCGAAAAAAATAGTAATAAAATCTCAAAAATTGTAAAATTTGGTTTTCTATGAGATTTCAATATGTAGATTAGATTGGTTAAATTAGATTTGTCAGTTTACAAAAATACCCCTGAAAAAGTTCGTGGTGCACAGAATGCCTTATGCACTATGGTGCATATTAAACTTTCTCAATTATTTTTGTTCTGTTATGTTCTCTGATCTGACCATGCATATATATATATATATATATATATATATATATATATATATATATTGAGATTGGCTAAAGTATACTCCAGCATATAGATAGCCCGTATGCTGGAGTCGTTTCTCACAATCTAAAATACATACAGTCGATCCGAAGCTTTCAAATTGTTCTCCATATTGAAATCTCCTAGGAAACAAAAATTTATATTTTTTTGAATTTTTTTACTATATATTATGCTATTTTAAAAAAACATTGTAAAGGAGTTGTAAAGGAGTATTTCTGGCCCTTCAATTTGAAAATAGCATAATATATAGCAAAAAAATTCGAAAAAATGTAAAATTTGATCTTGAAGGATATTTTTACATGGAGAACAATTTGAACGGTTCGGATCGACTGTATGCATTTTAGATTTTCAGAAACGACTCTAGCATACGGGTTTGATCCGTATGCTGGAGTATACTTTAGCCACTCTATATATATATATATATATAGAGAGAGAGAGAGAGAAAGAGAGAGAGAGATTGGCTAAAGTATACTCCAGCATACAGATTAAACCCGTATGCTGGAGTCGTTTCTCAAAATCTAAAATTCAAACAGTCGATCCAAACCGTTCAAGTTGTTCTCCATATAAAAATATCTTTAAAGACCAAATTTTACATTTTTTCGAATTTTTTTGCTATATATTATGCTATTTTAAAATTGAATGGTCAGAAATACTCCTTTACAACTCCTTTACAATGTTTTTTTTAAAATAGCATAATATATAGTAAAAAATTCGAAAAAATATAAATTTTAGTTTCCTAGGAGATTTCAATATGGAGAACAATTTGAAAGTTTCGGATCGACTGTATGCATTTTAGATTGTGAGAAACGACTCCAGCATACGGGCTATCTGTATGCTGGAGTATACTTTAGCCAATCTCTATATATATATATATAGAGAGATTGGCTAAAGTATACTCCAGCATACAGATAGCCCGTATGCTGGAGTCGTTTCTCACAATCTAAAATGCATACAGTCGATCCGAAACTTTCAAATTGTTTTCCATATTGAAATCTCCTAGGAAACTAAAATTTATATTTTTTCGAATTTTTTTACTATATATTATGCTATTTTAAAAAAACATTGTAAAGGAGTTGTACAGGAGTATTTCTAGCCCTTCAATTTGAAAATAGCATAATATATAGCTAAAAAATTCGAAAAAATGTAAAATTTGGTCTTGAAGGATATTTTTACATGGAGAACAACTTGAACGGTTTGGATCGATTGTTTGAATTTTAGATTTTCAGAAACGACTCTAGCATACGGGTTTGATCCGTATGCTGGAGTATACTTTAGCCAATCTATATATATATATTAATTTCGACTCTTATTCTAATGTTCTAAACTTTTAAGGATGAGTAAATAGTTAATCCACTTTAGTAGCCATTGGCCATGTTTGGTAGAGGAGTAAAACGTGAAGTAGCTTAAGGATGAGTAAATAGTTAATCCACTTTACTCCTCCAACTTTTTTATATCATGTTTGGTATAAAAAGATGGAGTAAATATGGAGTAAGAGTAAATAAATAAGGATAACCAACAAACCATCTCTTGATTCATGCGGAGTAACTTTACTCCACCTAAAATGGTAGAGTAATTTACTCCTTCATACTCCAAACTACACTAAATTTAAATAATGTTTGGAGGAATAAAAGTGAATTAAATAAGTTACTCCACCTTTAAAAAAACCTCTACCATACATCGCCATTTAGTATTAGGCTCCGTTTGGATAAGGTGTGGGAAGAAGGGAAGAAGGGAAGAAGTGAGAAGAAGTATTATGAAGTGTGTAACTTTGTGAAGAATTTAAATTGTTTATAATAAATTTATTCTCTTATTTCTTCTTTCCTTCTTTCCAAATGAAATCCAAACGGAGCCAAACTGTTTTTCCTACTAAGGGGTGCGTTTGGATAGGTGTGGGAAGAAGGGAAGAAGTATTGGGAAGTGTGTAACTTTGTGAAGAGTATGGATTGTTTATAATTTTTTTTCTTTTTCTTCCTTCTTTTTCTTTTTTTTTCAACGATCCAAACGCACCCAAGGTGAAGAATCCATCTCACTCTCACCGTGCTCCACAAGTGATCTTGAGAGGGAAAAGACGGCAACCATGTAATCTCATCTTATATAAATTTTATCCCCTAAAAGTGGAATGTAGTCCTAGTAAACTTTTTGATTAGTCTCCTATAACTCTTCCTATATTTTTCTAATATTCTCCTCACTGAATAGTTGTGGATCAGTGCCTTAATGTCTTAATGAAATATTTAATATTTTAATGATTCAGCACCAAAATTATGAATAATTTTAAAACGTGGATTTTGAAGATTTACTGAATTTTAACTTTTACAAATTTTATTGCTTGTATTCTTATAATCTTAACAAGTTTACCTTTACTTTAAAAATTATAGTATCAGCCAATTCAAATACAATGTTGTTTCAAAATTAACACCTTGCATTTAAGTATTAATTTGTAAAATTGCAAGTACTAATTTAGTATCATCTAAGTACAAATATATTTTAAGACTTGTGAAAAAGTTTTACAAGTTCAAATATTTATAGTGAGACCAAAGATAAATTTTTAGATAAAATTTTAGAGCAAGGTTTCGATGCTTCATTTTTGGAGTACTACAAATGACACACTTTACTTTTTTTTCAAAATTTAACAATTAATCAATCTTTTGTATTAAATAGTTTCTTGTTTATTTTACTGACATATGCTTTATTATCAAATATTATAATTTTTAGAGTTTATTTAATAGTTGATCAAGAGTATGAAAATGAACAATTTTTTTAATTATCACAAATTAGTTCGAAAATGAACAAATCTAGTTAGCTAAGATAAATTAAATATGCTAATTTTTCAGCCTCTTGATCAAGTATCCAATTACTTCAAAATAATTATATAATATATCACAATGTATCCATAGTTAAAATAAACAAGATCAGCCATTCGAATCAGACAAATAAATTTTAAATTTTAGATAAAAAAATAATATGATAAAGTGTGTATTTGTGGTATTCTAAAAGTGAGACATTGGAACCTTAACTTTTTATTATATCAATTTCCAAATTATATAAGCAGAGTACAATAAACACCATTCTATAAAGAAAAACATCAAGGCTTTTGAATCTTTAATTATTTTCAGTTGTGACTAATTTGAAACCCAAAAAAAATTACAATCGAGATAATCTAGGAAATTTAGATGGTGAGAAAATATGAGATAGATAATAATGACACTATACGTGTTTTTTGTCTCTCTTGTTCTAAAAACTCCTAATTAAGGATATCTATGCCTTCTTTGCATTACCTTCAGATCGATTCTTCTCGTGCGGGCTGTGAGCTTTATTCTTCATGCTCATAAAAGATTTTAATCCATGACAAATTGTGAACTGAAGTGTGGCATATGCTTGAAAATATTTTTAATATAGACCGGATATTTAAAATATTTCCAGATGCTTGTACTTCGGGTATTGTTTTGCTTACGTCTTTCTTTCTCTATTGATATTTACTGCTAGTTTTGTTTCCTCTGACCAAAACACATCCTCCGCGTCCATCAATAGATCTTGATTTCTCATGCAATCGTTAAGGGTATTTTTGTCATAATGGATGTGAATCTCTAAACGGTGTCGTGAGCAAAGTAATTCCCTTGTACTTCATAGCGAAAAATAATGAAAAAATAACAACCAGAGCAACTATATATATTGGAAAATGGCTTTGCCAAGATTGTAATCTGCACATTGGTGTATTGAGAATTAATCAGCAGAAATATATGAGAGCATATCCATCCTAATACAAACCAAAACTTTTCTGTACTTCAATTATTATTATTTTTTTTGAGGGTCAATTATTGTTCGAAAATCAACGTTTTTTTCAATCAACTATTTTTTTTTATTGCTCGAAAATCTTTACAGCGACTGTGAAGTAGACTGCAACCATTAGTTGGAGGCACAAAAGAGTACATTAGTCCAACAATGTTTAGACATTGAATCGAACTGAAGTTGTTAATTTCAAAAAAAAAATAAAACTGAAGTTGATTATTTTGAAGTATGGCATTTTTACCCTATTGGGAATTCTTACAAGCTATATATAATTTGTCAGGCTTTAAATGATTTGTTGCAAACATTATCATTTGTATTTTATATAATACTAATATAAGTATAGAGACTTACCATTTAATTAGTTTTCCCCAATACCTCAAAGCTGAATTTAATTAATTGTTAGAAAATAGCCAAAAGAATTCATAAACACAAATGCAAGTTCAATCAGCTAATTAAACTATTTAATGAAGAGTCTTCAGTTAAAAGTTGTGTTGAACATGTTAGGTATATCACACTAAAGAAAACATACAAATCGACATATCATGTGTCAGATATAAAATAGTAAAAGCATGTATCACGCTTCAATGAGTTATTATCATTTAACAAAATACTAGTGGAAGTTTAAGCTCAAAATTCAAGATTTGCCAAAATTTCTTGGTTAAATGTGCTATTTTGGTTTCACTTGGTAATTAAATACAGGATTGTTCTTCCCGTGATTATTAATTAATCTCTTCTAATATATAGAGGAATAATTTGCTGTGTTACTTGGGATTTTTCCTTCTATCTTCTTAATAAATAATTTAAAATAATAAAAATATATTAATAAAATGCACAAAACGGTAGTATCTTTCTTTCAAAGAACGATATATACTACCTACTATCGTTCTTTCAAAGAACGTTACAAGTCTCGTTCTTTCAAGAACAATATTGTGATAGTTTTTATATAATTCTAATTATTTTAGTAATATTTTCGAAATTCGTAAATATTTTAATTTTATTTTTAATTTTTTCGGGCAGGAGTGGATCTATGTTATTATGCGGACCATAGACATTATTATTATGGGCCTGTGTTATAAGAGTAGTAGACTGTACAAAAACTGTAGAATTATTTGTCCCGAAATTAAACTTTATCTGCTCCGTGTCCGTGTGAAGTCCTTGAATTGTATATGGGGTTCCTGGTCTCAAAATTAACTAAACCGGCATTGCAAAAGAAAATTATAATAATTAATTAACCTTGTCAATTAATTCCAATTTGCAATTAGAAATAAACACCTAAGTCAAGGCCACTGGCTGCTTAAACCGGATGTTTATTTTTCCTTGTTATTAATATTAATACTAACATATAAATCAAGCTTTTTTGAGGGGCAAAAAATAGCGTTTAAATGACACTAATCAATTAAACTGTGTTTTAACAATCGGCCTGCCAGGAAACCGATTTGTGATATTTTGACAATTAAGCACTAATTAATCAATTAATTTTTATCCCCAAAATAGGATTTTGATGTTAACAAATTTTAATGATTGCAGTTTTGTTGAGCTATTAAAAGTATTAGTCGATGCGCGCAAAATCCTGTTTTACAGGTACTAGCGGGGCTTCGCGCGTTGCGCGAATCTATTTTTATTTTTTAATTTTTTTATTTTATTAATTAGAGGGATCATATAAATCAGTTGTGTTGCGTGATAATTTTTCACATGGTATGTAGCTAATAGTACATAATCGCTCAAGAATATACTTACATTTCGAACAAAAATATAATAATTAAAATTTTTGCAACATATATTGCTGAAATTGCATGAAAAAATATATTGAGATTCCAAAAATTATGTAAAATATTCTGCAAGCTATAATTAATACCATCAGCTTACCTATAATTTATTAAGAAGATATATAATATTTCATGTTGAAATGAGGTTTGAAATGTCCTGAAATAATTACAAAATTAAAATCCATGTTATGTAAAATTAAGACTGGATGAGGGCGAGAACAAACAGAATTTTCAAAATTGAAAATTCAGTTCTGATTTTGCTTTGTCCAGTTGTCCTACAGTGGGAAAAAAAAACTATTTTTACCATACCATATAGAAGGTTGGGCCCCGCCATGTGTTTGATTTTTCCACTCCCTTGCCGTAGAAATCGAGTGGAGAGAGTACATCGGATCTTCTATGAAAACTAATTTCTACTTGTAATTGGGTTTTGTTTCGATTGCCATAGAAAATCCCAATGAATTAATCACCACCACCAGTACACAAAACGCGTGAACCCACCCATGGCTGGACTGCGAGATGGGATCTTTTGTGACAAATAGTCTTCAGTTGTGTTAGAATTTTATTTAGATTATCATAGAAAATCCAGATGTTTACGCAGGATTGAATTTTGCTCAGATCCGAACCCGATAAATGTGAGCGGGACCCAACTATCAGCCACACTGTTAACCAACAGTGCTTAGCTACAGTGTTCGGATCCGGATCATATACCCAGGATTAATATATGTATTGAATTGATATCCTGTGCAACGAAAAGTAAGGATTACAAAATGTCATCCAATCCGAGAAATAAGGAGTACAAGTTGTCAAAAAAATCATCTTTATCTTATACAACATTGTTTTCATGTCACATATTCCTCAATGGCTAATTATACCTATATTAAGTAAAACACATTAAAACACATTGAAAATTTAAATTCGAGCATACTTTATAATTAACAAAAGCTGGTCTGGTCTTGTGAGTTATGACTGAATGAGGTGACCGTCTACATGTTACATTGTCTAGAATAGCTAATTGTATATATATCTTCCTACAGGATTAGATACAAATGTGCTCTTTAGAGTGCACAAACGTGTACAGCTTTTGACAAACAAAAATTTCACTCTATTTATTTATACCATCAATTTGTTATAAGAGTCACAGTAAACTATATATATGTAACTATTGAATGACAAATACATCAGAACACTCATAAATGGTAAGATTGTTAAGAAAAAAGTGTAAAAGAAAAGTTGAAAAATTGCAAATTGAGCAACTTCTAAACAAGATATAAATTCATGTCGTATTCCAACAGATTACACCTGGTAGTGGGAGCTAATTTTTATGATAATAAGAAAGAACAGAATACAGAGTCTGAAGGAGAGTGAGAGCCACAAGAGCAAATGCAGCAGTAACTGAAATGATCGACCAAGGATTACTGAAATATTCGCGTTTGAGCATTGCCCTCCACTTGTGACAATCTGAACTATAATACCTGTTAACCTCTATAATCAGTTCCTTAAGGCTCCGTTTGGATGGGTGCAGGAATAAGGGAATAGTTTTTTCTACTTTTAAATTTATTATAAACAATCCAAACTGTTCAAAAAGTTACACAATTTCTAATACTTCTTTCATTATTCCTCTTATTTCCACACCATCCAAATGTAGCCTAAGATATTGTGCATCGTAGTCCAAATAAGAGCACTCGGTTAGCCAGTTGAAAAACAAAACCAGCCCTTCATTTGTTGCTAAAAGATTATCTATGATTCCCTTCTCTTGAAGAAGGGTGACATCTTTAGCTGTTCTAAACAAGGCACCCATGAAGAATGAGTAACTGTTGAGAATAGAGAACATAATAAGAGACAAGTGGCCTCAGATTGAATCTCATCATAGGCTCGTTTTAGGAAAGAATGCAGCCCACAAATCACATTGATTTGGATTACAAATCTTCCATGTAATCTTGTACAGCTGGAAAATAAACGTTAGGAAAATCTAACATTTTTAGGATTTAGCCGTTAGATTGTAATTAGGATTTCAGCCAATAGCTTATGTCTATAAATAGGCATTCATTCCTTTGTACCAAATACAACATCAGAAATAAAGCTTTACTTCATCTTTTCACAAAAATCATCATGGTATCAGAGCAAAACTGATACAAAATAGCTTCCGCAAACAATACAAAAACACCAAACCAATCAATACAACCACCATGCCAGAAAATGAAACAAACAGAACCCCAAATCCAACAGTTTCAAGCAATATCAAACCAAATACAGATTTTAATACCTCCCAGCGCCTCACCAATGTCCCTCTCAACGGCAAAAATTACATCCCATGGGCCAAGGCAGCCAGAGTCACCCTCAAAGGCAAGGGGATGCTCGGTTACATCAATGGCACCAAGCCGATGCCGGACGAAAGCGCGGCTGCTCGGGAAGATTGGGATATTATTGACAGCTAGGTAATCACCTTGATCTCAAATTCTCTCGAGCCACACTTAACAGAGATGTTTTGTTATTGTGAGACAGCACTAGACCTCTGGCGAGCCATTGAAAAACATTATGGCAGTCAACAAAATCACACCCAAATTTACCTCCTCAAGAAGGAAATTGCAAAGCTCACACAACAAACCAGAGAAATACCTGAGTTCATCGGCCTTGTAAGATCAAAATACGAAGAACTCAAGGTGTATCAACCAACCACAACTGACCTGGAGGTGCTCAAAGAGAGAGCCGAAACCGAGATGGTCTACACTTTTCTCGCCGGCCTCGACGACAGCTATGACTCGATTCGAGCACAGATCCTCCTTACGCCAGAGAGGTTGACCTTCGACGATGTTACTGCTCGCATCCGACAAGAGGCCGTCAGACGAGTGGCTATGGGCTCCTCAGAACCGAACCCCAGAGTTGAGGGTCACGCCTTCGCTGTCAACAGCTCGAAGCCGAGAAGAGACGGCAACAATTTCTCAGGTAAACCCTCGAATTTCTCAGGAAAAGCTAACCCTAGAAAAGGGAAAGGGGGAGAAGACCATTGCAATCACTGCAACCGAGATGGACACACCATCGACGAATGCTGGATCCTCCATCCTCACCTCAAGCCGAAGCGCAGAGGCGATGGGGAATGGCGGAAGGGAGGCACCACAAGAGAGGGGGAGAAGAGGAATTTTCTGTCAGCAAGAGGAGATGCGAATGGAGAAGAAGATAAAGGTGGCTCAAGCGGTGCTGTGTCGGCTGGTTCGACTGGATCTAGTCGGAACGAAACACAACGACTCGACCGACTTGAGTCGATGTTGGGTGCGCTACTGGGCCAGAAAATGAGCCCAGAAGGTTTAAACTCCTCTGTTATTTTTAGTTCAAACTCTGGCCCAACTAAAATAAATTTTGATCTGTTCGGTGATTCAGTCAGAACTGGAAAATTGAATAAATGTTTGGTTATTGGTTCCAGCATGTCTAATACCTCAAATAATTGCACCAACTGGATTCTTGATTCCGGGGCAACGGATCATATGACGGGGAACCTTAAATTGTTAAAAAACTATCGAAATATTTGTGATGACCAATTTTTCACTGTTGCCAACAATGAAAAAATTAGAATTAAAGGTTGGGGAATGATTAGTATTTTTTCACAAAAATTCCTTCAGGATGTTTTCTATGTCGAAAATTGTTCTATTAATTTGCTTTCTGTTAGTAAACTTGCTAGAGATTTAAATTGTGAAATTATTTTTAAAGAAAAATATGTTACTTTTCAGGATCTAATCACCAAGGAGAAGATTGGTGAAGGTCGTTTAGAAAATGGTTTATATATTTTGGATAGCAACAAGCCTATTTTCAACACCATAAAGGATGAAGATTTAAGCAAATTTTGGCACAAGCGTGTAGGACACCCTTCTGACAAGATTTTAAAATTCATGTTTAATTTTAAAAATTTTGATTGTAATAATTGTGAAGCTTGTAAGCTTGCAAAACATACAAGACTTCCTTTTTCTAATTCCAATTCCAAAAGTAGTAGAATTTTCGAACTCATTCATTCCGATGTTTGGGGACCCGCACCCATAGATTCTTATAATAATTTTAGATATTTTGTTATATTTATTGATGATTTTTCAAAAACTACTTGGTTATATCTTATGAAAAATAAAAGTGAAGTGTTCTCGCATTTTCAATATTTCACAAATTGGGTTGAAACTCAATTTGAGAAAAAAATTAAAGTTCTTAGAACCGATAATGGCACGGAATTTATAAATCAGAATTTTTCTTATTTTACCAAACAAAAAGGCATTGTGCATCAAACCTCTTGTGTTTACACCCCTCAGCAAAATGGAATAGCTGAACGGAAAAATCGCCATCTTCTTGAAATGACTAGAGCTCTCCTTTTTCAAAATAACGTTCCAAAACGTTTTTGGTCAGAAGCTGTCCTCACTGCGACTTATTTGATAAATAGGTTACCTAGTGCCAACTTAAGTTTTAAAAGTCCTTTAGAAATTCTTTATGGTAGAAAAATCAATATTGAGCATTTAAAAGTTTTTTGTTGTACTTGTTTTGTTCACAAAAATAGACTTGACAAATTAGATTTTATCTCTATAAAAGCTATCTTTCTTGGATACTCTAGTACCCAAAAAGGATATAAGTGTTTTGATCCTAAAAGTAAAAAGCTTCTAATTTCTAGAGAAGTAATCTTTTTTGAACATAAACCTTTCTTTGAAAATCCTGAAAAAGATTTTACTCAAACTTTAGAAAATGAATTCATTTTACCTTGTATTACTAACCTCGAAAGAAGAGAAGTTTTTGTAGAAACTAATGATGCAGGTAGACAAGACAATGAACCAGCTCAACAAGAAAGCTCAAGTGAGGTGGAAGAAGAAAATCAAAATCCTCAAGAAGAAGTATCCTTGAGACGATCAAGTCGACAAAGACAAGCTCCAACAAAACTAAGAGATTTTGTTACATATTCGGTACAATATCCTATTCAAGATTACATTTCATATGATAATGTCTCACAAGAACATTATGCCTTCATAAACTCTTTGTCCAAAATCGAAGAACCAACTAACTTTGAAACAGCAAGATTAGACCCAAAATGGTGTAGGGCTATGGAAGAAGAACTCCAAGCCTTAGAAAAAAATCAAACTTGGGAACTTTGTGAACTACCAAAGAAAAAGAAACCTGTTGGTTGTAAATGGGTGTACAAAATAAAATATCACAGTGATGGAACTATTGAACGGTTCAAAGCTAGACTAGTGGCCAAAGGATACACTCAAACTTATGGTATAGATTATCATGAAACATTTGCACCAGTAGTAAAAATGAATACTGTTAGGATAGTTCTTTCCATAGCAGTAAACAATAATTGGACCTTGCACCAAATGGATGTTAAGAATGCCTTCCTCCAAGGAACACTTGAGGAAGAAGTGTACATGACCCTACCACCTGGTCATAGGAAAGAAAATGTGTCTAACCTTGTGTGCAGGTTAAAGAAATCTATTTACGGACTAAAACAATCACTAAGGGCATGGTATGGAAAACTCTCTCAATTTTTACTATCATGTAATTTTAAAGTTAGTGGTGCCGATTCATCTTTATTTGTTAAACATGATGCAAAAGGTACAACAGCAGTTTTGGTCTATGTTGATGACATTATCATAACCGGCAATAACATGTTAGAAATTGACAACATTAAAAATAATTTAAAGCAAAAATTTGATATCAAGGATTTGGGAAAACTAAAATACTTTCTTGGGATAGAAATTGCTCATTCCACCAAGGGGTTATTTATTTCTCAAAGGAAGTATATACTTGACCTACTTAAAGAAACATGTAAGTTAGGATGTAAGCCTATGAAGAGTCCAGTTGAGGTAAATGAAAAACTTGACAGTGAAAAAGGTGAACCACTAAAAGACATAAACCATTTTCAAAGACTAGTAGGTAAACTAATCTACTTGACTGTTACCAGACCTGACTTATCATTTGCAGTGAGTCAAATCAGTAAGTTCATGCATGCACCAAGAACACCACATTTAGATGCTGTAAATAGAATATTACGGTATCTAAAAGGTACCCCTGGAAGGGGACTTTGGATGAGAAATAATGGAACTAATGCAATATGTGGCTATTCCGATGCAGATTGGGCCGGGAGTTTCGATAGAAAATCGACAACCGGATTTTGCACATTTGTAGGCGGAAATCTAGTCACATGGAAAAGCAAGAAGCAAAATGTTGTAGCACGATCATGCGCTGAAGCGGAATATCGAGCCATGGCATCCACCGCTAGTGAGTTGATTTGGATCAAGCGACTCTTGACAGACTTGAGTATTGGTCACAAAGAATCAATGAAGATGTTTTGTGACAATCAAGCAGCTCGACATATTGCAGCCAATCCCGTCTTCCATGAAAGAACCAAGCACATAGAAGTGGATTGTCACTTTATTCGAGAAAAAGTTCAAGTTAAAGGGATTGAAACACCATTCTTCAGGAGTGGAGATCAACTGGCAGACATATTCACAAAGGGACTCTACATAAAAAATTTTGAAGACATTTCATACAAGCTAGGATTATATGACATCTACCATCCTAGCTTGAGGGGGAGTGTTGAGAATAGAGAACATAATAAGAGACAAGTGGCCTCAGATTGAATCTCATCATAGGCTCGTTTTAGGAAAGAATGCAGCCCACAAATCACATTGATTTGGATTACAAATCTTCCATGTAATCTTGTACAGCTGGAAAAGAAACGTTAGGAAAATCTAACATTTTTAGGATTTAGCCGTTAGATTGTAATTAGGATTTCAGCCAATAACTTATGTCTATAAATAGGCATTCATTCCTTTGTACCAAATACAACATGAGAAATAAAGCTTTACTTCATCTTTTCACAAAAATCATCAGTAACTCGTCAGGTCCATATCGATTTTTCTGCTGTAGCATTGCTCGAAGGACACTAGGTTCAACAAGCGGGATCTCCGTGTGTCTTCTATGGAAATAAAGGGAATTTCAATGATGCCATTTTTAAATTTGATATCCAAAAAATTATCTGATTTTCTTCTCTTAAATGACCGTATATCAAATGCCATTTACCGTTTAATAAAGAAGTATATATAGGTGAGTTTAAAAATGGCATTTTATTAAACGAAGTATATCAAATATAATAAAGTACAAACTAATCTTCTTTATTAAACTCACCTATTTGATATACTTCTTCTCTTTACCGTTTTATATGTAATATACGGTTGATGCCATTTTTCTGGTATTTGTCAGCTCTTTGTGAAGGCACATAGCAGAGGTGATATAGGTGTAAAATGTGCTTAACCTCAACGAGGACAAAACGGGCTTCCTCCATCCCTTCTGATAAGTACCTTAGAAGCATGTCAGAAATTTTGGGAACTGGATTCTGTTCAGGCGGAGCAGAAAGTTTCAGGAGATCAAACAGTTCCTTAACCATGAAAAATGGAATCTGGTTTTCGAACAGAAGCAGGTCGTTCCTTATGATAGTAAAACCCAACCGACATCAAATATCGCATCAGGAACCCCAGTATACCATTTTATCAAGAATTCAATTATGAAGCACCCATCGAGGAGCATCATCATCAGAAATTCATCACTATCTATCAAGCTTCACTTCCTCAAAATAGCATCCTTGTGCGCGGGATTCCAATCCCTTTAATTTGCTGATGCAGCGCCCAATGCTGTTACTAGTATTCCGAGAGAGGTAGTCTCGGAGATAACACCATTTGTGCTTCTCCATAGCTTCAAAGGCTTTGTAGTCTCGGAGAAAGCACAATCTCTTTTTTCAATCTCCCAACTTAAGTCTTTAGTCTTTACTCTTTAGGGTTCAAGTGCATTATTAACTCTTTGACCTCCTCTTTTTTCCTCATATTAAGGCAGATCCTGAAACAAAATAAGATCCAATAAAATAGCGAATAGTTACAGTAGATAAAATTGCTTGTATATACTGGTACTATATCGGGTCCGTAGACCCGTTAACAACACCTAAATGACCGTAATAATAGATGGTGATACTGTAACAGTATTTTGGATAGATGAATTAACTAAAGAGACCTTATATATTTAGATATTCAAAGATGGAACAATCAATTTGAGGAAAAAACAACCAGGTAGGTGTCTTCATTTTTGTTTATTTTATAAGATTGAAATTATATGAAATTACATAACTATTTTATAAGACAATGTACATACCTACTATATAGCCTACAAATGTTGTTATTTCTATGAATTGAAAGACACACAAAAGTACTCACTAAACCTCCACAGATCAGGTGCAAAAATATTCACACATGTGTTGTTAATGTGAATCGTATATAATTAATAATCGAAACCGCGCAATCTGCTAATATGATGTGAACAATTATAAGAGGTGCGCTGACTTGGCTTTTTTAATTATGTTACGAATCCGAAGAGTATTATTTACTTTTCTTTAAACATTAAATTTTTGAAATTCAAGTGGACCATTCAAATCGGGTAATATGGTCCATAACAAACTTTATTTGAAAACAGGTTTTATACTATATATTTTGAACTTTTATAATATCTTTTGGTTAGGAGAAAATTCATTAATCTGAAATTTTCTGAATGCCAATCATAATGATTTTCTCCCCGACTCCCCGTCCAACAAATAATAAAAATTTGAATAAAAATTGCAAAATTCTGTTTGACAATATTATAACATGTTAATCATCATGACTTACTAGGATCAGTAGTTTCAATCTTAAAGCTTTAAACATAGTAATTTACTAAATAGTTTGAATCTTAGAACTTCAAATTTTAATACAGAATAAATAATTTAATTTACTTTATGACTCGCCGTAACATAATTCTTTTTTTGTGTCATTCTTTCTCACCTTATTGTCATCTTTAGAATTCACCCAACTCTAGTTGGTGCAAAGCCTATAATTGTACGAAAAAATTGTACCATAGTACTACCTAGTAATTGAATGATGGACCAGACTGAGACTAGTAAATGAGTAATGGGTCTGGCTCCTACTCTGTTTTTCCACGATAGAGCGGAGCACAATAGGACCATAATTAGGGCTGCAAACGCAACTCCTTTAATCGTTGATCGTATATTCGTTTAGTTTCGTCCCCTTCGAACGAAACTATTTTCTGTTTCAATTGTTAAATGAAACGGTTAACAAAACTGACCTCCTTCCTTTAGTTTTTTTCGTTTACCCGTTTTAACTGTTTTATATCATTTTTTATATATTTTTAATATATTTTTAAGTATTTATAAATAAATTTTGATAAACCGGAAATACTACAATATCAAATCGGTTAGTTATAAAAATTAATTGTCAAAGCAGCAAATTGAATACAATTACACGTTTTGATCTTTTCGAAATAGGAAACATGTATAAAAATTCATTGTCAATTAATTGACTGTTACGATTGTTTTGAATGTCTTTTGAAACGACATGGTTAACGCAAATTAATTTTTGTTTCGTGCCATAAACTAAACGGTTAACGAAAATGGGTTGTTTTGTTATCGTTTCATTGTGTGTGCGGCCCTAACCATAATTATCACAAGTGCACAAGTTTTATATATACCTTCAACATTGCATATAGGCCTGTCAACAAAAAAAAAAAAAAAACACGTTATGTTGTTTCATTAAAGTCTAACGAAACGAATATCGACAGCGAAATGGATTCTGTTTCAATAACGAAACGACAAACATTTGTTAACCGAATGAAATGGTGAAACCGTTTTTTGAACAAAATGGCAAATGGTATGGGCTGTAACGTGGTTTTTTTCAACGTTAGACAGGCCTAATTGCATCTCATCACATCATGAAATTCTGTGCTAAATGAAACACAATAAATATATATTTAGGCAAATAAATACATACATATTGCTAATATGTTTCCGTTAGCATTCTACACTAATTCAGGCAATTATTAAACAGTACTGATACTTGGCCAAAACCAATTATCTGGTTATGGTGAAAGGTGAATACTAGCAATACAAGTACCCTTACATAAACATCTCCTCATATATATAATCTTGTGGCCTACCAGCTAAAAGGCCAAACTGGTTAGTAGCACTGTAACAAAGTACTACTAGCAGTAATAATATATTAGTATTACGTAGGAAGACGGGATGGTTTTAGCATGACAGAAGAGAGAGAGCATGAGCTATCTAACTATCGGATCTGGAAATGCTTATAAGGGGGCGAACTGCTGGAGACATTTAGAGAAATCCTCCTTCCGTCAGGTGGGTCAGCCTGCCGGCAGCGGGCAGACCCTTCTCCAGTACAGCTCCCCCCGCTCTGCTGAGTGTCTGATGTGCTCTTGCGACGGCGCTCGTTGTGGCCAGCCAGGCGCCGGCGGCAGCTCCTCTTTGAATCATCGAATTCTGATAGCTCATGGAACCTGTAAGAATTTTTGCTTTTCAGATATATTATTTGGTGCCTACTGCCAAGAAACAATAGTAAAAATATTGGCAGAGTATGAATTTGCAAAGTGTGCTCCATTCCATATTGATTGGTCAAACCTTGAGTGAGACATGACAACCCTATTTGTGAGATTTAATTGATAAGATATTCCTCAAGGAATGTAACTTGAAAAAACATTTACTCCAATCTAAAGCATTAAAGAGAAGGACATAGTACTGTCCTGATAAAAATATGTACTAATGTACCAAAGAGCAGCAGTTTGTACCTTGGCAATTATCACCAATTTAATATAGATATTTATTGACATAATTGGTTTATTTTTGCAGTCAAAGACCTCACCTGCAACATCTCTGGGTCAGACCAGTGCAGGTTTGGCATGAAAATTATACATTTCCATTGTACTTATATTAGAACAGAGATATGCCACTACAATTGATTAGAAAACCATCATAGTGATGGCTTTTTTTTTATTAAAATAGTGATGTCTTGACTAAGTCTATAAGACATCTGTACTCTCTTCTTTATTAGATTAAACATCTATAGTTATATACTTATTTGTTTGTATACCAAAGAGTTACAAAACACAATGTTGGTGCCAGGACAAAGTACAAACACAATGGCCCAGGCCACTAGACAAGTGAAACCAAGATAACGTCTAGTGAGCTCATCATGAAAAAAAAAGTAATAATAATTCAAGGGACCAAATTAAAGGTAAAATTAATTCAACAAATTTGCATACTGGCCAGAGTACTGATGGTCCTGCAACACCACTTTGGAGTATCAAAGCAAGCTGGAAATATGTACTAAATTCTAAAATTACCACTATAATTTGTAAAATAAACTATTTGAGACTACAATGCTAATCCATCTGAAAGACTACAATACCAGCAGAAGAAAATAAAATTGTGGACAAGAGCAAAATGCAAGGCGAGAAAACCACAAACTCGGGAATTAGAATTAAATGGTTGCATCGATTACTAGCATTTGACAGAGTAGACAGTAATTTCCTTTAGTTTGAGCTCCAAGAATTTATAAACGCAGGAAACAATTTTTGAAACAACCAATTACCACCTTACTTAAGTCTGGGTTGACTGGAAGTCGATAGAATCAATTATAGCAGTACAATAAAAATCAACAATTCAATTGGATCTCTATCAACAACTCAAATAAATCCTTTAGTACCCAGAAATACTCACTTAGAATGACTGATGAACCCTTTAGTCTAGGAGAATAGCAATGTTAAAACAGATAGTGTTATACACAGTAACAGCGGTTCTGGTAACTACTCAAAAAAGAATACTAGAAGAAAAACTGATATTGAAAAGTTGTTATTAAATGACTATATCAGATTCCCTTTTTGTTTTCAAAAAAAGATCAATGATTTCACCCTAAGGAAAAATTGTTAGTACCATAATAATGATCATTGAGGGCAAATAGTTCTTTTCTTTCTCTCTGTTTTGCATTATATTTTTTTTCCTATATAGTTTTAAGGGAATGGAGGAGGCCAGACCTGCTACATTGCTGACAGAAGCGCTGACGGATGCCGGAGACAATGACGACAGCAGCCTTCGAGTGTGCCTCGCACACCTTATGCCTCCTGTGGTACCTGTTCCATTTGATTCAGTTCTTGCATTAGTCCCTATGATTCCCAAAATTTACACTACAGACTACAGACTACAGTACACACTAACCAAAAGTTACTGAGCACACCTCCTCACCAATCCCTACAGAATCCTAAGCATACCCCACCATCTAAAAAACATGGCCACATACATGCACACTATTTTATTTTTTCATCTCACTCCCTCTACTTCTATCATTTGCATTTCCATCATTCAGAATTCATGAAAGAAAAGCTCAGTTCTTTCCCCCTTCATTCTTCCAGGTGTACACATCACTACATCACCAACAATCAAATTGAAAGGCACATCTCCAGTTCATACTAAAATGGAGAGAATCAAGTAGGATGCACTAACCTTTTGGCGTCAGTGAAGTCAGCAGTGCATCGGTCAGCCTGACAAAGCACTCCTCCAGCCCCTGCACCTAACCCTGAGCCACCTCCTACACCTCTTCTAACTCCAGAAGTAGAGCTACTAACAGGAGGTGGAGAAATCACCTTTGGTTTGTCCTCAGTTGATGGGGGAGGGGAAGAGAGAAACCTTCCTCCTTCCTCTCCTTCTTCATCTTCGTTAACATTTGAGCTGTGTTTGGCTCTTCCCTTACCCTTTGGATCCCCACTGGATTGCGCCTTTCTGTCCATGGGAAAGGGAAAGGTAAGGGGTTGGAGTGTGAATATGTGATGAAGAGAATTGGTGTGAGGAGAAGAGCAGAGAAGACTAAAGAAGTCTACTAGTAGTCTAGTAGTGTTAGGCCTCAGCTAAAACCGAAAGCAAGAGAAAGAGAGAGACGGGAAAAAGGCAGGGGAGGGAAGAAATAATGGGAGGATGTACGAGGTACACTTGATTTTCTGCGATATTTTGTAGAGAAGCTTTTGGTGCATACAGTATATTAAATTTTTGTAATAATTTTGATTGCTAAATTACTTCAGTATTTGATATATAATATACCTTGTCTTAATAATACAAATTGTTTATAATTTACTTTCCTATTTGTGCAAATTTTAACAACGTATGATATTGTCATGGTTAAAATATAATAATTTTTATATATATTATTTTATTTTTCATTTTTTATATTCATTTTAAAATTTTTATGATATGAGGGAATGCAGATTAAAATTTTATTGCTTTGAATTTATAAATATATATTTATTATTTAATGATAAAGAACTGTTTTATGAGAAATTGTTATTGCAACAATATCCTTTTATTAAAAAAACATTTAGAATGATCATATTAAAAGATGTCTAATAAAAAAATATACTATACTGTCAACCATAGTAAATTCTTGGTTTACATATTAAGCATCAGTAAAACTAGGTCAGACCTTCAGGGGGATTGTGTTTCATTATGAATAATATATTCAGTTGACTCTATTTATATATTTCGTTAAAGTATGCAGAAGATGTCTACTATAAAGACAATTGTTGAACCATAACGTTGAGGATTAATTGTCATGTCGGTGATGATTTTAAGAATATAATTGTTGCTTATGTTATGGGATTTTTTTTTTTTTTTTGGGAGACGTCTTTCCATTATATTATGAAAAGTTGTTAGTGTAAGACCATACTTATAAAATGTCTACTAATAGATGTCAATTGTCACATGGAAGCTGACTTGTAAGGTCCCACCATTTGGGGGTTAACAGGAGTAGAAGCTACCACTTTGGACGACAAAAATTTGACAATAAACAGAGAGCCAAAATGAAAAAAATATATTTTCAGGAGAATATTTTGATATTAAATTAATGAAATTGCATCACATAAAGGTGCAATAATAAGAAATAATTAGATTTTACGAATTTACTGAGCGAATATGAAAAGTGAGAGGAACTTTTGTGCATGGATTTTCTGATAGACTAATACCTTAAAAATATTTATTCTAATTTCTTTCAAAGCAAGGCTTGGAATAGATATGTTTCGAAGTGTATAGAATAAGAATAAGAACTAGAACAAGACTTGTTCTTTTTCTAGTTCAAGATTTTGTTGAAACATAGACTAAAAACAAATTATTCCATACACTTTCAACACATCTTAAAGATACATTTTGGCTCCAAACTTTTAGTGAAGTTTGGCACAAGTGCACAAAATGCATTTAATAAATGCGTGATTCAACTGTGGATGTAAAAGGAGAAATAGAAGAAAACACATCACAAAATGAGTCAAAAGGTAGATAATTATACTTGGTTATTTCAAAATAAAAAACAGTTACAAATGATTCCTATTTTTAAAAAATAACGCAAAAATAATAACAAACTTTCTCATTTATACTCCTTATAAATGCACGATCCAGCAAGAAGGTTACACACTAGATCTAGCGTGTATCTATCTGTTTGTGATGTTCGATCAATTTGATATGTTGTTGGATATATCAATCGCTAAACGAAGTAACAATATATTTTGATTTTTCTCTAATAAGAAAATAATTATCTAGCGTGTATCTATCTGTTTGTGATGTTCGATCAATTTGATATGTTGTTGGATATATCAATCGTTAAACGAAGTAACAATATGTTTTGATTTTTTTCTAATAAGAAAATAATTATCGACATATCTACTTGTATCGTTGGTAGATTGAGCAACATATCTTTATTGTCTAACATTATTTTCATTTCTTTATTTGCCCAAATATGATAGCATCTTTTGCTAGCAGTTAGTAGGGGTGTACAACGGGTGGGTTGATAATATTTTGGCAAAATTTGAATCCAACCTGACAATGTCGGGTTAGAAAATAAATTTAGTTAACCCACCTGTAATCCAACCCAACCCATCAATTTTTTTTCGTACGGTTTTTACGGGTTAAGCGAGTTATATGGGTTTAGCGGATTAAAATTTCAATCAAATAAAAATACACACAAAAATAATTTTGTGACTATTACAATTTAGTTCGAGACAAATTAGAGACATTCGAAGCATCTTTCAATTTTTGAGACCTTGTGAGAGGCATAGAGGATGTACATGGCTATGGAGTAGATCGAAACTTCGTGAAAGAAGATATCTTTGAGTAACTAAGGACATACGGAAATGTGAGATGGAGAGGAGTAAATAGTGAGAAACGGGTGGGTTGAAATATACACGGGTTACTAATGCAAAAACCGTACGTAACCCAACCCAATGTAACGGGTTTGTCAAAATTAGAACCCGTACCTGACCCAACATCATGTTAACCCGCTAAAAAACGGTTCGAGTCGGGTGAGTTGAACAGATTGAGCGGGTTCACGGTTTTTTTGTACACCCCTAGTAGTTAGAATAATGCTGAGTTCTAAACTTATATTGATAACTAATCGGTTCTCGTGCTTTCAAAAAACAAATAAGTTGGATATTAAAATTCTAAATAAATGTCTCATTTCTTAATTGTTCTCAAAGTACTAAGGGGCAAATGCAAGAAAATTTAAGGACAAACGTTTGGAACAACATATCATTAATAACAACTTTTTTGGATAGTATTTTAAAATAAAAATGCTAGTCATTGGAAAATATATGCTATTCAAAGAATTTTTTTTTTTTTTTACACTTAGTACCCTTAAGCTTGAACATAAGAAACATAGATCTTCCGCAGTTTCTATTGAGCTGCTAAATGATATTATCTGGAACCTATTACTTTTTTGTTAAATTTGAAGGACCAAAAATACGTGGGGTAAAAACTAAGAAGGAAAACAAAAAATGGTACTTGTGTTGTATTGTATGCCTCTTACATCTAAAAAGTTGATTAAAGAATAGTATATGTCAGCATTTTAAGATACGATTTAAAGGCTACGAAATACATAAGACGTAATATCGCCTTTCTTTTTCTTTTTCTTTTTTTTTTTGGTGATAATAGAGTACAATGTTCATTTATTTTGTTGCCAACAGCCATATTGCCAAATAAAGGACACAAATATGTGATTGTCAATATACTAATAAATGTTTAATTTTAAATTGTTATTAAAATTTCCAATTGTTAAAATATTATTAAAAAAATCTCTGGCAAGACGCTGCATACGCATGGATACAGGTGAGAACATGACTTGCTAATTATTTTAAGTGTTCATTTAGTCAAGTCAAATCAGAATTATTTATATTATTGATTCGCTAAGTGGATGCTAACAAAGCAGCTCCTGAGAGCGATCGCACGGCGCACCGACTGATAGCGCATTACTCTCCAGCTAATTATGACTGGATATGTCCATTTTTATAACTATTTTGCTAATGATGAAGAGGGTTTTTATCTCCATTGTTTAGTGACTACAGGAGAAAGAAAAGCAAATGGTCCGGCACCTCCGGTCTCTTCAATTGGAGTTGTTGCTTTTCTGAGATCAAGAACCAATCATGTTCTGACACGTAGAAAAATTGTGTACCGTCCACTTGGCCCACCTATTTATGAAAAGAGTCCTTGAGATCCGATGCTATTGCTTTCACCATGTCCTTTCTTTGGTTACTTTTGTTCCCCCTCCTGCTATATTTTTGTTTTGTTTTCATTCTTCTTTTATTTTATTTATTCATTTGTGAAGATTTCTTTACATAATGTTGCATTACTGTTGCAGATCTTGCTCTTCTCCAATCTTATATTGTTCTTATCGTGTGGCACAACCAATTGAAGTTATTTGGGGCTAAAATTATTTAAACCAAAAGCGAACCATTAAAAAATGATTATTGACAAATAGATTCTGTGGCATTCGATATATCAAACCATATTTGTTTCAAATGAATTATTTTTTTAATAAATAGATTTATTATTCAATAAGATGTACAAGAAATAAATAACATGGAGAGAAAGAGTATGTACTCTTCATATATATAATTATATATTAGCTAGATTAAAACGGTTGAAATATACTCTGGTTTATGAAATAAAAGGTTCCAAGAAGGAATCCAAAGTAACTTGTTTGTATAAGCACTTAATGGCCATGAAATAAAATAATTGCTAAAATGCTATGCATAGCACGGATGACCTTCATGCTACAGATTCGTTCTTGCATTTCATGCTTCAAACAACCAATCCAAACCGTTCATTATCTTCTATATATTGAAATCTCATTAGATATCAAATTTTACATTTTTTTAAATATTTTTACTATTTTTATCATATTTTTGAAAATCACTGTTATTGAAGGGTCCAGAATTTATTCTAAGTATTTTAAAAAATCTGAGAAAAATAGTAAAAAAATTTAAAAAAAATGTAAAATTTGGTTTCTAATGAGATTTCAATATGAAGAAGATAATGAACTGTTTGAATCGGTTGTTTGAAACATGAAATGCAAGAACGAATCCGTAGCACGAAGGTCATCCTTGCTATGCATAGAATTTTAGCAATCCTCTATATATAGTATAACTCAGCTAAAGAAATATACAAATATGTTTACTAGAGATGAAACTAAATTAAAAAAAAATGCAATATGCTGTTAATCTCAACATGTTTATAACGTGCTTATTCGACATACTTGACATGCAGTATGTGTTCTATATATGTGAATACTTGCAGAACTTATCGATAATAGAACTAAAAATAAGATCATTAATTCTGGTAACTGTTTTTTTTTTAAATTGTGGTATAACTATTTATCCTAAACAAATTATTTTAACAATTTATTGTGTTGACAATTCTTTTAAATTATAATTACAAAACCTGACGAAGTTACAGTTAATAGATAAAATTATAGATATGTTCTATATAATTTACATAAGTTATATATATAATTAAGATATAATCATTTGACTATTTATCAAGCTAGCGTAATTACAACTAAATCGTTAAGGCTATGATCAAAATCTCATTTTTTAACATGAGATTTCATTTCGTTGAAAAATCTGTGATCAAAATGAACGGATTTGGTGTCATTTAATTGGAATTCCTATGTAATTAGATCCAACGAAATCTTGTGAAATCAATTAAAATGAAATAAAATCCTGCATAAAAAATATTTTGATCAGGGCCTAAAACTTTAAACCTCAAGATGGATGACCAACTTGCAAATCGCATCAAATTTAACACATAATTTATCTCAACTATAAAGAAAATATATGTAATAGTTATTTCACGTGGTGGTTGCTATTGTCAAACAATTTCATTGTCACTTATAATCTATTCATTCGAATAAATAAATGCGGCTCCTCAAAATAAAGCTGAAAACAATATCTTTAAGAAACTGAAGTAAAACTATATAAGCACTAAACATAACCTCAAGAAAATCTAATAAAATATAAAACCAATTATTAGATCTTTTAGTAAACAACATTCATCACATAATAAAGCAAACATAGGCAATAAATACTAAAGAACACCCTATATTAAAAGCAAGTGGCAATCATTCTCCTACAACCAACAACTCCCAATACAGTGAAGTATCAGTTTTATTGTTGCCTGAGTGGGGTCCTCCTTCACAATTTTTTATAATATAAATTGATTTTTAGCCATTAAAGACACATTTTTCTTGATAATTATTAAAATTAAAAAGTTTTAGCATGAATACGTAACAAAAAATAGCATGTGTAGATCCATATATAAATCTGTATAGAGGAGGGTTTTAGTGCCACCAAAAGCCACAACTCTTTCTTTTATTAATAATTTACAATTTTAAACTTCAACTGATGAATTCAAACCGTTGATCTTGTTCAATTTAATAAGAGATGTGTTTCCATATAAATTTTATAAAAATTGAAATTCATTTGATACTCAATCAAGATGTCAAAATATGAACGTATTAGAATTAATCTGCTATAGTTAACAAGAATCATTCATTTTTTTCACGTTTAGATCGAGTATAAAATGAACTCCAAATTTTACAAAATTTATATCAAAACGCATCGCTTGTTAAATTAAACAAGATCAACGGTTCGGATTTGTTATTTAAATTTTAAATTTATAAAATATTAATAAAAAAGAGAATTGTGACATTTGGTGGTACCATAAAGTTGTAGCACTACACCCACATGACAGATTATGTGGCACGTAATGACACCAAGAATTTTGAAAAATAAAAAAATGTTATATGCATGTCTGGTTGAAGTAACGCCACTCAAATAAATATATTTGTAAGAAGGAAAACAAATGAACAGAAAACATACCTAAAACAAAGATGCCAAATGTTTTATTCTTCAAAAATCAAATCAAATTTTGGTAATTGGAACAAAAAAGAGACAGGAGAGCATGAGTTCATTTCCTGATTGGAGAGAGTGAGTGTGGGGACAATACGCGTGCCTGACTAGGTACTTGCTCCTCCAATTGAACAATCACTGTCTGATGCTTCTCGCTGACGTCGATTCATTGAATCACTAATTTATGTGGCAGTTGTTATAAAGAAACATGTGTAACGAGTCACTGAAACAAGGCTTTATTCAAGCAGATGTTTCAATGGTGCGTAGCTCTTGAAATGTTAGTGGTAGTAAATCTAAATTTTACCACCAGTTGTGACTAATGAAGTACATAAGAATGAAAAAGAGGTTGATTAAAACGTTTGCAACCTTCTATAATTGCATACATGTCCGCTTGAACTGTTTTATTTCCGAGGTGTACTAAATAATCATGACATGAGTAATAAGAGTTTATCTTTTGTTGTCTTCGCTAAATTAAATGATAGTACTATTCTCTGCATGCATATTTAACTTTGGTGTACATTTGTGCATAATTTGGTGACTTTTCGAGGAATTAAATATTTAGGCTCTCATTTGGTGTTCTAATTAAATTTAAAATTTAGAAATATCGGGGAATATATTTTGAATTTTATATTTTATTTAGATGAGACATTAATTGCTGTGTTCAAACGTTTTATTTAGAGAAATAAAGAAAATAAATGAATATTAAATTGTAAAAAAATATTAGTCATTTTTGGTAAATTTTTAAAACGTCTTCCTATATTGTGTGAATGGTATATAAATACTCTACCATAATATATGCAAAATAAAATTATATCTTATGCGAAGTTGCAGTAGTTTATATACTTCCTTAATTTCATCTAACTATTAAAAAATAAAAGATAGAGAAAACTGTCACAATATGCATTCTGCCAGGTCATATCAACTTATTTCGTACATATCTTCCTACCACATCAATATATTTTTCGCTATAGCAGCACGACACATTTAATTGCCATATTACCAAATTTTGTCATTTTATCACATCTAGTCATCACATGAAGATATTCCCATTATTACGGGTGTACAAAAAAACTGTGAACCCGTTCAATCCGTTCAACCCACCCGATCCGAACCGTTTTTTACCGGGTTAGCATGATGTTAGGTTGGGTACGGGTTCTAATTTTGACAAATCCGTTACTTCGGATTGGGTTACGGATTTTGTACTAGTAAACCCATGTATAGTTCAACCCACCCGTTTATCATTATTCATTCTTCTTTGTCTCACTTTTTCTCGTGTCCTTACTCAAATATCTCTTATTTCATGAAGTTTTGATCTCCTCCATAGGCATGCGCGTCCTCTATTCCTCTCACAATGACTCGAAAGTTGAAAGATGATTCAAATGCGTCTCTAATTTGCCTCGAACTAAATTGTAATAGCCACAAAATGATTTTTATATGTATTTTTATTTGATCAAAATTTTAATTCACTAAATCCGTTTAATCCGCTTAACCCGTAAAAACCCGTACATAAAAAATTGACGGGTTGGGTTGGGTTACGGGTGGGTTAACTAAATTTATTTTCTAATCCGGTATTATCGGGTTGGGTTCAAATTTTGTTAAAATATTATCGACCCGTCCATTGTACATCCCTACCCATTATATTTTAGAGTTGTAGCGTAAAACTCACTATTGCAATGCCTTTTACACACACACACATTACTACTTTGGAGTGATACACCTATTACATGAAGATATGCCTTTCACTAGTTACGGTCAGGTGATATTACCATTCCTATTACTTAATAAAAATAATATATGGAATTTGGAATTTGTAACTCTTTTTCAAAATAATATATGGAATTTAAACTTACATGAATTTTTTTTTTCAAAATTTAAGGGGACATCAAAACCAATTTGGTGCACGTATAAAATATATTTTTCATTTTTCTATAAATTTTCTTTTGCTCTTGGTGTTGGAATAACAAGGAAAGGCAAATACTATCCTAAACTACCTCATCAAATGACTTGGGACCGTTTGGATCGCTTAGGAATAAGAATATATAATAGTCTATTTCTAGGCGAAAAACATAGGAAAAAGTGTGTAACTTTGTGAAGAGTTTGGATGGTTAGAAATAAATTCCCGTCTAGAAAGAGACTATTCCTCTTATTCCTACACTATCCAAACGACCTCTAGAGAACAAACATGTGTCTTCGCTCACCACTTTTCTTATTTTATTTTTATTTTCTAAGGAAGACCGAACGGTTTGCACAATTGATGAGCTCAGTAATTTGTTCCGCCTTCAATATTTTAAAGATAAAAAAAAATATTAAAAGCCTATAGGCTTTACGTCGACCTTTTTATAATCCAATGAGATAATAATTATTGAGATGATCCTGGGATATATTTAAAACACGAGTAAATTTCTTTCATTCTGTTGTCATAATTAGTTACGAAACTTTGATTTACTTCAGACAACTCATTGAACTTACATTTCTTTTTCCATTTAAGTATTTTTTTTTTCAAAAATAACTAACTATGATGATGTGAACATATGAAAGCTGATGCGGACAACTGTTTGCTGATTTGATGTGACATTTAATTGATGCAAAATATTACTATTTATTATTGACACTATGTAAATTTTGATTGAAAAATTAAATACAGCGATTCAATTGCAAAATATACAGTGGTGTGTTTGGTTATACAAGATAAAATGAGGATAAATAAAGAGTAAGGTATAAGGAAGAAGGAAGAACGATGATAATTTTTGATAGAGGATAGAGCTTACACACGTTATTTTCTAATGTTATTTGGATGATGCATTGAGTATAAAAAACCAAACAAGTAAATAGTATCATGAATATGTTTTCTTGTACCTCCTTATATATCTCTTTTATGGAGAAGTAGAAAATAAGCTTAGACCCACCTTTTATTTTGTGTTTGGTCGGGTCCAAAACTAGACATAAGTACTCTTATACTTTATATCAATTTATTCCATGCCAAACGCACCTGAAAGTTAAATTATGAAGGTGAAAAGTTCAGAATTCAACACCAATCTAGTTTGAAGGAAAATAAAATTTTATCTTAGTGATGTTTTAAAAAGCTTTATCATTCAAATCACATATTTCCCTTTTATTACAAAATAAAGCTATTTTTTTTAGATATACTAGACAGAAAATAAAGCTATTACTGGAGTACTATGAAAACTGAAAAGAAACACTGTACTGACATGACATCAGAAAGAAAGTAAAAATAAAAATGAACATTGTACTAGAAAATTTATTGGTGATTGATTTGGTCTACCAGCCTGGCGAGTACAGTAGGCTGCACGTGATCCGAGAAGGATAGGACGGTTCGGATTCTCTGTAACCATCTTTTATACTTTTTCGTGTGAACTATTCGCTTAAGTTAATTTAGTTAGTGTACTAACTTGTTTTGTATAGACCTTACAGAGTAAATCTATAAGGACAGACGCGTAGACGTTTTTTTGAAAAAGAGAGGAAAGCACTTTTGAAGTTTTGTCTTTTTCTTCTGCTTTGCGATTCATGTTGGTTGCACTCTCTCCATTTTAACTTTCATTGGAGAGGTACTACGATAAAAAAAGTGCAGAGATTGTCTGTTCGGCCGGGATATTATTTTAAAAGCATAATTAATAGGATCTCAAATGAGTGTATTAAATGAATTTATTGTGTCGTCATTTGTCTGTGTATTACGTGAACTTAATTACTATTTGTAATAATACGTGACAAGTTGGTGGGCAAGGATTCAGATTCTTTTGTAGTTGGTTAAATGAAATCGGAGTGATAATTGGACAAAGTTTTCATCATTCATTATTCCAATCTTTTCCATTGAACTCAATAAAATGACGTCTAAAAAATAAAGGGTCACATAAAATTGCTGTCCTACAGTAATTGACTTGCATGTAATTTTCCGTCATAAAATCTCATGTTTCGGCCCAATAAAGGAACCTAGAGTGCAAGACCATGGACATTTATTTTCCAAGTTATTAGACCCAAATATACCTAGCCCACAAAATTAACAAATGGAGTCTAATAAAAAATAAAAAAAAAGCCGAGATTAACAGATTCACCAATCAGGCAATCATTCCATGGAAACAACAATAAGCATCACAAGGCAAGCAATCAAAAGAAGCAAAATTGCATGATGCTCATGCAAATTGATGTAGTGCGATTGAGTGAAACTCTTTCAAACAGAGAACCACTTGTCACAATATTTTTGTGTAGATTGATATGTAGAAGGTACATGCTTCTTCGTCGATAAACGCATGATTTGTTGTCAATTTTGTTGTTCTTTACGATTAACAAATTAGATTAATAGACTAATTTGACCAATTTAAATTGGACAAAAAAAATATTAATGCAGTTTTTTACATGACATGGCCAAGATATGGATATATATATAAAATAAAGCAGATATGACTATTAAGTACACAGTTTAATTTTAGGCACTTCTGGTTCACTTAACAGAACAAGTAATTTATGCTAACAAAACTTTAGACCAGCTGACAGCTGTGATGATCAAATCGGGAAACAAATTAATTCTTCAATGCTCATGACATGTTCGAGAAAAAGTTCATGAAAGCAATCGGCAGGTAGCCATGGAGAGGAAGCAAATCAAACTCAAAAGTCAAAGATGAGACACAGTTTGGACTTCATAATTAAGCAGCATGCCTTGATCCAATACTCCATCAAATCCTCTCCTGACGTGCATGCATCCTCTCTCGGTCCTCCCTTTCCTTCAATTTCCTCCACTTCAGAAGCGAGCCCTTTGATGAAGTGATTGATGGAAAAGGGTGATCCAAAGGTTAAATGGGATGAAGGAAAAAAGGGAGGAATACTGGTCTCGGTTCACAATTACAATGGTAGAGAAAGATCAAACAGTATTCATACACTTTGTGTGCATGGCGCTCCAACCACTCAACGACGCGAGCCCTGTGACCTTCACAGATTTCACCTGATCTACGTACATTGATGCTTTATGGTGTTTTTTTTTTTTGAGCAAATGCTTTATGGTGTTTTAGTGATAATAGGTACTGGACTGTGTTTAAAAAACTAGTTGCGGGAAAGTAAAAAATAAAACTTTTACGGAGACAATGCTATAAATAAATCAATGAATTTTATTATATTCAGCAAATTTCGAACGCAAGTTAGTATATATCTTTATCAAAGCAATGAATCTGTAATCAAAACGTTTAGTCATACGAAGACTTAATGTAAGAAAATCGTGGGTACGTAATAAATCATATTGTAGTATAAATCGGTTTTTTAAGATTTCTTGCAATTTTTTTTACGGTATGACACGCTAAGTTCATCTTCGTCTTCATGACCACCATCTTCAAGCTCTAGCGGACAACAACCACGTATATAAATGAGTTCTGCCACACTAACTACAACCACAATGCCAGACATTGCCACACACCAACCTCTCAATAGATTGTGGTGTTTCACTTTTCATCGAGTGCTCCTACCGATCAAACAAGTAGAAGAAAAGTGAATTCTCTCTCTCTCCCTCTATTCTCTGTCTCTCTCAGTTTCATCTATCTAGAAAAATCAATAAAACATAGATATATAAAGGGATATGCATCTGAACACCAAAAGGTACGTCCAGGAAAAGCGGTCTTGGCTTGCTACAGTCATTGGTATTTCAACAACTGTTTCCATCTCTAAATTCCAACACTTTTAATGTATCATGTCACGTCCCGCACCGACGGGTCGCGGGGCGTGAGCTGGAACGGTATCTTCTGCATTCATCCGACGGCCCGTCAACCTACGTCGCAACAGAAAAGCAAAACAGAGTCAGGTACAAACCTCAGTAACCGGTTATTTAACGACGCAGCTTCTCTACATTTAATTAATATAACAATGTTCAATCAGATCGGATTAATCCACATAACAAATAATATATTTTACGGAGATAATCGGGTCTAGCAGTCAATCAGTCAGTCACAGTGGTCCCTCCCCGATCTCAGGAGGATCAGGACCGGCCCCTCCCCGAACTCAGGAGGATCAGGGCACAAAATTCTGATTCAATTCATATCCAATTCCAAACTCCGATATCCCGTAAAATATATCAATCACAATTTGATAAACATATTCAATTAAAACCAAACGATAAATCATATCAATCAATCAATACGAAATTAAACATAGAGAAGTCCGGTTACCTGATTGAACGGATCAGAAATCAATAGACAAATTCAATCGACTATCCAGACTGCGACGTAGACTCGAAAATCTAATTGATCGACTCATCAAAATATTCAATTCGACTAACTCCATTCTTCAATCGACCGACACTTCAAATAAATCAATTGGACTTTAATTGAATAAAAATGGTATAACAAAATGTTGTAATTCATTTAGATGGGGTACCAGCTCTATGGAAGTTGAAGGTTCAGATTGTCTATTCGAATTTGTAGCCACAGGGAGTAGAAGCATATAAGATTGATAGAAGGAAGATAAATTAAATAAAGTAATGGCATAAGGTTGATGGGAACATGACACGTATGAGTACTAAGGAGGAGGTGTCACTTTTCCATTTTATTCGGTGTAAATAGAATACGGCTGTAGAATTTCCTTTCATCTCGGTCAACACAAAATTTAGACTTTGACTAGTCAAAGGTCAAAACTCATGGACAACAAACGTCAAAGTTGGTAAAAATTCAGAATTTTGGTCAACAATGATAAAATGAATTTATAAATTTCTGTCAAAATGATGGGGTGTTACATATCACAATTAGGCCGTCATTGCAATTAACTTTTTATGTAGGAATTGGATTCAGAATTGTTACGATATTGAAATTCTCTGATCAGAATCTAATAAAAGGTTATATTTCGTTTCATTTGATCGGAATCAGTGAGAAAATTTGGCCCAATTGAAATCCTACGAATTGGGTCAAAATTTAATTGGATTTCAAGAGAGGAAATAAGCGCTTAATCGAAAAAGACCTTAATATCCCTCTTCGTCTTCAAATAGATGAGGGAAAAATAGTCATTTTTTTAGAATTCAAATCAATTCTTCTTATCTGTTTTGATCATAGAATTTCAATTAAAAATCATCTCCAATCAATTCTAATCCAATAAAATAAAATGAAATTCTATGTCTACACTATTTTGATGAGAATCTTAATTTACCCAATTGTTTATAACGGAATTATTTTTTATTCTTCCCGGTTAATTTACATATGGGATTTAACAAATTTACTTTTGGGTTAATTATAAACTTAAAGATTTATGTAACATTTTAAATATAACCAATTTTTTTAAAATTTAATTAATCACCGCTATTTATTCAGTCGGCTGATAAATTAACAACATGCAGCTAGCGCGAAAGCGAAATTTGAATTTTAATATGTAGTTGAAGATAATCACATTAAATTTCCAATAGGAAAAGTTTCAGCACTCAATTAGGGAACCAAGTCTTATGCTAAGCTAGCTGGCGAAGATGCATGACAATTAATTACGTAATGGAACTAAATGTTAACAAACAGATAGTCAAAATTCTTTGGAAAAATAAAATCGGTAATAACTATTCACCATCCAACTAATATCCATCCACACCATCCTTAGGGAGCACTCCCCTCCCTCTTTTCATCGCTCCATACTCTCTTCCCTCTTATTCCCTCCTACTTTAACATGCTTCTGTCATCTCTCCTTTAGCGTGTCTCTCTTCTTCTTTCCTACCGCCTTCTCTCCTCAGTCTCCTTCTCCACTTTTTATATTTTCGTTCTTCCTTTTTTTTAATAACCTTATATTCCCTGATAGTAAGTAATACTAATTAAGGAATTATTTAATAGGCATAAGTGTTCAATTTGTTACAACAAATGAGTATATAATATTTATTTAGTTAGTTGTACTAAGAGAGTATCTAATAGACGTAATTGTTTATTTAGTTACAATAAAAGAGTATCTAATGGACATAACTGATCTTTTAGTTATAACAAGAGTATCTAATATATGTTCACTTTGCTTGATGGTGGCTTATTTCAGAAATACACCTTATTTTTCGAAATTTTGCAAGGATCTCAAGAAGGGAGTCCATATTGAGGTTTTTTTTTTTTTACAAAAAATCCATAACCACTTTAGGAGCAGTGCCCTGTTTTGCGTTCTAAGCCTTTTTTTCTTGTCAAACAGGTGATGGTCGTTCTTAAGTAAGCTTTTTTCGTTAATTGCCTCAGTGACCAAAACCAGTGTCAGAAAATGAGTCAAATAGAAAGGTAATCGGGGATATCTCTTCCGGGAATCTTTCTAAGAAAGACATCTGGAAAAATTTCCAGGTAGACCAGCTTTGTTTGGTGACGCCTATTCAGCTAAGTAGGGGAGAATTGGTCATAGCCGCCGAAGTCGAAGGCAAAAAGAAGGCGCAGAGCGATGGATAAGAATGAGGGCCATTTTCAAATTCTTAGCCCTAAGAGCATACTCTTGAAAAGGAAAAATTCATAGAGGCATTTTTCCAAACATCAGCCAGCAAAGCATTTAGTCTCTGAGTTTTCTTAAAAGCAGTAGCGAATCTCCTGAAAAATGGGGTGTCCTCATGCCAAACATCAGTCCAAAATCTAATTTGCTGTCCATCCCCTACAATATGATTAAAACCTATGTTTTTTATGTATGTTAACTATGTTGTTATATGTGTTCACTTTGTATGTTGAACATGATCATTTATTTCTTATTTAACAAATTTGTATATATGTTCAGTTTATTGTTGTAAATATGCACTTTGTTGTTCTATCTGTTCATTTTGTTTCTTTATTTAATCAATATTGTGTCTTTTCATTTATTGTTGTAAGTGTTCATCTTAAAAAAAATGCAGGGAAGAAAATTAGAAAAGAGGAAAGGCTAGGTGAGGAGAAAAATCGAGAGGGAGAGGAGAGGGTGCACCAAGGGAAGGAAATGAGAGTGAAGATTGAGAGAAAAGAGGAGGGGGAATGGAAGGGATGGGGAGAATCCATGGCAAAAAAGGAAGGCACGGGGAGAGGGAGACGTGGACACAGAATTAGAAAAATACACCGAAAAATAGTTTGGATGAAAAATAGATGAATGGTGTATTCATCTCAAAAGACACTAACGTCATCAATTTATAAGAACTTAATTATTTGTTATGTCATAAAATTTGTCGGTGTAGTACTTTGTCATCCGATCCCTCAAAAATTACTTATTATGCCAGGTGATTGCCAGCTAAAAATTTTCCGCATCATGATCAACCCTATCACTCAAGTCTGAAACAAACACCCCCAAAAGTCAAAACACCTGGTTTGATTGTACAATGTAAGATATACCACCATATCCGGCCCACAACAGCTACCCAAACCCAAGAAAATTTCTATGGTACCTTCCACTTCTAAGGTTAATTAAGAGTTTAAGACGAATATTACATAAAAGAAAAAAAAATCAGAAGGGAATAGAAATTTTCAATTAAATTTGAATGTGTAGCAACGAACGACTCATTCTTTAACTTATTTGTCAACCAACAACTAGTCAACCCTGCGAAAGAACCAGCATGCCAGCAATTTAATGGAAAATTTTCTCAAAACAGCAAACATACCTCAAAATGTCCGAAACCAAACATATCTCAAGAAATCAATGACCATCGGGTAGCCAACATATTTCTCTTGGCTTAATCTATATACAAGGTATCTGCTACATCATGTACTTTTTTTTTTGGTTGATTATTCTCTATGCATTAAGGGACCTTTTTGTGCGAACGGTGGCGAAATGTCACCATGCAAGAAACATTAGAATTGCATTAAGAGATTACTAGAGTTTTACTTTTTGCAATTGGACAAATTAAGTATTGCAGTGTTTTACATATACACTGACATGACAATTAGCAACCAGATATGATTAATTTCACAGTTTTCAAGCATTTCATCTATGCTTATTCTATTGAACAATTAATTTATCCTGAGAAACTTTAGTCCACAGCATAATACTTGCCTGTTTGAGAAAAAGCTTCTGAGACCAATTGGTAGCGCCATGGAGAGAGGAAGCGCATCAAAGTCCAAGAGAAGACCCAAGTTAGACTACATAAGCAGCATGCCTGATCCAATACTCATCCAAATCCTGTCCTTGTTGGAGACACATGAGGCGGTTCGGACGTGCATCCTCTCGAAGCGATGGACCACCCTCTGGACCTCTCTGACATCCCTCTCCTTCAATTTCCTCGATTTCAGAACAGGTGAGGCCCTTCCTGAATGGGATACTATAAATAACTATTGGGATGAAGAAACATGGTTGCTTTATTATGGACGGTTAGAAACAGAAAAAAATGATCAAAATAGATTTGCACAATTTTTGAACATGATGCTGCACCGACGTGAGCCGTGTGATCTTCACAATTTTTACCTGAGCTGCACAGATTCAAGGAGCGATACAAATTATTCGGATGACGATATTGTAGAGAAGTGGATCCATTACTCTTCGGAGTGGATTCAATATGCCTTGAGGCACAATGTACGTAAATTCCATTTCAGTACCAGATTGGACGAGTCAGTGCCCACTTGCATGTTTGATTGCTCCTCGTTAGAGCGGCTTCATCTTGAAATTTACGAGAATAGTTGGTACCATTCGAAGGGAAATGAGGTCATTAATCTTCCAAACCTCAAAGAATTGTATCTCAAGAAGGTTGCACTGGATGCAAGCCTTTCTAAGCGACTCTTCTCAGGCTGCCCTGCTCTTGAAGACCTCTGTTTGGAGGAATGTCCTTCCAGGAATTGTCATGTGCTGTCCAACAAGCTAAAACGTCTGAGAATTATTTCTTATATATATTGGCGCCCTCTATTTAGTAAATTTGTTGAGAAAGAGAATTTTTTTTGGAGGATCAGTGCACCTAATCTCATTTCTCTTACTTTTATGGGAAAAACTCACTTCTTCCACAATACAATCTTCGAGAACACAACTTCGCTAATCAATCTGCACGTATACTTTACTGATCTTATGTGTACAGACAAGAATATATACGAATCATTTTCATCTGTTAAGGATCTTGAGATAAAAGGCAGATTTTATGAGGTATGCTTCGTTTTATATAACTTGTAGATTTTATTTCCTTCGTTGTAGTGCACAAGTAAACACTTTACTTTGTATATGCACAAGATGTGTTACACACGTTTCTTCTCAGTACTTTGAGTTATCAGGAAGCACCACTGAACGGGCATGATATGGAACTTTAATCACTATAGCTAATTCTTTTTGTACTAACTGAAACCATATATACGATTTATTAAACCTGAAACAACTGATTTTCACTACAGGAACTCTTCAGAGATCAAGTCCCGAAGTTGCAAGTGTTTAGAAACGTAGAAAGATTCTTAACTGGTGGGTTTTGCTTCTCTTGTCAATTGCATTCGCTAACCAGAATTTTAGAGCATTTACCAAACCTAAAGAAGCTTACTTTGGAGCATAATGGAAGATATTGTTGTTGGGTATGTGATTTGTTTAAAATAAAGTAAAATATTCTTTTAAAATTGAGTTTGAGATTGTTTTATTTTTGTGTTTTTTTCTTTGGAAGTTTGTCAGAAATTTTGATCTGATGCAGATGCCTCTGCACAATGGGGAAGGAGAACCAAGCGCAAGATCGAGGAGTATTGATGGAGGTTCAAGCACGAGCAGTAGTACTAATGGAGCTTTAAGCAATAGCTCGAAGAATCTTTTGTCAATTAATTGCAAGAACCTTAGTGAGATTAAGGTGAAGTACCTTTGCAATGATGGCTCAGTTAAGCGATTGCTTGATTCTTTGTTGCATAGTACAATGGAACTACCAAATATCAAAATCATTTCGTTCCCATTAAGTGCCTTTTGAGAAAAAAAAAATTCCTGCCTTCATCACTATCATCGCCATATTATTTGTTGTATTTTTTTTCTGCAGCATTCTTTTCAAGTAACTTTACTTGATTATGGTTATTTCAGATCACAATTATTTTCCAGTCTTTGGGGGTGCCTGAGGTTTTCTAGTTTTTGTTTTCGATTTCTAATTTTATTTATTTTATGTATTTTATTTAATTGTTTTTTTTTCTTTTCTTGTAAATTGTATCCTGTAACTCCTCTTTTTTCAATGAATTGCTGGTTCAAAAAAAAAAAAAAAAGTTGTTGTGTTGAGTTTCAAGTAAAATGTGTAAGACAGATTAAAATGATTACGCTATTTTTCTTTTTTGCTATTTTATTGTGATGTCATTACCACGTACAAAACTTAATTGTAATTCGAACCTATATTTTCTCACTCTTCTGTTGCAGAGAAGCCCTTGAAAAATAAGAAATAGAGAAGTATCTTTTAAGGCATGTTGCATCAATCATTCAAAGAAAAGGATAGTCATTAACATCTAATGAATCCAATTATGAATCTGATGATACTGTTTTGTTAACCTTGAAAAATAAGACTGTATTTCTTATGTCAGTGATGTACTGACTACTGTGGATTAAACTGGAGCAAATTAATTGATACTAACTATATTATTGCACTTTGCGTAATTTAGTTTTATTTTTTAATGTTTTTTTTTGTTGGTTTTAGACTTTTAGTATTATAGCCTCTGTTTGGATTGTATGAGATTAAGGGTAGGATTAGCTATTCACGATTAAGATTCTTAATCCTAAATTCTTAAGAATAAGCTTAATCTCAGATTAAGACTTTTTGTTTGAATGAGGAAAGAATAAATAGTGAGCTTTTCTTTCTAATCTCAATTCTTATTCTAACAAAATGTCGGATTAACTAATCTTAGTCTGATTAAGAATAAGCTCTTAATCTTGGACTGTTTGGATGGTTTTTTAGTCCCGAATATCTATTTAGTCTAGAATAGCCCTTATTCCTAACTATCCAAACAGGGTCATAGTGTTATTTTTGTGTGTTGAAAAATATCTAAAAACAAAAGTAAACAGAAATTTACAATATCTTCATTTTAACAATTCATATCATATTTCTATTCTCGTGGAGCTACTCTAATCATCAATTAATAAAGGAACAATCATAAAACGACTAATGATCAATACTAAACAATTACAAAACTTCATTGGTACAATGATCGTATGAAACATGGCAAGCAAATAAATAGCACTTTACCTAAACAAATACGTTTGTGCAGCTTCAACCATCCTCACCTCTAGCTAAAACTATGCTCAACGAAACTATAAAAATGTTCACATTATTCGCTTCAAATAAGTCTTAATAGCAAAGCGAGCAGTCTATCTACAGTGTAAGTACTATATCTGGTTCGGTATTGGTACAGTATTTTACCATCCAAGTGGTGAGTTCCAACCAAGTGCAGGAAGGCATGGTGGTGTTGCATGACCAACTTTTAAGATTTGGCTCACAATACAGATCTAATAAGAATAACATGGTGTAGGGTACATGATAAATTTATTTGACAGACCGGTAGGACCAACATCACTGGTGGAACCTAAGCCTCTCTTCCTTGATCTCCTGGCATTAGCCACTGCCAGTAATTTTTTAGTACTTTTCTTCGCCACCGATTCTAATTGCCAGCAAAATTTCTTAGCAAAGGAATCTTGGATCTACCGTGGAGTATGTACATGTAATGTTAGTGAAACACACAGAGCAGTGTATGAACTGGCAATATATAGATGTAAAACTGAAATGATGATAATGATATATAAAATAAAATAAGGTACCATCTTATTCCTTGGTTTTTCCTCATTGAAAGATAATTCCTGCAAAGGAGATAGCAATTTACTTAAAAGTTGCAGTACAAAAAAAAAAAAACCAATATTCAAACAGAAAGAGATGGATATAAAGAAACAGTACCTCTTGTTCAAACTTGTCAATATCAGGATTAAGTGCATATATCAATGCATCAAAGTAAGGATCGTCTCTTAAAAGTCTTAAAGAACGACTGCTTGCACAGTGGGCACGACATGTTGGGCATTCATTATTGTTGAGAAAAGATGAATGCAAAAATTAATTACCGGCATATGTATTAACATTTAAAGCAACAACTTGTGTTTGTCTCACAAAGTACAAAGGATAATGATTAATATCCCATGTATGAGCATAATAAAGAAATAGATTTCAATGTATAGCGCTATGGGATGCATTTCAACCCTACAATATGTTCATATCTTGCTTTTTTGAATGAAAATAGGGGTCAAGCCCCTACCGTTCATATCTTGCTTTTGTTTGTACCAGTTTGAATTCACACCAGACTATCTTATTTATTTCCACGTATGACCATTTTACCCTTATAATGGGCAGTTGGGCACTTTGGTAAATAATATGACATGCTCCAAACGCATGGATTTGTCTATACAATCGCGACAGAACCGGTGCAGACATTCCATAACGGTTCAGGATTTCCTGATTATTCCTAAAAATATTTCAAGAAGAAAAATATACTTTAACTTCATAATTTGCAATTGCAAATCTTTGAGATTGGGTGAAATCCAGTTCAGTTAACATTCAGACTGTAAATTGGTATTAAGTGACTAATTCCGGGGTAAAGCAGCACAGTGAACTCTAAATACTCGCGCTGGTATTGGCATAACTGAGCTGGTATATGCACAATTGGTCCCCAATGTGAACTCTATCCTGGATGAGGATGCCAGCATTAAGTTAATTTTACTTGAGGAACCCCGAAATACCCATTACAGTTTTAGCACTTGAAACAATTATGATAATAAATATTAAAAGAAAATGCAATATTGCGTATATAAATAAATATCGTATCTAAACAAATGGGACATTGCACTTCCTTCCGAATTTCTTCTTAATTGTACATATATAAATCTAAAACAATCAGAAATAATTTAAGAAGGAAAAAAAAGAGAAACCAACAGAGAACTGCTGTATTAAGTCAGGCAATATTGGTTGTCTGGCACATTGACATTTTTGGTACCGAGTACTGTATCATGAGAGTGCAGAGAGTGCTCGGCCCGGAACTGGTACATATGACCAACTATAAGACCTGTTGTGTAGTAAACCTATATAAAATTTCAATAAACATACCAGCAACTATAACCTCATTAAGCATATGTGAGAAAGGAACTTGTTAAGTTCTTTTAAAAAGCCTAAAGCGGCTGTTTGACCAGCAAAGTACTTGTACGGTTGTACCAAAACATGAACAGATAAATAGACCCCAGACTCCCAAAACCCCTTCCTCCTTTAATTTTATTTCATCAGAAAGGAAGTAAGTAAAAATGCACTGTACTGACATTACATCACAAAGAAAGTAAAAATAAAAATGAACATTGTACTAGAAAATTTATTAGTGATTGATTTGGTCTACCAGCCTGGCGTGTATAGTAGGCTGCACGTGATCCGAGAAGGATAGGACGGTTCGGATTCTGTGTAACCATCTTTTATACTTTTTTCGTGTGAACTATTCGCTTAAGTTAATTTAGTTAGTGTACTAACTTGTTTTGTATAGACCTAACAGAGTAAATCTATAAGAAATCTGTCCCTAACACGCGTAGAGGTTTTTTGAAAAAGAGAGGAAAGCACTTTTCAAGTTTTTCTTTTTCTTCTGCTTTGCGATTCATGTTGGTTGCTCTCTCTCCATTATTAATTTTCTTTTGCGAAGTATAGTGCGAAGAAGAGATTGTCTGTTCGGCCTGGAATATGATTTTTTTTTTCTTTCTCATTTTTAAAATCGTAATTAATAGAATTTCAATTGAGTGTATTAAATGAATTAATTATGTCTTTACTTTTCACAGTGTATTACATCTGTGACATGACATATGGTAATTACTAATTGCAACAATACGTGACAGGTTGGTAAGCAAGCATTATTCAGATTCCTTTGTAATTGGTCAAATGAACTCTGACATGATAATTGGAGAAACTTGTATGATTGATCATTCCCATATTTCCATTGGATTCGATAAAATGACGCGAATAAAAAATGCACATAAAATTGCTGTGCTCCAAGCCTCCAACTTATTTACTTTCATCATGAAAGTTCAAAGTTCCCTGTAGGCTGTAGCTTTCTAGTATAGAGTCCCAACTTTAGGCCCACTAAAGAAATCTACAGAGCCTGAAACATTATTTTGTAAGCGATTATGCCCAAATAGACCCAGCCCAGTAAATTAACAAGATGTAGTCTGATTAAAAACAAAATTAACGGATTCACCAATCAGGCAATCATTCCAAGGAAACAACAACAAGCATCACGTAGTAAGCAAGCAAAAGAAGCAAAATTTTGCATTATACTCATGCAAATTGATGGAGAATGGAGAGTGATGCAAAGTCAAGCCGAACAAGGAATATTTGTAACTTCTGTTGATGCAGAATATAATTATCAAGCACCGAGCCAGTCTAATATTAGTGGTTCAAAATTTCAAATACACTCTTCCATAATACAGATGAAAATAACTTTAACAACAGAATACTAATTGTACACATACTTTACAAATGAAATTATATTACAAATATTCTGTAAAATAAGAGTACAAGCATATTGCAAATAAAATTGACACAGAGCACACTGCTACCCATGCTCGCAATTCCTCTCTGGCATGGCAAAGTTACAGGGATAATGTCTATAAAATCACAACAATGCAAGTACATAAGCAAAAAGTATTTTGACAAACAAGGATTTCTTTCTCACCCTTTTCTATTAAGTTCTAACAACCTTTTCAAATACTTGAAAGTTGGAATATGCAGTACCAAACAAATATTAAACAATTACATAATGTTAAAGCATAGTTATTTATTCTCTATCATCATATGGCCCTTCAATTGGTGCCTTGTCAGGTTGCAGAGACCTAGAAGATGATGCACCATCCTCTATTACAAATAAAATAATATGCAAGTTAATAGTAGCTTAATAACATTAATTGTTGTTTCCAATAACCATAACTTGTCAAATATACTTGCATTGCGGCAGTTGTCAAGGCCATGAGTGCAATTTATGTGGCTCTCACGAGCTTCATCTCTCTCGAATTTCTCACCTAGATCATCTTCATGTTTTCCAAACACCTCATTGGTGGTCGGTTGTTGTTCACCATTCTTCTTTGAATACAAAACAAGAAAAAATATCAGCCGGCTAGTTCTATAAAGAGGACCATGAACCTTATCTTTTCCGACTTGTGAGCATAGCAAGTTGTCATATTCTTTGTTCAAAAATTTCAAATCTATATTTTCTGTCCTAAACAAAACAAGAACTGAAGTTTCTTTTTCCTCTTTCTGACTAGGTCATGCTTATATTATGAAAGAGTTCATCTGTCATTTGAAGTTACACTTTGTAGTTGAAGTTGAATACTTGCCTTTGGACTTGAATTGGTAGTAAATTTGGACTTTTTGGTTTCAAGTCCAAGGTACCTTCTTACTCCCTTCATGGACTTGATGTACTCACCAGCATTAGGTTCTATGAAAATCTGCAAGTATAATTAAACAAATTGAATTATATTTTGTAGTAAGTGCTAAAAGCTAATGTAATAGAGTTAGTATAAATATAAGTAAATATCTTTATATTTAATTATTTATTGGAGAACCCAAATTAAATAATGACATGAGAATCCAAGTGCAACTTTTACATCTTACTTTATATTCATGTTGTCAAATTATTGCAGTTCCTTTTATAAACTCTTTTACAGACTTGGTAAATGACTGCCTGGTCACATGGGCTTATCATTCCAGGCTTTGTTGTTCTGGTCTATTCTTAAGGCCCAAAATGACATATATTTTGTAGTCATACATGCTAGAGCACCATAATTTCAGTGACACAAGTACAGGGTTCACTTTGCAATGTCAATTTCTAGAATACAAATAGTCTTATCGGAAACTTAACATGTACCATGTACTTCCCTCCTGTTTGCTTCCCCGTTTTCCTAATCCGCTCTTCCATAATCCAGTTCTGAGGAAGCTCAACCGGCCACTTAGGATCGCCTGTGATAATGGGTGTGCGATCAAATACTTCATCAGAATTGAAGGGCACACCATATTCAAACAAATCCGTGTCAGGCAGCGCCCTGACAGAGCGGTACAGGGTTGCATGCCTTGATGCCTGCTTTTCTTGGAGGATGGTGTTTATCAGCCACAATTGCACCTAAATGTCACAACAAATTACTTTGGTAAATTTTTTTATTAGAAAAGCTAGCTGTAGCATGTTGAGATCATCAAACCCCTTGTCAAGTTGTCATAAAAAAATATCAAATCTTTTTATTTAATTTTATGAGACATGGATACTTCGTCAATTAGGGGCAGAGCAGGAATAGTTTTTTTTTTGGGGGGGGTGGAGGGGGGTGGGCGGCGGTGGAAATTTGCAATTTTTTTTTGCTTGTGGGGTGGGGGTAATTGCATAATTATACACAATTTCATAAAAAATAGCAGTAATTGGTACTAATAACTCAAGTCACAGGGGCTGCAAAGCCCTCCTCTGCACCCCTGTGCCTCTGCCCTTGTCGTCAATAACAAGAAAAAGGATGCATGGATGCATCACGGCAAATAAATTTATTAATTGATGTTGCAAAATCTTTTGCTTCTAGCAGAACTTTGTAAAATTGTACCGAGTAAAGCCACAAATCACTGTGTATATATTTTCAATTTATTGAATGAAATTTATTGGCGGGCCATTGCCTAAAACTCATGTAAGAAAACAAAAAAGGGGATAAGAATTACCATAAACAAGCTTCTAGTCTCAGATTTCCGTACCATACTCACCCATTAGCAAGTTTTGGCCATCTTAACACTTCAATAGACGATGACTGAAATCGGCGCTCCCACCAGTTGCAAGAGATATTTCCTAATCAATGGTTTGAATGAAATCGGCGCCCCCATGGGCTTTTATAGCCATGGAACCCTAGGAAAACCATCAATGGTCTAAAATCAAAATAAGAAATGACAATGAACGGTTCAGATGCAAGCCGCCGACAACTATTCATTTGGGTAAACAATTAAACATTCAGCAGGTTAGGAAAAAAGTAAAAAAAAAAAACAGTACCAATTAAAAGCCTAGCAAGCCAAAGATGGATATCCAATCAGCAGCAGACCTAGGTAAGGCCAAACCCATGACCTTGCCTCTATTACGGTAGTAGGTTTTTCCAAAGCCTGTAGAAATAATAACCCAATTTTAATATGTACCTGGGCTTGACTGACTTATTAGATTGAGGAATGAAGATTTTTGTGTCTGGGCTTTTTGGATCTGCCACTGATAAACATCACAATATGAGTGAAAACTTAGAAAAATCACCAACAACCCTTGTATTGTCTGTGATTGATGTGCTGATATCCTTGAACCCCACAAATTCAAAGTAGTAAAGGGGAGTTTCATGTGATGGATTCAGAAAGACCTTGACAGTCATGTCACCCGTGAATTTCAAGATGAACTTGTGTGACACTGTGATAATTTTGGGGGCATGGTTCCACACTGAACTGTGAAAATTCAGATATACTACCTTCAAAAAAGTACATGTGAGCAGAAGATACCTTAATTCTTAATAGCGACAATCGGTGTTACGCATTGCAATTGCTTATCCTGCAAAAAAAAAATTGTAAAAAGGAACGGGGGGGGGGGGGGGGGGGGGGGAGAGAGAGACAACAAAAGGAGATATCAATATTACAGTTCAATAGAAAAATGTTGGCGGCTGTCATGTGAGCAGAAGATGATTTAGATGACAAATTCTGTTTTGTTTTTCTAATGTCCAAAACAAAATACTCCTCGACCATTAAAAATTTTGTGATATAGAAGGTATTCTTTATAGTTAGTGATCCAAACAGCTGTTATATTGTATTATGTCAAATACATACTATTGTAAAGTATTTATAAATTAGACAGCATTTAGTAACTTGCAATAAGCATGATAATAAATGTTCGCAAAGAAGATATGCGTAATAATAAAATAACAACAAAAAAGGATAAACCTTGTAATTGTGTGATAAAAGAGTAGTTGGTAATTTTTCTCCTCTTTCTAGCAACTACATCCTAACAACTGGCCCTCTTACTTGCACATATACCCTCTAATTCTTTTAAATATTAAGCAGCATTTACTAACTTGAATTTAGTACGATAACAAAGATCCGCAAAATAGGTCTGCGGAACTGAAAACAATTGCAAATAAAACAAAGGTCCTCAGTTAAGAGTTGCATGATATGTATATTTGTTCCTGCAAATATACACTGCAGTTTAATGCAGATGCAAACAACACAGAATTAATTGCAATCTGCAAAGAGTAAATACCCATCAACCATTTAGAGGTGTGCGATTGAAAAAGGTCATGCAATCAACAATTGCTTATTATCCTGAGAACTATCCTTTTTTGTTTTCATGTCTTCAAGAAAAACAAATTTTATTATTGTTGGCTCTGAAGTAAGTCTCTATAACTATAAACATGTATAAAAAATTCCCAGAGCAGCCAACGAGGAATTAAATTTATAAGAAAACGAACCTTGATGGTTTCCTGATGCGAGCCGAGGAACGACTGCGATTCTTGACATCGCAGAATTCCTCTTATACTGATCAGACCAAAAGAGCTGGAGCTGTTGATCGGGTTGAGCTGGCGTGGGGTGCCGCAAAGGCATGCGTAAGGAGGCTACGGCGCGGCCCGGTCCTTACGTGGCCGAGGTCCAGTAGGGTTAGGGTTTGAAAGAGAGAGAGAGGAGTAGATCAAACGGTGGGATTGGTTTCGGCGATGCAGTGACTCAGTGTGAGAGGACTGAAGTGGGGGAACGAGTCAGTGTGGGAGTCTTTCGGAATTATATCCTTGGACTCATCGGCATCTAAACCGTCCGATCAATGATGCCCATGATTATCTGATAGGTCCGAAAACAGTGAACTGTCGAGATTAGATCGGATGGTTCTTGTTGGGTTGTCCACTTAAGTTTGACATCACAATCGTTCACTCAATAATTGATACCCAACTTAAGTTTGACATCACAATCGTTCACTCAATAATAGATGCTCGTGATTAATATTGAATTCTTACTGTCCGTAAATATTAACTGTCGAAATTAAATCGGACGGTCGTGATGAAAAATCGCAGACAGCAGTACTTTCAGCGAACTCCAGAGATACGAATGCGAGGGTGTTTCTCTTATCGGGTCCGGTTAGAGTTCGTGGATGAATTGGATCCAATTTCGATATATGCGAATCCAATAAGTCTCTAAATATTATAGTATTTTATATTTAAAAATAAAAATTTGAATGGGGATTTACATTTATTATGATATCGTAAAATATCCAATGACTCGTGATGGTAGGATTGTTGTTTCCAGCTAATAATCACACTACTTATAAGCTGTTTCCCACAACTATGATGTCATTTATTCAAATATACAAGTATAATATTATATTCGTGAATTTTTTACGCAGATTTTAAAGCAAAGCACACGCTCAAACATAGAAAACAAATTCTATTTATTGTTTTTTTTTTGTTTTTAATCTAAACTGTTTATCCTATTTGTTGCGTAGTTTCGGTTTCTTCTCCGTGTTTAACTTTCTCATTTACTACCTCGACAACTCTTCCGTTTTTTTCTTTTAATTCTCAATTTTTCTTGTTAATTCTTCATTTTCTCATTTTGTTTCTTGTGGAGACAGGAAGAGTAGTGGGATAGAGTCATAGAGAGAGAGAACTAGCGATGGCAGAAGCGAAAGGAAGGGGCACGGAGGAAAGCATGTCTCCAGTAGACCCGACTATGGTTCCTCAGCAATTGTTTCCCCGAGCCTTTTGCTCCGGTGTCGACCTCACCGCTATCCAGCCCATCATCAAGGCTGACGTTAAGGATCCCCTCTCCTCTCTATTCCATCTCCATTATCGATCAAATCTTACTCAACCGCTGCTTACCCATCTCCAATTTCACGCCTCAGCCATCCACTTCCAATCCCAACAATAGTCACCTCTCTGTCTGCAACTCCGCCAATCGCGTTCCAATCCCAAACTCTAGTACTCTTTCTTTCTCTCTCTCTCTCTCTCTCTCTCTCTCTCTCTCTCTCTCTCTCTATCGCTCTATTCTTATATTAATTTTCAGAAACAATCAATATGAACCAATATTTGTGAAATTGCAAGGGGAGGTATACAAACTGTTGCTGATTACTAAGTCTGTAGATTCAGAAAAACAGATTTTTTTAGTCGTTAACTATTTTTAGCATTAGTCATGATATTGTGATCAGTTTAGTTATCAACACTTACAATTTAACTTGAATTAATACAATTATATATCTGAGAACTCTTTAATCAGTTTTAATTAAAAATAATGATTTCATTGTTGCATGTTGAAATCCTTCTTAGCACATGCATGCCTTAGTTTACAATGGTGAATTGCTGGATATTTAACAAGTGTTGTGAACATAAGGAACCAAAGGTTTCAGAAACCGATTTAGTGATTATACCATATTTAACAAGTAATCATGGTAGACCTTGATGACTGTCGTGATGTATTTTCTACAAAATTAAACTCTTATTTTCAAATGTTATTTATTCTTCTTATGTTCAGTGATTTTTTTTACAATTTTACATATTTTTATTTAGAGGTGGGTGTTCAAGATCATGGGCTTCATGTTAGTGACACTACAACTATTGTCAGGTACAATTTTCCTTGCCTCACCATTCATGTGTTATTCATCTAATTTGATTGCTTAATTATTTTTTCTGTTTGCGTTCTTTTTTATTTGTATAATATTTCCTTTTAATCACAAATATTTTTATTGGATGTGAAGTCTATTAGAAATTAAGGGCTGATAAGTAATGTTGTAAATATGAACATTGAAAAAATTAGAGTATAATAAAAAATAATAAACTATGTATTTGAGCTATATATAATATTTTTCTGATTAATAGTGCTATTGTTATAAGCGATAACAAGAAATGGATATGTAAAAAGTGAAACTTTGTGAGAAATTCTTCTTCTTTCCTTTTTTTTGCTACGTTATTCATCTTTTAATTTCAAATCTGAACTGAAAATAAGTACGATTGGGCTATATTTTTGCAAGGTTTATAACATTTTGTTGTTCCTTAGGCATTTCCTTCAATTTCAGATCGGAACTGAGGACTAAGGGAAGCAACATCGACAGTAGGAGCATCTTTGCTTCAACCTCTTGCAGACTATCATTTTCTTCGAGAGATAAAATTTATAAGGACAATCGAACTGTTCTGGCATAAGGAGGCCTTTGGATTTTAATGAATTTCTATGACTTTTACTACTGTTAGGAAATTGCCCAATTTTAATTTTGTGACTAATTACTATTAATTAATCCAATTAAAACACAAGCAACACGAGATCTAGTACTTTAAGCAATAGACACAAAGAGAAAGAGGAGAAATCGATACCTCCCGCGAAATCGTATTCGCGGGGCTCGACCAAGGCATGGGAATCGATGGCGTGCCTTCTCCACCGTCTCCACCACGTCTCGTAACCGCCCTCGAGTCCACCAAGGAGGATTAATCACGTTCTACAAGGTACGTGCTAGCGTACCCAAAGAACAAGCCTAATCCCTATGGTTTTCTCTCTTGCATCAATCAACAACCTTGATTTAGTGGAGAGAAAATAGCTCAACACATGAGCAAAAGAGAGAAGGAGAGGAGGAAGGTGGCGGCCTAGAATGGGAGGAAGAGAGGAGAGAGAAAAGTCTAGGTGGAGGCTCTCATAAGTGGTCCTTATATAGAGCACAAAACCTAATTGACCTCTTGCATAATTACAATTATGCCATCCCACCTACCACCATAATGGGCAGCCACGAAATGGGCCTTTATGGGCCATTTAACCCCTTCATTTGGACCATTAATTCATATAATTAAGGTCCCTCAACTTTGCTCTTTAATTGGGCTATATATTTGCTATTTAAATAACGGCCCAATTAATCAATATAACCATTTATATTGATAAGTGCTGAACTAAATTAATTATTAACTCATTAATAATTATTTTAGGATTAGTTAATGCATTAATTTATTTCTATATGATCCATTGACTTAATTAATTATAACGGTTCGCAACGATATATAATTAATTAATCAATCTTATCATATTTCCACAGAACCTACTGCTGTGAATAAATAAATAATGCACTGTGTGATTAATGTCCTATTTGTGTGACCCTTTGAGGATTTATGCTATGTTGGCCATGGAATTAAATCGTTATTTAATTCCAATAATCATAAGCGGTATCTAGCAACACGTTATGACTCCCAATTCGCATAAATAGTGTACTGCTACAATATTTCAATCCTGCATAAGAGAATAAATATGTTTCTCTATTTTGATTCTTATGTCACACGATATCATCGTATAATCCAAGATAGGAATGTGTCATTCTTGCAGATTATACGTTTCTTGATCTAGAGTTGATCGCTTAGTTGCGCGCATACGATCCAACTCCATCAAGGGGCCCAAACAGATATCGTCACTCACTAAGTGAATTAATGAGGGACATACGGTTTTCTTGATGATTAGCTTTTCCCCGCACAATTCAAGAGAACATAAATAAAGTCCGTATAGCAGCCCTTATCGGGAATCAGCGGTAGACAATATTTATTGAACCTATCCTCATGTGGAAAAGATAAACATCTCAAACTTAGAACCAAAATCATAACGAAATAAACAATGACACTTAACACAATCCATATGTTTATTTCATTGGGTCAAGTCCTGTACTATGTTCCATAACATATACATATGCAATTAAGTTGGTAACTCTTTACCTATGATTAGTAGAACTTAATCATCACTTAACTTGCATACTAATCTTATATGATAATTAATGTTCCTTTGTTAATTATCAAGATTATGGACCGTTTAGATTTATTATTGTCATTCTAAAGAATGATCCACAGAGATCTACAATTCAGATCCTCAACCTGAATAATCTGTCAATAATAAACCTAGGAACAGATGATAATATATCATCCATAACATAAACTAATAATTAAGTCATTAAATTATTGACTTCTAGGACATAACTCTAACAATCTCCCACTTGGCCTAGAGTCAATCAGTAGTGACTTCTAGCCAACGAAGAATTGAGAACAATGTCATATATCTACATATATACATGTCTCGGACCTCAAAATAAATAATACGCTTATAGCTAGTTACTCATACGTCCACCACGTATGGATGCATAACTGCATCTCGTATACTGCTCAAGGTAGAGGTCGTGCTAGAGTGTTCGCTGTGTTCGCGAACCTATCCAAAAATTGTTTGACCATATATATATATATTCTCCTATATATATTCTTGATCACCATCATATGATATCAAGTGATATCGTTATAGATCATATTTGAATCTCCAATGTAACATTGGGTTCTTTATGAGTAAGTTATAGTTCGAGATGCTTAGAACCATAATAACTCAACTAAGAAATCGATCCGAAATAAACTTCTTTTATTGCTCCACAAGTTGCTATGTATTTTGCTTTGGTGACGGAAACGGTTGTAATATTCCATTTAGAACACCTTCTAAACTTACAACACCACCTTTTAGCAAAATATGTATCTCAACTGTGATTATATCAATCTTTCGAAAAACTAGCATTAGTGTAATTAACTTACACGAGCTCCTTTTATGAAACATTATATCACTCTTTCTCATAAGGTACTCGAGGATATCCTTGACTATCGTCCTAATGTGTCTCTCTTGTATCCATTTGACAACTGTTTGTCATATCTTTTGGATACTACACATTGGGGCATATGCATAAATATGGCGTACACAATGAAACTCATAATGAAGGAATGCTTGAACTATTTCATGCACTTTCTCGAATCGAGTTGCAATAGACCGAGTTAAAACACTCAAGTCATGCCATGTGACGTATAGTTAGACATCCTTTCTTGGAGTGTAACTTTCGTGTTTCAATATATGCATATTTGTTCAAACCTAACATCCATCATAATCTATCTTTATAGATTTTGTTTCCTAGGATTAGGTGACTTCGCCCAAGTTCTCATTTGAGAAAGCATTCTCCAAAGAGATCTCGACAATATTCATTTTCTTAATGTTATTCCCAATTTAATGAATTGTTATCTTGAACAATACAAGTAATACAATTATGCTCCCACTGAATATCTTGTTTATACAAGATACTTTTGACGAAGTTCAACTCCTTGACTTCCTTGTCAAAACTTTTATTCCAATCTCCACAACACTTGCTTTAATCCATTTATGGAACCTTGAAGCATGCGTATGTTTTTAGCAATACATAAAACCTCGATTTGTGTCAAATGCACAACATCATCCTTCATTCATACGAAGAAGACGGTTTTATGTGTTTTTCCATATATCAACATATATGAAATACAACTATTGCCAGAATGATCTTCATTGACTTTTACATAGCCACAAGCAAGAGGTTGTGCTTTGTACGTAGTCAACTAGTCATTGACTTAGACATAGCTACAAGCGAGAAGCCGCGCTTTGTACATAGTCGATTTGTTATCCATGTCGATCTTTCCTTTTGAAGATCTAAACGTGCTCGATGGATTGCTCCTTCATGAACATCAACCAAGGTCTATACCTTGTTGTTATACATGGATTTTATTTAAAGATCATATGAATTCAAACCATATATGTGGAATCGGATCGTTCCATCGTTTCCTTGTTTATCAACGGATTCTCATATGCTAAGTTTGAGAATGTCGTGAAGCCAATGCATCAAACTGCTTAGGCAATCAACTCTCGTTGATCTTTTGTAGGATTGGTACTTGAGGTTCAAGAACTACTTCCACAACGATTTGTTGAACGAGTTCTTGACTCCTCATATATTCCATGAGTTTCTCAAACATCATCAACTCGTGAGATGGTTGAGTCCTCATTAGAAGGAGCGTACTATTAAACTTCTTTTCAAAACAACTTGTGAATGAAGTTCCGCTCAACTCCCACTAAGCACCATGTATGGAGTGACAAGTTTTCCATAAGAGTACTTCTTGTAGTGACGCATAAACTCCTTTAATGCTCACTTTACTCCCACTACTTCTTCTTGAGAGTTTCAATTCATCAAGACTACATTATGATTAGCCACAACTACTTTGTTCTTATCATATTCGTGGAAGTAGTGCCTTTTAATATAAAGCATCCTACAAATATTAAGTGTCTTATTTGGGTACAAGCTTATCAACAATCTTGAAATAAGCTTATCAACACCAAATCTTAAGAAGCATTATACTTAGAGATCAAAATCTCATAAGATATCTTCTTCAATAGACTTCGATGGAACATCATTCAGTGTAAACAATATTGTCCTCAAACATAATTCCCTAATACGAGTCGAATAAGTCCATTTGATTTATTACCGATCGAACTATACAAAATATTGTTCGATACCTTCATTCTTGGACATATTATTCCTCATGGAGCGAGTTATGAAACTACTTTCATACTCTTTAGATAATATTTCAAATCATATGACTTAACTACTTACCATGATTAATTGTAAGACTTTTCTTTTTCCTTAAACGGTCTTTTTAACTTCACACTTGAACTCCTTTGAACTAGTCAAAAGGTTCATACTTATACCTTATCAAATAGATATGTTAATATCTACAATGATCGTTGGTTAAGTAGTAAAGTATCAACAACCTTTCATTGCACAAGTACTTATAGGTCTTTATACATCGATATGTATAAGTCCTAATTAATTCACTTGTCCTTAAACCTTCATAGGTTCAAGGTGCTTTTGTCATTTAACAAACATGATTCGCATATCAATCGATTGGAATCGAATTGAATTACGAGTTCTACGTTACGTAGACTCTCGTAATGCGATTCTCGTTTACTTATGTGACTAAGCGGTATATATAACATGAAAGTCAAATACTTTATGTCAAGTCTTACACATTCTATTTGTCATTCAAAAATTGTTTATCTATTTCAAGCAAATTCAGTCAAGATGCATGAAATCATATAAACAAATCCATAATAAAAGATCTTGTCTTTTACAAAACATAATCATCCATCATGGAATATGAAATGGAGATATTTTTGAGAGGTTTTTAGAATTAAGGTATGCAACCTTCAATTCCTAAACAAACTCTTAATAAAGATAACTCTACGTATTCAATGGTAATGACTTAGATGAACAAGTCATTTCCTATACGGAGTTTACTTTACATCTCTCGAACTTTCTCTTATTCTTCATTGCTAATGCATTTCGTTAAATGTGAGCATATGAACTAGTATCAAGTTACTAGTGTAAATTAGAGATAGTGAGATAATTTGAACGACAAATACACTTTAGGATTAGAATTTTTCTAATCGTCACAATTAGGGGTGAGCAAAAAGCTCGTAACTCATGAGTTACTCGAACTCGATTCGTGAAAAACTCAGTTATAACTCGAGTTAAAAAAACTCGAGTTGGTATAACTCGAGTTGAACCAACTCGGTTAATCAACGAGTCGAGTTTGAGTTAGGCTCAACTCAGCTCGTTGACTCGTGAGGTGACTCGTAACGTAATAAATTTAATTTTTTGAAGATTATCAACATTATCTGTGAGTGTTAATATTGAGTTTCAAGACATATTTTGCTTCAAATCAATGAAAAAGAATAAAATTGATAATAGATTTTATTTTTATATTATTGTATATAATAATTACTTTAATTTTGAAATAATATATAAATTAAAAAATAAAAATTTGAAGTAGACATATTCATGTCAAGTTGGCTCGTGACTCGTGAGCCAACTCGAGTTAGAGACGAGTTGAGTTTGAGCTAACTTAAAAAACTCGAAAGTGTTTTCAACTTGAGTCGAGCTAACTCGAGTTATAGCCGAGTTGAGTTTGAGTTGGCCCCAACTCGCTCGAACTCGGCTCATATACAGCCCTAGTCACAATCATGATATTTCGGACAACCTTTCAAATGCCTCCCACAAACGGCAAATGAAACATCTCATGTGACACATGGTCACAAATGAGGGTCTCGAAATTTCAACTCATACCTTGGTGAAGTATTTCTTGTATACTTAACCAATTACCTTTTTGCGTCAACAAGTGTGCGAAGAAGGTAACATTATATCCCTTATAATTCCAAAGAGATCGTATGACAATATCAACAATCCTTGATATCGGAGATTAATATCTCTAGTCATCAATTAGCTACTTCAATCTTTCGATTTGTGAGATAATGAAACATTCATATAACTTCTTTTAAAAGAATAATCTCTTGGTCAACTCATATTCTTTATACTCAATCATAAATGATGGAGTTAATATCTACTTTCTCCAAGAACACTTTCTTGAGTAAGCGGATGAGAACGTACGAGTTAATTTTAGTCCATATGAATTCGCTAATTCAAAGGTCTAGAAATTTCAAATGAGGATATTAAGCATACGCTTTATTGAATAACTTTTCGCCAAAAGTCAATCAATCATCGTGTTGCTACGTTCGGGTAGTTTGAGGAAAGTTTTGGGAATTGACATACTCAAATTTCTCTTCACTAAGATCGTGTCTTAGGAATCGGTATTACTTCTTTAAGTAAATACTTTTAGAAACGAGTTTGTTAATTTTCAAAGATTGATCGCAACAAAATTAACAATTTAAACATCTATAACAAAATCAATTTACGGTCATTTAGTTTATGCAATTGTTTTATTTATAACAAATAAAACTCCCACTACAATTATTTAATGTCCCTAATGTAGTAGGTTTTCCAAGATCCCTATTTTCGTTGAGATGGTGCTAGCGTCGGCGTGATACCAAAAACAACTAGATAGAGTAGGTTCTCCAACCAATCATTCCATATGATTCTTGGTTTGTGAAATATCACATGTACATCCACAAACTTTGCCCCGATGTCCAATCCGATTAGAAAACATCGTTAAGTAACCTTTCTCTATTTGCTCCTAGTAAATCCGATTTACACCCCGACACGGATGATGGAACACGATGTCCCGCGTCGGCGAGAATGCATCAATGAACGATCATACACGTTAGAAGGGGATAGAGAGAAGGAGGGCGATTTAACTTAATCATGTTTTAGTTGGGACTATCAATCATATGGCACTTGTTTGGTGGTCGTGTAAGCATACACCCATACCTAGCCTATGACAATTCATAGCAATCACAAGCAATCACATATAAGCATCTCATAGTTGTGGGTTTGTATGGCTCCCGCTTGCATTAGTTTCGCCACATCGTCCATGGAGCAAAACTAATCTAATCCTTGTCCCTCCCACTAAATTCTATAAGGATCTAAATCCTATAAAATAAAGGAACAAAATACATGTGAAAAATATCCTACTCCCATCCTAACCTTAGGGGCATGCAAGCCTCACAAGTTACATTAAAATTAATCAACAAATTAATTAATTAATGGCACCAAAGGCCGCATTACAAACATTCACACATGCATTCAAATACAACCACAAGGCATTGAGTCTTGAGCCATACTAAACCCACTATCCACCTACAAAACAAAGTTAGCACATACAAGCACTTTGTTTCCAATTAACGATTTTCAAGCATCTTTGCGTATCGTTTGCTATAAGTAAATTCCGTGTACAAATTCTCAATTTTAAACAACCAAACTTGTTTAAATTCATTTAGAAAGTTCTTTCAACATCCCATAACTGAAAGGAGATCAAACAAGGAGTTTTCTAATTAATTTCAACTAGTTTGAATATTTAGAAAAGCAGTAATTTACCAAAAAACGTAACTAATGGAATCCAACAAAAACAACAGTTTTCGGTCTCCAAAAATTCTCAAATAAATTACTTAAGCTCCTTATCATAGTTGTGACTACCAGTAAAAATTTCAAGAAGATATCTTAAACCATCTGGGAGAATCAAAAAAGACAAATCTCTTACAAGTGCACGAAACACCGTTATGAGATTTTCAGCTTATCCTCTCAACCATTTGGTCTGTTAGACCACCTTCTATCCAGTTTTTATATATACAATATACATAGAAAAACTTGTTTAGACTACAGGCTATCCATTCATGAAAAGAAAACAACTAAGTTCAGTTCAATAATATTAAGTTACATGCTAAACAATCAACAAATTCTGTACTGGAACAGACTGTCAATCGAAATGTTTTAACCTAGTTGAAGGTCCAAACTTCCACGAAAAATTATGAAATTAATTTTCCTGGAATCCTAACTCAAATTAGAACAACTCCATTTAAACAGAATTTTTAAAGGAGTTCTCAGTTGGTACAGTTTATTAGAACAATCGATTTGCTCAACAAACTGGATCTGACAAGATCTTCCTTTTCATACTTGAAAACCCACAAATTAATCCAAGTCATGCAACAATTTATACATGCTCAGAAAGAGCTTCAAGTCCTCTTTATTTCTAGCCATAGAACACTGGTACTTATATTCAAAATATAAATCTTTCAAGCCATTCAAACAGGACAGTACGAGCAGAAACTGGTTCTGCCCACTGTCGCCGTTTTATTCACAATAAATCTATACTAATTCAGAAAAATGTGAATCCAACGCCAAAAGAATCAAAATCCAAAGATCTACAACTTTTATGTAGATGCAAAGATCTTCCAGAGAACATATCACATCGAAAAACGCGAAACAACACAGAAAATACTATTTCCAGACAGCAAACAAACGCATCATCTCTACTAATCCGTTAATTAGCCAATTTCTCTTAATTAAGTATCAAAATAGCTTAAGTACGACCATGTGCTCTGATACCACTGTTAGAAAATTGCCCAATTTTAATTTTGTGACTAATTACTATTAATTAATCCAATTAAAACACAAGCAACACGAGATCTAGTACTTTAAGCAATAGACACAAAGAGAAAGAGGAGAAATCGATACCTCCCGCGAAATCGTATTCGCGGGGCTCGACCAAGGCATGGGAATCGATGGCGTGCCTTCTCCACCGTCTCCACCACGTCTCGTAACCGCCCTCGAGTCCACCAAGGAGGATTAATCACGTTCTACAAGGTACGTGCTAGCGTACCCAAAGAACAAGCCTAATCCCTATGGTTTTCTCTCTTGCATCAATCAACAACCTTGATTTAGTGGAGAGAAAATAGCTCAACACATGAGCAAAAGAGAGAAGGAGAGGAGGAAGGTGGCGGCCTAGAATGGGAGGAAGAGAGGAGAGAGAAAAGTCTAGGTGGAGGCTCTCATAAGTGGTCCTTATATAGAGCACAAAACCTAATTGACCTCTTGCATAATTACAATTATGCCATCCCACCTACCACCATAATGGGCAGCCACGAAATGGGCCTTTATGGGCCATTTAACCCCTTCATTTGGACCATTAATTCATATAATTAAGGTCCCTCAACTTTGCTCTTTAATTGGGCTATATATTTGCTATTTAAATAACGGCCCAATTAATCAATATAACCATTTATATTGATAAGTGCTGAACTAAATTAATTATTAACTCATTAATAATTATTTTAGGATTAGTTAATGCATTAATTTATTTCTATATGATCCATTGACTTAATTAATTATAACGGTTCGCAACGATATATAATTAATTAATCAATCTTATCATATTTCCACAGAACCTACTGCTGTGAATAAATAAATAATGCACTGTGTGATTAATGTCCTATTTGTGTGACCCTTTGAGGATTTATGCTATGTTGGCCATGGAATTAAATCGTTATTTAATTCCAATAATCATAAGCGGTATCTAGCAACACGTTATGACTCCCAATTCGCATAAATAGTGTACTGCTACAATATTTCAATCCTGCATAAGAGAATAAATATGTTTCTCTATTTTGATTCTTATGTCACACGATATCATCGTATAATCCAAGATAGGAATGTGTCATTCTTGCAGATTATACGTTTCTTGATCTAGAGTTGATCGCTTAGTTGCGCGCATACGATCCAACTCCATCAAGGGGCCCAAACAGATATCGTCACTCACTAAGTGAATTAATGAGGGACATACGGTTTTCTTGATGATTAGCTTTTCCCCGCACAATTCAAGAGAACATAAATAAAGTCCGTATAGCAGCCCTTATCGGGAATCAGCGGTAGACAATATTTATTGAACCTATCCTCATGTGGAAAAGATAAACATCTCAAACTTAGAACCAAAATCATAACGAAATAAACAATGACACTTAACACAATCCATATGTTTATTTCATTGGGTCAAGTCCTGTACTATGTTCCATAACATATACATATGCAATTAAGTTGGTAACTCTTTACCTATGATTAGTAGAACTTAATCATCACTTAACTTGCATACTAATCTTATATGATAATTAATGTTCCTTTGTTAATTATCAAGATTATGGACCGTTTAGATTTATTATTGTCATTCTAAAGAATGATCCACAGAGATAATATATCATCCATAACATAAACTAATAATTAAGTCATTAAATTATTGACTTCTAGGACATAACTCTAACAACTACAACTACTGATTGAAGATTAACCGTATGTTTGATTTTTTTTTTATTAGGTGTGGACCGTGTGTTACCTCCTATTTAAATTCTACCAGATACATATCAGTGAGGGTTTATGATTTCTTTCATATTATTTATTATTATCTAATAGACAATCAATATTAGATAGTGTTTATTTATTCACTATTAATCAATATGAAGAACCTCGCTGATGGTAAAGTTGCGATATATGAACCTGACATTGGTTCAAGTTTTTATCTATTTTTATACATTTTTTGCATTTTTCTATTTATTTTTGTAGCTAGTCTTTGTTTTTATTTTACGCCTCAAATTTTTGGGTGGGTGTTTTTGTTTCTTTTCATGAGAGATCCCCCACCAACTAATAATAATAATAATAATAATAATAATGATAATAATAATAATAATAATAATAATAATAAAAAAATAAATAAATAAAGTCCACTTGGTGCACACAATTCATCAGCCCCTCACATCCCTCCAACTGAACACCATATCAGACTTAAAATTTAAAAAAAATAAAAATCCCAATACTTGACATGGCAAATGAAATAGTTGTATTATTTTTGGGCGATCCTCTTTGTGATTCTTTATTTTTATATGTGATTCAGGGGGTTGTTGCATTGTGTTCCTGGCTCCTGACTCTTTACTTCCAACCAATGATATTTAGACTGTATTTGATTTTGTCATGCTATTTATAAGATGTGATTTCTCATGTGTTTTATTTTATGATAGGAAGATTTAAGGATTGAGATTCAATAATTTTCCATATTCTTACTATTATTATTTTAGAAATTTAGATTTATTATCTTTTCTACGAATCTTATTATATGATTCGATTTTGTTTAAAGAAATTGAACTCTTAGGTCCATTTAGTACCGATGCCGTTACTTTATCATTTGGTTGGCTATTATGTACCACTTAGTATATTTATATGATATATGATATATATGGGAGCAAATTTTAGTTTCGTTGACCCTTCAATTTAATTTCAAAATTTTTAAGGCAAGACAACTCATTGTCTTACCAACCATGGATAGATGCACAAATCAAGGGAATCTTTGATGCTGCTATTATTATTTTGTATTAAATGTGCTTCAAAGCTATATTTAAATACTATTTATTTTCCTTATATAGTGCTTAGAGAAATCAAATTGGTATGAAAACGGTCATTATTGTCGCTCTCCATTAATTTTATATCTACTACACAGGTCATCTCTATCTGTGAAATTTTGTGAAAAAATGACCCTTCTTCTCTTTTCTTTTTATCCAGGTACTATTGGTGCTATATTTTTGGGAAGTTTGTAATTATTGGTTGTTCCTTGGTATTTTCTACAATTTCAGATCTGAACTGAGGAAAAAAAGAAAGTGATATCAACTGCAGGGCATCTTTTATATCTTTTATTATATTGTGTGCTGCTGATTTTGAAGGAACAACCAAATCATCTTTTAGATGGAGGTTTCAGTCTATTCATCTCTTACAATTAGGTAACTTATTTTTTTTGAAAAATTTTGAAGCTAACAATGAGAAACAAAATGAGATAAGCAGCCATGAATTGTTGAGGAAAATGCATATAAATGATTGAATATTTATCATGTATTTTTTTGTGCAAACTTCACTACATTAATTCCTCATGTTGGGTTCATGTATTTGTGAAACATAAAGCTACACGTGTTATATGATAAGTCAACAAGTAATTACACATCAATTGTTGCTTTAAGCATCAATTTTTCTATTATGAGTTTTTTTTTCTTATTTGAATTAATAATAATGTGATTTGTCTTTCTTTTCATTATAACGTTAGAAATTGTATGGCTAATTTGTTTAATTTTTTTTTCAAATTTTTGTCAATTTTGATAAGATCTTTTGTCATAGAAGATCTCAGTTGATGAGAGAGTGAATTTATATTGATTTTAGGTGTCTTGGTATATATTGGTAGGACCACTTGAGATCATGTATGGTGGTACAGAAAGGTGGGAGAAATTAGGGCTAGTATGACACAAGTATAGGCTTGATACCAGTTGCATTCAAGAAAAGGCATTGGTACAAGGGTAGATTCTTTAGTATCAAAACAGTGAGGAGAAGGAAGAAATAATGTTTGTTATGGTGATTGTTAATTTTGGTGAGCTGATTTCTTAGTTGGTACAGTGGTTGGTACCAATGCATGCATAAGGAATTGGATTTATACAAAAGACAATTGTCACTACCATGACTTTTATTATGTTCGTTGACCCATTTAGTTTAGAATTAGGTGAGTTTACTTTAGTATATTAAATTCTGCCTAAAGTTTCAAGTAACATATTGAATTTGATATATATCATGTCTTGATATTCAATAGTGCATGTACTTAGTTACATATCATCAGATGTGCTTTCTCCTCTTTTTAGTACATTCTAATAATTGTAAAATTATTTATCTTACATTATATAAGGGACATTCAAATTTTTCTTAATATTTAAACTTTTTATATAGTCTAAAATATGTTTATGAGCTGACATATTCAATACGATAGGATTATACATTGTAATAATGCACATAATGTGCAGATTTGAAAGATTCTGAGTAAATTTGAACATTTCAAGCTATTTTACATTCATTTTAAGTCATTTTATCACAATAAACTATATTTATGCTTTTTTTATATAGTCTAGAATAAGTTTACGAATTCACCGATTTAAAACAATTGGATTATACATTATAATTACGAATATAATATGCAGATTTTAAAGATTTTGAGTATATTTGAGTATTTCAAGCGATTTTGCATTCATTTTAACTCCTTTGATCACAATAATCTCTATTTATATACTTTATATTGCCTAGAATATGTTTATGAGGTCAATTATTCAAAAAGATTGGTTTGTACAATGTAATTATTCACATAATATGCAGATTTTTCAGATTTTAGTATATTTCAGAATTTTAAGTATTTTTCATTTTTTAAGTCATTTGATCTCCATAATCTCTATATATGCTATATATATAGTCTAAAATATATTTAAGTGCTTAATTAATCAAAAAGATTGGTTTATACGTTGTAAGTATTAACATAATGTGCAGATTTGACAGATTCTGAGTATATTTGAGCATTTTAAGCAATTTTGATCTCATTTTAAGTCTTTTGATCTCAACAATCTACATTAAAGCTCTTTATGTAGTCTAGAATATATTTTTGGGCTAAATTATTCAAAACAATTGCATTATACATTGTAATTATTCACATAATGTGCATATTTTGCAGATTCTAAGTTTATTTGAGCATTTCAATTGATGTTACATTCATTTTAAATTATTTGATGACAATAATCTACATTTAAGCTCTTTATATTGTCTACAATATGTTTATGAGCTCATTTATTCAAAACGATTGGATTATACATTGTAATTATCCACATAATGTGCATATTTTACAGATTCTAAGTTTATTTGAGCATTTCAATTGATGTTGCATTCATTTTAAGTTATTTGATGACAATGATCTATATTTAAGCTCTTTACATAGTTTAGAATATCTTTATGAACTCACATATTCAAAACGATTGGATTACACGTTGTAATTATTCACATATAATGTGTAGATTCTACAGATTCTGAGTATATTTAAGTATTTCAAGCGATTTTGTATTCATTTTAAGTTATTTGATGACAATAATCTACATTTATGCCATTTATATAGTTTATAATATATTTATGAACTTATTTATCCAAAATGATTGGATTATACATTATAATTATTCAAAAAATTTGCAGATTTTACGTATTCAGAGTAGATTTGAGCATTTCAAGCGATTTTAAATTCATTTTAAGTCATTTGATCACAATAATCTATATTAATGCTCTTTAATATGTTTACTAATTCACCTATTCAAAAGCATTGGATTATACATTGTAATTTATCACATAATGTGCAGATTTTAAAGATTCTGAGTATATTTGAGGATTTCAAGCGATTTTGCATTCGTTTTTAAGTGATTTGATCACAATAGTATATATTTAAGCTCTTTATTTTGTCTAGAATATTTTTATGATATAACTTATTCAAAATGTTTGGATTATACATTGTAATTATGCACATAATATGCAGATTTGAAAGATTCTGTGTATATTTGAGCATTTCAAGCGATGTTGCATTCATTTTAAGTCATTTGATCACAATAAGCTATATTTATGCTTTTTATTTAGTTTAGAATATGTTTATGAACTCACTTATTCAAAACGATTGGATTATACATTGTAATTATGCACATGATGTACATATTTTACTGATTCTGAGTATATTTGAGCATTTGAAATGAATCTACTTTCATTTTATGTCATTTGAACACAATAATCTATGTTTAAGCTTTTTATATATACTAGAATTTATGTATGAACTTATTCAAAATGATTATATTACACATTGTAACTAAGAAACATAATGTGCAGCTTTTACAAATTCTGAGTATATTTGAGCATTTCAACCGATTTTGCATTAATATTAAGTCATTTGATCACAATAATATATTTTTAAAATTTTTATATAGTTTATAATATGTTTATTAACCATTTATTCAAAACAATTGGATATACATTATAATTATTCACATAATTTGCAGATTTTACAGATTCTGAGTATATTTAAGAATTTCATGTGATTTTGAATTAATTTTAATTTATTTGATGACAATAATCTATATTTATGCTCTTTAAATAGTTTATAATATGTTTATGAAGTCATTTATTCAAAATTATTCATATAATTTGCAGATTTTACAGATTCAGAGTATATTTGAGCATTTCAAGCGATTTTAAATTAATTTTTAGTCATGTGATCACAACAATCTATATTGATGCCCTTTATATAGTCTAAAATATGTTTACGAACTCACTTATTCAAAAGCATTGTATTATACATTGCAATTTTTGACATAATGTGCAGATTTTAAAGATTATGTGGTTATTTGAGCATTTCAAACGATTTCACATTCGTTTTAAGTGATTTGAATACGATAATATATATATATATATATATATATATATATATATATATATATATATATATATATATTTAAGCTCTTTGTTTTGTCTAGAATATGTTTATGATATAAGTTATTCAAAACAATTGGATTATACTTTGTAATTATGCACATAATGTGCATATTTGAAAGATTCTGAGTATATTTGAGCATTTCAAACTATTTTTTATTCATTTTAAGTCATTTGATCACAATAAACTATATTTGTGATTTTTATATAGTCTAGAATATGTTTTTACGAAATAATTGGATTATACGTTGTAATTACGAATATAATATGCAGATTTTAAAGATTTTGAGTATATTTGAGCATTTCAATCGATCTTGCATACATTTTAACTCAATTAATCACAATAATCTATATTTATGCTCTTTATATAGTCTAGATTATGTTTATGCAGTCAATTATTCAAAAAGATTGGTTTTATACATTGTAAGTATTTCACATAATGTGCAGATTTTACAGATTCTGAGTATATTATTAGCATATTAAGCGATTTTGCTCTCATTTTAAGTCTTTTGATCACAACAATCTACATTTAAACTCTTTATGTAGTCTAGAATATGTTTGTGAGCTCATAATTCAAAATGATTGGGTTATACATTGTAATTATTCACGTAATGTGCATAATATACACATTCTGAGTATATTTGATCTTTTCAAATGATTTTCCATTAAATTTAAATCATTTGATAATAATCATCTGTATTTATGTTCTTTATATAGTATATAATTTATTTATGAACACACTTATTCAAAATTATTGGATTATACATTGTATACATACATAATTTGCAGATTTTACAAATTCTGTGTATATTTTGGCATTTGAAGCGATTTTGCATTTATTTTAAGTTATTTGATGACAATAATCTACATTTAAGCTCTTTATATAGTCTAGAATATGTTTATGTCCTCACATATTCAAAACGATTGAATTATACATTGTAATTATTCACTTAATATATGGATTTTACAATTTCTGAGTATATTTGAGCATTTCAAACGATTTTATATTCATTTTGACTCATTTGACCAGAGTAATCTATATTTATGTTCTTTATATAGTTTATATTATGTTTCTGATCTATGTTATTCAAAACGATTGGATTATACATTGTAATTGAGCACATGATGTGAAAATTTTAAAGATTCTGATTATATTGGAGCATTTGAAGCGATTTCACATTCATTTTAAGTCATTCCATCATAATAATCTATAATTAAGCTCTTTATAAAGTCTAGAATATGTTTACGAGCTCAATTGTATAAAATGATTCGATTGTACATTGTAGTTATTCACATAATATGCAGATTTTACAGATTCTTAGTATATTTTAGCATTTCGAGCGATTTTGCATTCATTTTAAGTCATTTGATCACAATAATGTATATTTAAGCTTTTATATAGTCTACAATATGTTTATGATATCACTTATTCAAAACAATTGGATTATAAATTGTAATTATGCACATAATATTCAGATTTGAAAGATTCTGAGTATATTGGAGCATTTCAAGCGATTTTGCAATAATTTTAAGTCATTTGATCACAATAATCTATATTTAAGCTCTTTATATTGTGTATAATTTATTTATGAGCTCAATTATTCAAAATGATTGGATTATACAGTGTAATTATTCACATATTGTGCAGATTTAACAGATTCTGAGTATATATGAGTATTTGGAGCGATTTTGCATTTATTAAGTCATTTGATCACAATAATCTATATTTATGCTCTTTATATAGTTTAGAATATGTTTATGAGGTCAATTATTAAGAAAGATTGTGTTATACATTATAATTATTCACATAATATGCAGATTTTACAGATTCTAAGTATATTTTAGCATTTCTTGCGATGTTGCATTCATTTTAAGTCATTTGATCACAATAATGTATATTTAAGCTCTTTATATAGTCTAGAATATGTTTATGATATCACTTATTCAAAACAATTGGATTATACATTGTAATTATGCTCATAATATTCAGATTTGAAAGATTCTGAGTATATTTGAGCATTTCAATCTATTTTGCATTAAATTTAAGTCATTTGATCACAATAATCTATATTTAAACTCTTTATATTGTGTGGAATTTGTTTATGAGCTCAATTATTCAAAATGATTGGATTATACATTGTAATTATTCACATATTGTGCAGATTTTACAGATTCTGAGTATATATGAGCATTTGAGGCGATTTTGCATTTATTTTAAGTCATTTGATCACAATAATCTATATTTATGCTCTTTATATAGTTTAGAATATGTTTATGAGGTCAATTATTAAGAAAGATTGGATTATAATTGTAATTATTCACATAATGTGTAGATTTGACAAATTCTAAGTATATTTGAGAATTTGAAGTGATTTTGTAAATCATTTTAAGTCATTTGGTCACAATAATCTATATTTAAGCTCTTTATATATTCTAGAATATGTTTAAGAACTCACTTATTCTAAATAATTGGATTATGCAGTGTAATTATTCACATAATATACGGATTTTACAATTTCTGAGTATATTTGAGCATTTCAAACGATTATTTATTCTTTATAAGTCATTTGACCACGGTAACCTATATTTATTATCTTTATATAGTTTAGAATATGTTTCTAAACTAAGTTATTCAAAACGATTGGATTATAAATCGTAATTGAGCAAATGATCTGAAGATTTTAAAGATTCTGATTATATTGAAGCATTTCAAGCGATTTTGCATTCTTTTTAAGTTATTTGATCACAATAATCTAAATTGATGCTCTTTATATAGTCTAAAGTATGTTTATGAGCTCACTTATTCAAAACAATTGGATTATACATTCTGAGTATATTTGAGAATTTCAAGGGATTTTTGCATTCAATTTGAGACATTTGTTCACGATAATGTATATATTTAAGCTCTTTACATAGGCAAGAATTTGTTTATGAACACACTCAAAACGATTGGGTTATTTATTGTAATTACACAACTAATGTACAATTTTTAAAGATTCTGTGTATATTTGGGTATTTCAAGCGATTTTGTATTCACTTTAAGTCATTTGTTGACAATAATCTATATTTATGATCTTTATATAGTCTAGAATATGTTTATGAACTCACTTATTCAAAACGATTGGATTATAAATTGTAATTATTCACATAATTTGCAGATTTTACAGATTCTGAGTATATTTGTGCATTTTAAGCGATTTTGAATTCATTTTAAGTTATTTGATCACAATAATCTAAATTGATGCTCTTTATATAGTCTAAAGTATGTTTATGAGCTCACTTATTCAAAACAATTGGATTATACATTCTGATTATGCACAAAATGTGCAGATTTGAAAGATTCTGTGTATATTTGAGAATTTCAAACGATTTTCCATTCATTTTAAATCATTTGATCAAAATCATCTATATTTATGATCATTATATAGTTTAGAATTTATTTATGAACACACTTATTCAAAATGATTGCATTATACATTGTAATTACACACATAGTTTGCAGATTTTACAGATTCTGTGTATATTTTGGCATTTCAAGCAATTTCGTATTCATTTTAAGTTAATTGATGACATAATCTATATTTAAGGTCTTCATATATTCTAAAATATTTTCATGAGCTCGCATATTTAAAACGATTGGATTAGACATTGTAATTATTCACATAATATATGGATTCTAAAATTTCTGAGTTTATTTGAGCATTTCAAACGATTTCGTATTCATTTTTTAAGTCATTTGACCACAGTAATCTATATTTATGATCATTATATAGTTTACAATATGTTTATGAGGTCAATTATTAAGAAAGATTGGTTTATACATTGTAATTATTCACATAATGTGCAGATTTTACAAATTCTAAGTATATTTGAGCATTTTAAGTGATTTTGCATTCATTTTAAGTCATTTGATCACAATAATCTATTATTAAGCTCTTTATAAAGTCTAGAATATATTTATGAGCTCAATTATTCAAAACGATTGGATTGTACATTGAAATTATTCACATAATATGCAGATTTACAGATTCTGACTATATTTGAGCATTTCAAGAGCTTTTGAATTTATTTTAAGTCATTTGATCACAATAATGTATATTAAAGCTCTTGATATAGTCTAGAATATGTTATGATATCACTTATTCAAGACGATTGGATTATAAATTGTAATTATGCAAATAATGTTAAAATTTTAAAGATTCTGAGTATATTTGAGCATTTCAAATGATTTTGCATTCATTTTAATTAATTTGATCACAACAATCTATATTTATGCTCTTTATATAGTCTTGAATAAGTTCATGAGGTCAATTATTTTACAGTGTAATTATTCACATAATGTGCAGATTAGACAAATTCTTAGTATATTTGAGCATTTTCAGCGATTTTTCATTCATTTTAAGTCATTTGATTACAATAATCTATATTTAAGCTCTTTATACAGTTTAGAATATGTTTATGAACTCACTTATTCTAAATGGTTGGATTACACATTGTAATTATTCACATAATATACAGATTTTACATATTCTGAGTATATTTGAGCATTTCAAACGATTTTGTATTTATTTTAAGTCATTTGACCACAATAATCTATATTTATGATCTTTATATCATTTATAACATGTTTCTAAACTAAGTTATTCAAAACGATTGGATTATACATTGTAAGCACGCACATAATGTGCAGATTTTAAAGATTCTGAGTATATTTGAGCATTTCAAGCGATTTTG